>JAJQWJ010000028.1:0-1385000 GCA_023637945.1 Phaethornis superciliosus
TGTTGCCCCTGGAGAGACCAATGTCAAGCTTAAGAATGGTGGACATGGAGTCTATGGTGAGTAGAAAGCACAGAATGAGAAGGTAAACCAGGGCCATGAAACTGTGAAAATATTTTATGTTCTATAATCAGAGTGCAAATGTCTTTTGTGAGAAGTGGAATTCTGACGGGAGGCTCCAGAGTTCGGTGGTTTAACTATGTTCTTTGTGGGTAGTTAAGGCAGTTTTCAGGCTTGGTACATTCAGCATTACTCTGATGCACAGGACTACCCTTGGTGCTGTTTTGCACTGATCTGTAGTGAGTTTCCAAAGCACAATCTCACTAAGCTATTATCTTCACAAGATTTGATTATTGCAAAATGGAGTAAAGAAGGGTTTGGTTTTTGGTGTTTTTCAGATTCGACAAGATGATAAAAGTGCATCTATCAATTTCCTCACACGAGTTACTGGCATTGGGTAAAGGGTGTTTTTTTTTGTTGTTTTTTTTTTTTGTTCATTTGTTTGTTTTTTCCTACTTCTGTTTATTTGATGGAGTTATGAACAGATTTTGTGTGGTTGCAAATAATGAAGAGAATGAGTTTGAGCTGATACTGTAGTGCCCACTCAGGCGTTATAATTGTGATGACACATTTGGATGAGAAGAAAGAGTACATAGTTGTCAATTAAAAAATTTTTTGCAAATATACTGGGATTTAAGAATGTTCTTGAGAAACTGAAATGAGATGCAGAATGAGAAGCTTGGATGCTGTCCTGTCTCAGGACAGTGAGGGTTGCCTCTCCTGATCTGGAATCCAGTGAGAGATACAGGGAAGAGCCATAAAGGAAGTAAAATGGCAGGTCGAGATCTGGCAATTCTGTTGTAACATAACAGTTTTATTGCGGACATGGATTCACAATTTTTCCGGGTGGTGGAGCTGTAGTCAGCTGTAGTCTGGAGATTCCAGAGTAGTTGGAGAGCAGTTCCCCAGGAAAGAACTGTGCTTCCAGGCTGCTGGTTCTCAGTGGTTTTAGATATTGGACAGGCATCTGGGTACAGCATTACTTGAGTGCCTCTCCCACAGCTGAAATATTCTTTCTTCACAGAGTCACACAGATTAATCTAATGACAAACTGTTAAAGCAGAAAAAGGTTCAGTCACTCGTTCGAGTGTTGTGCTTAAGGCAAACTCCTGGCGCCCTGGAGCTAGGACTGTTTTGCTGTACTGTAGAGATGGCAAACTAATGCATCAAGGTGGTTCAGAGACTCATTGTGGTTAAAGTAGTTCTTATCATGCATCCATCGTTGTCTAAAGAAATAGTGCCCGTTTGATGAGATTTGTTTATTTTTTTACAACTATACATTACTGCATGGTTGCATCAGTGCTACAAAATGCACAGACTAAGCCTTGGATAGCCACGTACTGACTGAAATGCCTGTGCTGGTAAGAGGAAAACTGTAAGAAGCTACTCTTGGCCTCAAAGAGCCTAGGCAGTTACATAGTGAGTTCTAATGTCCTTTTCAGTGTTGTAAGATTCCTGCTGTTCCTGATGTTAGATTGCCTTCTCTCTTTGCAGTCCTGCTGCTGCTCGGAAATTTGTTGAGGAAGGAATTAAGACCTTGGAAGGTAAGCGTAACTTTCTGTCCTCAGTTCACATTCCACTAATGTCTTTTTTTCTGTCAACCTGCCTGTTCCCAAGTAGTACTGTGACAGCAGGCATGCTCAATGCTCTGGGGAAAGTGTGTAAATTACTGGATAGGCTGGAGGCATTATATACATATCCAAAGGAAAGTATTTGGAGATTACTTTGTAAATAAGGAGTCTTTCAGCTTTGAGGTGAATGCTCTTTTGCAATCCTTGTTAGAAACACTCTATGTACGCGTTCTGTCGGTTGAGTAGCCAATTTAAATCTCTTCCTTTGTGTTTGAGGTCACCGTTTTCTTGTTGCGTGTTCTTTGTGTGCATCATCTTTTGCACTGATGGAAATTTCCTTTAAGATTTTTAGCCCTCAAGTAACTTTTTCAAATTTTTCTTTATTCATACAGATCTAAGAAAAAATGAGCACAAGCTGACCCATCACCAACGGGTTGGGCTGAAGTAAGTTTTCTTGAGTGCGAGTGCTTGGCTTTTCTAACGATTTCTTCAGATCACAGCGTGTTATGTGGAAGTAGACCAACTAAGGTTCTGTTCTTTTTCTCCCCAGTCAAGCAATTGTGAGTTTTTACTACTGCTTGGCAATACGTTTGGTGAGAACGGGGAGCTTTTTGTGCTGTGACAGTAATATGTTGTACTCTTTGTTCTATACACATTTAACTGACTTAAAAATAAGATGCTACCCTTGCTACTCTTTCAGTTTCTTCTATTTTTATGCATGCAGATACTTTGAAGATTTTGAGAAAAGAATTCCAAGGGAAGAAATGCTGCAAATGCAGGTAAGAATGACTTTAAGGAGGATTTGAGGCACTGATGGCCAGTGAATGACTGACACCTCTAAACAACACGTCATTTTTTTTTACGTAGGAAATTGTGCTGAAAGAGATAAAGAAGCTGGACCCAAACTATATTGCTACAGTCTGTGGCAGTTTTAGACGAGGTTGGTACTCCAATCTTATGTCTATTTCAGCCTAGTAAGCAAAACTCATGTATGCTCTTCTTTCATTCCTATATATGTTCTTCTAGAGAAGCAGTCTAAACTGGAACGCCATTGTTAGTGTTTTCTTGGCTGCTTAGTTCAGTGATGAAACACCCACATAAATTCTTGATTCTTCACCCTGCCCCCAGTAAAGAGTAGTACATTGTAACATGTGAATTGTTTGCTTTAATTTTATGCTAAAGATATTTGTACTTCACCGTAGAATACAGCAAGAAATTAGTGGGTGTTTTCTGAGATCTGTGGGGTGCTAAACTTTTTGAAGAACAAGGTTCTCTTAGTTAGTTTTTTCACAAATATCTTGAATAGTGACTGGCTATTTTCTACCACTAAAAACATTTCTAGGAAGAGGTTAGATGAATGTTCATCAACATTAGTATATTTTGCCATGTATAGAGGCATGTTTTCTTTGGTTCTTTGCCCAGGTGCAGAGTCAAGTGGTGATATGGATGTTCTCCTAACTCACCCAAGTTTCACATCTGAATCATCCAAGCAGGTGTGTTTCTGTGCTACTGTGGATCAGTACTGTGCATTATTTCTACGAGGGTTTAAATTGAGAGAATATGTAGTCTCAGACTTGTGATGCAACTTACTGCGTATTTTTGTTACTATAATAGTAAACTCTTATCTTGGACCACCCTGTTTATTTTGAGGAATGATAATCGTTTCTCAGGTCCATGTATTAAGTTGTGTTTTTCTTGCAGAACTACTCAGTGTGTTTACTCTTATCCCTTTTTCTGTTGTTATTTTTTGAAATAATCTTTTCTTCTGTGTTGTCTCTATTGCTAGCCAAAACTTCTGCGTCAAGTTGTTGAACAACTGGAAAAAGTCCACTTTGTCACAGATATGCTGTCTAAAGGTGACACCAAATTCATGGTAAGGCTTTAATTCCTCCCTTTTCCACTCATAAACACCTTATGCAGTTATTTGCTAGTGGATCTCTCATGACAAGATTTCTGTATCTGAATATATACAGGTATTTATGTCATTCTGAACTCCACTGACATAACCATCATAAAGTGCCAAAATGTGTCCCTGTTTTGTTTGATGTTTCCCCAGACTGTCAGTACAACCTCGCTTCAGTTGCACTAGTGACCACTTCTGTAACTGTCCTCAAGATTTTGGAAATACTGTATTTGATCTTGGGCCTTATATCTACCTTGTTCTGTCTAATATGTAAAGTACTTCTTTCTCATTTGTTGTTTTTTAGTTTTGTTGCAGACCAAATTTAGTGGATAGGCTGCTAGACTCAAGATACAACAGAGATTATGTGTGATGGACAAATACTGTAATGAATTTCAGGAACAGTCATTTTGTTAGGTCCCTCGCTCATGGCAAAACATTTTTTCCCTTAAACGTGTGGATTGGACGTTACTTTGTTTCACTTAGTCTTCTTTATAGGCCTCTACTTAGGTCTAGTATCTTGGTCTCACAGCCTGGTTATCAGTTAATTGTAACAGACAAGTGTAGAACCATGAGCAATACTGAGTGCAAATGAGGTTTAATTAGTTTCTGTCGATCACTCGTACTGGTTCTATGGAATTCCTTTGGAAGCTCAGAGGAGTGGTCCTGCAGGGGGTTCACCCAAAGGTCCATGACTTACAAATTTCTATTCAAGAATCCAGGTACTGTTATATTCAGCTAGTCTTTTTAAAGGCATAAGTACTTAAATATTTAACAGTTAAAGATACTTGCTTTCTCATGATGAAAGTTGTCCTGAAAAGCCTGATAATAATTAAAGCGGAGGAATAGGAAATGAGAAGTCCTGTGATCTTTCTGACTGTAATAGAAACTCAGGAGGCAGTTATATGCTACTTTGAACTGTGTTTCTCTTAGCAGTATAAAATAGTGGTTCACAGTACTAGGGCATGCAACTGTTCTAGTTAAATACTTAATCAGGCCAATGAGAATTTAACTTTGTAATGACTGAGGTTTGTTTAGAGGTTGCTCAGTGGTGGGTAGGTGAATATCGATCTCAAATCTGTTTACTTTCATTTTTGATTTCTTGTATTTCTTACAGGGTGTGTGTCAGCTACCAAATAAAGATGATGGGACAGCCTATCCACATAGGAGAATTGATATCCGGTACACAGACACAAAAAATCAACCCCCAAACCCTGCATTAGCTGTCTGCTACATAGGAGGCATTTGCATCAAATTCTGCATTCAGATCTCTACTTCCATGCTCAAAACATGCATTAACTAGGTTTCTAATTCTTCAGCAGTATGGAAGCCACTATACGGGGCCAGTATGTACAGCAGGTTATAAGCAAGAATGTTATATTTTGAATCGTGACTTTGTATACGATTTCAGAACTATAGCCTACTTTATCACAGTGCTTTGACATTAGTTCTTGACGTGAGTGTAAGCACTGTAACAGTATAGAGGCTGAACATCAGTAACTCCTGGATCAGGGTAAAGGTGCTTAACCTTTTTTTGATATTCGGTTAATTTCATTTTGCATCTGACTTGTGGGAAAATCAAATATACAGAGTTCCAGAATGTGTGCGTGTAAATACGAAGTTTTTAACGCTGAGAACAGTGTCTGAATGTCTGAATTCCAAATGGTTTGGAACTTTTTTGTTACATATTTATTCTAATTATGTACTTTTTCTTCCACTTTTTTTTTTTCTAGGCTTATCCCCAAAGATCAATATTACTGTGGTGTACTGTATTTCACAGGAAGTGATATATTCAATAAGAACATGAGAGCTCATGCCCTGGAAATGGGCTTCACGATCAATGAGTATACAATCCGTCCCTTGGGTGTCACTGGTCAGTGGCCTTTGCACACAGTATTCTTTCTAATTACATGCTTTGTGTGATCGATGTCTGTTACAGCCCAAACCAGGACAGTGTCTTACATTGCTTTTTCAGTATGCTTCTGATAAATACTGTAGTTCATGAAATTTGTCCATGTCCTTTCTGGTGCTGGACACCTTTGTAACAGAAGAGGCAGACTACTTGCGTACGGTCATCACTGTGGCACAAAGTTACCTCTTTGGAACACCCAATCTACTTACACAAAGATCATTTTTTTTCAGTGTTGTACATATACGTGGTTTCCCAGTATTTTCACAAGATACGCTCTTCAGTTGTTTAGTTTTGGAGGAGGGCTGGTTGTGCATAAACATATGCATGAGTATATTTAACTGCATAACCACATGGACCTAGAGTTAATCCATTACCTTATTTTCTCTGACACTAATGAGAACTAGTATTTAAACACTGTAGAAAAAGTTGGGGAGTTGAGGGGGGAGGTTGTGTTTGAGTTTTTTTGAGTCTGTTTATGGCAGTTTTGTCTTAAACTTGCAATGCATTTGGCATTTCAGGATTGCACAGACCTTCCACCTTTCAAACAGCATCTGTAATTTGCTTGTAGGAGTTGCTGGGGAGGCCCTACCAGTAGAATGTGAAGAAGATATCTTTGATTATATCCAGTGGAAATACCGAGAGCCAAAGGATCGGAGTGAATAACTGCTTGTCTAGGTTTGTAACCTAGAGAGATGTTTCCATAGCTGCTTATTGAACATACAAAGTCCATATTCTTTCTTTGGATGTTGTTACAAAAAGTGTACATTACTGTACAATGTTTAAAGCAAGTCCATGGCACTAGCACTGAATGTGTAGTGACGATTAAATCTCTCTCTAAAGATGATATAAACTGTTCAACTCTATGGGCTGTGATACTTAAAGCTGTGGGGAGGGTGGTGTAGCAGTCACGACCCGTTAAAGAATGCATATTTCGTAAAGGCAAAATGTTTCATCTTACTTCATGTTCTTTCCGCCTTTGTTGGGCAGAGTTTGCATCTATATTGCCAGGTTGCTTAACCTGACTTGAATCATACAGCAAAGATGGATGTAACACTGTTTCTTATTCAGATCTGGCTGAAGCCTACAGAACAACTACATTTTTACTTGCTCTTATATAATTAGTGCTGGTCAGTCTTTGTAATGATAACTAAAGATTGATACTCTTGCTTATCCCCTTTTTTCCTCTATTTTTCCTATTGTGGATTTAATTATTTTCAGGGAATGTTCACCAACCTAATGCATGCAGTGATATGTAACATGAGTAGAAATTGTGGTACTTCATAGTGAAAATATACATAGCTGATGTATTCTGTGTTTTCTTCAAAAATTGGTGTGAATAAAGGAAGTGAGAATTCTATCATCAATGTGTAACCCTGTACATTTTTTAGCTATAATTTTAAGAGCATCAAAAAAACAGGAACATGAGCTTACAGTGCTTTCAGGTGGTTCCTGCATAGCACACAGCATTACATTGATGCATTATCCATCCTCAACAGGTAGCTCAGAAGACTACTTTTTCTTGGGACTTGAAGCACAATTTGCTGGCCTTGCATTCTCTCCTGGTAACTCTCAATAAATTCTTCTAGATGGAAGAAAAATGGCTTGTTCAGAGTGTGTGCTTGTTTTTCTTGAACTACATTAGTACACAACGTGTTTTTATTTTTCCTCCCATCGTCCAACCCCGTTTAGCTGTCTGGCCCCTATTCTGGGCTGCTGTGAGGTTACTCAATTCTTCTCCTCCTCCCGCAGAGCCGGACTGCCTGGTAATGTGGAAAGCAGTAGCTATAAACCTTGTGGTCACCATAGGGAATCTGTGTAAATGGGCATGTACGATACTAATGTGTGCGCATACATTACTTTATGTGTAATGTATGCAGGCTAGCATTTGGGGTTTGTCACCGATGGTGGCTTCGCTGTTCTGTCAGAGATTGCTTTGGTGCCGGCTGCCAGTTCTTGCGTCAAGACTCGGTGTGCCCGTCTCCTTCCCCTGCCTCAGGGCTACAGGTCTGAGCAGTTCGGGGCAGTTCTGGGAGCGAGCGTGAACGCTGTTGGTGCGGTAGCTGTAGGGCTCGGGAGGAGCTGCAGCACCCACTGGAGGCTATGCCAGGCTGCGTGCGGGGGAGCTGCCCTGCCTGGGGCCCGGGGCGGTCCACATCAGGCCCGGCCTTTGGTATCCTGCCCGCGGAAGGGTCACAGCTGTCCGCTCCGAGGCTCTGTGCGGGCTTGGCTCCGTCCGCCTCGCTGCCGTTTCTCGCCCCAGCGGCGCCCGCTGAGGGTGCTGAAGGTCCCTCCTGCAGGCGGGAGCCCCGCCCGGCCTCCTCCCGCGAGGGCCAAGGCCGATGAGGGCGAGGGCCGACCCCGGCACCGCCCCGGGCCGCGCGGCTCCCGCCCGCTCCCTCGGGAGGTGTCAGCAAAGGCAGTCGGGAGGCGACGCATGCGCGGGGCCGGCGCATGCGGGCTCGGGGACACCGAGACCTCTCCCCTGGCAGTGTGGCCGGTAAGTAGCGGCGGGGCCCGGGCGGCGACGGCGCGGGGCTCGCGGCTGGGGTCACGGGCGGGGCCTGCCGGCGTCCTCCGGCCCTCGGCGGAGCTGAGGCGGTCGTTTCTCGAGTCACCTTGCCGCAGGGGTCGGGGCCAGAGAGGCCCCGCGGCGCGGGGCGGCTCCCCCTCTTCCTCAGGCTGCCGCGGTCCTGCCAGCGTTCCGGTTTCTCGGCCTGGAGGCACAAACTTGTGGGGTCGGCAGCGACCGAGGCTTCCCACGGTGTCGCCGTTCCGCAGGGGCGGTGCCGGTGCGGTCCGCGATCCGTTACCCGTTGCGTAATTGGCATCAGGGAAGAGGCGGCGCGCGGCGCTGCTCGTGAGGGCGCCCGCGTGCCCTTGGCCCGGCCCCGCCGCTGCCTCACTCCCTGCCGTACGGCGCCTGAGGGCCGTCACGGCCGCGCTGTCCGCACCGACGGCCCCTCGGGGCATTTCTTCGTGGTATTCTTTCGTGTGTACGTTTTGGTGGTCTTATATTGCTGGTGTTTTTTCTTTCCTGTAGTCAGTCCATAGGCCGGGGCGGGTGTTCCCGTGTCTGCTAACGTCACGAGCGGGTCCAGCTTAGTGTTGCCTCTTCGCAGTTTCTGTAGAGACCTTGGCTCACTGTCAGCTGTATCTGAAAACGGCGCCGTTACCATCGGTTGTCCCCGGCTTTTCGTTCCTTGATACGTCTTGTCCTGTGGTTGTTGTACTAATTTCCCTGTTCTGGGAGAGAAAATCAAAGCACAGAAAATAAGGAGGGTGTGTTTAAGGCAAGGTGCTTAAAATGGGTACTCTGGCTTAATTACAGATGTTTCTTTTCCTCCTTTACATTGTTTTGTTAGCCATTATCATTGCATTTGGTTGATGGAGACCAAACTTAGTATAAATAGCTGTGGAACTGACTCCTCTGAAGAGTTTTGTCTTGCAAGTAGAGCTGCTTATTATGGGCAAAGAATTTTGTATTTCAGGATGAGCTGAGCTGAATTTTTTTTTTCTGAGAAGTCAAAAGTACACCTGGAAGCCAGACATCATCTTCCCTTCAGGATTGGTGCATGTTGCTGTTCCATTGGGTTCTCAGGGTTGCTCTCAGAAAGGGTCCTGTCATGAGAGCAGTGTCTTGCTTGTTATGGAACAGTGGTAAGGCTCCCACGAGTTCTTTCTGCAATGTAATAATATGAGGCCTACATAGGTAGTTGAATGTAATCCTGTTCCTGGGGTTTAGTGATTCTAGGCAATGGATTTGCTTTTATAACTTACTTGAATTGAAGCTTGTTTCTGACAAAGCAAGGATGATGCCAGGATGACTTTCTTGATTGTTCTTCAAAGGTCTTGCAGTTCTATATTGGTGAAGTATGCAGAGGGTACCAGTCACAGACATTTAAGAATGCTTTGGACATAGTTGAGATTTTGTGCTGTTGAACACAACTTCCAATATGTTTCAGATCCAATGGCTGTCCCACCATCATACAGTGACTTGGGAAAGTCTGCCAGGGATGTATTCAACAAGGGATATGGTAAGTAGCATGACTGTGGTTTAATAACCTGTCATGTTATACTTAGGCATCTTGGAAATGGCACTAAAAGCATCAGGGCCCCAGAGATCCCCTAGTTCCTTGTCGCAGAAATTCAGGAGAGGCCCAGGGCATCTCACTCCTTCTGAATTTGAATCTTAGGCACGTGTCATGAAAATGCTGCATGAAGAGTCAAAGAGTTAGCAGGGACAGTTTGACCTTAAGAAGCACTTGAGAATAGCCTCTGAAAAATGCTGCATTTTTTACCTTCCAATTTTTGTATTTAGAGATGTGAAATAAAACTCAGGTAGATTGCCACAGGAGACTATACATGGCAACAAAGAGATTCCCTAGACAGAATGATCTTCATGTTAATCAGAATAGCCTTTTGTCATAGCTATAGTGGAAATTATTTTAGTCTTTATATTCCTCATTAAATAATTTAAATGTAGAAATTCTGTTACTAGTCCCTTTTCTGTGAGCAATACCAAAAGTGATGACATTTTTTGAGTCTGGTTTTGTCAGTGTGTAGCAAAGATTGCATTTCTATCCCAAATACATATGCTACATAAAATTACGAAGCACTTTGCTCTGGTCTTTGTCACCTGGAGTTGAGGCTTTGCTAAAATTCAGCTTGAGTTCCTTGCTTGAGGGTCAGTTGTTCCAGTAAAGACCAAGTATTTTCCAAGACTGATTAGGAAGAAAAGGAGGAAAAAAAAGTATCTCTTTATATGGCACTGGCTGAAGGAAGTTGAAGCATATTTTTCTTGGAGAAGGGGAAGAGAAAAATTCCTGCAAAAAAGAAGAAATGGTAACTGTCTTGATTGGTGCCAGACTGCAGGTAGCTACAGAACATGGAGATAATTTACTATGATTGCTATGTCTATAAATTATGAGGCCACCCACTTTGAATTGTCAAAATTCCTTCAGTTATTCCTCAGTAAGATTAGCAACTGTTGAAAGATGAAAATAGGCTGTTACAGGTCAATGTATCCTACCCGCTGTAATTTGGATGTGTTGGTAACAAGCCTTACTTGCATATAGAAGTGAAATAGACACTGTACTCTTCCATTTTCAGGGTTTGGAATGGTCAAGTTAGAGTTGAAGACCAAGTCTTCCACTGGGGTGGTAAGTATGGGGACCTTTCAGCATCACCAGCATTGCAGTGGAAAGGCACATTCCTGAACTAGTTGGTGGTAATAACCTGATAGCGGGTGCTGCTTCTCCCTTTCAGTTCTAATTTTAAAACCTGTTGCTGACTGAGGTATTTCTGTAACGATGTGTTGAACTGACAGAGCTGTACTTCTTTTCTGCAGTATACAAGAATTTTCACACAAGTTGTCATGGACGTATAGCTTTCCTCTATGTTCCTATTGCCTAAACATATGAGTTTCTTCACCCTAAATAGTTCTTTTTATCTCCTTGGAAATGCAGCTGAGTTTATCTACTGTTGTTGGTTTTTACAGGATTTTGAGTCCAGACAAACTTACACTTTATACAAAAGGCTAAGGGGCAAATAGGAGCCACAGTTTAACTGACTTCATTTTCACTTGTCTCCACCATGCTTACCGTGCAAGACTGAATTAAAATGGTCCTCCAGCAGTACCTTTTATGTAGAATTTGTGAGCATTTTATACACGTGAATTAAGCATTAGTACTTCAGGTAACAGGAAAAATACTATGATCTGCACTTTAGTGGAGCATCCTCATGATTTCACAAGAAGGCTGGCAAAAAAAGGATTGGCGTTCATAATTCTGGTCTTTAACCACAGGCTTAAATTGTTTACCAAATAAACTTATTCTCACAATGAGTGTCAGTACTGTGTGTGTTACCACTTCATGCAGTTCTGGTTGATAAGCTGTGCTGCTTTTTCAGCCTACTGCATAATGAAGTTTGCTTTAGCTCTCCTTTTCTTGAATTCTTATCATGCAAAAGGTGTAAGTTATTCTTTTTTGTATTGCTGTGTTCTGTCCCAACCGATTTTTTGATGGATTATATGTACTGTACACCAGAAACATGTAGGTATGAGGAACTGTGTGGTCTCTGTACTATGACTGCCATCAGCTCCTGACATCTCATGATATGCATAGTTTTCCTGGCCAGAAGTTTTGATTCTCGAATAATACGCTAATGTTAATTATGCTGCCTTCTGAATGTGACAGAACATGAACAACCCTATTAAGTTCTAAAATGGGCTTTTCCTTTTCCATGCAACTTTGGTGTTGGATGTTTATCCAGCTGGTAAGAATAGCAACTCTGTTGGCATGTTGGCTTTTTATTGCTTTGTCTAGCAATGTTGTTGTGCATACTGTCATTCATAAACTGTTCCACTGTTTTCAGTCATGTTATCATCCACCTTGTGAAGTTTGACTCTGTCCGTAGCTCTCACTCTGCTTTATGATTCACATATGTAAAGCCATTTGCAATCTTTGTTGAAGAATCCACAATAAGAACACTAAAACCATCAGGAGGGAAAAAAGATAGATACGGTGTTGATACAGTTTTCTGTTGCATCAGGTTTTCTGCTTATTAGTGTTTCTAATGAGCATCCTGCTGCAACAAAATGGAGTCTGGGCGATGGAGATGAGGGTTAGGAACATAGTGTGAGATCTAATTTGTACTTGGGTATTAATAATATCTCTGCGATATAGAAATGTTTTGGGTGTTTTTCCTGTGGACTTAGAACACAGTAGAGTTTGTTGGTTGTGATTGTCTTATAGATTGCAAGTGGTTTAGCCTGCTAAGTGCATGGCATTCCTGCAGATGCCACAAACCATAACCTAGAAGGTCAATGAGAAACTGAACTTGACTGCTGATTCAGACTGAAGTGTGACATGAAGCCAGAATGAGTTTGATTTTCAGCTACAAAAAAATGCAAGAAATGCTTCTACATGAGATGGTATGATGAGACATCTCTTGTTTAGACAGTTAAAGATTGATTGCAGCAGATGCTGACTGCACGCCTTCTGCTTCCAGAAGCAGGTCCGGTTCTGATACTTGGCAAAACCCTTTGGCTTTTGATCCTGTGACAGCACGGGAATTTTTCCTTTGGCTTTGAGAAAAGAATTTTACAATCTTGAGGAAAAAATCAAGCATTTTTAATAAGTTATCTGCCCTAAGATCAGAAGAAATTACTTCTGAATCCTGATGCAGTTTTGAGATGTCTTTGCACTGAATTTGTGGAAGTGACATTAGAGCAGTGTGTAGCAATTATGTCTTAAGGGTTAGTCTAACACATCCTGACTTCCTGTCTCACATAATTTTGTTAACTGGCTATATGTGTTGTTAAACTGCTGTGCTGCTGTAGTAGACCATTAGCTGAAGTAAGTGGAATGTTACCTGTCTGTACTTCCCTGGCACATAAAAAAACCAAAAGATATTTTTTGTACACTCTTCAAAGTTCAGAACTGTGAAAATAATGTGCACAGCATCCTGGAATCTAGAGAGATCTGAGATGGATCTAGAACATTAGGGTTCCAAAGTAAACTGGATGTTTCGATAAATCAGCCTGGACGTAATTAATCTGAAATGGAAGAAAATCAAGTTGGATGTAGGATTACTTTCCTTAAGGTAGAGTGGATTTCTAGGACTATAACATGTGCTATTTTATGCACAGTTGGGACAGTACTGGTAAGGAGATTGTGAGGAAAAATCCAAGGATATAAGGTCTGAGGGTAGGAAGTGGGAGTGCTGGCGTTTGACAAGTGGAAAAACTGAATGTAATTGAATAGCAGAGTGCTGAAACTCATACTGTGCTCTTGGCAGGAATTCACTGCAACTGGTTCTTCTAACACAGACACAGGCAAGGCTTCAGGCAGTCTGGAGACCAAATATAAGGTCAAAGACTATGGACTTACATTCACCCAGAAGTGGAACACAGACAACACCTTGGGAACTGAAGTTTCCGTGGAGGATCAGGTAAGGGGAACCAGCTATTCTGAAAATGTTTCTGTGAGTTGTATGTCAAAGTACTGATCTGAGGAGAAAACATTGAAGAGTGAAAGTTGCACAAAACCACGTTGAGAAAAGAAAAGTTATGTACATTTGCAAAAGGCACAGGCTGAGAGAGCAGCATGGATTTTGGGCGTGGCTGCTGCAAGCAATCCTACAGCTGTGTGCTGCTCCAGACGTAGTTACTGAACTTCTAGGCACATACCATTAGCCAGCTGTTTGACTAAGTATCATTGTTAGCCTACTCCAAATAAAAGTTCTTGCTTAAAGATGCACTCCAGCTATGTAGAACTGTCACTGCTGCAAATGTGGGGGGAAAAAAAAGAGGGGTCTTGTATTTATAAATGTTCTAATACATAAAGGTTCAAGTTTGGCTACCTCAAGACTATTATTTTGTAAGGTTGAAGAGAAAGATTAGTGTTTGCAGCTTGGCACTGTTTACACAAAGGGTTACTAGCATGCTGCACACCAAAAAAAGAGAATTATTTTTCAAAGTAGTAGCGTTATGCTTTTTACTTGATGCCAGAAGGGTAAGGTAATGGTGTCAAAGGTAGTAACAGTTCTGTGATGCCCTCTGCCATGTATGGCCAGCAGTTTTTCTAGTTACAGTTTTGCACTTTTACCCATGCTTTAAAATGGAAAATGTTGTCCAGCTCAACACAAGGCTGGGAAAGCTGAGGAAGATGCATGGTTTGGCCTGTGAAATAGTACCATGTCTTAAAGAATACCTGTAGATCCTGAGAGATTCTTGAGCCACCCCCCTATCAATTGTTGGAACTATACCGAATTTGAAAACATGAACTGAACAGTTGTATTCCTCTAACAGTTTCTCAATTTTCGTATCAACACAAGCTTTGAAATCTCCCTGCAATAACATATACAAAGTGTGCATGGTTATAGGGCCTCACATCTGGGGAGAAAAGGTCCAAATTTTAATCCCTCATCATATAGCATCTTCAGATTTTGTTGTAAAATGTGGGAGAGATTACAGTTGTATCTTGCCTTCTCTTTAGACAGGAAATAGAACTACAGTAGTGGAATATAACAAATCACATTGCAGCAGTGTTCTGAGCAGATGTTTGTTTCTCTTTGCAGCTGGCTGAAGGATTGAAGGTGGCTCTCGATACTATATTTGTACCAAATACAGGGTAAATATTTCCTGTTACCTTTGTCTGAGGAGTGGTAAGATTTTGTGTAACTTAATTAAAGTGCTTATTCTGGTCATTGTGAAAATGCTCAAAATTTACTGTAGAATATTCTGCTGGCAGTGTAGAATATTTGAAGGCAATAGAAAATGTGGTCTTAAAAGGACAAGGTTTGCTAACAGTGATTCTTCAGGTTTTTAGGCATTGTCTGATTTGGTTTTTTAAGTAGGTTATTATATTGTAGCTCTCCTACAACAGCTGGGTCTTAAGTTGTACCATTTTTGTCAGGTTTTGACAGTGCTAGTGTTGACAACCCAGTAGCTTAAGGACAAAAAGCAAACTTATTTTTTTTCCTGAGGCTTTTGGGCAGGTATCTATGCACAACTGAGTGAGGAGGTAAGATGCACAGGTATTATGCAAGGCAGTGGAATAGCACGTCTTTTTCAATTATCGTGCATTTGATTTTTCAAGACAGCAAAGGTGTCTGGTGGATGACGATATTAGGCGAGACTGGTATCCAGCAGTAAGGAAGGAAAGGGAAAGCAACAGCAGACAGAACCAACCAGGGAAGTTACTGAAGGACATAGAGGCCAGTTGTTGGCGTGGGAGTTCAGGGATGCTTCTGGAAGAAACTGATGATGCCATAATGCATTGCACTCACTTGTGGAGAACAAAATTTAAAACCTCGTCGGTTTTAGAGCATTAAGTAGCATGCTTTTGTCTTTTTTGCTTCCTGAGCATTTTAAGGAGTTTGTGATGTGTAAATATTAAGGTACAATATATAAGGTACAATTTATACAAGTATAAATATTGTACCTTATAAATATTGTGATGGTGGAGGAAACAAATGGTACCACATACCTCATACCAATGTTATCCTTATTTCGTGCCCTCTTCAACAGGTGTTAAGTTTTGAGTAGGCATTACAGACATTTAATTATTTAGCTTTAAGGGACACACATCCATGAATAAAACCAGGATAAAACGGCATGTTTCTCTCTGCAGGAAAAAGAGTGGAAAGTTGAAGACCTCCTACAAAAGAGACTATGTAAATCTAGGCTGCAACATAGACATTGATCTCTCTGGACCAACCATCTATGGCTGGGCAGTGTTGGGCTATGAGGGCTGGCTTGCTGGCTACCAGATGGCTTTTGATACAGCCAAGTCTAAGCTTTCGCAAAATAACTTTGCCTTGGGGTATAAGGCAGGAGACTTTCAGCTGCACACAAATGTGTAAGTATTATCTGAGCCTAGAAAAACATTACCTGAGGAGCTAAACTAGATGAATAGTGAGTGTTAACTGAGTTAGGTGAAAGGTGGGTTTATGGAAGAGGATTCAGATTTGTTTAGAAATACTTCATATATTTGACATTTTCAACTTCAGTACCAATCTGTAAACTTATGTTTTAGCACTAGATAGATCAATTAAGCTACTATACCTTACCTCCCTCCCCACTAGATAGAAAGCTTCTGGATCAGAAATGCCAGAGGTGGAGAGGGATGTGTGTTGTGTTGGGCTCACCTGCTTCCAGCTGTCATCACAGTGTAGCTCTACTCCTGGCATTCAGATGATGTGAGAGTCTCAGAAGAGGGTGTATTTAAACAACTGCAATGCAGTAACGCTATTTTCAGTCTCATCGTTCCCATAACTGACTCAAGCCTCCTTCTGGATTTGCCCCTTTATGTGTTAGCACAGGCTTGCTTTCTTAAGATAAGCAGGCAGTTTATCTGGGGTTTTCTGTCAGAACCTGAAACCAAGGGTTTCAGCTGTTGGAAAGTCTTGTTGCATTCTGCAAGAAAAACTTATGTTTTAGATAAAAAAAGTGAGCAGGAGTCTGCTAGCTCCAGCTAGGGAGTAGATAAGCATGGGGCCAGGGAAGTATTAAAGATTTTGATGCGTTTTCAGAGATAATGATTTAATGATTGTGGGGAAGGGTTAATCTAGCAAGTTAATGTCTACTAAGCAAGACAAGGCTTGACACACTTGCATCTGTTACAGGAACGATGGCACTGAGTTTGGTGGGTCTATTTATCAGAAGGTTAATAATAAGGTTGAGACATCAGTCAATCTTGCATGGACTGCTGGCAGCAACAACACACGTTTTGGTATTGCTGCTAAGTATCAAATGGATGAGAAGACTTCTGTTGTGGTAAGAATTCTGTTACAGGAACAAGTATTTCAATCTCCCTTAAATACTGAAGATTGTGGTTGGAAATAGTTGTTTTAAATAGTTGCTGCAGAAGTATGGTAGATGGCAAGCTGTGTCTTCTTTTGTAGTTTAATTTAAAATTTGACTTCACAGGTCATATTTGTGAAACAATGAAAAAAAAAAATCTAAAGCACTGTTTATTCCATGGTGAAACAGTGGAACAGTCTGACTAGTGCTTGGAGCCTATGCAAAATTTATTTTCCAAAGGTAATGAGAGGATGCTGTTAATTCTTATCTAACTACAGTAAAATGATGGGAGTTCAGCTGCGCTAACAGCCTTCTCCCAACAGTTAACCCTAGAAAAGTCAGTTGAGGTCCTGAGAGAAGTGTTTTTACCAACACTGGTGAGGTTCTGAGGAACTGAGAGATTCCAGAGACAAAACATGTCCTCCAGGATGTGACAGTGAATAAAAGTACTCATGTTTGTGTTCTAACACTAAGAATAGAAGTAGCAAGCATTTGTTATGCTTCAAAACAAGAATTAGTTCCACCGTGATTAGGACAAAATTAAATGCTATTGCAAACAGCTCAAAACCTAGTAATGCAAAAATGGGTTTGCATATTCATGTATTTATTGCTCGTTTTAAAAAAAAGTCACTACTAAGCAATATGCATCCGAGGGTCTTTGAACAAGGCAGATTGGCTACTAAGGGACTGTAGCAACTAGCCCTTTCAAGGACAGGAAGAGATGATGCTGGGGGCAGTGAAGGACAAGGCAGGATTTTATGCAGATATAACGGTTCACAACGAGGGAAAACTTGGAAGCTGTTAGAGCTTAAGATGGAGATTCCTGAGAAGTAAAGGAAAATATTAGAAGATGCCTCTGCTAGAAATTAGTCCACAAGTAGTTGAGTTACATGTACAGGTCACCTTCTCAGGGCACTGGGAAAATACACAGTGTATAAGTAGTGTACCTTCTTTTTTTTTCGTGTAGGCTAAAGTGAATAATGCCAGCCTGATTGGAATTGGTTACACTCATGCCCTCCGACCCGGTACGTAAGTTCAACTGGTAGAAACAAATAGCACTAGTACTACACTACAGGCTGTTTTCCTGTCATCTCGAGAACAGGATAAACTAACTAGACATCTTACATAGGCTCATAGAAGTAAAGGATGTGTATGTGCAGAAGTTTCTGTAGCAACTAAGACATTTGTGAGGCTCAGGTACTTGAGGGGAGGGCACTGCACAGGGGTAACAGTGTATGAAGGGTTTCATTACTTGCTTTTCTAGGTGTAAAGCTGACCCTCTCAGGCTTGATTGATGGCAAGAATTTCAGTGCTGGAGGTCACAAAGTTGGGCTGGGATTTGAGTTGGAAGCTTAAAGGAGCTTTAAGTGAAACAACAGGTGGTGCTCTGGAAGATGAAGGAAACTTACCCAGTGTGTTTCGGCCTTAATATTATTCTGAAATTTCAAGAGGTGTGAACTTTATACTCTTCCAAAGAATCATTTTAACCCAACACTGAAGTCCAGAGAGTGCCAGCACATCAAAGAAAGATACTTGAAGGCATGCATGGAAGTTGTGATGTTTGTGCCACATTTCACTTTGGTTTCCTGTATTTTAAATCTGTTCGTAAAACCAGAAGAAAGTCCCACCTCTCATAATTGTATTTCATCCTGCATGTCCTGTAATTCACAGTCTTTTATAAACAATGGTCTCTGTGCTGTAGTGGAAATTTGGGTTTACATGAGAATGAAATAAATCGGTTACAGTTGGAACATGGTGTGTCTTGACTCTCAATAAGGTTCAGAAAAGCTAGGCCATACAGCTGTGCCTTTTTGTTTGTTTGTTTTGGGGTTTTTTTTGTAACTTGAGGCATGGTTAATAGAAAATCTGGAAATGTTTTGTTAAACTATGTGTACACTGAAGTTTTCCTCCTCTATGGTCTCTACGATAACGTCCTTACACCTCTCGTGCTTTAGAGACCTGCACAGTGAAAGCAGCATTTTCATTAAAATGTAATTGAGGGTATCAAAAAGAGCAAACCAAAAGTTTACATATTTTAAGTAATTTCGTTCCCATATAGGAAACACGTATTAGGTAAGTACAGTTGTTACACTTAAGGAAAAAAGTGCGAATCAGCAAAGTTAAGAAATTAAGTTCACAGTTCAAGTATATTAGGGAGGTGACATCTCCCAGCGACTGTGCAAGCTGACTGCACGCATTGTTCATTAGAGAGCCTAAAAGTCAGCAAACCAACCACGTGTGATGCCCAAGGGAAGATATATCAGGACAGAGAATAAGAGCATCTGCTGTCTTAAGGCACAATTAAGAACTTTTTCCAAGCAGTATTAGAGGCATTTCCTACTGTATGTTTGTAAAAGAAAGTGTCCAAGAGGTGACTACTAAAAGCTAAGGCCATGTGTATCAACATAAGCTGTTGGTGACAGTAGAAGGAGGCACTTCAACTTCCCTTCTCAGACACAGCAGCATTTTACAGTTGGCTTCCTGAAGCAGCATGTCATCAGAGGCAACCGAGGTGATTTTACATCTGGGTTTGTTCTGGACTGTTTGTTTCTTCTGCCTGAAGCCAGCTCCAATCTAGAGCCTGAAGAAATAAACACTTAGGACTAGAAAGTTCAACACTAGCTTACAGTTGCTGTTTCTCCAGACTAAAGGGGAAGTGATTTAAAATAGCCAAAATTTTACTGTGAAAAAGTTGCTCAATATAGTTTTGTGATGAACCATGTGATTGCTGTAAAGGCAATCCCTAAGTTACTTATTTTTTTCAAACATTTCACTTTTCAGTATTCTGCTTCATTAAATAAGCACCCTTGCCCACCCATGTATTGCCACCATCAGACCATCCAAATTTTAGGAGTGCAATTTTGCAGTATTTTTGTACAACAGCCAAATGCCTTCTCTGTCCTTTACTCTTTGGCACAACTTAAGCCCCCAGCACATAGCTCCCGTTCTCAGCAAGCTGGGAGTATGTCTATCAGCAGTTCAAGTTAGGGAGGGTGCGCTTTCTATCTTGCACGACTCTTACTGTCTCCTTGTCCAAAAGAGTAATACGCAGACTTTCATTAGCCATACTACTTACTGGCTGCAAAGTTACAAAAGCAGAAACCGTAAGCTTTCCCAGGCCATTTACAGAATAATATCAAATACATTACCATGAAGCTCTGCTCCTGCTCCTTCATTGTGTCATGCATCACATTTTCCAGTTGGCTACAGAGTTTCTGTGATTCCAGCACTAGCTCCTCACTGAAAGGGACAATTGTTAAACAATTATTTTCCAAGGCAGTTCTGTTAGAGAATGCTGCCCTTACCTTTAAGAAATATTCCTGGCAGGTATGCTGCAGAGCATTGAAGAATATTAACCTCTACCAGTCAGCTCATAAACTAGTAATTCATACTGTAACTGGACAAGTCAGTGGTATCCCCAAATTTATTGGGACAAGGGAAAGGAAGCATTTTCCAAGTTGAGGTTGGGTTCTCATTGTGTGGAGTCACTTGCTAGACAAAAAGTTGCAGAACAGCCTATAAACTAGAAAGGAATAAGGCAACACATACATAAATAAAGGTCTGTTATTGCAACTGATGACCCAATTCATTTAAGCAAGCCTGGACTACCCGTGCTCAGTTATAGCAGCCTCTCCTTTATGATACAGCTCACCTACTATTACCTGACTCAACAGTGCTCCAAGGATTTCTGTTGGCAGCGTACTTCAAGTAAGCCCAGCCATTCCAGATAAAACAAATCCTTTACCATTTAGGCAGGGAAGTGAAACCATTATTCTCCCTGGTTTTCATAAGAAAGATTCACAAGCCCCAGGAATTTCAGCTACTACTTACAAAAGACTGCTGACAGTGGAAGCTGAACACAGTGTGAAATGTGAGAAAGCCTGTGTATCATTATTTCACGAAGTAGGAGCCCCAGCTTTGTAGTGCTGGCATTCGCAGCTACAGAACTCCAGACTTCGCCTCACCTTTTCATGACAGATTCTGAAAAACTGTAGGTTCCAGAAGGGACTTGCAGCAGCAGCTGACCAGGGCTACCAAGACGTGATGTGTTCACGCCCTCTGGACTACCAGTAACAGGACCGCGTACTTTACTCTGAAGAAAACATAAAAGACTCAGCCTGTACCCTGGCTTTCATACTAATTCAGAACAACAAATAAAGGAACCATAGGACATATTAAGTTTACTATTAACTATTTCAGTAACCCGTGCTACAAACCATATTTTCAGGATAAACCAGAGATTTTATTTTACTTACACAAGCAATTTTCAGCAAGTTCCACAGTTCTTTCTGTCGTTTCTCCTGAAGCCTGACAACTGTTTCCTCATCTTCATTCATCAGAGTCATCACTTTTTCCACCCTGGGGAACAATTCCAGTGCCTTCTGCTTGCAAACTACAGTTTTACTATTTGAAAAAAAAAAAAAGTCAGGTCACACATAAGAAACTGCAATAGAGGAACATTTCTGTAGTTTCTTATTTCCTGTACCACTGAGATCTCACTAGCTGTACCCACTGCTTTTTAAACATTTAGAACAAAATCTCTTGCTGAAGCAGAGAACACTTTGTCTCAACACTCAATAAAAGCTGATTCTACAAAGCTCACCTGAGTTGAGCATAAATGACTCGCACTTTTTTCTCAAAGGTCTGGATTGCCTGTAGGAGCAGTCGTACTATTTCCTGGCTATCACCACTTGTCCTCTGATCTGGAATGAGAGTCAGTATTACACAGAAAGGTAGACTTACAGGACAGTGGTAAAATTCTTAGTGCCTTGTTTCCATGAACCGCTTATTCAATCCTGAAACATCCCAAGTTCAGGGCATGCAAGTTTCAGTGTGATGAACTGAAATGGATTTTAGCCACCATCTTCAAAATTATGATAATTGGAAAGCAGAGTGGGTAGGATGGGTCGAATGCCCTGGGGCTGCGCACCTGCTCAAAGGAATAGCTATGTCTCTCATCCTTCTTATACAGAAACAACAGCTTGCTCTAAATGGAGCTCCAGAGGAGTCTGAAAAGCTCAAAAGGTGCCAAGAAAGCAAAGCTGGCCTAGTTTAAAACAGACTCCCTTGTCCAAAAAAAAAAGGGTCCAGTAGAGTCCATGTGCAGCTAAGCATATGGGCAAAGCTTAGAATGCAGAGTTTTCTCAGTGCTCATTATTGCATGTCCAAAGCAAAATTACACTAAGCAAAGTAGACCCTTAGCTAAAACATATTTTACCTCTTGGCTTCTCTCTCAGTCGCCGGTACAGCTCTCTGGCTTGTTCTTCTCTAGAAGAAAAAGAAACAAAATAACTCTCTAGAACTTAAATTACAAACAAGTAGCTCAAGAACTCAAATCTTTTATATACCAATCTGTCAATTCAGACCAAGGACAAAGGTAAGGAGTCAAAAATTGTCTTTTTAGTGTCAAAGTCCTCCAGTCCCCCATAATCCAGGCTGATGAGATAGCACTTTTAAGTTCAGAGTAGTTCAACTCACAAATCCTCCAGTGTTCCTCCTTGCTTACGACCTAGTGGGCTTCTCTGCAAGTCCACAATGTCTGTCTGCAAGGCCATCATCTTCTTCACCAATTCATCCACATCATCCTCCTGAAAGCAGGGTAGAACATAAGCAATGGGACAGTCTCATACTAAAAGACACTACCACTCACACTGTCTCTTCCTTTCTCATTCACAATTCTAAAACACATCAGCAAGATGACGTCAGCCTTGAACAAAGACAAACGAGGATCTGAGTTCTTAAATTCAATGAAATTACGTGCTCTGGGATAAAACATCTCCCAAGAATTTTTCAATAAAAAAATTTGGTCTGAGACACAAAGGGCCATCGAAGAGTCAGACTGTAGTAAATGTACTGCTAGTTCCCAGGCAATCGTGCTTCCTTTTTCTTGCCTATTCCAGCTCCCTTCTCCCATGCTGTGCATCACCATTTTCCTCCTTTCCCCGCGGAACACAAACACATCCATTCCTGGCCCCTAAATTCCTCTTTTCCCGTAAACTCATTCACGTGCAGAAGCTGCCACTTGTTGGACAGTCATTCGGCCTTCTACCCCCTCCCAACAGAGGAGAAGAAAGTGCTGGAAAATAATAAGGTAGCAAGTTGTCACCTTTTGCTTCTCATCTGGGAGTAAGAGCCCTGGCACTATTTATAGGGGTTACGCTGTCTCGTGTCAAAAGGATGAAAAGGGCCCTACTGGAAACAGGTGCAGAATGTGCACCACGAATGGAAAATTATTGCTTTTTCAAGATTCAAGACTGATGCTTAGGATTCTTATGTTCACTCATCTAGCTGTCCACTTTGCAGTTCAGTTTAACCTATGCTCCATATCCTCTTCAGCTATCCTGGCTCCAGGATTGTGTTATCAGGGCATCTGAGTGAAGCCACTGCAAAATCACCTGTCGCGTTCCCCAAGATTTCCCTTTTTCCTGTAAGCTTTACAAACACAGTGAGCTTCATGAAGTACTGGCAATGAATTAAAATGTTGCTGCCCAGACCAAGGCAATGAGACACCTGGAATCAGCCCTGATAAAAGTAGTTTCTATTTATGGAAGGACAATGAATTTAAAAAAAAAAAAACAACAAACAAACAGGAGAAGCCTTTTTTTCTTTAGCATAAGCAGTTCGATTTAGGAACATACCCGCCCACAGAGTTCCACAGCTTGCTCCATCTCTTTCCAGGCAAACAGCAGCTTCTCAGAAGCTACAGGAATGAAGGAAGTGATTGTTTTTCTCAGGTTCATATAGGAAAAGGTAGATTCTTTATGGGGACAAGGGACACAGAAAGATCTGTTTGCCTCATGCTATACTCACTAATTCCAAATTCAATCTGTTCTTTATACTTCTCCAGATCGATTTGGATGCTTGTTTTGAAGAAGTCCAGCTTTGCTTTCAGCTGCTGGGAAAGGGAAGCCATAGAATTCTTCATTTTTGAGAGAGTACTATTGTAGCGCAACAGATTCATCCTGCAAGAACAAGAAGAAGGTCCTGTTATCCTCCCAAACTAAAAATGTAGACTTCCACTTTTATTAAAAGTAGATACTTCAGAGTGTAGCAGTGAGCACAAAACCAGTTATGTCAGAGGATAGAACTCTCAGCTTTTCATTAATCGCTAATGGCTCCACTCATGGGCTTCCCCATTCCAACAGGATCCCACTCCTGTCCTTTCTCTTTCACCAGGGAGCAAAGGCAGAGACAAGTATTCTAGAGAAACCACTACTGTACATGGCTGCTCGCTGCCCCTGCTGGAGCCGGTTACAGTCCTCCTTCAGCATCCGTATTGCGTGCCAGATCTGACCCCACACTTTCCGCAACTGGAAAAAGTGGAGATTCTTCTTTGGATCCTGAACTGGAAACAGAGGAGGGGGCAGAGGGGAAGGGAAACGTACACATTAGCACAAGCAGTGTTACTGCATCACAAAACAGACCCAAAACATCACTCCTTTGAAGGGCACATTACCTCTTGAAAGCCTGTAATTGGCTAACCCCTATGCAGCTTCCCCAGTGTATCAAGAAATCAAACACTTCCTTTCTGCAGTTATTTTGACTATCCCAGGCCATTGTACTGCTCCTTCAGTCCCAGTATGCAAAAGCTGTCTCTACTCCTTGCACATGATACCAACCACAGAACTCAGGCGCCCTCTCAATGGGGACAGCCTCTCATATGCATGCTAGAGAAAGTCCTTACGAATGCAGTCGACACTTTCCGGATGAGGACGCAAGGCAACCTGGGCCTCATAAGCAACTTTCTGGTTATCGAAGAGGAAGAGAAGGTCTGTGTCTGCAGCTGCAGTATCTTTCACCTGAAGAAGACGAAAGCCCCAACTAGCTTCTCAGAAAAAGGAAGCCTCAGTAATACCATGAACAGGGTGCCTATTCTGCAAGGGCTGTTAGGTCTCTGTGGTTACTATCACAAATGTTTGCCAGAACACCAGGGAGTGCTGTGGTCCTCAAGTGAAAGCAATGAAGCAATGCCGACTTCATCAGTCAACAGCAACTGAGGGAGGATCCAGACTCACCCTGCTATCAGCTATATGTGTAGTGGCCAACTTCTGAGAAAGAAATTCAAGTCCAGCTTCCTGCAGTAACTCCTGGTCGTGTTCTGGAATGCCCGTATCTGACTGGATCCTGGCCTTCACTGTCTGCAGAGTGTCCTCCTCTGTCACAGGGTAGGTGTGCACAGTTCCCGTAACCATGTTCAAAACATGAAGCAACTACAAGAAGAGTGGTGTGACATGAGAAGGTCTGAAGATACATTGGCCATGCTTGAGTAGGGATTCCAGGACTAAGACACTGATGAACTGTTCAAAGCACTGGAAGGGTGCAAGAAGCCTCTTCACAGCCAGTTCATAACACTATGCCAAAGTCCTTGTCCTCCATCAAGTGGAAGAGAGGCAACGTGGCAACTGAATAGCTTCAGCCACACAATTCTCTACCAGAATAAGGAACCAAGCACACACAGAAGCCATTTGCTACTCCCAGCAACCTCAGGGCGTATTGGTCCTCAAACAAGAGGAAAGCCCTGTCACTAAGTGTCAGGAGACCAATAAATGAGATTTTGTGCTGCTGCTCCTCCTTCTCCTCTTCCTCCTTCTCCTCCTAGGTCTATAACTCAAGCCTCTTCTCTCACAGGCTATAGGCCACTGCTCTCTGAAAAACTTTTCAGAATAGTAAATACACATTGCCCACCTTCAAGTTCAAAATGTCATCCAAAGCTTTGAAACACCCATTGGGTCCATACGTAGGATCTGTACCTCTCTGCCGTGGGTGCCACATTAACATGAGTTGCAGCCATTTCTCCAGCCTCCCAGCCAAAATGCTGAAGGACCAAACCAAGAAGCAGATTAGAAGGGGTAGAAGTGCGTTTGCAGCCAACATAAAGGCTGGTCTCGGCAGGAGGACTGACAAACAACTTCCCCACTCCCATGATCACAAATGAAGTGATGAGAAAACTCTGACAAGGGCCACAAACATTGTTTGTGTCATGCATTCAAATTTTTCACACATTAACACAGTAAGGCATATAATATAAACCCAGTCCTTCTGCAGAAGAAACAGTTCATCCCAGTGTGGCACAACAGATTTCCAGCCCTCACCTGTTTAGATTATTTGGGCAGGGTAAACTGCTAGAAAATTTGACTTCTCCAGATAAGTCTTCCGAAACAACAATATCCAGCTCACTCTTCTGTCGCACTTTTGTATGCCTAATGAATTCAAACAAGTACAATGACGAAATAATCATCTGCCTTTTCCAGCCTGCCTGTTATAATAGGCTCTTAAAGCTACTCCTGAAAAATATAATACAGATGCCACTTTGCTTTCTGCTACCTGCTCTGCAGGAGGCAGTCCATATCCCAAAGAACTAGTACCAGGAATGCTAAGCTTGCTCCATAAGGCAAGGAACATGGGGGTATTACCCTAAAAACTAAGGGACCACACTTCTACTTCCTATAAACAGGTCAGTCATGTTGCATGCATTCTTCTTACCACCCAGCCCCAGCCCACTCACCATTGCACTGGCTGCCAGTTGGGTAGGAACGGTCGGAAGCCTGTGATGCATTCAAAGGCCAAGGTGCCAAAGCTCCAGTAATCTACTGTCACCGTATACTTCTGCTGCTCCAGCAGCTCTGGAGCCTGAGACAATTTACACACATATGAGACAAAGACACTCATCTCTTAGCTCTCTCTATCCCTTAAGAGCTCATTAACATTTGTACGACAGATTACAGACAGTACTGAACACTGCCTCTCACAAGCCTTTGAAATCCTCTCAGCATAAACAGCAGAGGTTATTTGCACTCCTGCTCCTTATTTATAACAAACATAGCTGTCAGACACTGTGAAAACCCAGTGCCAGCAAAAAACCTGTACACTTTGCTAACTGCAGCCCCCCAAATACATCCCCACATCCTTCACCCCAGCCCAAAGCCTAGCAACAGTTAAATCTATCCCATTGCAAAGTGGTGGCTGCTCTGCTAGCCGAATTCCTTCCTTACCAAGTACTGCAGAGTCCCAACAAAGGATGTGCATAGGCTACCCTGATCCAACTCCTTAGCATAACCAAGGTCAATGATTTTGTGTATTAACTGAAACACAAAACACAGAATAAGAACACTAGAGAGAAGTCCTGTAAAAAGCACACCATACAGCAGAGAAATAAAAGGTTTGGCTTTTCTCAGGTATGCAGAAAAGGTGCCAACCGAGATGGAAATAGAAATGGAAGGCTCCTGCAGATTCCTAAAACCACAAAGCATGTAAGGTTGTCACTGGCTCAATACATAGGCTTGATTCAAAGATTAGTGCCAACCCAGATTTTTGGTCAGTTGGTTCAGTCTGATCCTTTCCTCAATCCTTTCCTGAAAGTCAAAATGTCAGGTGTTACCATGTCTAATACAATATTTCACCTTAGCTGCATGCAGCGTACTTTTAACCTGACAGACAGAACTGATCTAGCCATTATCCGGGGTTAAGCGCTCTTGCAAATGACCACTGTAACTGCATGAAGCACGGATGTGCTCCTCTTACACTTACTTGTCTATGAAGGCACAGACACCACTCCTGCTTACCCTTTGCTCTCCTTGCTGCAGCACAATGTTCTCTGGTTTCAAGTCTCTGTGGATGATCCTGTTCTCATGAAGGTATCTGAGAGCAGAAGCTAGGATACAGAAAAAATCACTTGTAGGAGTGAAAATAACTACCTAAAATGAGCTGAGTAAGGATTCATTTCTACCTAGTGTAAGCATGGCTTCTGGATCAAAACTTGTACAATCAAACATACAATCAAACACCAAGTGCAAGAGGAAAAATCAAAAACTTCTGGACACAGAATTTGCTCTCTGGATCTTCCCTCATGCCTTTCTTGTCAATTGGAATAACATGGCCTAGCTTCCAGTCAGCAAGGACCTCCTCAGATTCAAAAATCTTTAGCAGATGATCAAGAGGGGTCCTGTCATAACATCTGCCAGCTCCATCCCCAAAGTCTCTTGACACTGCTTGGTAATCTTTACACTGGAACTGTCTGGAATTCCAAATAGTGAATGCCCAGATGGTAATAGAAACCCACTGATCACACACTCTGAAGTCCTAATGATCAGCAGTCAAAGGCTGGAGACTGATGTGCAACATAAACCACAGTCACTTGGAAAGTGTTCAAGCTATCCCGAACCTTCCAGGAAAACCTGACTGGCATTTTTACTGGGCAAGAAAACCTGTCTCTACATTTTCTAAATCTTCTGTGATTTTTAAGAACAAAAGCCAAAGACCAGCTCTCCCACAGGGAGGGTTGGCAGACCAACACAGGAAATACTCTTCAAAGGTCAGTGTAAGATGTATCATTAAAGTCACTTCTGCATATCATTAGAGTGGATTCAGCACTGAAAGGGCTTCCATAGTTCAGACAGCTGAAGGTACTACTACCACTTACCAATATCAGATAACAAGATGAGAATAGATTCTTCCCGCAAGCCACAGCAGTTCTCCAGCTGATTCAGGTACTTCAAGGAAAAAACACAGAATATAGTCTTTCCATCCTGTATCTTGAGTAAGGCTCACAGTCCCATAAATGTAGCAAGACGAACCTTTCTTGGGGTATGACTCTCTGAAGTCAGACCGGTGCTCTGGCAGAAGCTGATGCCTTCAGGGTCAGTTAGTCTGGGTCAGAGCTAGTGCTCCCCACACAACCAACCTCTCCTCTGGCCTGCTCTGCAAGTGAGCTGAGCTTGTGCTGGAGGCCACGCCTTTTACTGGCCTCCTGATTCTGCCCCTGTGCAGTTGGGGCCAGCCCTAACCAGGCACAGGTGGGCTGAATGCAGGCTCACGCCCACTGCCTGGTGATAAGCAGCACCTGGTTGTTGCCTTATCTCACTACACATAAACTCTCACAGATGCAAGAGGGCCCAGTACCAACAATAAATTCTATAGAGGCACAAAACTCTATGGGATTGTGACCTTCAGTAGCAGCAGTTACCACTTCAGATTTTGGTGTAACTGCATGGGAGGAGAAAAAAGTGGGTGTAAGACATCAGTGTCATCCCCATTCACTTCCTTCTACTTGCTCCATCCTTCACTGCCATTTCCCTTATGTCTGGCAGTATCAGCTGAAATCTTGGCTCTAAGCTCTGATTTTTATCTATGGGCAAATTTAGCAAAGGTTAGAAAAATAGTAAAATTAGAACTAACTAGATTAATTAGAATTATTATTTTTTCCTACGACACAGGAGCTAATCACTTTCAGGAAGGGTGCAGCCCAAAGATGTACTCTGCCCTATGATGTTCTTGCCGTACTCATATCCTGTTGCACATCACTCACACGTCCTCATCCTCTATGTGCCAACTCCTCACAGTGTCACTTGCAGCCAAACAAATACAGAAAGCTTCAGAAAGGACTTAAGTCTTCAAAAGCTGAACATGTTATCAAGGACCAACCCACACAAATCTGTTGGTGCCATGGCAAGAATTAAGGGTGCATCGGGATGTGAAAACAGAGGTTTTACAGGGGAACATCACTTGAAAAGACAGGATCACTTGAGAACTTGATCCAGTCCTTGGTTACCATTCCCATGGACCTCACCTTGCGGAGGTCTCCACCCTGGCAATACTCCATGGCCAGCAAAGGCAAGTCATTTGGTGCAAGCTTCTGCATCCCTTCAGGAACATCACGGGCAGCCACCACATTGGGATGGTTCAGCCTGAGAAGTAAAAATGAGGCAAGGACACACGATGAGCAGAACCAGGGTAATACCTGACAGATGATGGTTCTGCACCAGCTATAATTTCACATACTCATGGTCATTACTCAGAGACCTACAAGGTCATTAATCCTTTTAGAATTTGAACTAATGAATCTTAAAGCTCTGCAATTCATCCATCCTTCATGGACCTAGACTTATCCCAACTCCTTGCATTTCATGAGCAGTCAGCGCATGCCCTCAACACACATGAACGGATCAGCCGAGGACCTACAGAAACCCGCCTTATGGAGGCGTGTCGCGCAGTCGGTTGCCATCCTCCAGAGAAGACCCAGACCACAATCAGCCTGTTTTATCCCACAAAATCAACCCAGCGTCCCGAAGGACATCCCAGCGCGGGCATTAACGCAGGCAGAAGAGCAACTACAGAGAACAACTGCTGTAACGCTGAGGGGGAAGAAGCGCCAGAGGGAAGTCAAAGACCCGGAACCCTGAGGAAACACAACGCCAGGTTTCCTCTGTCGTTTCCTACGCAAGCACGGACCCCGCCGCGGCTCGGAGACCCTCTCGGCCCTCCCCTCCCGCCATTTACCTCAGAGCTGCCCTCAGGCGCGCGGCCGCCCCCGCGCACCGGCGGGCGCTGACGTCACCCCAGCCGGCACCGAGGGCGTGCGGGCCGCGGGCCGCGCCTAGCCCGGCCGGCTCACCTCTTCATGATCTGTATCTCCAGCGCCCAGCGGTCGCGGTTGCGCGGGCTCAGCTCTTGCCGGCACTGCTTGATGGCCACCTGCTCGCCGGTTTCCTGCGGACACAGCACGGGCTGGGATGAGCAAGGGCGCCGGCCGGGCCGGGCCGAGGGGCGACAGCTGCCTACCTTGTTGTGCCAGCGAATGACGTTGCCGAAGCCACCGGTGCCCAGGCGCTCCTTCATCTCCCAGGGGCCGCAGGTCTGCGCCTGCAGGGCCGGCGGCCGGCTCATGGCGGGGCCGCAGCGCTCCGGCTCCGCAGGCGCGGGGCCGCCTCCGCCACGTTTCCGGCTCCGCCGCCCGCCGCCGCCCGCCCTTAAAGGAGCCGCGCGGAAGGGAACCGCAGTCCGGCTTCCGTCGGTGCTCGGCTGAGGGACGGGGTGCGGTCGTCAGGGCTGCTGATCCTCCCGGGGATCGAGGCAGAAGGAGAGCAGAGCTGGTGGGCTACTTAACCAAAATCTCGCAACTCCTGTCTCCTTCCTACAGCGTCTTTAAGCTGAACGTACTGAAATATGCAATTTACTTCAGCTCCCCAACTCACTATCCAAGCCAAAATACTGGTCTGTGCTCTGTATCGGATTTGGATACTGCTTCCTGCTGGGCTGGCTAACATTAAGCACTTCAATGCCACTGCAAGGATGCACAACAGCGGAGGGAGGGAGGTGTACAGCACGGCCACCCTGCACAGGCTACTGGACACAGAGCTGGCCCATTCGGTGGACGTGGGCCTGCTGTGGGATGTCACGAAGACACACTTCATCAATAACGTCAAACAGCCCTGCCAAAACTCTATCCTGAGACAGGATCAGTTTAGAGGTATGCCAGAATATGGTGCTTGAGAGAGGAGATACTGTTACTGCTGACTTCCCTGAAGTATGTTAAGCACTACAAATGGCACCCATACCATACTCTAGGCAGCTATGGTTATCCCTAAGCTGTGAAAAGTCAGGAAATAGGAACTTCTGAAATCTTCCCCCTTTGTTTGCATCTTTAATCTACAAGTTCAGTAGCAAATAGCTATCATTTTTTAAAAAATACATCTATATAAAAAAAATCAGCCTCAGCTCACTCAAAAGCGTCTGACCATCTTTTTCGGAACAACTGGGAGACCTGTATGGAAACAGTCAAACATAGCTGCCATTCAATCAGATTTATGGCATTAATGTTGCCACCAGCATTGTGACTCTCAGAAAAATACATGTAATAATCCTGACATGGTTTTTCTTACAAAGAAGAGCTAAACGTTCACAGTAACCAAAGCTGCATCTTTGCCAATATGCCAAATAACAATTGCCATGATCCCCAGCTGAGGACTCTGCAGCTATTCCCTGAAGATGGAGGTCCCTCACACACCATTTCCTATGTTTGTGCTTACAAGCCATGAACCTGATTTCTAGTGAATTGGTTCCTAAAAGATAGGACACATCCATTACTGTTAACAATTGCATCACCAACAGTTTTTATAAGCTATCCCTGAGGTCTCCTCTAAAGCTGCTCATCCAGATTTGTCTGCCACATTTTTATAGCTTTGTATCTCACAACCACACCCTGGTGAGTAGATCTTGATTTTCTAGGATGGAAAATATCAGCAAACATTTACCTCTCTGGTCCTCATCATGTTATTCTTTGTTTCTATCTAGGGATCCTTTCACATTTTGCTTGTTGTTCCCACTTATCCTGAGAGTTCCTCTGGCCACGTCTACATGTTCCTAACATGCCTTGCTCCACATACAAGTCAGAGTCTCTCTGCCAAAGTTACTCAATGGGTGCCATTCAGAGCATAGCACACTATGCTCTTGCTTGAAACAGGAGTTTCTCAGGACTAGGACTGTGTCTACAGATTGCAGCCCTGTGGCCATGTCAGAAATAATACCTCTGTGCATTCACTCACATTCCTAGAAGCATGATGCGACATTTCATCATAAGGCATACATGTTTTCACTGTCACTGAAGCTTAAGGTGTTCAGTGGGGAAAAGTCGTTGTGAAGACTGAATCTGCTGTCTGACTGGAGGAGCGAATGACCAAAACATTCTGTAAAGTTCCAGCATGCCCAGCTCACTTCAGCAAGCAAGCGTTCCTCCTGACCCGCAGACTCACTCCCCAGCCGCCCCGGCTCACCCCGATCCTGGCCGGGGCCATGCACGCCCCGCTGCCTTCTGGAGTCCCCACCCCTCGTGTGCAGTTTTAAGCAGGACAGGAGCTGGTCAGGGAGAGCAGCGGCAGAGCCGCGGAGAGAACAACACCAAAGTGGTCTGGAAGAGAGATCATCAGCAAAATACAGAAGAGAAAAGGAAAAGGTAGGGACTGTTCTGCACCTGTTTCAAAAAGTGCATTTCCTGTTTTCATCATCGATGACATTGTCATTAAATACTATTAATTATTATTATTATTTAATAAATCCCACTGAATCACCATGGTAGTTAACTTAACCGAGCTATTGCCTTTCAGCTTTGGAAGAGACTCATAACGCTGGGTAAAGCTGATGGCTTTCAGCTGTTTCAAGAAAGCTTCAGCTTTTCCAAGGAGAGGGCTGACAGCCTCGGGTTCTGACCAGTTAGCAGGGAGGAGTCTCCTGCACAAAGAGCATTAATTAGCAAAAGAACTTAAAGAGGATGGTTATGTAAGAATATCGTGATGATGAGAAGAGACCCAGAGAGCTAGCTGTGAGAGGGTAACTTGCCGTCTTCCTGGGAGTAGATCGGACTCCCAGCCAGGATAATGGAGGGACAAAGGGGAGGAGGGCGGGTCTTCAGTTCTCCCCGAACACGCTTCTTTTCAAATGTGGGCAAAACCGCAGGAAATAATGAGAATGATTGCCAAAACAGACAGAGCTTGAAATATCCATTTCCTCTCTTGCCTTCGAAGACTACATCTCTATTACTTCTCTATTTTGCTTTATTTTTTTTCCCCCAAAGCAGATGTCTGTCCACAGTTACATTTTAAACAGAAATAGTCTGATACTCAGCTGCTCAGTTTAGAAAAGGAATACAGAAGCACTGTCTCCAGAAGGCAGGAAAAGGCAGCAGTCTTTTATTTAAACTAGATCAAGGTAACTGTTCATCAGCAAGAAAGCTGCTAGTGCTAACCGATTCAGTATTCTGGACTGACATACTAGGTCATTGGGAGGTATTTGAGGGAGAGGGGGAGCTACTTTTTATTTTAATTAATGACTTTTTTTTTTTTTTTTCAACCTTGGTAAGATACATCCCTTATTTTAAGGTCATATTGCAAATCAATAAGATAATAGTCACAGCCTTACTGCTTTGAAGGGCTGATATTAATAATAACTTACTGTGGGATTTAAAGTATTCTGATGATGATGCTTCAACGAAGAGCGATACATTTAGGGTATATCTTTATGTCCTTTGTACCCGGAAATGCAGAATCAAAATGTCACAACAGCACATCTGGGCCTCCAGCTTATTGCTAGAGTGGCTACCAAGCTCCTGCTGCTAAGATTTACTCAAGTTCTTTTACATACAAACATTTGCCTGGTCTTTTAGAGTTACTACAAGGTCACCAAGAGAAATGAACGGGGAAAACACATCTTGGGGATTTTTTCCTGCAGGGATGGGAGCCCACAACAAAGCACACTGCTTTCATAGGCAACAGACCACCTCACAGAGCCCTTCACTGCCTTTGCCTGCCACGTCCAGTGTCTTTTTCTGCTGAGGATGAGATTAGAAATGGCATTTAAATATAGCAAGGGAAAAAAAAAAAAAAAAAAAAAGTGCTGCTTAATTTCGGAAGTAAAATTCTGTACATGTTAAAGAATATGCCATGTTATGAGTGAGCTCTGTGCTGTTCAGAATTTTCTCTCTGAGAAAATTATCTCTCTGCACAGCTTCCCTAAACTCCTCAGTGCTTACACAAGGCTCTTGGCTTTGGTGAAAGAAATTATTTTTCCTCTTGTCAGGAGACAGACTGGGGGAGGGGAAGTCAGGGCACGAGATGTTGCATATCTCACTGCAGTCAGTAGCTAAGAAATCTAAATTCGTGCCAAGAAACTCTGCCAAGAATTCTGCCACTCTGCCAAGAAATCTGCCTGCTCAAGGCCAGACAGAAATAAGTTTTGCTACAGTAGAAAGAAATACAGATGGATCACAGCATCCAAACATCCTTCTGATAGTTATCTGTGGCCAGGTCAAAGCAGAAATTTCAGTAAGTAGGAAATTAACCTGATTAGTGAAGACAGAAGAAGATTTTCAAAGCAAGTTAGATGAATGGAAGCAGAAATCTAGACTGATCCTTAACCCTAGCCACACCATGCCATTCGGCAGTCTCCCAGAGGAGATTGTTAGAGGTTCATTCATAAGACTACAGCTACAGGAGAAAGACCATCTAAGTCAGTCTGGAGGAAGCAGCAGCTCTTCATGTGGGATGGAAGAGGGCTATGGGCTTTTTCTGAAGCGTGAAGAGATTAGAGGGAATAAAATGTAGTTGAAACTGCATAGCAGTGACACACAAATAGAAATGCTTTAACAAATCAATGAGAACACAAGACCAAAAGCTAGCCTGGCAGCCAACTCTCCCATACTCTCTAGCAAAAGCACATGACAATATTAGAAACTGAAAGCTTAGCCAGGAAGGAGCTATAGAAATATTGAAAATCAAAGACATAGCAGTGCTGTCCCACCTATCATCAACTAAAGGTTGCCAACACATCCTCTACACGTGAGAGAAACCTGAAGCAGCAGTCTCTGCAGAAAACACAAATCTTAATCCACTGTTATCATGGACTGACTCATCAGCATATTTTTGTTCCCCTGCATGAGATCTCTTTGATAGGCCTCAGAGACCTGAATCTCATTTAGCATTTTCCAAGCAGCGTTACACTCCTCCACTGGACAAATCCATCTCACTAATAATGTACATGGTACCATTGGCTCCCAGCAACCTTGGGAAAAAGCTCTTGGATTTTACATATGTCAGTGTTATACCTCAGGAAGCACTCTCTGAGTTTCCGTCTGACCTAAAGGGTGTGCTTTAGGATGTTAGGTTTCTGGGTTTATCGAGTAAAAACATATCTGCGTCGAGCCTGGCAGATTGCCTTTGTTCAACATCTTATTTTTTCTTTTGTCATTATAGATAACTTGAGATTTGGAGGTGGCGGAAAAGCACTTGGAATGGAAGGCAGATTTGCATGTTTCCTCCTGGTGCTGGGAGGAATCATGACTGCTCAGTGCCAGGTGAGAAGCTAATGCATAAAATCACTCTCTTGCCACCACCCTGCATTTTCAGCAGCACTTCCTTACCACTAACTCCAGCTAAATGCATCAGATGGTAGGACAATCAGGTTATATCACTAGAATCTGAGGAAGAAAAACTGTACAAAGTAGTCTACCTCTAAGCTGGGATTTCCAGTAATGTGTTATCCTGGATGGTTTTATTTCAGTAAGGAAGTCTTCTCCAATTCTTTTTGGTGTAGCTGTTCATTGTCACCTCTCACTGTTGAAGAGTTCCATTGTGATCACCCTTTAATTTTCTATTATCATCACCTTCATCTCACTTAAACTGGACGCTGATGATTCCCACGTTCCCTCACTTTAAGCCTCAGTTTGTCCAGTTTTAAGTAAATCCTACACAATTCTAAAATGTTTAGCCTTTCTCAAAAAACTGCCACCTCAGCCTTCCTCTTCCTTTTTATGTGGTTCTTTCTCTTGTGGCCTAGTCAAAGAAGCTTTCTGAATTGGTTTCTTCCTTCATACTTTATCCGAAACCTGAAAGAGACATATCTCTCAAAGATAATCAAGCTACAAAGGCTTACAGGAAAACTACACATCAGTGTGTTAAACTTCCTTTAAATAGCAAAACACCTTACAAGCTTTAGTTAGCATTTGCTGTTTCCCAAAAGCACATGAGCACTTCACACACAATATGAATACAGCACATCCCACATTCACATCTCTCAGGTAGCAAATAATCCTCTGGTAATCTGTGTTGAATAAATGATTTACAATTCTCAGTACCCTTGCTGAGGTACTAGAGGCACTTTCACTGTACTGTTTGACAAGGAGGGCAGATAGTTGCCCAGAGCTCCCCTGATTTACAAGACTTCATGCCCTTTGGAGACACTTGTTCTCAGTTTTCTGAAGACATCAGTTTCTCACAGAATTAACCTTCTTTGCTTGCAGGGCTTACGCTTGCGTTTCAAACGGGGAGCCAGATCTAGAGGTAAGCCAGGCAAACTGCAACCAAATTGCCCGAGGCTTTATGAACACAGGAGGGGAAAGCAGGTGACCTGAGGGAATGGAGCCTGAAACCTGTTTGTCGTGGTTATTCAATTGAGAGTTTCAGAAGGCAAAATACCAGACCATTAATACCATCAGAAAAAACGGTTTTCCCCTCCCTCTGCTCTTCTTCAAAGAAAAAGAGGCCAGTCAGTAGTGGAATGATACATCCAGCAACAATAAATCCAGTGAGAGAGGTGGGGTAATTGTGTTCTGAGAAGGAAAAAGGGCAGCCCATTAGACAGATGCTCCCATCACGGATGCGTCTTCTTTCTTCCTGGAAGAAAGGAGTTCTGCTCAGCCAGGTCTTTCCCACCTGAATCTCTAAAAGAGGATTTCCTTTCTCCAATTACAGCCATTTGCACAGACAATTCATCTGGAGAAATTTACCAGCATAGGGGGACCTGGCTGAGGCTCTCAGGGAGCAGAATAGAATACTGTAGGTGCGACAGTGGTCGGAGTCGCTGCCACACTGTGCCTGTCAGAGGTGAGTATGAAGAAGAAAAAGAGAAAGAAAATGGTGGGGAATGAGAAACTTTCCATCTAGTAATCCTAAAGAACTCCACTGCAAGGGAAGGAGTTATGACACAGAAAATTTGTCTTGAAATAAGTTGGATAGAAATGAAAATACTAAAATACACCAACTCACTCAGGACTAAGTGGAAATGGAGAAGGCGCTGAGGAAGGTTACTAATAGTGTATGTGGACACAATGGAGCAAAAGAAGGGTGTAAGAACTCCACTAGAAGACTGTAAGCACATAGCAATAACAGGTAGACAGGGAAAAAATAGTAAGGAAGCCTGTCAGGAGAGAAAAGAGGGGTATACACTGCCATCTTCTTTCTTTTGAAAAATCTAACATTATTTTCTGGGTTTTGCTTATTCCACAGCCTGCACTAGAAATAAATGCTACAATGGGGGCCAGTGTTCACAGGCATATTATTCCCCACAGCTCTTCATCTGCCAGTGCCACCAACGGTTCTCCGGGAAGCAATGTGAAATAGGCACGTATACCACATTTACTACTGTGAACAATGTTACTGGGTTCACTACGCAGTGCAGAAGGATGAGGTACCCAGAAGATGCTGCGGTATACTTGACTCGATTAAGCTGCCTCTTTTTATTCTAAAGCTAACTCAAACTTTTAAGAAGGACACATGGGCTGTTCTCAGTGTTTCATAATAAATTAACTCTAAATTTTGGAGCTGAAGACCTCCATGTATACTTGCAGTCTGCCTGGCAAGATATTTTCACTGACTTACTAGACTAGCCTGGGAGCAAGTTGAAAGAGAACATAGACCATGGAAGCAGAGTTTGGGATGGTGTCCTTATAGTAACAGTTTGTTCCCTTTCTTTCAGATACTGAAGTCAAGTGCTACAAAGGTTCTGGAGTAACATACAGGGGTATGTGGAGCATGACAGAGAGTGGAACTGAGTGTTTAAATTGGAATAGCAATGGCTTGATGGACCGGATGTACAGTGGCCGAAGAGAAGATGCTGCTGAACTGGGATTGGGCAATCACAACTATTGCAGGTGAGGGGCTGATGGTGCAAGGGGCAAAGCCATGAAAGTCATCCCATTCTAAGAGCCTGTAACAAAGGTACAACTCTTTGCAACAGTCTAATACCAACCAGAGAACACTGGTGCAAATATCAGCAGACCATGTCAACTTCTGTACACTGAAACTCAGCACTACCTAGACTGGATGCTTATGACAGACTAAAACATGCATACATCTCTAAACACACATGCTTTCCCTTGGCCTAAAACTCCCTCTGTAAGCCAGTTTCCTGCATCTCCAGATCCTGCTTTAGACTCTAAAAATATAGGGCCTTCTTGCACATGAACTGAGCTGCACAGGCTATCCACTGCTGCCAGCAACTGGCTGTGTCTTCCTCACCTCCATGTATTCTACAGGTTTAAAATTAAAGTAGGAATCCAAACAACTTCTGATAGTTCAGTCCATGTCTTCACTGCAGAATAGGCTAAAGTTACCACACTAGATGGCAGACATGGCATTAATAACTTTGTAATGATGCACAATATCATAACTCTTTCAGAAACCCAGATGAGGATTCCAGACCTTGGTGCTATATCTATAAAGGGGGAAAGTACATCTGGGAACACTGCAGTGTGCCCTCCTGTTCAAAAGGTACATGTAGGGGACAGGGAATGAACTTCAGAGCTTCCATGATTCACTCCAAATATAAGGACTGCTTGTGGACTTGAGCTATTTTTGTAGCCTGAAAAGTTGAGACTCATATTAAATCATGTTTAAGATTTTAATACTTATGACTTGGAGAGACTGAGATAAGCATAGCTAATATGTAGATGCTGTGACAGAAATCATACCTAGAAACAGCTGATGGGTTCACATCCATTGGTTAATGTGCATCTTTCTAATTAAAGTTGGGAACATCAACTGCAAATCTGGAAGAGGCACAGATTACCGAGGCAGCCACAGTGTTACCGGTTCTGGAGCTACCTGCTTGAGGTGGAATTCTCAAATCCTTGTCAACAAGTTTTACACTGCTTGGAGAAGAGATGCTTACCAGCTGGGCCTTGGTAGTCACAATTTCTGCAGGTATGTGGTCAATTACAGAATTTTAAAAATCACACCAAACTCCCTTGTGGTACACTCCTGTCTTTCATGTGGGCTATGAAAGCACAGGAAATACATTACTGCTGGTAATGAAGCTCACTGACAATAGCAATTTTATTCCACCTGACCTATCTATTGTTCTCTGACATAAGACACCAGAAATGTAAATTCAGTGTGCCCCCAAGGCCCTCTGTATCTCTAGAGAAATCAAAAAAAGTACACTCAGATCACAGTCAGCCACATTTATGTGTTTCCAAACTCCCTACAGGTCTGATAATACAAATAGCTCTTCTCCTTCCTGTGCTACAGGAATCCGGACAATGACAGCAAGCCCTGGTGCCATGTACTGAAAGAAAATCGGCTCACATGGGAGTACTGCAATGTGCCTACTTGCTGTAAGGATCCTAGCACCCCTGTTTCTTCTCTTTCTTTGAGGCATTACTGTTTTGCATGCCATTTCTATTAAACTCAAGCCTCTTATGTAAAATAAGATCTGGAAAAGAAAAAAAAAAAAATGGAAAAAGCTTTTTGGTTTAGAAAGAGATTCTGTGGCTCCACTCTCACAGAACTGCCTGTTTCTCTGCCAGATGAGAAGATTGCAGAAATGGAGGACAGAAAACGCAGGGTTTCCTTACTGCATTTTTCAAATCAGAATGACAGTTTCCTAGGAAACAGGAATGAGTCAGATACTTAACAGTTCGTGCCAAGCTGCCTCAGCATTCACTGACAGCTAACAGGCTCTTGCCCCAAACTCAGAGCAGGAGCACCTGAACAGAAAGCATATTTCTGGGTTTGTCATCCACAGCTACCTGTGGCTTACGGCACCGCAGTGCACATCAGTACAGGGTTAAAGGTGGCTCCTATGCAGACATTGCAGCTCACCCATGGCAAGCTGCCATCTTTGTGAAGTACCGGAGAACACCTGGAGAGCACTTCCTCTGTGGAGGCATTCTGATCAGTTCCTGCTGGGTTTTGTCAGCTGCTCACTGTTTTGAGGAACGGTAAGTTGAGGATTCAGTACTGGCTAGGGTGGGGGAACAATCTGGAAAATGTAAGCATCCAGTATGGCCTTACTGGAAGAGTAAAGGACTAGAAAAAAAATTCTTTATCTCAGCAAGTAATTGTAACAAAAAAGTACAGAGTTAATTGTGCTGAACCTTACAGACAAGCATTTATTGGTCAAACTGGCAGCATGGCATTAAAGTACCACAGGGGAATATCAAGTAGCTGAGGAACAAAGTTGCCAATACAGCTACAGAGCCATCTGAAACTGAAGAACAGCAAGAGGCTGGCAGAGGAGCTTTGACAGAATGGCTGTAAGCAGTTAGTGAAAAAACAAAGGTAAAGGGGATACTTGTGGTCAAACTGCCTGGGTAATGAAGTAGTAGTGGTGGTAAAATAAGAAAAGCAGAAGCTCAAACAACACATCTTCAAGGGGAGGGTCCATTCCATTTAAGATGTTAAGAATGTAAGACTTGTTCTTCAGCTTTAGTACAGATCAGCTGAAGATTGTGCTGGGTAGGACCTCCCGGGCAACTGCCGAGGAAAATGAACAAAAGTTTCAAGTGAAAAAATACACTGTGCATCAGCGATTTGACTCAGAAAATTTCAACAATGATATTGGTAAGAACTTTTTCTGCACTTGTGACTGGAAAGGTCACAGTTGGCTCAAGTTTGTGATCATGGCACTGGGGTTTTTTTTCTCTCTTCAGCTCTGTTGCAGTTGAACTCAGAAGCAGAAGACTGTGCTATTGAAACACACACTGTCCGTGCTGCCTGCCTCCCAACACCAGAACTGCAGCTGCCTGACTGGACTGAATGCGAGATCTCTGGTTATGGCAAAAATGAAGAATGTAAGTAAAAGATACATGTCTACACATAAGCAAAGATACTATGTCCAAAGTTTCAGTCCTCTGCCCCCAAAGAATTCAAGCCTTGCGCACTGCTCAGTGTGTGACACCCTGCATTATTATATGGCCTTAGAGCAGCACTACAAAACATGTATGTTAATCAGGAGATTAACATTCAAGTCTTCCTTGAAGTTCTCCAGCAGCAGAAACAACAGGGAATAGCATAATGTATAAAGTAGGAAGGACAGAAAATTTGTAATCAGGGCTGCCATACTCTTGCTGTACTGAGTAAATTTAGCTATTGTCATTCTGACAGAAATGCATTTCTATCAAGATTTAATATACCAATATACAATTACAGGTAGTTGCATTATTCTAAATGATACATGGGCTGTGCAGTGATTAGCGAAAACAAAAGTCTGAAGAAGTAACAATCCTAGATATATATTAGAAGGCTGGCTAAATGGTTTTTCAAGTGTGCTGCAACAGGAATAATGCCTGTCTGAAAGTATACACAGGCTGACCTATATTTAAAACAACAAAAAACCTCTGCTTTGTTTTAGTAGTACTTTAGCATAAAGGCTTTTTGCTCTCTAACTTGTAAACTCTTTGAGACAGAAACTGTGAAGCATCCATTATAGCAAGACCTAATAACGAACTGAACCCACAGGGGTTTTGCCACAGACTTGAATATTTAATTGTGGCATAAAATGTTTTAAAACTGCTTTTAAAGATAATCCCAAGTCTTGTTTTTGGGGTGCACAGGATAAACTTTTTGAGAGCAAAGGATGCTGCAACTGTAATTCAAAACTAGACTGAAAAACAACAATCCTGCCAACTTTCAGCTTTGTGCATTTGAAATTGTGCAGAAGAACAAGACCAACACCCAAAAAAAACAAAAAAATTCCCTTCCATTCCAATGCAACACAAGTATACTTTCTTATCCAGTTATTCAGTATCGTGTACAAGAAGGCATCTGATTTTTGCTACCTCAAGTCTAATACTAACTTTCAGGATTCTGGTTCTTTCATTCAGTCAGTGATTTTCATAGACTCTTTCTGTGACTTCATTTTTATTGATATAAATGTGCAAAGATGGCTTATCTATCCAAGAAATGCAGTAGTCCTTAATTTGTCACCTACAAAAACCTCTCTAGCACTTAAGCTCACTAAAGAAACAATATTCTCTCTCAACTAGATTTAAACTGTTCCCACTGGCAACGCAGAACCCTGAAGAATTAAAAAAAAAACCCTTTGGCAAGGAAATAGGTTAGCCACCCCCCTCACCGCCAGCTACCTCTGTTTGCTCCCTAGAGAAACTTAACTGAAATTAAAAAAAAAAAAAAAAAAAAAAAAAAAAAAAAAAATCTGTGTTCACACTTATATAAATCTGGATATTACGATTTTTCTTGCAGTTTCTCCCTTCTATTCAGATTACCTGAAGGAAGGCCATGTCAGACTGTTTCCAGCCAGTAGGTGCACATCACAGCATCTAGACAACCGGACAGTTACAGACAATATGTTATGTGCAGGAGACACAAGACACCTTGATGATGCCTGCAAGGTAAACCCAATTCTGTTCCTCTTCTTTGACAGTCTGAGCAAACCAAACAAAAAGCTTCAAAAAATACTTTTTAAAACCTTCTGCATTTAGCTACATAGGACATAGGAATTCTAGTGGACTTTTGTTGAACAGAACTGATGGCTCCTTTCTTTTTTCTTCCCGTGCCCTTCATAGCTGTGAAAGCAGACCACACTTAACCAAGGAAAGCAAAAAAATACAGACTGAAAATCTCAAGTATAGGAAATATCCCAAAACTGAGCAGGAAACTCCACCTCAGCAGCATTTCCTAATATTTTCTCTTATGTGAGCATACAAAACACTCAGCAGAAGGTTCTGTAAGAGGAAGGGGGTGCTGCTCTACTGAAAAGTGAAGAAAAGAAATATAAAGGCTAAAAAATAATGGCAAATAAACAGCTATAATAAGAAGGAACAGGAACGCATGCATTCAATCCACATCCTTTCTGTTTAAATAGCTATTAAGTAATTTTGTTTCACAAAGCAGTTATAGACAGCGGCACTGTGAAACTTCATAGTTTGAATAAGACCATGCCCCTTTTCATTCTTATCAGTATCTCTTGATATGTGAGCATACTACACAGGGTATTTCTATAGAGGGTAGTGCAACACTAAAACCAGTGCAGAATAACAAAACACAAACAAACAAAAAAGGAGATTGCTACTAACCTGCTGCTTCTCTGTAGGGGGACTCTGGAGGGCCTCTGGTCTGTATGAAGGATGATCGTATGTATCTAATTGGAATCATCAGCTGGGGAATAGGCTGTGGCCGCAAAGACATTCCTGGTGTTTATACAAATGTGAATCGTTATCTTGACTGGATTCAGGACAACATGAAACCCTGAGAAAGAAAAATGAACTATCCAGTGTCATGTGCCCACACCTTTGCAGCTTCCTTCCAGGTGCTTTAAGGATGCTGACAGGGCTTCCCGTTTGTCCAGATGCCTATGACTTTCAGTACAAGAGGAAGACAAACTGCAATATGTGGGAAGAGCACACTGTTAAATTGCTCTCTTCCTTACTACAGGTTATCAGAAGCTAATGCTCCTTTCCCCCGACGTCCCCAAGCTTTCTCCTTGCATCACATCACATGATACAACTAAAAATTAAATTTTGGCCCGGGAGAACAAACCAAGAAAGAACATCATGCATCCTATTAACAGCTATGTTTTTTAGGGTGTGGTCGTGAACTGAAGGCAAAGGGGACAGATTTAATAACCTGAAAACTTCATCTTCTTTTTAATCAGCTCTGTATTTTGAACACATTCCGGTCAGGCTTAAGTTCTCTCCTAATACCATTTTACTTTGGTCATTTAAGCTGGTTTCAGCTTGACTTCAATAGAAAGAACAAAGCTGTAGGTATGGGCTGCTTATCTGCTGCTTATTTCCATATTAATATACTACTTGTTTTTTTCAGTTTGGGACTGATTCCTTAGCTGAATCTGAGCAAATCCAGGATGACATGCTTAGAAGGACATTCTATTCTTCCACTTACTCTTTTTCTCCTGGTGAACACTTAAGTATTTTAAGTAAGTATGGAATAGGTAAAAATCGTAACAGCAGCCTTATCTGCTACAGAATCAACACATTACATTTTTATTATTATGATGCATTTCTATGCATTTTCTGAAATAAAAGCAAAAACTTGTAGCACAGCGGGGCAAAACAAAGGATGAGTGTAAGGGTAGCAGTTATAGGCACTTGCTAGATTTACATCCATAAGTAAAGATCAACTGAAATGTCACATGGCTGCATTTGTCCTTTACAGAAGTTAGGACAGGTATAATCAAGTCAACATGAATTAGAATCTCAGTCATCAAGCACTACTTACTTGTACTGTGACACTAAGTGGTACCTATACATGTCCTAAGAGTCAACCCTCTTTGAGAGATTCTCTCTTGTCCAGTTGTTTTATGAAGTAAGAGAAAGCAGGTGTGACTACTGTTCACAAAAGGAAATAATTATATTGAAGTTATAAAAAGAGTTTAGTTTTAGTACCAAATCGGTATTGTCGCATTGTGTATGGCATATATGAAGCCTTTCAAGATCTCGAGTAACATGAATCACTTCTGCAGGGAAGAAAAAATCCTTTCAAAAATAAAGGTACAAAGCCAAAGGACTATATCAGTACTTGAGGAAGAGGTATCTCATTGTCTTAATAATTAAAGCACAGTCCTTAGACTGCTACCCAAAACCCTACCTAGTAAAAACAAATGGTTCCACTGCATTCCTGAGAACAGTTTCACTGAAGTTCTAAGAGGCAGTCAGCACTCCTTATGGGAAACACCAAGAAAAAAATATTAAGAAAGTAATTGATTCTAACTTCTCAAAGTGACTTAGTCCTGAACTTACAGTCCCAACTGCGTATAAACATCTCCCTAAGGCACCTACTACACAGAATCCAGTTGGCATAATTTACCATCCTCCTCAAATACCAACTGTATTTCTTGCAAAACCCACACAAACCACTCTGAAATGACACCGAATACACGTAAAAATTAATTTTATTGATGCTCTTGCTGAAGGTTACATTTGCACTGAACATGCTCAGCAGTAAGGCTACCTGCTATCACATTCATCCATTGCACTGGAACTTGCAATTCCACGAGCAAGATGCCACTCATACACTGCAAGTATCCACTGTATGCAAAACAGAATGTATGTTATCCTTCATTCAGGGACATCTTTTTCTGTTCACAAGCTGTATGTGCTGGATTCCACAGCCACATGACAAATGCTGTAGTCACATGTACAACAACTTAGTGACAAGTTCTGCTACCACAGAGAAAACACACTGGCATCTAGTGTCCGAAGAACACATTACAGACAATATGGAACAATGCAGATGCCTCTCATTTCATATTTAGACTATACAGAGAGACACAGCACATTCTGGAATGGGCAGATGCAGAAACAGCTCCTGCAGAAGAGATGGTCCCAGTGAAAAATCCAGCATAGGCTTCAATCAACCTGCACAGCAGTTGGTTGGTACAGGACCTGGAATGAGGTAGGATAGCCAGAAACACTAGAAAGGTACCAAGATACAAGTATGTCTAAGACAAGACATTAGTGAGCAGGAGAGCAGCAGTATCGCCTTCATTTCCAATAGGCAGGTGGAGACAAAAAGTTTCCAAAAAGTGCTAGTCTTCATTTAGCCACAGCTTCAGTTTCTACATCTTGTTTCCACAAAAATTCTCCTGCCTCTCTCTCCCCCGACTGTCAAAGAAACTGAAAGAACCCCTACCTTCAAACACTGATGAAAGATATAAGAGCAGCAGAATTATTCAGATGTCACCACCCAACATCTGCGAGATGACAAGTGTTATAGTCAGCCCTTCAAAGGATGCCATACCAAAGATCTGGATGGGCCATACCAAAGATCAGTCTATCTTCAGAGATTCAAGATACCTGATGACCAAGATGCCTTATGAAATATCTAGCAAAAGCATCCACTTCTCTTCCTCCCTCTGTGGCACCATCCTCCATCTTAGGCTTCTTAACTGCCTGCCCATCCAAAGTAAGACAATGTACCTTTTCACTTCTTCCAGACCCTTTGAGGCAGAATGGCTAGATGATCCCTGTGCTACAAGGAACTATACACCTCTCCACCCTAACACCCAGTGATGGTGAAAGGCACCTGCTGGACCACCACTCTGGAGTTGAAGTTTGTGGAAATTCAAGTTTGTTTATCTGCAAAGGGTAGAAGCCAATGAAAATGTAAGAAAGAGGAGTTTAAAAAGGCAATAAATCCTTAGAATTTCCTGTAGGACAGCAAAACAAAGGTGATACAAGCTTCCATAGCCAACTCACCAATCCCAAGGGACCTGAACACCTTTCCCATCTGCCGTGGTTCCAAATACTTCAGAACCTGATAGGTATGAGATGGTTTCAGGTCAACCTCGCTTTTTGCTGCATCCCAGTACTCTTAAGCACTGGCTCTTCTGCTCATGCTACTACAGGCAAAGGAGCTACCCTAAACAGATAGATGGGGTAAGAGGCTGCATCCAACAGCCAGGGACAGGAGAAACAGGGAAGTGCTCTTCCTCACTATCCGGATCCTCTAGGTTCGGACTTGGAACTTGCCAGCCTTAGTCATGTATTTTATCCCCTTGAAGGGCTTGTACTTCTCCCCATACATGTCCAAGCGATTCACCTTCAGTCCTAAAGGAAAAAATACCACAGCATAAGACTGACTGCTGCCACAGAACAGTAAGGCCTTCAGGATAAATGAGCAGAAGAGCATACAAGAGATGCAGAAAGCATAGGGAAAGTTTTAACAAGCAATAAACATAACAGAGGAAAACTGACTGCTCAGAATAATTCTTTACAAACACATCCATACCCTAAAATTCTCAAGACGTTTGTAAGCATGAAATACATGGAAATGTAAATAGGCTGTTTCACAGAGCATCCAAGAGAATCCATGTAGCTGTAGAGGAAGCACATATTTTACTTGAAGAACATGTTTTAGATAGAATTTACTTCAAAAGACCAGCAGAGCTACCTCAGCTACATGCAGAATGAGCACTGACAAAACACAGAACATTCAGCTTCTTTATCTGACAGTCACTTACCAGATATAGCTAGCTGCTGAATTTTAAACTGCAAGTTTATGGTGGGGTTTTCATCTGGTTTTGATGTCCCAGCTTGCAGGCTCATGGTCCCTTTCAGGCTTGGCAGCTTCTGAGGGTTTATTTTCCCCACATCCCATGACAGCAACTTCAAGAAATGAAAAATGTGCCAGTGAAACACAAATATTATTAACACCCTCTAAAGAAGAATACCCTTCCAATGACAGATTGTAATGTTTCTTTATGTAAAAGTTCTTTGCCTTAGTATGTTGCCTTTCATTTTGGACAGACATATTACAGTCTTATGGAGAAAAAACCCGTAGAAACTAGAACTACAATCTGCCTGGACACTGCGCTTTTTGTTGTAGGGATTAAGGCAATTTCAAGTAAGCAAGAACAGCCCAGTCCCAGCCCTAGAACAGATATGGCCTTCAGTAAAACAGTGTTCAAGGCAATGTTAATGTAAGCATGAACAGCTCAAATTCATTTGCTGAAAAAGAAAAAAAGTTTTTTAAAAATTTATAATTTCTCTTTTTCCTCTCACCTTTGTAACTGGATCGAAGATATGTGTTCCCTGAGAGGGTGTGAGGGTCATATTTAAGACGCCTTTTGGCATCTGGCTAGTGACCATCACCCCCTCTACAGTCTTCCCCATAGTCTGTTTTGGCCCCACTGTAATCTCGAAACGTCCCTGAGAGCTGCTGTCACGGAAGCTGATGTTGTGTTTAACATAGACAGGAATTGCCACAAGACTAGAATAAAGACACGAACAGAAAGTTGCTGTCAATCTTTCATCTTTGCTTTTCCTTCTGCAGTCTTTGCCTTCTACACTGAAAACACTGGAAACCAATCTCTTTAAAAGAGAAGGAAATACTATGCTCATTTGTTTGACCTAAGAGCAAAGTCAGAATCCTGTTTTCCAGTCTTAACAGGCTTACTGTATCTTAGTTTTCTACCTCTCAACAGGACAGTTACATCCAGTGTAACAGGAGACTTGAACAACCAAGCAGACAAACAGTTCCAGGCAGTGCAGCAGCTTGAACTTCATGTGTGTGTTTTGTTTGGATTTCCCACTCCTTTCCATCTACTTGAGAGAAGTCTGACAAAGTCTAACAAAATGCTTTTGCATCTGTAACCTCAATTACTACTTGAGATAAGCTGCTTCTAGAAGAGAGCCATGGACAAGAACTTGTAGTTCTAATATAAGAGATATCAGAAAACCAACAAGATTACTGAACTATCTTGTTCTATTCTAGAAATTCTTTTATAAACATAGGAAATGAACAGCATTGATTACTCCATACTGCCTAATTCTTTCCCTTCTTCATTTGGGACAACATGCCACCTGATCTTTAAAAGCAATTCCTTTTTCTTTTTTCCCTCCTAACAAGGAGGATCCAAAGTTTATAATTCACAGCACTACATTCATCACCTACTTCTGAGCACTGACATGGTAGGAGAGCAAGCGAAAATTTCCATCAGGTGGAATGAAGGAGAGTATTCTCTCTGACTCCCAGCGCTTAAAACGCACACATGGATGAAAGCTGACATCATCCAATAGCCGAGGGTTCTGAAATAAAGTCACAAGTTTAATGAAGGCAGCACTGCTTAAAATAACCTCTTCTTCTCAGTTGACCATGCATGCAGGACCTACCATTCAACATGCTCTGCACATTGCAAGGTATCTACATTAAGCTCTTTGATGCTGTTACATCTGTGCAATAGCAGTACTCAATAACCGCTATCCTATTTTATAAAATTTAGTCATGCCAGATAATTACCTTGATACATACTTATAAAAAAGATTGTCCTTTGGAATATCTGCCTCAAGTACAACTATATCTCAGATACTTAATCACAGCACACACTAACAGCACTTTTAACGAAGAATCTGAAAATAAAACCTCTAGGCTCAAAGGTGCTGAGTTTCCATCATCAGTTCTTTCTCTTTTTGTCTGGTATGCCCGGGTTATGATCTACTGGAATCCATCATTGTGAGACTGAGATCCTAGCAGCAGGGCTGGGAATCCCTTTTTGAAATACTTAATCAAGATACATCCCTAAGCTTTACCATAAAGGAGAGTGTAAGGTCTGGCATCCCAGTCAGCTTGACACAAGCATCAATCACCCCTTGAATTTCAGCAGTAATCGTGGAACCTGCAGCAATAAAGTAAACACAGGAGGTAATATGAACCTGATAAAAAGAATCCCAAAGTGGAAAAACTATCAATGGGGAGGAAGGAAATTTATTATCTTTATGAAATGCCAAGGCTCATTATGTTTCAACTCAACACCTCTCTTGGTCCCAATGACTTGTAGACAAGATGCGTACAAATAAGAAAAACTGGCACCAGCAGTGTCCATTTTAATGGCTCTCAACTCTAAAAAGATGCACAAAAACTAAGGCAATAGTAGTATGCACAATTCTCATTCACCTTCTATTTTCCCAATATAGAATTACTTGCAAGACTCCGGGAACACAGACAAATGAAAACCTTGATACCTCTCTAAAATTTTTGACTGAATAGCACTTACAAGCTGATAATATTCAGAGTAAGAATAGCAATAGAACTTCCCCCACTCAGATGAGGGAGAAATCTCTCTTCAGATACTATCAGGACAAGCTACCGATGTCTTAGCCAGAAGCAACTTCCATACCTGATTTGTCAATGATTGCATCTATCTCCTCAATCACATCAAAATACGCCTCATTGTTCGTATATTTTACACCAGTACGTCTCCAAGGCACCACTGATAGCTGTCCAGTAGGAAGCTGGTCACCCACATTAGTGCTTCCTGGAAAAAACAAAGGCAATCACAACAACCACAGGTATGACAACACTCCAGAATAAGTCCATAGCCTCATATTACATAATTGTAATTAATCCCTGAGAACCTCTATATCTCTGTGAAGGAAAGGAATTACTCTTCCAGTGTCACTGTTTGTATTCTACTATTTGTGTCTCTTCACATACAATTCTATAACATCCCACAGTGAGAGAGGGAATTGTAAGCGAAATCATAAAACCACCGCAACAAAAATCCAGACCAGACTAACTCATTCAAGAGTCATGACTGCAAATGTAATCTGTTTGGTTACTGAAAAAAAGTACGGATGGTGCTGGAACTGGAAGGAAGCAAGCCAGGACTTTCTCAGTACTCCTGAGAGTGCTGGGGTTTAGGACAGTGTGAGGCTGTTTTAAGTTTTCTTCCCTCATGGTCCTAATTGACTTACATAGGAATTATTGCCACATGACCTTCTCAATTTATCTACTTTCTGTTTCCCTGTACCTGTGATGGTGTTGACAACTGTTCGCAGGATAGTAGGAGGTTTTATCAGTTCCTTAAGAATATTAGACTCTGTTGCCAATGGAAAGCCATTGTCCAGCATCTCCTCCAGTACCTCATAAACCACCACAACATTGTCCTTGATCATGACCTCAGAGCAGATACCAAAATAATCCTGTGAAAAGAAATAATTACACAACAATCTCTGAAAGACAGTCTTAGTGATCATTCAGTTCAGTGTCCTCCCACACAGAAGTAAATCCAGGCTCTTCCTGAGGGGGGAGATGAAAACACCACCAAAACTCCGTATATTAGTACAAACACTTCAGACAGACTGACCACTCCCATTGACACCAACGACTCTGCCACTGCCCTGCCAGCTGATAATCACCACATTATCATGCGCTCCTATTTCCTTTCTATACAACAAGACGCCTTTTGGTAGCCAAGAGATTTTTTAATTAGCACTTGAAACTGGCTCAACTGCAACCATTAAGCAACAACATTAGTATGAAAAACTTGCTTCCCATGGCCACTACTGACTTTCCTGCAGTGCTACCTTTCATAACTGCAGTATTCCATGTCCTTCCTCAGCTGCCCTAGTCATTACCTACAATGCTCTCAATATTTTAACTGAGCAGCACCACTGTTTAAAAAGTTCAACCTCTTATCATCAAAGCTTTTTATTTACTTTTGTTATAACACTTGCATACATATGGGCAATAATACAATTATTAACATCAATTCTGCATAATTTTTTACAGGATTTATTTTGATGTGGAATAAAGCAGAAGCACAGCTTCAAACTCTGCATATTCTGCCTAAGTCCAGGGTTTTTTTTTTACAGGAAAACATTTCTGAAGTCTAACACACTGTGCTGACAGTCAAGACTGACAGTGCATTTCTGACCTGAACAGCCAACTCACTCTCTGAACTCAGCAATATATAAGGAAGCCTACACTCACATTCTGACTGGTACCTGGAAGCAAAAGCTCACGTGACACTTGTTTGACCCAGCACCCGCAGCTGCTGTATTCTGGCAGGATGCTGGTCACAAGGCACTGAAAGCCCGGACTACACAGTCCTGTTGTTGGCTGGAAGAGACAGACATCTTCACTATTTCCCTAAAGTGGCTGGCAGTCACAGCAGCCATAGCACAGAAGGAACATGGCTGCTCTGAGGTAACTCCCGGGTCACACCGGCCAAGCTCTCAGCCGCCCCAGCCCTACCTGGAAGGTATCCACAACGCGGTGCAGGAACTCGATGACGAAGAGAGGCGGCACCTCGCTCTGGATAACGGCCACGAAGAAGATCTTGTGACGGTAGACGCTGAGGAGGTAGTGGTGCGGCGTGGGGATCACTGGCGGCACGTTCTCCGCTTCTGAGGCCCTCTCCTGCGCCTCGAAAAAGTAGTCACAGACGGAGCGGCTTACGACGCTCTTCCAGTGCTTCTCCAGAAAGATGTCCCCCGAGGCGTTTATGAGGAACAGGCTGTGGATCATGACTGCGTCCGGCGGGGACACACAACGGCTCCCTCCTGCAGCGCCGGCCCAGCCTGCCCCGGCCTCAGCCCCGCCTCCCTCTTGCCAGAGGCTCCGCCCCTTGGCGTGCGGATTGGCAGCGGGAATTCCCACCCTCGACTCTCCCCGGGAGAGGTTCGGCAGCGAACACGCTGATTGGGTGACCCAGTCACGGCCGTGCCCGATTAGCCGAGGAGCGGCGTGGGGGCAATGGACGCACCGGAACGACACGCTGAGCTCAGCTTCCACTGGGGCAGCGGCAGGTTGCGGCGCGCGCCCACCGGAAGGGGCGGAGCGCCTCGGAGCGCGCGCAGCGAGTCCCGCCCCCCGCTGACCCACAGCACGCGTCATCCGGCGCTGCCCAGCAGGGGGCGCTCCCTCTCCGCGCAAGCTCTCGGTTGGTGCGGCGGCGCGGCCCACCCCGAGGGCCTCCCCACCCCCACCCCGAGGGCCTCCCCACCCCCACCCCGAGGGCCTCCCCACCCCCACCCCGAGGGCCTCCCCACCCCGAGGGCCTCCCCACCCCCACCCCGAGGGCCTCCCCACCCCGAGGGCCTCCCCACCCCGAGGGCCTCCCCAAGGTTTCCAGACCCCAGCTCCGCCTTGGAGTGCCCAGAGCCGCGGCACTACTAACCACACTTGCTTCTCCGTTCGTTCAAGGTTAGGGTGGACAGCATCCTCCGGGAGTCGTGTGAAGTAACCCAGCTTCTGCAGTGAGGAGCAGCTAGTCAAACGTTTTCCACCGTATTATTTTTCAAGTTTTGTTCACTACAGAGTAATAACACCAATGAAAACACCAACCAGCTGTCAGGGAAATGACAACTGTCAAGCAAAACACACTTAAACTCCAAGCCAAGTGACTACTCTGCATAATTAGAACAGGTGTCTCATAATTGATGGCAAATCTCTGGAATTACAAGTCAGGCAGATGCCATTCCAAATAGTTTTCCACTTTTACTACTCTGCTGGGAACAAACATAAATACGAGAACAACAAAAATAGCAGCAATTTCTAACCCATTAAAAGCACACAACCACTATTACCTTGGAAGGCATCAGGCAGAGGTCAGTTTTATTTACCCGGACATTACCTTTTAATACTAGCACGCATACATCTTTATTTACAGTATTGGATAATTCAGCATGCACTAGATGAGGTTTTTGTTATAACAACAAAGGAGAAATTACATTAATTTCTCTTTTATGTTAATTATTTGTATCATACATTTTTTAAACATTCTATAATGGTTTTACATGTCTAATTCAAACTACTGTAATGAATTACACATTTGAGAGCAAAAAGGACTAATAATTTGTCATTTAATTACAGCACTAAATTTAAAATATTTATGATTTTAATAAAAGCACTTTCAAAAAAGATACTGTTAAGATTATTATATCAGCCTATGAGGCTGTTGGAAACTGTATTAATGGGGGAGTCATATAGATATCACAGACAAAAAGCAGCACATAGCTAAACTGACCACCAACAAGACTTTATACATTTGTCTGAGAAACTAAAACCTTTCCGATTGTAATCTGGACGTTAAAATCAACAGTCATGGGATGTATATCTTTTCAGCAAGGGCATTTAATTTTTGTCTCATGAAATACAACTCAGTTTTGACTATATCATACATTGCTTAAAAGCTACCATTTCCCTCTGACTTCTAGCACCCATCACCAAAGTTCTTAGTATTTTACTCAGTTCATTATGTCATCTTTGTGTTTTTCCTAGAATTACATCAGTTTCTTTCAGCATCAAAAACGCTGGCACCAAAACCAAAGAAACCATAGGGTAATTAATTATTTCTGCACACCAAAGGAAAACACTGAGGGACAAATGCTTCTACTTTAAAATCAGACAGTCTTTTTCAAGTCCTGCAGAGAACAATGTGCTGTTACACCACTCTTAACTAGTGCAGAAATGCTGCCTGGCTGCTCGCAAGCTGTTTGCACAAAAATAATGATTTGTTCTGAAAGTCAGTCTCCAGAGTGGCTCAGGACCTTATATAAACTGGAACCTGAAAGGAGAATACGGCAGGAGATGCTGCCAGCATAGAGTTTAATTTTGATGATTAATATACTGTCAGCTTGAAAACTGCTCGCTGAAGGGCATTATACTTCAGTTACAGCACATGTACCCCCAGAGAAACTTAATCACAGTCAAAGAGCAGTGCTACAAAATGGTGTTGCCAACCCCTTGCACTGTCTTTATTCTAAAACAATTCCTTACCATCTGTAGTTTGCCATATGCAGGAATTCTGATGATTTAACTGTTAAACCTGTGCAGTGAAAATAAAAAAGAAAGTAGGAGAAAATAGGCCATTTAAAAATTTATAATAGTCAATAAAAAATAAATTATTCAAGGATGTTAATAACCTACTGCCAATTTTGAAACAGAGTATTGTCTACGGACTGATACTCAGTGTTGTAGGAACATAACTGAGTTTCGCAGTTATGTGCTAAACCCTCTTAGTCCTGCTTACTTCCTTATCTGGAAATTACATTTATATCTCCATTATCTTTTATAAATAGAATACTACAGCCTTGTAATTTGAGGCACTGTAAGCCATGCAGTGTGGAGCCACACGAATTCTGAAGACCCAGGAAGAGGTGGAAGAGATTAATTTGTAGGGAGAACCCAACTCTTTGGCAAGGCAGGGTCAAACTTCTACAGCCTGCCTGGCAGAAACAGAACTGTACAGTATCTTGTACAACAGCACCACAAACTCCACTGGCTTCAAGTAGTAAGTCACTGAAAACATTTAACTTCCACACTGAAAACTTACACTGTTAAAATATCGAGTTCCTCTTGCTCAGAAGTTTTTTTTCCCCTCAGGGTGGTAAAGGCATTCAGAAAAAAATTAAAAGCTTGCTTTACCAGCTCCGTTCCCACAACAGATTTGTTTTTTAAGATTTATTTTTCTTTTCTAAAAAGAGAAGCCCATATGACGCTTTACATAATAGCTGTCCTTTAAGGCAATGGTGAAAAACGCCTACTTTGTAACACGTCCACACAACTGGAAAACTGAGCTAGAGGTTAGAAAAAGTAAGCGAATTGCACGCAGCACACAGCAAGTCAGGATAGAAAACAAAAGGAGAGTCTTTCAAATAAAACATAGAAGGTAGACTGTAAAAGTTGCTCTTTGCCTTTTTCTGCCACCTTTCAGCACACGCCAGTCCCACGTTCACAGCTCTGCAGAGCTCAGGAAGTCACACAAATTACCTCAGGAAGATGCCTAGAGACAAAGCAGAGAGACACAGACAGGGCACACCCGCTCCCCGAACTCAAGGGCGTAGTTACCTCAGAATCCTGCACGAACCCGTCGCCTCAGTCGGAAAACCCGAGCTGCTGCGCCGAGCGCCAGCTCAGACAAGCCCAAGAGACGGGTTTCCCACCTTCCTGGTTACAAGCCATCTATTACCAGAGTACGATCGGTGGCCCGAGCCCCCTCGCCATTCCCGCCTGGCTCTCGGCAGTCGGCCGGCAGACATCCCTCCGTCGCAGCTCAGGGGTGCGGAGAGAGGCGCCCCCGCGGCGCCCGCCCAAGCGACGGTTCTAGTCAGGCTCCGCCAAGCGCCGCCGCCTCCGGGCCCCGCACACTCCCCACGGGGCCGAAGGCCGCGCGGGCCCGGAGCTGACGGCCACGCTCGCGCCCAGGCCCCTCTCTGCCGCCCCCGACCCCGCGGTTCCTCCCGGCGGCGGCCGCTCCCGCTCCCGCTCCCGCCCCGCCGCGCTGTTCCCCGCGTGTGCCCCCGCCCGCCGCGGGCTGTTCCCCTCCCACGCCCCCTCCCCCCGCCGCAGAGCTCCGGACCCAAGATGGCCGCCGTGTCAGGTTCGGGCTTTGCCGCCGTCCGGCCTTTGCCCCTCGGTGCCCGCCTCTTGCAGGCTTCGGTAAGTAGCGCTGCCAGCACAAGCCCGGCTCGGGTGCCTGGTGCCAGGGAGCTCGGGGACAGGCGGCTGAGAAGCCCCGTGGCCTGGGGAAGGGGAAGGCCCACTGGGCGCTCCAGGCTCGCGGCCTGTTCCGGCCCCGCCGCAGCTCTGCGCCAGGCCCGGACCTGGCCGCCCGCTCCCCTGGGGCCCGCCGGGCCTACACCCCGTGGAGGCGGCGGCTACGGCGCGGCGCGGATGAGGAGGGCGGTGCGGGCCGGGGAGCTGCGGGCTGAGCTCCTCTGGCTCTGGCGCGTGAGAGTGCGGGTGAGGCTGGCGCGGGCCCGGGCCCGGGCCCGGCCGAGCCGGTGCGAGGAGCCGGGCGGCACTGCCCGCCCCCATGGGGGTGAAGAGCGGCGTGGGGCCCGGCTGGCTCTGGGGGCTGTGGCCTGCGCCCCGTTTCTCCCGATTCCGCTGGTGTGAGTGCCTTGACTGAGGCAGTGCCCCTTTCTGGCCACCGTGCGCGGGGCCTCTCTGGGACGAGGATGGGGACGAGCCGTAGCAGGTGCAGGGGCCGCTTGTCAGGCAGATAGCGAGCGAGTGAGCGACCCGGCGGTGGGACCATACCGGTACCGCCCCGGCCTGGCCTGGCGGTTACGTAACGTCCTGCGCACGGGGCTCCGCTGTGGACGGAGCGCTGCGCCCTCGGCCCTGGGATTCTGCCGTGCTGGGCGCCCCAGGAGCACAGCTTGGCTTTCCTGGGCAGGCGGCTCTCGGGGACAGCTTTTCCCTCTTCATCAGCTTTTCGTGGAGTAAAAGAACTCAGACCAGTGCTGTGACCCTTCCGGCTTGAACAGGAGTTCTGAATCTTTCCAGTATGGGCTTGTATGGAGCTGTGCAATTGAATCTGATGTCTACATGCAGATGTGTTATCTACGTTCATAAGTTCTTCAGTGCTTACTAGAAAGCAAAGTGGGAGAACTGTGTTAATGACAAGCTTGTGACTAAAACTTCCCTTGCAGAAAATAGCTATTTTTTGTAATAAACAGTTTATAAACCCTTCTTGGTTAATGTACTTTTGTAATAGGACTTCAGCACAGCATACTATCATCACACTTAGCAAAAGTCTTTGTTAAAGACAACTAAGGGCTGTGAAGTAGAGCTTTGTACCCTTCCATCTGCATCTTTAATAAGCAGTGCCACAAATATTCCTTCTTCATTGTGTGTGGTCACCTGTTACTTTGTCCTCAAGTGTTTGCAGTGTGCTTCATCTATACGGAAGATTGTAACGTTGTGTTCGTCTTTTCTATGGTCTCTAAAAGTGGAACATTTAATTACAATCTCCAGCTGCGTTTCTTCACTTTTTTTCTTGATGGAACAACTGTCATAGCTTTTCTTAGCAGGAGGAAATCACACCTATGATTATCCTCCTAGAAGAGCTCTGAAACTTTCTTGCTGTTTGCTCAAGACCCTTGGCTATTTGTACTGCTCTCTGCTGGAGTTTCAGGCAGTGTCTTCCATGTCCAAAAGTGAATAGAGCTGCTGCTTTTTGAAGATATTTGTTGTGGGTTTTCCTCCTCCTCTTTTCCCCCCTCCCCCCTCCCCCCCCGGTTTTAATTTAGGCTGTGCTCGGCAATATTCCTTCAGCGTTTCAGATCTGTGTAGTGGATTAAAAGTCTATTAAGTCCTTAATGAATTAATAGTGGCTGCTAGATTTTTTTTCTTCCTTTTTTTTTTTTTCTTTTTCCCTAACTATTTTTTGGAAATGTTTTTCTTCTTGTTTTCTTCCAGGCCTAATGTTACAGTTCTTCTGATTGTGAGCGTGCAGACCAGGAGCTGAGGTGAGATGCGCTGAAATCTTTAACCCTTCACAGAAAAACTTTGTCTGAAGCTGTTAGGTTTACTGGAAAGAATGAGGAAATTTCAAATTGCTTTGCTTTCATCTTTTCAGTGTGAAAACAAATAATGTTTGAGAAAGGAGGAGTAATTAAGAACAGAAAACGTGTATGCTATGGTTAACTGTTTCCCATCGTTCGAGAATCTGTTTTCTCATTGTGTGAAACTTGTTCAGCATCGGGATAAAGGATAACGACTCTATGGATATACAGAATTCTTCACCATGGTAAAACTCGCCAACCCGTTGTATACAGAGTGGATTTTGGAGGCAATCAAAAAAGTAAAGAAGCAAAAACAGCGTCCTTCAGAGGAGAGGATATGCAATGCAGTGTCATCTTCTCATGGTTTGGACCGCAAAACTGTTCTGGAACAGTTAGAGTTGAGTGTTAAAGATGGAACTATCTTAAAAGTTTCCAACAAGGGTCTCAACTCCTACAAAGATCCTGATAATCCTGGGAGAATAGCACTTCCAAAGCCTCGGAACCATGGCAAGTTGGATGGTAAACCAAACGTGGACTGGAATAAACTTATCAAACGGGCAATTGAGGGCTTGGCTGAGACTAGTGGCTCATCCCTGAAGAACATCGAGCGCTTTCTGAAAGGTCAGAAAGATGTATCTGCGTTGTTTGGAGGTAGCGCTGCCTCCATTTTTCACCAGCAATTACGATTAGCTGTTAAACGTGCTGTTGGCCATGGCAGGCTCCTTAAAGATGGACCTTTGTACCAACTCAACACTAAAGCAACCACTAATGCTGATGGGAAGGAGAGTTTTGAGTCTCTTTCCTGTCTCCCTCCAGTGTGTCTCCTTCCCCATGAAAAGGATAAGGTAAGACCCACTTTGCTTGGGCATTTTCTTCTGATTGATGCGATGTATCAATATATAGAAACACAATTTAGGTCAATTATTAGTTTAACTTGCATCTTGTGAGTTAGAAATAACTAATGCACTTTTAGGATCCTGCTGTGTCCAAATTTCTAAGCATGATCAGAGGAAGTGTTAAGATCGTGACTTGTACTTTGGACCTGAAAACTGCAGATGAACTATTGTGGGGTATTTACATCTTAACGCTTCTGTACAGCAGAACAAAATGTACAGTAATAGGCTTACCATAGGTATGTTAGCAAAGCATAGGAACTAAGCCTCCTCACTCTAAGGTGAGGTGGTTTTGCAGAGCAAGCTTGAAAATATATCTTATTTTCACATTTTTATTCGACTGCCAGTTTGGCTTCTTATTTGAATACAGATAACAGGGAAACACTGGTTCTCAAGTGAAGCGCTGATTGGCAGTTGCCACCTAATGCTGTCATAGAGGCTTTCTGTCCCAGAGGAGCTTTGTTGTGAAATAGGAAGAAAAGGTATATAGGATATAGCAGTGGTAGAGTTAAATCAGAGGGTGTAGAAATCACAGAAATGTTAATGAACACTCATAGTCTTCTGTTTCCTTTGGTGTGCTACCCTTCTTAAATGGAGTTCATTATACAAAGCAAAGCATTTTTCTGTTGTTTTCTCATATTTTTATGCTTTTTTTCCCTTCCCTTCCTTTTTTCCATCCTACATTCCTAAGGTTTTTGACCTCTGCTCTAGCCTAAGGACTTTGAGTGTGTGTTGCTCATGTTTTTTCAAGTCATCTTTATTAAGGTGTGAAGACTTAGAACTACAGTAGGACTCTTCTTCCTGAAAAAAAAAGTCCAGCTGCTGCTTTATCACCAGTCACATTTATCTGAAGTTCTGATTTAACTGTGGGAGCTGGCGCTATGCACACTGTACTTAACTAGCTGGAGCATTGTGTTGTGGACTGGTGGAATGGAGATAAGTATTGCTATGCTGAAAATGCCAGCAGCTTTCTCTGTCTGTTTTTCAAGTGTTCAGTCTACAAATGTTGCCTACGTATTTCCCCAACTATATGTGTGAAATCAGTACAGCTTTAAAACGGTATGAAAACTAGATGTAAACAAACCTTGCACATGACGCAGCTGGATTGAGAGTGGTAGTAACAGTGGAAGATGTTAGCTGTGCATTTCATTATTAACACAGTGTGTTTTACATCCTACTCAGTCTTACTGTAACATGCCAAAACTCAGGGCCAGATGGATATTCTTTCAGATTAAGTGTTGCCCAGGGTTTTCTTAAAATGGGATACATTAGGGTGGTTTGGGGTTTGTTTTTTTTCTCCCCTGAAAAAATCAGTGTATCAGGTTCTTGTGTGTGCATAAACACAATCAGACTATATGTGCATTTTGATCTGTTAAATGTTTACACTAGTTCTTCACCACATGCTCAGGTCTGAGCAGCTCTTACACTGAAAGGAGTTTCAGTAACATTAGAATACAGAATAACTATAGTAGAAATTTTTCAAGGGATTTTTTCAATAAGTTCTAATTTTATTGTTTGTTTTTTTGGTGTGCTTTAAAATAGCATCCTAGATTTCTGCTCTCCATGTACCATCTCTGTGCTCTGTAACCCATGCTGAATTTTGTACTACTTTCTTAGGGAATTTTGAAGATGTGATATGGAAACATCTATGTAGATTCTGCCAGCATTGACTGACTGGCAAACAAATGAAAGCCAGTTCCTGTTCTGCAGGGTTTTTATGACAATTTGTGGTTTGGGTTTTTTGTTTGTATTGTTTTTATGCATACCCTAGATGATAATCTTTCCTCACTTTACTGACTTACTGGGTACTTGAGAATGAGAAAGAAAAAAAAGCTGCTGATGTGTAGAACTCAGTGCTGAAACTTACTTGCCTGTTAGTGACAGCGATCTACAAAAAAAGAGTTGTCTTTAATCTCAGTTTCAAGTGCTGTGTGTATATTCACTCTTGTAGGCTTCAGGAAAGTGGGCTTTCTTTTCGGTTTCCTGTAGCTTAGAAGCTAAAATGGGAATTGCAGATAACAGCTATTCTTGCATTCCTTCTGACAAGATGGACTAAAAGATGGACTTAACTTTCATCTTAGTTCTGTGATAGGTGACAGACTGTTAAGAATTGCAGTATTGACCCCTGTTGTGGAAAGAAGTGGGAGGTGTGGCAGATTTTTGCAATACCTAAAAGGGAGCTCAAAATGAGAATGTAATGAAAGAGAAGGCAGTTGAGTTGCTTCCTCTTGGGTGAGCATCAAACAAGCACTATGCCTTCAACATAGCTGTAAGTGAGGAAGTGTAGATGTCAGGCCTCCCACATTAGGTCAGCCAAAGAGATGATAATTGTGGAGAAAAGAACGTCCAGGTCTGAGTCTACCATCCATCAGTGCAATTAGTAATATTGTACAAGCTAGGTTCTAAAGTAACCCTACTGTTACAGTGCACTTTCTACATAACCTTGATAACTATGCATGAAATATTTCTTTAAGTATAAATCTCACTTTTGTTTCATGTGTTATTAGTATACTAGCAGATTAAAACAGGATTTGTACTTTTTAAACTATTCTTTTTTCTTGAGGAAAAATTGCTATATGTTAGTATTTGTTCAGAGGAACCGTTTTGTTTCTTGAAAATTCCTGCTAGTTATTATTCCTGGTTTTGAGGTTACACTGCATCTTCTGTTTATCCACTCACTGGATAAATTATAAATTATAAAAATATATATATAACAAATAGAAATCAAATTTACCATTTCTGTGGTCTGTGCCTGATTTTGCAGTATGGGTACAGTTAATAAGCACTGTATAATAGTTAATATATGCTGTTACTACAATGTGAGAATTATTGCACTACTACAAGGCTACTTGCAATATAGTAATTTTTAGTACATTTAAGAGCAAAGAACTGTCTCCTGGTACATTGTGACGAACTAAGCTATAGTAAGGTGAAGGTCTTATAGCTGGGAGCTCTAGATAAGTCAGCTTGCTTTGCATTTGTTTTGTTGACACCTGTTACAGAACACAGGTTAGAAAGCTGCAAGATTGCTTATAAAATTATTATTTTTTAAAAAGTTAACACATCAGCTGGAGGAGAACTTGAAATAATTGATGTTCACATTAGAATGTTTCCAGAGGATTTGAAACTTGATCTCAGAACAGTAATAGGACTGTTTCTTCCACAATTTAAAAAAAAAAATAGAGAAGGCATGCTCTCCCTGAACCTGTCTTTTATGTCAGTTAAAACCGGATATGGCTGTAGCAACCTTTAAGTAAATATCTTAAGAGTATAAAAACAAAAATCTGAAAGTGCTTCCTAAAAAAAAGCTTAAAAAAAAAAACAAACCAGGAAAACTGTTCTGGTGAAAAATAAGAGGGATATTTAACACAGGTTCCCTGTAGTGCTCTTTTATATGTGTTCTCTTTCCTAGTTTTATGTTGCTATTTGTATCTGGTAGGACTTACCATTCACTTTAACTTGTGGGGTTTTATACATGCGGCAGCATCCTTTAGGCCTTCCTTCTGGCAAGCAATAGTTCTAAACCCCAGTGTGCATTCCTGCTTATGACATGAAGCCAAACTTCTTGTATCTTTTTAGGAAGTTCATATACATTGAGAACATGATAGTTGTTTTGAAGGCCTTTAAGCATACAATATCTATTGCTATATTGTGCCTGTTCTAGGTTAATAACTGTTAACTCCATGTCTTAAAGCAAAGGACTATCCCATTACTGGTAGGGAAGGCATTTGTGGATTCATTTGTTTTGGGTGGAGTACATAAATGATCTGCAGCCAGAGCATTGTAATTACATTTTTAGAGCTCACCCTTGATCTCTAAGCGCACTCTTTGAGATTTGGCACACAGCTGGGGGAGGATTAGGGTTCACTCTCTTCCACCAGCTGGTTCAGTGGAATGAAAAGGCTGTAACTCAGTTAAAAAGAAAAAAAAAAAAAAGAAAAGGTCGTGGACTGTAACAGATGGCCTCCAGCTTTACTCCGTGCAGCTCTGGAAATTCAAGTGCTAAATAATCATTTTCAACTTGATTCAGTTGGTTAGTGAGCAGGTGAAATAGTTCTTAGTAACAAAGCAAGTGTGAGCATGTGAGAAGTGGACTCACTGTCATGGACAGCTATGGTGGGTGCTGTGAGACAGTGCATTTAAGGTGAAAAGGTGTGGAATGGTACCAAGAGGGACTCTTGCAGTATTTGGAGTAAATGGTAACTTAAGGGCAAAATCTGTGATTGTAGGAAGACATCTGATGTCATGATGAGTACCTGTGTCAGTGGGGTGCTACTCTAGAGAAAGGGTTTGTAACCCCAGCACAGGTTCAGCAGAAGCTGATTATAGATAGCTGGTTGAAAAGGAGAATAGATCAGTGTGTTGGCTAGATCCCTAGGTTTGGACCTTTCTGTCCTGGAGATTATTGACAGATACGAATGATGCTTCTCTGAAGTTTGGCTAAATAGGCAACCTGATTTACTGCAGAGCTTTAAAGTATGGTCAGAGAGGGAGGAGGGCGGGTTATAGGGTTCCCTGCTAAATAAACAACAGCTTGATTCCAGTGGTAGCTTTGCTGCATAGGAAGGGAAGAAGCAGCAGAGAGAATAAGGGCAGGTAATTCTGTCCCTGCCTTTCCCTTAGTTTCCCGTCAGTTTCAGTTTTATCTTAAGTCATAGTGGTGATGAGAAAAACAGTTTAAAATGTATAAATATTAAATGAAGTATTGTCATTTAGTTGAAAAATAAGATCCATGTTCTTAAACTGAGTACAAATATGCAATCAACAGAAAATCTGGACACTACAAATTCTATCAAACAGATATCTTCAATGTGCACTAAATTCTAAATCACAGTTTCTTTTGTGTCTTCTCTTTTACCATGTTTATGTGGGCTCCTGTGTTGCGTTCTATGTTTAGAACAACCATGAGGTGTCTTTCTAATTTAAATATTTTTGCTTTTTAGGGATGCAGCTGATGTTGAAGTAAAGTGGTGTACAGTATTTAAAGATCGATTAATTACCTATATGCACAGAAATTACTTAGGAGCTTACAAAAAAGAAAGTATCATGTAATTCATACTGTTTCTAATGAGAGGAATTAAGATTTTAGTTTGCTTTTGCAGTTCTGGAAGTCCATGACTTCTTAAAAATATTCTAAGTTTTATTTAGAATTGAGTGATAGAATCATGTTTTGCTCCTAAGATAGCATCCTTTATTTTCTTGAAAATTAGGAAACTGGGACAAGTATAGGAGAGATCTTACAGAATATCGCTTTGGGTAAAGGAAACTTCAGCACCTTGAACTGCCAGGTTCCTGAATCAGTGTCAAATGAGGGGAGTTCCTTTATACTGCAAATAAAGAAATTTGAGCTTCAGTTCCCCTTTCCCCCAAAGTTTGCAGGCAGGGAGTCTTGGCATGTGATTCTGATTGTGACGTACAAAATTTTGAATTGTCTTAATCCTCTGATTAGAGGACTTGTTAGCTCTGGGAAGGTTATTTAATGATTGACTGTGTTTCCAGTTGTCATTCTGTGAAGTTCTTGTCATGTCCATGTCTAACAGTAAGGCAGTTTCTTCAGTTTGAAAGTCAATCCCAAGTAGTATCTACACTGCTTTTTTTCATAGATTTCTAGGTGTCATAAACACGGCATAGAATTCAGCCTCTATTTACTGCACTAATACCTAAGCTATTAACCTTCACATTTCACCTTACTCTTGTAGCGGCTTTTCAGTGTTCTTTCCATTGTAACAGTCCTTCCTCAAACAGCAGCACTTATTTTTAATGTCTTTTGATTTTTCTTTTTAAACAACCCTTTTCTGTTTTTCTTAGGAAGTGGTATGTATTTCATGCTTGTAGTTCTTAGCTTTTCTCCCTTAACTTTGTTTTTAATGTAGCCTTATGTTTTAGGCAGTCATCCGTCCAGCAAATATGCTGCTTTCTTTCCAGTGAGACTCAACTGAGTGAACTGGAGATAAAATATCCATTGAAACAGGCAAACAGGCATACATGTGTTACTATAGTAGTTTTTCATTTGTCCATTAAAATACATTTAACATAGTTTTCTTGACCACAGGGTATTTTAAGGAATTTCTGTGCTTACTCGCAGTTGCTTCATGTTTTACTTTCACCATACTGTTTGGAGAGGATGTTAAGAATTGTGATTGGGTAGAAAAAGATACAAAAAGAGAAATGAGTTGTTGACCAGGTTAAAAAAAACTGAGCCCAGTGCTGCCACAAGTTGGTATGACTGAATACTGGTTCCCAAATTGGGTTGTTTTCCCTTTATACAGTAAAAAACGCATTATTTGTAAAATTACTTCGGTAATATAAAATTAATCTTGATTTTTGAGGCATGAAACTGAAGTGATTTTCTTCTCTAGCCACTGATCCAACAAGCATGGAATCCAAGCTTTGTGATGCTCTCTGAAAATATATTTCCTCACATTGTAAATTATTTTCTTCGCATGGTGTAGGTTGTACTTCCCCTCTGTTTTTTCTGGTTCATCTACTCTTCCCAGTAGTCTCAGCATCTGAGGCTGAACTTTGCAAGAGCATGGTCTATTTGACATGAGGCTAACAGTTTGTCACTTGTTTAAAAACAGGCATTTGAAAGACCACGACCTCTCATGAATTCTCAGAGGACATCTATCAGTGCTTGTGGATTGTAACTTCCTAGCTAAGACCCAAATGTACCGTGGCAGGAATGGTTCTGTAAATACTGGTTGTGGTAGATTCTCCCTCTAAGGGGTTAAAATTATGGATGACTTAAAGAGCGGAGCTAAAATAAAGTTGGTGTGAATGTGTTTGGTTTACACCTACTGGATTACAACCACAATGTCTTCTACAAGCAGATGTGTGGTGATGGGACAAAGTCCCAGCATCTTGTGAGCTTCTGATGGTATTAAAATGTCTGCAGGGAGTGAAGCATTCAGTTTACTGACAGTGACCACTGTGAGAGTGTGGGCTGCAGAGCTGGATATGAGTTTTTGGGGTTTCCTACCTCACTTTTCCTACATTAAAACTACAAAGCATGTGGATTGGCCAAAACTGAGGTTTTATATCCACCTCCCCACACATGTTTTCCATAGGCATTTCCCTGTAGCTGTCTCTAGGAGGGGGTACGCTGTGTGAATCTGTAGAGCATGTTTTATTTCTAGACATCCTTTGTAGTATAGTAACAACATGTGCTGAGAGGCTGGCAGGCTGTAAGACACTGTCAGTCCAGTTTGTTCTAGCTCCCTCCCTTGCTGAATATGGTGACATCACACAGAGAGATGTGCCTGCGAGAAAAACAGCAGAAGGAGTTGAATCCCTGCCAACAATTTGCAGTATGAAACTGAGCTGGCTGCTTCCAGTCTTGTTTTCACAAATCTTTCAGTGTGTGCTTGCATTTTTCACTTGCCAGGATGTTCTTTGCTGAACAAACACAGCAGCAGTGAACTCTCTCCGTACCTGACATAACACAGTCTCACACAGAAGCTTTGGAGGCGTAGCGTGATCTCCAAATTCAAAGTTATTCCAAATCAAAAAATGATGATTTGAAATCTAGTAGAGTCTTATTCTTTATTCCCCCAAACTGTAGCTGATTTGTTTTAAAAATTGATTGTTTGCAGTTTGCCAGAGGTGGTAAATACAGGAAACACTGAAGCTGTGAAGGGTAGTCTTTGATCTGGTTCTTCCAAAGGTAGGCAAGTGTTTACATATGGACACCCAAATTTGAAGGACTCTGGGGATGAACTGAGTGTGCGTGAATACTGACTAATAGAAGAGCTAACAAGGGCCATCTTCAACTGTTGACTGTACAGAGGTTCTGTAAAATTATCTTTGACTAAATAAGTTGCTCATGAACTTCTTGCGGATACATGAGGATACATGAAAGCAGTTTACTTCTTCCTGAAAAGTTGCATAAATGTTCCACCTTTGCTTTCACGAGGTTGCTTTCACAAACAGTATCGCATAGCCACTCTTAGATGAGGTCATCTGTGTTCATGGAAAATTTTTTCAGTGAAATGGTATATGCTTTCTGCTCTACCTGTTCACAGAAAGGTATTTATTTTCAAGAAAAAAGTAAAGCTTTGCTGGTCCATAACCTATAGAAATATAAGAAATTGAGAGGACCACAGCAAATATAATTGTTCATGTCTTCTAATGTTTCACAAGGAATATGCAGCTGAAATTGAACTCTAATACCAGAATGTGAGAAAGGGAAATGATGGTTGTTTTTTACAGCCAGGTAAATCAAAGCAAAGACAAGTGGAGATTACTGTTGTCATCATTGTTGACAAGGCAGAGGTGTCCTTGATAGCCAGGAAGAAAAGCTGGATTCTGAAAAGAATCACTTTGGGGTACCGCTGCCCAGAGTAAGCTCTTGCTCCAAAGGAAAATAAGATTTCTTTCTTAGCAGATTACATCATCTATGCTCTGACAGTTTTGTAGAGCACTAACTTTGTAGAGCATTTCAACAAAAAAGAAGAGCTTTATTTCTGCTTAAAGTTCTGGCTATTTTTTTTTTTTTCCCTGCTGTATCTCTGTGCTAGCCTTTGTCGTGGAGAGTGAGGTGCAAATTAAAGGAGCAGGAAGTTCAAGCGTTCTTTAGGATGTAGTGGTAAAACCTTCAGCTAAAAGGCTTGGAGAGTGGCTGGTGTTTTACTTATTTTTTAAAATATAGGACTGCAGCTCAGAAGTTTTCATTCTGACAGTGATGCATTGATTGAATAAATATATGTTTATGAAAGATACTTCTGCCTTATTAGTATTCTAGACTTTACAATGTATCAAATTATATGAGTGGTTTAACTCCTATGTTTTGAATTCCAAGAACTGTGGCTGTTTCTTACAGGAGATTTCATGCAGTTTTCCCCCAACAGTAAACCCCACACTGACCAGAAGCAACTAGCTGTCTGGCACCTAGAGTCCAGTCATGAACAAAAAGAGGACAATTTGTGTGCAATCAGTCCTCTCTCTGTGGTAGAAGGATGGGAAATCCCTACATAGCTGATTTTAGCCAACATAACTATGGTGACTGTAGCCTGACAGACACATCCTCACTTCCTGTAGAAGTGAAGGTGCTATTTACCATTTTATTTGCTTGGCATAACTATCTGTGGTTGTCTTGTTTTCTCCCTTTCTCAAAAGGAGCAAGAACTGGAATCCTTCAATTAACTAAACTTGTGAATGTGTTTCAGATTGAAACAATATGATAGGCAGGTGATTTCATACTAGTTTACACTTCCACATTGTCTAGGATTTATGGATGGTTAAGATAAATATTTGTGTTCAGGTTGAGGAACGTTAGGCTTTTGTTTCCCCATAGTCATTCCACGTTATGAGGCTTAATTTTAAAATAGCGAATTTCCTGACGTGTTTTGATTGTTTTCAACTAGTAGATGTTTTACGGAACATATCCCTGTCTGGAATTATACTGGGTCTGTACACTGAACTAAAGATACAGCTTGCTGCTTCCATTTTCTGTCTCACTGTAATATAAATCAACCCGATTCCTGCGAGAAATTATTCTGCATATAGCTTTTGCTTTGGCTTAGCAGGAATAAAAGTTCCTTGAAGTTATTCTGGCATATACTTCCATAAATTAACTAACAGTATGTCCATATGTAGCTGCATAATATACTCTGAAAAAGGTATATGTGAAATCATTAAGTGTAACATGATACAGCTCTTTGAAGTATGTATCTTGAAACTTACCATAATGTAACATTTTTCATGTTTCCAGTGTTTTAATTGTGATTTTAGCATATTTTTAAATCAAATTTTGCTTACAGCTTTGCTTTAAAAACTATAAATCACAGACTTACATTGGAAAATTCAGAACTGAATTATAAAAAATTTTCTAGATTATGAAATCCAGAGCTTAATGTTTCTGGAGGTAAAGCTGTCCTTTGCCTCTCCTTAGCTAATCAAGTGCCACTTTAAAACAATCAGTTATTGCAGTTGTTACTTCTTTGAGGAGGCTGTTGTAGAATGTCAGTTCTTTGATTTAAAAAATTCCTGCTATTCCAGGCCAAATGTGTAATTGGCAAGCTAGTATCTATTTTTTTATTTCCCTGGTGGTGTGCCTGATTTTACATGTGGCTTTTTCCCTACATAATCTTTAACCCCCCTGAACTTTTTCAGAGAGAGCAAACCTTTTAGTCTGCTCATTTTCAGTGCATACTCATACAACATTTCTTACAACAGAATTTTCTATTAATTTTTCATATCCATGTTAATAGTTTATTCCAGGTAATGTATTGCAAATGATTTTGATGATTGCACTACTGGTTTCTAGATACCTAATAGGAATTCCTAGGACTACTGTATTCTGGGGTCATCTGTGGGGTCATCTTTTTCCAGTACTGCATCACCTCATAGCTCACTCATTGTCAAAAAATTAAGGCACTAACTCTCTCTTTGCATTTAATTATGTGTTCATTTGTGGCCCTCTTTCCCAGCTTGTTTTTCCAAGCTTCCCCTAGTCCTGGAATTCCATTATCTTTTCTACTTGAGATTATGTCTCTTCTTTGGAGTACTAACTTCTGTTCAGGTTACAGTTAATGCAGTAGATTGTGATGAAAAAAAAAATAAAATCCATGAGATGTACTGTTTATTACATACTCTTTTCATGGGATATAAACGTCTTATGTGATTTTGTGTATTATGATTTGCTCCCTTGATATACTCAGTGCTTTTATTGTCTGTTTCCTCCAAGCCGGTTGCTGAACCAATTCCAATCTGCAGTTTCTGCCTTGGTACAAAAGAGCAAAATCGTGAGAAAAAACCTGAAGAGCTCATCTCTTGTGCTGACTGTGGCAACAGTGGTAGGTGACCACTTACAAAGCTGCTAGTAATAACCCATCTGCATGAGACAGTGACATAGTGACTACTACTGACCAACACATGAGGAGTATCCATCTGTGATGTACAGTTCAGCTAGTTCCGTTGAATCGTGTGCTCCCAGAGTGAAGGCAGTTAAAAAGTAGTATTAATAGTTTATTTGGCTCCTGGAGATTGCTTTAAAAAGGTGCTAAAGATTACCAGTTTCATCATGCTGCTCAATTCAGTTATTAAATATCTTCGTGGTGTTTTGTATGTGAGCCTGTCACTTTCCATCTAGGGTATTGGGTTTGTGTTGTAAGTGAATAAGAATAGAAGCACCTAAAAATAAGAGTATCTGCATAACTGAAATTCTGCATGGGAATATGTAAATGATAAAGTAATCTCTCTGTGAGCTATCTGTGAGCACTAACAGCAGTAGCATTGTTTTACTGGTAATTTTCTCCTTTTTCTCTAGGTCATCCGTCCTGTTTGAAGTTCTCTCCAGAGTTGACAGTTCGAGTGAAAGCCTTGCGATGGCAGTGTATTGAGTGCAAAACATGCAGTTCCTGTCGAGATCAAGGCAAAAATGCTGTGAGTACAGTGGAACATAGACTGAATGAAGATGATATCAGTATGTGGATGTTCTGTTTAACTACAAAATAAAATCTAGATTCAAATATTTGCAGCTTTTGTTTGACTCTGGTAGTCTTTCTGAGACCTGTGAAATACCATGGTACATCTGTAGACGAAAACTATGTTCTCTGAGATGGTGACAGATTAATGCAGGTCTGGATGGTGTTGCACATCTGGAGAGAGATTAACTTAATCTGTCTTCAACAGGACAATATGCTATTTTGTGACTCCTGTGACCGTGGCTTTCACATGGAGTGCTGTGACCCCCCTCTTACCAGGATGCCAAAAGGTGAGGTATTTTGTGATGAAAAGAGTAATTTTCGACGGTGCTGGAAGAGATCAGTGGGTAGAAGATGCTTCCACATATTTCATCCACTCTTAACTGCACCAAACTTGTTCTTCCCAGGATAGCTTTTTAGATATTAGAAATTAAAGCATCATCAGAGCTTCACATCCAAATTTTCCACTCTCTCCTGCTTCCTGTACATTACTTTCTGATAGGTTTTGAAAAAAATGAGGGAATATAAGTGATCCTTGCAGACTGAAATTATCAGCTTCCATTTGAATGAATAGCTTTGTATAAAAGAGAAAGATGGGCTTTTAAGTTTTTGAAGTAATATCCATTTGGACAGTAGAGAATCCTGGAGTACAACCAAACTTCTCTTTTCCATCAGAAAGGAAGCTATCTGTGGAAGATTAATCCTTGATAGTTAGAAGAAAATTTTTGTATAAAAAATACTTGAAAGTGATGTAGTCATAAACCAGAATATGGGATAGTAAAATGTGTTACTTTTTATGTTTTACTGGTAACGTGCTACAAATAAAAAGTAACTTTCTGAATGATGTGGGAAATACATCTAGAGTTATGTGTGTGTGAAATTAACTAGATTTGAGTTTAGATTGCTTGAACATATGCATCGTTTTTCCTACACATGTATATAATAATTGGGGCTTTTGGTACTGTTCCTGCCTTTCATGTTGGTAGCTCTGGGGTCTGTAATTCTTCCTTGTGTCCTGTATAGACACTCAGTCACAGGAATTTGTGCCTTACAGGTATGTGGATATGTCAAATATGTCGGCCACGGAAGAAAGGAAGAAAACTGCTACACAAGAAGGCTGCACAGATAAAACGACGGTATGCTAATCCAATAGGACGTCCCAAAAACAGGTTAAAGAATCAAAATACAACGTAAGTATCTCTATAATGAGGAGTAAGGTGTGAGATTCTATGGTGCAGTAGGTATTTCTGACGTGTCTGGTCTCCTCGGTGAGACAATTTCTTCTTATTTAATAAAGAATTTCTGAAGAGTGCTGTGAAAGACTAAAAATCTCAGGAATTCTTCTTGCCTAGATTTTTGATTCTTTTTGTAATAATGTACGGTTTAGTTTTGAACTGTTCTTAGTCATAAATGAATTTTGGTGTTAATGTCAAGTCTGTTTTGCTGGATGGTTGCTTCTTCCAGCGTAACTGTTTTGCTTTGCCTTTCCCAAGAACCTCTTCTGGTGGTTAGAGAAACTAAATAATAACTAAATAACTAAATAATCTGCAATAAATCATGAGAGGTTTTTGTTTGACCTCTATTTCATCTGACTCTACTGACAGAAAATATTTGGCCCCTTTCTGCTTCTTTTCCACATGTTTCTGCATTTGTGGAGCACTCTATTGTGTTGGGAGAGATTTTGTGACCTTGTCATTGTTGCTGTGGGGCAGACAGTCATCAGGGAATTGGTTTTGGGTAGGCAAGAATTTTTTGGATAACTGTTCAGATAGGGCAGTTTCCTTGGCTTAAGATCTCTCTGCAGTGCTTGTTGTGATGCGGCATTATTGACTGTGCAGGAGACAAAGCAATTAAAGGACTGTGTCACAGGAATTTACAGATCAGCCTAAAAAAACTAAACCAAAAACAAAAACAAAAAAACAACAACAACAAAAATCCTATTGAACTACTGCTTGTTTCTAACCAAAGGATGTTCTGGAAAAAAAACCAACTTTACAAAGTTTAATACTTACAAAAACCTAATGGGAATGTCTCTCTTATAACACCCTAATTCTCTTCAATCTTTGCGGTACCTTTACTTAGAAGAAATTCTGACGTAATTCAGAGGAGCAAAGTGAAAGCTAGACGTTATTGCTCTTTAACCTCTTTCTATTTCATTATTTATTCACTGGGTTTTTTTGCCTTTTTTCCATCATTTCACTTGCAAAATATATCCACAGAATTATGCATAGATGCCTTATTTTCTGTCCCCGGTAGCTACAAAGATTAGAGCTAAAACCAGTCAGCTTTCTGAAAGAGCACTCTAGGGCAATCAGTCTGATAATTGTTGAATACTCAGTTATCTCAATGGAGTTTGAAAATGTGTAGCCTGAAAGATGGCAGCTTGTTGAAGATCAACATTTGTTTTCTGCTAAGATGACTATCAGTGGTATATGTTCTTAGCTAGCGTGGATGTCCTGCATGTACTTACTTATGGTAATTTCCTATCAGTATGAAAGCTGACAAATGACAAGTGTAAATGTTTAATGACTACATAAATTGAAACCTGTGCAGTGTATTAATTATGGCTACTGATTTTAAAATTTAATGATGTATTAGTTCTATTGTTTACACTCAAATTAATTGCACAAAATGTTCAGTGTGTAGAAAGTATATTATTTCTACCAAGATGTTTAGAATCCTGGTTCCTCTGGAGTACACAGGCTCTTGACTACTTCTTTATTATTAAATTCGTCAGTTTACACTTAGCTTCTGTGTGATTGAGAAATAAATATGGAAGGTGGTAATCCACTTTGCTACCCAGAAAAAACCACCTTACCAGATCTTCTGAGCATGTATTTCCCTGTCTCAATCTTTAGATCAAAAGACTCTTTCAGCAAAGTTCGAACTGGCCCTGGTCGGGGTCGAAAGCGTAAGATTGCTTTGTCAAGCCAGTCGCCATCATCAGAAGGGTACCCGGAGCAGACAGATGTCTTGGACTTATGCAGAGATGGCAGCACCACGTTGAAGTTTAACAAGAAAACCAAAGGGCTTATAGATGGCCTTACTAAGTTCTTCACTCCCTCCCCTGATGGACGGAAGGCTCGAGGGGAAGTGGTAGACTATTCTCAGCAGTACAGGATCAGGAAGAAGGGTACCAGGAAATCTAGCACTTCAGAATGGCCCACAGGTAAAGATTTTTCACCCTGGCAATGTAAGTATCTTCTGCACCTTGAAAATGATGAAAGGCTAGGATCTTCAAGTGACTGGAATTGATAGAGGCTGGAAAATTGGAGCTGAAAGTTAATGCTCAAGTGCAATTGTCTTTGGTGCATTGAGGTGGAGTACCATCTGGAAAAAGGAAGCAATCCTAGAGACCTTTGCCTCTTTCTATATGATGGCAAGATGTGATGAGGCATTAAATGATTACTGTACAGTAATACGTCATTTGGTAATTAAGGGCTTGCAGATAGGCTTAGGAAATATGCTACGTAACGTCACACTTAGAAGAAGTAATGTAGGGAGTGGTTAATGAAAATAAGAATAGTGAGGTAGAAGTATGAAATCGGAAACAGATAATTAAAACCAGTCTGACAGATCCATAGGTTCCTGATCTATGGCATAGGCTTGCATGCAAATGTTTTTCAATTTTCTCCACTGTACAGGAGCCTACTTGATTCAGTTTGGCACCTTCTTGCTCGGAGCATCTCTTCTTTTGAATGCAGTTCTGCTTGCTTTGTTTTGTTTTCTAGATGAAGACATTAATCTATGAGTGGATCGTGATTTAACCTGTGTGTTCAGAGTTTTGCAGTCTTGTTGAATAGTTCATAGTTTGAATTGTTCCTAAATGAGCAGTGGAAGATACTTCATAATAATATACAAGGTTTACAGCTTTAGAATAGATACATGCATTAGCCTTGGCTAGTGCTGGAAGAGCAATAACGTATCTTAATGCTTTGGGCATGATGTGAAGTGTCTTGTGGGGTTTGTTTGCTTTTTTGTGGAAGGAATGTATTTGAATTATGTGTGCAAGTGCCTGGTTTTGGTTGTACCAGATATGGCCCTTAAACAGTTGCGATTCTTCTTTGTGAGAAGTGGTCATAATGGTAAGCCATTTATCCAAATCTGTCTTGTTACAAATGCCTTCATGATTGTATGAGTGTCTTAAGTGGTGAGTTTTGTACCTGGTTAACTATATGACAGTAATTCTTACATGGTCATAAATCCAGATCTGGTTCTTCCATTATGGTCCCAAATCTGAATAGAAATTCCCCTCAAAAAACTTGGCACTTTATCTGAATTAGAGCCGGACAATGTTTGTCGTTGCACTGAAAAGCAAGTACTCCTTTGTAAATGGAGGTGGAGACGATTTTCTCTCTCATTTACAGACAATCAGGATGGCTGGGATGGAAAACAGGAAAATGAGGAGCGTTTTTTTGGGAGCCAGGATGTCTTAACTGAAAAAGACATGGAGCTGTTTAGAGATATTCAGGAACAAGCACTGCAGGTAAAGTTAAATTTCCAGTGTCTGGCAGTAAGTACCAAATATTTAAAAGAAATTTAAACAAACCCCATATCCCACCCCCAACCCAACAGCAAAAACTGTCAAGAAATCGGGACTCTAGAGGAAGGAGGTGTTGGGGGAATGTGGTATGACAGTGCTTACTGACTTCCTTTTTATGAATCATATGTTTGTTTGAAGTGTTACTGGTACTGATTTCTAGTGTCAGAAGGCAACATCTGTATCTTCCTAATTGTGAGTTAGAGTAGGACGCTCTGTATAGATGAAAATGTTTTAATTTATTTCAGTTTAGTTTCCAAGTCTTTCACTTGGAAATTCACAAAAACTTTTTTTTATTCCTTTCATAGAAAGTGGGGGTGATTGGGCCTCCTGATCCACAAGTCCGATGCCCTTCTGTCATTGAATTTGGCAAGTATGAAATCCAGACCTGGTACTCCTCCCCATATCCACAGGAATACTCAAGGTATGGTTGGACATTGTTCTCCTTCTGCTTCAGTGTTTGTGGGAAAGCTGTACTTCAGCAGGCGTAGACATCTTAAGAAGATTCTGTCTAAATATAGGACAGAAGCAAAGTACACATAATCCAGATACTTTTCCTGGTACTTAATAGATGTCGTAAGGTCTTACTAGGCTGAGTCAAAAAGTTGATAAGCTTTCTGCCACAACCTGCATATGCTGTGAGCATTCAAACTGCCACAGTCAGGCAGAGCAACCACAATTCTCAGCCCTTCCTCATAGGAGAGGTGTTTCAACTATTTTAATCAATGCATGTGTTTCTTCTGATATATGTAAAAGTGATTATGCAGCACATTAGGTACATTTTTTCTTATGCATTTGTTACAGAATAAGTGACATACCTTGTAAGTATTGTAAGGTATTTTGGCCTGATTAGCACAAATGCAAGTATACTTCCATTTGTTCACATCAACTTCTCTATTTGCAGTAGTGAGAAATTTTATACACAAGTCTGTATCTTCTCTCTTTGATCTTTCTTTATCTTTGCTTACAGGCTACCGAAGTTGTATCTTTGTGAATTCTGTCTAAAGTATATGAAAAGCAGAACTATTCTCCAACAGCATATGAAAAAATGTGGCTGGTTTCACCCTCCAGCCAATGAAATTTACAGGAAGAACAATATTTCAGTCTTTGAAGTAAGTTAGAAAATTAAGCCACTCACTTTTATCTGTAAAATAGGGTCTTTAGCACCCAAGTATGTGGCAAGTTTTTCACAGATATAAGGCTCTTTGTTCTTGAAGAGCGAAGAACAACAAGGAGGCAGCAGGAGCTGATCTCATGTATAGATTATTCTTCCATAAAACATTTTGAGAAGGCTCTCTTTGTAAAAATGCTTTTTCATTTTAGTAAAATGAATCTTAAGTTATCTCTTAAGCTAATGAATGTAACAGTTACTTGGCTGTGGCCTTTATGCTGTGCAAGCTTAGGTTCTTTGGGACCTTTAGGTCCTCTGTGACAGAGAAGTCTTTTCATGTTAGACATTTCAAATGTACAGGGATACCCAGAGGAAGCCTGTCCTTGTGTGACAGCAAATGGAGTAACAAAACTTACCTTCTTTTTTTGTAAGGTTGATGGCAATGTTAGCACTATCTACTGCCAGAATTTGTGCTTGTTAGCCAAACTCTTCCTGGACCATAAGACTCTCTATTATGATGTGGAGCCATTTCTTTTCTATGTGCTGACACAGAATGATGTCAAGGGCTGTCACCTTGTTGGCTACTTTTCCAAGGCAAGTATTCAGACTTGAAACTGTATTTGGTAAGGTGAGAAATGCTTCTTCAGAGTCTTTAAAATTGTTGTGATTTAGGCCCTTGCATTTTCTGTAATACATGATGTAATTACATTATGTAATAAACAAGCAGATTTTATTTATGTTACATTTAGAGACTACCAACTAATAAAACGAAGTTTTCTCAATGTTGAATAGCACAGGACTGCATCTGGTAGCTAAGAAATCCCAAAACCTCTTTAATGACTTCCTACTCCAGGTGGTGATGGGTAGTTTGTGAGATAAGAATTGTTACTAAGTACTTCAGTCTCTTCTTTCCTTCTGTAAATACAATCTTTTCCAAACAAGTTTGTCAATTTTGCACCTCATTTCAAAGTTTTTTTCTTTTCTTTTTGACAGAACGGGGGGCCAAGATTTCAGATAGATATTTTCTTAGTATCTTTAACTATAGCTGTCTTACTTAATAGCTTTAATTGAAAATGTTCCTATCAGTCTTCAGAACAGCAAGTTTGAAATTAGATTTTCATTTGTTATAGTTACAAAGTTTAGAGGGTCACTTTAACAGTGCATATTTTTTCAATGAATTGAAGTGCTTTTAGGTTTGAACTGCTTTGAACTTGTATCACCTATACAGCCCATGTTCTCTACTGTATTGTATCTAAGCAGAAGGCGATAGTTATATCATTCTTTTTTATTTTCTTAACTGAAATTTTGGCAATAGAATTTTAATATTCTCTCTTTTAAAGTCTTTCATTGGACTATGTACGTTGTTGTTCCTAAGAAACTTTGTGACTTTCTGTCTCCATTTTTCCTGTATAAGTAACTAAGGACTTGTACAGAACAACATCTACTATTTCCCTCTGGTCTTTTTTTCTTTTTCTTTGTAATTTGCTGCTCTTTTCCCAACAGGAAAAACACTGCCAACAGAAGTACAATGTTTCCTGTATAATGATTCTTCCACAATACCAGCGTAAGGGCTATGGCAGGTTCCTAATTGACTTCAGTAAGGAATTTTTCTTCTTTTTCTTACTCTTTTGATATCTTAAAGAAAGGCTTAATGATAGAAGAGAGTATCTTTCAAACTAAAAACAAATGTCAGAACAATGGATTCTAAAGCTTACAAAATCATCTGAATTTACAATTTACTCTGACTGTTGGAAGGCTTTAATTTTAAAGAAAAAATTGTCATTTGCCCCCAATTTCTCGTATTTCCTATGTAAGCCAATTTATGGTGGACACTAGAATCATGTCAGTATAGTGTTTTTAGCAAAGCCTTAGTTTGTGCTTGTAGTATTTTCTACAGAAATCTAACCCTAAAACCGCATGTTTCTTGAAGCCTTCAGCTGCTTAATTAAGTGAATTAATATCTTAAGCAAAATGTAGTCATAGTTATGCTTTAATTTAGCTTTCAGAGCAACAAAGCCAGACATTTTTAGACTGAATACTCGAACAATTCTCAGCTACAGACATGGATCCCAGCACACTGTGTATTGCAGGCTTGGTATAGTTTCTAGGTAGGCAACTGCTGCCATCTCGTGGCATTACCAGTAGCCGATGTCTGATGGCAATGTAATTTAGAAATCTCGTACTCTGTCTCTGAGTAACAGGAATTTTAAAATAAAAAAGAAATAGACCAGATCACTCAGTGTGTCCTTTGAAATTTTACAATCTCTCTCTTTTTAGACAGCATTCAGCTACTTTCTGGAAAAATGCTTTGTAGAAGTTGGGGTGGAGACACAAGCTATATACTCTATTTTAAAAACGTGGGTTTTTATGTTTTTAGGCTATTTGCTTTCAAAGCGTGAGGGTCAAGCAGGATCACCAGAGAAACCCCTGTCAGACCTGGGGCGCCTCTCATATATGGCTTATTGGAAAAGTGTAATATTGGAGTGCCTTTATCATCAACGTGACAAGCAATTAAGCATCAAGAAATTGAGCAAGCTGACTGGAATCTGCCCTCAAGATATCACTTCCACTCTACATCATCTACGAATGCTTGACTTCCGTAGTGATCAGTGAGTACAGGAGTCCTGTTGTATTTTCAAATAGTTTCAGGTGTATTTGAATGAAACGTAATGGTATTTTGAGACAAGTCACCTCTAACAAGCTTTATTTTTATTTGCGTCCAAATGCTGGCTGTTGAGATAATCCTTGTTTGTGATGCCAGAATTGTTGACTGACAAAGCTGGATTAGATTTCCAGCTGTGTACCTCTGCAGCTTTGGAACTTCTGAGTAATTTGCACCTATGAGACAAAGCAAGCTGATGCTACTCTGCAGCTGAATGCTACCCATGGAAGGATAATAGCTTGATCATTAGCAAGAAGTGGAAACCATTAAACAACGTTTTCTCAAAATTTTAAGATTTTTCTCTGGTGGTCTGAAGGTACTGCAAGTTGTACAGTTTTAATGACCTTTCTGTCCTTTCTGAGGTTATTCATGGCAGCACTGATTGAGAGTACACGGATTACTCCCGTAATATCCTGTATCTGTTTCATATGACAACCTATACAGGATTCATCCTGTTGTTGATGTGAGTATTTATTATTACTGTTTAGATTTGTGATCATTCGTCGGGAGAAACTTATCCAGGAACATATGGCAAAGCTTAGAACTAATGTCCGACCTATAGATGTTGATGCAGAATGTCTACGTTGGACACCTGTTATAGTTTCCAACTCAGTTGTCTCTGAAGATGAAGAAGAGGAAACAGAGGATGGGGACAATGAAGAGCAACAACAGCAGAAAGAAAAGGATACAGAGCCAAGTGTAAGACTACATCTGTTACTTCTGTGTGGCACATAGTTAAAAATTGGTGCTTTTGCAGCAATGTAAGCAAGATTTTAAATGCCAAGCTGGGACTTGGCATTGTAAAAAGCAATGTGGTCATGATTAGTTCATGTATCATTATGGTTTCAGATTGTAAACTAAAAAATAGGGGAAATCATTGAGGCATAATCTGCAGAAAATTTAAAGACTGTCTCCGAAAAGATTAAAAGGGCACAAGTTACTGAAACACTGTGTTAGAATGTTGCAAGATGATGTTTGTGTTGCAGCAGGCCACTGGATGGCTGCTGCTGGCTGAAGTCACTTGTCAGGAAGCTAATTGAGGCTCACTGTCCCCTGGGAGGAAAGGAGTAGCAGTTAGCAGTATCAGAATTTTGTAAAGGTCAATTCCTTTGTTATTCCAAGATCCTTATAAGTCATTCCTGTTTAATTTTTCTCACATCTTGCTCAGAATAAGTATGCATGCTTCAATAGGAAGTATAAAAGCTGTTTGTTTTTATTTAAATCAGATGGTAAAATCTGTGTCATGGGAGAAGAAAGAGCAAGAACCTTACTCACCTACAGAGAGTGAAAAAAAGCCAGACATTGTCACTCCAGCAAATTCTGCACGACCAAACAAGCACATTTTTCCCTTGGATAGTCTTCCTGCAAACAGTCAGACATCACGAAGAGGTCGATGGAACCGCAAGGGCAAAAAACTTCGGGAGCCCTTCTGTGAGGAGCCAGTATTGCCCATCGAGGACAAAACAACAGTTCCTAGTGGGAGATGCAGTGAATGTGAGGAGAAATCATCAGCCTCACGAGGCCGTTGCAGTGACTGTGAGGAGAAGTCAGCGGCCTTGCAAGGAAGGTGTGATGAATGTGAGGAGAAATCTCCAGCCCCACGAGGCCGGTATGTGGAAGATGAGGAAAAATCTGCAGTTTCCCAGGGACAGTATGACAAGGGTGAAAAATCTCCAATTCCCCGTCGGCGGTACAGTGAAGGGATGGAGAGGTGGAAAGGACAGCTGAAAAAGAACACGGAGCCACTGAAGTGTAGATTCCCAGAGGACTGTGACAGGTTACCCCGCCGCTACAGTGACAGTGAGCGGGCACTTCTGAGGTGCTTCAGTGAGAGCAGTGAAGAAGAAAATGATGAGCCTGTCAGTCCTCGATCGAGCTCTCCACCTGTGCTCACTAAGCCAACCTTGAAACGAAAGGTGTGTGCCTTATTTCTTGTCTCTGGCTGTATCATGCAGCCTATTTTTGTCAGTCCATTGGTTCTTTCTGAAGGATTGTACAATTCATGAGGTAGGTATTAAGCATAAAAGTAGCGTCTGCTTGTCTAGAGGGTACATTCTGTTGCCATTGTGTAGTGTTTTTTGTCAATCAGACATCAAGGGTTTTCAGTTTGTTTTTTTGTTCCTTTGACTTTCTGTTTTTTGCTATTATTCTTTGGTTTGTGGTTTCTGGGTTTTGTTTGGGGTTTTGGAGTGTTTGTTGTGTGGGATTTTTTCATTTTGTTGGGTTTTTTGAGGGTTTTTTTTTGTGTTGTGTTCTTGTTTTGGTTTGGGGTTTTTTTGTGTTTTGTTTTTGTTTGTTCTGTGTGTGAGGGTTTGTGTGTTTTCTCTTCACTGGTGTTTTATTTCTATAGCACATGATAAAATACATTCTTCCACCTTCCATTTCAGAAACCAATTCTTCATCGGAAGAGGCGAGTCCGCAAGCGTAAGCACCACAACAGCAGTGTTGTCACTGAAACAATCTCGGAGACCACAGAAGTGCTGGATGAACCATTTGAGGACTCAGACTCTGAACGACCAATGCCGCGATTAGAACCTACATTTGAGATTGAGGAGGAGGAAGAGGAGGAGGAGGATGAAGAGGAGGAGAATGAACTTTTGCCAAGTGGATACTTTCAGCACTTAGCCCCACCAGACACACTCAGGCATAGATCCTCTTCTAAGAGGAAATCCAAAGATGAGGAAGAGTCTGATGACACTAATGGTATGTTTGGTAGTATGCTGTTGGAAGTTTCATATAGATAGCATGTCAGTGAGTATCAGATGAAGTCTTTTATGAATTCCCAGAAATGCAACATTTCAGTCTCTTGAATTCGGTGTCTGATGAGAATTGAAATTGGTTCTGATTGCTGTCAGGGCTACAGTGAGAGCAGATAGTGTGGTGATTTGAGGCCAGTGTTTAATAAGGGTTAGGCATCCTAGAAGACAGATTGTGTTGCGTGGTGTAGAAAACAAATACAGCTTGTTTCTCTGTATTCTACTGACTCTGTGAAACTTGATTAGTATTTTGTGTGGGAAGATGGAGCTCTGTAGTAGGGTGGGCTGTATTATTTTTTTTTCCTGCTTCTTCTTGTAAGTTTTACTGTGCGTGTGACTACTGTAGGGATCTTCCATTCAAGCTTGCATGCACACTGATGTTTAACTATGTACAACTGAATGAACACATGTATCTGTTTCTTAGTATCCTAAAAAAATTTGCACCTGAAATCTTGTCACCAAAACATACTCTTTTATGTCAAATGCACATGGTAAAAAAAAAAAAAATTAAAAAAAATCATAGAATCAGTCCTTTGAGGTTAGAAAGATGTCTTGAGGTCATCTTGTCCATCCTCGCTGCTTGAGCAAGGCCACCAAGAGCCAGTTGCTCAGGACCATGTCCTGATGGCTTTTGAGTCCTTCTGAGGAGGAAAACCTCAAAACCTCTCTGGGCAGCCTGTTCCAGTGTCCAGTCACAGTAAAGAAGTGTTTCCTGGTGTTCAAATGAAACCTCCTGTGTTTCAATTTGTACCCATTGCTACTGACACTGAAAAGTTCCAACTTCTTTACATCCTCCCTTAAGATATTTGTATGCGTTGGTAACATCTACCACTGAGCTTTTTCATTTCTAGTCCCAGCTCTCTCAGCCTTTTCTCATCAGGGAGATGCTTCAGTATCTTAGACACCTTAGTGGCCTTTTGCTGGTTTCTCTTCAGCAGCACCATGTCTGTCTTGTACTGGGAAGCCCATTATTATTGCATCATTAGAAGAGGACTAAAACAGCTCTTCTTGGGAAGTTCATAGCATGGAATTTATAACATTTTTTGAGGTGGTATAAAGGGCCAGACCTTGATCCTTCTTGATACTCTTTGCAGTAAGTCTATGAGCTAATGTTGATATATAAAGTTGATAAATAAAATAGGAATGCATGGGAAAGCTTCTGTGAATGCTCAGGTCAAACAAAAATGTTTGAACAGTATCTTTCAATTTGTGTTTTCAGGTAACCCAACTTTGAAACCATTATCTATGCTGAAGAAATGTGAAGCAAAAGATTCTTCACTTGAGCCAAATACTTCTACACCCATGAAAAAGAAGAAGGGATGGCCAAAAGGAAAAAGCCGTAAACCAGTCCACTGGAAGAAAAGACCTGGTCGAAAACCAGGTTTTAAACTGAACCGGGAAAAGGTGCCACCATCATCTCAGGATGATGGAATTGACACAGAGGTAGCTAGTTCAAAACCAGGGCGTAAACCCAAAATTTCAGACAAAGAAGAAAGTGTTGAGCAAAAAGAAGAGCAACCTCTTACGGAGGAAAGAAAAGAAGATGTGAATATAGAAGCAGATGAGGTAGGAGAGGGAGAAGAGGAAGATGTCACCAGCAGTGAAGTAAGAGCAGTTTCTCCTGTGGACAGCAACAGCAGTCCCGCACCAGCAGTAAAAGAGCCTGAGATAGAAGAGGAGGTAGAGGAAAAGCCACAGGTTTCAGAAGAGCAAAGGCAGTCAGAAGAAGAACAGCAAGAACTAGACGAACCTGAGCATGACCATGAGGAAGAAGTTACAGTCATGACAAATCAAAATGAAGATCACGATGCTGATGATGAAGATGATGGTCAACTGGATTCTGTGAAGAAAAAAGAATTGGAAGATCAGCCTGCTAGAGAAGGGGTGAAGGAGGAGCCTCAGGTGCAAGAATGTTTTTTAGAAACAAGCATACCAAGCAGTAGAGAAGATGCAAAAGAAAAAGATGAAGCAGAGGCAGACTCTGAGGAAGATCAGGCTTCCAATGAGACATCAGTGGCCTCAGAGCATGTCCCTGGGTCTGAAGATGATCATGAAGAAGAGCCAAGTAATAAAGAAGGGTTAATTGAATTAAAGGAAGAGGAGGAGATTCCTCATAGTGAACTAGATCTTGAAACTGTTCAAGCAGTCCAGTCCTTGACACAGGAGGAAAGCAATGAGCATGATGTAGCTTACCAGGACTGTGAAGAAACTCTTGCAGCATGTCAGACTTTGCAGAGTTACACCCAGACTGAGGAGGATCCTCAGATCTCAATGGTTGAAGATTGCCAGGCCTCAGAACACAATAGTCCAATATCCTCTGTTCAGTCCCATCCCAGCCAGTCTGTACGTTCTGTCAGCAGCCCAAATGTGCCTGCTCTCGAGAGCAGTTACACCCAGATAAGCCCTGAACAAGGATCCCTGTCCGCACCCTCTATGCAGAACATGGAGACCAGCCCCATGATGGATGTGCCTTCAGTATCGGACCACTCTCAGCAGGTGGTGGATAGTGGCTTCAGTGACCTTGGCAGCATTGAGAGCACTACAGAGAATTACGAAAATCCCAGCAGCTATGACTCCACTATGGGAGGCAGCATTTGTGGAAATAACTCTTCTCAGAGCAGCTGTTCATATGGAGGACTGTCCTCTTCTAGCAGCCTCACTCAGAACAGTTGTGTTGTCACTCAGCAAATGGCAAATATTGGCAGCAGTTGCAGCATGATGCAGCAAAACAGTGTCCAGCCTGCAGCAAACTGCAGTATCAAGTCACCTCAGAGTTGTGCAGTAGAAAGGCCTCCGAGTAACCAGCAACCAACAACGCAGCCGCAGCAGCAGCAGCAGCAGCCTCAGTCTCAGCAGCCACAGGCCCCACCTCCACCCCAGCAGCAGCCTCCACTGTCACAGTGTAGCATGAACAATAGCTTCACCCCAGCACCTATGATTATGGAGATACCTGAATCTGGAAGCACTGGTAACATAAGTATCTATGAGAGGATTCCAGGGGACTTTGGTGCCGGGAGCTATTCGCAACCATCAGCCACCTTCAGTTTAGCCAAGTTGCAGCAGCTGACAAACACCATTATGGACCCTCATGCCATGCCTTATAGCCATTCTCCTGCTGTGACCTCCTATGCAACCAGTGTCTCTCTATCTAATACAGGACTGGCTCAGCTCGCTCCCTCTCACCCTTTAGCAGGGACACCACAAGCACAAGCCACTATGACACCCCCACCAAATCTGGCATCCACCACCATGAACCTCACGTCACCCCTGCTCCAGTGTAACATGTCTGCCACCAACATTGGCATCCCGCACACGCAGCGGCTGCAGGGGCAGATGCCTGTTAAGGGGCACATCTCCATCCGCTCCAAGTCAGCCCCGCTGCCCTCTGCCACTGCCCACCAGCAACAGCTCTACGGCCGCAGCCCACCCACTGTCGCCATGCAGGCGGGGCCTCGTGCACTGGCTGTCCAGCGGGGCATGAACATGGGAGTCAACCTCATGCCAACCACCCCCTACAATGTTAACTCCATGAATATGAACACCCTGAATGCCATGAACAGCTACAGGATGACACAGCCGATGATGAACAGCAGTTACCATAGCAACCCTGCCTACATGAACCAGACAGCACAGTATCCTATGCAGATGCAGATGGGAATGATGGGGAGCCAGGCCTATACCCAGCAGCCTATGCAGCCAAATCCTCATGGAAACATGATGTACACTGGCCCCTCCCATCACAGCTACATGAATGCTGCTGGGGTGCCCAAGCAGTCTCTCAATGGACCATACATGAGAAGATGAGCAAGATGAACTTGCATCCTAAAAACTGAAATATATATAAATAAAGGAATCTTTTATACTGACGAACCAGAGAAAATGGACCTTTTTCCAGTTAAATATTGCTGTAGAATTAGAGGGATTTTCTTTGGTTTATTTTATTTTTTAGGAAGCCTGGTCTTTATTTTTTGAATTTCTATTTTGTTTTGTTTTGGTTTTGTTTTCTTCACAATCCTGAAACATTTTACAGCTAAAATCATTTACAGATGTTTTTTAGGGGGGAAAACATGCACAAAATCTTTTCATAATTTAAAAAGAGCCTTACTTTGCTGACAATGTGGACAGAATATGTGTACCGGTGAAACCACCTTTCTAAATTTTTTTTTTCAAATGTATGTCCTTCTCCCTCCCTTGTGCCCCTCTGTATGCAGTTTCTAGTGCTGCAGTCATGTAAAATGTTTGACATCTCAAAGAGTAACTACCCTTCCCTCTAAACCCTACCTGGTATTTCCTACTTCTAGCAGGAGGCACTTATTGTGGGACTTGAAAGGGGACACAGAGGATAAATTAAGCTCTTTATTTCTGCAAGTCAGGAAAAAATTTTAATCTTTAATTTTCCCTGACACCCTCACCCTCAGTAAAATTTGGAGTTATGTGTAAACAATAAACTGTTCACATTGGTGTTTTTGTAGATGAAATTGTATGTTTCATGCTGAAAATATATTGTAACTTTAAAGTGATCCCATTCACCACCTGGACATGCATGTGCACACACATGTGCATGCATGCACATGTTCTGTCACTCTGAACTACTGGAATCATCTCAAGAGAACTGTTTGCCTTCCTTATGCATTCACAAGGAGGACAGGGTGGTTAATGGCCTGTTAGGACAAGAGAATTGTTGTAGGCTCTTCTGTTGAACTGCAAGTCAGCTGCAGCTCTGAGATTGCAAGCTCTGCTCTAGTATGTACTATAAATGCTGACAGTCTTTGTTCTGAGCCCTCAGGTCAGGCTGAGCTCAAAAGCAGCTGTTTCCAGTGGTCTGCCTCTCAATTGCTGTACTTGGGTGATCTTGGAAGATCAAGTGTACATTCAAAGCGACTTGATGAGAGCCCTGAGGCGTCCTTGTCACTCTTCCATTCCTGATATGGGCCAGGAGGTTGCTGAATGTGCCACTCTCTGGGGGAGTCAGTGGTGTCTTCCCTGATTCTCCCACTGTGCTTGAGACCCATGTAATAGGAACAGCCACACTTTCGATCTAGTGTGGAAAAAGAAGGGAATCGGCCTGTTTTACAAGGTGAAACAGACCAAAGACCACATTAGGATTCAGGAGGCAGGATTTTGCTGTGTATTACTGCATAATCCAATTCACATTATTTTTGGCTATGCTGCTGGCATGTCACCCAATACAAAAAGGGACACCCTTTAATGTAAAGTTCTTTTTTTATTGTATATGAAGTAGAAATACAGACACATTAATAAGACTAATTTCTTTTGTGTTTAAACCAAAAGAGTCTAAAAGAAAGTTGGGGTTTCTTCAGATGCACTAAAATGGACTTTCCTCCAGTAACTGCTAACCATAAAGGCAGAATTCAAAGGACTTCCACTTTTATTTCTGTTTAGTTTTGAGCATGTACAAGGCTGTGTAGGACCCCATTTCTCTGTATATACTATTCCAGTTCCAAATAACCCATGTAGAAAACGCACTGTGCTGCCCTCTCCTTCCTAGATCTTCAGCTGTGTCACTGCTTCCTGGTTGCTGGGTGGGGTGGGTAGGGGGGTGGGTAGTGGTCTGAGACAGGAGGAGAAGCTGTTGAAGTAAGGGCCATGAATTTAGTTTGTTTGCCATTATGTTTGGTTTGGTTTTGTATGTTTTTTTTATCAATTGGGCAGCTCCCTTTTCCACAAGCCTTTGTGACTGTAGAACTATTGTAGAAAAAAAAATGTTCTTTTCTATATATAAAAAGAAATTATCCAACGCAGTAATATTGGTACCTACCATTTTTTCACTTCTGTTTAAAAAAAAAATGTATTTTTAGCAAGATAACTTGGGTAATCTTCTAAAAGAAATTAAAAAAAAATCTCACTGTTAGTGACTTTGATGCCTTTTAAAAATAAGAGCTTTTTCATTTCATTCCATCTTTAAAATTTTTTATCTTTGTTGTAGAATATTAAAAACTATTTTAAGAAAGATAAAAATTTCTCTTTAAAGAGATCTCTAGAGTGTGTGAATAGGAGCTCCAGATGCCTCTAAAAGCCGCATGTACAAATGAAGCTGAATCTATTCCTGTCTGTTTATATTTGCTTTTCCTGTTTTGTAACCTCTTTGTACTTTGTTCATGGTGACTTGTAAGCTAAGGGGAAGGGGTGCCTAGATGCCTTTGTAACTCTCCATGTCATACGCTCCTGGCTGGATGGTCTCCCTTCCTCTCCTTGTATGTAATATCACTTTTTTTTCCCCTTTCTAGCAAGTACTTTCAAAAGAACTCTGTACATTTTAACATAAAAAATAAATTATGTTGAGCCATTTTGGATGTCAGTTGTGCATGTGGATTTTTTTTTCTTCCATATGAGCAGTGAACCATTCCCAGGATCCTCAGTCCTGGGAATAGGGTTCCCTGTTAGCCTTTTCATCTGGAAGAGAAGAATTTACTTGCAAGATAAGATCTCTGTCTATGTTAATTTTTATATACAGTTTCTAATAAAAAAAAAAAAAAAAAAAGATGACACACATACAAAGAAAAATAGAACTTTGAAAGCTTCTCCAGAAATCATCACCTTTAAATTAATCTCTGCTGTCCAAAGCTTAAGCGAAGCCTTTTAGTTTGTTGTTTTTTGTTTTTTTTTTTGACTTGTACACTTTAAAAATTGCAGTATGTGTGGAAGCTCCACACCCCCTGGCTCCATTTGCACTCTTATAATTAGCACTTTAATTAGAGAAAACTGGAAATTTTAACCAGCAAAATTTACCCTGCAGCCTCAGTGCAGAATTGGAGCGGTCCTCAGCTCTGTGGTGATGTCTTGCACATTTTGTCCCTGTGCAGTTCTTTGCAAGATCACAGCTCTCAAAACGCTAGATGGAAGCAAAGTTCTGGTGCTTTGCTGTGCGATTTTTGCCAGGGTTTTCTGGAGCAATAATCAGGAGCTTGGCCTCCTTTGGCAATCCTGCCTGTTGTTCTGCACCCTAATGATGACCATGCTGAGCCTGGCAGTGGAGAGGGAAGTGTGAGGAGGGGCCTTGAAGGCTTTTCCACGTGTCACAAATAGGTCTTCAAGTAAGAAAACTGTGTGTGTGTATTGTTGTAAATAAATGAAAAGTACCATAAGAACTAGGACTCCAGTCTTTGCCAAGCTGGAAGGTAAGTTTATGTAAGGTGCGGATGATGCTGCATATTCTTTAAAGCTTGGACTTGCTTTGCTGAAGCATCTCAATTTTATGATCAAACGTGTCAAGATACAGACAGAAATTAATTGTACAAGGGCACTCTGGGTGATTTGTTCATTTATTCTCAACAGTTTTTAGGTTATTGAGGCATGAAGGCAAGAGATAGAGTGACCTGTGATTAAAGTTTTCACTAATTACTAGTGAATTGCAGTAAGTCCCTCAGCAGTGTCATCTGGATCTCTGTAGATAGGCATCCTGTGCATGTCTGTGTTACCACTTCCCTGTAGTCAATGCTGGAGTTAAGTCTGAATTAACCACTCTGTAGCAGAAAACTGCTCAGTCATTCACAGCTTGCTTTTCATTTTTTAAAGTAGTTTGTTAAGGAAACTTTCGCACTGTCCGTTTGCAAAGTTACAAGGCAGTGGATGCCACCCCCATGGTGCCCTATTTTTTCCATATTCAAAGATGAGATCATCATCAGTGAGATAAGAAAATGCTAAAAAGAACAGAACCGTCTTAATTAGGTTCCCAAGTTGGGGAGAGAGGTCTTTGCTGAGATCCCATCTCTGCAGTCATAGAGGAATGCAGATGAGGTAAACCAAGTTTACAGCAGCTAAGGTGGGGATTGCAGCATTGTTTATCTTCCCAGCTTGTCAGCCAGAATAATTTACCTAAAAATAGCTACCTGAAGTTTAGCTTTGAATGTAATTTTTTTTTTTGCCCCTAACACAGAAGATCTCAGCAACTACACCAAATACTGATCAGCACCTAAATGGGGCAGGACTCCAGGAACATGTTTAATCTCTTGAAACAGCTGCAATACCTCAGAGATTTGTTCCTGTGCTTCCTTCCTTATCAAGAGGCTCTATTCTGGAAGACACGTCTGTATGTAGAATTGGCACATAATAACCTTGTTCATTTTGTGTGATTAATTTCCTGAGGGTTCTCCTGTCACTATCTATTTGTTCTCTCTTGCCAAATACTTTACCCTGTGAACTCTTTGGAATAGGGACTCTGTTTTCAACTATGTATGTCTTTGTGTTGCATGGGAGAATCCCAGTCTGTGGCTGAGGAAAAAATGCTAAATATGGTGCTCTGTGCCAAAAAAAAAAAAAAAAATTTAAAAAAGGCTTTTGAAAAGTTTTTTTTTACTAGCATGTTGGCTTGTATATACACATGGTACCATCTTTCAGCTAAGAGACAAAGTCTGTTTACTGAAATTCTGTCATCCTCTGTCATCCTCATTTTTCATCCAATAAGAACAAGCAGAAACAAGATATGACAACATCTACGGTTCCAGGTATTTCCCAAACAACATCGACAAAGAAGAGAAAAATCACCCTTGGACAGAAAAATTCTGTGGTGATTTAAGTAAAATTACTACCTAGTACATTCCCCCACTTGTCCTGCCCTGAGTCCTTGCTGAAACAGCAGGAATGGTGAAGAAGACTGGCTTTTTTTCAGTACAGCAGATCACTTGGGTCCCTTTCTACCAACGAGACATCTACAGCACATAAAAGCTTGATAGCAATCATAGGACACGTGCTGCATGACTCAGAACACCATGAGGGTAAGCCTTTGCACAGGACAATCTGTGTGTATGGCAGAGGTAACTGATGTCAGGTAACTATGACTTTTAAATCATACTGTCTAAAATCAAGATGGACATTTCAAAAACAACCACCACTGACTCCAAAGATCATTTAGTATGCATGCCACCGCCCTTCATGTTGGAGAGCTAAATATAACTGCAAATGCCATCAGCAAAGGTTGTTCCAGGACAATATCTCTGGATTTATAATTGGATGGGGATGAAATAAGCCCTGTTATGAGAGGAAATGGAAAAGGGTGCCATGTAGGAAGAATTGAATTGTCACTGGACAGCAGATTTCCTGAACCAAGGCTTCCATCCATTCTGCTTGCAGAAGCTACTCTTGAGAGCAGCATGTTCAAGTTTCTTTGTTTTCCCTTCTGATAAAAATCTGATGTCTGAAGAAGGCAGGATTCCAGTTGTCCTCCTTTGGTTTGTGTTAGTGAGCATGCTCTTGAGACCAAAGCAAATCACAGAATTTGGTCTTCAGAAAGTGAGCAGAACTGCCTGGACATACACAGCAAGGGCTCAGCAAGTGATGGTTGAATGACTGGGGACAAAAGAACACTGAAAAAACAGTGTCTTTAGAGGCCATTGGAGACACCCTTTGATCAGGGCTGGGATGGATGGATAGCTTTTCACCTTGTGGGTTCTATATAGCCCATGTTTTTCAGATTTCCTCTGCAATCATTAAGGATTTGAAGCCATTTTTTAAGAACTTATGTTCTGATTTCAGAAGCAAGGGCTTTTGAGAACTGTATGAAAAATATGTAGCTTCTGGTAAACCTAGGAGACAAGAAAGTCCCAGCATCTTCCCTGCCCTCTCTGACCCCATCTCCCTTTCCTGACTGCAGCTTTCTGCAGTCAGTGACAAACTGGGGGCATCTGCAAAGAAGCAGAGAGGTGGTTTGGGTTGCAAAGTCAAACATAAAGAATCAAGGCATTCTCAGCATATTATAGTGAATTTTGACAACTGTTTTGAATCCTGTGTGCCTATTGTTGACCACAGGTCTTTTTTTGTGTGTGTTTGGCCTTGGCCTCACTTGGTCTGCAAAGTTCTCCTGTACAAGGGGTGCACTCAGGGTGAGTAGTAGAGCTGTGCTCCTGGCAGCTCCTCTATTTAATTTTGTAATTTTTTTTTGTTGTTGTTGCATGGATGTTCATAGGACGTTGCTATATAAAGATGTGCAACTGTATCAAGACTTCAGTGTAGTATTTATCCATGTGGGTACAGCACATAGAACTAAAGATGTCTTTGGAAAAGCCTTGTAAAAATTGATTGATCATTTCCTAGTCTTCTTATTTTGTTAGGATTTCTCTATATTCCCAGTCATCATATTCTTCAAAACCGTGTTGTATACCAGTCTTTTTCCTGGTTTTAGCACTCACCTTTGTCAGTGGGTGAAGCAACAAAATTGGAGGAACATAAATGAAGGAAAACTGACTTGAATAGAGACCTATAGCTTCTGTACAATGAAGTCCACATCTCAGCTTCTTGCCAACCTAAATAGCCTGTGATTGCCAAGCAGTTGCTGAGAAATGGAAATAACCCCTGCTTGTCCATCTTCTGACACAAAAGGGACCTTCTCTGGGTAGAACTGGTGGGACTGTGCCAGAAAAAGCAGTGTTGGGCAGGGCTTCCACCTGGGCAGATAATTTTCTCAGTGGAAAAATTATCCCATGGGTTTGCACACAGGGGACAGTTTTTCTGAGGGAGAGGAATTGAGTTGATAAAGGCAGTGCTGCTCAGAAGTGCCCGAACAGTAAAGCACACCTCATTGCAGATCCAACATGGAGTTTATGCCTTCAGAAGGCAGCTGCAGGTGAAATGTGTGGGTGTGTGTCGAGAAGGGGTGGCAGACTCTCCAGGAGCCTTGGCTGGGGATTCTCAGAGACGACATGAGCTCTGGCAATGCCTAGGTGGGCAGAAGCTTGTGGCCCTGGTTTACTGCTCTGCTGCTGTGCAGTCAACAAGCAGATTGTTGGTTTCTGTCTCTCATTCACAGCCAGGATCCCTCCCCTTGCTGCTCACTCAGTGAAGAAATGCAAGGAGGAAAGGATGCAGTTAAGCTCCACTTTGCTCCAGTACCTGGCACATCCTTTGCAGTACCGTCTGTTTTCTGAGCAGAGATGCTGCCTGCCTCTTAGCCGATGCAGCAGCTCCCTGCTGCTCCCCTTGAAAGGAGCTGGAATCATCACCTAGAGAGTGAGCGAGTGATGCGGCTGCTGCAAGGAGAGTGACTGAAAGGAAGAGAATCAGAGAGACTGGAATATGTGCCTGCCTCAGCAGCACTGCAGTGGTGAAGCCACTGACTGACTACCTGCAGGTTACGGTTCTTTATGCACTGCTGCAGAGAACCCAGAATTTGGGATGAAATGCATCAGCTTCCTTTTCCACTGCTTCTCCATTGTCATCATGCATTAATAGCTGAGAGCTATTTTTCTTCCTGTGGCTGACTGCTTGCATCTCTTCTTGTACTGCAGGAGAGGCAGTGAGGGAGAGAGCACAGCACAAGCCTGGTGTCCTGTCCCACAAGTAGGGTTCTGCATGATGTGCCAGTGCAGTCAGGGGCTGCTGCAATGGTGCACAGAACCTCTGGAACAGTTGGATTTAGAATTATTAATGCTTTTTAAAGGTGTCCCAGACTCCATCTAGCAACTAGCTGGAGATATCAGCTGCCCTTTGGGGCTTGCTGACTGCTTTCTATTTTCCTCTCATTACTGGTTTCACACTCATCTGGGTCGACAGCATTTGAGCTAGAGGAGGGGACTTTCTTGGCCAGGAACTGAAGGTTGCTGTGTGGAACGTGCAGGTGAGACCTCTGGAGGGAACTGCAGTCTGACCAGCCATGGCTCAAGCAGCTAAGCAACTGAAGAAAATCAAAGATATTGAGGCTCAGGCTCTGCAGGAGCAGAAGGAGAAGGAGGAATCCAATCGCAAGCGCAGGAACCGATCTCGGGACCGAAAAAAAAAGGTCAGTGTCACTGGGGCAAGCAGCCCTATATCCAGATGGCTGTGGTGGTAGCATTGAGTGCTGTTTGTGTTCTGGGGTCTGGGATGGGGGCAAGGGTGGGGTAGAGATGGCAGTCCCTATACAAATCTATATGCAATCAGTACAAGAAACAGCCTGGCAAACTGGACAACTTTTGGGGCCAGGAACATGCTGTTTACCCTGACAGCTCAGGGAGAGAGGGTATAAAAAAGCCTGGTGAAGGGAGAAGGGAACTGAGGGGTTTCTCAAGGCAGCTGAAGAGACTCACTCAGCACAGTGACAGATTTTATTTCTGAGACAAAATTGTTGGCTTCCAGCTTCGTGCCATTTCCCGGAGTTGCTCTGTGTCTGCAGAGCAAAGGGGCAAGAGACACAGACACCTGCCCCCCCCCACCTTTTTCTAGTGCAGGAGCTGTTTTGCTCCATGCCCTGCTTGATCTCTGCCAGGACACAGAACCAGGGTACAGCAGGACCACCAGCAGAGAAGGCACTTCTGTGCAGGAGACAGTGAGCTCTGCTGCTGCTTGGGGCAGGTGGCATTTATAAGTGGGACTCAGATCAGTCCCCCCAGCAAAGGCATCTTACTTGCTGTCAGCAGGTGAATAAGGGGTCAGGAGCTTGCTGTCTGGTGTTCTTCCCCTCTCCTGACACTGACACTGACGGACACTTAGCTCCATCAGCTGTTTCAAACCATAGCTCCTCTCAGAAAAGTCACTGACAGGTTTTGTTTTTTTTTTCTTGCAATCAGCTTCCTGCAGGAGCAGGCATACTGCTAAGATAGCTTTGCTGCCCCTTGAAGACCTCTTGAACTGAATGTTCTTACAGCAGGGTATGAGGGTATATGTGCTATGCATCAACGTGGAGAGGCAGTGAAGAGAGAGGTGAAACCAAGGGTAATCAAGGATATATGTGAGAGGAGGTTGCAATACAGGGATGTCCTAGGTGGGTTTCTCCTCTGCCTTTAACAAAAGGCTTGGATAGTCCCATGTGCCACCTATGAGCAAGAACAGCTCTGCTGCGTGGAACATCTCAATAGCTGCTTTCTGAGAGTTCTGAGAATGGTCTTGCTGAGATGCTGGGACCAGGCACTGCTAAGCAGCCCTCAGGCTTTTGTCCTGCCACACTGCGGGACCTCTACTGGTTCAGGCTGTCTTGGCTAGGCCTGGATTCCTAGATTTCATTCATCTCTGGTTCTTGTGAAGGCTCACCCCATCAGCCTTTCAGAAAACCATCCTCTCCTTTCTGCCCCCTGCTTTCCAGAAGCACAGTGTACGTGTGTCTTGGTGAAGGCTGAGAGGTCTAAAGGTACATGCAAAATGTTTGGACTTCCTCAAGTGGAAGGTACTAGAGTGGGTACCTTCTCTCCAGCTCCTTGTGGAAGACCTGAGTTGTATGTGCTGCCAAAAAACCATGGTGGAAGTGATGAAGCTGGAGAAGCACCACGGCACACACCCAGGGCGCCTGCTGCCCTGGGATGGAACTGACCTTAAATAAGCTTTTTGTAGGGCACTCTGGGAATTGTTACAGCACGGGGACCACTGAACAATGTCTCCTTGCAGAAATCAGCAGGGTTCTGGCACGTCAAGGGGGAGGTGATCTCCAGCCATCTCTTCCTGTGGTCAGGGAAGTGTCCCAGTTCACCATTCTGGTCCCCAAGAGGTACCAAAGCAGGGTGTAAGAATGTTTTTTTTCTCTTCTGAATGCCAGGCCATCTAACCAGGGAAGCCCAGGAGGGGTCTGTACCTGCAGAGCAGCAGGAACCAGGTATGGGGCTCTGGACTGTTGCCTTCTCCAGGGATGGCTGCCTGCAGGCTTCTCTCTGCAGAGCTGCTTCTGCTCGAGGCTGATAGAGCAGCTTGTCTCTCACATTGCCAGAGGGCTGTGATTCTAGTGTGAGGAACCACTAAACTGGGAGATTTTGCTACTGGTCAGCCTTCTGTCCTACGTCTGCTTGCAAAGGTCAAGTGTCCCCCGTGGTGTGTTGTACCAAGGTCCTTGGGACCAAGCTGAGAGCTACAGGGATGTGCTGGAGTTTCTCATTCTGTTTTGCTGCAGCAGTTGTAGGGGTTTAGCCTATGTCAACCTCGGTGTCTGTAGAACCCTGTGAGCCTGCATGAGACTTGTGTTTTGTCTCTGCAAAAGGCCTCTCTTTTGAAGGCTCCTGACACGGGAATGGACTGGAACCACTGCTGTGTTACTGGATTCTTCTGCTCTGCCTGTGCCTGGTTGTTGTCTCTTGCTTCGTGTACAGATGTTGTGTCTCTTGGGCAGAATTTGTTGATTTGCTCTGTTTGTACAGTGGAGCATATCATTGTCTTGATTTATGACTGAGCCCACCATGTACTGCTGCAATGCAAGTTAGTAGAGGCATGACCTACGAGCCAAACGCTAGCATTGGTGTGAAGCAGTGGCAATGGCCAGACGGAAAGGGCAGCCCGTGCAAGCTGACATTGTGTCTTGAGGCTCCAGAGCTTTTTATCCTTAAACATTCACAGTCATTTCTGTGTAGTTGCATGTGTCCCATGAACTTCACTGCTGAGTCCTGCAAGAACTTTGTGTCCTGTGATACCTGGATGCAGTGAGTTCTGTTATTTAATTCTGTTGCCCCAAACCCTTCTCCTTGGACCATGATTGTATTTGTTTCTTTTTAGTTTTCATGGCAATTTCTTGACTTTTGTATTAAGTGCATGTCACTTAATACATGCACTTAATATGCATTATTGACCTGATTGACCTTGGACTGGCCATTTCCATGCTCCGTGCCTCGTTTGTCTCAGCACAGGGACAGTCCAGGTGTATAACCCTGTCACTTCTCCAGTATTCCCTACCCCCAAACTTTGTAAATTCATTTGACAGAGGCTGCACCAATGATTTACGGAATGGTAGCTTGTCACTTACCCTTGCTCTCTGTGCAGCCTAGCCATAGTTGTGTTTTGGGCTGTCCATTAAACAGGCAGACACATCCTGAAGAATGCTCCTGCTCTGTGGTCTCTGCAGCATGGCTGGAGGTTGCCTCAGACTGAGAAGGACCCCAGTGGGAAAGTTTTCAAAAGTCTTGTCCATTCCCACGTTTAATGCCAGTGCTGAACTGTGAGGAACAGTCTACCATAACTAGCTGCTGGCTTTTCAGAGTGCCCTGCAGACAGGCAGGTGTGACAGAGCAGCCTGTGAGCAAAGGAGGGAGGAAGGCAAGTGAATAACAGAAGTTCACTGCCATTAGAAAACTTGCCAAGCATCTTCTGGGCTGACTTCTTGCTCTTCCCGTTGCAGTATCCCATCTTCAAATCTCTGTGTATTTTGCTCAAATGGCGAGATCAGAGAGAAGCAGAGCCCCAGTTACAGCTGCTGCTGGGCTGCATGTGGCGTCTTCTGCTGTGGCCAGCTGCACTAACAGGCAGGAGGTGACAGACAGTGGCAATATCTGTGCTTTAGATGCAGCTATCTCACCTTTTTTTTTGCAGTTCTAGGAGACAGTGATGGTCAAGAATGCTTCCTTTCACTTCAGGTGTGCTGTGGTCAGGCTGCCTTGAGAGGCAGAAAGTCCTCACTTGGCAGTCATGCAGAGAACTGAAAAGATAAAAAAAATTCTTCTTCTACAGGATTAGTGGGGAGCAGCTCAAACATTTTGAGAATGTGGTGTCCTGACACAACTTCTGAGGCAGGTCTGTAACTTGTTATGTGAACTGTTTCTGAGTCCTTTTTTCTCTGTTTGTGTAGTGGCTGTTAACGGTTATTGAAGGTAGAAAATGACCCATATCCGTTTCCAGGAACTTTGGAAGCATTAGCAGACCACAACAAATGGGTTGTCAGGAAGGGCTCAAAGTGTCTAACTCCCAAACTGGGGCCCAAAGTATTTGGCTCACCCTTTGTTTCAAATGTGCATCTGTAAGCAGCTTGCAGCTGTACCAAGTGCCCCCAAGATCACAGAATCACAGAATCAGCCAAGTTGGAAAGGACCTCTGAAATCATCAAGTCCAACCCTTGATCCACTCCCGCCGTGGTTCCCAGACCATGGCACCGGGTGCCACATTCAGTCTCCAGATCTAAAAACCCCCAGGGACAGAGAATCCACCACCTCCCTTGGCAGCCCATTCCAGTGCCTGATTACCCTCTCCATAAGGAATTTTTTCCGAATATGTAACCTAAACCTCCCCTGTCAGAGCTTAAGAGCATGCCCTCTTGTCTTACTGATAGCTACTTGGGAGAAGAGACCTACCCCCACTGGCTACAACCTCCTTTCAGGTAGCTGTAGAAAAGGTATGGTGCTTGTGTCTTGCAATGAAACAAGCTTTGACTGAGGCTAAAAAAAAAAACCACAACCAACCAAACAAACAAAAAAACCCAACCAACAAACAACAAAAACTTTTAATGAAAATATTTTTTGCTGTTGTAGTATATATATTCTGGTACCAAATTCAGCCAAATACCCCATCAAGCAGGAAAAGGGACAGAAGCCTCCAGCTAAGGAGTAAGAAGCAGCAGACACCTGCTGTACTCCTCAGTAGGCAAGTTGGCTAGATTCATGGAACGGGAAGCTCAAACCTTGAAAACATATATGGCAAGAGTGCTATGCAGTAAATAAGACCAATAGCACTTCAGTAACAGCAACAACGTTAATAACGTCCAAAGACCTCCCCAAGTGCACATGTGAGAACATGTGCAGACTGTATGCAGCATAACTCTGGCTGCTGGATTAAATAACAATCTAACCAAATGCTCAGAAGGAAATTCCTCTAAGTGCTATCAATGCTTAAATGATAAATTATAAGTATGAAAGATGTAATACAATGCAGCCTTCTCAGTTCACTCAGAGTAGGTTTTGCTCGGGCATCCAAAGAATATGAGGAAAAGGCTGGCAGAATTTCCCTCTTTATTTAATTTTTCCTTCTTTTTTTGTGGGGGTAATGAGAAACCAATTGTTTTTCTCTTTCCATTCCTTTCTAGTTTCTTTGTCTTGCAAGTGTCCAAGGGTAAGACAATCTCTTGTTATGAATTTGTAGAGCATCTCTCTCAGTGCAGTCTTCAACGGTAAAAGAAAATTATTCCTAATAAGAAACTGCATAAACCTCCATGTCTTTTCTGGTTGTCTGTTTCCTGGAATTATCACACAGGCCAGTTTGAGGGTTCATGGCTCTCCACAGTACAGGCTGGCACCCTGTGCTTGGTGCATTTTCTTCTGCATGCTGCAGCAGGAAATAGTTTAGCGCTCAGGAGAGACTGGGAGGATGCTTCAGAAAAGGGAGAGAGGTTTTCAGATAGTTGGGAAAGAGAGACAAAAGTGTTTCTGTTTGGCAGGAGCTGTGGCAGAGAAAGCTCTTCCCCAGATACAATGAAATAATGGGGAAGCGCAAAAGGAGCACAGAAGCTGAATGACTCCCTTTGTATTATCAAGCACAGATAAGAAGTATGGGAACATAATCAGCGGTCAGAAAAAACTTCAAGCTGAGGTGTGTGAGGTGAGTTAAGAGAGGGTGTAGATCCTGGATGGGCAACTCTGATAAGACTGAGGCAATGTGGAAGATGCTAATAGAAATGCTTTTGCATGTAAGAATTTTTTCATGCTTAGGAATCTAGACAAAGGTGGGAAGTAGAACAAATCAAATAGAGTTTGGAACAACAGCCACAAGCTCAATCAGACAGAGAAGCAATGACAGATAATTCCTTTGTAGGAAAATCAAACGGTCACACAGGGTGACCACATTTGTGCTTGTTGTGTGACAAACAAAAGAGCTCACTCACCTGCTCTTCACTGATGAGCTGAATCAGTCTTCAGTCCAAGCTCAGGATCCCTGAGATGGAAAACCCAGACACCTCTGTCAGAATTATGCAATGAGCACATGAGGAACTGGGGTGAGAAATCGCTGCTGGAGTGCTGCCAAGGAGAAGCCATGGGCTATTCTCTCTGCTTGCTTGCCATCCTTTCAAAGGGCTGTCACTAAGCAGCAGCCTTCAGCTTGTGCTGGATTTAGAGGGGTTGCAGAGAGGAGAGTGATGGACAGAAGAAGGGAAAAGGATTTCAGCAGACGTGGGCTGCAGATGTCTCAGAACATCCCCAGGGTAACTGGACTTCTGAGCCCTGGTGTGAACTGTTCACATGGATCTCTGGCCTCATACAGTAGCTGGACTGGGATCACTGGATTCTTGTATTCAGTGGCCTCAGTCATCCAGCGCTTCAGTGGCTTCTGGGAGCTGTGTTAGTATCTAACCTGCAAGCTGGAGCTCACCAGCAAGAAAAAGGACCATGTCAGCTGTAGAGTCTCAGAACATAAAGCTCCTTTCTCTGCCTGCTCCTAGAGCAACAGCTCCAACTGCAACTTTTGTTGTCTTCCACTGCACTTTCCTCAACCAAAATTCTTCTCAGTGAGCACCTTCCCTCAGAAGTTAACCAGCATGTGGTGTGGCACAGCTCTGAAGAAGCCACCTTTAGCATTGTGAGTTCAGCGCTAGGTGAAGCCATGCAGACACTGGCTGCTCCGGCCAGGCTTCAGACATTGGCAACAGCTCTTTGCAGCGAGGACTTGGGTGTCTGCTCTCCAGTAATTGCTGTCTGAGGCAATTTTTCTGTGAAGGATTTGCTATCCTCTGCCTGGAATGTGATGCCACTGTGCAGTGGCAGGGACAAGGGGAATGAGACATCAGGATACCCAAAGCCTTTGAGCCTCAAGGAAGCCTTTGATTTTAGCACTCTGAATGTAACCAGAGGGTCAGTGTAGACAAAGAATTAAACTGTCTGACTAGGAATGGCCTCAGTCTTTAGCTATCTAGACATTATGTAGCCTTTCAAAAGGATTTTGCACCTAACAACCTTATTTTTTTCTGTGGACTGTGTCTCTCTCCTACGTTCAAAGCAGGAGTACAGCTGCTGTGAATGTGTAGTGTATAAAGCTGTGAATGTGTTCTGTATGAACAACTGATAGCAAATTGGGCAAAAGCGTGGGCTCCTGTACAGGTGATCCAGTGTACTGAGGGATCGAGCTATTGGGGGGTGCGTTTGCACCCCACCTCTGCCCAGTATGCCACAGCTCACCTGCTCTGTGTGACTACAAGGTAAATGTGTCCCTCCAAGCTCTGACAAAGTTGTTGGGGAAGCAAGTACCACTAAATCTGGGAGAGGGTTACATCAGCTGGCTGTGCTGTCAGGAGATTCAGACCTCTGATTCATTGAAACCTAGTAAATATTTGTCTCTTACTTTGGGCTGGTTGGGAAGCACAGGGGGGGGGGGGCTGTGGTGGCGACTTCCTCTGATGCTGTTTATCTGCCCTGTCACTGGAGTCCCATACAATTGGAAATGCTGTCACAAATTGAAAATGCAGTGCTGCAGTGCATTGTGCTGCTCTGCTCTCTGAGGCCTACAAAAGGGCATTTTTCTCACAATACACGAAGGTTTTCATTCTGTCTCTCTGGTATAGAGTCAGCAGGAAGAAGAAAGCGTTTCAAACTTACTTTTTGTAGTGAAATGAGGCAACAACCAGGTGCTGCTAATCAGGCAGCAGGCAGTGGGCAGTGGGCGTGAGCCTGCATTCAGCCCACCTGTGCCTGGTTAGGGCTGGCCCCAACTGCACAGGGGCAGGATCAGGAGGCCAGTAAAAGGCGTGGCCTCCAGCACAAGCTCAGCTCACTTGCAGAGCAGGCCAGAGGAGAGGTTGGTTGTGTGGGGAGCACTAGCTCTGACCCAGACTAACTGACCTTGAAGGCATCAGCTTCTGCCAGAGCACCGGTCTGACTTCAGAGAGTCATACCCCAAGAAAGGTTCGTCTTACAACAACTTTTGACTAAATTCGGTCTAATTTCACTAGCTGCTGCTCCCAGTCACCCTCCAGCATTTTTCTAATAGGTTGCAACGCAGGATGCACTGGTTATAATGGGAGCATTTGTACTCCCTGTGTCTTTATTTTCTTTTCAGTGTTTCCATTAAGTATGGAGGAGGAATGGCAAAGGACAGTGCATGACATATTTGTGTGCAGGAATGAAAATGGCAATGCAGAAATTATACTGATCTCTATGTTCCCTCCCAGTAGGAACCTCATGGCTTACCTTGATATGTTGCAATGGGCACAGCCCAAGAGATGTCTTAGATGGCCCAATTAGAAAAATCAGAACATTTGTATGGTAGCAGTTCCTCTCTGGTGTTTACTTTTTTCTTCTTTCATTATCTGCCTTTCCCTTTGCAGGATGTGTTGCCAAGAGAACTTGATCTCTCAGATAGTGTGCGATAATACATAATGAACTGTGTTTGACTTGGGAAGTCCAGTAAATAGTTGTCCACAAATACTGAAGTCAGTTGTGAGTGAAGAACAGCTTGTACAGCACTTGGCTAGCACGGCATTTCAGAGGCTGCACCCATGTCCTTTCCTGACATTTCCAAAGGCAGCACCATGGAGGGAGGGGGAGTGCAGAACATCAGCATCTGGATGTGAGGGCAGCCAGGTCAGAACAGACGGGAGGAGGCACAGAGGGGAAGCTGGTGCCACTCCGCACCACTGCTCTGCAGACTCATTAATTATTCAGGTAATAATAGCATCGATGTGTGCTTGATGATCCCACCAGTTATGAGGGTACTGGAATGAGCAACATTTGAAACATCATAGCATTCAGAGATCTGTTTCAGGGGCAAGTTCTTTCAAGCTATGCCACATCCTCCATGCGTGGTCCCTTGGCTGAGTTATCTGCCTAGGCAGGACAGTTGCTGTGTGCAGGGAGCTAGTCCTGTCTAGAGCCAGAGCCTGTAGGGGGTCAGTGGGGAGGGACAGTGCCCTTTGTGACAACCCTGGCTGTGGGGCTCACTTTGTTCACAGTAGGAATTTGACTGTAGGGTGCTGAAGCCTGAGGTACAGCAAGCTAGACCTGAGCTCAAAGGAAAGCAGCTTTACTGAGTGCTAAAATTAGAAGTTTAGTCTGAATTATGCTAATATGTTTTAATTGTCTAAGTATGTCAAGGTTCTTCAGAAATATATCCTATCTGTGCTGGTCTGGAAAGGTGCAGCATCACTGGGGGCGTGACGGAATGCTGGATCAAGGATTGCAGAGGTTTCTGGGTTCCCTGCCCTACTTGAATCTCTCTTGCATCCTCACCTCCAGATCTCAAAATGCCATGAGGGTAGATTCTGAAAATGTTAGCCCTGGATCGGATAGACCAGCCTGGTTAAAATGTCAGATGAGTTAAGAGCAGAATCCTGAGGAACTGCTCAATGTGTCAGAAACATCTGAAAATTCAGATTTCCTTTCACAGCTGAACTATGTTATGTTTTGAGCCACAACACTGCAAACAGCAGCAAAAGCTCATTTCCAATTTGCAAACCAGATTTTGCTGACTGGGTTAAACATTAAGCCAGAGCCATACATTTCTGTGTGTGGGAATGCAAATGTAGGGGACAATGCTACATCTGCGGCTTCAAAATGTTGCAGCCTCAGTGAAAATCTACATCAGAAACAAAGCAGCAGGTATTCACGGAAGTGTCTTGGGAGGCAGAGGGAGAGAATGCAGCAGCAGGAGAGCATTTAGAAAACAGGCAAGGTTTCTATATTTATACAAAGATGAGGAAAGGAGAGCACGTGCGCGCGCATGTGTGTGTGTGTGTCCAGGTCTCTGAGAAGACTTCTGTTAAAGCAGAAAGGTACTGCAGCAGCATCACGACAAGCAGAGATGAAGGCTGTGGTCCTTCACAGCACTGAAGGGACAGGACTTTTTCCAGGTCTTGCAGGGTGCATCTGTATATGTTGTACCTTTTAAATGTGAAATTCAGAGAGTGGAGTGCCGAAATCCTTCACAGAGTACAAACTATGTTACATTTTTAACTAATCTGATGGTCTCTGAAAAGGAATAACAAAATTTTTCACCTTTTTACAGTATCATTTGTCCAGAAAACTAAGGCTTCCAGATACTTTGCAGGAAATGCAGTGTATTCAGAGTCCATTTAGTTCTGTTATCATGCCATGCCTGGAGTAGGGGAGCACTGTGTCTTTCCCAGGACTTGCTGACTGCAGCACAAAGCAAAAATAAGATAAATGCTATGAGAATGTGCTGTTTTGGTGGGTGAGAGACACAGGTGTGGGGTGAGCCAAGGACAGTTTGATCTTTATCAGTGTACTTCCTGACCTGCACAGAGCATCTCTGAACATGGGAATGATACTGCCCCATTCTGTGGATCCCCCCGTGAGGTCTGTGCAGATATCTGACAGCAAAGACACTGACCTATGAGTGTGACTGCTCCATCTACATCTCCTTCCAGATCTCTCCTATGTCATATGGTGCTTTCATGGACCTTGAGGCGGTACAAATGCCTGGCATCCTAATGTACAGGATGGGATGCACTCTGAAGGTCTGTCATTTGCTGTAAGAGATATATCGGGAAAGAGAAGAGGGCAGTGTCTGTGCTGTCATCTCATAGGGACTCAGCAGTCTGCTCAGCTCCCTGAGTGTCTGAACCAGCCTGTGGTCACTCAGGATCTCAGAACCTTGCCTTGGGTGAGTGTTGTGTGAAATGCTGTAGTTGGCTTTTCAAGCATTTGACCTTTCTGTCTCCAAACATGCTGCTATTAAACTCAATGTGTTCTTCAGTACTTCAGCAGCTTGCTCTCCTTCCTCTGTCCCCAGCTGCAGCCACTGCCTCTCAGACCTGAGCTGTGTCCTGGCATGCAAATGCTCCTGTGCTTGGGGAAACTGTTCTTCTGAGCAGTAGATAGTTTCTTCCATATGTCAGCTGTAAGTTGCCATTTACAGGTTAGCTGTTGTGAATGGCACTGAGAGACCTTAGAATCTCTTGTGGAAATACAGAGAGGATCCTGGGAAATTTCATAAAACATATACCATCCATTTGCTAATTCCTCTGACCTATCTGCCTTCTGAGTGAAGTGCTAGTGAGGTCCTTGTGGTGAGGTTGTCATGCTGTTTCCTGGCAGTGCTGCTGGAGGTTTGCTGCATGTCTGGTCTCTCTGAAATTTGAAAAGAGAGAAATTCTTGTGCTGGTGTTTTGGATGGACATTGGACATGACTGGATTTCCTGTTGGAACTGGAATGTCCAAAACAAACCATTCCCATTCACTCCATTGCTCTCCATAATCTTTTAATAACAAAGTTAAGCTGGTGTTATCATCATGTGGAAAGATTCAGAAACTACCAGCCTTTTTAACACCTCATAGTAGATGGCTGGGAGTAGCAAAATCTTAACATACAACATATCAAAACTGTGAAAATATATTGCAATGCAAGGAAAACCCTTAGAAGTCAGTTGTTCCCTGCATTTACAGTGTCCTTGCGTTTACATGCAAGCTGTAGTGGTGAAGCAGAGAAATGGCTGCTTTGGGCTGTACCTTGCTTCCACTGGATAGCATTGGTTAGAGCTTTAGGCAGAGATGAGATACCAACCAAACTTTTCCATTCATCTGAAAAGGGAAGGAAAAGACTAAAGCCTGGAGATCAGCTGTTCCCTGTTGTGACTGAAGTGTGAGCTTTTACTGTGTGCTGTAATGATATGACACCTCTTCCTTTTCAAGGTTCATACTCTGCTGTTCGAATCAATAATGTTCTAGTGTCAATTATTTCCATGGCTTTGTTTGTAAGAGTAAATATCGTGTTCTTAAAAAGTTGCTAAACTTCAATAATCCGGTTATTGACCAGTGTCCTTGACTTTCAAATCTGCATGGAGTTTTTCTTGGGTTTTTTTGTTCTATCTTCCTCTCTTTATTTTCCCCACCATTTGCCTCATGATGGATGAAAATACTCAATCTGGCACTGGGCTTGGGAAGTGGAGAATGGAGTGATGGTGTACTAGAGGGTTCTTAGAAAGGGAAAACTAACCTAGCCGGCTTTTGGTGTTGGATTTGCTTTTATTGCAGTGGGAAGTAGTTCTGTTTTCCATCTTTAATGACAAAAGAGAATTTATATCTGTGAGCCACTGTCCTTGGCATAGAAGTATTTCAGCTCTGGGAGCTGCCTGCATGGGATCTGTATTTGGCCTCCAGGCTACAATTTTCTAAGCTTTTTAGTTCTTCATTTCTTTTCCTGGCAGAATTTCTCAGCTCACAGTGACAGTAGATTTGGTCCAAGCAAGAATTGTTCAGTGGAGCATGGCATGTCAGCTCTCTATACACGCAGCTTGGACATGTCACCGCACTGATGCATAGCAATGTGTTCCTGTTAAAGAGCAACATGATGGTCAGCAGGCTGACCCCCTTTCTCTTAGTGCTGGGAAAAATGCTTCCTGTCAAGGCTGTTGTTAAATGGCTGCCAAGCTGAGATTGCAGTAAGAGTAGCTGCAGTATCACAGGACAGAAGTATAAAATATCTGCTGCCCATCAGTAATGTATCAGCACAATTCCTTCTCAAAACTTGTGAACTCATCCTTGCCAATGGTGAGGTGTGCCTCACATTTGGAGCATGCTGATCCAGAGGCTTTGCTCACAGCTGCAATAGTGAAGAAACTTCTTCATGAAGCTTGGAGATATGGTCCATTCACTGTGAAGGGGCATTGCAGGTTGGAAGTTTTTGTCTGAACAGGCTTGGTCTCTGCAGAGGTTTTGTCCATTTTGCTGGCATAAGTGCAGTGTTGCATAAAGAGGAGAAGAATGGAGGATGTCCAGTAATAACATGAACCTGTAGTTTGTTCTTGACCAAAAGAATCTGATGTAACATACTGAAAGGAAAAAAAAAAAAAAAAAAAAAAAAAAGCAAGCTCAGCAGAGAAGAAAGCATCAGACTTTCCTTTATTGGTCTTGTGAGGTTTCTGGGAAAAAAAAAAAAACAACAACAAAACAAAACAACAAACACAGCAAGTAATACACTTTTTGTCCTCTTTCCGGAGCTGTCGCCACTGCAGTTAGCTCCCCACTCTCAAGCTGTCAGCTGTTTACTGCTGAGTTTTGCCAGTGTATTACTGGGGTAATGTTAGGCTTGTTTAGTGAGAAAAAGTGACTAGAAAATATGCATATATCACTTTTATGTTTAACTTAAAAGAGGTACATTTTATACCACTGATGTGATTGGGAGCTGCCAGGAAAAAAAAAAAGAGAATCAAGGAATCTGTGTGCCCTCTCATGGAACAGTTATGTTTTTGAAGACCAGCATGAACAAACATGCACACAGACGTTTTTTGGAGGTTGTTGTGCCTCTGAAGAGGCCCTAAGTGTTGCAAAGTGGTGGGAGAAGAGACTACAATGCTGGAGGCTTCCAGCAGGCCCACATTGCAAGCCACGGTCAGCAGGTGATGCAGCAAAGCATCTTCAATGCAACGATGTGGGCATCCTGGCCAAAACATGGTTTTCAGCCTCTACCTGCTGGCAGGTGAAAATTAGTCATCTTTTCTCTTGAAAAGAACTTGAGGAAGCTGAGAGAGGAAACAGCATTTTATTTATAGTTTAATTCCATTCACAGGCATGCACAACCAGGGTGTTCACTACAAAGCAGGCATTTAGACTACTCCTGTTTTCCATGAGGATAAAAGGAGGAAATCTAAAGATTTGAACTACCTTTGTGAGCTGGGTATCCAGCATCCTCTATAGTTGCTGTCAGAGATCCTGCGATTCTTCTCCCAAGACAGTGTGTATGTGTGTGTGTGCATGGAAATTGTGAGTGGACTGACTCCTCTGTTCAGCCACAATCTTTCTCGGGTAATTGCATCCTGCTTCCTTCAAGTACCTTTTTTCTCCAGTTTCTTGAGCTCTCTGCAGCATTTCTGTAGTCTGCTGAAGGCTGCCTCTTTTTACTCCAGACACAGGAGCACTAGTTTAATGAGAGGGTGAATGAATATAAGGGAAACTTTGCAATCATGGAGTCTTGAAATAGAAGCAGTGGAAATGGCAGAGGTCAGGACATAGATGTTCTCTATCAGAGACAACTTCTGGTTTCTGTGTTTCATATTGTAAAGCAAATTCTGTCAGAAGTCTAGCATGAAACACCCTCAAATGTTTCATATCTTCCTCTGTGCTCTCATATTTCAGAGTTTCTTGGATTACCCTGAACCAGCCTACTTGACAGCTCAGTCAGGACATGTGATGTGTGTAGTCTGGCCTTCCCTGTCACTGACAGCAGTGGCTTTTTGCAAAATCTCAGTGAATCCTATCGCTAAATGCTACTGCAGCCCTCCTGAGCTTGAAGGTGTCCTTGCTGTGCAGGGAATCTGTGGAGAGGGCATCAAAGAGTATGCTCTCCCTGTGGTTCCCACAGCCTGTTTGCCAGGTATTATTTCCCAGTGCTGCAATGAGAGATGGGGACAGCATTATGCTGGATGTTGCTTGGCTCTGTTTCCTGTGGCTTGTAGCAGCTCTTCCTGAGTCCCCATTAGCTGCTCTGTGGTTGGCACTCTTGTGCTCAGCTCCCAGCCCTTGCTGCTGGCACTGATAACCTGGAGCAACAGCATCTTGCTTTTGAATCATTGAGGGAGGGAAGGGGGATTTTTTTATTAGTAACCCAAAGTACCCCGTGAAACAGCCATTTATGTGATGTTAAACATTAAACTACACTAAGTGAGTGAGCGAGAGCACAGAACAAGCACCATGGAACTAACCATTTGCTGTGGCGGGAGCTGGCCAGGGTGCATCCATCCTGGCTCCTTGCAGAGCCTTCCATCTCCGGGGCAGCCAGGTGGTCGTCCACACATCTCCCCAGCTCCTCAATGGCATTTTGCATGCTTTAAACAGATCAGCAGATCAAAGGCTGGCGGATCGTCTCGCTGGCGTTGCCATGGCAGCAGTAGCTGAGAGGATTTGGGTGTTTCTGGGGTGGGATTTTGTTGCTGGGTGTGTTGGGGCAGGGCAGGGCTCTCCACGCATCAGGGCTCAATGTCAGAGTGGACACGGGCGTGACTGGTTCTGCCCGCAGCATCTGGATCTCTTGCTGCATACCAGGACGGTCTGTCCCAGCCCAGTGGCGCTGAGATGCCGACCGACCTCTGCATCCCAAACCTCTCGCCTCCGTTCCCGTCTGTGGGGAGGACGGAGACCTTCCCATGCTGCACTGCACGTGGAACTAGGTCAGCCGAATTACACACTTAGAAATGCTTGTTTGTCTTTGCTGGATCTCAAGAGAGCCAAAACAGCAAGCCCTGCTTTGAATGTTGGCTCTGTAGACACCCAAGGCTGCTACTCTGAGCCTGCCCTCCAGACGTCTGCCTCTGGTGCCTCTTCTGCTCCTGGCAGCTCTGCGCAAGTTGGGTGCAGTGGATTTCCAGGAGCAAACATAAAGCTGAGCTTTAAACGCTGTAAAATATGGCAGTGGTCTGACTGGGCAGCATGCACAGCAGGGTGATGAAGGGGTCTGCTTCTGGCCCTCACTTCTAGCCCGTCAGGCTGCGTTTCCTTGGCAAAGCGCCCCGTCCTCCTCACGGTGTGCTGCAAAACTGTCCCTGAGAATTTCAGTGCTGTTTTGTTAGCGTTTCCCTTTTGATTCATCCTGGCATCTCCTCCACCCTGTCTGCTGGGTGAAGAGGCACAAGCGTGACATGTTCTGGCAGGCATATGGGTCCTCTGGGGGTGGTAGTGGACACCTGGGAACAGCTGGGTGGGGTGATGAAGGAGAGCAGGTGATTATGAGCACCCACTGTCCATCCACAGTGTCACAGTTCTGACCTGCGCTTGCTGGGGAGTACATCAGAGAGGTTGGAAGGCAGGCAAAAGGATGTTGTTGACAGGAGTGGAGCAAAGACCATGAACGTCATTATAGTAAATTCAATTTTCTCTTTGTGCATTTACCCCAAAGTAACTCTGAGCTGATTTGCTGCCAGGCTGTAGGAGACCTGTGGGAGAACAAAAGCCTGATTTGTTCTGTAGCATGGATTCATAGGAGCACTTTGGGGTTCTCCACTGATGCCTGGGAAGTAACTTGCCAGTGCCTATTCCCTAAACTCTGCCTGGTCCGGCTCTGCAATGCAGAATTGGATCCTGGATTGAGAGTAAGAACTGTCATCCGCTGCTGAAATGCACACGCTTCCTGAGTTAAGATCAGGGTAAGCTGATCCAGGACCACTATTCTCTGGTCCCATTTTTGCTTTGTTTCATTTCCACCTGTGTTTTTGTTCCCTGTCCCTAAATTCATAGAACTGTGAAATTACAGAGTGGTCTGGGTTGGAAGGAACCTTTAAAGACCATCTAGTAGAACCCCCCAGCTGTGGGCAGGAGGTCTCAGTGTGTTCTGGAATGATGGGCAAAGTGCAGGGACTGGCTCCTGCCAGCCCTGGGAGCAGCCTGATCCCCACTGCTGTGCTGACAACTCACAACTGGGAGAGCAGTGAAGGGGAAGGAACAGATGTCTTCAGACTGCCTCCTGTGTTGCTGTGGTGTCCATGCTGCTGCCCCACATCCTCCTGAGTAGGGAAGCCTCATGTGCTTTCTGGAGCAGTTGGAAGGACCTCAGTGCAGCAGTGCTGACTCTCCTGTACACTGGCTTAGCCACTGTAGATGCTGAATTAGATTCACTGAATGTCTCAGCTGGAGGAAATTTCAACCAACGTGACTTGGAGAGCTGAGCCTACTGTCCTGAACTCCCCACAGCAAGGGGACTTGAGGACATGTCCTGGTCTATCAGACTCATGATCACTCTGCAATAAACTGCAAAAGGTCTGAATCCTGCCTGGGGTAGCAAGGGGAGGTGTGGATAAAGGACTATTTTCTTTGGCCTTAGTGTAGTGTCCTAAGTCCCCACACTGTGGAGCTGCACTTTTAAAGTACTTGTGGGGGGCAGGAATGGTGGGGACTGGGTTAGGGAAACAGTGGTGGTAAGAGAAACTGTGCAGGAGCTGTTACTTGTAGACAAGAGTTGCCTAAGTGAGACTCATAGGATAGGTTTGTGGGAGAGATTTTGGAAAAGCCTTCTGTGGCACAGTAGGGTTGCACCAGTGTGGGTACCTATGTGCTGCAGCACAGCGGTCTGGCCTTCCTGGTGTAGCATTTTACCTTATCCTAAGAGGCAGGTAAATGAGTTGTTGTGAAGCCATTGCAGATATATTAGGGCCTGTTGGGGGCTGTTGTGCTGCTGAGTGCACAGCTGATGTGCCTAGTGATAAGACAGTTTTGTCTGTACCTGTGCTGTAGTGATGGTGATTGCTGGAAGCTCTGTCCTGATGGGAGATTTCAAGTTGCAGATGTGTATTGGCACCTTTAAGAGCAGAGCTGGAGGGAGTGTGATTTGTTCAGATCCCATTCTTTGGAGAAGGATTCATCTAGGCTGTGGAGAGGAGCAGTTGTACTGGATTTTTGCTGGTGGCAAGGAAAGTTTCACACACCATGACAACTCCTATGTGGCAGCTGGCAGAGCTTTGAGGGGTGGGTTCCAGGGAGGCTTTGTTCCCAAATTTTTACTGCTCAGGCTATGGAAAAGTGCTGATACTGCAGACCTTCAGTACAGAAGGCCCGCTGGGAAAAATAAATTTATTTCCTTCAATTTTAGAACAATATTGAGACTCCCATTAGCTTCGCTACATAAGTGGAGCTCTGTCCTCACTCGTGTTCTGCAGAATTGCTCACTTTCCAAAGCAGTGTATGGGTGAGTATTGCTGGGCCTCTGCTTCTCTCATCCAAAGGCATCTTATGTAATTGAATGAGACCTTAGGAAAAGCTGCTGTACAATGAAATAATTCTAAATGCTGACTACTGAAAGCAGGGCTGTGGGCATACAGCAGAAATGTGCACCTCTCTTCTGAATCATTCATCAATTACACTTAAATGGAACACACAGGTTTCAAGATTTCAAGTGTATTTTTTGCAGACCTGAGGAACCCACCAAGCTTCTTGCTGATCCTCCTCATTTTGTTAATTCTGCCCTGTTGTGTGCCAGGTCTGTCCAGAGATAAAAACTGAATGAGTTGCCAGCTTGCAGCTGACTGTGGTGTGAACATCAATTGGAATTATTTTAATTTTTTGTGCAAATCTTCCTGCATTGTTATTGATATTGGAGCTGTTCATCAAACTCCAGAGTATGTCAGTGTCGAATCACAGGTGTACAGCTAGCTTTGTTTCTTGCTCTGAACACTGAAATAGAGACTTCCTCCTCTCCTCTGTGAGCTCCCTGAAGAACTCTGGAAACCTGGCAGATCCATTGGAGAAGCAGGTGACAGAATTGTCTACTTCAGAATGCATGGAGGTTGAAGGCTTTTATTGCTAGTCCAAACCCAGGAGAAAATATTTTGGCAAATGTGAAGAGGTTTGCAGAAATGGTTTCTAAGTTCTTGTCAAACTGCCTGAGCTAGCAAAACTGAGCAAGATGATCTTGGTGAGGACCATGGCATTTAGGTACACAGCAGACCTGAGAGTAACGATACATGGAAAGTGTGGGGTGAGATCAGAGCTCTTGTTCTGCTCGATGCTCGGCAGCAAAGCAGATTTTTTTCCAAGAGGAGCAGAATGCAGCCTGCCAGGTGGGGACGATGCATTCATCTGCTCTCACAGGAGGTCAGTCTGCATTGCCTCCAGGCATGCACTGCATCCAAGTGCTGGATATCTCTCCATCTTGAGATCCCTGAATTAGCATAACATCTAGATAGCTCAGTGGATTGTATTCTTGCTGTTACAGCAGGTTCACTGGGTCCAATAATATCAATAGCTAGGGTGGGCTAAATGCAGCCTGATATGGGTCTTGTTACATCTTTCAGATTGGTAGCTGCCTGAGTGAAAACAGAAATATGCACCCTAAGCAGTAATTAAGAAGTGATTTGCCCTTGGTCCATATTATGGGCATAATGCCAAACTCTGAGTTCCCAGAAGTGAGATTGTCTTTAGATTCAGGCTGAGTTATGTGAACTGCCTGGTCTCCAATGGGGGAAATCAGTGGATATTAAGCCTGTGGGCAAGATGTCTCCTGGTCTATTGGATAGAATAACTGGATGCAGAGGTTGCTGAACAGCTTGTACCTGTGCAGAAATCTTTTTTGCATCCAGTTAGCACAGAACTAAGTAATAGTATAAATGCTGGGCCATGAATATTCCTTTCCTTTGGGATCTCTGCAACTCTTATTTTCTTCACTCTGGGAATGTCTTCCTGAGCTTTTGTTCCTGAACGAGTAGAAAATAAATGTGTGATGAATTTTCAGTCGTATTGCTTGGTTCATCCAAATGATGAGCAAAAGGAACACCTTATGACTCATGGCAAAAGGTGCCAGAGAAGCTATGAAGCTGTCTGCCTTTGCAATATGCATTCAGGGAGGGGCAAAGGGCTGCCTAAACATACAGATTTTAGGCTCGGACTTCTTCCTCTCCAGGAACTAAACTGTGGTTATGCTGGCACATGCCAGCAGTTTCTTCATCTCTAAAATCATGCCTTTAGAGGCAACAGTGCACAGTTCAAGAACCACAACCTGAAGAACATCTGTTCAATGTGTATTTCTGAATTTCCTTTGGGAATCTTACAGCTCAAATAGTTCTGGACTGAGGGATGATGATGAAACAGTTTCCTAGATAAAGAATATGATCAGGGCAGATTATGTCTATTAACTGATAGGACAAGAGGAAGTGGGTTAAAGCTCCACCAGGGGAGGGTCAGGCTAGATATTAGGAAAAACTTCTTCACAGTAGTGGTGAGGCATTGGAACAGGCTGCACAGGGTGGTGGTGGAGGCACCATCCCTGGAGGTGTTCAAAAGATGGGTAGATGAAGAGCTACAGTGGGTGGTTTAGTGGTTAGGAGTTGTAGGGTAGACAGTTGGACTCAATGATCCTACCGGTCTTTTCCAACTTTGATGATTCTGTGATTCTAACTACTGAGCTTTGCAAACCCATAGGGTTTCTTCCAAGTTTTAATTTGTCCTGTGCTTCTGGGTGCTGGTTTTCAGACTGATTTGGGGAGAATTACTGTTAAATTAGCTTCCCTCCACTCCCCACAATAAAGGAGATGGAGAGGCAATTAGGGAGAGAGCAAAGTCTGGAAAACCTATGCATAGCAAACCTTTGTCCCCCTCCCACCACATAACATTACACAGATCCTCTTCTGACAGAAAGATGGAGAACAAGTGTCAGTGTGGGCCTTCTACATGCTTCCTCTGTTGCTAAGGGATGATGATTCCAACATTTTGGAAGATGAGGGATTAGCCATCTGAGAGATGAGGCACCAGCAGCTCCTGTGGCCTCCCTGTGAAATTATTGATCGTCGATCCAGGAGCCAGAAATGCTACAGGAAAGCAAGCCTCAGCCTTGCTGTGCTCGAGGACTTCCTGCTCTGAGCTGCAGAGTGTAGCTAAGCACTGCAGAGCATTGTTATGTGCTTATTTATGCCTACATCACTGCTGTTCCCTCTTAACCAGAGGAAGCAGCCTGACAGCAGCACTGCTTGTCATCCCAGCTCTCTTCTTGCATTAATCTGAGTACCTTCCATTATCCATGGCTGGGCAGCAGCAGCAGAATTGCTACGGATTTAAATTATTCAGCTTCTGTTGCTGAGTCAGCTCTAAAGCTGCATTCACAGTTCTTAAGATAACAGCTTGTTGACCAGAACCAGGGAGTCTGGCTGCCCCTTGAAGCCTTGCTGGGTTGCAGGAGCATGGGGAGTGTTTTCCTCTGTAAACAGAAAGGAGACATGACAAACCCACAGCAAGTGCTCCGAGGAGCAGCACTGCTTCAGTGACTTCAGCCCTGGACCCATTGTGGCATTGTTCCTCAAACTGCTGAGTGCAGGATGGGCTGCACTTCATTCCCTGAGCAGAAGTGTTTGCAGATTCTTCAAAATATTGAAGCTCACTGTTAAGTAAAGTTATTTGGCCTTCTCTAAGGTAACATGCTTAACGTTCTGTGCTGCACACACTACACTGTTCCCTTAAATGAAAGGAAAAGAACAGCTGAGGACAGACTAGCAGCAGCCAGCAAAGTGTCTGGGGCTAGGAGATCACTTCTCTAGTTACATGGAAGATAACAACACAGAGGAAGGAGCCTTGCATTCCTCCACAGCCGTATCATACTGCAGCTGAAGAGTTTCTCCAAAGGTCAGAGGCAGAACTTTGTATCTTGAAAAAACACAAGACTCTCTGCAGCTGAAGGAGTATTTTTCTTTAGAGACCTCCTCTTCCTTCTAAAATTCTGATGGAGATCTTTTCTCTACCCCACCAACTGTCTGCAGTTGCTGCTGGAATTAAATGTTTTTACCTCTGGTGTAAACCTGGAATGCAGTCAGGGCTGCTGAGGCTCAAACCAGGAGCTACTGCAGGACAGGAGAGAGAGAAATTATTTTTCCTGTGGGTATGATAGACATAGCATCCAGGGAACAGCACTTAAAGTGTTTCTCTGTCCCTCAGAGGAGCTCTGACCTGCAGACATCAAAGGCTCTTGAATTTAGGCCCTTTTCTCATTTCTCACTGCTCTGCCTCATTGGTGGGGACTTGGGGCAATTCCTTCTCCCTGCCCACCGCGTGCTCACCACCACAGTACCCCACAGCAACCACAGCCCTTTCCTGCTCTGCACACAGGGGTTTCCCTCCCTCATTTTGCTGTGGCTGTGGGCATGTAATGTGCACCAGGGAATCCCAGAATCCCAGGCTGGAGCCAGAAGATGAGCACCCATTCAGCAAACAGATGGAACAATCTCATGGGCACTCTTATACTCCTTTTCCCAGAGGTGCAGCAGGAGATAACCCCAAAAGGATTGGAGGGCACAGGTCTTGTTTCTAGGGCTTTGCCAAGTGTACTTGCTACCCTGGTGGCTGCAGGACCTGGAGAAAATTTACACTATGCTAAGACAGCTACTTTGAATAGGCTCATAAGTTCCAGCTGGTAAGATCCCGTCTTCAGGGTGCCGATGACTCATATTTGCATTCATGACATGCAGTTATGCAGGGGAGAAAAAAAAGAAATGAAAAGGAGAAAAGAAGAGAAAAAAGAATAGAAAAAGAAAGCCTCTGAGACACTGATGATGTTGCTCTGTAGGTTCAGAGCAGTAACACTTTTTACAGCAAATGTAGTGTGCCAGCCAGCAGCCATGGCACCCATCCTTTTGACAATTCCCATTTGAGCTCTACCTGAACTGGAGGTGGAGTCTGGTTTGCACTGGACAAAGGGAAAGTGTTTTCCTTAGACTGAGGTAAGGACTCTGCTTTGCTCTAATGCTTCAATATAGCCTTTGCTCAGCATAAAATTCTCAATTTCTATGTAATGCAAAGCATTTTTGCATCCTAACAGGTACTCTCGATTGACTTTTCCTGCCTCTGAGCTGATGCTAGTTTGCCCAGTGGTGGGCTGGGCTGTTTCATAGGAATTCCCTAGGGAGATCCAGCTGGCAGAGCCACTGCTTTTTTCTCTCTGAAGCTGCAGGTATCACAAGCCACATTTATCTACATGCTGACCAGGCCCTTCCAGGTGTGGTCACCTCATGGCCTTGCATTCACTGGTTGGCCCCAGTGCCTGGGAAGAAGTGCCTTGGCCTTCTTGAACCTGTCATTGGCAAGAAGGGGCAGGTGAACAGTCACCAGACACAGAAGCCATGTGGCTCCCCTCTAGTTCCCCAGTGCTTTGTTAAGATGGCCCCAGTTGAGTGTCTGGATCCCAGATGGGGTTAGCAAAACAAAAGCAGAAGGATGGTGAGCAAGGCTCTGCGGTGTATCATGAGGAGAGGGTGGGACGGGAGCGGTCTCCAGGAAGTCTGTTCCTCTGAACAATCGGTGTGACTCCCTTGCGTGTCTTTCAGAGAGGGCATGCACCAACCACTGTGGACCCCTTGCCTTCTTGCTGCAAGCAAGGATCTCCTGAAGCGATGCTGGAGCAGGAGTCTGCTGTGCAGGTAGAAGGGGGGAAGGGGCGCGTTCATTGTGTCACAGTGGGCCCCGGGCCCTACAGAGGGCCTGGAGCTGCTGTCACCAGACTTCATTTGCCACTCCAGTTCCATCTCAGTGTCCTTCCCTTGGGACTGTGCCCAGCCAAGGTCTGCAGAGACCAATGAGCAGTCTGGGGTCTTCCCCTAAGTTCCTCTGGCCCAGCCTGCTTTGTGCAGCACAGACCAAGAGACTGTGTGGTTCTGGCCACAGAGCTGTTTAATTTTGATTTGTATTTCTGAAGTTTCATCTTTCCTTGGGCTGTTTGAAGAGCAGGGTTCATGCACGTGGGCTCCTCCCTGTTTACAGCTCACAGACATGTTTATGAAATGTGCCTCAGACATGACACTCACTGAACACTTCATGTCCAGCCTGGCAACTCTCCCAAAGCCCCTGACGTGGGACAACCTGTAATCTCCAGACTCCAGGCAGGAGCCTCCCCGTTGTGCTGACATGCAGGCAGGCAAGTGCGAGTGGTGATAGGGTGCAGTCCCACTGCTGATAAACCTCTTTCAGACTGACTGCTCACACTTGGTTTGGCTGCAGTGCTCAGTGTAAGTGGGCTGACCAGAGCTGCAGACCCTGGCTGTCCAGGGTGAACTGACCTCCTCCTGCAGCGATGCCATGCCTTCATTACTTGAGGGTGAGTACTTGGGCATGGTAAGGGGCTCACTGGGCAGCATTAGAGGGGAGAGGAATCAAGTCAGTGCTCAAGGTGTTGGTTCACATGTAGGAGTTTTTGGTATGTCCTGGCCAGTTAACATGGACTCAATCCTAGTCCAGAGAAAATGGCCCTTGTCCCCAAAAGATTGCAGATAATGGACCATAGAATGGCTGTGAAAATTGCTGCCCTTCTTAAGTTGCTGGAAACTTGCTTAAAGTCATGCTGGGAGCCTATGGGAGTGTCTGACATGGAATCCAGGAGGCTCAGTCCCCCTGCTGCTGTATGTGCCTTGACCTTCTCACCACTGCTTTGTTGTCTGAAGAGAGGTGCCCCCAAGAACTGGGGTGTCTTTTTGTGCTATTGTAATCATAAATGTTGATTTCTGTGTTATATCTTTCTTATTTTACCCACCCAGAGCTGTGGGACAGGTGCAGAAGATGACGTTTCTCTCTAGGCACAGTGCTGCACTCACTCTGCTGAGAAGCAGGTGACTGTGCTGCTATGGCTTTGCTGGCGTGTCCTCACCAGGGATCAGCTGGCAGACATGTACTGCCAGGCCTGTGCTTCAGGTGCTTTCCTGTCAGTGCTTTCTTCCCTGCATGGCTTCCAGAGGCTGCCCCCCAAATGCTGGCCAGCATAGCCTGCTGAACGCTGCCAGCAGTAAGTCCACTGCAGCCCTGGCATGCAGATCCCAGCAGAGAGCCCCCATCTCAGTGCTTTTGCTAGAGCCCTCTCAACTCCCCAGTGTTCAGTGCACACAGAGAGCCATGTTACAGTCCAAGGAAAGGAGTGCATTAGGAAAGCAGGAGATAAAAAGTAGTTACAGTGCTGCTGCATCTCTGTTAGCAGCTGCAAACCCTGCTAGGTTGTTAGAAGAGGTGTAGTGCCTAAGCAAAAGGCTCTCGTGTATTGTCTTCAGTCACAGTCTATGTATTTTCTAGTGAAGTAAAAATAGCTTTTCTTTTTCAAGATATGCAGAGAGCAGAGGCTCCTGTTAACATCAAAGGAGAGTGACAGCTTTCCTCTGGGTATATGTGGCCTCATCTGGCAGGAGCATTAGCTATGTCAATTCTTGCCTTGCTCTGGCTCTGTTTGAAAGGAACAATGTCCTGGTTTCTAGATCTCTGGACCAGCCCCTGTTCCTCTCTCCACTCATTGCTGCTGGACCTGGCACTGTATTTCAGCACTGGGAGAATGATGGTTTGCAAATGACAGAACAAGATCTTGATGTTACTACTTAGAAAATCCATTAGTTAGAGGTGGGAAATGACAGAGGTGAGCTTCCATAGAGGCCGTAGCACCAGGGGGTCCTTATCAGAAGGATCAGTCTGCTGGGCAGGGGCAGCTCATAAGTCCTTGCTCAATGCAGATAAAGCTGTTTCTGATATCCACTCTCCTCACAGTCCTGAACCTGTTCCAGCTTCAGCAGCTAGCAAAGGGGAACTGTGAGGGGGGGAGGAAGGAGCCAAATGGCAACTGTATGGACAGTATCCATACATGCTGGCTGTATCTGACCATGCGCAGCGAGGACCAAGTTAACCTTGGCCCTGCACTGCACCACCAGAGAGAGTCCAGAACTACCTCTCCTGTTAAGAGTGCATAAAAACAGGCTTTCTGAAAGCTTGTTATTCATGATGATGTAAGGATGGAGAATTGTGCATGACTGAGGAGCCAGGCTGGTGCCTGCGCCTGAAAGCATGCCCCCTCTTCAGTATTTTCACAGTGTTCATTGCCTCCTCACAAGCGTACCAGGGCCCTCCTCCTTTTGCTTTGGGATTTCTACTCTTCTAGTAGTGCTGAGTTCTTCTCCAGCCCGTGGCCACAGGGGCATGAGATCTTTCACCTCCCGCATGCCCAAATTCACCCTCTGCAAGATGGTCAGACTCCCCCTTGCATTCTGGTCTGGATGCATAAACCACTGTGGTACATACCTTGGGGAGGCCTGGGGATATTGTGAAATCTTCACTCAGCAGAAAGGAGCATGGACATGGGGTCTGCTCCAGCTAGTGCATGAAATAAGAACAAACTCTCTTTGCAAATGACTTCCAGAGATGACCTATAGTGCCTTAACTCTGATAAGTCCTATTAAGATCTGTGGGCTTGGCCTAAATCATGTAGGCAGAGCTGAGGGTGATTAGAGGATAGAACTTGGGAATATGGATTTACCCTTTTATCTGATGAATTTTCCAGATGCCTTTGCTTTTCTCTTTTATCTGGGTTTGCAGTATGTGCCTTGTGGATGGTTCTCTGTGCTCTGCTGGCTGCCTGCCTGAGGCTTTGCTGCTGTGGCCTCTCTGGAGCTGCTGTGCTCTGCTGAATCCTGTCTTCTCCTCAGAAGGCAGAAACCTGCCAGTAGGTTTTGTTTCCACCGCAGGGACCACTGAGAGTCTCAAGTTTCTGTGAATACAGATAAGAGAGAAGGTTCCTATAAGGCAGGCAGTATAATTTCTGTTTCTGGGCAAGCTGAATCTCTGATTCAGTTTTTCTGATCTTCCCTGGCAATCTTAGAGGGACTCGAGTTGCCATCTTTGACTGATCTTAATCTTAGCAGCTAGTTCAGTGTGTTTCCAGGACTGATATATTCTTTTCATCTGATGTGAAAAGATCCAGGTTAACACCTGCAGACCTGGTCAAGGTGATGCAAGGGATGTCTGCAAGGCAGGGAGATCCAAATAAGCTCTGGCAAAGCTGCTCTCTTGGGACTTGCTGAAGGCAGAGACTTGTTGGAAAGGGCACCCAGGCCCTTCCTCTAGGTATCTTTGGCCCTCTCCACAGCAGGCTGTGTTTCTAGGCAGACCCTCAGACCTGTGTGCACATCCTTGCAGAAAAGGGGTCTGTCCTCCTCTGGAGCTCCTCAGCAAGGATCCAGCTCAGCCCTTCCTCCCACCAAGTGCAATATAAACTGGGTTTATAAGGGGTTGCAGTCACTGCTTGGGCTGTCTCATTGCTCCAGCAGGAGACCTGCAGATGGAAGGGACAAATAGGCAGATAAAGAGGGCAGTGTAGCCCAGGATAAACATGTTCATTTTGCCAGTCTGGAACAGAGTGGTGACTTGCTTCTTCTCTGTCTTTGTGTCCCAGAAAATGCTGTGAGATCAGCACAAGCCCCTGCACTCATTTGCACTTGGGAATGATCTACTTGCAGCTTTTAGCAGTTTGTACAGGGAGAGCTATGGACAAACGTGGCCACCTTTCACAGAAGGAGGCAATACAGAGACCCTCCCTTCCTTTATCAGTGATGTGCAGAAGGTGATGCTGGGAGCTCCTCCCTGGAGGGAGTGAGAGCAAGGCACTGCCAGAAGAGATTAGAGCAGGACTCTGACCATAGCCGGAACGCAAAGCAAGATTACTGAGCCTCTGACTGCAGCCCTTGAAATCCAGCCTGACCCTCTGGTCTGGGAGAACTTCCCCTTTATTGCCTTCTGCCACAGCTACAGGGCCTGGTCAGGCCCAGGCTTCTCATGTTGGGGGGTGCTAGGACATTCATCCATGTGAATAGGAGCAGAGAAGCTACTAATCAGGACCAAGAGAAGGAAAAATTTAGACTGTCATCAGACAAGGAGAGCTTTTTCTTGAAAGAAAAGAGAGGGAGAAAAGCACAGTCCAATATGCTGTGCTCCGTTTTTTCCTATATAAGGCCTTGGACCACTTGGCAATTTCCAGATATGAGGCTTCTCCCTCAGGGAATTGCTGGCAGCAGCCTCCTGACAGTTCACAGCTTGACTGCCCGCAAGTCTGTGGAATACAGGGCCCGTATGCAGGACTTAGCAGCTGTGTTAAGTGTGCAGGAGATGCACAATGGCAAGTTAGGCAGTGTATTTTCTCCCCTGGGGATAGCTCCTTCCTGGAGAATTGCTAGGAAGGCAAAGAAGAACAAAAAGAAACACTGCAAATGCCTAAGACAGCAGAGGTAATCTCTGCATCTGGAAGAAGTTGCATGAGGCCCCAGCCCCATGTGCTGGGGCACATGGAGAGCAAATAACTCGTGTGTGCCTGTGTGTGTGTGTGTTTACAAAAACTGGGGGTGCATGTAGTACACCCATGCTACGCGTTGTGCTCACTGGTGGATGGTAACTGTGCAGTGTGTCAAGTATATCAGTGTTGTGCTGACTGGGAGGTGTGTGTGTGTCTTTCTGATACACGCATCTGCTTATGTCCACAGGGTCTCTGCATTTCTTGCTGTCACTGCTCTCTTTTGCTGAAATCCAGGGGTCAGCAGTGATCCAACCTGTACGTCAGTTCCCTCACTAATCTAGTGTAGTCTTGGTCTCTGTGAAATCCCAAAGTAAAGCAAGCTGTTGTGAATGAATGTCCCCTGAGTAAGAGGTAGGCATGACATCAGAAGGGCAACATGAGTGCAGGTCTGTTTCTGCTTTTACCATTTGAGCTGAGCTAACCCTTTTTCTCTGGCTGCATGTGTTTCTGACTGCTGGTGTCTGATGTCCTGCATCTCTCTGTGCATCCCAGAAGGGTGCACGCTGAGCAGGGGAGCAGGAGGGAAATACCACTGCACAACTCAAGCCACAGCACGTTCTCCAAGGCCCTGGCCCTCAGCATCCCGAGGGTGGAGAGGGAACTTCGAGCACTCTCCTCTGTGGCAGGTTTTACCTGTGAAATTCCAGGCCTCTGGGCATATCTGTGGGGCTGCTCTTTGCTGTTCCTGAGGTGGTACCTGCAGCTCTGATCTGCTCCCTGTGCTTGGCAGCAGTCATCTGCTTTCTGGAGGCAGGTTGGTATTAAATATCCTGTCTGACACAATAATGGAGAGAAAATGAACAAATTCCATTAGTGGCTGGCGATCCCTGCAGGGTCTGCATTGGAGCAAGCAAGGAGCCTGTATTTTTAGATAGAATGCAATGTAACTTACTGGCTCTCTCAAAGCTGGGGAGTCGATAACCAAGGAGGGAGAGAAGGGACACCAGGATCAGGTTTCAGCTGAAGTGTTGGACTATGGCAGCACGAAAGGGCAGGTCCGGTCCAGAAGTGGCTGTGAGTATACCATGCACTTCTTCATGCCCACAGAGACCTCTGCTTTGCTTTCCTGCTTGCTTTCTGCCGTGTAGCCTCTGTTGCTGTGCATGCAGGGACTTTGGGAGCCCCTTTGCTCCTGGAGCCTGTAGGATTTCACCATTTTGATCTTCGTAGCTCCATCAGAGCCTGGATAAACTGTGCTTTGGTTTCCAGGGGGTCTGCTGTCAAAGGGCCGTGCTGTGGCTGGCATGCTGGCAGCGTAGCTGAGGTGCTGCCCTCTCACTGATCCCGTTGATCCTCACCCGACGTGCAGGGGCTTCTAGCAGGGTCTGGAGCCAGAAAAGCTCTTTGTCTTCAACCTGCTGCTTGAAGCTGTCACTGTTTCCTCGCTAGACCCCAGGGTTCAGCGCACAAACCAGCTCTCCCAGGCACGGTGCTGGTGCTGCCCTCTGTCCCCCGGGGTGGGGGATCCCGTATGAGCCTAGCACAGTCCACGCCGCATCTCTGTGCTCGCAGCCCTCCACAGAGCTCTGCTGTGCCTCTCGGGGCTCTCCCCAAATGGACAGACCTCTCCTCTGAGGTGGGATCTAGTGGTGCCAGAGCCCATGCCCTCAGCACGTGTTCCCCCCGCAGGCGGAGGCTGCGCAGCAGGACAGGGCACGGGTGCTGCCCTCCACGCCCTGCCCCGGCGGTTGCCCCTGAGGGGACGCAGCACCCAGCAAGTGCAGGAGCCCAGGCGGATCTTTGCAGGGGCACAGTGGGGGTCACCCTGCCTGTCGGCATTGCTTCTGCAGGAGGGAGCAGGGCGGTGTGCCCAGAACGTGGCTGTTCTCTGGGGTAGCAGGGCTGGGCAGAAAAGATGGGCTGGGCAAATGAAGGATAGCAGGAGGCAGCCGAGCTGTGCTCCTCTGAGGTCCAAATTTGAATGGCTGGGGCTGCAAAGAGAAGGGCAGAGAAGAGCCAGTGCTGTTCTCTGTGGTCATGCTGCTCCCAGCTCCTGTTCTGGAGTTACCTAGTCCTGGGTGCCCCGCCACAGACATGCTATGGACACTGCAGGGTGGCCTGGGATGTCTGTAGGTTCTGGTTTCCTACTGGAGCTGAAGGCAGAGGAGCATGTCCTGCACCCTTGCCCTGGATGTCCCACAGTACTTTGTTGCAGAGCCCTTTGTGATAGACATAGCAGTAGGGCACAAGCTCACAGTTACCACTCTGAGGTCCTAGCCTCACAGAGCCACATCATTCCATTTCCACTGTGTTGTTATCCAGCCTCTGGTGAGCCACCCCATAATCTCCATTCACTGCTTTCCTCTGCTGAATAGTGTTGATCAAAGTACTGCTCTGCCTTGCCTGGGTGGGTCTGTTTCAGAGGTGCAGGGAGGCACCTTTTTTTCTGTCAGAAAAGAGATCTGTGACTTTCCTGGCTGTGGGGACTCAGCTAGGGTCATTGTCCCGCTAACTCACCACCATGGCTACCCACAGTGGCTGGGATGAGCTGCAGTCACCAGCTGGCTTTCCTGCCCCATCATCTGGAATGCTCTTCACTGTAAGTCCAGGTCCCAGCCCTGCTTCTTCCTGCCTGATCTGGGGCAGCTACAACTTTGTCCAGCAGTTCCCACCTTGACCTGCCTGGCCTCTGCCGTTTCTGCCAGGTCTCTGTAGTCATGTTCCTTCAGCTAAGTGAAGAGTTGGCCCCATGCTGGTGATGGGAGTCCTCAGAAGGACTCTGAGACTCACGTTTTTTCTTTTTTTCCCCCAAGGCTGATGCTGCAACCAGCTTCTTGAGAGCTGCAAGATCTGGGAATCTGGACAAAGCCTTGGATCACCTCAGGAATGGGGTAGATATTAACACCTGTAACCAGGTAGGTGAAACTGACAGGGATCCTGGTACCATCTCTAGTTCACCTGACAATGTGCCAGTCATGGCACGCCTTCCTTACCCTGCTCCCACAGCATGGAAGTGGAGATACGCCCCATGGCTGCTCACTTGCTCTGTTCTGCATGGCTGATTGGGAGCATCTGCCTTGATCCCACCATCCTACCTGCCATGGAGCAGATTATAAGTTGGTTGGTGACACATTGCCCAGCAGAGGAATTTTTAAAACTCTGGGAGAGGTTTACAAGAGTTTAAAAAGTCCCTTCCTGTGCCTGGCTCCTGGTGAAGCATGCAGGGGTGGGACAAAGGGTGTTATGTTAGGTGGAGTGCTGAGGTGATGCTGCTGTGCAGAGTTGATGCCCAGGACCAGTCTTTGGGGCAGGGAGGGCAGCAATAATATGTATGTAGTTCTGGGGAGCCTGGCAGTAGTGTCTGAAGTGTAGCAAAGGACATTACCAGGTAAGCTGAGGGGGAGATCTGAGGCTCCTTTAGGGTGATAAAAAAATGGGACAGCTGGAAGGGGCTCATTTCCAATGACAAGCCTAAAAGCAGAGGGAGGATTTCCGTGTCTGCTGCTGCTGTGCCTCTGGTGCAGTGGAATACATAGTTCTGGAGAGGACTCTGCAAAGAATTAAAGCAAGACACCCAGCCACAAGCTCTAGATGGTGGCTTTGAACTTCTTCCTCACCCAGAGAGCCAGTCATTCATCAGCTGTCTCCACTGACTGTCTGTTAGTCCTGTTTCCAGACATTTCTGGTGCTGGTGGGAGGATATAACACCTTGATGGAAGCACGTAGCTGCATCAGTATGAGACACTTCTCTTAGTGATGTCTTTGCACTGGTTCCTGCCATCTCCCTGAGGTTAGATGGCACTTTGGGGTTTCCTTCTGAGGAATATCAGACCTGTGGGAAAGGTCCAACCTCACATGTCCTGTATCGAATAAAGAGGGATATATGTGGTCAGACCTATCCCACAGGCCCTGTATTCTTACTCAAGTGCAGAGACCTTGACATGCCATCTGATCTTCATCCCACTGATTTCATCCCCTTCATTGCTGCCATCCACATCAAGTGTCTTCATCATCCATTGCTCTCATGTTTCACATTCCTGCATGCTCCCATCTCACCCATGGGGAGATGGAGGCCTGAAGATGAGCTGCAACGACCCTCACCAACAGGGAACAGCACTGTGTTGGCACATGGGAGCCAGGAAAGCTGTTGGGTGTCTGGTCACAGCCATGGTGGGTTGCCCAGATCAGGGCTCAGCTTTGGTCTGGTGCAAAGCCTCTACTTTTGTGGTTTTCTGTAGGGCTGCATTTGTAGCATTGACAGCCAGCAACCAGGATTTCTGGGAAGCATCTGCAGCACTCATTGAGGGGTACACAGCACCTCTCAATTTGAGCACATCATGTGGCAGTTTTAGGTCAGAGGAGCTGTCAAACCAAAGCAAATGTGCAAACTAATCTGTACTGTTCTTGGAGCAGAAATATCAATGGTCCGCTGGGAAATTACCTTCTGCAAACACTGTGTAAAGCCAGAGAATAATGATTGCTCACAGGTTTTCAGGACTCCAAAGGTTATTTATGAATCCCTCATGTAAAAGGGCATGGTCCTAAGGAGAGCAACTGGGCACCTGTGGCCTCACACTCCAGGAATTTGTTGTGTGAGTGGAACCAAGAAAAGGTGTGTGTGCCTGTGGCCACATATTCAGTGTGTGTGTGCACAGAGATGAGGGTCTCAGTGACCAGATGGAGTTGTGTAGGTGTGTCTTACTCAAAGAAGCTGGGCTTGACCCAGGTGATGGGCTCAGTGCAGCCAGGCCTGGCTGGGAAGCTTTTCCTTTTCTGGTTGAGTTCTGTAGATGTTGCAGCATTCCCACTTCATTTACCCCTTGAAGCAGGAATTTTTTGCTTGAGGCTGTAGGGGACTTTGGAGCTTGTGTGCTGAGGAAGCTTGTGGATTTTTAGGTTTTTGGTCTTTGTGCTGTAATCAGAGTTGAGCAAAAATATCTGTGACTCTTCAACTATGATACTGGATAGTTGGTGCTTTGAGTGAGAGAGGCTACCTATGTTTTGGTGGGAATGAAGCAATTCTGTGAAGTGACCTTCTAGTACTTACAGAAGCCAAAACAGATGGTTGAGAGGTAGAGTATTTGGGCAGGACTGTGTGTTCCTGGGGAGTTGGTGTCTCTCTGCCATATGACAGCATTACATAGGGGTGAGTAAACATAGTGCTTCCACCTGGGAGAAGTGAGGAACAAGGGAAGTTTGCCTTGTGGGGAAAAAGTAACATCTGAAATTGTCTGCAAGTATTTAACCTCTTTGCCAGCAAATATCCCAACCCTTTGGTTCACATCTGCAAAGCAGAACACAGTGTCAGAAATAATGAAGCACCGGCTGTCTTAGCAGCCTCTTGGGTGCTGAGTGGCCTGACACGTCCTGCTGACAACCCAGGGATGCTACAAGGACATCTTGGGGAGCCCCAGCAGGTGATTAATGCCCCTCTCCCATTTTGCTCCTTCCAGAATGGGCTGAACGCCTTGCACCTGGCCTCCAAGGAGGGCCATGTGAAAATGGTGGTGGAGCTGCTGCACAAGGAGATTGTTTTGGAGACAACGACCAAGGTAAGGACAAGGCAGCCTGGCCACATTATTCATGACTCCTTCCCTCCCTTCTCCCTCCCTGCACACCCTGACATTGCTGCCAGACACAGCAGCAGCAGCTGAGCAGTGAATCACGCTGATTGCTCAGGCCCTGGAAAGGCTGTGCTGGTGGCAGAGCTGCTGGTCTGAGGCCTGGGGATCAGGCTCTGATTTCACCACTGTCAAAGCCATGCTGGGCACTTCCATGTGGGTGGGAAGTTCCTCTCCACCCTTTGGGTCCATGGGGGCCACTGCCAGCTCAAGAGGGGATTAACAGAAGATGAACTAGTGCTGTCTGTGCTCCCATCTCCTCCTGGCCCCAGAGCAGCCCCTGCCTGCTGCAGCACTGAGATGTCCTTGGTACCACTGTCACAAGCCTGGAGAGCTCTGGTGCTCCGTAAATAACCTGTCATTCTCTTCTTGCATCACCGTGGAGGGTGTGTTTCTTGCTCAGTGACAAATGAGGACAGAGTGTGACTGAGCAGGGCTGACAAATGAGCATCCTCCAGCACACTGTGAGAGCAGGCCAGGCCTGGCAGGGCTCAGGCCACGGAGCAGAGCATGGTGATCTGCCACCCCACCCAAAGGCCCAAGTCAGAAGAGCCTGTGGCTGCATTTTCCAGCCTGCTTACCATCCCTGAGCTCTGCTGGGATGCCTTGCCTATCAGGGCACAAGCTCCAGTTTTGCCTAAAGGCTTCCAGCTCAGCTCCCCCACTCCTCCCTCCCCTCCTCAGCTCTCAGTGCTGGATCCACTGAACCTGACAATGCATACAGCTCTTGCTGCCAGTGACTTCATGCAGAAGATGAAACCACTCTCTTCCCTAGCCAGCAAATGTGAAGGTGTCTGCCTGCTCTGTAGCAGGGATGGGGCACAGAGCAAGGGCTGTACAGCCCCACAGGCTTCCCCTGGCCAGCTGCTCTGTTTGCACATATGTTAGCACATGTCAGGACCATCTTTCACTGGCATCCTGGCCTGCTACAGTCCCTGAGCTCTGCCCCGTGGTGTCTTTCAGAAAGGAAACACAGCCCTGCACATCGCTGCCCTGGCTGGACAACAGGATGTGGTCCGGGAATTGGTGAACTATGGAGCCAATGTCAATGCACAGTCACAGGTAGAGTGACCAGGGCTGGGATGAGCAAAACACCCAGCATTACAGATGGTAGCTTCCCTCATGGAGGGAACTGTGCCAGGTAGGGACATTTCAGCAGCTCTTTACAGTTTCTCTCTGGTCCTGTTCAGGGGCAGGGGCTGTTCTGCCAGACTCCTCAAAGAAGAGTGTATGAGTGGTGGGGAGGGAGTCCTGAGGAACATGGGGTGACCAACATGGTCTCTCTGCTGAGGGGTCCAGGCCAGCACATACAAGCATGCTGAACTTGTCTTGGGAGGACTAAGGGACAATGCTCCCAGAAGCAAGAGAGCATAGTGGCAGTGTCTCCTGGGCTGACCGTTGTTGTGAAGCATCCTCTGTTTTTTTCTGAATGTGGGGAGCCTGAGGATCCAGCTCTCTAGAATTACTCCACTGATGGCAGTGTTTTCCTTTTCCCCACTCACACTGTGCATGCTTTTGCCCCAGTTCAATGAGCTCTGTGTGTGTGTGTGTGTGTGTGTGTGTGTGTTAATGGGGTGTAGGGCTGCAAGGAGCCCAGAAACTTGAGAAAGAGTTGTGTTGATGTGCATGACCCTGTGTTTGCAGAAAGGCTTCACACCCCTCTACATGGCAGCACAGGAAAACCACCTAGAAGTTGTCAAATTCTTGCTGGAAAATGGAGCCAACCAGAATGTAGCCACAGAGGTGAGATCCTTGGGGAGGGGTCTAGGGCCCTGCGTGTTGGGGCTGCTGTTGGATGTGCCAGGTGCTTCCATGGCTTCTTGGCTCTCCCCCTCTCACCTGCCTCTCCTTGGCAGGATGGCTTCACACCACTAGCTGTGGCTCTGCAGCAAGGGCATGAGAACGTGGTTGCTCACCTTATAAACTATGGGACGAAGGGTAAGGTCCGCCTGCCTGCCCTGCACATTGCAGCCCGCAATGATGACACCCGCACAGCCGCCGTGCTTCTGCAGAACGACCCCAATGCTGATGTCCTCTCCAAGGTATGTTGCTTTCTCATCCCATTTCTGGGAGCTTTCCCACTGAAACCAGACAGCAGGACCCTGACAGGGTCCTGCTGTCTGGTTTCACCACGTCTCCAGGAAGAACAGCAGCTTGCTATGCTGTATTTATACATCCTTTTATCAGGAACCATGTATATGGCTGAGCTGATCCCTCCTTCTTTTCCCTAGACTGGATTTACCCCCTTGCACATTGCAGCCCACTATGAAAATCTCAGTGTGGCCCAGTTACTGCTGAACCGTGGAGCCAGTGTCAACTTCACACCCCAGGTGAGTGGACAGTGGGAAGGCTGCTGGGGCTGGTACTGCTCCAGCACTAGAGGAGGATGCTGTGTGGGGTATACTGTTGAGATGAGACCACATAGAAGGTAACACACTGATGCTTGTCTGGGGAGTTGGCATTAATAATCAGCATGAACCTTTTCAGCTGTGTCTCTTCTCGGTCAGCTGCAGCCAAGCATCCCTGGAAGCTCTTGAGACTTTGTGTCCAGGCTGAGGAAAAGCTGGTGCTGTCACTGCATGGCAGAGCTTATAGCCCCTGCAGCTGGTGTGCCTCTTCCAGTCCCATGGGCACAGCCAAATCCATGAACTGGTGTTTTCCTGCGAGCTTTGTGCAGCTTCTTTCTGCAGCCTTTAGCTGCAGGCAGGAGCAGGTGCTCACCCTCTCTCCCAGCCCTGTCAAATAAGCTGTTTCCCTGCACCACCCTCTGGAAGGGATTTTGCTCTTCCCTGCCCTCTGTCCTTTGTTAGCTCCATGCTTCCTTGCAGCTCCATGGGGGAAAGAGTCCGGGTTGCTGCCTCTAACAGACTGTCTGCTGTTCCTTCTGTCAGAATGGGATCACCCCCCTGCACATTGCCTCCCGACGCGGTAATATCATCATGGTGCGGCTGCTGCTGGACCGCGGTGCCCAGATAGAGACAAGGACTAAGGTGAGACAGCTTCTGAATCACCAGCAAGTACAGAAGACATCCCCTCCCCGAGCTCCTCACCTCCAGGGAGCTCTACTGTGCTGCACTGCCTGGTGACTGCCCTGGGAACATGTTGCTGAGTGTGTGAGAGAAAGTTCCAGGTGCACTAAGGGGACACACCATGCTGATACATGTGGGGAGGAGAGGAGAGAGGAAAGGAGAGGCTCTCCTGCCTGAGGGGACCCTGGCCCTTCCTTGCCCATGCTGAGCCTGGGAACCTTCTCTCTCCCCAGGATGAGCTGACTCCTCTCCACTGTGCAGCTCGCAATGGACATGTGCGAATTGCAGAGATCCTGCTGGACCACGGAGCTCCCATTCAAGCCAAAACCAAGGTACCTATAGGACTTGGTGGAGCTGTGCTTGGTGGTAGGTCCCAGGGTAGTACCTGGGGGTGGAGTAAGAAGCTGTGCACAGTTGCCAGGTGACACCCATGGCTGGGCTGGGAGTGAATTTTTTGGCTGCTAAGGGGCAAGAGACTTCTTTACCTCCTCTGTGGTCCTAGCTGGAGCCCTTTGCCTGAGGGTTTTCATGCTTCAAAGGGAACAGCCCAGATATGGGGCTGTCCTGGTGACAGCCTGCCCCCTCTGAATTGCTCCCCTGTCTCAGGGGGTTCAGGTAGTGACTTGGGGAACATGTCATTCCTGCCCCGGATCTGTGGCCAGGGGAGTGAGGCAAGGGCTGGCTGGGATGCCCAGTCCCCTCCTGACCCATCCCTGAGTCCCCTCTCCGTGGTGGCAGAATGGCTTGTCGCCAATCCACATGGCAGCACAGGGTGACCACCTAGACTGCGTGCGCCTGCTCCTGCAGTACAGCGCAGAGATCGATGACATCACCCTGGACCACCTCACGCCGCTGCACGTAGCTGCACACTGTGGCCACCACCGTGTGGCCAAGCTGCTGGTGGAGAAGGGGGCCAAACCCAACTCCCGAGCCCTGGTGAGTGAGAGGAGGCAAGCAGAACTGGGGCAGGGTAAAGCAAGGGTGTTCTGGCAAATGACTCTCTGTCTGTCTGTAGAATGGCTTCACACCCCTCCACATTGCCTGCAAGAAGAACCACATCCGGGTGATGGAGCTGCTGCTGAAGACAGGTGCCTCCATTGACGCTGTCACGGAGGTGGGTGTGCTGCAGCCCAGCCCCTCTCCTGATGGTGTCTGTGCAGGGCAGGCAGAGCTGCAGGGGATGGTGGTCCTGTTGCCTCTGCTGGTCCCCAAGCACCTTATTCCTAGTGGCTCAGATCTCTTAGCAGCTCAGACCCCTTTCCCTCCACAGTCAGGCCTGACTCCCCTTCATGTGGCTGCCTTCATGGGGCACTTGCCCATTGTCAAGACCTTGCTGCAGCGTGGAGCCTCTCCTAATGTCTCCAATGTGGTGAGTCCCACCCTGGATAGGGGAATTCAGCATGTCAGGAGGTGGGGATTGCCTAAGTCATGCTCGTTCTGCTCTCCTGAGCAGTCCCTGGTGCCCCCTGCTTTATGCAGGCAGAAGGAAGTGGTGGGGGCTAGGTCAGGTTGTGGGCACTGCTCTCCTGTGCTCAGAGCAGAGAAATTACTGCAGAAAGGCAAATCCTCTCCTACCCCTCACCACTTTATCTCATTCTTGATGCAGAAAGTGGAGACACCCCTACACATGGCAGCCAGAGCTGGACACATGGATGTGGCAAAGTATCTGCTGCAGAACAAAGCCAAAGCCAACGCCAAAGCGAAGGTAGGTGCAGACAGTCCAGCTCCAGAAACAGCTGATGCTGATTACTTTGCTTTCTCCCATCCAGAGCCCAGCCTGCCAGGGTCTGTGCAACAGCAGGAGCAGGGACATGGCATGCCTTTGGCATGGCAACTGAGGGACTGGTCCAGGACTGCCAAAACATCTTCTCTGCCTCCCTAACAGGATGACCAGACTCCTCTGCACTGTGCTGCACGCATCGGCAACACAGGCATGGTCAAACTGCTGCTGGAGAACAATGCCAGCCCAAACCTGGCCACAACAGCAGGGCACACTCCACTGCACATCACTGCCAGAGAGGGGCATGTGGACACGGCCTTGGCCCTGCTGGAGAAGGGGGCCTCGCAGACCTGCATGACAAAGGTAGACTGCTGTGCCACTGGCCCTGAAGGTGTGACCCGGCTGGGCAGGCTGGTGGCAGTGTCCCTGTCACAGCAGGGGCAGCCTCCTCCTGTGCCACAGCATGTGCAAGTGCTGCTCTTCTCATCCCTGGATGCCCTGTGATGGGCTGCCTTTCTCCTCAGAAAGGATTCACCCCTCTCCACGTTGCAGCCAAGTACGGGAAGGTGGATGTGGCAGAGCTGCTCCTGGCACATGAAGCTCATCCCAATGCAGCAGGGAAGGTGAGTGCTGCTCCTGCGGCGATGGGAGGAATGGTGTGGTGTAGTGTGGTGCAGGGACAGTCCCCCTCTCACTGGTGTCCACCCTCTCCCCTCTCCAGAACGGCCTGACCCCACTGCACGTGGCTGTGCACCACAACAACCTGGAGATCGTCAAGCTGCTGCTTCCCAAGGGGAGCTCCCCGCACAGCTCAGCCTGGGTGAGGCTGGACTGGGTGTCCCTGGGGTGTTGGGGATGTTTCCTGTGTCCCGTCCATTGCCCCACAACCCTGATACTCAGGGTGCACGAGGGACCCATCACCACCAGCCACCCTCTGCACCCACCCGTCCCTAGCACCAGCACCTGCCGGGCGGCCATCCTGTTCCCGCAGACAGGCTGTGACAGGGACAGTCCCTGCCGTCAGCCTTGTGGCTTTTGCTTGGGGATATGTTTCCATGGCAAGCCCTGCGGAGCAGCGCTCCTGTCTGGCAGTTTGGGAAACCACACACGAATGTTTGCAGGCAGCTCCCAAGCAGTGAGTCAGAAACCCACGGGCTGGCGAGCGTCGCCCCGCCCTGCCTGAGCGCGGGGAGCGTCTCCCCGAAACGCAGCCTGGCTCCCCGGCTCCCGCACTGTTTGCAGCAGTTGCACCCCCGAACAGACATCTGACTGGTGGTGGTGGTGCTCCCCATCTGGCGCTACCCCAGCCCTGCCGGGTGGGCATGGGGCACAGCCGGTCCCACCGCCATCCCCCGCGCTCTGCGTCACCGCCGCCATCACCCGGGCAGAGGGTGGCTGGTGGCTGGTGGCTGGTGGCTGGTGGCTGGTGGCTGGTGGCTGGTGGCTGGTGGCTGCCAGCTGCTCTGCGCCGGCAGTGCTCGGGTGCCTGCAGTCCCTGCCTGAATACTAATCCTGCACACTGCGCCTTCTGCTCCTCAGCCAGACACGTTCTGGAGGTGTCTGTCTGCCCTGGCCTCTTGCAGCCCCAGGTGGCCAAATGCTGCTGCAGAAATTCAAGTGTGGAAAACTCCAGGACAGGTGATGCCAGTCGAACGTGAAGCAGGAGGTCTTTGAAATCCCTGCGTTGCCTGAGCTGGGATTTGGCCACAGCACCAGGGCTAGTTGCTATCAGGGAGATGGTTCTGGTGTGAACCTGTGTCCCTGGGCTCTGGAGGTGACTAGGAAGGGCAGGCTTAACCTGGAGAGGCAAGGTAGCACATTCTGTCCCTGCGGGTCTGCTCAGCAGGGGCTGAGCACTGCAATGAGCCTGTCTTCCTGCAGAACGGGTACAGCCCCCTGCACATTGCAGCCAAGCAGAACCAGATGGAGGTGGCCAGCAGCTTGCTGCAGTACGGGGCTTCTGCGAATGCTGAGTCTGTGCAGGGAGTCACCCCCCTGCACCTGGCCTCCCAGGAGGGGCACACGGACATGGTGGCACTGCTTTTCTCCAAACAAGCCAACGGCGACCTCGGCAACAAGGTAAGTTGTCCCAGTTCATGCTGCCAGGCTGGACAAGACCAGCTGGCAGGGACCAGCAGACTGGGTGGTATCCAGGCCCTGGTGCCTCCCTGCAGCTGGCCAGCAGTGTGCTGGCCAAGTGCACAGTGTAATTTGCCAGGATAGAGACCTAACTTAGAGTCCTCACTGGCAGAGCTGCAGTGATGGCTTTGTCACTTTGCTGACACCTCTTCTGTTTGCAGAGTGGTCTAACTCCTCTCCATCTTGTGGCCCAAGAGGGACATGTTCTGGTTGCTGATGTTCTGGTGAAACATGGAGTCACAGTGGATGCAACAACCAGGGTAAAGTCCAGCATTTCCCCTGGCTGTGGTGAAAAACATGGGGGAACTGCCTGTAGACTTGCTCTAGGAGGACCATTGCTTTTGTTTTTGTGCAAGATTCTCCCCACACATGCATCTATACCATCTTGCCTTTGTCTTGGGGACTCTTTCTCCACTTGCCTCCACCTCCCTGAAGGGATGTTTCTTGCCTTCTCCCACAGCTCACCCCTGTAACCTGGGCACAATGTGGTGTGGTCTGCAGCATGACTTCTGCCCTGGTCCTGGGCTCTCAGGCCGCACCCACATGTGTCCCCTGTCCTTCAGACATAGGGGCTTCTGGATGGGATTAATGTACCCAAGCTGAAAGAGCAGGAAACACCACTGAGGGCAAGCTGAGACGTGATCTTGTCTTTTAGATGGGCTACACCCCGCTGCATGTGGCCAGCCACTATGGGAACATCAAGCTGGTGAAGTTCTTGCTGCAGCACCAGGCTAACGTCAATGCCAAGACTAAGGTATGAAGATATTCTGTGGTCCAAGGACTCCTCTGCCCGAGGCAATATGATTCAAGTTGATGGGAAGGCTTGACCTCCCTCCCTGGGCAAGTGCTGGGTTCTGCAGAGCCCCCTGGGAAAAGGGGGGTGCAGCCCTTGTGCTCCAGTCACAAAGCACAGTGTGAGACCTGGGGGTGTTTCTGGGGCATCAGAGTCCCAGAACTGACGGCAGCCTCCTGTGTCCCCCTCTACAGCTGGGCTACACCCCTCTGCACCAGGCAGCTCAGCAGGGCCACACAGATGTGGTGACACTGCTGCTGAAGCACGGGGCCTCTCCCAATGAGATCAGCACAGTGAGTATGGTGCTTGTTAGTACCTCTTGGCCCTCTGGTGAGCTCAGCTGCCTGCCTGTGCTGCCCTGTGGCTGCTGCTCACCCAGACCTTCTGTCCTGCACAGAACGGCACCACTCCCCTGGCCATTGCAAAGCGGCTTGGCTACATTTCTGTCACGGATGTCCTCAAGATTGTCACAGAAGAAACTGACATCCCGGTGAGCCCCTGGGGACTGAGAGCAGGACCCCCTGGAGGAGGGCTGGGACTGGGAGCAGCCAGGCTGGGTCTGCTGGGTTCAGCTGGGCAGAGTCAGTGCTGGTAGTGGGGTCCCTAGCCTGGGCATGAGGAGGGGGCTACTGGTGGTTGCGCAGCAATCGGCTGGTCTCCTCTGACTCTGCTCTGCTTCCACAGTCAGTTGGTGACAAGCACCGCATGAGCTTCCCAGAGACCGTAGATGAGATTCTGGACGTGTCAGAGGATGAAGGTGAGGGGCTGGAACTGGGTCGCACCATCCCAGAGATCTGGCTGAGCCAGTGTGGCAGGCAGCAGCCCCAGGGATGGCCACTGGTGGTCCTGCCAGACAGTCTGGGGGAGCTGTGTGGCCCCACAGTGTTCTTGTGGAGAGGATGAGGGGAGCCCAGCAGATTTCTGGGGTGGCACCTCCTGGCTTGGGTGCTTCCCTGCACTATGCAGGAGGGATGTGCCTGGAGCCAGAGTGCAGGAGCCCTTGGGCATGTGGAGTCCCCACTGTGCCCTGCTCTGATGGGTGGTATCAGATCCCAGCCCGGCTGCAGCTAGTCTGCTCTCCTCCTTCCCACCAAGACCTCACCTTTGACTCTTCTTACTTTGCAGGCACTGCTCATGTCACAGTAATGGGTATGAAATGTGTGCCCCTGCCCCAGCTCAATGGCCCATTTCACCCCATGGCCACTAACCATCTGTTCCCCACCTCCATCTGCTGAGCCCTGCTGCTGGGCTGGTGACATCCGCCCTGCCCATCCATGTCTGTGCTGCTTGCTGTGGTGTGACTGCATGAACAGGGACTTCCCCCACTGCGGGGCAGCCCTGGATACCTGTCTGCCCTAGGCCCTGTCCCCAGTTCTGTGGCAAACTCCAATTCCCCTCCACAACTGCCCCATGCCATGCTGGCCAAGACAGGGATGAACCTGAAGGGATGAACTTGAGGGTCTCTGTGCTGCTATGCTTCCCTCTCATGTTGCTGGGGCTCTCTCCCAGCTTTGGGTGGTGCTGGACTCTGTCCTGTAGAGCACTGGTGAGAGCTGAACCCTGCTGAGATCCTTAGCAGGTGCTAATTGGTCCAGTAGGCAGTGCTGTCTGAGCATGTGCCACCAAGTGGGGGTGTGTGGATGCACTCGGGACATCCTTCCCATGTCCCTAGGCCTGCCTACACTCCTGTCCCCAGAGTCTGATGGCAGTGTCCCTAGCAGGCCCTGCTCTGTGCTTGGTGTGGTGGAAAAGGGGTCAGCTATCATCTGAGGCTCCTGATAGCTACCACATCTCCTGTCTCTGACCCACAGTGTGGTCCTTGCCCCTGCCAGCAGACCCCACCTGGCCCAGGGCAAAGCTGTCCCATGTCTCTCCCACACCCAGGGGACAAGTGTATGTGGCCAGCAGTGGGAGCAGAGATAATCTCTGGCTTCAGCCCTGAGAAGGGATGGGGAGAGGGGCTGGATGTCTGTCCTGCCTCTGCATGCTAAACCAGCTCTTGGTTTCAGAGGAGGAGCTGGTCGCACCAAAGCCCAGGACACCTGATCCCAGGGACCAGGAGAGCAAGAGGGAGATGCTGGAGTTTGTGACCACAACAATGCTGGAGCAAATGTAAGAGGCACTGGATGGTGGGGAGAGAGCATGTACCCCTGTATGATCACAATCTCTGTTGGCTGGCATAGCAGGCAAAGCTGGTCCATGTTGTTCCTGCATCAGGACATGGGGCTGCTGCTCAGTTTACCTTCATCCAGCAGCCCTGAGACTCCCTGGGGACAGTCTGGGTGTGTGGGGCTCAGACCTGCCACTTCAGAGAGCATCACTGTCCTCTCATGCCAGGGTGGAGTCTCCAGCTGTTCTGCAAGTCCCCTGCATCCCACCTGAGACTGTGGTGACCAGAGCAGAGGAGACTGAGCAGGTAGGACCTGTGGAGACAGACGCTGAGCAAGTCAGCCTGCTGCATGCACCCTCGGTGTCCCTGCAGGAGGTGAGCACGAGACACAGCCTGCTGCAGCCTCCAGAGGCACCCCCTGCCCAGAGTACTCCCCCCCCCCCCCATCGCCAACTGACCCAAAACATGGGGTGGGTGGATGAACATGGGGGTACAGGACTGTCGAGGGTGGGTTGTGAGACTGTGGAGCAGTGGGCAAGCTCAGCATCCCCCAGATAGGATCCTGTGCTGACGGCAGCTCTTCTGTGCCTTACACAGCCTTCCAAGGAGTTCGATGAGGATTCCCTGATCCCCAGCAGCCCAGCCACTGAGACCTCAGATAACATCAGCCCGGTGGCCAGCCCTGTGCACACAGGGTGAGTGCCCAGCCCACACAGTACATGTATGCTCTGTGTGTGATCTGTCTGCAGGGTGCCTAACTGCCCATACCTCTGCCTGTGCCAGGTTTCTGGTGAGCTTCATGGTGGATGCCCGGGGAGGCTCCATGCGGGGCAGCCGGCACCATGGGCTGCGTGTGGTCGTCCCACCCCGTGCCTGTGCAGCACCGACCCGCATCACCTGCCGCCTGGTGAAACCCCAAAAGCTGCCCGCACCCCCGCCGCTGGCTGAGGAGGAGGGTCTGGCCAGCAGGATCATTGCCCTGGGGCCTGCTGGTGCCCAGTTCCTCAGGTGAGCACAGCTGGGAGCAGAACAGATGGGGCTGCCCACACCGGGGCTATCCCTCAGGACTGGGGATGGATCCAGGCTTCTCCAGAATCTCTGCCAGCTGGGGCAAGACCTCTGTCCATCTCTGCTTCTGGGAGTCTGGCGCACAGGAGATGCACCAGACCTGCACCTCAGGACAAGTGTGTTCCTGGGGTGGGTCATTCCAGCATAATGAAGCAGTGGCTGTGCTGTGGTGGAAAACCACAAGCATCCTTGTAGTAGGCACAAGCACCTTTCCTCTGCTGTCCACAGCCCCGTCATTGTGGAGATCCCACACTTTGCTTCCTATGGGCGTGGGGACCGTGAGCTGGTGGTGTTGCGCAGTGAGAACGGCTCCATCTGGAAGGAGCACCGTAACCGCTATGAGGAGAGCTATATGGACCAGCTGCTCAACGGCATGGATGAGGGTGAGCATGCATGGTTGGTGCAGCTTGGAGAGGGTGGTGGGGGCAGCCATGGGCTTGGTGTGTGAGCTGGTGGCTGTGCTGCCCTTGCAGAGCTGGAGAGCCTGGACGATCTGGAAAAGAAGAGGGTCTGCCGCATCATCACCACCGACTTCCCTCTCTACTTTGTGGTCATGTCCCGGATTTGCCAGGACTGTGATATGATTGGCCCTGAGGGAGGGTCTTTGAAAAGCACATTGGTGCCCATGGTACAGGCCACCTTCCCAGACGCTGCTGTCACCAAGAAAGTGAGGCTGGCCCTGCAGGTGAGCCCTGGAGAGCCCAGCCTGGGCCCAGATGGGCTTCTGCAGGCAGGGGTAGGCAGCAGACCCAGGGAGGAACCAGCCCTGATGCCCCTGTATGTGCTTCCTTCAGGCACAGCCTGTGCCCGATGAGCTGGTGACAAAGCTGCTAGGGAATCAGGCCACCTTCAGCCCCATCGTCACGGTGGAGCCCCGCCGGAGGAAGTTCCACCGCCCCATTGGCCTCCGCATCCCACTGCCACCCTCCTGGAAGGACAATCCCCGAGACAGTGGTGAGGGTGACACCACCAGCCTCCGCCTGCTCTGCAGCGTGATCGGTGAGGCTGCCAACCCCTCATGCACCAGCAAGCATACTCTCTGGTGGGGATGGTCTAGGCCACTTCGGTGGGATGCATCTCCTAGGAGCTAAGGTCATGATGGTGGAATCATTGGAGGATGCAGACCCCATGCTTATGAAAAGGCAGCATGTTTACTCTCTCTTTCTGCTGCAGGAGGAACAGCCCAGGCCCAGTGGGAAGATATAACAGGCACCACAAAACTGATCTATGAAAACGAGTGTGCTAATTTCACCACCAATGTGTCTGCCAGGTGAGTTCTGAGTGAATATGTGGGACATCTGCTGCTCCTCAGGCCCTTCATGGGGGGCAGCCTGTGTCAGGAGGATCCTCACACCCCTTTGCTCATTCTGATGGTGCCCCATTCCTACACTCAGGGCAGTTGTCTCCAGCCTTTAGACCTCCACACAGGAAACAGTTATGACAGTTGGGTGTTCAGAGGGAAGGGACTGTTCTTTGTGCTTGGATGGGTCCTCATCGCAGATGGGGTGCTCTTGCACCCAGAGCTCATGGGGCACTCTCTGTGATGCAGTTTGCTGACAGGGGTGTGTGGTAGCTCGCCTGGTGCCCCTGGGGAACCAGCCTGGCAGCTCCCTGACCTGTGTCTCCCACAGGTTCTGGCTGGCTGACTGTCCACGCACAGCCGAGGCCGTGCACTTTGCCACCATGCTGTACAAGGAGCTGACAGCCGTGCCCTACATGGCCAAATTCGTAGTGTTTGCCAAGATGAATGATGCGCGGGAAGGCCGTCTGCGCTGCTACTGCATGACTGATGACAAGGTTGACAAGACTCTAGAGCAGCATGAAAACTTCACTGAGGTGGCCCGCAGCAGGGACATTGAGGTTTGTCCCAGCAGTGTGTGTTGGGGGGGAAGCAGGTAGAGGGCTGCCTAAGCAAGCAGAGGCTGATGCCAGTGGAGAGGCCTGGGAAGGAGAGTTGGGGCAGCAGCTCTGCGCAGAGTCTGAGCCATTTTTTTTCTCCCTGCCAGGTGGTAGAGGGGATGCCTTTGCATGTTGAGCTCTCAGGGAACCTGGTGCCTGTCAAGAAGGGTACTCAGCCTCGCAGCTTCCTCTTCCAGTCCTTCCGGGAGAATCGTCTCGCCATCCCCATCAAGGTAATGGGGGGCGGCGGGGCTGGGGCTGCAGCTGGAGACCCTGCACCTTCCCTGTGCCAGGCTACCTCACTGGGCTCTTGGTCCTTAGGTTCGTGACAGCAGCCGTGAAGCCAGTGGCTCCCTGTCTTTCTTGCGCAAGGCTATGAAATATGAGGACCTCCAGCATGTTCTCTGCCACCTGAACATAAGCATACCACCCTGCACCAAGGTCAGTGTGGGTGCCTGGGACCTCTGGGAAAGGCAGCGGGGACCCATCCCTCCCCATGTGCAGGTGGCGGCTCTCGCTGTCAGCATTCCTTCCTCAGCATTCCTTCACGTGGCCATGCCACGTTGCTCTGGGGCTGCAGGAGAAGCAGTGGTGCCAGGGCAGAGCTGCTCCTCTCTTTTCAAGCTCTTGACCCTTTGCCTCGTCCCCATTCTTACAGGGAAGTGGCAGTGAGGAGCGGAGGAGGACACTAACGCCTTTGTCTCTGAGGGAGCGATACAGCATCCTCAGCGAGACAAGTTTCGGTATGCTGTCTGCTGGGACTGTTCAAACCTGCTCCACCACAGTGGAGAGGCTGGGCTGACCCTGTTGTACTGCACTCGTGGCAGCTTCTCTCTCCCTGAGGGTTTCCTTGCCCCTGCCTGCAGGGCAGCACTGTGCCTGCAGAGCTATGAGACCCCCACAGCCAGCACCTCTTTCCCCTACCCACCCCAGTGAAGGGCCTTGTGCAGCTGAAGCTGTGACTCATGCTTCTCTTCTCAGGCTCTCTGAGCAGCACGGACAAGGGAGACCAGAAGATGGTTGATGTAGCAGAACAGCTGGGCCTCAGCTGGGCTGGTGAGTCCGCACATAACAGCTGACACATGGGAAGGCTGGAAACACGCTGCTTCTCCTTAGCATGAGACACTACTGTGCTGGACACAGCCAGCCTGGAGCTGGAGTCCCAGCTCCTGGTCCTGCATGTTCTGCTGTTTGCAGCTGTTTGTGACATGGGGCACTCTGTGCTGAGTCTGGCTGAGCCCTTTGCAACATCCTTATCCTTCCTGGCTCCAGAGCTGGTGGTAGGTGCTGGACAGTGTGATGTTAACATTTGGTATCTCTCTTAGAGCTGGCACGTGAGCTGCAGTTTGGGGTGGAGGACATCAACCGGATACGTGTGGAGAACCCCAACTCCCTGCTGGAACAGAGCATGGCTTTACTCAACCTTTGGGTCAGCCGTGAGGGCAAGAACGTCAAAAGTGAGTGCCTGTGGTACCTGTTACAGGCTAGCTGCACAGAGCAGCTCTTGGGTCACTGCCTGTCTTTTTGCCCCTGCTTCATGCAGACCTGCCCCCAGGAGGGTGTCGGGGGCATGGCTGTGTTCCCCCAGTGACCAGTTTGCTGATATTCACTTCCCCCTTCAGTGGAGAGTCTGTACATGGCGCTGCGAAACATTGACCGCGGTGAGATTGTCAATGCGCTGGAGGGCTCTGGCAGGCATAGCCGCAGCCTGAAGAGCAGCTGGCGGTACACAGAAAGAGACTACTCCCTCTCACCATCCCAGATGAATGGTGAGTCCTGGCTTTTGGCAGGGGCTGCAGGAGGGCCCTAGGGGCAGAGTCTGTGCAGACAGATCGAGGCTGATATCTTGCTTGACCAGGATGTGCCAATGGCCTGCTGGGAGCTCAGTGGGTACATGGCCTTGCTGACAGACATGGCCTCTTCACTGGGGCTTATGCTGCAGGAAGCTCAGCTCTGCCATCCTGCTTTCTCAGAAGCTCTCCAGGTGGGTGGACACACGTTCTTCATCCCGACATGGTCACAAGAGGTGCCTGTCGCTGTGTGAGATGAACGGTGGCAAGGGATCTCCCAGAGTCCTGGTTGTCCAGCTGCGGCCACATGCCTGGATGGGTCCCAGGCAGAGCATAACTGGGTCAGGGACACACCAGGGTCAGATACAGCACACTGGGCAGAGACAGGGCTTGGTGTGGCACTGGCTCACCGCTCTCTCTCCCTCTCTGTCTCTCCCCTTGTTCTGCTCTCTCAAACATGCCACCCAGTGCCGTCAGGTGTGGGCACTCCTATGGGTCACTTCTTGTCACATCTCTCCTCTGAGCTCATCTTGGCCTCTCCTTCTCTCATCTTTCTCCACTGCCTGTCTCCACTGTCTCCACCTCAGCTGAGCCCTCCAGGAGCCGTGTCCTGCTCCAGCAACTGCATGTCACCAGGGACTGTCCCTCTCACGGCTGTTGTGCTTGCAGGCAGCTGCCCCAGGCCTTCTCTTGCCTTGCCCTGCTCCCTTGCTGGCCCTGCTCTGCTTGCTGCCAGCCAGGCTCCCACACATGGGAGCGGTGCCCATGCTGTGCCAGGGGTCCTGGCTGTCCCCCATGCCTTGTCTGTAGCTAGCAATCCCTGACTGCCTGTGGAACAGAACAGATTCTCTGCTGATCTCCAGGGGTGGACAGGGTCTTGTGGCCCAGAGCTGAAAAAGGGTGAGCAAAGCCACCTGCCTGGGTGGGAGTGCCTGGCTTGGCTGTAGCCTTGTCAGTGTGCCTGGGCAGAGCATGTGGCCCTGGGCAACGAGGACATGCTGCTTGTAGCCTCAGAGACACCAACAGGGTTGCAGGGTCCTGGCTGCATACTGCAGGGCCTCAGGGTTTCATGACAAGTTCCAGGGCCATCCCTCCCTGCTCATGGTACTACTTCCAGCTTGCTCCTCTGCTGCAGAGAGGGGGTTGACTTTGGGAGTCAGTGCTTGCCACCTGATTTAGCCACCTGAACTCCCAGCTGACTGTCAGCCAGCTGATGCTAGACAGAGGCTGTGGGCAGGGACCCGGGGGCTGATGGAGCAGGGTAGCAAAGAGGGTCTGTGTCCAGCAGTGTGTGCTTGGGGCATCACATGGACCCCAGGCCAGTTCTCCCTTCAGGGAGTGGGCAGTCCTGGGGGATGTCTGAACCATCCCCAGGACACAAAGGGAGGCATGGCAGCACTTGTGCAAAGGCAGCAGCTGCTCAGCCCCAACACTGGGTCTGCAGCATGACCATTGCTGTCCTTGGGGCAGGCACCCCATTTCCCTTCTCACCCCACCGTGCTTGTGCGTGCGTAAGACAGCTGCTGGAGTTGTTGCCTCTGTCTGCCCATATAGGTTACGCTTCGCTGCAGGACGAGCTGCTGTCCCCTGCCTCCCTGCATTACATGCTGCCATCCCCACTGCGTGCCGACCAGTACTGGACTGAGGTGGCCATCATGGATGCTATTCCCATGGCTGCCACCGAGCAGGATGCCCTGATGGAGATGTCCGACATGCAGGTGTGGTCCTCGGGGCTCACCCCCTCACTGGTGACTGCTGAGGACTCCTCTCTGGAGTGCAGCAAGGCTGAGGACTCGGATGCCACAAGCGAAGGCCGTTTCCCGGGGCAGCTACTAGCAGACGCGCATGGCCCAGACCACATGGGCTCTATGGACTTGGTTGAGGATGACACAGTGGACTCAGATGCCATGAATGGCCTGATTGACCTTCTAGAGCAGGAGGAGGGGCAGAGGCCAGAGGGGAAGATGCCAGCCAGTGATCGCCAGCCAGGGAATGGGGAGCAAGACCCGGAGAGTGAAGTCTCTTTTGTTTCAGTTCAGCAGAAGGTGCAAGCCAGGATCACATCATCACCTACTGTTAGCCACGTCGTGGAGAAAAGCGGAGACAGGTACTGTGTCCTGGAGCACTGGGGTGGCTGTGGGAGGGGAGCAGGACTGCTTTGCCAGCTATTGCCCTGTGCTGGGCCAGCTGCAGTGATCTCCCAGCTTTGCTTGCTTCTCTGCTGGTCACCAGCTTGGAAGCCCCTGTGGGCATCCCTGGCAGACAGAGCAGTGCCTTGGGCTGTGTGCTTTGCACCTCTCTGGAGATGCTCTGGGGGCTCTTTGCAGAGCACCTGGGAGTGACCCCAGGCAGACAGCCAGGCCCTGCACCTAGGTTGTGCTTGTCAGAGCCACCTCAGCCTGGGCTGCATCCTCCCACATTCCCAGGGCTCTAGTCCCCCGAACTCCATGGCAGAGCCCAGTGATGCTCCACAGCCTTGCCTTAGACCCTGGCATCCAGGCTAGGAGGCTGTGGGGTGGGCAGGAGCATGGCAGGGGGGAGACCTGTGCCCTTTGTGCATCTACATTGTGTGCTGCTTGTGCTGGGCGCCTGGCAGTGCTGGGGAGCCTTGTGCCTGGTGGGTGCTGGCTGTGCTGGCGTGCCTGCCAGTGCTCAGCTGGTGCTCAGGGTGCAGCACTTCATGGCAAAGCTGACTGCCTCTCTCTCTCTGTCTCTCTCTCCTTGTCCCTGTCCCTCTCCGGTGCCCAGGCTGAGGGACTGGAATGCAGAAGGCTCCTTTATCTCCTGCCTACAGGACCTGACAGCGGGCTCCTGGCAGGAGGGGGTCACCCGAAGGCTGCTCCCAACGCACACCACAGCCTCCGGGGCACAAGGCCAGGAGCAAGAGCAGGTCCTGGTACCAACCGTGGAGCTGACGCGGATCAGCTCTGCAGAGGACAGCGACTGGCAGCCCCAGCACCCTATGGGCAGCTGGCAGGAGGAGGCAGACAGACGCTTCTTTGGGCAGGTGAGGGTAAGAGCAGGGGGACATGTCTCACAGGAGGTGGAGGCCCTGTGGACAGCCCTGTCCTGAGCATGCCACAAAGCCAGCAGGACAGACTGGGTGTTACCGGAGGCACAAGTGTCCTGGCAGGTTTCCTGCCCTCTGCCCCTGGGGGTGCCTCTCAGCCCAGAATAGCCTGATGTGCTGGATACCTGAGCTCTTGCTCTCCAATTATAACTCAGCCAGCCTCCCTGCCTGCTTCCTTATCGAGTGTCTCCCCTGGCTTCTGGCCCAACAGTTCTCTAGAGCCACAAATAGAGCTGGTTGTGGGGCCAGGCTGGGTGGTGGGCCTTCTGCCACAGACACAAAAAGGCTGCAGGTACAAGCCAAGTACCTTTCCCAGGTCAGGGCATGCACAGCTATTCCAGCTGTGCTCAGAGGTGGTTGCTCAGTTCTGCAGTGAGTGTCCCCTAAGTCACATGCGTTTCCAGTGACACCCCAAGCCCCTGGCTCCTGACCAGGGTCTCATTTGTCCCATGATGGAGGACTGCATGCTGCCTCTCACTGTGGCCAGGAAAAGGAGTTGTTGGTGAGCTGGCAGAGAAAGGGGACAGTGCTGTCCTGGTTACCGCCTGGCTGGGGACAGGCAGTGCTGTCACAGTCCTGGCCCCATGACTTTGAGCACAGATGACTCCCCACCTGCCTGCTGCCTTCTCACCGCCCACAGCCAGCTGAGCTGCAGCAGCTAGGGTTACAGCAGTCCTCCCACAGAGCCGCAGGGCTGCCTGGGCAGCATGGCCAGGCTCTGAGTGTGGGGCGGGATGTGGGCTCTGCTGGCCCAGCTGCTGATCGCCCTGGTGCTGCTGGCCTTCTTCCTGGTCAGCTGCCAGAACGTCATGCACATCGTCAGGGGTTCTGTCCGCTTTCTGCTCAAACATGCCCACCGCGAGCTGGACAAGGAGCTCGGGGAGAGCCCAGGGCTGGTGGATGATGAGGAGGTCCTCTCCACCAGGGTCGTCCGCCGGCGTGTCCTTGTGAAGGTAATGAGCAGGGAGCTGAGAGAGCAGCCCTTGGGCAGACTCAGAGGAGAGCAGTGAAGGGACAGGGCAGGGTGGAAGGCAGAGGCTGTGGGGTGTGTGTCAGGTCTACTGTTCTGTTCTGTCTGCAAAGGGGCTCTCCTCAATCCCTGAAATGCCCTGATGTTGCTACAGGGGAACGAAGTCCTTCATCTGCCTGGAGAGCAGGTGACTGAGGAGCAGTTCACAGATGATCACGGCAATATCATCACCAAGAAGGTGAGTGATCAAAGGGATGGTGTGGGCAAGGGCAGGCTGCAGCCCTTCTCCTCTCCCCTCTGCCCTGCTCTTTTCTGCAGCCCAGGAGCCCATGCAGGGCACCCCTGTCCTGCCAACTTCAGTTACAGTCAGAGCACTTCTCGGGCCAGCCCCTGCGGATGGGACAGTTTGCACCCTACATGTGGTTCAGGGCCAGACTGGGCGAGGAGGGAGGGACAGTGGCCCAGAGCGTGCTGTGACACCCATCTGTGCGGGTCTCCACAGGTCATCAGGAAGGTGGTGCGGCAGCTGAGCCCTGGTGACATGCGTGACAGGCAGGAGCAGGAGGAGCTGATTCTGGAGGGCTCCCTGCAGGATCCCCAAGACCTGGAGGCTGAGGATGATCACTTCATGAAATACTCCATCCTACACCGGGACGGTCTGGGGGCCAAGGTACAGTGTGGCTCATAGCCCTGCCCAGGGCCAGCACCGTCTCTGCAGGACTCACAGGCTCTGAGGCTTTGTCACCCTCTGTCCTTTCTTGTGCCCTGCTCTCCTCCCCTGGTTTCCCTCTAAGGCTTCTGGGGGCAGTTCTTGCCCACTGCACCAGTCTTCCTGCTCAGTGTCTTCTGACAACTGATTCTGCTTCTCCCTCTCCTGTCCTCTTCTGTATGTCTGTCTATTCACCTGGGTGATGTCCTGCTTCCTGCCCCTGCGGCTTCCTCAGGAGGAGATACAAGTGCGTGTCCCGAAACCAGAGGTCTCTGGGGGCAGGATGGGGGCTCAGATAGTGAAACGAGCCAGCCTGAAAAGGGGGAAGCAGTGAGCCCTCAAATGGCCTCTTTGGAGGTAACCCCACCTTTACTCTTCCCAGCTCCCTATGCTGCTGCCTGCACTGAGCTGCTTGTCATGCACGTCCTGCTGGGGATGATGCATCCAAGCGGATGAGACCAGCTCTTGGGTGAAGGGTGTCACAGATCTGTAGGGCCATGGCTGCTGCTGGCAGCACTCCTGGTGGCTGGAGATGGTGTCAATGAGTGCTGCTGGAGTTCCTCTGCAAGAGAGGGGATGCAAGGAGGCAGAAGGGGTGCAGAAGCATGGTGCCTGTAGGGGCTGAGTGCTACTGCCTTCCCTCTTGGATGGGACTATGACAGACTCAAGGCAGGGTGCTCAGCACAACACACTTGTACCCAGATCTGTCTTTGTCCTCAGCATGTTTGCTGCTGTGGCAGTGTAGTGCTTGGGTCAGTGTGCTCCTCAGCTGCCAGGCAGGGGTCCTGTGACCTGTGCTGCACATGCCTGTGCATGGCTGTGTCCGTCTGTCCTCCCTCTCACCTCTCTCTGTGGCTCTCTGCAGGTGCATGACAGCCAAGAGGCTTGTATTTGTGGATGGTACCCCCACCCCACTGCCTACCCCCTCCCTAGGCAGTCCCTGCTTTGTCTCTCTGAACAATGCTGTCACTGCTTTGCTCTCGCTGTTTCCTGTAGCGTGGGAAAGTGGCCCCAGGTGTGCACTGGCAATGTGTGGGGCCTTCCCCACTGCTGCAGTCACTGCACCCTGGTTGAGGCTACAGCAGCCTCCCCAGCTCAGCTCCCACTTGCTGCTGCTCTCTGCAGCTGGGTCAGCACAACCAATACCCTCTGTGCCATCACTGCTGGTTCTAGACAGGGCACTTACTGGTGCTCTGACAGCCCCCAAAACTACTCTTGCGGTAGCTGGGCAGGATGGGTGCAGAAGGGGCTGGGGCTCATTTATCTGGCTCTTGTCACCCGTTCTCCTGGCTGTGCTACCATGAATGCCTGGTAACACCATCACTGTCTCTCTCTGTGTCCCTCCAGGATCTCACGTCAACACCAAACCACTGAACTCCACACATGTCCTGACACATACCTGAGAAGAGAAGAGAGGAGAGGAGAGCAGAAAGTGGAGGGGAGCAGGGCTGGCTGTACATGTTTCTATAGGCTAATGGCATGATTTCTGTATGAGACATACTTACCGTCCTATCCGCATGACTGACTGACTGCAAGACGCATGAGCTACAGTACTTCAAACTGATGGGGGGGCCTCTGTCCCTGCCCTGCTGCTGCCAGGAGCCCCAGGACAGCAGCACGCACCAGGGGCATCCTTGCAGCTCCTCTGGGAGGCAAGAGCTGGACTGGCAGAAAACCAGAGGGAAGGAGACTCCACCCTGGTGCTGGTGTGTGTGGATGCATCCTCGTGCTCCAGCTGCAAGAGGGGATCTGGGGCACCACAGCGCTGCTCACCGTGCAAGGAGAGGGGCGTGATCCCCATGACCCCTTCTGCCTCTGCAGGACCTGCTTCTCATCCTTCTCAGTGAGTGCTGGGTCATGGGGGAGTGGCAGTCACCAGGGGTGTGTGAGAGGAGGGTTTTAGGGAGCACAACTGCCCTGGGCAAAGTGGCTGGTAGTGCAGGGCTGCCCTTCCTCTCCCCAGCACATGCAACGTCTCCCACCAGGGCAGGGCTCTGGGCTGAGCACTGAGCTCGTTGCTTGTGTTGAAAGTGTAAACTGTACAGCAATCAGCCTTGTGTATATGAACCAATAAATACTATGCAAACCCCTAGGGACACTCTAGCAGTATGTACAAAGCACTAACAGCTCTGCTCCCAAATACCTCTTCAGGCTGCAGGATGGGGAAAACCTTTGGAGTAGCTCTGGTGAATGGAGCTGGGAGGCCACAGGAGTAGAGGGGCATCAGACTGCCACCGCTCTGTGCCCCTACAGCCGAGCCTGGTCCCCTCCTGGCCTGAAGAGAGGGGCCCACCAGTGCAGTCCCACGGGCCTGCCCATGGTGCAAGTCCCAGTCTGTGTTGGCTCTAGCTGGGGTGAAGCTGTAGGCCTGTGTTGAGGTGCTTGGGGCCCAGGGAGGATGGGTAATGAGATAGAGCAGGGACTGCTTGTGCCACATAGAGGGTTGTGCCTATCTCTACTCAGCACAATATCTGCTCAGGAGATGAGCCAGGAGCTGCACCACACACCCCATGCAAGGGCTCTGCAGGATCCCCTGGCCTCCCTGCAGGGGCACAAGTGAGGATAGCCCAGGGACCTGGTGGATGCTGACCCTCTCAGGACCACCCCCAGAGGCATGGGGGGACTGCTCCCCCTGTGGCTGTGCTTAGGCCAGGCAAAGTCCTGCTGCAGCAGCCACCCCAGGAGCACAAGGCAGCCCAGGCAGGAGTGCAGCAGTGGACAGAGTTGCCCAGGCAGCTCTGAGGTGTGCAGTAGGTGACAGTACTTGACCCCAGGAGGGCAGGATGCAGGTAGTGGCAGCAGGTTCTATGTGCCCCACTCTGTCCTTTACTTAACTGATGTGGAGGCCTGGCCTTTGTAGCACAATGGGATGGGGACTGCTCTTTCCCATGGAGGTGGCTGTGGACCTGCTTTACAGGGTCTGGGTTTGCTCTCTGTGAGTGAGTTCAGAGTGAGCCCAGCTCAGGCCATGTGGTGGTCCTGGCAGGGCAGCCCTGCCTGGCAGTGAGTGAGCATCTGCTGGGGCTGCGCCTGGCTCCCTGCAGTTGGGGAGAAGCCCAGCTGCAGCAAAGCAGATGACCCAGCTTAGCCTTGGAGAGCAAAGCAACCCCTTTCCCACCCCTAGGTTGAGCCATATAGGCACAGACTTTACATCATCACCCTTGCTGTATACAATAACCTCCCTAGACCCACTGTGACAGCTGACTCCGTAGCATCACCGTAGAGTTGTGTGTGGGTCTCGTGCTTCGGCCTTGTAACCACCGTAGGGAATGTGCTGTGCTGCAACCGTACCAGGCACCTGCAGTGACATTGCTTTGCGCTCAGATTGCTCGTAGGGCTGGTAGCGGGAGGCTGCACCCGACATTGAGCCTAGAGAATGCTGCAGTCTGCACACTAGAAGCTTTTTAGAAGTTTTAAAACTTACTTTTATTTCCTTTTTTTAATTGTTATGGAAACAAGCCTTTTGGATCTCGCCCCTGATGTATAGATCATTTCCCTGTACACCAGCTATCAAAATATGGATTAATAAAGAAACCGACACAGACCATGTCTTGTCTCTGCTTTTCCAGAGGTGCGGGGAGGGCTGAGGCTGGGGGATGTCCCCAGGAGTGGGGGTGTAGCCGGAGGGGCGGCTGTACGCTCGCCCGCCAAGAGCCCCAGGCCGCTCCATCCCGGCACCGCATCCCATCCCATCCCGCCGGGCGCTGTCCAGCATCCGCCGTGTCCCGCGTCCCATCCCGCGCTGTCCCGTGCCCCGTCCCGTCCCGTCCCATCCCGCCCTCTCCCCGCCTCCCCCTCGTCCCTTGTCCCTCTCCGATCCCCTCCCGGCCCCATCCCTGGCGCTGTCCAGCTCGTCGTCCCCGTGCTCAAAGCGCGATTTGTCTGGGCCGGGCCAATCGCGGGCTGGCTCCGCGCCGCAGCCAATAGCAGCCGAAGCGGACGAGTCCCCAGCCAATGGGCGCGGCCCGCGCTCCTGTCCAACCAATGAAGGCCCGGTATTCTAATGACCCGCTTCTTTATCAGAGAAGTGTTGGCGCGAGCCAGGCAAGTTGAGGGTCCGGAGCTGGGGACGCGTCAGGGTCAGCGGGGTTTGCCCGCCCTCTCAGCCCTGCCCCGGCCCACACCCAGCCGCGGCCTCCAGGCACACTGACAGGGTCCCAGGGCCACCCAGGTGCCCGCTGGACAGGGCGGACACCGGGGTCCAGTAGCCCCCGGGCTGTCAGGGATGGGTTGGCCTTTGCACTCCTGTGGAGCCGGGCTCTGAGAGTCACCTCGACGCCACAGCCATGGACGCCAACTTGCCGGGCACCTTCCTGCTCAACGGCCCAGCGCTGGGACCCTTTCCTGAGGCCAAGGCGCCTGTCTGTCAGTACTCGGTGCAGAGCTCCTTCTACAAGCTGGGCCCCCCTGGGCTGGGCACCCAGCTGGCTGCTGGCACCCCACACGGCATTTCCGACATCCTTGGCCGGCCCGCAGCAACGACGAACGGCAGCGTCCTCCCCGGCTACCCCCATGCGGGTGGATTTAATGGACTAAGTTCCCCAGGTGTCTATTATGGGCCCCAGGTGGGGGCCCTCCCCAAGGCAGGCAGCGACTACCTGCCACGGGGACGGAGCTGCTGGGCAGAGGCAGCCCCAGACTGGCGGGGTGGCCGGCAGTGCGGCGGCCGTAAGTACAGTGGGGCCGGGTGGGAGGGCTGGGTGGGCACCCTGCAGAGCCCCAGCCTGTGGGTGCTGAACATGGGGCAGCTGCCTGGGACTTGTCTTCTCCATCACCCTGCATGAGGCATGGCTGTCACCCTGTAGGCTGCCCCAGGACAGCAGGAATGGCCCTGGCATCAGAGCTGCCGGACCTCAACCAGCCACAGAGGTTTTGGCTGAGAAGCAGAGGCAGCTCCAGAGACAGGGATTAACTGTTTGCTTAGCCCCCAGGCAAGCCACAGCTGGCAGGGACTAGCAGAGCTCCTTGGTTCCAGACATCCCCTTCCCTACAGCAGCCTGATGGGTCAATGCCTGGCCCAGCTCAGGGCAGGGACAGGCAGAATGGGTGGCCCTCGGCTAGCAGCACTGTCTGCTGGAGAGCTGGCAGCAGGACTTCAGAGCTTGTTGCTGCTGTGCTAGAGAGTGGGTGGGATGGGTGCATCCTCTGTCCAAAGGAGAGTCCCAAGACGCTCTGGGCTAGGTGCCAATGGCCCAGAACCCAAAGCCACAGTCCCCTCCCCCCCTCTCCAACTCTTGCTCTTGGAAGAGATGGGGCAGGCAGCTTGGCCATGCGTTCCCAGCACAGCTATGAGCTAAACAGCACTGCATGGTGCAGGAGCAGGTGCACCTGCAAGGTGCAGGGCTTTGGGGGCATGGTGTTTCCTATACTGCAGGGCTCTGGGGTCAGAGTCTGCTGTGAAAGACTTTCCCTCTCAGCACATCAAATGAGTGCTGTGCTGAGCAGGAGATGCACAGCCTGGCTGTGTGGCCAGCTCAGTCCTCCTGGGATGGGGCTGAAGCCTTGAAGCCAGAATGTGGTTTTAATTTGGAGGGGAGCCAGCGTGGGGGGAATTTGTGGGCATGAGTGTGCCAGTGTCATGCTCAGGAAGGGGAGAGCTGCCCGAAACAGTGCACTGCACAGAGCCCAGGTGCTCATCCACTTCTCCTCTCCCTCAGCCCCTGCTCACTTGGCTGATAGCATCCACAAGAAGAAGCACACGCGCCCGACATTCACGGGACACCAGATCTTCGCTCTGGAGAAGACATTTGAGCAGACCAAATACCTGGCAGGTCCGGAGAGAGCACGGCTGGCCTATTCGCTTGGCATGACTGAGTCACAGGTGAAGGTGAGTGCTGATCCCTGTGTGGCACAGGGTGTGTGGCGTGGCAGCTGCTAACCCAGCAGGAGCGACAGGTCTGGTTCCAGAACCGACGGACCAAATGGAGGAAGAAGAGTGCCCTAGAGCCCTCCTCATCCTCACAGCGGGTGGGGGGCTCTGGTGGAGAGCGGGTGGCCTCTGAGGCTGAGGACGACGAGTACAACAAACCCCTGGACCCTGATTCAGATGATGAGAAGATACGGCTGCTGCTGAGGAAGCATCGTGCGGCTTTCTCGGTGCTGGGCTTGGGCACACACAGTGGCTGAGCCCCTCCATGCCACAGGGTGACTAGCCCAGCCACCCTCTGGTGACCCTCCAGCAGACACCCAGCTGTGGGGATGGGGCAGCTGCCACTTCCCTCCTGGTGGGTCCTTCTCCGGGATGGTAGCTGGTGGGGCTGGGAGCAGAGCATTGGGCAGTGCCAGCAGCAACCGTGCTGTTGATGTTGATGAAATAAAGGCCCCAGCCGAGTCCCAGAACTTGCTTCGTGGGTGCACAGTGAGCCCAGAGAAGGGGCTGGGACAGCACACATGGGGCAGAGTCTGCATGCTAGGCGGGGGAAGGGGCCATGGCTGTGGTGCTGTCTGGGGCAGCAGAACCCACAGGAGCAGGGCAGCCTTGAGGATATTTCCCAGGGGTTTCCCCGTTTTGGGTGTGTGCTGGCAGCAAGAGGTCCTGGTTCAAAAGTCACTCTTTGGGGCCTCTTGTTGGAACCTATTAGCAGCAAATAAATATCATTTATCTTAACTGTGTGAGTGAGAGCCCATTCACCTGTCGGGGCTGCAGGATTGATGTGGCTTCAATAGCCCTGGTGTGTTTGCCTGCTAACCTCGTTCCCCTTCTCCGTACTGCACCCATATATGCACACGGGTCTGCACTCCCCTGCAGTGGGTCAACCTCCATGTCCCAGGGGTGTGTGGGGGCTCATGTGGGCTGAGGGTCTCCTTCTGGCTCTGGCTGTCTTGGCTGCTGTTGAGCCCCATACCAGCTGGGTGTGAGCAAACAGACCAGCCATGTCCTGGAGGAAATCGATGGGAGATAAGGTGCTGCCAGCCCATCATACACCAGTTAGCGTGGCACAGGCACGAAGGGGATGGTGGGGGCTGCAGCTCAAGCTGCCTCCCTGTGGTGCTGCAGGCAGCACCTGAGGACAGGCAAGTGGCCAATTCCCCCCCTGGGGACACCCAAAGCTCCCAAAGCACCAGCACTTCAACATGGGGCTGTATTGCGGTGCCGCAGACTGTCACCGTGCCACTTCTCTGCCTCATCGCCCCCACTGGCCTTCAAATCCTCTCCAGTCTGTCACTTTTTTCCACATGTTGGGATGGGTGGACTTTGCAAAGAGCTGTGACTGCTCAGCAGCACTTTCCCAGGGCTTAGGGAAGACTGACCACCCTGGAGATCCCTGTCCAGCCCCACAGCAAGCATGGGGCAGGTAATACATCCCCCCCCAAGTCATGCAGCCCCTCTGCTGCTCCACGGGACACTCCAGAGAGTGATAGGGCCAGTGGGAGCCTCAGGAAGACATGAGGCCAGGTCCCATGTGTGACGGTGTGCTGCCCCACTCACCCTGGTACCACGGCACGGCTGGAGGAGCCTCAAACCCCACTGCTGTCCCTAAGAAGAGCCTGTGCATGGCCAGAGCCAGCTCCACAGTGAGGGGCTGTTGGCAGGATATTTTTTTTGACATTTTCTAAGCGGCCCAGCGTGGCTGACAATTTTTAATGTACTAACTGCCTGGTCCAGTGAGCTGATTAATTGGTGCTGTGGAGATCAATACAAAACAGAAAATTAAAACAATTTTAAAGTGATTAAGTAGTTTAACACCTGTCTGATGCCACGTCAGGGCTCAGAGACAAATAAAGCAGGTGGCAAAGGGCCTGCTGCATCCAGGGAGAGTGACAAATTGCAGCCACAGCATGGCTGCCCAGTGCATCCCCCCATAGGATGGACCCCGAGCAGTGCTGGGACCCCCCTGTTCTTCTATGTACTCTGCTACTGCTGCTCCCCCTGTGTCCCAGTGTGTCCTGCTGTGTTCTAACATGTCCCAATGTGTCCCACTCCTCATGCAGGTGGCACTGGCCACATACTGTGATATCACTGGGGTCTGGACAGGTGAGAACCAGCTCTGCCCTCCCCAAACCCACCCTCTGCCCCCAACCAGGGGTCCCAGCAGTGCAGCAGAGCTTGGGGCTGGCTGTTCGGGGGTGTGGGGGTGCCAGGGCAGGCAGGAAAGACTGGCAGGCAGATGGATGGCAGCTCCGCTTCAAATCCACATCCCTTTTCTCCCAGACAAACCCTGCTGGATTTTCATAAATCAAAGCGCCACACTGTTTAATAAAAATTTATTGACTTACAAGTGATTATTTATCAAAAGGCCATTAATAGCAGCTCCAGGAATGATGTGCTACTGGGTGGTGCGTGGAGACTAATAGCAAATCAATGCTGGCAGCCAGGCTGAATGCATATGAGGGCCCCTGGCCCCAGTGGGCTGCATGGCTGCAGCAGCCCCAGCCCACAGCCCCTGCCCCCCGCTCCATCCCGCGGCCCCCCCCTGCAGTTATTTATTGCTTACAAATGAAATGATCGATACTTTTAATCTAGAGCTAAATTTATTAACTTTCCCATCGGAGAGAGGCATATTGACTGGGGGCATGGGGAGGGGGAGCTGAGGAAAGATGGATGTGAGTCTCCTAACCTGTCCGTCCATCTCCCTGCCTGCTGCGGGCATCCTGGCCACAGAGGAGCTGGGGGACAGTCGCTGAGCATGGCATGGAGGGGTGGGGGTCCCACACATCTCCCCAGCATCTGTGCCATGGTCCAGGGAGCAAGGTGTGGGTACAAGACTTGTGGACACCCACAGATGGGTCCAAGAGTCTGTGGATGCAGGGAGGTCTGTGCTGCTGCAGGCACCAGGGCAGGAACTGGAGCAAATAGCTCAGAAAATGTGATGAGTAAATGGTATAGGTAAGAACTACAGGGCAGCAGGCACCTGCTAGGTAACTGATGCTAAACATTACAGGTCAGCTCCCATATGATGAATGATGTACCCAGCATCAAAAAAGATGATGGGAAAAATCTTTGCAGAGATGTAACAAATGCAAAAGAGACAAAGGTTGGGCTTATCTTTTCTTTACCTTGTTTTCTTTCTTTCTTTTCTTATATTTTTGTTTCTTTTAGTTTATTTTTATTTCCTTTTGTTTACTTTTATTATTTTTCAAATTTTTTTTTTTTTTTTTTAAAGTAGCAAAGCAACAGCCCTACAAACATGGATGGAGGCTTGGTGAGCTGGAGTCAAGAACTGTACCTAATAAATTGGGTAAACCAATTAAATCAAAATGCTGGTAAATAAACACTTAATGCCGTAATAAACTCCTAGCAAAGGAGGATCCCACCCAGGGTAACTGTGCTATCTATTGGTAATTAAAAGTTGTTTTGTCTTCTATCAGTAGCAAAGAATAAGCAACACACTCCACCCCCACGGATGTTGTTAACTATCACCTGCTTGGCTTCAGCTGCTCCTGTTTTGTTACTCTATTTATTTAATTATGAACACAAATTTGAAGCAATGAGGAAAGGCATGAGGTCAGTTAAGGGCATCTCTGTCACCTAATGAGAACTGCCTGGTAGCTCTTGGTGGGGCTGGATGTTAATGGGGACCATGCGTGACCAATGACTGCTAACTGAGGGCTGTGATTGAGTAGGTAGGTGTCTGTATTTATAATAAAGGATCTCACTACATATATAATTCAAATATGATTCAAATTTAAAGGAGTTAAATTTAAGGAATGTAACTTGCACAAATGGCTGGCCTGACCCAGGTGTAGCAGATGCCCTCCCACCAACCACCCAGGGTACAAAGGGGGCACTTGAGCATTGCCTTCTCTAGCACTCTAGAAAATGTGAACTGCTGTCTGCTGGCAGCAGTAAACCAGTGTTTGCTTAAGGGAGGGAGGATGCAGAGGACCCATGAAAGTGCGAAAGTTTGTAAAAACAAAGGGAAAATTGGGAAGTACATGTGATGATAAAATGCAAGTTGTTTTACTGAATAAAGTACTTCTGGAGTTGAAAGGGAAATGAATAGCACCTCCAGCATGAGATTTCTGCTTCCATGCAATGAACTGAGGTTGTGTACACGCACATTGGTGTGTAATGCTTTTACTTGGGTGCTGGAGAAGCAATGGTCTGGGTCAGGCTATGACAGGAGGGTGGCAAAAAAAAAAGGGAAAGTTTCTCCTTCTGGAAGTAAAGCTAGAAATGGCCTGAGAGCCCACATACAGCTCCTAAGGGGTTTGTACTGCAGATGTGAGAGGCACAGGCTCATGAAGGCTCCCTTAGTTGTCAAGGCAGCTAATTTCAGAACAGCTCACCAGCTTCTGTGCCGCGGGAGACTTGTGACTGACACGCATGCACATCAACACACCAGTCCTCCCCCTGGGCCTGTAAACACCATATGGAGGCACACAACACCATAAGTGTTTCATTTAATAATGCCCCTGCAAGAGGCTCCACTGTAACAGTAACAAGAAGGCATCTGTGCCAAGCGCTGCCCAGGACCTAGAGGCTCTAGGCAGTAATAGTGCCTCTGGGAAAGAACAGCCAGAGGATGAAGGAACAAGTCCAAGCAGCCCTGGAGTATCCAAAGTCCAAAGATTTGCAGCTGCTTCAGACAAGGCCTAGCTCATGCTGAAGGGCTCTGGCCAGGCCCAGGAACAGTGTGAGAGGCAGAGGGCTCAGGAGCGGCTCCGGTCTTCATGATTGCCTACAATCATTTTGCTGTAGAGTTTCTGTTGCTCTTCCTTGAACGTGTCTTTCACCTTCTCCCTCTTCAGTCCTCCATCCCTGGGGAGAAAGTCACATAATCAGCAGAGCTGCAGGCCCACACTGTCTGAAACTACAGTCTGGTCTCTGCTACAGCAGAGCAGTTAATGGAAATCACAGGTCTCCATTTCTCCATGGGCCTACTCTATCCAAAGCAAAACACAGAGTTAGTTCTGCAACCCACAAGCAGGACCCAGGATGAAGGTATCCCAGCACCAGGAAGAGAAAAAGCCTGACTGGACTCACCAGAGCAGATCCACAAGGCCCCCCTGCCTGGCAATGGCTGACTTCACTCGGTTGGCAAACTGGACAGCGTCTTCTTCAGGCTGTGGCAAAATAACACTGTTCAGCAGAGCAAAAGACCAAACAAGAAGCAGATCGGATGGCCTGTGTTTACCTTACTTACCTGCCTGGTCATTGGGGGCAAGTACCAGACACTGCAGACAATGGCCCAGCTGGTCATCATCCTGAGGAGGTAGGTCACCATGCCATACTTGCTGCTGTTCCAAAAGGCGTCTCCAAACTGTGGGTCATACTGCAGAGGCAGAAGAGCTCATGAAAGTCAGGCAGTAGCTGCACTCTCGCTGAGGCTCCAAGGTCCACTCCAAGCCCAACTACAGGCCAGCCTTCCCAGAGCACTGCACAGAGTGGCCTCAGCTTCCCCATGCCCTCAGATCAGCCTGCTGACCCAACAATGCCATGACTGAGCTGCTAAGACTGAGCAGGGGGCTACTTGTGCTTTAAGAATGTTTGCCTTCTCATACCTTGATGGCTACAGGGTAAACTGTGGCTCCAATTTCAAAGCTCCCCTTTTTGAACATCATCACAGATGTGTTGTTGATGCAGGTTCCTGTAAGAGGCAAGCACAGTCTTCTCAGCTTCCCCTTGCAAGTCATTTCACAAGTCTCGGCTATGTACCTATGCACCTGACCCCCAACACTCAAACCCTACTCTCTGTGCACAGGGTGTCACTGGGACACCACCAGGACTGCTACAATCTGGATTCAGTCAGCTTTATGGATGCAGTATCCTCTTTGCCTCCATGGAGGGTCTCAAGGCCCTTGGTTGCTTAAGAAGGGGCAACACAGTGACACGGTGCTGTTCAAGTGTGCCCTCCCACCAGCTGCTTGCCTGTCCTGGTGCCACAACTCACCTTCTGGAAAAATAAGAATGGGCAATTTGCTCTTGTCCTGGACGTGCTCTGTGAGCCTGCACAGAAGAGTGTCACCAGTTAGCACAGAAGCTGTCACCAACAACCCACGAAGCAAACAGTCCTTATCTGCAGTCACTGGGGTGCTAGCAACACTGGCACAGTCTCCCTGCACCCACCAAGCATGGCACCATCCTCACCCAAGGGATGTGGGCAGCCCTCCACCTGCCCCTCCCTCCAGACCTCCCCCTGCAGTCAGCAACTGTCACACCTTCTGGCAACCAGGTGACGATCTTTGACCTCAGAGCGTTCAAACCAGACATGGGGACAAGCCTTCACCATGGCTCTCTGTATCACACCCATGAGCCCTCCATGGATCTGACCCACCTGAGAAAGGCAAGAAGACACAAGTTACAAGGCCTAGGGACACACGAAAGCAGATCCTAGCTCCACTGGGGGGCAGACCTTACCATTGCGTAGTAACCGTCACTGGCCAGGATGATCACATCAATGGGAGATGTGTGGTTAGCTACACAGATGCCTCCATTGCGGGGTCTGTTTTCTCTAAATGCAAAACAAACAAACAAACAAACAAAAAAACAAATAAACAAAAAACACATGAGGGCAGGGGAACACAGCATGAGTTCTGCAAGGGGCTCAGATGGGAAGGGACCCCTGGAACAGACAGTGCCTCCTCACCGGTCATGGTAGGTGATGATGGCTGTGAGGGCACGCACGCAGATCCGGTAACACATCAGGTGCACATGCTTACTCAGGAACTCCTTACACCTGCAGCCCAGAGAGAGATCATCACTCTCAGTTCTACCATCTCCCCTGTGATGGTGCCCCTCAGCCCACCTGCCCCAGGCCATGAGATCCAACTGAGACTCAAAACAAGTCTCATCCTGGGTTTTGCTGTCAGCTTATGCCCACAGATTCTTAAAACTCTTGAGATCCAAACCTTGCCCTTTGCTCTTTTTCTTGTCTTATTCCCTTCAGAAGCTGAGTGAGCTGCCACAGCTTAGTGCTTGCACCTTGGCCCTTTGTTAAGAATTACTAGGAGTCTGTCCCTGAGAGGCTACAGAAGCCAAGACCAGCTGCCTTGCCTGCAGCAGGCAGAACAGGAAGGCCTTGCAGGGAAACAGCTTCAGGATTTCCAGGTCCCAGCCTGCACAGGGGTATCCCCGTCTTCTCCTCCCTCATGGAAAAGCTCACCTTCCATTTGGCAAATATCCCACCACTGTTGTTCCAGTCACCAACAAGCTGATACCAGTGAATGCCAGGGCTATCCTGCAGGGAGAGAGAGAAGACACGCACTAGCAACACGAGGGCCTGAGCTCACCAGGCAGCTTGTCTGTCCTGGTGATGTGAACAGGGTCTATGGCCCACTGCTGGATGCAGGGGGGACAGGCCACCAGCAGGATGTGTTGCCTCAGGCAGCAGCACTCACCTGAGGGGCAGGAGGAAGCAGTAGCGGATGAGCACACCCAGGCCCCAGAGCACTGTGAGGCGCAGGCTGATGTACTGGAAGTTGTAGTTGGTCCTGCTGAGCAGATTCCAGGACTCTAGCTCTTCAGCTGAGAACCTCTTGGTCACTTCATCATCCATGATGGTCTCGATGCCTTTGCGGCAAAAATAGAAGATATCTGAGAGTTCAAACTCCGGGGTGTCCAGGGCTTTGCCACTGCCACTTCGGCGGATCTCCTTTATCTCCTCTTCCAGTGATGTTGGCTCCTTTGCAATGATACCTGCAACACACAGCAGGCAGCTCTGAGCAAGGCTGGAGGACAGATGAGAACCAGAGCTCTCCACTCACTGCCTGTCCCTTTCTGTCTCCAGTATAGAAAGGCACAAACTAGACTGACCTCCCAGCTACCTAGAAATGAAGCATCCCCTGGCGCTTCCCTCTTCCTCATAACAGGGACCTCTCTATTGCTTCTGCAATCTGTCTACATGGAAAAGACCTCCCAGCACACCTCAACTGCTCACCACCCTCATCCCATCTTGCAGAGAACTTTGGACTTTGCATATGCCCAGGCAGGGCAAAACCTTACCATTGACATAAGGCTTGTATAAGGGGTGGTTCTTCTCCTTGGCACCACGCTCTATCCTCAGCGTCGCCCACTGCAAGACACATGCCAAGATGTTTGTGTGCAACACAACAGAGCCTCAGTAGGAAGCAGGTAGTGCCAGATGGAAAAGAAATGCTCCGTGGTGAGATGGCACAGCAACATCTTCTGCAGCCTCCCTGTCCTGTGGGCTCTGGTGCAACTGGTTTGCAGTTGCCACTGCAGAGGCCCTGGGAGGACCATGCAACCTGCTGCAGGGTCTGCACTGCAGGAAGCCAATCATGCAGCTGCTACTATTTTTCAACCTTAATTTCTTCCAAGCTCAAAGCAGAGACTTTTTTCAGCCTGCTGGCCAGCCCTGCTCAAACAGCAGTGGCTGTACAACAGATCCTTCAGCAGGCTGCACTCCACATTTAAGAACCTAAGACCTCCCTGTCAAGCAGAGGGCACCCTCTTCCTTTTGCTTGGGCTGCCGTGGTAGGGTGGTGTACACTTTATCTGCTAGGAAATTAGCAAAAATTCTGGTCTTGACAGGGACTTGCTCCTGGGAGATGTGCTGGCTGTGGAACAGCCCATAATATCAGTCTGCCAAAGGCAGACAAGGGAACAGAATGACCCCAAGTTGGAAAATTCCACTTGGCCTCCCTGTGCCAAGGGCTGCTGGTAATCCTCAGAGGCTGCTGGTCCAGACATGACTGTTGGGCTGGGCAGATAAGCAGGTGGCACCCTGGGACAGAAGGGTACTGGCCATAGAGGCTTGGAGGTCACAGTACAGGAGGTCCTGCCTCTCCTCCCACTTCTGCCTCACCCAAACCTCTGCTGAGCAGGGCAGCCCATGGAGTGCAGCCTTGTCCTGGCTGGGACATCACCCCCAAGCACACATCTACAGACCTGTGATGCTGCACAGGCCATGCTATCCTGAAGACCTCCTGGAGTAGTTATGGGGGAAAACCAGCCCACAGACAGAGGTCTAGCAAAGTGTGTTTGACCCAAACAGGTAGTATGGAACCAGTACATGTCACCAACAAACCAACCTCCCAACCAAGCCACCTGCAATGCTCTGCTGAGGGTGAAAAGCCCCTCTCGTAGCACGACCATGCATGACAATACCCTACAAACACACTGAAAACTCTGAAACATTACTTACCTGAAAAATCTTTAATAATGTTTTCATGTAAACCTTGCGGATGCCAAAGGAGACCCCAAAAATTGCTGGCACAATGATGAAAACCAGAAGCAGAGTGAAGAGGACAGTTATGGAAATCCCCAAGAGATTAACAACCAGGCTGTCAAAGGGGAGCAGAAGAAACATGGTGAAGGGCCCAGGCAAGGCTGGTGCCCTGCAGACAGGCAGAGAGGCTGCCCGTGGAGATGAACTAGTCCTCCTGTTACTCAGGAACAGTCTTGCACACGCACTGAGTCCACAGCCTGCTCGCAGACCCCATTCCAAAGTTCACATCCTTTTTGGGCTCTGCAAGAGAGGGGATGCAACAGGACCTGGAAAAGTAGTCAGGAGAACAAGCAAACAGTCTGCCAGGAGCCCAGGTGAGCTCGGACCACGTGGGCTGAGGAGCTCAAATATGGAAGATGGGCACAGGTTCCTCCATGGGTGCGTGGCAGGCGCTGGGGTGGAACACGGGCAAAAGTGGAAATTGTCCCCAGGCACCGCTGAACCAGTCCTGCTGTGGGGCAGCTCGTGAGGACACTGGTTGAAGAATCCCCGTCTGGCTGTGGAGAGCATGCAGAGCCTCTTCACAGGGACAAGGTGGAGTCCATCCCTGAGTCTGCATTGGAGATTAAGGGAGTTGGCACTGTGGGAGCCTACCGTGTCTGGAGCTATTATTGTTCTGGTGAGGACACGGGTGCTCGCGTAGATCCTCGCATGACGCCTGGAACAAGTTTAATTTTGGAGGCCCCTGGCATCTGCTCATGCTGAAGGGTCATTACAGACACAAATGAAGCCCATGTCCCTGGAAAGCTCTTCAAAAAGTGAGCTGGCTTCTTGGCAGAGGAGGCACTCACATGCCACCAGCACTAGTGCAGGAGAGAGAAATCAGTCAGGAAAGTCATGCAGCTCGGAGAGACGTCAACTCAGAGAGGGTGGCAGGAGGCCAGGGACAGTGGGCTCTGGAACCTGGAAGGCACTGCTTGGGCTGAGTTCACATCACTCAGAGCACCTCCTGAGGCACAGCAGATTCGGACTGGTGCTGCTCAGCACTGTCACGCACTCAGGAATCACCCCTGCTGCCACTCGTGTTTTCACACCATCCACACCTCAGGCTGAGCAGACTCCTCCAGAACCACACCTAGAGCACAGGACCGGCAATCAGGCCCCGAGTACCAGGAAGGCGCCAATGGAGGGACAGAAAACCCCTCCCCATGACAAAGATCTCATATCCCATCTCATGTCAGAGGCATCCCGCAGCACCGAGCTCACGGGAACCGGATTCCTGGGCGGGGATCACTTCCTCTGCTCCCGCACCTCACCGCGCCACCTCACCCCGATTACAGGAGGGACAGGAAGCTCGCCCAAGGGGACAATTACTGCTGGTGACGAGCCCGAGTGGCACTCCTCGGGTCACGGGGACCAGCCCAGGGCTGGATGCCCCCGCAGAAACCGGGTCCAGAGGGACCGAGTCTGCTCGGGACAGCATCCCCGCGGAATGTCACCTGGGACGGAGCTGATCCTCCCGCTCCCCCGTCTGCGTGTTGGGGCTGAGCACCGCCGTACCGAGGTGCTGGGTGCTCCACGTGACCGCGCACACCCAGCCGGGCCGGGGCTGCGCTGCCCGCCGATCACACGGGCCACCGGCAGAGCTGCCGCTGCGGCCTCTCGCTGTCACCTGGCCGTGGCCCCGGGACAGGCGCGGCACCGGGCAGGATGCGCGGCCGGCAGCCGGATGCGACGATCCCCGGGCGACCGCGGACATCCCTGCCCGCCGGCCACCGCCAGGACCGGACCAGAGCGGCGGGGACCGCGATCGCATCCGTGCCGTCCGCACCATCTGCCTAACGGAGAGCCCGGAGCCGATCCCAGCTCTGCTCTCCGGGACACGCGCAGCGAATCGGGGCAGGGCCGAGCTCCGCTCTCCACCGGGCCGAGCGGCGGGGCCGGGCTGTGGCACCGGAGCGGGGCGCGGCCCGCTGGGGCGGTGGGAGGCCCCGCTCCCCCGGCGGGTCCCGAATAACGGTTCCGCGGTCGGGGCGGGCCCTGCTCAGCGCCCCCACACCGGGCACAGCGGGCTGCGCGGCCCAGGGGTAGCGGGGGGTTGAGAGGGCCGGAGGAACCGGGGCCGGGCAGTCACGCACTCACCTCCCGCCGCTGCCGCTGCCTCTGCCGCCGCCGGGCCCCGGCCCCCGGCCCCGCCCCCGCCACGTGCCGTGCGCGCCCCCGCCCAACGCTGCGTGCACTGACGTCAGCACGCAGCCCGCGGGGCCGCGCCCGCAGCATCCACCGCTTGGCCCAGCGGAAGGGGGAGCCCGCGTGCCCCGGCCCAGACACGGCCACGAAACCGACACCGGTACCGACACTGTGGGGACTCGCCCATCGCCGTCACTTTATTGTTAACTCCCCGTTACAGCAGCAGCCACCGTGCCCCCCGCGCAAGGCACTTGGGCAGCACCGGGACCCCGCCGCAGCTCTCGGCTCCCGGCCTTGGCCTTGGCGTTGCCCCTGAGCCTGCGACGGCAGGAGGCAGTAGGGAAGAAGCTCCCGTCGTACCGGCAGCTTTCGACTCAGGAGCGTGGGGCACCGGAGGAGTTCACAGAACTGTGAGCAGCGTCTGCTGCTGCCTCCCCAGAGGCCATCGTAGCCCAGCCAGGAGCGGAGGGTCTGCACCTCCACACGCTGCTCTCCTACCAATACGGGGCCTGAGACTCGGAGCGGCGCCAGGTCTGCAGCTGGGACAGGACCACGGCGGCGGCCCGGGAGGTGCCGAGGTGGTCCCAGGCCCCGCTGGCAGCCCTCAGAGCATGGGAGGGAGGGTGGATCGTGCCCACAGGGCAGATCCTGTAGTTATTCCCATGGTTGTTGTCCCAGTGGGTCTTCTGACGGCACTGGAAGAAGATGCAGAACTCTGCAGGAGTTCTGCAGGAGACAGACGGCTTAGGCAGGGTCAGCTCAAAGGAGAAGGTGTCTGTGTCAGCAGAGCCATATGTGCTGTGCATGTACTGGCAGAAGATATCCCGGAAGTTCTTCCAGCCATCAAAGGTGATGCGGACCATCACTTTCTTCTCATACTCGATGTTTCTGACCTTCACTGTCCCTGACAGGGAACGATCCTGGATCAGGCAGCTCTCCAGGCAGACGAGGTTGCTGTGCAGGCGGCTGCGAAAAGTCACGTAGTCTGCAGAGGGCTGTGGGAAGTCCAGCACGTACCTGCACACCTCTGGATGTGAGTCCTGGGTCTTGGGTCTGAAGCGGACAAGGTCAGACAGGGCATGCTGCAGGTCACAGAGGTCCTCCTCAAACTTGGAGAAGAAGTGGACAGCCGTCAGCGAGAGTCCCTTCATGTCAGCAAACACGACCTTCTTCTTCTTCTGCCCCCTGGAGCTCCTGGTGTTGTCTCGCCGCTCGGGCTCAGGCTCTGCGTTCAGCTTCTGGTTGAGGCAGGACCGGAGGGGTTTGCGGCCCCGGCTGACCCGCAGCTCCTCGTAGTTCAGCAGCTTGCAGATGGGGGGCGAGTGGCTCAGGCAGAGCCGCACGGTCAGGTCTACGGGCATGGCTGGGGGCGAACGACCGCGCTGCGCACCTGCAAGAGCCCGGAGGCGAGGAGAGGGTCAGGCGGCGAGCCTTCGGCCGGCCCCGGCCCCTGCTTCCCCTCCCGCTCCCTTCTCGCCGGCGGAGGCTCCGCACGAGCAATGGGGCCGTGGGAGCGCGGGCGGCCGGGACACCTGGCGGCAGCCAATCAGCGCCCGGCTCCGCCCCGAGCAGCCAATGGGAGCGCGGCGGTGGAGACGGAGCGGGGCCGGTACCGGTACACAGCCAGCCCCGGTACACAGCCAGTCCCGGTACACAGCCAGCCCCGGTACACAGCCAGCCCCGGTACACAGCCAGCCCCGGTACACAGCCAGTCCCGGTACACAGCCAGCACCGGTACACAGCCAGCCCCGGTACACAGCCAGTCCCGGTACACAGCCAGCCCCGGTACACAGCCAGCCCCGGTACACAGCCAGCCCCGGTACACAGCCAGCCCCGGCAGAACGCGAGCGGTTCTGGGCCACACATTTACTGAGGCTGCGGAAGAAAAGCAGCGCGACCCCGGCCCTGAGCTGCTCAACCGGGCCCTGCCAGGCGCTGCTCAGGGAGTCTGAGCACAAAGAACACTCAGGCTCCCCTGCTGTCCAGAGTCAATCAACCACGCTGGTTATCCCAGTTCCTCACCTTGAAAATGAATTCCACTCACATCGCTGTGTCTCTGGTATCTGTGCTCAAAATCACCTTCACTGCTTGGCTCACATGTGACTCCTTGACAGGCAGGACTGTCACCCCAGTCAGATCACCCCTGCCACCCGCTAATCCCTCCAGAGCTCTCCAGCCACTTAGGTTAAGCAGCCCTGAGTCTTCCTGCTGACGGCACAGATTTCCATCAGCCCGTGACACCATCAACCTGTCAGGATTTATGCACAGCTTTCCATTGCTACCCAGCCCATGTCCCCACCAGAGCACACCTGCAGGACAGCCCGAATCCAGCGCCCACTGGCAACACCCTGCAGCTCAGAGCTGGCTCTGGGCAGCAAAAACACCAGAAAAAGAGGCAAGAGAATCAAAGCAGCACTATCACCTCAAAGGATGTCTGGCACTCAGACCACTGCTGAGCAGACACTCCTGCCTGGGGAGGAGCAGGACAGCCACCTCTGCGGGTGACCAGGAGCCAGACACACTTGTCTGGCTGGGCCTGGTGGTGGCTGCTGATGGCCACTGCTGCTAGGCATCTCTCCACCCTCCAAAGGGGAGCTGCAGGGTCAGCCATGGAGCACTCCTCCCCCAAGAGGCTTCACAGTGGCTGCAGCTGCCCAAGTGACATCTCCTGAGGTCATGACAGAAAGCCATCCCCTTTCCTCTGAACTAAGGGCTCGAGGTTGTGCAAGCTGTCTGCTCTTCAGCATCTGAATATTTGAAATTTCCCCACAGAGTTTCCAGTTGTCTCCCCACCATGCACAGAAGCTTGGGCAGGCAGATATGGCTAACCAAGGAATAACCATCCTCACTGAATCACATGTTATTTATTTGAGATCACTTTCCTGTAGGCACCCAGGAAAAAAGAATAAGAACTGCCTTTGATTACTTCTCTGGACAGGACCTTCAGAGGAACAACTCCTGTGATTCCACCTGGGTGGAACCAGACCCAGTTAGGGACAGGGACAGGAGCCCCTCAGGCTGACACGTCTGCAGCCATGTGAGCTGCAGAGGTGAGGCAAGTACTTGCTGTCTGGACAATGTTCAGTCAAACTTAACAGGGCCAAGGAGAAAGTCTGCCAGACGTGCCCCTGAGACACTCTCCAAGCAGCTCTTCTCTAGCATGCTTTAGATTACTGACAGCTTTGGCTGGAGCTTCAGTCACCTCTGCAAAGCTGCCTGGGCTGTAGATATGGTCAGGACACAATCCCCAGCCCTTCCTGAGGGCAGAGCTGTTCTGCTGATTCCTAAGGATTAAAGCCAGCCTCCTCTTAATATCTATACTTAAAAGAATCTTCTTTACCTAAATGGATTCATTAGGAGCATGATAAACCACGCATGCAAAGCCACTCACACTACCAGAGACACTGTATGACCCTGCACTAGGCAGAGGGAGTATCAGAGCAGCATAGGCTGCTCCTCACACAGCACCATGCAGGAAAGACCCTTTGCTCTTGAGCTGCAATTTCCATCCTTAACATGTTCCAAATCCCTTCTGCAAGAACCCAGATTTGCTCTGCCAGCAAGTATCTCTACACTTGGTGGGGTTTTTTGCTCAATTGACCATGTGGCAAAGATGGCACAGAGGTGTGTCCCCCCCTGCAGCTCACCTCAGGGCAACTGTCCCCTTGCACAATGCCTAGGGTTGCACGAACTCCGTGACAAGATCAAAGCTTATGAAGGAAGGTGGAGTTTCCACGGGCAGGTTGCCACACAGTCAGACAGACATCTCCCACCCAACAGCCTCACTTAACCAACAGCGCTGAGCTGGAGACCCAGGGAACACAGCACTGCAGACACCTGCAGGACAGACAGCCCGGGGAGGGGACACACAGGGACACAGCCCCGCCCCAATGCCCTCTGCCGGTCTGTCAGAGTGGCAGCCGCAGTGTTCACCAACCCCAACCTCCCTTGCACCCCCAGCCCTGCACTCACCGCTCGCCCCTCAGATGAGCTGCACAGCTCCCGAGGCCACCAGGGGGGCGATGGCTCGGTACCGGATCAGGTGCTGTGAGCCCTCCTCCAGGTCGATGGTGTACTCCCTGCAGAGAGGGGCAGGGTCAGCACCACTGCTTCTGTGCAGCCAACTTCTTACCCTGCAGCACAAGGGAAGCACCCACCTACCCGGGCTGACACCCCCCCCACCTCTGCTCTCCCACCCCCTGCCACTGATCACCCACCCCCTACCCCTGGTCACCCACCCCCTACCCCTGTTCATCCATCTCTGGCTCCACCAGGATGTTCTCCTGCCGCTCCAGCACCCTCAGGAACACGAAGGAGTCCAAGTTGGGCTTTGGAACTGCAGAACAGGGATTAGGAGTGTGAGCTCAGGTCTAGCTGATGCTCCTCTGCAGGACACCTGGAGCTCCCCAGAGCTCTCTCCACACCCCCAGGCCCAGGTTACTCACTGGATTTTAGGAGAGACACTTTCTGCAGGTTGGGTGGCATATGTTTCAGGGCCACATTTTTCAGGTAAGTCTCAGTGTTTGCCATGTACCTAAAATAAACCATTGGAGCATTTACTGGGTTAACTACACACAGATTTGCACAGACTGTACTGACTCACAGGCATGGTCAGAGACAAGCCTGACACTGTCAAGCGTTGTTTTGCTGGCAAGCCTAGCAATGAGCTCCTGCTAAAACCCCTGATTTTTACAGACAAGGCAAACAGTCCTAAGAACTTCTAAGCATAACACATGGGTGAGTTCTACAAGCCACGAGAAGGGAGATGCATCCAGAACATACTCACTCCTTAGCAAAAGCAAATTCCTCTGGTGACAGAATGGAAGGCTCCCCTTCAGCTCGAGACTTCTCCTTCTCCAGGATATGGGGGAAAAACTTCTCTATCTGATATTGGAACAAAATCCCACAGACTGAAACAGACCTCCCTGTTCAATCCCCACTCCAGAGGCTTCCCCTGTGAGCAGGGCTTCACTGCTGCACAGGCCACACTCGCCCATGCCCATACCCTGGGCAGCACTAGTAGTACCTTCACGAGCCGACACCGCAGGTAACTGCTGAGCACGTAGCGGATCCTCTCAATCTCCATGCAGTGAACACTGACCTTCAGGTCTCCTCTCTTTGCCCGTTTCAGGTTTGCCTCCTGCAAGGAAAGGCAAAGAGAAATTAAATGGCTGAAAGCCCAAGCTGGGTTTTGTACACAGGACACACAAAAACAGCCAGCAGCGGCCTTTGGTGACATAGCACAGTGTTTCCTTGTATCTCCCAGTTCCCTCTCCAAGACAAGCTCAAGGAGGATTCTCGGAACAGCCTCATCTCAGGGACAGAGCAGCAAGCAATCCTGGCAATCCCAGAGGAACCCAAGCATGTACTTGCCAGGCCAGGCACGGGGGGCCTGGCTGTACCACCACTTTAGCCCTGCGGAACCCACCATGTGGTCCAGCTGCTCCACCACACACTCAATGATCTCGGGTTTGCTCTCCAGCAGCTCTGGAGCAAATTTTTCATTCAGCCAGGCCTGAAAGAAGAAAGATTGTAAGAAGCGAGGAACGCGCTTGCTCTGCTCCCCAGCACCCAGACCCTCGGCCCTCCCCACCGCCCCCGCCAGACCAGGGGGCCGGCACCCCCCACCACCCCACATCTGCCGGCCAGCTCGGGGCTTTGCTTTCCGTCACCCCACCGCGCTCCCCAGCAAACCCCACCTGTTCCAGGCTGCGGATGAGCTGCGCCGGGGTGAGCACCAGCTCCTCGCTGCCACCGTCCGAGTCCGCCTCCCCCTCCGTCCCCGTCCCGCCCGCCGCCGCCATCCCGCCTCGGCTCACGGCGCAGGCGCGGCGCTGACGTCATCGCCGTGCGCCCGGCGCAGCCCGAGTGACCTCACAGCGTCACCCTGAGGAAAATGTCGGCGATCTCCAGGGCCGCGCGGGCCTGCAGGGACCCCCGAGAGGCACCAAGGGGCCGGAAAAGCGATAAAGCGGCAAAGTACGACACAGACAACGGTGTAAGAAAAGATTTACTAATCCGTTAGTACTTCCGCCAATATTGCAACAGATGTGAAAGGCAAGCACTGTTACAGTTTAGAAAAAAACCCCAAAGATTTATACAATGAAAATATTAAACAATTCTCAAAAAGAAAAAAAAATAATCAGTGGCTAAGTAATAAGCCTGGAATTTCAGATCCAGATTAGCACCTACAGCTCCAACAGCAGCCAGAGCACTGTGTCTGCTCCTGTAAGTCACATCCTCCTCTAAATGCCTAAATTTCTTCTACAATTGGACAGTGACACTCCAAGCCTAGACCAGGACATCCTTGCTTTGACAAGGGAAAAGTACAGGAGAAAAATATTAAGCCAGCTTGGTTTGTAGGGACTTTACTGCTGCAGGAACTGCTGAGGAATGCTGATGAGTGGGGGATACTAAATAATGCACTGCTCTACTTCTCGAGTGTGCCAGCAGAGAATTAAGAAATCACCTTACACAACAATCTAACAGTTTGCCAAACCAGTTTTTTTCCTATAAATTATATATAATAAATCCATAAAGAAACAGTTTTACACTTCACATATTAACCAGAGTAGGGTAGGAATTGTTGTGTTTATTGGTTCAGCATCCATTTTATTGTACTTACAGTTTTATGAACAAACAGACCCCCCTCTTCTGGTAAGCATGGAGAGATGCAACAGCACAGACACAGTAGTAGAAAAAACACCAGTATTAAAGTCCAGCTGTTCTTCTCCTTTCTAGGAACAGCCAAAAACATTTTAAAAAAATGTAACACTTTGCCTTCTGGTTTTCCACAAGAATCAGCACAGATGCTGTGCTCGTGGCCTTGAGTCACTTCTCACCAGGCAGAGGCACTGGGCATCCCCTCACTCCAACAGGGACTGGAGGGAAGGGAAAAAGCCCCAGGTCTGCCTCAGCTGATGCACGGAGGGTTTGAGCACTCAGGAGGGACAGCCCTGTGCTTATGTGACTAAAATTAGACTGCTGCTGGGCCAAGTGCCCTGTTCCTTCCAGAAGAGAATGTAGTTTTACCACTTCTGCTTTTCCTTGAAAAACAAGCCAACCAACCAACCAACCAACCAACTAAAAAGTGATCTCATTGCTTAGAAGTTTGCCAGAAAATGGATGCTGACCAGCTAGGTCGCCCCGTGGGGAGCAGTTTTAGGAAGTTAGTCCTTGTAATAGATGGCACCATGGATCTGGCAGCAGAGAGGAATGATGCTCTAAAGTAGGAGGTAGGGGAACAGCAAGTCCACGATCTGCTGGAAAAGAAGGTTCAGAGTATTAGAAAACTATTACTAAATAAAACCAACAGTACCTTATGATGGAAAGGCTGCATGAGAAAAAATTTTTTTTCTACAGAAGAGAGAAAAATTTTGGACATCATCCAGCACAAGTATGCAGATTTGCCAGCACACAGCTGGGCTGTGATTACATACAGCTGTGGGAAAATACTGTGTCAGTATGACAGGACTGGGGAGACTGATCCAGTGCAGGGTGAACACCTACCTGAAACTCCAGTTTTATCTTCCACTGCTCATACCTCTGTCTTCATAAATGGTAATTTCAATCTGCACAGAAAAGTTGTTAGGGAAACATACTACAAGAAGATTATAAAAACAAACAAACAAAAATGGCAGAGAAATATTAAGGTTTTAGAACTTCTGGCTTTTCCTCTTCACACCTGTGGTTTCAGGGCTGGTCTCAGAGCTGCAAAGCAAAGGGGAGCAGTGCATGTGCCCTGTGCTCTCAGGGAAGTCTCAGAGGGCAGACTCCCATGCTCTTGTTTTCATTGTCTGTTGATGTGCCAAAACTTGTAAGTGCTAAAATCTGACCAGAGATGGCACAGACAGCAGAGTAAGCAGAGAGCCACATGTCCTGCTGTATGCCTGGTCAAACACATGTGCCACACCGAGACAGCATGGGCTCTCTCCTGGTCTGTTCACCTAAGGGGGCACAGAAGGATACAACTCTTAGTCCTCTCTCAATGGGGTCTGTCAGCAGGAGGCCCTGAGGAGCATAGATCTTCTCATTCTGTTCCTGAATGAACTTGGCAATTTTCTTTAGAACCTGGAAACAGAAGAGCACAGAAGTTTCAGTTCCTCCATGGGATGCCGAAGTTGGAGACCCCAACACCAGATCCATCAGTCTTAGGAGAGCACAGCACACAGAAAGAGGCAGAGCTTGCACAATTCCCCTCAAGCACATCAGATCATTAGGTGACTCAAACTGACTCACACAGACAGGTCTGTCTGATATACAAGTGACCCTGCTCTGCTACAACACCCAGAGCCTGTGTGGTGTTTGTAGGACAATGGTGCAAACTCCTAGCAAGACACAGGCCTCTGAAGCCCCTGAGCCACACCACCTCCCAGGTAACACACTACACAACAGAATTCACCTTCTCATAGTGTGTCTCCATGCACAAGAAGATGGTATAGGCAGTCAGACAGGCCAGGCACCCTTCAAGGTAGGACTGGCCCCCAAGCTTTTCAGCTTCTGCGTAGAGGTTGTTCAGTGTTCGGACAGTCTCTTCAAATTGCTGCCTGTCAATCTGCAAGAGAACTCAGGTTTAGCTCTCCTGCCCTGCACACTGCAGAGCTCACTCGTATCCTCAGATATCCACCTGCACTTGCTGCCTGACTGCACCTCCACACTTGGCAGCCACCGTGCTTAGAGCCAAAGTCTGAAGGACACTGGAGTTACAGCCCTGTAGTTCTTTGTTAGATATCTGCCAAGTGATCAGATTCAGTGTCTGAATTCCAACATAATGTGAACACAAAACAATTGGGAACAACATAGTAGCTAAACCAGGGTGCAATTCAACAAGAAAAAAACCAAAAAACCCTAATTGACAAACAAGGAGTAGAAAGAGCAGTCAGGGAATGGAATGGCAGAGCTAACTCTTAGCAACAGCACCACTGGTCAGACAGACTTTCAACAATGAAAAACAAATAAATGAGGAAGAGAAGTGTGGTGAGAAAACAAAGAGGCGCCAGCGAGAAAAGTGTGTTTTGCATTTGGCTGAAGCTATTCCACAGGATGAAAGTACTTGAGAGGTTCCTTGTGAGGACAGATGGGCACAGCTGCAGCTCTGCACCAGAACCGGCGGTGCCAGCGCCCCGGGCAGGACTGAGCCTTCTTCTTGCTGCCCCCAGGGACACGGTCTGTCCTGATGCGGGGGCAGCACAAACACCACCGCTCCATAAACTAAAAGAAGCATTTTAAACTATTTTTCGTGCAGCTTTTCACCGCGAATTAAAAGTATTTTAACACCGCTACCACTCAGAAATATAATCGGTACAATAAACAACGGTTTTGTGCCAAAAAATAAACATTATCCACAGCAGGGCGAACTCCTGGCCTCTCACGCACCACGCACAGGCTGTGATAAGAGAGGATCAGAAAGCGCTGGCAGCCTCACAGGCAGCCCCGAGGGCTCCGGCAGCCTCCCTGGGCCGGGCCGGGCCGGGCGGACCCGCCGGCACCTACCGACGGCTCCGATCCAGCTGCGGGGGTGTGCGGGGAACCCACCGCCGGCTCCACAGGCGCCGCCGGTCTGTCCGGTCACCCGTGAATGCCCGTCGGATGCGGCCCGGCCCTGCCCTGCCCCGCCGCGCACAGCCCGAGCCGCCGGTCCCGGCGAGAGCGGCACCGGCCCGGGCAGCCCCGGGGGCCGTGAGCGGGCCCGTCCCGCTTTACCCTGTTCTCCAGCTCGGCCGGGAACTTGCTCTGGAACTGGCAGCGCGTCCCGCCGCTGTAGTCCCGCTGGATGAAGACTTTGCCTGACACCGGCGCCTGCTGCGGCCTCATCGCTCCGCTCCGCTCCGGGGGAGCCGACAGAAATTGTCGCCACCGTTCCGGGCGCGAGAAGGGCGGAAGTGCCGCCCGGCGCACGCGCCACAGCCTCGCTCTCACGCAATGCGCAGGCGCGTCCCCGCCCCCTGGCCTCCGGCAGCAGGCTCCGCGCATGCGTACCCGGCGCTCTCCTCCCATTGGCCACTCCTTCCCCCAATGCACGGAGCGCCGGACCCAGTGCGGCCGAGAACTTTCCGAACGCTCCCGAGTCCTCCCGAGCCCCTCCGAACCTTCCCCTGGTCCCTTCCGAACCCTCCCGAACTCCGTGGCGCGGGAAGGCCTGTGGGGAGCTGTCCTCCGCGGCCCGCACCGTTATGCCCCGGTGTTAATGTCCCCGTGTTCATTTCTTCCCTGTTTCCTCGGGCACCGCGGGCGGTGGGAGCAATGCAGCACCCTCAGCTTTTGTTCCGAGATGATTTTGCTGATAAACGCGGTCATTTCCAGGCCCGTTAACCTCTGACCTTGCTCAAGGCACAGGCGAGGTACCAGGGCTCGTAGTTTGAGGAGAACCTGAAACTCAAACGATGGACCCTCTCTTTCATGAGGAGGACTTTGCACCTCAGCTCTCTACTCAGTGGGAAAAGTCACATGGCGGCGCCTAAATGACCTCTGGATCCAATGACATTGCTTTAAAATATTTTAAATTTAAACATAAGGTGTAATGCATGTGTTCAGCAGACCAAAACTCCCCTGAGAAATGTCAGCCCCCTGTCAGGTAATGCAGGATGGAGGGGAACAGGGTGATAACACGAGTGATAGGAGATTTCTGGTGTCTATGAGAAGCTGTGCCCACGGGATTCGAATAAGCAAATAGTAATTAATGGGCACAATCGCTGAGCACAGTCCCCAGCGAGTATTTTCTGGGGTCACACATAAGAGATTTGGAGCAAACCTTCCTGCAAAGGCTGCCAGTGAAGTGCTCAGTGTATTTCTGTGTTAATTAACGAAGAGCTTCTGCAGAGGGACTGCAGGAGCTGCAGGTCCAGTGGAAGTGAAGTCCCAAGGAGGAATGAACTCCAGAGCAGCCACAGTGCCCCAGGCCCTGCTCTGTCTGCTGGGTCAGTGTCAGAGCAGACTGAGGGACCTGACCTGCTCCCTGCCACCCTGGGCACTGAGGCTGCTGTGCCAGGAATTGTCCCACTTCAAAGTACGATGAGACTTGCAGAGAGCCAGAACCAACCCAATGCTCACGTCCTCCCTGTCTGGGAGCCTGGCTGTCACCGTTCACTCTGCAGTGCATTCTGTGGGTCAGGGCTCACCCACTGCCTGTGTCCCCTGTGCTCTTGCTGTGTCTTGGACAGATTATTTCTTCCTAAACCTCTTTTCTTGTGTGAGAGGATGACCGAGTTCCCAGCCCTGAGACACTGACCTGGAGAGCAGTGAGCACTGCCTGCCCGGGGATCTCCTGCTGGCTCAGCACTGTGTGGATTCGCCCCAGTGCTCCCAGTGTCCGTCTGCCCCGGGGCTGGCACGTCAGGAGGAGGAGAGCCAAGGTCCTGGGATGCCTGAGCAGATGGGAGTCTCTGCGAGTAACTGTCAACATAGGTTGGAAATTTTTACAAATGGGGAAATAAATATTAAAAAAGCAATGCTTCACCTTGTGAGCCCCTTGAGCACGTGTCCATGGGAGATGGATTTGGCACAACCCAGCAAGGGTCCTGTGGCAGAGCAGGTCTGCAGCATGTTTTGCTGCTCTGGACAGATGGGAGCCAAGAGTTTATTTGGAACTGTTGGTGCACTTGTTGGCACATTTGCAAATGTTCATGGAGCCAAGTGCCATAAATACAGAAATGAGCTGACCCACCTCTCTTGAGGAAGTGCTCTGTCTTCATTAGTTCTTGGCATCATCCTGCTTGAAGCACTTCCTGTTTTCTTCTGAATCTTTTCATTCTTGCTTAGAAAAGGATTATGAAATTTTACAATACAGTAATAAACTGCATTATTTATTAAATAAGAAAGCCTTGTAAAAAATAGGAGAATTCAATCCAGATGCAAGGGCATTTGAAATTCCAGATGTTTGTAGTAAAATACAGTCTCTAATTCATGCTCTTCGAGACAAAAAGTGTTCCTGGCTGGGCATCCTGGCCCATCTCGGTATGGCTGTGTCTCCTTCCTCAGGCTGGCCCAGGTTTAGGAGCAGCCGTGGTGTCTAACTGTCTAACTAAAATTCAGCATCCCCCTTGGGATGCAGCCGGGGCTGCACAGGCTCAGGCTTGGGGAGACTTCTTCCAGATCTGCTGTCCAGGCAATGTCCAGCACCAGCTGGCTTAGAGCTGGTCCAGGGGCTGGTGGGCTGGCATGGCTGGGCTGGTGAGCCTATAGATCACCCCTCTCCCACAGTCTGCCAGTGTTTATGGAGGCAGCAAGCTTCTGATAAAAACAAACAAAAATGTATATACATTGAGGACAGCTGGAAGCAGAAGGTAGATGAAGTCAGGCCTTAATGGAAGGGTGATTAACCAGCTTGCTGGTGGCTGGCGAGCAGCCTCCATCACTCCTCGTCTTCCTGTTTCCAGGTTGGGAGACCATAAGTGTTGGTGTAGGAGTCATGTGTGGGCCCTCTGATTTGTAAGGGTTCGGTATCCTTACATCCCATCCGGAGCTGAGCCTGATGAGTCATTTGTTGTCTCCTGCAATTGTTGTCTCCTGCACTGCAATTCATCAAGGAAGAAATAAACATAAGAATGATTTATTTAGGTTATTTTTTACAGAATATAATAAGCAGCGTCCATGTCCTCCTCTAGACAAAAGCAGTAGTTTTGCAATAATCCAGTATGCTGAACAGTGCTGTCACTGTCCCCAGCTGCATGCTCCAGGGACACATCTGTGATGTTTGGCTCCCCAGCAGGTCTCCAGGGCCTGGCAGAGACTGAGATCTGCTGCCACCTGGGGAAGGGACACCCTGATCACCTCTGGAGAGAAGCCAGGACAAATGGTGGAACCTGGTGGGCTGCTGCTGATCCTGTCTCACCCTCCTGGCCCTCACCTCCTTCCGCAGGAACAGCCTGAACTAATTAACCCTCTAGCACTCCATAATGAAGACTAATAAACACCTAATGGGTTTGCTTGAACAAACAACCTCGGCACAGGCCATAGGAAACCCCCAGTCCTGCAGTGTGGAGCCATAGATCCCCCAGCCCCATCCATGCTGTGCCTCGGGTATTGTCTCCTCTTTGGGGACCTGGGTTAGAAGCATGGTGAAAATAAGTGGGGCTTGTTCTTCCTGCAGACCCTGCCGTCAGCATCCTGTCCCCTGTGTCACAGCATGCCTGCTGTAGCTAGGTTTGTGCAATATCATAGCCCGTGCTCTGAGGGAAGCACACTCAGAAATATTCTGCTTCAAATATTGTACCAGATGGGCTGTGTTTTCCTAGCCTTTAGCTGGTTCCAATGTGCAGACAGTTAAGATCATAATGTTAACATTTTCTCAGATGTTTTATGTGCATATAAAATATTTTCAAAGAATGTGCTTTTGAATGCAAGGTTTTATCCTACTACAGTTTACTAGAATTTATAAAAACATTAAAAATATGTTTTCAGGATCTATGAGATGCTGCTGGCCTTTGGAGTAAACTCTGTAGCTCTTGCAGTGGAATATAATTGCTACTACATGGGAGATGTCTCTGCAGTTTTTATGATTAGGTAAATGCCCCAATTCTGCAGTCCCATATCTGTCACCTCTGGAGGTGGTTAACAAAAGGACAATTAAGAAAAAGTATGTTCCACCTCTGCAACAAAACCTTTTGCTTTCTGTCAGGGGCTAAACTTTTGGCTTCTGCAGACTTACATGTATTCAGATCAGGTACTAAAATTACAACTAAATAGCTCAGGGCAGCTCTTCAATGGACTGAGTTGCTTAGCTTATCTCCCAGAAAGTGCAACAGCAGCAATCGCAGCCTCCTGCAGGCTGCTGGAGATGCTCAGTGTTAACTTATTTCTTCCTGGCTTAACCAAAAACCCGATTCATGAAAGGAGACAAATGGCAGCTAGTGGATGTTTATGTAAAACATCTATGTTTCTGGAATAGAAAAGATGGCAAACTCTATAATCCCTGGGAATCCTTAAGGTCTGCCTGAACACAAAGGCTGAGCCTGGAAGTGTAGATCATGTAATCTGTCCATTTCAGGAACATCCACGTGGTGGCTTACTCCATTTTATGGTTCTACGCGTAAGTAGCTCATAATTTTATCAGGCTATTTTCTATTCAAAGATGGTCAATTAGAAAAAGCCTGTTAAAATTATGTAGCAAGGGTGCATGAAACCATAAAGAAAGGTAGTAAATCACTGTCAAAGAGAGAGCTGCAGGCTCTGTCTCCAAGCTGCACACCGTGAGCTGACCCAAAGTGTCTCAGCCCTTTCCAACAAATCTGTGGACTTTGGGGGACTGCACTCTCAGGATCCCATCCTGCTAGCACTGCTGCTGCAAAGGGAGGGGAGAGAAACCCTCTCTGGTGCATGCATTGAGCCCAGGAGTGCATCCCTGGGTTCAGACATCCCAGACACCTGGGGGGGGTCACACGGTGCTGAATCTGCAAGTTGGGAAGCTTGAAGAGTTCTGTTTGAGTTGTATGTAAGGGTTCCTTGCTATTCCTGAGCATGGAGTTTTCCAGCCTGATATGACCAAACATAGAAACTTGGGGCTGGTGGAAGAGACAGAAGGACTTTGAAACAAAGGGTCTTTCAGGCCACCTAATGCAGTGTAGATCCAAGAGGACAAATCGAATTTACAGGCATAGCTTAGATTGGGAGATATGCTTGCAAAGCCAATTTGTTTCATTTTATAGGCTTGAAAGATTCTAAGTCAGGGCTCCCTGTATGGTTTGGATTAGGTTTGGAAAGTGGTGTTCTGGAAAGCTGGATCTGAAGAGGTTTTCACTCAGGGTGCTTGGAATCGCGCAGGGCTGGGAGCCGGCGGGTCCGTGTCCAGGCAGCATCGGTGCTGGCTCAGGTGAACCCAGGGAGATGTTTCTGGGCCAGGACCTCCAGCGCTGTCTCGTGCTGCTTGGCCACATACCTTGAGACACCACCATCTTCCTCCTGGGCTGGTGGGAATCCATGTCACTCTTTCTCCAGCACAAGGAGCCACTGTGGCTCCCAGGCCCCTAAGCTCTGGGATGCATTTTGTGCCTTGCAAGCAGCAAGAAGAACATTTTAGCAGGGTGATAAGCTCCTGGCTCCCACTGCTCAGCTCAGCTGCCAGAAAAGTTCCCTGTGAAGTAGCACAATCTTTGTTTGGTCATTAAAGGAGAAAAAGAGAGGGAATCTTAGGAAATGCTTGAAACGATTAGGTGATCTTAACTCTAAGGAGCTAAACAAATGCAAAGCAATTCTCTCCCCAGTCCCTCGTGCTGCTGTAGAATGTAATCTCATTTCTAAACACACAATTACGGAAAATAAAAAGAAAAGAAAAGAATAATTAATTTCTGCTTCCTCATGCAAATCCTCTGACCAGTCATTTAGGGATCAGGGGCAATTCAGCTTCTTGTGCAAATTCCAAACTGAAGGCCTGAAAAAAGCAAGTGAATGGATTTACTTTTCTAAGAACCAGAATTAACAAAGGTTCCATTTTCCATGGTTATGTGCCTGGCCAGACAGCCCTTGCTGACAAGCTCTCAAAAAACATGTGTTGGCCTGTTGAAAAGGCCCCAGTGTTGACTGACAGACAATTGAAGTGACAAATTGTTTCATTGTACTTAGGAGGGAGAGCGCTGTATTAGATAATTATGGTGAGGAGGGAAGCGACAGGTCACAGGTCAGAAGACACGTCTGACCCTGTTTTCTGAAAGCTCTGAAAGGAGCCTGCACTCAGAGGAGCAGCGAGACGCTGACAGAGGTTTCTTTTCCCGTTGTGATGATTAAAAGCTAACGAAGATGGAGCAGGGATGGAATGGCTCCCCGCTCGCCCTGCTCCCAGCTGCCAGGGGCCAGGTTAGGTGGCACGTCCTTGTAGCAAGTCCTGATGACAGATCCTGGTGGTACATCCATGTGGCACATCCGGGCAGGCAATATGAAGCTCTGTGGTGGGACCTGGTGTGATGCCCAGTTGGCTTTGGCTGCTGTGTCCCAGCCTGCACCCCATCCCAGCCCACACACACACGGTGGCTGCACCTTTGGGCAGAACCAGCCCCTCTGGCACTGGGCAGCATCTCAGTGGGTCTGTGTTTGGAACTGCAGCACAGTGCACCTTGTCCAGTGCACCTTGAACCCTGCTGGCACCTTTCTGCTCCAGTCCCCAAACACCAGCAACACTGGTCCCTGCTCACAGGGGCCTGTTTTCTTGCTGTCTGCAACGGAGTACAACTAATAATTATTGAAGCCTCTCTCCCACCATAGAAATAAAATATGGCATGGAATCACAGCACAGCTACTCCATTGAGAGCGCTGCTCAACTGAGTAATACCAATAATTCAAAACAGATGAGCTGAGGGCTCAAACACTATAGACTTAGTATCCCGATCTGCCCTGACCCCTGGAACTCGCTGAAAGTTACCTTGAGACTTGCCAGAGCTCTTTGTAACTTCTGTGAGGGTTATTTATTGCAAAGTCATAAATATTTGTTATGGATTTTCTCCATCAATCTACAAAATGAATTGGGTTAGAAAAAATTTATGTATTTGGATTTGGGGCATGTGTTTCTCAGGCAGGGGAGAAGAAGTAGGATCTCCATTGTGCAAAGACAGACTGCTGCAGAACTCTGGGCTCTGCTGCCTGTGTTAATTCCTTTCCACAAATGGTTTAAAAGGCACAGCACAGTTGAGAATGGGAGGAAGAAGGTCTTCTTTAAATCTCTCTTAAAAATGTCTCTTAAAAATATTTGTGAGGGTAGGAAAAGTCTATTTCCCTCTCCTCCAACTTGGATGCCCTGCCATCCCATTAAAGACCTGAAATTCAGGGGCTGTTGTGCCCCAGGAAATGAGTCTCAACCAACATCTCCCAGTCTCACGAAGAAGCTGTCACTGTCACCTCAGGGTACAATAGGGACAGAGGGAGAGTGCTCATCATCCCTTCCCACCCCAAGGCACTGCTTCTTCGAGGCAAAGCCACTGCATTTTCCCACTCCTTGCAGAAAGAAAACGGGAGCAGGGCTGTTCCTGCCCTGCAGGCACTTTTCTTGTGAAACTGAAAGTTTTTATTTAGGAAAATACTTAAGCAAGACCTTAATTTCAAGGATGCTCCAAAGTTTCAGCAGTTTCCAAGCTGTCCTCATGGACTCTCCTTCTCCTCTCCTGCTATCCCCGGTTCCCCTTCCCTGGTGTGGTTTCCGCAGTCTGCAGCCACCCAAGCCCTGGCAGATGCCAGCACCAACCCGTGTTGTGTTAGTACCTGCCCTGCAGCTCTGCAGGAGCAAGGCTTGATCCAGCACCTTCCCTGCTGGACAGACAGGTTTTTACTGTCCCCTCCACATTTCTGAGCTCTTTCTCAAGCTGGTAGTGGTCCCTGCACCCTCATTTTTGCTTAAACCCCCACAGTGAGTGCAGGATCTTGCACCTCCTTCCAGCAGTGACCATGGGGGACCTGGCAGCCTGTGTGTCCCCACTGCCAGTCCTGCCCTCCCATGTCTGTCTGTCCAGCCACCCAAAAGCTCTTGAAAAAGTCTGCATGAATGAGAGGATCGAGCTTTGTTCCTGCTCCTGTGGTTTGCCCTTTACCCTCTGGCCTTTGCCCGGCTCAGTGGCCAGGGGAGCAAGGCTTTGGCAACAGATGACTGCACATCTGGCCAGATGTTCTCACAGGAGCACAATGGGCTATGCCGGGGGCTCGCAGCTCCTCCCGCTCCCTGGCCTGCCTGGTAAAACACCAAACACAGCAGTTTTCTCCTGCTGCAAAGAAAGCCTTCAGTCTTGGGCCACTCTTGCCCACTGTGTAGCTGGCTGGGGCTCTGTCCTGTGCAGGTGATTCCCCTTTCCCTTCTCACAGGTGAGAAGCAGACCAACCAGTGTGCCAGAGACCTGTGTGGGTTTCTGTGGGTGGGTCCATTGGGACCGAGACTGCAGGGACAGCACAGAAAACACATGCAAACCTGGTTCTGTGCAGGGCTGCCCACTCAGGCATATGCACGCAGGCTGAGCTGGCAAGGGCAGCAGAAAACAGGGACCAGAGCAGATGATTCTGTGCTCAGTAACACAGTAGTGGAAAAAGTTGGCAGAGGGAGCGTGACACTAGGAGCTATTTGTCTGATCAATGATTTACCTGATGTGTACACTGTACCGAAGGCTTGTAAACATTCTTTAATGGCCAACTGTAAATCCAGACAGTAGCAGTGCCAGCTTCATCTCCATCTGATGTTTATTAGGAAGAGGTGTGTAAAATCTCTCAGTCACTGTATCATAGGCTCTGTCAGCTCTGCAATTATGCATGTAAATCAAAGAACCAATATCCTCAGGTCAAAATTATTTGAATGTCAGGAAAGATGTTATAACCAGCAACTTTTCCTTTCCTGGGTTCCCCTGCAGACTCTTGTCTTTCACAAATGGCATCTCCAGAACATTGGGTTTCCGTCCCAGTGCCCCCAAGTGCGTGGCTGTGTTTTCACTGACTATGTTGGAAGCCTCTTTTGTTAATCACTGAAGCACAGCGTCATTAGTGAGAAGTGCAGAGTGTACACAAAGAGGAACTTGCCAAATTACTAATAAGCAGAAACTCCATCCATCTTAATGAGACAGGGTTAAGAAAATAGCAACCTAGAATATACACAATGGAGCCTTTCCACATTGCTTATTCACATTAAAAGTAGCTCAGAACTCCATCTCTGGTGCTGCTCAGAGATCACCACATGGTTTACAAACCACAAGCTACTGAGGTTCTTGTAAATCATTAAGCATAAGAAAGATAAATAAATAAGTGGAAGGATGGCTCAAAAAATTATTAGGGAGTAGATAAATATTTGTCCTCCAGACATATAAAACAACAAATGAAGTGCTGGTTTCCAGCTCCCTGAACTGCTAAGCAAGTCAAGTGTGCAATGGGCAGTAGATAAAGAGAGTGCACAGCCCATGTTGGGTGTGAAATCATTCCTGTGAGCTGGGGAAGGGATGCTGCAGGGTGCTGGTCACACTGTGCTGGTCAGGCAGCACCTGCCACAGGCACCTGGCACTCCTGGAGTGCTGGCATGCACAAGGAGATGTTTTCTTGTGGTGGGCAGGTCTCCAGGTCCCTTCTTTCAGGGTCCTCACTGTGCTCAGTCCTCTTGGGGCTGATTCTGGGATGAGGCCAGACCTGGGTGCTGTGATTTATAGCTCCCCAGTGATTTGCAGCACTTCCCCAGGTTACTTTGGCAACACAGAAGGGGTATGCACCCACAGCGAGGTGCCAGCACACCTGTGCCCCCCAGCCACATTTTTCCTTTGTTGGGTAAGGAATGACTTGCAGTGCACTTCACACAAGGAGCTCAGCTGCTGGGTATTTTATTGAACGCCAGTGCTCGCTGTGTGTTATTCAGACAAACTTTATGCTTGCTACAGACCCACTCAGCAGCCTGCACCTGGTCCAGGGCAAAGCTGAGCCTCACAGAGAAGAATGTGCTGTAATGCAGCAAGTTATTACAGGATAAATATTTATAAGCCCCTGTAAATATTTGCCATCGGTTCCCTCCTGGGACGCAGGGCAGACGGTCAGCGTTTCAGCAGTGCTGAAGGCATTAGCTCTTGTAGTTCTTTATATATTATCTCAGCTAGTAAACCCTTTGTTGATTGTGTTTAGTTATAGCCTTTAATGGTGCTAATTTCACACTAACAGGAGGCATCGGCTGGAATCATCGCTGCGTGCCTTGATCCCGGCCCCGCTGCGGGCTGGCTCTGGGTGTCACAATATCTGCAGCACAGGCGGTGGTGGGCAAGGGGCAGGGGTAGCAGAGTCACCCCAAAACCTCCCCTCGCAGATCCCCGGGGCGGGGGAGGGCCCCTCGATGCACCAGTGTTATTGGAACCTCGGAGCGTTCCGCTGAGAAAACCAGAAAATAACCACGTCAAATCCAACATCCCCCTGGGCAGCTGGCCCCGGTGGGGGCTCTCGGAGGGCCCAGCGCTGTCCAAGCTCAAGCAATATGTCCCGGGGATGTCCTGCTGCGGGAGGTCGGGCGGGAGCCGTGCCCCTGCAGGGTGGCACAGTGGGGTCCCCGTGTGGGAACGGGGGATGGGCTGTCCTGTGCCCTGCTGTCCCCTCCGGGGGGCACAGGGTCCAGGGCAGGTCCTGGCGGGGTGGCTGCAGGCGGTTCCGTGCCCGGGGCAGCAGATGCCGGCGGGTCCCAGCTCCCCCACTGCCGCGGCCTCTGTCGGGCTGAGACGGGGTGGTCGGAGCGGTGGGAATCCGGGGGAGAAATGCCAGGGCAGGCAAGGCCGTGACTCCTCCATGCCCTCAAACGCAGCAGTAAAACAATGGGCCCCGGGCAATAGCGCTTGCTGGATTGTTGCATCGGACTCTTTGGGGGCTCCACTTTGCTGCTCATGCACGAAAGCCAGTCATTTGGCAAAAATCAGCTCAGTTAGCAGCCATTGTTCCTAAAGAGCCCGGGGCTGAATGGGCTCGGGGCTAATATATTCTATTATCCCACGCCTGCCTCTTTCGCGGGGTAGCGTGGAGGGAACCGCACATTCCAGGGCCGGGGCTGAGCGTGGCCAGTGCTGCCCGCCGAGCACCCGGGGGGGCCGGGGAGGGCACCGCTGCCACCGAGCGAGGGGGGGGTCAGCCTCAGCCCCCAGCCCTCTCTTCGAGGCTGAGTTCCCTCCCGGGTGGATGTGGAGTAGGCTGCGGTGGGGACAGAGCCCATCATCCCGCAGACTGCGAGGACCAACAATGGAGGCAGAAATAAGCATGGTTAATTGGGCTGGGCTTTTCAAAGGGTAGGAGAAGACTGGGGACAGCAGAAATTGGGCACATTGCAAGGCATCTCATTATTCAATAAGAATATGTTAGCCTCTGTGGGAGAGGCTGTAATAAATGGCTATAAAGCAAAGTTAAATTATGACATTAGAGACTATGAAGAGATTTAAGAAGCAGTGGGCTACGTAATTATGAATGGAAATGGCTGCACAGGCTTCAGTCAGAAAAGTTAATGCCCAATTTAGATGGGGTTTGTTGGAAGAGCAGCCCTTCTTGGTCAGATTCTATTTAAGGGGACTTGTTCTGTGTATTAAGCAATTTTGTGGTCTAGACCAGAGATGTTGGGTCTTCTCTCTCTCTCTCTCTCTTTTTTTTTTTTTTTTTTCCCTTTTTTTCTCACCTCACAGAGAAGATATCTCGTTTACTGCTGAATTCTCCACTTCATTAGTGGCGCTAACTGGCTGCTCTCCTCTGTTGGCCCTCAGGTGAAAGTGGCTCTTTCATGCTTCCAGGCTACAGAGCCTCTTCCATTTACCTCTCAATGAGGTGTAGTTCCTGCATTAAATCGCACAAGCTGCTGAAGCACAAGGCAGCAGCAGTGAGGGGAGTTTTGTACGAGCCCGGAGGAGGGAGCTCAGCAGAGCTTCCTGGACGTGGAGGTGGGCACATGTCCTGCTGCTGCAGGGTGCTGCTCCCCGGCGGGGCTGCAGCCAGGTTTCCCAGCCGATACCTCTTTAAGAAACAGACCGGCTCTTTCTTTCTCCTGCTGGGCTTTTAAATTTATTTATTTATGACAAATACCATAGTTTTTGTTGGAATTTGTCCACAGGGAAATGAGGTCTGCACGATCCAGTCCAGGTTCTCAGAAACATCTGCAACTGGCTCTGCTGCCCGGCTCGCTCCGCCGACGGGGGACGCAGCCGCGGGGGGCTCTGGGGTGCGCTCCCGGGCTCGGGGGTCTCCCCGTGGTCCCCAGCCCCCTCCCGCAGCACTTATCCGGACCCCGTCGGGCCGGGACTCTGCAGCCACTCTCCCACCCGCGCTGCAGGTGCCTGCGCAGCTTGGTGGGGGTCGGGCCGGGCTCGTCCCGTGGCCGCCAGCTTCCCCCGTGTACCCCCGATTCTCCCGTGTCCCCCCGGGGAGGGGAGGGGGGCGGTGCTATCCGGGCCCGGTCGCACTGCGATTGGCTCCGGCGCCGCTGAGTGACACCGGCGGGCGAGTCACGGCGGGAGGCACCGCCCTGATTGGCTGCCGGGGGGTGACAAACCCGCGGCGCGCGGCGGCGGGGCCAGAGCGGGGCCGGGGCAGCGGGAGCGACGAAGGGGGAGAGCTCGGTTCGGCTGCCTGTGTTCGACGGGGAGGCTGCCGGCAGCGGGCATCGGGCAGTGCTGGGGGCCCCCGGGCTGGGCGCAGCGGCGGGGACCATCGGCGGGGTCGCGGGGAGGGTCCCCGGGGGCGGCCGCCGGCAGCGGTCTCCCGGCGGGGAGCGGCGGGCGGTTCCGTCGGGGCCGCCGTCGGCGGGCGCGGCAATGGGAGGCGTGCGGGGCCCCCAGAGGGCCGCTCTGCGGGCCCTGGTCTCGCTGGCCGTAGGGCTTCTGGCGAGCGGCGGGGCCAGCGAGTACGACTATGTCAGCTACCAGTCCGACTTGGGGCCCTACCCCGGCGGTCGCTTCTACGCCAAACCACACCAGTGCGTGGCCATCCCCGCCGATCTGCGGCTCTGCCACAGCGTGGGCTACGACAAGATGGTGCTACCCAACCTGCTGGACCACGAGACCATGGCCGAGGTGAAGCACCAGGCCAGTAGCTGGGTGCCCCTGCTCAACAAGAACTGCCACATGGGCACCCAGGTCTTCCTCTGCTCCCTCTTTGCACCCGTCTGCCTGGACCGGCCGGTCTACCCGTGCCGCTGGCTCTGCGAGGCCGTGCGTGACTCCTGCGAGCCCGTCATGCAATTCTTTGGCTTCTTCTGGCCCGAGATGCTCAAGTGTGACCAGTTTCCCCAGGACGATGTCTGCATTGCCATGACGGCTCCAAACGCCACCGAGGTCTCCAGGCCCAAAGGTAAGGTGTGACTGGAGCTCCAATGCTGGTCCTGGTGCTTTTCTCTGAGCTGATGGGGCAGAAGGGGCCGTGTGAGACTGAAGGAGGTCTTGCCCACCTCTGCACCCCGGCAGCCGTCCTCCTGCAGCCCCACAGCACTCTCTGAGTACTCCTGTCCCAGGGAAGGCAGGACACCCCACCAGCTCCTCATCTCTATCCCGGAGTTGAGCCCTGGGACACAATGGGTGCATAACCGGGGCTGGGCTCCATCCCCCAGGTGCTGCACTGCCCTGGCAACAGTTTCTCTGCTCAGCCCCGCTCCCACGAGGCAGCAGTGGGACACATGGTCCCAAGAACATGCTGCCTGGCCAGGGTAAATAGGGACATTGTTCAGTCCTGGGGGAGATGCTGGGCAGCTGCAAGTACAGTGGAAATCAATCCCTGCCCTCTCAGGTAGGCTGTGTGCTGGTGAGGGACTACAAGGCTTAGCGAGAAACGACCAGGGAAAGTAGATGAGGTTCTTGTTTGGTTTTATTACAGTCTTTTTGATGCTGGACTGGTTTGTTTGTGTGAGTTGCAATGAGTCTGGTTTGTTGTTAAAACTTTAAAAAATAAATAAATAAACATCCTGGTGCCTCTTCAGCATTCTGCACGGGAGTGCTTTGAAAGGGTGGCAGGAGGGATATGTCTGGAGGGGGGAGGCAGAGGGCTGCCGCCAGCTGCAATGCTTCCCTGTGTCACTGAAAGGGGTGAGCACTCCCCATTTTAGAGGGATCTTGCAGGAGTTCAGGAGGAGCTGAGGGATGGAGCAGCTGTGCACGGGGTTGACCAAGTGCTTTGGCTTCTACGCTGTGTCCAGAGCTCATCTGGGGGAAGATCGTCTTTTGCAGCAGCCGTTTGCTTGCGCTCACCTTCACAACAAAGGCTTTTTGCTGTGCTCTGCTGGGAGCCCTGGCCCAGCCTGCTGGGACTGTGCAGTGTTATCCCACTCGGCCCTGCAGGATTCATACTTCAGGGAACCCTTTAGCTATGGGGCAGGAAGGGAGTGCACCCTGCAGCAGAGGGGTGATGCCTTGGGGGTGTCCCCAGGAGCCAGTGTGGGTACACACGAAGCAAGTGGGGAGTGCAGGCTGGTGTGGGACAGGGCAGTGGCTACAGAGAGGGATGCTGGAGCTCACAGCTGCCAGAGCTCTACAGGGAAACACTGTCATGTCTCAGCAGGGGCATCCAGAGGCAAGTGGGGTGTGAAGTGTGTACCCATGTCAGGAGTGAAGTTTGGTGGCTGCTTTCTCCTGGGAACCCAAACTCTTCCCATGCAGCACTGATGGCAGTGCAGCCATACTGGCATCTCATCACAGCTTGCTCGTACTGATGTGATTGCTGGAGGAAGCTCTTTGTTTTCCAGGAAAGCTCTGTAATCATCTGCCCTAAGTGAACCTAGACCCTTGGTCAAGACTGCAGTCATGTCCTGTGTTGCAGGTACAAGGGTTGCTTTTATTTCTGGGAGACTTGCAGCCAAGCGTGATTCTGGGGCAGCTGTGTCTGAGCTGCTTGCTGTAGAGTTGCCCACTCATGGGTTTGAGATGGAGTTTGAGCTGTTTGCAGGTCATTAATTTTAGAGATATTAGTGACACAAGACCTGGAAACAGTCTTCTAGGTGAACAGCATCTGCAAAGTTTTCCCTTGTAGTTTAACAACTAACTTTCTGATCCCCTTTCAGACCTGTCTTGACAGCAGCATTGGGGTGGGACAGTACCCCTTTCTTTTGGTGCTGCTACCGTGCCCATCAGCAGAGAAAGTAAGTCTTTAAAATTGTCGTGCAAATGTGAACTTCCTTCAGCCTTTAATGGAAAAGCATGAGCCACCATCTTCACATCCCCTGGCTCCTTGAAAGTCTTTCAGTAGCAGCTCCAGAGGTCTCAGGCCAAGGTCCCTGTTCGCATTGCACTGACTGGGGCACTTCTCTATGAGGGGACAAGCAATCTGGCTAGAGAACACTGCTTGAAGGCCAGAAGGACAGGCCCCTGTAATCTGTGGCCCTCAACACTGTGTGTGCTGGGTCCTTCCCTCCACCACAGGACACCCTGTCCACAGTTTGTGTTTCCTGTGAGCCCCTTTGGTCTGGGGCACTGGGGTGTGTTTCCTGTTGATTCCAAGAGTGTCAGAACCCAGCAGTGTCCCCCCCTTTTCTCTGAGCACTAATAAGAACGAGCCCTTTCAGTATTTTTCCCCATTAACACCTTGAAATTGGAATTTGTTTCTGCCTCTCAAAGAGCTGACCTGCTGAATTCCTTTCTCCTTAAGCATGAGGCGGTAAAGCCTGCAGGCCCCCAGGATGCATCAGGGGAGTTGCAGATTAATATAGCACTACACATTCCTTCTCCTGCCTCTGCAGTGAGCTGGTTCTAAAGCCAGGCATTGGAAAGTGGTCAGCAGGAAAAAAAGCAAGCTGGAAGCAGGCTAAGGCTGGAGCAGGGCTGTGATCTGCAGAAGAACCGGTGTGTCCTGTGTGGAAAGGAGCATTTCCCTTCCCCCCTTGGCAAGGCACAGTGTCCCTAGCCCTACTGTGATGGGACTGGGGGTCACAAGGCTGGAGGATGGTCCCTGGTGGGTAGGGGAAAGATGACCAGCACAGCTCCAGCCACTGGCTCTGGACCCTTGCTGTAGTGAAGAGGGGTTCCTGGAGTGCAGGGGTCCCTGCTGTCCCGGTAGTGCCAGAGTATTCCTGGGGCTGCTGCAGCACAGCTGAAACAAAGCCTGTTTTCACCAGGGAACAGTGTCTTATTTTCCTATTATCTGTTTTGGGGTGTTTTTCCTTTGGTTTCCCAGAAAGCGCACAGGGTGGACATGGAGGTGGCTTTCATGTTGTTTGCATGGCCCATGTCAGCTTGGGTGTAGAAGTACCTGGACATGGTTGGCACTCTGAGGTGTTCAGAGATGAGCTGATTTGTGGCAGGTACCCCCTGACTTTAAAAATAGGGTTGGGAATGTCATCATGTCCCCAAAGTCTGGCTTCTGCCTGTGTCACTCAAAGTTAGACTGGAGAAGTAGCAATTGCATGTAAGGATTTTGGAAGAGGATGTTACCCAGGCGCTGGGTTAGGTGTACCAGCAGTGGAACTGATAAGCTGGGTGCTGCCAAGGTTACGATTGGAAGGCCAGTTGCTTTGCATGTGTGACTAATAAAGACATGGTGCATGACCCCAGGAATCAGCATTTGGCACAGAATGCATTTGGAGGGGTGGGGGTGAAAGCAGTAAAACAAGCCATACAAAAAGTCCTGAAACCCCTGTGGGGCATCTGTGACTGCAGAGAGTCGACTCCATGGTTGGTACAGGTCGTGGCTGTGCCTCCCTCCAGCAGTTCTGGCTCTGCACCCTCTTGCTGGGAGACCTCCCTGTTGTTTCCATCCAGCAATGCTGTGGGTTTTGCTGGCCTGGCAGCACACAGGGACCAGCTGACGTTTTGCTGCAGCATGATCCCCGAGAATAACTCTCTTGTGTGGGAAGGAGCCCTCCTGGACTGGGAACAGAAGGAGCATCTCCCAGTCCAACAAGTCAGTAGCACAGATCTATGTCTGTGCTGATGGGTGGTCTCTGTTCTGCCTGGAGACAGGAACCTGGAAAAAGATTTTTATTCTCTGGGTGGTGTGAACTTTCCTCCTGGGATGGATCCCTATGAAATGTCCTGGGATAGAGTTTCCCAAGAGGAGGATGTTGGCCAGCAGCTGGTGAGCAGAGCCAGCTCTCCTCCACTGGAGCCATGAGGCTGCTCTGCGGGGTGTAGCTGGGCTGAAAACAAAAAAGAGAAGACATCAGCTCCCAGAGTTTTGCTGGAGGGACTTCTGAATGGGATGGGCTCATGTGAGAGGTTTGTGGGTCCGTCACACACCAGTGCTGCTCCAGAGCAGGAAGAGAGGCGAAGGGCTCGGTGTGCAATGCTTGGGCAGCCTGCGGGGTGGTCCCAGCATCGAGGAGAACTTGCACTGAAGGGCACACCCTTCCCAGCCCCCCTGCATGGCTCCAGGGCAGCCCGTCAGCATGGAGGCATCCCTGGGCACTGTCCTCCAGCTTCGCCAGGGTTTGGGCACTATGTCCCTGCCTTAGCACTCTGCTGGGAGGGATGGTCAGTGGGCTGTGGGCCAGAGCCAGCAGCTCTCCTCAGCTGAGTGCCTGGCCCTGGAAACCCTTCTGTGTGCCAGCGCTGTCCTCCTGCTCTTGGCAGCTGCCCAGCCCTGCTCGTGCCCAGCCCTGGGGCTGCTGGCAGCACCAGAACGGGGCTGTCAGGAGCCTGGGGAGCTGCTGGAGGGCTCCCGACCCCCAGCTGGGAGTCATCCTGCTGGGTAGGGGACCCCTGGCAGGGTTCTGGGGGCGGGCAGTGACCCCACAGCCCTGTGCTGGCTGGTTCCGGGGATGGCTCCTCACCACCTCGTCTCTCCTCTTGCCAGGAACGACTGTGTGCCCTCCCTGCGACAACGAGATGAAGTCAGAGGCCATCGTGGAGCACCTGTGTGCCAGCGAGTTCGGTAAGGAGGATCTCGGGGACACGGGAGGGGATCCCAGGGGCACAGGGCAGCTCAGCTCCTGCCTGGGCCGGTTCCGGAGCTGCTGCCTGCCCGGACACCCTGCCAGCCCTGCGGGCAGCCTGGCCCTTAACGGGGCCATTCCCGAGGCCATCGTGCCTCTAGGTGTCAGTGTCGGTGCGCTGAGGCGGCGGGACCGGGCAGGACGGGACCAATCCGGGATGTGTCCAGCTCCAGCGGCTGGTAGCCCCCCGGGGTGCGGGACAGCCGCGTGCCGGCAGCGGTGCTTATGCATCGCCCCGGCAGCTGAGCATCTCACTGAAACTCCATGCAGGATGAGGCACCATCACCACCCGAGGCAGTGATGCTGCAGGGCCAGCAGAGAAGCAGATAGATGGTGCTGGTCTGGAGTCTGGTGGCCGGGCAGAAAAGGCAGTGGTTGGTCTTCGGTGAACTCCATGGGATTTGTAACTTAATCCTGGTGTTCCCGTGCACTTTTGTGCTTGCAGGAATGATGCATGGGATGGACCCTTATTCTGCTTGCCATCACGAAGGAGCAAACCAGCTTCCTCCTCCCCCCAGACTACTTATGCCCCTGGGTTTCTTACTAGCAAAGTTTATGCTGCTCTTGTCAAGTTTAGGTGTAAAAACCCCAAACCAGTCTTTGTCTGGCTAGGGACAAGCAGTGATCTTAAAAACCAGAACTATTTGAAAGCTATTTCCTAAATATATTGTGACTGAGTAAGTGAGTCAGACAATCATAGGTAAACAGAACTTCACTTAAAAAAAAGTATAGTTGGGAAAAAATATTAGCTTTCTCAGATCAAACCCAGAATTAACTGGTTTTGACATCCTTGCTGGTGTGTGTAACGTTCCCGGAAGGTTATTAAAGGCATATTGAACAAGGTGTGCATTCCTCAAGGATTAGCACTTGAATGTGCCCTGTGCCAGAGTGCACTGTGCAGACCCAAACCATCTCTGCATGTCGGTGTGCTGCCCTTTCTGATGGAAATGTGTTCTCAGCTCTCCTGAAGACTTGGAATGCCAATAGCCCTAAGTTAAGGACGGACTTTTTCTAAAAGGAAAAAAAAAGCATCATCAGGAACACTCAGGTTATAGTTTCCCAGGAATGAGTGTGCCTTGAGCTGGGTCAGGTGGAATACCCAGGGAACAGTGTGGCAGTGGTGGCTTTCTTGTCAGTGGTCAATCTTTCACCTCGCCAGAGGTGTGTGAGGACCAAGCAGAGGTGGTATCCTGCTAGTGGGCAGGAACTGGGATAGGAAATGCAAGCCTAACCACATGCTTGTCATCAGCGTCTGCTGCTGAGTGTCCTCCCTGTGTGCTGGGACAGTTACACAACGGGGAGCAGAGGCCAAACCAGAAACATTCACAGCCTCAGTGGAGCAGCTTGAGACATTGACTTGTCCACAGACTAAGTTGGTCATTGGGAAATTTTGTGGTGACAGCTTCCAGGGGATGGAAAGATTTCTTGGCAGATAGATCCCTGGGTTGCACTGCAGCAAATGGGAAGATAGTGTGTCCCTGTGTAACAGAAGCAGCAGAGGGCTTGAAGCAGAGGAGGTTTCATGCAGCTGCATTTTGATGTTTTCTTCCTTTCTTTGGTCACCATTTTTCCTCCTCATCCAGGAGGGTCCTGAATGCATGTAGCACTGCTTCCAGAGGTGCCCAGTCAGTGCAGCTGGGGAGGGGATGCTGTGCAGGTCTTGTCCTGTGAGCAGGACAGGGAGGGTGCTCCAGGGGATGTCCCCTCTGGGGAGAGGAGCCCACAGGGGAGTGGGGAAGGCAGCAACTTTGGGAAGTTTCCTAAAGCACAGTGCCTGGATCTTGGGTCTTTGTTTAGTCTTGGGGGGTTACTGTCACGGGGCATATTTCTCAAGGAGAGCTGTTTATCTGGCACTAAAATAAACTCCCAGCCCTTCAGACTGAGACTTCTCATGCACGTTCACCAAGGTAAACAGTGGCAGCTGACAGGTTACAGATCTTCATCAAAGCCAGACATGTACAATAAATGTTTAAACTAACATGTGCTACACAGGGCAGCTGTTGGTGGTTTCTGCCTTGATTTCAGATCATGTAGGAGCTGCTGCTTCTTCTCCAATCTAGCTCTCTCCTTTGAAGCACCATCTCAGTGTCTCAGATTTTGACACGGCATCTCAGCACTGCACCTGGTTTGCTGGTCAGCTGCTTGCCATGGCTGTGGTCCCCTGTCCTTGTGGTATGTGGCAAGGTCCTTTTGTGGCTCTCGCTGTGTGACTGCTGTTCCCTGCTGAGGCTGAGGGCAGACAGAGGCGGCACAGAGAACAGGGGGTGTTGGTGGGTGTGCAGGGACCCTCACTGGGCGCACAGACTGTCTCTGGGGCTGGGCTGGTGCATTGTTGGTGTGCCAGGGGCAGTGGTGGTGGTTGATGGAGTGGGAGCTCATTCAGTGCCCTCCCCCAAGCCCCTGGGCTGCAGCCAGGGTTTGCTTCTTGCTCCTTGTGCAGGCTGGGCTGTCCCTGGAGTTCATTCCTCTCTCTGCTTCTCTTAGTGATTTTATTTATTGTTTCTGCCCTTTCTCTTGGGGCTGAGGGGATCCTGCTGCACGGCTCTCGCTGCACTGGAGACTGCAGTGCAATCAATACATGCTGTTTATTTTTTCCTGTGACTGACAGCTCCTTGCCTGCAGCCTTCTCCTGTTACAGCCCTAATGTGTCTTCTGGCAGTTTTCCTCCTTCTGAGTGATTTCTAAAGGAAGGAGCAGTGAGGCTGAAGGAACAGCAGAGCTTTCCCGTCTCTCACATTCCCTTCCCAGCCCCTGAGGTTCTGGAGTGGGGCCCCTGCCTCTGCGGGCAGGAGAACAGCAGTGACCATGATGAGGAGTGGGAATGGAGGTGTCTGTGGGGCACAGCCCCACGGGTGTCACGGTGAGACACAGGAGGGAGCCCAAAGCTCTGGGGCTGGTGTTGGGAGGGAGGATGCCTCTTGGGAGGCACTCAAGCTGTGGTCTCAGCTTGTCTGTGAGCCTGGGTTTCCTCTTTCCCTGTGCTGGGGGTGGGACTGGGAAGCTGTAGGGACATTGATAAGATTCGTTTCAAGTGATGAAATGTGAGTTGTGTTTTGTCAGGCTGGACCCCAACCAGCTCTGCAGGGCCTTTGCTGCTCTTGGAGCTGCTGCTGCCAAGAGTCATTTCACTCCAAGTGAGCAAACACTTTCATACCCTGTTTCATATTAGCAGAAATAAAAAAAAGACATTTTTATATCTCCAGCACTCCCCACTCTCTCTGCATTACAGATACTAGAGCTATGCTACCATCTGATATGAGCCGTTTATAGTCAGGGCCAAATTCCTGGCTTGATCTAACAGGGTAGTGGGAGCTGTGGCTGGTGATGTGGCTGCTGCCTCTCTTGTGTTCTGCCTGAGCATCCTGGAGTCAGAGCAATCCGTAGGGAATTGCCCGGCAGGAGAGGAGGGCCTGAGAGGGGAGGAGGCTGCCGATGCTAGCCGCCTTGTCCCAACTCTGATGGTTGCTGGTGGGCTGGTCCTGCTGGGTGCTGCCCTGGGAAGAGGCAGGGCTGGGTGATGCAGTGTTGTGTCGGGAGCAAGGGGGAGCCGGGGGAAGCTGGCTGTAGCTGCTTGCTGGTGCACTCAGGCTCCTCACAAGAGTCTCTGTGGTGTTGGAGGAGGCTGTAGCTGTGTCTGATCATATGTGGCAGCTCACTGTGGCAGTGGATGCATCTGGTGAGAGGGTCAGTGCCTGTGCAGGGCTCATGGCACCGTCTCTCCTGGCCATGGTGAGTGCTGGCGAGTGGCTTGTGCCTGGAAAGGTGTCAGCTTCTCAACACTGGGGCTGAGCAAGGGCAAGTGTGGGTTTAGCACCCCGGGAGGATTTCTGCTATTGTAAGCACAACATGTCTGAAAGCTGTTGACTCCCAAATTAAATCCTGAAATCTCCTTTGTTGTGCTTTGTTTCTGTGCTTTCATCCCTGCGGATGCTGCTCCCCTCCCACCTCAGCACCCAGGGGCTGCAGTCCTGGCACCATGCTGTGCCGGATCCAGCACTGCATCTCGGCATGTTGCAAGCAGACCTGAGACAATGCCTGTCTGGAAAGGGCTTTCCTGAGTTTATGTGTTCTGCTGGCTGCAGCCGGCCACCAGGTCTGGTAAGAGGCTTTGCTGGAGCGTGTCTGTATCACATGCAGGAAGGGCAGTGCGGGCTGTGGCTGGCGTGCCTCTCCTGCAGCCCGCAGGACACCAAGGGTGAGTGCTGCTGCCGATGCTGGCCCATCCCCTGGGCTGCAGCTACTGGCCTGGGAAGGCTGCACACACTCGTGTTCTGTGGATAACCCTCGGCGTCTCTTCCCGGGGCCAGCTCCCTCCCGGCAGCGATTCAGTCCGTGCCAGTGAGCGCATCCCGGGGGCTGGGAGTTAACTTCAGCTCTTCTGCCACTCAGCGCTGAGATGGATTTGGTGCAACACAGGGGGAGTGGGGAGGCCAGGGCTCCCAGAGAGGAAGCTGTTTGCTTTGGCAGCTCTGTCAGATCCCAGAGCCAAGTCTCAATCCATCCCGCTCCAGCCCGTCCCCACTGCTGGGTGGAGGTGTTCCCGGGGCCGGGGGGATGCCAGGCCAGTCGCAGGATGGTCTTCCCTGCCAAATCCTTGATGTTTCCGGAAAGCCACAAGCCGAGGGGCTGCCTCCCGCCGCCTGGTGCTGTGCTTCAGAGCCGGGCATGGAGCCGGGAACGGACGAGCCCTCGGGCGCCGCGTCTGTGATCTGCCTGGAAAATGCCAGAGATGCGTGTCCGGCCCCGCTGCTCGACCTGCCTCTCCTCCCCGGGACTCTCGCCTGGAAATCTGGTCAGAGGTTAAGGAACGCGGCCCCAGCAGGAGGGGGTGGAGGGGCTGAGGGGCCAGGTCACTGGCAGAAGGGTGAAAGCAGAGCCTTGATTAAAATGGCTTTTATTTCCATGTTTTTTCTTTGCTCATGTGACTGCTTAGTCCACAGCAAAGCAGCCGGCACTCGGCTGCATTTTTCCTGAGCAGCACTGCAAACTCTTGATGATGATGACAAGGACATCGGTGCTGGGAAGAGCAGAGTCCTACACGAGTTATTTGCACCTCTGGTCAGCCCCCTTGTTGGTCCTCCTTGGTCTGATCCGTCCTTGGCTCTGAGCTCTGCTTTGCACCAGTGAGGTTTGCATGGTTCTAGTTTGTGTTTGGATTTATGGTTCACCTGGGTAGCTCCCAGTTGCCCTGAACCTGCATTGTTGGCTTGCAGATGGATGGTGACTGCTGCTGTGCGGGGAAGGGAGAAGCTGTGAGCTCCCACAGCACAGCATTACCAGACCCTCTTTGTCCTCCCTAGACTTGGAGGAGAACAGCACTTCTACAAGCTGCCAGATTGCTTTCTTCCTCTAGAAAAAAGAATCTAAACTTGCAGCAATCACAGCAAAGCAATTTGCAAATAAGACATTTTGAAAAAGCCTACTATTACTGGTATCATACTATTTCTCCTGCACTGGCAGCCACTGTGCTTAGAGCAAGAACTGAAAGTCAGAATGGATAAAGAAATTGACGTTCATATGGAGGGATGCTGCTACTGCTGCCCAATCAATGTCATGGAGCTTCGAGCTGCCTGAAAATTATTTGTTCCATTTTCCAAATTTGTTGCAAATTGATCTGCTTCAGCATCTTTAGCTCCTTAAAGCTTGTGTTGCATTAGCTCCTTAAACATCCTGAATTTGGAAAACAGATGGAATGAGAGTTCCACTTGGGTTTCCAGTACTGGATTAGTTTCTTGTACAGTAACAGTGTAACACAACAGGGCTCTTGGCAGGCGTTCTTGGCACACGGGCAGATAAATACCGTTCCTCCCGTTGCCAGTGCAGTGTCCGGGAGCAGGAGGGTAACACGGAGACTCTGCTGCCTTCTCAGGATTGTCATCGCACTGTCCTGCTGCCATTCGTGTCTGGAACGGTGAGCAGAGCTGCTGTCCGGAAAGCAGTGTGTGTTCCCTGATGCAGTATCCAGCAGAGCAAGTCTCCAAGGGGAAGTACTGCTGGGATCTGATTCCCTGCCAGAGCCAGGGGCTCCCACATGCTGGCTGCAGCACATGGTTTGGGAGTCAAATGAGAAGGGACAGCAGACAATTAATCACCTATCTGAGTACTATTTATCTGCAGCTCTGAAGTTAACTCCCGAATGATGGAAATATGTTAGTAATTTTTGGCCATATGTGCTTTTCCCCAAAAATGAGGCAGAGCCAAATGGCACAGAAGTGATATTTTAATGTACAACACATTTTCATGATTTTTCCCATGTATATCACATTCCTCTTCATGGTTGTGGCAAAAGAAATTATTGTTGTTATTATTATTATTACTGTTGTTGTTGTTGTTGTTGCAATTACCTCAGGAAAATGATGAACCCAAAGAGGAAAATCTTTTCCATGGAAGTTGTATGAGATTAACTCCCTTCTCCTGGGGCAGGCACAGGTGTGGGGCTGCTGTCCTTGATGGGGTGGTTCCACAGCAGGAACAGGGACATGGAACGGGTCACTGGGCACCTGCATCTGGGCAGAGGTGCTTCTCACCCCAGGCTTTGGGTCAGTGAAGGCTGCTCAGGAGTTCTGTTGATTTCCTCTTTCTCTGCCTTGTTTTTCAGCTCTTAAGATGACCATAAAGGAAGTGAAGAGGGAGAGTGGGGACAAGATGATCATCCCACGGAAGAGGAAGGCGCTGAAGCTGGGCCCCATCCGGAAGAAGAATCTGAAGAAGCTGGTGCTGTTCCTGAAGAATGGCGCTGACTGCCCCTGCCATCAGCTGGACAACCTCGGCCACTACTTCCTCATCATGGGCCGCCAGGTCAAGACGCAGTACCTGCTGACGGCCATCTACAAGTGGGACAAGAAGAACAAAGAATTCAAGAAGTTCATGAAGAAGATGAAATCTCCTGACTGCCCAACATTTCCGTCGGTCTTCAAGTGATGCAGTGGGCAGTGGGAGAGCCGCCTGGACCTGGTGCAGCCCGGCATGGCAGCCTGGAGCCCCCCTGCTCCTCCCTTAGCTCCTCGGAGCTTCCCTCACCGCCCCCAGCCCTCCCACCTCCCTGCTGCCAGCCTTTTCCTGCTCGCCCGGGCGTGCAAAGCATGACACACGATGCTTTCATCCAAAGCCCCGTTGCTGTTGGGACCTGTACCTGCATTTAAATAACAGCTGGTGGGGAAATGGCAAAGGCAGGGGTGTGACATTATGTCAAGAGGTTACACATAGCAGGACGGACCCTCATGGCCTTGTCTACTCCCCCTTCATGGTTGCAGGATTGCCTTAAATTGATTCCTGTTTGAACCAGATTAGAAAAACAACCCATCCTCAGGATAAAAGTTAATAAGTGAGTAGTGGATAACCTCTGATAAAACCTCCTAATAGCTAATTGCCCTCACTGTAAAAAACTCTCATTGTGGTTTACACCTTAGTTTAATTAAGCCTTAACCTTGGGTTCCTTGTGATACTTTGAGCGACTGGATCAAGGAGCCCTCCTTCACCACCATCTCCTGTAACATGTCACTGGGATGATGGTCCTGGCCTCTGCCCACCCCCATAGGCCCCATGGTCCTCCCCAAGCCCTGTCACCACCCCCTGAGCCCCGTGACCTCCCTAAGCCTGGAGGAGTCTCCCCTCCTTCTCTAGACTGTGAGTCCCTGCCTAGTCCAACGTTTCAGCCACCCCAACACAGAGCTGGGGCAAAGGGGCTGCCTCCCCCAGTCCCCCTGCCTCTTCATGTCCCTCTGCCTCCCTTCACCTCTCCCTGTCCCTCTGGACACTGTTTCCCCTGCAGACCCCCATGGCAGAGCTCCCTGGCATCCGTGTCACATCTGCCTGGACACATAATTCACTTTTAGACACATGCCAAGGTGTCCCCGTTCCACTCCTCCTGCTAACTCCTCCAGCCTGTGTCACTCCCTCACTTCACTAGGGATATTTTTGCAGTTTCCTGAGGCAGAACACCAGACCGCAGAAGGCCGAGGACTGTTCCCTGCAGAGCGCCATGGGAAATGCATCGTCTCTGTCTTTCCCTCTTTGCGGTTGCTGTGGGACTGATCAGTTTCTAGGTTTTTGTCTGTTTTGATGTGTGACAACTCAGCTTTGTAGCATTCTCTTGTGTTTTTGTTTTGTTTTGTTTTCCTTAATCAAAATGTCATGTTAGTGTGAGGTCAAGTAGTTTATGAAGGACAAGGAATATCACATCCAAATGATTACATTTATCGACCAAGCTGAAATTCATTATTCCATTAATTGGACAAGTTCTCTTTTCCATAGACCCATGTTCCTCATTCGTTGTACTGTCCTGCTCCCATTCAGTGTCTTCATCAATCACAATTACTCTGGAGAGAATGGATATCTTGTGATCTGAGATAATCCTGTTGCATTGCAGCTAAGTGAAATAACAAATCCTCCTTTTTGAGGTTTAAACCAACCCCACTGAAAGCTGGTGAATTAATTACTCTTTCGCTCGAGAGTTCTGTATATTCCCCATGTGGGGACAGAGCTGCAGACTTGATTGTAGAAGAATTCCATGAAGAGGCCAAGTGCTCTGAGGAATGATGTTTTACAGCTAACAGACAGATGAATTTAGGACGTGAACTCTGTACAAAAGTCCCACTAGATTGTCTTAGACCACCATTTGTAGTAGTGTTGTTTCTTTGATGCAAAATTAATCATTGTAGATAATGTGCTTTATCACTGAATTAAAGAAATAAATAAACCACAAGCTTTACTATCACAGATTGATGAGGTGAAATGGTGGGAGGGCTGGCAGACCCAGCTATGACAGAGGCAGGTGGTGGCCCAGAGCTGGGGCATGCTGAACTTCTTGTCTTGGGGCAGTGAAAGTGCCTGGCAGAGCCCTGTGGGGGATTTCCATGGGTCTGCAAAGTGTTCTACCATTCTCTTGCCAAACTGCTCCGTGATTTGCCAGCTATTCCTGTGTGGATCCAGTGGGTAGGTTCACTGGTCAGCACTCCACTTCCCTAGTGCTCTCTTGGGGTGTGGAGGCTTTTGGTAAAAAAAAAACAAACATCACTAAAAATGCATTTGGCTAAGCATCATGTTTTAAGCATCTAAGGTGTCTTTACATTTATTGTTTCATTTTAGATAGTTAATTCAGAAAGTGTGGCAAATGAGAGGGGACTGTGTTTATGTTTGGATGTTTTGAGAACGAGAAAATGTGAAAGATGAGTGAAAATCATCACTGCAGGGAACAGCCCTCTCTGGGCAGTGAATAAAAGCACGAGGCTTGACTACTGCTGCTGTGATTTCTTTTTTCTATGAATATTTGCATACCTTTAAAGGCTGACAGATACAGCGATTAGGTGTATGAAAGCTAATGCAGCTCTTACTCTAGGAAAGAAATCTGGCATGGAAGCACATGTTAGATGTCTGGAAATTGGACCTTTTTCTCTGTCTTGTCACTTCAGGAGCATCTTGGTTGCAGTGAGAAGGTTTGGTGGGTAATACTGGGAAATCACCAGCTTATGGAAAGATAAACTGGGTGCTGAAACACCCACACCAGTACCTGAGGAGACCCTGGCCAGGCTGATGCGTTTGGGGAGAGCAGGGTCTGGTGTGGCATTGAGCATTGCCCAGCCCTGATGGACCTCTGCAGAGGCGTGGACCTGCCCTGACTCTTCTGCCACGAGAAAATTTCCAGCAGGTCCCATGCTCCCCAGAACATCGCTGTCTCCTTTAGTAAACATTAATTAAGAGCTGTGGATCATTGAGAATGACAGGTAACACAGGGATGTCTGCCCAGTGGTGTACCTTGGTGTGTCTCCATGGATGGGCATGAGCCAACCTCAGCTGGGGCTGTGGCTGCCACTGGGACCCCTTGAGCATCCCTGTGGCCTCAGCGCCTCAGTCTGCACCCCTGAGAGCACCAGAGATCTCATTTACCTTGGGGATGTGAGAACACTTCAAGTAAATTGAAAACTACTTCTTAAAGGGCAAATAGTAGAAATTTAATTGCAATGGATCTGGCACAAGCACACAGATCCAGGAGATACTGCTGTCTGTGGGAACTTCTTGCAGGAATACAATGCCTGCCACTGCTTTTCCCACAGCATATCCCTTCTTTTGATGAAGAAATCTGTACTTGATTGTTTTAAATTTGTGGTTGATAGGAACACATTATGGCTTCTGTTTTCTCTCCTCTGTGATGGGAATAAGGAACCCCTCAATAAAATGACATTTTTATTTAAAAGCCATTTTTATTGTTACCTTTTCTCTATCAATTGCATTACTCCTTTCATTGTCATGGTTGTAGCTGGTTACAAGGCACATGTCCTGAAAACCTCCCTGCTTGGCAATCCAGTCCTGGCCTGTGCTCTCAGGTTTTTTTGATCGCAGTAATTAATCAGGGGTGATATGCTGGGTTCTGGGTGTAGGTGAGAGATTTTGTAACTGGGGAAAGCAGTAGTTCAACTTTCCCAGTGCCTTTAGCCAGGGATGTGGGCTGCAGCAGCTCTGGCACCATGAATACAGGTGGGTCAACACCTCAGGGCTGCTTCCTGAGGTCTCTGTCTTTTTCCTGGTTTGGAGCTGGTGTCTGGAATAGTTCAGAAACTGGGGTGAAATTTCCTTGTGCTTTCCTGTTGCTGGTGTCAGGTTTTATTTAGTTACTCACCGAAGTGTGAGCACCAGCAGGGGCTGAAGTGACCAGGAGACTGGTCAGTGTGTTTGCTGAAAAGGTACAACCTCTATTCCATTACTGGCTTCTAGTAACACCTGTATGGGGAAGGGAACTGGTGCTTCTTGAAGTTTTTTTCATGTAAAAAGAGTCACAGCTAACTATTGCATGTGGATGTCCCTGCTGCCCTTGTATTTGTTGTTTTGCTCTCTGATGAGAAAAGTGAAACCTGAAGCATGGTACATGTAGACTGTAGGGAACGCATGGCTGGGTGGAGAAGCAAAGCATGAGAGTCTGCTTAAATCAGAAATTGTCGGTCTGCTGATGTAGCATTCCCTGGTAGCAGAACAATGGTGTTTGTGCAGTTCATGGGTCCATTTCATGTTCTAAATAGTCCAAATGCTAATTGCTATAATGAGTTCTAGTTTAAAGTACAAGCATTTGTGTAATTTTTCAGTCTGAACTAAGACATGCCTTGTTTTGCTGGGAGACATGCTTCCATTTTGCCTCACTGGGGGCTGCAGGGTGTTCTGAGAGGTGGCAGGGGCTGCCTGTAGTGTGCCAAACTCTGTATCATCCTGGAGGTACTTGCTGATGTACCCCCTGACTGTGGGAATGTTTTCGGGTGCAAAGCATGGTGTGGGCTTAGAAAGAGATGCCTGAAGTTACAAAGAGCTTCAGCTCTTTGATATGCAACAGAAGCCTGGATGTGCTGTTCTAGTCTCCCAGGCTCAGTGGCAGCAGGGCCTGACCTTGAAAGAAGGCTCACTATTCAAGGAAGCTGAGATTGAGATTTAGGGATGTTTGGGTCTTGCTGGGCCACTTTGCAGGCTGCTGGGGCTCCCAGAAGTTCATGTATCATGTCTCTGGGTTGTCCCCTGTGGAAAATGGCTTCTGACTTGTGTAAGGGTTGTAGCAGCTAATCTGTGAGGATGCTAGCAGCCTGGCCTTGTCTGAAGTATGAATCTTGCCTAAAATAAAATACTGTCCTTTTGTGACTCAGTTCATCCTTCCAATAATATTTATTTTGCTTGCTCCAGCACTCCTTCTGTTGAATACTGCCTGTTGTGTTTCTGGCCTCTAGTTTGTAGTGAAGTTATAAACAAGTATGGTTTTCTTTCATGCTATACAAAAGTAATCTCAATTTTTTACAGTGCTGGCAGTCTGTGTTCTGCTTTGACCCCTGCTGGGAAATTCAAGGCTGGAAAGAGCAGTTGAGCAACTAGGGAGGATTTCTACTTGTGGAGCAGAGCAGATACCAGCCAGGTGTGTCTGATGTGGAGCTCTATTATTGTTCAGAACGAGGGGGTAACACACCCCAGCTATTCTGGGCAGCCTGGAAGGGAAAATGGCTCCTGTGTTTACCTTCTCCCCTGTGAGCAGAGGGATGGTCCCAACACAGGGCTTCTGCTCTCTCAGCAGAGCCTGGCAGTAATTCCCACCAAAGCTCTCCTCCCTTGTGGAGGTTCTTGGCCTCTGCTCAGGAACAATCTGGGGCTGCAAAATGCCAGCTCTCCCTTCTCACTCCTGGCTAAGGATCTAATGACCCCCAGGACTGGCAGAGAGTTCTGTAGATCATTTTCACAAATGGGGAAAATGTGTGCTCTCCTGTAGACAGTGTCTTTCCACGTGTGGCCATGCAAAGCACAGACTATGAGAGATGCAGAGCACGAGCAGGGAGCTTGTAATGTTCTGAGATGATGAACAGAGCAGGAAGTGGGAGAGAAATGGTTCCTTTCCTTTCAGACACTTGTGGAAAAAAGATCTATCAAGAAGAGATGGATGCAAGGGTCACATCTTGGGCTGAGTGAGCCCTGAGCTGTGGAGATCATGTGTCTGTGGGAAATGCTGCTCTGTGTCTGCTCAGCTCCTGGACACTCCTGTCCCCTGTGCCTTGGCCATCACCCATCCCTCTGGGAAGCCAGGGCTCTGTGTTGGAGTGGCAGCTGCCTCATGCTTGGGTAGTGGGGGTTTGTGAGTGAACCTGCAGGTAAATCCCCCTCAGCCTCTGTGCCTACTGCTCCCTTTTGATGTTCCATGGGTGTCCAAGTCCTGCTTCAATCCCCTCTTGGAAGGAGCGTGGGGTGTGCAGGCTCCTCTGCCCCTGGAAGACTTCTGGCCCAGGTTGCAGATGGACCTGGCCGGTATCAGAGCTCTGCATCTCGTGGCTTCCCGAGTCCGGCCGCACCCCGGAGAGCCACAGGGGTGGGAGGGAGTGCTAAGCAACCTGGCAGGGTGGTCGCCCACCCTGTGGAGCCTCCCAGCCCCTGGAAAATGAGGGCTTTGTTTCAAGACCTTTCCCAGCGGAGGCAGGAATCTCCTCTGGACCGGCAGCCTGCCGCAAGAATGCTGTCTGCGTGCGGGAGAGGGCTCTGCTGCCCCTGCCACCGGGCGCAGGCTGTGCCAGGGACCGCCAGCGCCGGGGGGGACTGGACCCGACCCGACCCGTCGACTCTCGGCACGTCAGAAGGATGGATCTGCCGCCCAGCAGGCTCCTTGCTGCCTGCCAAGATTCCTGGAGCTGCGAGCAGTCGGCAAACAGTCCCTCTTTTCTACAGAAACCCGCACAGCCTGGAAATTCGCTGCTGTCTGTGATGTTTTTCCTTTAGAAGCATCCAGGAGGTGCTGCCAAGCATATGTTAATATCAGGCTGAATGTTTATAAAAGTTCCTCCTCTTGAATTAATGCTTGCTGGAGAGGCACAGTTATGAGTGGTCCTATTTTAATTAGTAAACATGGTGCTGCCCAGCTGAGTTACTGTAGTTCCTACCTGCCTGCCCCAGAGTGTTTACAGTTTCTTCACCATTTCATATGCTTTTCTCTTGCTCACCCTAGAAGTTTATTTGATAATCCTGGGAGACCTTTTAAGCTTCCTGGGTTTACTGTTTGCTAAACACCCCGTCACTTCTCTTCTACTGATAACTGCTGAGCAGTCACAGGACAGCTGGGCTCTGGCTGTGCCCCAGTGCTGTGAGATGGTGCCATAGGTCGGGGCAGCCTCTGGCCACATGTCCCCATCCCGGAGCTGGATGGTTCCTCGGGAGCAACTCATTTGGGGCTGGGGGCAGCCAGACCCATAAGGATGGGCTGTGTGGGAAGCTGCCCAACAGCAACAGGACATGCTGGGGACACGCACCCCTTGTCTGCAGTGTCCCCACACAGGATGAGCCGTGGCAGTGCCATCCCTGGGCCACGTGGCTGTCCCTTCCACCTGGTTTGACACATCTAAGGCTGTGCAGACAGAGGCTGTGGAGAGGGCTTGTCAGCTGGAGCATCTTGCCTGTGTGGTGCCTCGCTCCCTGGCTCTCCCTGGGCTCAGGCAGTATTAGTTTCAGCAAATTCATTTTCCTTCACAAAAGCTTTTGGTTACTTTGGGATTAGAGACTGTTTAGAGTTCATTGTTTTCCCGATCTGCCTTGTTCTGCTGTAAAGTTTAGATACCTGGTCTACAGGAACTTAATCTCTCCTCTCCTCCAGCAGTCCTGGTGTGCGAAAATGTGTTCTCTACTTTAGCGCAAATTGTTGATGGGAGATAGCAGTGGATCTTTCTGCTTCTATTTAATGTATCAGCAGAGAAAGACATCTGCTTGCACTTATGGGCACGGCCTTGCTGAAGGATTGGTGTGGTAGATTTTATAAGATAATAGGCAAACTTTATGAATTCATAATTTCTTAAGCCATACAAAGGAATATGTTTCATTTAAAATATTCATTTTTAAATTTTATTTTACAGAATTAAAGGATAACTCATGAGATTGATATCAAGGGAAAGTGCCTTGTGCTATGTGCAGAGTGAGTTCTGATTTCCCACATGAAAACCTCTGAATGAGCAAGGGCTGGGAGAGTTTGTGTCCTCAAGGAGCTCAGGGGACACAAGATGCTGGGACAGGCTTGTAGTCACATGAGGGTCTGCCCTGCACCTGGTTCTATTCCATCCCATGGTGTCGAGGGGTCACCAGGGAGCCCCCTGCCCAGGGCACAGGGAGGGGAGTGCTCTTGGCAGGGCTGTTGGTGCCGCTATTCTTGGCTTTACTCAGCCCTCCGGGAGTCTGCTGTAATCTCCTCTGTGATTAAGAGTCTCGACATATGTTCAACATCATTAATGGAGCAAGAAAATAATAATAATAATAATGATCTGTGCTCAGGAATGCTCCAGAGTGAAATCGGAGTTGTGTTCAGTGCTGTTCAGCTCAGCAAGCTGCTCATACTTCAGCCTTAGCAGATTAAGCAGGGCTGTATATCTGACTCCAAGAGCTTTCTGTGCTCACTGCTGGCAGCACCAGCTCTTGCTCCCCACTGTGCAGACCTGGATCTTCATCTCTTGAGGGTGCATCTGACTGCAGAGGTGGTGGGTCCTTCCTGTGAGTGTGGGACAGACATGGATACCAGCTGTCAGGAGAGGTGATGAGATCCAGGTTCTGGCAGTTGCTCTCCTTGCTGACGTGGAGATGCTCTCCCTGATCACAGTAGGACAATTAACACAGGGCTGAGACAGGAGTAGCTCTCAGAGCCCCCCTGCAGTGGGAACCGGCCCCTGGGCTAGCTGCCACCAAGGAAAAGTGTCCTTTATCACTTCAGATTTGGGGACATGAGAGGTAGCTTCTGCATTATAGTATGAGGTGTGATTTTTGCTTAACTAAGGCTTCCTGAGCTGTTTGATCTTGATCCTACCAAGGCAGTGCTGCATCACTGAAGTTTCTGGCTGCTAAGCTGCAAAGTCCCTGGAAAGCTGAGGAGGTTTAGTGTTCAAAGGGGCGTGGAGCCCTCTTTGCTTCCCTCAGAGCACAAAGCAGCCAGGATTGGACAAACTTTAATTTTTTATCATTTAAAAGACAGGAATCCTGGAAGCAGGAGCAGAATTCCTGGCAGACCCCAGCCTGTCTTCTGCTTCTGATGGGGTTGCTCCTGGGGAACATGTCTGCCAGAGTCGGTCTGCTCACCCTGGAGAGGCAACAAACAGGGGCTCAGGGACTGTGGTTCAGGGTTCCTGCCCCCCCAAGCCCTCAGAGCAGGGCCAGGGTATCCATCTGCCTGACAGGAATGAGACTGAGGTTGGAGGTGATGTGCCCAGGGAAGGTGTGGGCTGTCAGGCTCACTTGCTGTCTGCTGATGATTTGGAGCAATGGATCATGCAGGACTGAATTTGAGTTCTTCCCCCCTCCTTGGATTTTTAGTAGCTGACAGTTGTTACCAGCGTGAGGTACTAACTTTTTATTTTGAACTCATGGGTTCGGGATCGTTAATCACTTCCAAATGCCCTCCTCTAAAGGCTATATTGTTTCAGCATTTAGCCACTAATTTTTTGAAATCTCTGAAATAAGACTCTGTTGTTGAACATGGGCTGGAGAGTCGTTCCTTTCCGCTGTATTTTAAAAATATACATGTGGTTTAATTCAACAAGAAGGCTGGAGGGGACATTTTTCCACCAGTTTTTTCCCCCTCTTTTTCTTTAGAACTGTATCTGCCAAACCGCCTGGCTTCATGCCAACAGTGGCCCCTGGGGTGTTCCCAAATGCAGCTGCGGGTTAAAAAGTGTGTTTCCGGGGAAGCAGAGCATAGCTGCCTTGGGATACAGACTGTGAGGTGTTCCAGGGGCTGGTGATCCTTGCCCCAAGGCTGAGGACGGCAGAGAGCCAGGAGCTCTGGGGTGTGGGTAGCAAGGAGAAGTGTCTTTAGATGGGCATCTGTTTCTGTGACTAAACCTGCTTTCATGTGCCCTAGCTTTGGGAGGACTCTTGAAAAGATCTGGGTGCTCCATAGGGTCTGGAAGATAAAGGACTCGCTTTGAACCTGGCTGTCAGAGAGCTCTGGCTCCAAGCAGAAAGAGACATTTTTTGAATTATTATTCCTTGATTTGTAAAGAAGAAAATTAGGGAGGAGGGAAGAGAGACAAGGAGAAGCTGTTGGTGCAGGATCCAGTGGAAATGGATCTGGGCATGGTGCTGATGTCTGGGTGAGGATGGAAGTGGATCTCTTCTCCCAGCCAAGCTGCCTCCACGTGTGGCCACTGCCTGTGGACACCTGAGCCACATCCCCATGATGGGGCTGTATTCTGTGCAGCCCTCACGGCACAGCTGGGGCCACCACAGCACCCAAGCTAAGCCAGGTCTCCTGCACATCTGTCTCCAGCCTGAACCACAAAATCCTCTTGCCTCTGCCTGGGAATTGCTGCTGGTGGAAACTTTTCTCTGTCTGAAGCTCTTGGATGCTCTGGAGTGTGTCTGAGTCTGTTATGTCCTGTGGTTTTGTTGGTGTTATAAATAGACGTTATAAGTGAACATGAAAGAATTTGTGCTGACCCAAGGTTGTTCTTATTAGAGGCAATGAATGAGCAGGAGTTAATTCCTGGCAGGCCCTATCCCTCACCTCACATTGTCCTCCAGTGGCCTGAACGCCTCCCAGCATCCTGAGCTCTCTGAACATCCAGCAGCCTGGAGACTCATTACATGCTGGTGCTGAGACAGCCTGATATGCAGATTGCACAGATCATTAAGCAGCCTAAAGGCTGGGACCTAGTGTGTTATCCTCCTGTTGGAAATGCTTGGGGTGTTCCCAAAATGCCCACTTTGTTTCCCTGTAATTTGCCTTCTGGGCTTAAGTATCTCAGTCCCTCTGTGCAGACAAGTTCTGTGCAGAGTTCCAGTGCCACCAGCACTGTCAGAAAAGCTTCCCTCCAGCTACTGTGTGCCAGGTGTGTTCTCATCAGCAGCCCTTGCCCAGGCCCTCAGGAACAGGCACAGCTTTGTACAGGCTGAGAGGAAAGCCAGGAGGGATCCAGCCCTAACCCAAAACAAAACCCAGCCCTCCTAATTTTTTATTTTGCTTTCCCAGCAGACTCTCTGGCTGGGCTTGCAGTGGATGCAAATGTCAATGTTCATCTTGACAGGAGGTTAAACGTGAAGGAACTGGTTTATTGTACTTCATGGTGGCTGTCTGGGCTGCTGTGTGGAGCAGACAGCACATCGTTCCCAAGTCAGGACCTGGCCTGCTGAGCACACTCAGCTCCACGGGCTGCTGCCTTTGCTCAGAAACTTCCTGCAGCTGTTCAAAGGAGGAGGCCGTTGGCTTTTCTTGGTAAATGTCTGAGCTGTGCTTGCTGTTGTGATACACTGGAGATGTTAACTGATGTGCTTGCTGCTGGTGCCAGGGCTACCATCTGAAATGCTTGTGTGCTCTCTGCTGACATGCCCCCTGCAGCCAGCCCTTGTGGGATGCTCTGTGTCCAGTGGCTGTGCTTGGGGCAGGGATGTGCTGCAGGGGAAGATACTGGATGTGGATACAGATGGCTGCATGTACCCCCGACTGGGAAGCTGTTGGCACTCTGTCAGCCTTTCCCTGAGCACATATGTGGCTGTCCTGTTGTCACTCCCTCTAGTTTGCTCAGGAAACTGCCAGTCCCTCATCTGGTGCAGAAAATAATGATTTTCTGTTTCTTAGAGGAGGAAACTTCCCAAGCTGGAGGGCTAGGGAAGCTAAACAGAGTCACTCAAAAGTTAAAAGGCGAAAGAGGAATTTAAAATATAGAGGATTCAGGATTTAAAATCTGGGGTTTTTTTGAGTCTGTGTCCACATTTGTGTTTTCCAAGCATCTGGATTCAACACGTGTGGCTAAGCAGGAGCAGAGATGCTTCCACTTTCCTGAAGATGTTTCTTGGCTCCCAGAAATGCCATTTAAGGGCTCAGGTGCTTGCTGCCAGCAGACTGTGTCTGGGACTTATAGTATGTGCTGGTGGTTGTTTGGGTTGTGGGGGGTTTTGTTGTTTTTTTGGGGGGAGAAGAGGTTGTTGGTTCTGTTTTGCTTTCTTTTGAGTTCCAGGAGATTCACAAGAGCTTCCTCAAAGGTAATTCAAGCTGACCAGAGAGGAGCTTCTGAGCAAAGTTTTGTGCCGTGTAACTGTGTAACACAACCCGGCGCTGTGTAACGGGAGGAAAGCGGATTGTGCTCTGTTGTGGCCCTTGGCCCTGCAGGGGGAGCGGGGCCAGGGACACCCCGGTGCCTCGGGAGGCTGGTGCCATCTCACGGTGACGGAGGGGAACGGGAGCACCGAGAACCCCCCGGAGCGTCCCCTCCTTGCCCCGCGGCGAGGAGCATCTGAGCATCTTCTGCTCTTTTCTGTTTTCTCTTTCGAGCTGATGGCTCCGTTCCCCCTCAGACACTTTCTCTGGCAGATGGAAGGATGGAATGGCTGCTCCCAGCACAAGCACGGGCGGTGCTGCTCTCAGCCCTGAGGTAGGGGTTGCTCTGTTCCTGGAGGGTGGACGTGCACCCAGTGATGCCCTCGGGGGTGACTGCAAATGCAATCCCCAGTGGGATACTGGGGATTTCCAGTGAGGAGAGGGTTCGAGTGGACAGTGTTGTTTAGCAGCTGAACAGCTCAGCACCAATTTTAGGATTTTAACCATGCAATATCAAGTCAACTGAAGGGTTAATATGTAAAATCTCCTCCACATCCATTCCTAGAAGTGACCTCTGCAGAACTCTTCCAGAGATGCAGCTATCTTGTCTCCATGTTCTAGGAGACACTACTTATCCTGAGGCTGACAGTTTGCTACTGTCTCCAGACGCTGCCTCGGCAGCTGGTTTTCATCATCATCACTACATGGTACCTTACCTGCTCTTGCAAGCTTGGTACCATAAACTGCTGGGAGATAAAAGGAGTATCATGTGCTGTCCCCACCAGGTTGGACAGGAGCTGGCACTCTGGGTGTCACCATGGGAGCTGTTGTGAGGGTACAGGGGCAGAAGAGTGATTCCAGGGAGAGAAGAGTGATGGTTTAATTCAGGGAAGAGCCTGGCTGCTCTACCAGTGCCCACATGCCAAAGCAATCAGTGGGCACATGCAGGGCTCCTATCATTCCCTCTGTGCTGGCTAGAGCCTGGGGAAGCACCTTCACATGGCCCTGGATTGGCAGTGGGGCTGGGATCTGAAACGGAGACAGAAATGCCACCCCACTGCTGCCCGTGGCCCTCCTGTGTGGTGACAGACACCGGGATTACGCAGAGTGGCTGCGGTGTGGAGCCAGGAGTTGTTCTTGCTCAGCAGTGCGCTTCATCCCCTGTCTCAGAAAATCTGTAAGAGGAAATTGGATTTAAAATTGTTCTGCCTGACGCCTGGGAGAGGCCCAAGAGTGGAGGAGGGACGAGGGAGGGGGTCACTCATCACCAGCTCATTATGGGCAGAAACCCACAACCCAGGGGAGAGCTGTGCTCCCAAACAGCCCTCTGCAACAGGTCATCTGCACAAACTCCTCTGCAGATTTGGCAGCTGTGAGTGCACGCTGTGTTGTGCCCCAAAGCCATGTCCAAATCGGGATGTTTTTATTATTTTTAGCATTACTTACAAAGTATCCCCTATTTTCATCCTGCAGGACCAAATCTGAGGTGGTATTTTCTTTTGGAGATGGAAACGCTGTTTCTGCAAGGTCTCTTGATAGAGTTGTGTTGTATTTTCATTTGCATTTTTCATGTATAACTTGGTATGTGAGTCATATAGAGCGAATGAACTTTGTGCTTGAGAGTGTGCATTGCCTGGGGGCAGGAATGTCCCTCACCGGTATTCTTGTGGCCTGGATGTGATGAGAACAGGACTGGAGCTCCGTGGAGAACCGGCCTGCCAGAGGGGATGGCAGGATGGCTGGGTGCAGCTCATGGTGTCCTGCTGGGGGTGGGAGGGATGGACAGCAGAGCTCTGGGAGGCAGAGCATTCACCTGGCAGCTAACCCTGGGTCCCCTCCCAGCAGTGTCGGCACCCTGCCCTGGGGATTACTTCAGCTGAGGAGGTGCCTCTAGCAAGGAGTTTCCCCTTTTCCCCTGGGGAGCATCGTTCCCTTGCTCTGCCCCTGGGGTGCAGAAGGAAGAGGGAAGAAGCCACTTGCACTCTCGAGTCACCTTTGCTCCCTTCTCCGCACTGTCGCCATTTGCAAATCAATGTACTCTCCCTTGTGGGGTGAATTCAGAAAAGCCACATTTGCACTTGAATATCCAAATAACATATGGGCCAGCAGTTGATATCTCAATCCATTTTCAAGGCTCGCTACTATAAGCATTTAACTTTACCCTTGCCCAGATGTGCTTGCATTTTATGTGCTGTGCATAAAAAGGCAGAAATTGGGTGGAATGCGTTAGAATTGGCACTTTGGAAAACGCACACTCTGCTGGAATGTGCTAACATCCAGCTTGTACAGAAGGGCAATTAACTCTATGTTCAGCTAAAACTGGCTTCAGAAAGCAGTTCACTTACATTAAAGGGCTTTATAATCATTATGCTAAAGCATTTCTTTTGAAAGCATTTTCAGTTTCTTAAACATTTAGGATATTTATAAAATATGGCCCCAATTACTACATATTTCTTTATTCACACTGATTATACAACCTATAATTATACTTAAGCCTCTTATTTGTATATCATGGCAGCATTAAGAAAAGCTCTGTGATATGTCTGTGTGTTATTCTTTGCAAAAAGCAGAGGGCTGCAGCCCTCTACCTTCCTGTGGAGTGAACTGGGCTGTGCTTTTCTCCAGCAGCAGCACTTCAGGTGTCTGCTCTGCCAGCCCTTTCCTGGCAGAACAGGCAGGCTGAGGCTGGCAATTAATCGTGACAGGTAATGTTTGGCTTCATATTGTTTGGCCTCCAAATGCTGTGTTTACAGCCAGCTTCTCACAACCATTTACTTGCAGGAAATATTTTCATGGATCTCTTTTTCTTGCTGTAAAACAGCCTCAGTGTTGGAATAACTGGACTCTCTGGGGTCTATCACTAACGCAGGTGGGGTGGGCTCCCTGGACTGAGGGAATGTTCAGCAGTGGAAAACAACCCTGCAGGTCTTACTACGATTTTCCTGTGTGTGGCACTGCAGGGGTTAAGAGAGCAGACCACTGACATTTCAGTGCATAAAGAAATTCCCTTGCAGTGGATGAGGCCGGTATAAAGCTTTCCATGTTACGCTTGACAGATGTGCAACAATAGACAATGAGTTAAAGTGGGGAGCCAGAAAAAGGGCTCAGGAGAAAGCTGCTGAGAATTACTGGCGTGGCTAGGAGAGCAAAGCCCTCCCATAACACAGCATTGTTCTCATGGATATAAATCTCAACTAAAATATGAACACCAGGCTTCCAAGGTCTTCCCAAAGGTGGAATGTGCCTCATCAATAACCACACCCAAGGTGCAGAATCCCATCGATCACCTTTCTGCTGAGGTATGAAATCCCCAGCCTGCAAGGCTGGGAGGACAGATTGACTTCCAGCTGGTGCAATAATCAGTGTCAAGCCACAGGAAGGGCTGGAGGAGGAGGCAGGGTGCTTTTCTGGGTAGCCAGGGCATGTGCCTGCACCTTCCCTGCAGCTCACAGGGGTCCTGATAAACTGTCTTTGTGTGGGAAGCTGTGCCATTTGCTTGTTCTCCCCGACTGCTGGTGAAAGTTTTTGGTGGATAAACATGGCTTTGTAGCTCCTCACAGTGACCGTTCCCAGGTGGCAGTCTGGAATTCATACTGTGCTGGCGAGTTATAAGCTATTGTTTCTCTGCTTGACAGAATGGCTGTACAAGCCCCAGCACAGCATGGGCTGTGGATTTTTGTTCTGTTTATGGCTATAAAGTTTTGCATTGTTTCTGCTGACCTCTGTGCTCAAAATACTTTTCCAGTCTTGTGAAACTGGTGCTTTTCTTCTCAGAAAACATGCAAGATCAAGCAGGATGTATAATGAGAAAACTGAAACCCAGTTTCATTTTTCCTTCCTGTTTTGCTTCAGCGGTCCTTCTGCTCCACTCCATGATGAAATAGGAAACCTGATAACAGATGAATACTAGGAGCAGATTGGTCCAACAGAGAACTTGAGCCTCTTCCAAAATCCCTATAGTGCGTTTCCTAAACCACATTTTATCCTTGAAGCTTCTAATTTTCTAAATACACCACCTCAGTTGTCTATAGTCATCTCACCTGTCTTACCTGGGGCTCTCTAAGGGCCCTTCTATGGCTCATTTGGCTCCTGTTGTGCATGTTTGGTACAGGCTGAGATACTTCTGGAAGCGGGAAGGGAATCCTCAATTTATCCAGGCAGGCACACAAATGCCCTTCCTCATCTGAATAAAGTCCTTGCTCCTTCAGGCAGAATAACTCAGTTTCAGCTGGGAACCCAGAGGTCCTGCTCTTTGATAAGCATCTCATAATACTTGAGCTGTTTCCTCAAAGGGAAAAAAAAGTCCCTGGAAGGGACTTAATGGCAGGATACTTGTATCGTTTCTGTGCAAACATCAGATTACCGTCTAGAAACCAAATTGTCTGCAATTACATGGCTGAATTAAAGGGAAGACAGCAGCACATAAAATGTGAACAAGTCTCATTGTTGACCCCCAGATATTAAAATTTATTCAGTTCAGTCTCAGAAAAGCACTGTTATGTCATCCAGAATGGTACAAAATTTGATCTGCTCCTGCTTTCAGCTTTGGGATGGAGTCCAAAATTAATTCCCTGCAGATCACCTTACTTTATGAATAAGAGGAGCTCCTCCTGCAGTAACTGCAGTGAGAAAAAAGAGGAACACCGCTGGGGCTGCACACCGGGACTGAAAGTGATCTTGGAGCTCGGTGATGCCTGTCCCAGCCTGGCAGGGTGCAGGCCAGATGCTTGGGTGATGGGTGAGCTGCTCGGGGAATGGGCAGCACGCAGCTGGTGAACTGCAGTAAAGCAGAGAGCCCCAAACTACCTAGTTTACGCTCGACACTCCAAAATGCATTTTTCTCTCTTCGAGCCATATAGGAGGAGAAATTCTTTAACAGCAGGAAAGCATAGTAGCAGTCAGATGTGTTTTGCCCTTAATTATTCTGCAGCTTTTGACTCGGCTCTCTTGTGCGGCTGGGACTTTGACGCTCACAGCCCTGCCCAGAGCCCCCCCAAGCACAGACCCTGCTGGAGGCATCTGTTTGAGGGCTTAAGAGACTGGAAACTTGATCTGTAACTTCATTGGTTTCTCGTATCACTTTACAAGGCTGTCCTGGGACACCGGGAGGGCTCGGGGGCAGTGCCGGGTGGGCTGGGGGGCGGGTCTGCATCCCCCGGGCAGCCGCAGCTCGAAGGAGGAGCTGAGATTTTCCATCTTTTCCATTGCCTTAGGCTGTGGTGCCTCCTGCTGACAGGGCTGTGCTGGTGTGTGTGTGTGGGGGGGGGGGGGGGGGGGGGGCTCCTAGGGACCCCTAGGCTCCGGGCAGCTCCATTCTCCCCTGAGCTCTGCAAACGACGCTGCTCCGGGGGGTGCCGATCCTTGGGGAGTGGGGGGGTCTGTGGGGCGGCAGCTCTACCCCCGCAGTGCCGAGAGGGGCCATTCCCGGGTGCTGGAATTGCGATTTGCGACACGGAGCTGCCGCGGGGAGGCGCGTTTGTCTCAGGAACGGGCGAGATAGGGTGGGAGGAGAGGAGCCCCCCCCCATCCTGTTCTTCCTCCCCCCGCTCCATACCCCCTTCCCTCCTTGTCCTGTCCCCCCTCCTTCTCCATTCCCTCGCCTCTCGGTGCGGGGAGCGGAGCGATGCTGTAGCGGGACCTGTGAGTACCTCCCTGCCACCCCGACAGAGCTCTGCACCTCCAGAGTCCTCCTCTCCTCAGCTTGGGGTCTTTCTTTGTTTTTATTATAATTTTCAGTTGCAGTTCTTGAGAGGCTCTTGGTAGGATTTAGTTGCCTTAAACACTGCATTTGTAAAAGTAAAAACTCCAGAAGCATCTCTTTGTGTGTCCTTTTCCCGGGTAATAATGTCTAAAATTATTTCTGCTGAGTGCATGGTGATGCTGGTGAGAAATTGCTTTGAATTTTGCACATCTCCTAGTTTGCATTATCAGATGCAGTAGGCAAAAGCTTTCATTCTGGTCCAATTAGGATGGTGCCTCTCTATGGCATGGTCAATCTGGACATCTAAGATGCTTCTTTTTAATTTTCACTAATGGTTGTGGCTGTTAAAGCTTTTTATACTTAAAAAAAGGTAAAAGTCAATCCAGAAATTAGTAAAAGTCTCTGTGCTGGAAGAAATGGAGATGAGAAGACTTTTGATTTGTAATTTGTGGTCTAATAAACTGATTAGGAAGGAACAAAAAATAATGGAAACTTTGCTGCTCTAATTCAACATCTAACAGAAAATCTGAGTTGGTGACTTGAGTTCCTCTGAAGTCTCCTGGCTGTTCCTGTGATGTGAGGGGAATTCACAGATTGTGCCCAAGGCCACTGCATCCCTGTGGCTGCCATCCCACTGCAGACAGCTGCTTTGGAGTGACCTCCAACACCTCCTCATAGCCAGTTAGGATCAGCCCATCTGTTCCTATAAAGCTTGATGTGTAGCTGAGATAAGGTGCTGCAGCATCTGTGTTCTGCCCATATCTCTTGGGGCAGCCATGGGCACAGACAGGAATAAAAGCTTGTGGTGTAGGGCACTGAATTTCAACCCTGTGAAAAAAGAGGGGCCAGGCCCTGAGATGTGTTGTGATTTTGATCCTTACTTAATTCTCTGTGTTGTTGCTCCTTACCCTGTCTCTGTTATGAGCATGCTCTTACTGGAGAACAGGCTATCATACCAGAAGTCATTAAGTTATGGGGTCTGCAGCAAGGCTTAATGACAATTTAAATTAGAAACCTGAGTTGTGGCATGGTAACACTAGAGCGAATGCTATAATTAGGAAGGCAGCAATTTCCCTGTGACCTTTTATTTCTAAAGTCTTTAAAATGACCCAGTATCCTCTGCAGAGCTCCCTCTGTTAGAAGTTTCTCTCTAATTTGGGTCGTGCCTCTGCTGTTTGCAGGTGGCACAGCACAGAATCTGAATTTTGGTGGTTTGTTTTTTTTTTTTCAAAGTTAAAGTGTCTTTGAAATATGATTTTGCATCTAACACAGAATGTAATAAAAAGACTTTAAAGACCTGCTGACGCCTTGAGGAAAACTGAAAAACACTCTATTGAGAAACAATTCTGCCAGGCTGTCTTATCTGCTGTTCCCTTTGCTCATTTTTGATAGCAAGGGGCACTATAAATATACATAGTTATACATAAAAATGAGAAACCTTGGCAACCAAGTAGAAGGTTAGTTGTTTTTCTGGTGTTCACTCACTCTGGGCAGGTGGGTGAGGGGAGATGGTTCCTGGCATTTCATCTTTGCAGCTCCTGGGCTGATGCTGAGGACATTTGCTGAGTGTTGGATTGAAAGGGAGTCATGTAGCAGTGGATTATTTTTCCTAGATGTATTTGTCAACCTAAAAATAGAGGCAGTGGTTTCTGGGGCACTCTGACAAGGTCGCTGATGGAACAGAGATGAAGTGATGCTTTGGAGATGGCGGACAGGAGCTGCCAGATGGTGGTGGGGGCTGAGCCCCTCTTGGCATTGCGGCTTCTGGGGAAGGTGTGAGAAACGCAGAGGTGCAAGGCTGTGGGATGCTGGCCCTTGTGCTGGGTTGCCTCAAAGCTGTCCCAGATGGTGCTGGCCCTCCCCAGTGTCGCACCAGGCTGCTCTGACCTGTCAGTGTCTCCTGCAAGGTGCTGGCAGGGACATGGCCCGTGGGAGTGGGGGCTGCAAGGACCATTTTTCTGGGCCAACACCCCAAACCCAGAGCGGTCCATTTAACCTGAGCTGCAGGGCTGAAAGTATTGCCTGTGGATCTGATAGAATTGCTAATGCCCTAAATTAGACCCGACAAAGGGCAGGGTCTCTGCTGCATGGTTGTTTTCCAAGAGACTGGGCAAAATAACTTGTTGCTTGTCTCCTGGATGCCCTTGCACAGCGATGCTGTGTCCACAGAGCCCTGCTCAGCCTCTAGCACAGCAGGTGAAGAATCCCAGGCATCCCAGGGAAGATGGGTTGTCTGCTCCTGCCATGTCGCTGGGGACCTGCAGATGGAAACTTTCAGTGCTACAATTGCTGAACAGAGTGCTCCTTGGCTGTGAAGTTTCCTAGTAATTTTACCAGGCGGATTATGCACCTGTCATGTCCTCAAGAGAAAACACATTTTTGCCATAGCTATCAAGCACTCAGAAATGGAGTACTATTTTGGCAATAAAATACTATACTCCCCTCTGAAACTGCATCTTGTTCATGCTGTCATAAATAGGAAAATTAAAACACAAAGTGCAACCTGGTGTTGCAAGATATGCTTTCCTAGTATTACTATTTTTTTTTTAAGTTAGAGCCCTTTTACAAAAATTCTTGTGTACACTGTTAGCTTCAAGGTGAAAGGTGAGGAGTGGTGCAGGGATCAGCCTCGCTGTGGCCTGGCTAGTGCAGGTGTTTGAAATATGCTGCTTTTCAATAGGACAAAGCAAGCAGCTGTCTGCTAAATCAGACAATCTAATTTAAAATCAAGGGTTAATTGAGATGCTGATATGAAACAGATTTTTGGTATATTTAGAAGAGGTGGTAAAAACTACAGATACTGTTTACCTGGAAATACATCTCTGAGAGGCCACTCAAAACTGATAGAATTCCTTTTAGAAACTTGGAGTGGATAAGGTTTCCAGATGTGTTCAACTGAATATTAAGGAATATAGTTTTTAGATTTGTTGCACTTGTGACTTGATATTCCTTGGAACTGTGAAATGACTTATGGGTATGTTCTATGAAGAGCAATCCAGCCATGCACTGGGGCAGTGTGTTCCGACCTCTGCAAGGTAGCATTCCCTTGTCACTGAGTAGTGGTATAATTAGAAAAGTCATTAATCCTTGCTCAGCAGTTCTAGAGACTATTTATAGCAAGGCAGAAAACCAGTACCCTGCATGCTGGTTTAGGGTGGGTGTGGGTATTCCTCCTGGTGCCATGAGTACTGTGAGGTCCAAAGCAGAAAGTGAAATTTGCTTCTGGGAGGGAAATCCCCTTTCTGGCTGTATGTGGACAGATGCAAACTGTCTGGTCTGACCAAGGTACCACCCTCTGGACCTGCCCCAGGGAATCACTGTGGACATCCCCTGTAAGATCTCACTGTCCCAGGCTGTGGGGAATCCTGTCCTGCCTGTGTCCACAGGGACCCCGCAGCAGCCAGTGTAGAGCACAGGGCTGGAGCAGATCTCGTCTGGGAACAGAAATGGATCAACTCAGCTCTCCTTTTCCTCAGTGTCCCTGGGGACAGGAATTGAAACCAATCAAAGTGGCCCTTCTGATCAATTAGCAGTGACAAACAGTACCTGACAGCCTGTTGTTAACCCGTGCCTTGGGACTGGACTGGCTGTTTGCTGGTACATGTCCATCTTGTCCGTGGAGCTGCAGAGTCCTGGTCCATGTGTTTAAATAATGCTGGGCAGCAGCAACAGCAAGCACCCTTAGCTACTGATACCCAGGTGGGACAGCAGTGCCTAGTGAGCTGCAGGCCAAGAAAGGGTGTTTATTTACAAGCTTCTCAGATGCAGCTCAGCCTGGGCTAAGGTCCATGTTTTTTCCTCTGCAGAAGCCAACCTTCCTGCCAGCTTTCTGCTTGAGAGGTCGGTCTCGGTGCCAGACCTTGGCTGCCCACCCCACGCCTCCCAGCACAAGGGCAGTTTTTGTGCTCATCTGCTGTTAAGAGGGGGTGGGAGGAACTCCAGACTTCTTGAAGTGGCAAAAAAAGGGGTACAATGATGGACTGCAGAAAGTAAACAGTGTGCAGGGAGGTCACAGCGGGGAGGGTTGCAGGCAGTGACAAGGGTGGTTTTCGGTGGTGGCTGGGGAGCCTGTGACATTTTGCTGGGGTCAGCTGAGGTGGCAGAGCTCAGAAACACTGCTGTTGTCAAGTGAAACACTTCACTGGGCTTTGCATAGTGAGGCACAAATTGCACGTCTATGTGCTGGCAGCCAGGCATCAGGGTAACCACAGGGGAAATATGTCTCTGTCTGGGCTCACTGCATCTTCCACGCTTTGCTGGAGGATTTCTCAGAAGAAAACGCAAAATTATTTTAGCCTCTGAGATTAGTGGACCAGGGCTTCCCATCCTCTGGGACAGGACTGAAATCCCCTGAGAAGTCCTGGTGGGCAGCTGTACTCCCACCGTGTCGTCCGGGGTTCAGCTGCCAGGATGTGTGGGGGAGGTGGGAGAGGACCTGTGGGAATTCTGGAGACCCACTGCTCCGTAGCCGCGGGAAGTCCCCAGCTCTCTGGCTTTAGTTGACAAAAGCTGCGCTCAGGCTGCTCACCGCTGTGCCTGTGGTTTGCCTGGATGATAAAAGGTGACCTCGGAAACTGCATTTCCAAACATCTTCCCCTGTCTGTGAGCGATGGCATTGTTCCCAGTGTTTCAGGCTGGGACTGCCTGGGGCTCTTTGTTTAAGCTCCCTGGGTGCTGCAGTTCTTATGCATAGAGCTAAAGATGCTCTGCCAGAGCCTGAGATCCTGGAAGGCGGCTACAGTTCAGCCTTTTGTTATCCCGAGGATTAGAAACTGCAGTTGAGGATGAGCTAAAGAAATCAAAGTAACCTCTCTAGGGACATTCCGAAGGCACGTTTAACAGTGTGATGGAGCCAGGGTCAGTCACTGGTTCAGGATGCTGGCAGAAGGGCCCACAAACCTCAGCGAAGCAGCGCGGAGTGCTGTAGATATGCTTGGCAAACTTTGTTCTGTGAAAACCCCGCTGCTCTCAGGAACGGAGGAATCTAAAGGGCACCATGCCTCAGAAGAGAATCTGCATTGTTGCCATCTCCAAGGATGCAGGGACTTGGAGTCTGGGACTCCAGGGACTGCCCCGGGTCCAGGGCAGGTTGGGTGCCCGGGAGGATGGGCAGCAGAGGGGTGGCTCTGCCAGGGAAAAGCCGGGAGTGGATGCGGAGCAGCAGGGCAGAGAGAGCCTTGTGTGGGGTGAGCATAAAGAATCTGGTCAAGGCACAGCCCTTCCCAATGGGAACTGCAGGGCCTTATCTGGAGAGCCAGTGTGCTGGTTCTGGAGCACCATCAGCCATGCATTTTCTTCCAGGGAGGTCCTTTGCTGCTGAAGGAGTTGGACAGTTAGGGTAAGGTTTTGCCCTACTTCAACTTTGCACACCGGCCTCGCTGTAAATGGGCTCCTACTATGTGCATGGCTATAGGGTTTCTGAACTCTGACACGAAGCTTTGCTGGAGCCTGCATCTCCTTTCTCCAGATACTGGGAGCAGCTGCTTCTCCCTGAGCCTGTGCTGCTCTGGGCTCTGCATTAATCTGTGGTCTCTGCTCTAGTTGGAACCAAGAATTAGGTTTGGGAGAGAAGTGGCAGCAGAGCGGGCAGCAGCTTCCACCTGCACACCAGGGAGCGCCGGCAGCTTTGTTTCTCCCACGTCTCTTTGGAAATGAGGTCCCAGTTCAGACAGAGTTTGCTGCAAGTATATCTCATAAACAATGTGTGGGTGACTGCGTTTGCCTACTGTTTCCTCTCCTCTTTGCTCCCCCATGGCTGCCAGCTCAGAAAATGGAATGTGGATAGCACAGAATTGCCCAGGGGACGGAAGGGAAATAGCAAACGCCGAGGGGAACACCAGATGTTGCTGCATTGCACAGTAGAGCATCATCTGTCCTCTGTTTAGAATTCACTCTGAATCTACAGGCTGACATCGGATTACTGGCATTACGGGGCAGGTCTGGGATGATGCTCTTTGTCCCCTGGACAATGTGGCATTTACTAGGTGTCAACTGTTTTACTGGAATAAGATAGAAAGCAGATTTTTTTAAAGTACAGCTACATCCAGCACTCCTCCTCTGTCAGACAAGGTGATCTACACCCTGCTAGTCCTGGTTATGATGTGCTTGGATTTTGGTGTGTTCTTTGACATGCTCTGGTGTGCAGGCACTGAGCTGTGATTGCACAGAGGAGCTGAGCCCACCTGGGCCTTGGGAAATACACAAGTACTAATTTTACTCTCCTTATTTTCCTTCTATGCAGTGCCTTTGCCATGCCCCTTGACCTGTGTGGTGCATGGTTATTAAGAAAATGGTTTTGAAGACCGCAAGTTTCTTCCTCCCCTAGGGAAAGGGGGGCAAGGGCAGATAAGTAGTCCTGCAGGGTCCAGTTCTCATTCATCCTCTGACTGTATCATACCACAGGCTGCACTTCCACTCTTGCCATAGTGCCAACGTGTGGTATGAGCATGAAGCAGAACCAAAGCAATGGCACAGCAAAGCAACATGGAGCTGTGCCTGCAGCTGCAACAAAATTCTTGCTTATTTTTTGAGATTTTATAATTATTCACTGAGCTCTGCAGTGCCTCAGGAGCTGGATGTCATGGCAAAGCAGTGGATTAGTTGCAGACAATCAGACCCAGGTTTCACTGGGGAAAATCTGGTTTTCATGAAGGTGAAAGCCCAGGGTGGAGCATCCCAGTGCCCAGCCTGCTGAGCACTGCCTGCACAGAGCATCCTGCCTCCCCACTCCCAGCTCTGAATCTCCCCTCCCCCTCCTGCTCCTGGACTGCCCCTCATCCCTGGCTGTGTGAGGGAGATCAGCTGGGGTGTTGGAAGAGCAAGAGGCTTGTCCTCTCTGGTGAGAGGAAGGGGAAGGGTGTGGGGTTTATTCACACACCTTGAGGCTGTGCTTCTCTCTTCTCTGGGATTTTTGCATTTGTGTTGTCTGTTTCTTTAGGCTGCTCAGCACTGCAAAAATTGCTGCAGGACTTCAGGTGACTGCACCAGTCTGGAAGCATGAAATGCCAAGTGTGCGTTAAGTGTTCTTTAGCCTGGACCATCAGTCGAGTCATAAGTTCTTGTATTTTGGGTGCACTGATATGGTGGCAGATCCACCTGAAAGAGGCAAATGATGGGTACAAGCTTCATGTCTCAGGATGCCAGGGCAGGTGTCTGGATCTCCTGCTTCAAAGAGGCACTGCTGGGGCAGCACAGGCTGGCCAGAGCCTCTCCTGGGAGGAACTGGCTCCAGTTTGTGCTCTGTTTTGTTCTGTGGCTACTCTAATCTCTCCTCCATTGGAGATTAAGATGTTAAAGAGCTTCTGAAAATAATCAAACCCTTCACCTTCACCACTGTGATTAATCAATCACAGCTGCTGCTTTACATCTCCATGTTTTGGTGTGATTCAGGTGGTTCCAGTTATTCCAGCTCAGGGAACACAGGGAACACATTCCTGAGCTCTGGCAGGGTGCGGGGATAGAGCAAAAGCTGAATTTTCCAGTGCTGCACTTTGTTCAAAGCCAAGGCTGCCCAAGTCTAGTGGGAAGAGCCGTGGGGCAGCCTGTTTATTTAGCATGAAGGAGGGCAGGAATTAATTACTCATTCTTGCCATTATTTTCTGCAAAAGAGAGTTCTGCTCAGGGGCATTTTTGTCCAGGGAGCCTTGTGTGGGCCCTCCAAAGCTGTGCTGAACTGGCACACTGAACCAGCACTGTGGGGACACTGCCAGGCCCCCGGGATACCTCATGTCCCTTTCTGGTGCCTGGGGAACACGCAGCATCCCAAAGTGCTTACTGGGTCAAGGAGTCACAGATGGACATAAATAAAGGCAGGTAGTGCTTTGTTACAGGGGGGTGAGGGTGCTAGGTGGTGACAAGTGAAAAAATGATAAGGATTTATTAATTTTTAAGTTATTTCCAGCAATTCTTGTGCTGACGCTGCCATTACCAGGAAGCATGGGATGCTCCTAGGAATTATATAATCCTAAAAAAAAACCCAAAAATGTGAGGAAGCGATTTAAGAAATATCTCTTCCCTGAATGGCAGCTGCATCATTGCAAATATTTCTTAGCACTGAAGTATCTGAGGCTCCAGGTAGCAGCTCAAAGGAGGGAGTTTTTGTCAGTTTTTGACGCTTAAATGCTCCTTAGCAGTTTTTTTTCTTACAAGTATGATCATGAAGCATCACAGCTCAGATAGTTTGTAGAGCTGTCAAGCACATTAAGCTGGAAATGGAAAAATTGCCGTTGGAGTCTTTTCTTTGTTACATTTGGGTGATGGAGGGTGATGTAAAGTCCATCTCACCTCCAGGGTGAAGGTCTAGATAGCCAGTAGCACAAGTGCATCAGTGTGGCTCATACTGTCTGCAAAGCCTATTTACTAGAAACAAATCAATCAAAGGAGATAGTACTGGATTCCAGAGAGAGAAGAGTGGTTTTTTTTTTCAGCCTGTCTGTGCATCACAGACTCCTGGGCATGTGTGGGGGGTCTGTATTGGGGATTTTATCCTCATCCTGCATGGTTTGCAGGGATCTGCACCACCCCGATTTCTTCTTACCCTGCTTATTGTCTTGCCCTCCACTGCTCTGCCCCTGGGCTTCTACATCCCTTCGGTCCCATCTAAGAGATGCTATGGCTGCCCTGAAGATGAACCCATCCCATTCCCTTTGGTATCTGCTCTCCCCTGGCCACTGCTTTGAGGAAGCTGTTCTTGGCCTTTATCCCCGCACGGGGTCTTGTCTTCCTCCACCCCTCGGTGCTGCACAGGAGGTGTCTGCAGCATAGGGGGTGATCCCTCATAATCCCAGGGTATGAAAATAAGTGCATCACGTGTAAAAGTATTAATCTAGAAGTAAGTAAGTTCCCCCTGGAGCCTGTGATATCCTCCACAGCCTCTCTCCCTTTGCACATCTGTTTTCACAGTGGAAAGATCCTTCCCGAGGACTCCGGATCGGGCTCTGCCGGTCCTGGGTCTGTGTCCTGGTAGGGATCTTGCCGGTGGCAGGGGCTGGATGCGGAGGGAGCGGCGGGGGCCGCGCAGCCCTTGCAGAGACCGGCGGAGCCAATCGCTGCTGCCAGGGGTGGAGCTGGAGACAGCGGAGCATCCCCGGCGCCTGCCCGGCACAGTTGGCCGGGGCTGCTGGAAGAGAAGAGGGGAGGGGAGAGCCGAGCCGTGCTCTGGGGAGGGGGGGAACCGTGCTGGCAGCTCCGGTGGGCGCCTTCCCCGGAGCATCGCTGGAGCAGCTCGGCCGGTCCCGGCGCGCCCGCCCGGCCGGTGACACCAAGGTACCGACTGGCTGGCGGCTGGGATCTGTTGATTGGAGTTGGAGGAAAGTTTGGGGGGAAATGGGCGCTGTTCGGGAGCAGGGGTGGTGGGAGAGGATCCGTTGCGCTCGCCAGGATCAGCTGCCAGGGACGGCGAGGCTCGGGGAGGGGGGGGGGGTTTGGTGCCACCAGCGCTGATGCGGAGGGGACAGCCCATGCTCGGGTGTCCGGACCCGCTGTGCCACCCCCGGACCCGCGGCGGGGCTCAGGGATGACCAGCGTTCTCTGTGCCAGTGGTCCAGCCCCCTGCCTGGCGCTGGGATATTTTCCCCAGGGAGATTTTCCTGATGGCTGCATCCACCTGTGAGCCGCTGGCAGAGCCGGGCAGGGCCTGGTTCCCCCCCACATTCCCCCCCTTTCCCCGAGGGGCAGCCCCTGTGCCCGGCGGTCCGAGGACACTCGGGGTGCTTGTACTGACTGGACTTTGCGCAGGCGTCCCCACAGCCCAGGGTGGGAGAGGGAGCTCCCAGGGCTGCGGGATGCAGGCACGGATGTCTGCAGATGCAGGAAAACAAGCTCTGTTGTCTCTGTTCGGGAAGTTTGGAGAACTTCCCAAGTCAGCACTGCTTAGAGAGCAGAAGCACGTTCCCCGGGAGGCAGCTGAGCTCAGAGGGCTGGAGCTGCTGTCCTGGGGGCAGCCCTGGCCCGGATCTCTGCAGCATCCGCGGGGAAAGCTGCTGCCGACTGCGCGCTGCTCCTTACCTCGGGAATGTGGGGATGAGCATCTCGGAGGGGCTGCCTGAACCCACGTGTTGCGCCGGGGTCACCCATAGGGCTGAGAGCCTCAGCCAAAGCTGTCCCGTTTGCAGCACCAGTGGGATGACTGCTGGTCTGGGCTGCGTGAAAGATCTCTAGTAACTGACCCTTGCCATATCCACTGGTTAGTGGTGCCAGACCGGGACCCCTTGGTTCCTGGTGTTAAAGGTTCTCCTCTGGGCATCCACATGCTCTGTTTGCCCTCCTCTGATGTGGGACTCACCTTAGCATGCAGCACTGGGTAAGGAACAAGCTTTGCAAAGCCCTGAGAAGACAGTTTAAAATCAGCAGTTTGGATTTTCAGCGTGAGATTGTGCTGCTGGCTCTCAGGAGCACATCCAAATCCGTCTGCAAAACACAGCTACCCATCTCTGGAATGAGAGGTGAGCCTGGGGGAGCAGGGGCTGCTGCTGGAGAGGGGGGGTGCTGGGCAGAGTGGTTTCACTTTGGGGCTGTAGTCTTTCCACAAGAAAGGGACAGTGACCTGGAACATTTCCTGACACTTCTTGCGCTGTGCTGTGGGGTGGGGAATGGTGGGGACTTGATAAACAATATTGTGAGAGGTATTTTGATAAAGGTTGATAGACAGTGACTCATCTACTGTAGGAAGGGACAGGAGGGAGGGGCAGCACAGGAGCTTTCTAGAGACAAAATGGGTCTTTCCTCCTGATTTTATCAGAAACCTGAAAGAAGGAATCCTTTCTTGCTCCCAGAGCAGTGTAGACCTATTGATTATAAACCCCCTAATCCTAGTGCCCTGCACCTGCTCTGTCACTCCCTGCATCCCTTTCCCTGGGAGGATCCTGCCTTCTGGCCACATCTTGGGGTGGGAACTGTTCCAAAATTCAGACTGATGTCCAGCCTCCCCCTCCCTGATTGATTTTATCTGATCATTCATAGTAACTTGTGAGTCACTCCAAATAAACAATCCTCGTCTGCACACAGCAGCTCACAGGGTATTTCTGTGTGTACCCAGCTGACCTGGATGTACACATTTCAGAAGACACTTCTGTTTGGCTCTGAGATGCACTGTCTTAACTTGCCACCTGCATCCAGCCTTCTCTGCCCTCTCCTGTTTTGCTGATAGTTCTCTGGATCTGGTTTATTTGCTGCTTCCAGTTTGCAAAGGAATTGGTGCAGCCAGTTGTCCCTTGCTGATTGAGCACTTTACTCCCTGTGAGCAGCCCAGCTTTCTCTTTCTGGGGCTTTAGGGCTTAGGGCATGGCTCTGCACCACCTAACTCCTTCTCTTCATGCCTGGAGGCTTACCTGGTAACACTGCTGGGGCTCCAGAAGCCCCCTGGAAAGCATTGCAAGGACTGAGAAGGGATCCTGGGGCTGGTCCTGGCACTGGTGGCTCTGGTGCTGTCAGATCTGAGTGTCTAGCTTTATCTGGGTTAAGCTCCCAAGTAAAGAGGTGTGACTTGGGATCCAGAACTGGTTGGAGAGATCAGAACTGGGCCAATTTCTAGGCCAAAGAGGGCCTGCTGGTGTTCCCATGTGTGGGTTTGGGTACAGAAATGGATGAAGGTCAAGGCTCCCGCCTCACCCTGTGGCACAGGTGCCTTCCTCCCCCCAATGGCTGCAGTGCAGCTGTGACCTTGTGGATGAGTCCGGAGGGTTGCTGGATGGATGGGGTGCTGCACCTTCACCCTTTGTTTCAGCTCTCCTGTAATTTCTTGGGTGCTCTGCTGGCGCAACACTTGATGTCCCTTGCACACCATGTTCCTTTCCAGACTGGCTGGAGTGGTGGAGATGCCTGCTTGGGCAGGGGCTCCTGGGGTACGTGTGTCACTGTGGGCTGCCAAACCTCCTTGTGCCCTGTCCAGATGCAGCCCCGACCAATCCTGGGGAGCCCTGTAGTGTACAGGAGCAGTCTGGTTCAGTGAGAGCTTATCCATAGGCACGTACGTGTGCAAGTTTAAAAAGTCAAGGAATTAAGATCGTATAATTCTGTGCTGTGGAAGTTGTGCATAGGAAAAACCAAAGGGTTTTCTAGGGTCACTCATGCTCTGCTGTCTGCTGATGGTTGCTCAGCCTGGCTGTTGCACAAGAACATTTGGGTCCCTGTGTTCCTGGTCACCTTGCAACAGACACAGGCAGTGATTTCTGAGCTCCCTGCCTTTGCACCTTGTTCTGCTGACAGTTGCATTTCTCCTCAGCTTGGAGGTGTGAATGCTTCTACCTGCCACCACATTCTGCTCCTGCAGAGCAGGAGATGGCATTTTGCAGGGAACCAGGGGGGAGCCATGCCATCCACTTCTTCATTTATTAATTAGAAAGAAATAAAGTTGCAGAGAGATCAGATTTTGAGAAAGACCCAGAGTTCCAAAATGCTCCCAGAGGATAGATCTCTAATTGCTCTTTAATTGCATTAGAGTTTAATTTGTTGTTGTTTTTACTGTAATGTTCCCATTTTTCTCGACGGTTTGCTTTGTTCCATTAACTAGAAATGGCTAGAGATGAATATTCTTAATATTAAAACTTGCCTGTTGTTCCATGCTTGACAGCTTTTAGGGCTTTAATGTGCTGGCAGGGGATGCTGGTGGCTTTGCCCGCGCTGGCTGCCAGACCCCTGGTGCAGGAGGGATTCATGTGGTGTCCTGCCTGTATGTGGGGTTTGGGTAGGGAGGTTTTGTGAGACTTTGCAGATCTGGTGAGCCCAAGTCATGGGTCTGTCTGCAGGTGTCTGTGCAGGAGGTCATTGTCCGTGCAGCACAGGGGAGGCCGAGGGAGATGTAGGGTGCAGAGGAGGGGTGATGTGTCGGGAAGGAGATGCTTCTGCAGGTTGCAAGTGGTTTGCCCTTGAGCTGGGCATTGCTTTCAGAGGGGGGTGGTTGCTGTCCTCCTTCCAGGACACGACAAAAAGCTGAGCTGAGCTCGCCCCAGAGCAGCTCACGGGCAGCAGCACTTCAAAGGGCTCGTTTAATCCATTTCTTCAGAGCATGGAGGGGGAGCAGGTCTGGAAATGCAGCTGGGGAGCTTCAAAAGGGGCTTTCAGGAGCTTCATTTGGGAAGCCATGGGGGAGTAGAATATTTCTTCTCTTAATTCCAAAGCAGAAATACATTCATTTAGCCTTCTTAAAGGGCAAATGGGGTAGAAGATGCAGTTAAGCTTGAACCCGCTTCTTGCCAGTACGTGTTTGTTGGTGAAACAAATCCGCAAGGCAGGAGAGTATAAATAAACCTTTTCAGTAAATCTGTGCTGGAGGCCATGGAGTTGTCACCTGTCTCCCTCTTTGATCTACTTATATGTTGTGTATATATTAGGTGTGTGTGTGTATGACACGGGGTCCCTGAGCAAGGCACTGGCTGTCCATGAACTGTGTGTGATGGAGCTGCACACGTGGCTCTCAGAAAGCATCTCAGTCCTAGGAGGTGCAGGGAACGGCACAGTGAGCTTAAAACTGCTCCTAAATCTGATCCAGCTGTTTAAAAACAGTGGGTGGACTTGGTGGCAAAGTGAGACATTGGTATTTAAAGCTGTCTTGAGAGATACAGCCACAGGCATGACACCCAGCAGCTAGCTGTGAACGAGACACATACTGGTTTCAATTATAAAGCAAATGGAAAAGCTCAGAGCTCTGGGTCTGAAGAACCTGGACTGTCTTGTTGGAGACCCCAGGAGCATTATGGAATTGAACACCCGCTGCTTTTGAAGCTGTAAATTAATCACTTAAAACTCCTGTTGTAGGAGAGGCTGTGCAAGCTCCCCTATTATTTGAAATAAAATAAGTACGTGTGAGCTGAGCAGACTTGGGAGATGTGTGGCCTCTGTGCCCAGCAGAGGTGTGGGGCTGGCCTGGTGGATTCAATCTGGATCAAGATGCTCCTTGGAAATTATCCAACATCTGTGCTCTGGGGTGTATCACCTGCTCTGGGCTCTCTGACCTCCTCTTTGGCCTTTAGAGAGTCCTGGCTTCAGGGATGGCTTGTGGTACAGAGACACTGACTTTAGCTTGACTTCAGATGAAAACTAATTAATCAATTTTGTGTTTTCCGCTCTACAATATTACTGGTGAATGCATCAAGATGATAACTGTGGGTCCAACTGCTCATAAATATTGGGTAATTATACAAGTTTTTGACAGTTATTTCCTGCTACCAGAGATGCTTCATGATACTGCTAATAGTAGCAATAATTAATCTAACTTTCAAGCTCATGACTGTAGTTCACAGGAGTCTGGTGGGGTGGGAACCATGCAGGGTTTGGGCACCTGTTATTTTCTCTCTTTGTCAGATGTTTTCACTGCCATTTCCCTGTGCTGTGCTGATGTGAAGGCAGAGGGATGTGAGGAGCTGCATTGCAGAACATGGCTCTGAAACTGGGCAAGAAATGTCATTGCAAGGCAGGAAGGAGCCGAATTCTTGGTGTCATCTATAGTTATCTTCACTAATTTGTATTTATGAAACTCTTCAGGAGTTTCAGAGTCTCTTTATGCAGTGCAGGATGTGTCAGGCCTTACCAAGCTCAGTAGGTGTTTGTGCTGAGGAGGCCATGGGGATGTTTGTATCATCTCAGCGGTGAGCCCCACTGCACTCAGACTTCTTAAGAATAAGACATGCTAAAAGGAGTGATTCTTTCTCATCTGGCTCTGATTGTGCCAGGTGATGCTTTACTAATAAATACTGTAGCAATAGGAGTTCCCAGGCTATACAAGGAGAGGGAGACCTTTCCGAATCCTGTAGTCAGAGGATCCCTGATCTCTAAAAGGAGCAGCCACTGCCCAGCCTGGAGCGTAACTGACTCTAACCACTCTGCATCAGCAGTTTAATTTCTCACTGATGAAAATAGAATGGTTTGCAGTTCTGGAGACCCTTTCACACACAGAGCTGGAGCATTACAATGGGCACTGATGGACCATTTCTCATTGCTCATCTGTTGTTAAGGGAGAGAACAGTGTTGCGGTTTTCTTCCCAAGCAGAAAATGAAGCATGAATTATCTGAGTAGCTTGTCGAAATGCTCCCAAATACAAGGCAAGTCTGACATAAAACTTAAAAGTCCAGCATGCAGATGGGCATGAGAGATACTTCTTTTTCCTTGAGGAACACAAAAGCACACAAAAAGGTTGTGGGTTTTTTTTTTTTGTTTTTTTTTTTTTTTTTAAATCATGGGTGGACAAAAGAAAAGAGGTGTTAGGAAGGATATAAATATTTTATGTTTTACTTAAGATAAAGCTCCTTGTTTGCTGTTGTGTACAAAGCTAATTTACAAAGAACACAAATTATATGGTGAAATTTATTGAAATCTGCTAATACCTTTTAGAGGATGTGGAATTTGGGTGTGCAATTAAGTAGGCCTGGGGTTTAGCTGCATTGTGCTAAGTAGGGGGCTGAGACACAAACTGTTTGCACTCTTGGTGTGTTTCTAAATCATTTAATTGACTACAAAAAGCTCCAGTATAGCAGGGGAGCTGTAGCTGAAAGGAACAGAGTCCATCCATCAATATATGTTGGGGGGACTCCTGGTCAAGGCTGCTTGGCTACCTTGAGGAAACATGGGCTCCTATAAATCCTCACTGGGTGGCACATGGTGAGGCAGCTCTAGCAAATGTTGGATGTGCCACTGTTGGGAGGGGAGAGGTGCTCAGCCCACCCATGGGAGCTGGGATGGCAGTGAGGATAACCAGGAACATCGACGCTTCTGCTGCCATTAACTTCATTAACCTTTGCTGGGCAGGGATTGTTTAGTGCTGTCAGCAAGCAAGCAGTGACGTTAAACTGATTTGGGGTTAGTGCTGTTGAGGCTGGTTCTGGCAAGAGATGTTGGAGTGTGTGCAGGCTTTTATCAGGAATCTACTATTAAAATAATTCCCATCAGTGGTGGACGGATTCCTTCTCTGAAGTTGCCTTCTAAGCTGGTTGCCACCTTACATGGCTTTGCCTCTTGGGTTTCTGAGCTGAGGCTGATGGGGAATGACAAGCCCTGATTATGCAAAGTACCAGGGGGTAGGAGCTGCAGGCACGGGATTCAGCTTGACTCTCCTCCTACGGTTTTGTATGTTATTAGGGAGCCACAGGAAAAAGTAGGTCCTGCTTATCCAAAAATAAATGTGGCGTCCTGATTGTAACTGCAGAGGGAGGCTGAGTGGGGACTACTCCCCGGCATCTTCCCATCCCCAGCTCCTGCTGCGGCACAGCCTGGGCACCAGCAGGGCTGGCACCAGGGCAGGGCAGCAACACCCCCGGATTTTGGGGGGCACGGGCTCTGGGCAGGCTCTGAGACTATTTATGCCTCTTTTTTTGTTTCCATAGCAACCACAAGCATCACATGGTAACCCTGGCTCAGCAGCACAGGCCCACAAAAAGCTGTGCTCACCCCGAGATCCCCACACCCTGATGCCAGCAGGGTCCCCTTGGGGGGTGTGGGGGTCCTGGGCAGGCCAGGGCAGTGTTGTGCTCATGGCTGGGACATAGTGAGAGTTCCCAAAAATGCTGCACTGGAGTGTCTGCCCGAGCCCTGTCCTTGAAGGGCACAGGATGCAGAACTGATGCCCTGAGGCAAGAGATGTGATTGCTCCTTGTTCCTTTCCCACAAACTTTATGAAAGCAATCACAATGTATCAATCTCCTCTTAAAAAATATATTTTTAATCAAGTCAGTACGTTTGCAATTAAATCCTGCCATACGATGTTGTGTGAATAATTAGAACAATTCATGTGTATAACCAGATACATGTATTTGTAAGGAAGGGATGATGCCACTCTCAAAATTGACGTTTAAACTTGACAGCATCCTTCCGTCAGCTCCTGAGGCAATTCATGACACCAGGTGTTTGCTCTCTGCTGCACCAAGAGGTCTTCCCTTTGCTCTCTAAATCCAACCCATGAGGTTTCCTCTGCTCACTGCAGACCAGCAGTAGGTCACACAGGCTCCCGATGGATTTTTCTGCGTTGTGGCTGTTTGCTTCCAGCCTGTGGTGCTGGCTGGGGATGCAGAGCATCCTGAGCTGTGGTTCTGTGGCATGTCTGCCTGGAAGGCAGAGGCATTGTCCACACCCTGTGGCCTCCCTCTGGCACTGCTTTTCCTCATGAAAAAAGCAGGTTTTTCTTGCTTTGTTCTGCTGTTTATGAACAGCATCTTTTGGGTGCCTGTGAGGAGGTGGGAACATCTGGCAGCTCCCCCAGGTCTTAAGTTTCATGGGAATTCAGTGAGACATCCCAGATGAGATTCTGCTGCCGTGGTCCCATGCAAAGCAGTGTGCCTCCAGACCCCCTTTCCCTGGCCTGCTCCCATGGTCTCATGAAACATTTCTCTGGAGCCAGGCAGAGCTGGGCAGGGAGCACAGACACAGGTGCTGTCCTCTCATAGCACGGGAGCTATAAGGCTCCTTTCAAAACTACCATCTCCATCTATTGAGAGCGTGCCACTGCTGTCTATGTGTCTCTGTCTTTGTCCTGGTAAACATCATAAAACGTGTCCCAGCAAAGGAACAAATTTTCTGGGGAAGTTGTGCAAAGTTGGGAATTTGGAGTGCTCAGGTTGAGACCCATCTGCTCTAAGGCTCCGTCTCTTCCACATTGCTCTCTGCAACCTTTCCTCTGTGTTTTGACACATGCAGCAGACACGTGCAGGATTTCTCCTGTTCCCTAGCTCATGCCACACACAATCTTGTTCTGATTTTCAAGGCTCCAATAAAGCGTGTCAAAATGCATCAAAGGCTGAATGCAGAAGTGAAGAAAATCGACTCTGGAGAGGATTTCAGGAATGGAGCAGAGAGATGGCAGATAAACCCCAAACCAAACAAGAATTAAAGGGAAGACCAAGGGTGGGAGAGATGGCAGATGTGCAGCACAGCTGGAGAGACACAGAGCATCTTTGGTTTGGCAGGAGAACAGGAAAAACTGAAAATAGCATGGATGTCCTCTGAGGACATGGGTCATGGTGAGTTCCTCATGAGCATGGATCCCACCAGCATCTCCTGTGGCATGTGGAATTATCTGGACTTTGCTGCTGCTGCCCCATCCCTGCCCCTCTCTCAGCAACCAGAGATTCTCTCCGCCCTAGGAGGCTGGTGTGGTCAGAGGATGCCTTTCTCGAGGTGACAGGAGCAGAAGGAGAATTGAACCTGTGGAACATGCTCAGCCATCCATCATGCTGATGGTGCTGCGAAGGAAGGCACTTCAAAAAGGCAGTGTTCTGTGTGTCTTCAGGTGCCTTGTTGACAGTCTGGTGACAGAGTTGCTGAAAGCACATTAATTATTAGTAAAGTGTTTTTTTCTTTTTAGTGCAAGACAAATTCAACAACAGAAGAAAACAGGAAGTGTTACATGAGATGTTAATCCATGGGAGAGTGACAGCAGCAAAAGCCACAAATAATTCATAACATGAAAATCAGGGTGCTTAATTTTTTGCTTGTTGTTTGTGTATGGCATTCGTGCACATGCTCAGTTGTCCCTTCAGTGCTCCAGTATGGAGGTTTTGGAAGCTGTAAATTCTGGGAAGGGTGGTTAAGGCCTTTGAGAGTAAATTGGATAAGGAACCATATTTTTTTTTTCTTTTCTCATGACTAGAAAAAGCGAAGTTGCTGAATTCAGTGCTTTATTACACAGCACTCCTTGCCCTTGATGGTAAAACAGAAAAAATTACTCTGTGCAGAAATTGCTGTTGCATGACCATAAGCAGGTGATAGGATGAGCACCTGGCTGGGAAGGCTCAGGCCAAGGCATGCAAATCCTGGTGTGGGACAGCACTGGTGCAGGGTGAATCATGGCCAGCACGTGCCTACCCCTGGGGCAGAGCCAGGGGCTGATGCGACTCAAGGTCTCTGATACCCCCTGGGCAGGTGGTGGTGGTAGCTTGGGCGATGTTCCCCTGAACCTGGTTGCATTGTTTGGGGTGAAATCTGTCAGGCAAAAGCAGTGAATAATTGACAGTGAAAAATTCCAGAGGTAGTCTGTGAAGGGATATAAAAGGCAAAACTTGAAATCAGAAAAACCCTGTCTGGTTCATGTTTGTTGTGCACTCTGCAATCTCTATAACCCCTTGCGAATTTCCCGTTATTAAAATAACTTCTTTTTCTATTCCCTCAGCTCATTGCTCAAAAATAAACCGGGGAGATGAACTTGATAACAGGGGGTATACAATGAGGAAAATAGAAGCAGCTTGCCAAGGGACAGTTGCTGGAAAGGGGATTACAGCCGTGTTTCTCAGAAAGATGATGGGAAATATCTGCTGGCAGTGACTGCAGACAGCAAGGGGCTGCTGCAGCTCAGCCCGTCCCACTGGGCTCTGGTCCCGAGCGAGGTTCTTCAAGCAGTCCTGGCTAGGCCTGGAGGTGCAGGAGCACTTATTGTAGGGTCACTTCCATCAGTGTCCTTTGGGACAGGTGTATTCGGCAAGTGTCAATGGCTGGTGGGATTCAGCTGGTACAAAGTGTATCCTTAAAAAGGAATTTGGCTTTGATTATGTCTGTGATGTCAATATGTGGACTGCTGTCCTCTGAAATTTAATGCAACGTAGTTAACATCTTTCTAGTAGTTGCCAAAAACTGGAGTCAGCCCCATCAAATTGATTTTCATTAAGCTGTTACAGTCACAGAAACTGCTGAGAAGAATCGTAGCCATATGGCACAAGGTATTTAAAATGAAATCTCTTATGACACAGTTTGCCATTCCTGGAGATGCTGAGCTGCAGCGTGCAGGGGGAAGGGGGGTCTTGGGGCTCAAGCCCGTCACCTGAGGCCATGACAAGCCTGACTGGAAGAAGATGCAGGGGTCAGTGTTTGAAGTGGAGACTCCACTGTTCATGCCCCACCCTGAGGAGGAGGAGACCAAGAGCTTTAGCTCTTCAGACCTTTGTGAGCAGAGCAAGGGCTTCTGCTCCACTGAACAGTTTGGGTCCAGCTGGCAGGACTGTGAATTGCACATTAATTCTTCAACTCTCAGCAAGAAAAGCTTCTGAAAGCATGTGGGGAATGTGTCCCTCCTTGCTCAGCATCTGTGGTTCTCCTTGCATGTCTGAGGCACGGGGCGCTTGGTAGCCACGATGTGCTGGTGGGGGTGGTGGAGAAAATCCTCCCTTCTACCCTGCTTTTTTTGTGTGGTGAGGATCAGCTACAGCCCAGCCAGGTCTAGGAGCTGTTAGACACTTGTAGGCCTGGAGAGTCAGGATGGAATTAAGTGATTAGAACTATATAAATTTTAATTGCTTGTGGAGTCCCTTTATGACACTTGCAGACAGAAGAATTTAATAAAGCACTGATGGCATTGACCTGTGAAACAATAATGCAGAGTGCATCTCACACCAGGCAAAAAGGAGGAAGAGAGCAGGCCAGACCATCCATCAGCATCCTGGGAGGGTGGTGGTGCCTGTGCTGGAGCACAGGGGGCTGTGTTCACAGGTTCCTGACCTCACCTTCCCTTGTTCCTGCTCTGAGTGTTATCCCAGAAAGGAAAACAGAAACAGAAGAGTGCAGGGCAGGAGCAGAGCTTGAGTGCTGCAGCCAAAGGAGCTGCAGGAGTCATGGTGAGGATTTAGGGCTGTCCAAGCTTCTCTCCATGACCTCGAACAGGGAGTGGGACCTGACACACCATGTCACCTACAGGACAGCACACTGGGGATACTCCTGGTCCAGGTACCCTGTCACTGTGCTGTAGGCAGCAGAACATTCACCCTTCAAGAACTTTCAGCAGAAGAACTGTATTCACCTGTTGTGATGCTTTATATCCTTGTGCAGTAGCAGTGGCTTGGCAAACCCCCAGGCAATATAGAGGTTAACAAATTCTATACCTGTATCAGAAGTTACTGCTTAGAGAACAATCATGAAATCCTGTTCCTGGATGAGCCTGTTCAGCCCCTGCTGCTCTGCTGGGGGGCACAGAGCTCCCTTCATGGGCACAAATGTGAGAGGCCGAATAGGCTTGGGATCTGTTATCAGAGCATGAAGATAAGCTAATACCGAGTAGCTTTTGATTTACTCTGATTTTTGCAAAGAGAGTTTGTACTGTGAGCATTGCAGCCTGCATCCAAATGAGGCCAACGTTACCTGCCTCTGCCTTGGGTGCTGGATTGAGGTTTAATGCGTCTCTGGTTTGCCTTGTGGCAATCTGTTGTATTTAAGTGATTTGTTCCCTCCACTTTATTTTGCCTTTGATGCAATTTTGCAACAATTCTTGTACTCTTAAAAAAAGGGTCTTCTGGTGTCTTTGAATATTTCTCAGTGCAGTATTTCTCTAGACAGAGTAAATGAAGATTAAATCTAGGCAGACAGCAGAGAAAACAGGCAGGTGTCTCTGCAAGGGCACTGCAGCGGAGCTCTGAGATTGGTCTGGGTCTGGTGGACCAAAAGCACACAAATAAACCTGTTCCTAGAGCTGGGGGCACACAGATCTCTGCAGGCTGGGAGCTTCTGCTGTCAACTCAGCGGCTTGTTGCTATAAAATGTGCAGGGATCCCAAGACCTGTAGGGCTGCTGTAGATTTTGGGGTTTTCTGCAGCTGGATGACAGACATGCACAGAAAAGCTCATTTCCTAGCCCAAGAGAGCTGGCACCAGCAGCCCAAGATCCCAGTCTGGGATGTCCTCTGCCCCGTTGCTGTGCAGCCCAGCAGTGATGGGCTTTCCTCAGTGTCAGGGTCTTTCTGCTGCTGAGATCTTGTAATTTGTTCATGTCCACATTGTTTTTCTTCCCAATTAGTAGAATAAATGCTATAAAAATGGCATTAGTTTTCATTATGCCCAGGTTTGTTATGATTGTGAATTAATAGATTTTATCTTGGCATTAGTCGGGAGGCATTGGCCTCTATTTCCACCTTCAATTGCTCTGGAGTTTTTTTTTAGTTTTTAAATATCCTGTGTATGAAGCTACTACTGGTGTTTGCTGTCTCTCCCTGGGTTCAGTCATTTATAAGCCTCAGCCTTGGCTTATGCACCATGTTTATCAGTTCAGAGTTGGGTACCTGTGATTGCTTGCCTAATGGGGAAGGTGTGAGCAGAGAATTAAAATATTTCTGTGAACCAGGTCAGCTGGTGAGCTGGCTTTGTAAGTACAAGTGTCCTGGTTGGAAGTTGTGGGAAACAGACAAATATTTAAACAGCTGCTTGAGAACAGCTCAGCCTAGTAAATCACCCAAACAATTTCCTTCCATGTCTAAATTGAGGAATGGAACAGAACACCCTTACAGCTTAACAACACCTTCCTCCACGTTGTAATGAAGGAATATTTGTGTTTTGTGGAAAGCCTTTATCAGATCTTTCACATGGTGTAATAAATGGTTAAGTGTGTATTGAGCTGTGAGTGATGTATGCTATAGCTGGTTCTGTACGTGGCATTTCTAGATCAGGGAGGTGATGGAGGAGAACGGCCATCAACAACTGCAGCTCACACATGGAATATAATTGCAGAGCAGCACAGGTAGCTGTGTGACATTTGCACCTTTATAAAGTTGGTTGTGTTTCCTTGTGGCAGCAAGAACCCCTCGGCTCAAGCGTTGCTTTGCCTGTGTCTCTCTAGGGACCCTGATCTGCTTTACCTTTTGTAACCAATTGTGTTGTCTTTCCTCTCTGTCATGAACAGATGAAATCCTCCGACATCGACCAGGAATTATTCACAGAAAGTTACTGCAAAGTGTGCAGCGCACAGCTGATATCGGAGTCCCAGCGCGTGGCCCATTACGAGGTAGGATGCTCTCAGTCACTCTGCTCCTGTGGTCCAGGGTCCCTCAGGTCCTGTGGTCCCAGCAAGTAGCTGCACCTTTAAAGTTCCTTTTTGGAAACTCGAGATTCAACAGACTATTTTTGTTGGTGGCATCTTGTTCTGTCAATGATGTCACTGCGACGCCGTCTGCTGCATGTCTGGTTTTTTTCTGTTTAAATTTGCAAAGTCAGGCTGCAGCTTGGTTGGGACTGGGAGCTGGCTTTCAAAGAAACATGGTTAGCAGGATCAATTAAGAGTTCAGCAAAATGAACTCTAGCTTTTATATTAAATGTGCTGTGCACTAGGCTTTTGCTGAGTAGGAATCAGTGATTGTGCAGAGAATAGAATAGTATTTGTGAATGTCTTTAAGCACTTAAGGGGTAGGCAAGCAGTAAACAATTAGAAAGGATATATTATTAGAGACATGTTAGAACAGCAATTAACAGCGCTGCATATCTTCAAAACAAAATTAAATAAACTCCTATTAAACAATGGAGGAAATTGCTGAGGGATATGCTGCTGTGCCATCCTTCAAGAAAGGGAAACCCCCTGCCTGCCTATGTCTGGGCACCTGCTCCTGGGGGTGATGAGTGTCAACAAAATCAGAGTCTGCTCTCTTCATTGGAAGATGAAGTTTCCCTAGACTTTTGCTCTGAGTCAAGTGTTCATCAATGGGTCCAGAAGGCAAATGTTTGTCTCACTGTGTCCAGTGGAGACATACAAGAAGAGTACAAGAAGCATCCAATGATGCTGTGATATATTAATAACCAGTGTGGCCACTGGTGCACATTTCCTTGTGAGGCCCTTGGCATGTTTGTTCTGGTGGATTTCTGAAGCCATCTTCTGTAGCTGCTCCTCTGTCTGCCCTTGGCATGCAGCAGAGATCCCTGGCAGCTGCTGGGAAGTCCCAGGCTGCAGTTTTAGGGCCACCTTCCAGATCCTGATAGCTGGCAGTGCGGGTGCCAGGCTCTGTCTAGAGGAGGCAGAAGCTTTGCCACAGGAACGGGAGCAGCGGCTGCTGAGCGATGGGTGCTCAGCCAATCACTTCTCTTCCGTGCCTGTAATTGTAGGTATGAGCTGAATCATTAATTCACAGCAGATGTTTTTGAAATGTGGAAAACAACACGGTTTTCTGTTGTGTATTTCCAGCACGAGGTATTGTGCTCATTTGTCATCCCCTGTGAAATCCCAGCAGATGCTGTAGATGTTCAGCACCCTGATGCTGTTTCCTCACCCTGCTGGGCTGCCCGGGCAGAGAGATGGGGAAAGAGGGGTGGGATGGCATGGAATTGGATAGACAGGGATAGTCCAGCCCCAATTGGGGTCTCCTGAGTGGCCCAGGGACTGGAGGTGCCTCTGCCTGCAGTGTTGCCATGTCCTGGGCGCTCCCAGATCTGTTCTGCTACTGCTCTGGAGTGTGACAAATCCTTCTCAAACCAAAGAGAGGGGAACAGCATTTTCAGGAACCTGAGCAAATAACCTGTGAGTCACTTGCAAGGTGAACCGGGCTGCTTTTTCTAGTCAGGTGTTGGACAACCAGTCTGTGATTTCCCCATGTACATTTGGGATGGAAAATTATTGGTGAAAAATTTCTGTGAATTATTCTTGCTCTGACACTGTTAGACAGTAGTTTGTTCTGAGCATCTGCCCACAGGAGGCTGTTGGTTCCACCAGGCATCTGCTCAAGAGGTTGTTTCTCTTCCCTGGCCAGATGAGTGGATCAAGCCTGTGGTCAGAGTGGTCACTTTTACAAAAGCAGCTTGACCATTCTTGCTCAAAACTGTGGTGTTGAATGTTCCTGAGCTCCACCTTGCATAAAACCCCAGTCCTTGCTGCAAGCCAATTAGTTTATGGCAGGAACGTAAAATTCACTGTTGGTTCGTAATTAAAATCTAGCCAGTCATAGTTTTCACACCTTTTGGTTTTTTGTTTTTTTTTTTTCCTTTCTTCAAAAAGCACTCTATGGTCAAGCTTGCTATTTTCCTTATGAAAAGAATCAACTTCAGAAGACTAAATTTCCTGCAAATAAATTTTCATTTAATCTTCTAAAGCTGCTTTGTTTCAGCTTTTTGGCTGGGGAAAAATAATACTGTCAGTATCAAAGCACACAGTCAGCATACAGCAAACTTTTTGCATAGAGCAAAACTTTTCATTTTTGATTGAGTTGAACTTTGTGGGGAAAAGTGCTGTGCAACGGGGTGTTGGGAGCAATCTGGGTCTGGTGCTGAGCACACCAAGCCTCATGCCTGGAACTGGTGAAGGCACCTGCAGGGGACTGGGTTGGAAACCATCAATCCCAGTCTGCTCCCAGTGCTGGGAACGCCTCATGCTCTGGGGCATGGTTTGTTATGGTCAGCAGCCCCTTCCTGAGCCAGAGCTCAGAGATGAAGGGGATTTATCTTCTGCCTTTCTAGCACAGCCAAGTGAGATCTGCAGCCTTTGTGCCAGGCACCGAGATCTTGGCTCCTTTGTGCATGCAAAATAAGACATTTCTCTGTAAGAAAATAGAAGGAAACGGTGTATGAAGGGGGGATGTTTTTATCTTGCCAAACAGGAATAGTCAGTTCCAATCACTGTCTCATCTCCTTCTCCAAATAACTTGGTTATTCACCAGTAACTCTTCTTTTCTTGTGCACTACTTTGCCAGGAATAAAAAATAATTTGATGTCAGTTGTGCAATATTAAGCGATATTATTTCCAAGGGCAAGTCTAGTGGAAAGATGACAAAAGAATTGGGTTGTTTGCAGCATAATTTTGCTTCTAACATGACTTAATAGCAAAATACTGCCCTTGTTTTATGTGCTTTGTATCCCTGGCTTTTTCTGATATGTCTGCCATGCCTTTGCTCTCCTTTCCATCCCTGTGAAACTGTCAGGTCCTGCTCTCCTGCCCTGGAGTCACATTAGGGCAGAGCTGATCTGAGCAGCTGACCCAGGGGATACTGACTCGTGGTGAAGCTGCAGGTGCCCAAATGAGAAAATGCTGTGTGCTGTGAGGCTGTGCAGGTAGCATTCAGCATCCACGCAGCAGTAAGAGACAAAATAGATCTTGTTGGTAGCTGTCAATCCCCAAAAGTGTGAATATTTTAATTCTTGAAATAAATTAATATCTTATTTTGTCCCCTAAAGTATCAGAAAACTCTCCTCCTATTTCTGCTACCATGTCCTTTGAGGGCACAGGCTGTGTGTGTCTTTCAAGCTCAACTTTGAAATGAAGGGTTTGGATTTTTTATGTTTTTAAATGACTTCTGAGGGTGACAGAAGCAGGAGGTGAGTATCCAAACCTGCCCTCTTCCCACAGAGCCCTTTGGAGGAGACAGCAGAGCCCAAGGTCCAGAGCACACAGTCCATGCTACTGAAGCTCTATCTTGTATCAGGCTCCTGTGACTTTATCAGCAAAGCATCACTATTCAAATGCCATTCATCCCTCAGAGTTCTTGCAAGAAATAACTGAGGCTGCTGCTCCATGATCAGCTCTTGCTGTCCTGTGGCTGCTTTACCAGCTGCTTCATGGGCTCAGCAAGAGCTGCTGGCCTTGGCGAGGGGAAGGGTGCGGGAAGAACTGGAGAGGGTTGGAGGGCAGCTGTGATTTGGGATGTGGCTGGTGCCACAGAGTTGACTAATCAGGAGGAGAAGGAAAATCAAATGTACTTGCTGCAATACGATGACAAGTCTGTGCCCCCAGGATGACTTTTTCCTTTTCTGTACTTCTGCATCTTGCCTTCCTCCAGAGCAGGAAGCTTCTTTGCTGCTGGATGCTCTCTAGATCACCCCAAATTTAACACTTCCTTCCAGTTCTGTGTTTGAGAGAGGTTATATCAATCACTTTGGTGAGCTGCTCTGAAAATTAAACAAGCTAAGCTTCCTCATCTCTGTACAGAAGTGTTCACAGCCCTTAGGAAGATGCTACCATTTATTTTCAAGTTTCTCCTTGAAAATCCTGCAGGAAAATTACCACATATGCAAAGCTGCTCTCAGATACCACTCCAAGCTGCATACTCATCACCACATTTGCTCCTTAAGCAGCTGTAACATTTCTCTCCATTGTAATCTTTATTGCTTCAGGTGTTCAGATGGTACTTTGCCTTTTCATTTAAAATGACAAAATACTCTGGGCCTGGAGAAAGAGAAGCCAAGGAAGGTGTTGTGTGAATTTGCTCTTGTTGGGTCACCTTGGGAGAGGAAGGAATGATGCTCAAACACTTGTGGTGGGGCCAGAGCACAGGGGAAGGGCAGAGGCAAAGGGTATTAAAATTCAGACACAGCGGAAACTGTGGGGAGCAAATAAAGTACTGTGCCCTTTGGCTGGTGTCCGGAGCTGAGTGCTCGCCAGAATTTCTCACCGTCTCCGGAGCAAAGTGTGGGAGCTGTATTGACAGCCTCATCAATACTGTTTGTCTGTGCAGGGGTTAATCTGCTCCCAGCTGGCCGTTCTTCCCTGGGAAACTGCATAAAATGATGGCTTGTGTGAAGGAATAATAAATGTTGTTTATTATGGGCACATTAGTGCCTTAAGGATCAAGATGTGTGTGCTCAGAAAGGCAATCCTGTCTCTGAAATATTAATGCGGAGGAAGAGCACGTACTCCATTTAACAAAATAACTGCTGCACTGGAGCTCAAGGAGCAGGAATATCCTGTGCTTGCTGCTCAGGTCCCCCCCTGAGGTGCTGCAGGGGTTCCCAGGATGGAGGAGTAGGAAGGACACCCCTCAGATGAGGGTAAGCCTGCTGGTGTTGGGTATCATCAAAGACAATGCTAACATTTGCTAGCAATGCCCTCATCTAATCTGACACGGCTGCTACCTACCTGCCAGCTTTGAGCTTGCTTTGAGAGTAATGTGTAAGAACTTCAGAGAATGGAGAAGGAGAGAACGTTGTTCTGTATCAGCTGCTGGGGTGTACCTGTGCTATGGAGTTTCTGGTGGCTGCTCAGACATTGCTGTTATTCTGCAGCTTGTGCTGGTGTTTGGTAGGAAATCCTTGGCTTGGTGTAGAAAAAAAAAAAAAGCAAGCAGGCTGAAGAAAGATGTTTTGTTGTTTGGTTGCAAAGATGAAGGTGCTGTTCTGTTTTTGGTATGTGCACATGTAGACCTGCTGCAGCTCGCCTTGGTACCCAGTTCACATAGTGCTAACAGCAGCAATTACAGCATGTGGAAGTAAATGTGGCCACACATGGTGCATGATAGAGATAGGTGGATGTGGGGATGTGGGTGTTTTTTGTTGAGGTGCTTGTGCTGCCTCTTGCCTTCTCTGCACAGCGAGTACAGACCCACGAGGGCAGTGTCAGTGCTGCCTCGCCGTGTGCTTCAGGAAACCAGTGTAGACTAAATGGTGCTTTACAAGGCTCTGTGTTATACACTGTTGTCAACATTAATGGCTAAACATTATTTTTAATGCACTCCCAGTGTCAACATCTATGGCTAATAGCAGCAACAGCAGACAGATAAAGCCCTCATGCAGCTCCCTTCCCCGGCACCTCAGTGCCAGTCCCATCTCTGCCTCAAAATATCTGGAGTTCAAAGGGAGAGGTCAAATCCAACAGGGACGAGCCCCTGAGGTCAGTGGAGAGGAACAGGGGATGTCACATTAAGCCTATGTGGAATAAAAGCAATGACACATTGCTCTGTTCCCTGGCCCAGCCATCCCTTGTGTCCTCATCCTGCACAGGAGAGCACCTCAGCATCCCAGGTATTCACTTGTGTTCCTCTTTAATGTTTTAAACTGGCAACCCACATTAGGATTTGGGTTCCAGGTGTTTGGAAGCAGCGTGGTATGTTGTGACAGAGCCACCCCTGTGCTGTGCAGGGAGGTGACTGGCACCCAGGGCTTCAGCAGTGATTTGTTTCAGGCAGATGATGATAGAATGGAGAAAACTGTGCCATGGAGACGTTCTGTTTGTGTTAACTCTCTGTTTTCCCACTTGATACCAGGACGACAGCTCTGTGCCAGCAGTGAGGTTCATCACCTCCAGCATCAGTAGTACCCTGTGGCTGCTCAGCACCACCTGGGGAGCAGCAAGGGTTCATCTTGCTGGCAAAGTGCATTTTGTGAGGTTCCTGCCCATCTCCCATGTCCTCTTTCCCTTGGCATGATCACAGGGAGCTGCACTGCCTGGAAAAAACATCCCTGAACACCTATGGAAGGACGCCGAGCCCTGCTGCTCGTGGCGTGCTGCTCCAGCAACAGGCTGGAAAGAGTTTATTTTCATCACATGGGGGTGTGTAGGACAAGAGATGCTTTGAGTACAGAAAAAATCAATATAGGAAACGGAAAGGCTAAAGATCACATAGCTGAAATGGTAATTTCTGAGGCAGGATGCTCTCCTTGCTGTTCTGCAGGGATCTGTCACACTGGGAGCTGCAGAGCCCAGCCTGGATCCCACTGGGAGGGGGTAGGGTGGGCGCTGGGGTGATACTGCAGCCACGGGGGATGCCCCGTGGTTTCTGAGGTGCCCACCCATGCAGGTTGCCCATGCCATGCACCTCGTCTGCTTACGTCATGGGGACTGCACCGAGGAGGAAAAACGAAAGGCAGCATTTTATTTTCCCTTGGACAAATGCAGTTTAGAGAACCCGTTCTCCAGGGACCTTGCTGAGCCAGCAGCCTGAGCCCTCTGTGGCTCTTTGCAGCTTTAATATTTCAAGCACAGCAGGGAGGAGTGGATGGGAAAGGCTGAGCTCTCCTGAAGGGAATGTGTTGCATTGGGCCACAGGAGCTCTAAGCTCACACTGCAAAGGAGCATCTAGATTCTTCTCTTATGAAGGTGACTGAAGTAATAGCATTGTTGGTTACAAATTGAAGTCCAGTGGAGTGAACTCTTTGTCCTGTGCAGTTGCAGAGGAGTGGGCAGGTCAGCCCCTTGCAAGTCAGTTCCTTGGGGTGCAGCCTCTGCTGTTTATTTTACTCAGAGCTGCTGAAGTCTTGGTTTTGCATTTTTAAAATTGCAGATCAAGATTTGGGAGAAGCTGCTGGGACGTGTGAAATGCTTCCAGCCACATGCACCCATCTTGTGGAGCTGGTGTCCCCTTTGAGGTGATCTCTGCTCAGGGTCAGCTAGAAATGATCACAGGTTTAGAGAAAATGAAATGAGCTTGTGGTTGCTTGGCTGAATTAGATAATTAGTGGATGCCTTTCTGTGTAAGCAAATCAATGTCCAAACCAGTAACATGTCTATCTCTTGCTTTGAAGAAGGCAGTTACATGGGTGTGAAATTCAGCTCTGTGCAGTTGGGAGTTAGGGACAGGTATTTGTGTGCCCAGAAAGTCACCAGAAAGAGTAGGCGCATTTTAAAAAATTAACTCATGGAGGAATAAGTGGATAGAAATGACCATAAATTATAAATGAGGCTTTGCAAAAATTACAAGGGGAGAAAAAGGACATTGGCACCCAGCAGCGTCTGGAATAACAGACGGGAGTTTGTCTCTACAGCAAACAACGGGGATCTTGACAATAGTGTTTGCTGGTTGTGTGGGTAGAGGAGGCAAAAAGGGAAGGCGTTTGCTGAAAATACTTCTGTCCTCTATTTTAAAAAAAGCAGAGGATGTCGTTATATCACAGTATGAGGAATACATTGGTTCCATTCCAGTAGAAATTTGGAAATTTTTTAGGCTAGATTATGAAATCTAGAATGTTGCTTCTTTTGAGTCAGCAGGTCCAGTATTTTGCAAGCAAGTGCTTGAAAAGAGGTGGCCACGTGTTCTGCATTGTCACTGCTGATCCTGCCTGAGCTTGGAAAGCAGAGAAAGTTTCCAGGAGGAGGGTGAGCAGAGCCCTCTCAGCTCAGCACAGCTCTGGGCAAAAAGGCCCTCGGGAAGGAGCACGAGTGCTTGGCTTTGGGAGGATGATGGAATCGTATTCACCAGGAGGTCTAGAGAGCTAGGTCTGGCCAAAAGGACTTTCTGTCTTTTGGTGAGATTAGAAGTACGGCCAATACAAATAATAATATTGGTGTAATTATATGACTGCATGTTTCATGACAATTTAATTAAGGAACTGCCAGCATGCAAAAAAAAAAAAAAAAAGAAAAGAAAAAAAAAATCAACACAGTACATAATAAAATGGTTAAAATCCAACCAACAGACTTCTGGAAAAGAATTCTTGTAAGCAAAGGAAAGCCTCAGCCCTCGGGGCTGCTGTTGCCATTCCTTCCTGTCCTGCTGATGTCTCTGCAGTGCTGGGCTTGGCCATGGGTCCCCAGGTCTCTGCTCTTCTGCTGGAAAAGGGGGCAGAGAGGGGGAGAACTGGGGAGGAGAGGCAGACCTGCTGGAAATGTGAGGCTGCCAGCAGATGAGTCAACAAGGGCATGATAAAGGGAGCTGAGGGGAACAGAGAAATTAGATTAGATGCAAGTGCAGCACAAGGAGAGCAGCAGAAATGGTTGATATGAGCCTGGGGAGGTGGTCAGGGTATGGGAAGAAGTCCGTCGCAAGATGGTGAAATATTTTGGATTGTCAGGTCAGCTTAAGTCAGCAGTGCAAAGCCAGCAGGTCCAGGCCAGCTCTCCACATCCCCTGTCATGACAGAACCCGTGTGTACTGGTGCAGCCCAGCAAAGCCTGGCTGAAGCTTCCACTGGGGATTTGTGTCCCCATCTGCCCCGGGGAGGCTGTTGATGGAGTGGAATTCACAAGAGAAGCTGTGAAGTGATGAGGGCAGTGAGCAAACCCTCCTTGAGCGGGGTGATGGGGCTGCTGCCTCCCAGCCAGCCTCCTGGGTGGCTCCTTAGGGTTCTTCCAGCTCCTGCAGTCCCACAGGGAGGTGATCATCTCCTCTCACCATGCTGCTGCTTGCTCTGGGCAGGAAAGAGCCTCAAAATTTGATTTATGCAAAATCAGATTGCATTTCATAGCACAGCTTAGCTCTGCTTTGCCCTTTCGTCTTCTAGGGCTGAATTGCCAGAACTCTGCTGCCTTTAGACAATCCTCTGTCTTAAAGTAGGTTTGATATAGATAAAAGTGATCCATTTATTTAGTTTATTGATGAGCCTTCTTACAATAGCACAGGAGCTTGCAGTGCAGAAGTCTGCAGTCAGTATGTGAAAACAGGCTCCAAGCTACCCCCTCCCTGCATACAGAAGGCTGTTTTAAAAAAATATAGTATTAAGCTAGACTTCTTGCCTTCTAGGGGAGTTGTTTCCAGACATGGGAGCAGCGAATTTAAGTGAAAATGTCTTTGGCACCAACACTTGGTAAGGCAGCAAAAGAAATAGTCACAGGCACAGCAACAAGCTCTTAGTGCTCCTTAAGACAGAGCTGTGGTGGCTGCTGACCAGGCAGGTGTCTGCAAAGGAGATGTTCTCTTTCCAGACCATGGGTTTAGAGATGTGTCAAGGTTTTGTCTTTTCTAAGGCTTGTACATGCATTGAGACAAATGAAAACAGGAGCTGGGGGCTGCTCTGATCCCACTTTATCCCTGTTTTCTGACTCCTGTGCATAGTTCTTCCCTTGGCCCCTTTTTCCCCATGACTCTGTAATAGCTGGGGTGGTAGTTGCTGGCAGGTGCTCAGCTGCCAAGATACCCCCTGTGACCAGATTTCCTGTGGGGACAGCCCTGTCACTGATGGGAAAGTGGCAGTGATGCTCTGTCTGCAATGATGCTGCCCTGTCCCCACTGGTCTCAGCTGTCCTCCTGGTACCATCTCCTTCAGGATTCCTTCTCACACACTGGAGCTCTGAAGGGGATGGTGGAGCCTGGCTGGGGCTCAGTGGGTCACCTCTGTGCCAACCCCTCCCTGGCACTTGCTCCTCTTCTGTTGTGGAGCTGTAGATTTCAAGTTGCCTTGTGGAGGAGAAGAGATAACCCGCAGAGCTGCTTGTGAACAGCACGCTAAGAATAATCACTCTGCTCTTGCCTTGGTGCTAGGATGATAAATACACATGTAAATGTAGAAAATAGCAGAGATAAAATGGGTGACAAATGGGCTGTGCTACCTCAGCTACCCGAGAAGGAATGAGATGCCCACTGCATCCTTGCAAAGGCCAGGGATGATTTTAAGCACTGCTTTTATAACTGTAGGATAATAAGGCTGCGTAAGAAACTTTGAGGTTTTTTCATAACATAATCATTATGTTATGATGCCGAACATAAGTTATTTCTTTACCTTAGCTTTCATAAATCCAAACAAATATGTAAATAATGGTGCAAGTTGTTTTACAGAAGGCTGATGCTTCCTGCTTTTTAATGCTGACATTTGGACATCATCTATGGCACAGCTGAGTACTATGGAAAAGAACACTAAAAATGATTGCTGCTAAAATCTTGCCTTTTCATCTTACAAAAAACAAAAAAAAAACAACCAAAACCACCAATAAAGAATCTGAAAACTTTTTAACCTCTAAATTCAGCAGGCAATGCCATGTGCTAGTAGGCATCCTGGTGTGCTGGATGGACTCACCCGCGGGAAGAACCTCCTGATGGGAGAGGAATAGCTTGAAGCTGGCTGGTGCTCTGCAGGGTATGAATGTTCAGTGAAAGAATTAAGCTGGAAAGCTCTGCCCGTGTCACCCTCACGGTGCATCTGACTCTTCTCCATCCTGGGCGTGTGGTGCCAGGGATGGCTTGTCCTGGGGTGCAGAGCTCCACGCAGTGAGCATCACTTCAGGCAGCAAGTAGGAGCCCCCCAAACTCAGGCTGACTTTGCCTATCTGTCCTTTGCATTTCAAGCATTTATTTTGTCATTTCTTAGTTAAGATGTTTGCTGTCTGGACTGCTGATGGCTGATGCTTTGAGGTTTCCTGTGCTAAGCTCTGACTACAGCAAGGCACATTTTCTAAATGCATGGAGGAAGACAAGTTAGGAAAAGATATTGGACGTTATTTATCTTGACTGATTTGTTCCATTAAAAAAATATTATTGCACAGTCACATTAATGCATGCAAATATAGCTCTCAGCAAATTTAGCTCCAAGTTCACACCACAGGAAAAAGAATGTTCCAGAACATGCTAATGATAATTTAATATTTTAAAATTGCAAATCTGTGATCTGAAATTATAATGTTGTGGTGCTGTTGCTCTGTAAGACAATCAGAAATGGAGATTCAGAGAAAACATTTGCATAATAATTGCTCCTGTGCATGCCTGGGCTCTGGACTCAGGTATTTGGTTGCTGCAGTTGTTCCCCCTACAGCCACTGGAAGACAAGAGCTGATGTGCGTTGGTGTTTTGAAGGTTTATGTACGTGTTCCTGCTGTAGAAGCACTTACATCCTCCTTTATGCTGTGCAGGTTGCAGCTTTGTCTGGTGGTGCCCAAGATATTCCCTGTCCCTCCTTATCCTCACCCATCCTGCCCCAGGACAGAGCAGCCCCTGCCCGTGCTTCCTTCTGTGTCCCTGGTGGGAAGAGGCTCCTCCAGGCATCCCTCAACAACCTCTACGAAAATACCAGTTCCCTGCAGACTTCCTTGGGATATAAATGATGTTTGATAAGCACTGGTGCCTCTCTGGGGAGACCTTGGGCAGTGCTGTGGGGTGGCTGCCTGGGGTTCAGGAGGAAGGAGCTGGGTGGGCTGTGGGGCTGGTGAGCACCTTGGGTGCCAGGAAGCGTGGTCTACATCTCTCCCCTGCCTTCTCCCTCTCTGTGTATGAGGAGAACATTAGAGTCCATAGTGCACAATTATCTGATAATTTACCTGTGGGGGAAATTTCTTTCAGACCTTTGGCAAGTGTCAGTTGGCTTATTTCCTAGAGTGAGGTTTTATACCACTTATGTATTTTATTCTTCTGGACGTGTGGATTTCAGTCTGTGTGCATCTGATCCCTCATGATGCCATCCTGTCTCCACTGGAGCTGAATAACCCTGATGTGTTCAGTCTCTCCCAGGATGAAATGGTCTGCTAACAGATGTTGCTCTCCTTTCCCTGCCCTCATTCCCACTGCACCTTCAGGGGGCTGCAGCTTGCAGAACTTTGCAGAGAGCAGCAAGGATGGGCCAACTCTGCTGATACTGACAGGGCTCCTAATTATTGCCAAGTTCATTTCTTCAGCTTGATGGAGAGCTCTGAAACCTGTGAAATACAAATGTTCCTCACTTGGGACTTACCTTCTTTCTTCCTCCCATGCAGGATACATATGCCAAGGGGATGGGAAATCTTATTGCATATTGGGGCTGCATGCAAAGCAAGAGAGCCTCTTGCTTTTTGTAACTTTATTTCTTCCTTTTTTTTTTTTTGTTTTTTGTTTTTTGTTTTTTTTTTGTTTTGGTTTTTGGTTTTTTCTTTCCCCTTTTCCAGAGTCGGAAGCACGCCAGCAAAGTTCGCCTCTATTACATGCTTCACCCTATAGATGGAGGCTGCCCAGCTAAAAAGCTCCGGTCAGAAAACGTGGGTATAATTTCAGTCCCTGTTTACTCATCTGCTTTGTGAGTTAATGACTGTGCTACAGCATTTTTTCCTGCTACAGCCACAGATGATCAGGTACCCAGAGTAACAGTTAGATTAGCTGAAATACTTAGTAACCGGAAATAATTTTGAATAAACTATACAAGAAATATTACATGCACCAGTAACAGTAATTGCATTTTTAGTTATTTGAATTTTCTTTCCTAGGGAAAAAAAAAATGCTGGTAGCAAATATTCAGCATCTATTCAGTCTAAGTGCGTTGGCAGGATCACCTCAAAGGCCTCTTCTGACCCGATTTTTTTTCTGAGTTGATGGCAATGGAGTTCTGAATCTGAAAGGCTCCTCAAAAAGGGTTGTGGTCAGTTTGCAGTTTTAAAAGCTGGCAATTGGGTTCCTCAGTTGCATTCCAGTAAACAAATGAGCGTAGGGAAATTGAACGAGCTTACAGCCACTTGTCAGGCAATAAAGGGAGACTAAATTTATAAGGGACTGATTCACAGTGATTTACTAATTCAGCTCTTTCTCCTGTTCTGGGGCTGGTGTGAGTGCTGCTGCTGAGGTTACCAGCAGATATCATCCAGACTGGTTCAGATCAGTGGGACTGTCACTGTGGCTTAATGCTATCAATATTTAGTGAGGTATCTTCTAATTTAAGGGAGAAGCATGCAAGTTTGTCAAGGAATCCAAAAGCTCTTTCACACAGGAATGAAAATTTTAACGGAACTTTAATGTTGCACGCAGGGTAATTGCAGATGCAGTCTACCCCATAACAACAGAATCTCATGGGTTTTTTTATTGAGTGATTAATTACTGAATGTGAAAAGTACAGTGGGCATGCACATAGGGATTTGGAACATGTTCCTGTAAGGAGCTTCATTAAATTTAACAAGAACACACATAGCTGCAGGTACGCCCTGGCACGTACCATGGTGGGCAGAGACCCTGACAGACCCCAGAGAAGTCAAAGCAGAACTGCTTTCCATTTCTGTTGTGAAAGGCAGCAGGGAGAAGTAATGTAATTCTATGTTTGCTGATGCTTGATTGTGCCAAGGGCAGCCCTTAGCGGGGGATGAATTAACGAGTCCTTATGTGCCGGGTGAATGAGAGGCTATGCAAGACCTAAATTCTAAAATTGTGTTACAAAAACATAGCGGGGAAAATCTGCCAACATTTGCAGCTCAAAGTAGGCCTATTGCTGATCAGATATTATCCAAGGCTTCACATTTAGAGAGAATGAGAGAATGGAAACATTCAGGACATCCCCAATGCTGCATGGCAACATCCCTGTCACATCCAGCATGGCACCCACTGTGCTCAGCACTAGAAACAATCCCTGATGAACAATTATGTTTCTTTGTAGAAGCATCTGCAACTAAAATGGGAATATTAGCTTTTGTGGGGTTTTTTTCCCCATTTAAACCTGCAAGTTTACGTGGCTGTATGCCATTTGATTTGTGTCCTCCATCTTCCCAGAGAGCAGTGGGAAGGAGAAGCTGCTGCAGTTGTAGATGCTCAACCCAATCAGCTCAGTAGCAGCGTTTGCTACCTGACCTTTCTGGGGACTGTTTGCTGTTGTTTCAGGGCTATAAAAATACTCTGCACTCCCAAAACACCCATTAGCCTTTCCTATCAAGAAGTAGGAGGCTTATACAATTAGTCTGGCACTGGATAACAACTCAGTTGTTGGGCTGTTCATTATTGTTTTAATTTTTTGTGGAGGAGGGGAAAATCCTCATGTCTTTGGTGTGCTGAGGGATTGTTGACCTTTCATTTTAAATATCTGCTAACATTTCAGCTGAAAGAAACGTGAGAAGCCTACAGCCTGTGTCAGGGCCCCACTGAAATTCTGAGTCCTATCCGTCAGTCCCAGGATTGGTGGATTGGTTTAATCAGCCTTTGCTCACTACCTTTAAAAATAAGACCCCCATTGTTGGTGAAAAGCCCTGATGGGTTATGAAATACATTTTTGGGGTTGGGAAAAAAGCCTTCAAATTCTTTCTAGCCCTGTTTCTACTGTAAAATAGTAAATTACTTCAACTGGTGTGATCGTCCTTGAAAAAGAAAGGGCTCACAACAGCAAGGACAAATGGTTTGAGGGAAGGTAGCAGGATATGAGATTTGTTTCTGAAGGCAATGTGGGTCCTGCAAGGCAGTGCTGGAGATGGTTAAGGGATGAGCTCTGCCTCTCTGGGGCACAAATAGTGCCAACAGCTGCCTTGGGTGGCTCAGCTTCAGTTCCCAGACAGCAAGGAAATCACTGCTTTTATAGCTCCTGGTGCACAATTTACTGCATGCTGCAACTTAAACCTTCAGCAATTACACTGACATGAGGATGAAATGCCTGGGTTTAGAGCTCACCTTCTCACTGCATGTATTGTACCTGAGGAAACCAGAGGTTTTCAATCTGTGCTGCTCCTCTCTTTGTTAAACATCCCTTTGCCTGGGGCAGGTTTTTCTTTTGAGCAGGTGCAGGTCCTCTGGGAGTGTTTCGGATGTAGATCTCCACAGCCTGGTATCAGCTCTGTGCTTGTGCCACAGCAAAAAGGCTCCAAAATGGAAGCACTCTGCATTGCCCATGGTATGAGCAGCAGCACCTTCTCCATGCACAGAAAATTAACTTAAATTTGAAAGATACTTTGCAGTGCCTTGAGTGCTGTGTTTTTTTATGGCTGTATTTCAAGGGTCTGTATAATCCTTTCTTCTTAGTAAAACCTAGGAAATGAAGGCAGCAGATTTGTATCTGCAGAATAAAAATCCTTATTTTTTCTGAGGATTGCATAAGGAACATCCAGCAAAGGACTGCCACTGACTGGCCCTGTGTGAGGATTACGCCTTTTAGCAGCTTGTTAACATGCATCTGAATAACCAAAGTTAATTCAGTTGGATCTGTGAGACTTGCTTTGAAGTTTATAATATTACAAGAAGAAGTCCTATAAATTATGCTGTTGTGGTGTGGCTATGGAGTTGGGGGGAAGCTGAGCATTGGGAGGTGGATGTTTTATCTCTGAGACCATGGTTGGTTCTGCTGTGTGTTTATGTGAGGCCAGCTGCTCCTGGAGCTGTTGAGAAGGGATCGTCTGGAGAAGACTGCAAAAACAAGTGTTGGAAATAGTCCTTGTATGTTGGCTGGCTTTTATGCAGTATGGGGCTAGAGACCTGCTTGTGTAGGTTTTGTGGAAACCAAATTAAAATCTTAGTGCCTATTTACTGCTGCTGCTTTAGACGAGCTGGGTGCAGGAGCAAGGGAAGTGGTGAGGAGGGATGGATGGATGCAGGTGTGGGCACAGAGCATCCCTGGAAGTGGATGCAGAGCATCAGTGGGGATAGATGAGTGCACAGGTGGGTGCAGAACATCCCTGGAGATGGATGAATGCCCACATGGATACAGAGGATCCCTGGAGAGCAGGTTCTGCCCCAAGCAGGCTGTGGGGCTGCCAAGCCCTGTGCCTGGGCTGGGCTCTCCTGGGCATCCTGATAGACACACCATGTTATTTTACCAGCTGGCTGCACAGTTCTGTCACCGGGTGTCATTCAACAGGTGGCAAAAGACACTCAGCTCAGGTTCCCCCAGCCCATCAAGTTACAGGTAAAACAGCCTCTGACAAATGAGAAGGCATAATTACCCTTCAGGGCTGGGTAAGGGCTTGAGTAGGTGAGACTGAGCCCAACAGAGAGCCCTATTAGGCTGCTAGACAGCCAGGGACTGCTGTGCTCTGTCCTGGGGTGTAAATGGGACTTGGGCTCTAGAGGAGGGGCCTCAGGAAGGTTAATTTTAATTTTTTTTTTTATTTTTAACTGCAATCTATCCATGAAAGTAGGTTGGAAAGGAAAAAAGTGTCACCAAGGAGTCGACCAGGCAAAGGAAGAGACCCTGGTGCACAAACACTGAAGTGTATCAGCTTCTCAAAGAGCTCTGTTGGAGGCTCTTTATATGTTGCCACCACTGAGGATCAATAGAGTCTGGGAATTTTTCACTCTGCTCTTAACTTTCAAGTGATTTCCCTTTGAAGACATAAAATATCTTGAGAGGACATATTTAAAAGAAGTGCAAATTACACTCAGAACAGTACTTACCACCCCTTGAGATTTCTCCCTAAGGTTTAAGTTGATTTATGGTTAATAACAACAACAGATAGTGATGAAAATCTCTCCTTTTTGTAATTGTGCTTAATTTTGGGGAGACAATGACCTCAATAGTGGCTCAGATGTTGCCTGTGTGGTTGGTTTGCTCTCCGAAGTATCACAGACCTCTTCTCATGCCCCTTGGCTGCTGGGTGGCTCAGGGGCTCCTCCAGGGCTTGTGGTGCTGCCTGTTTTCTGCTCTCTCTGGACAGCAGCAGTTGGAGTGCTTGCTCTCAGAGTGCAGGGCTATCTCCAGATGGATGGTGACAGGGGGGGAAGTTCTGCCATGGCATGGGGCCAGATCTGACCATCTTGTCCAGGGAATGAGCTGGGATGCTAACTGCCTGCATGCAGTAGGTCATTTCCCAGCTTTGGAAAGGTCCTCCTCTGCACAGAGTGTTCTCAGAAGAGATCATTTATAAATGGTGCTCAGTGTCCAACACAAGGTACTGAGGTGTCTGGAAGAGTGAGGCTGTGCCTGCCTGGCACTGGATGTCATTCCCACATTGTTTGTGGAATGATTAATTTGTGGCTAATGGGACAAATGTGCTTTTCACCTGCTTGTCTGTGGTTTGTACACTTACTCTTTGATGTCTGGCAGCAGGGACAGCACCAGATTTGTAGGATTCCCTCAGACAGCAAGCAGGAATGAAGGCTGAGGGAGGACAAATGGAACCAGGGGTCAGAGCCATCCTGGGCTCTGAGTAAGTCTTGGGGGGATGCAGAAGGGAAGACCCCTGGGAACCATGGCCTTGGCACAACCTGCATTCCTCTGTGGCTGTGCCTGGTGGGCTTATACCCCTCTTCCTATGTGCTTTTGTTTCCCCCCAGGGCAGTGACGGTGACTCAGTGGATAAGAACAAATGCTGCACATTGTGTAACATGTCCTTCACCTCTGCAGTGGTGGCCGAATCGCATTACCAGGGGAAAATCCATGCCAAAAGGTTAAAACTGTTGCTAGGTGAACAACCAGCATTAAAAGCCACAGGTAGGTCCAGAGCTGGAGCTGGTTTGGGCCAAGGTGTTGGCTCAGTGCCTGCATGCATGGTGGAAAATGATAGATGTGGTGGAAAATAATAGATGTGGTGGTAGAAAATGGATGTCTGGGTGATGGAGGCTGGCAGGAGCAGCTGCTCCTTTGTGTTTCTGTCATAACAACCTTTAGAAAGTGCTGCTGCTCCTGATGGTCTGTGTTGTTCACCTACATCAGTGCTGCTCAGCCAGGGCTGGCCCTCAGACCAAAGCCATATCTCTGGCTCCATGCTGCTGAAATGTTTTGCTTGGTGGGAGACAATCTCTCCTCTGGGCACTCGTAGCCAAGCCACACTTTAATTATCAGAAGTTATTCAACAGCTCAGTTAATATATTTAATAAACCTTTCGTGTCACTGTACAGAACAAAATTATCATTTGCATTTACCTTAGAGGGAAATCTAGTCTTTAAAAACTGTTGGATTGATTGTCTTTTGATTTTTGCCCAGATGAGTATTCATGCTTTCCTCCAGTGTGGTTCTGATAATACAAGCCTATTAACTTTCACATTTAAAAAATCAGATGTTGGAATCGGGTAATTTAACCATCTTACTGTTTGCTCAGTGCTGGAGGCCCTGCAAGCTGCTAATATACTGTGACACAGAACTTCTCTGTGCTCATCAGGCCAGGGGATATTGGGACAAATACTCCATGCTGAGCAGGCAGGGTAGGTGGGCTCTGCTTCTGCAGGCTGCTGGGTTTCTGGTTTATTGCTTGGTGGCACTTCCATCAGAACAGATGTGAATGTTGTGTGTGTGTCAGACCTGCCTGACACCAACTGCCTCCAGCCCAGGGATCATCAAGTGTGGGGGAAATGGCTTCTGCATGGCTTTTCTTGTGGCTTTTTTACCTTCCCAGGGTGCACATGCTGGTGTGCAGAGCATCCTTTGTCCCTCACCAGAACCACTTCAGCTAGTGGATGACTTCTTTTAGCTAACTGGATTGTTTTAAGGAACTGCTTAGAGGGTAATGGGCTCTTCAGCCCTGATAATCACCGGGAAAAAGCAACTTGAGGGCTCCTCAGCTCTTCTGGGCAGTTGATCCCATGAGGCTGAGCTGCAGCAGCACATTCATGAGCAGCAAGAGACAAGTAAAAATAGGTAATGACCTCCAGATTGCCCTATCTGATTTCCAGCCTTGCACAAAAATTTATTCTCCCACCCTAAATTGTTCTGAAATTTTCTGCTGGCCATTTGCTGAATTTTGGAGGGTCTGAATGTAAAGGGAGGCAGGAATCTGTGGAGGTCTTTGCCCAGCTCTTTTTCCAGGAGTCGTTTTGTTCACACAGATGCAGATGGTTCCAGGTTTGGGTGCTGGGATGCCTTCAGCAGCAGCAGCTGAAGTCCACCTTAGTCCCAGGGTTTTCTGAAGAAAACTGAATTTCTCCAGTGCTCCATTGTCGTGGCTCAGTTACTTTCTTGTGCTCAGTTCCTGGAGAGTGGGGATGATAAAAAGTTGGATGCCATTTAAATACAGCTATGAATAAAAAGCCTTGCATGCGAGAAATAAGTCAAACATTAGTTCATTGCCAGAGTGCTAAAGTGTTTCTAACTTTGTATTTTGCTTCTTGCAGGAAAGTAAGACTTTCTCACTTCCCTCCCACAGCAAAAGGGAACGAGAGGCAGACTGTCATGAGCTTTTAGCATTTTGAAGTAGTCAAAGTAGCAGCTTTTATGTTTGTGGTTTAGATGGAGAAACATTTTTAACGTTTGACGTTTTGTGAGTCTTTATTATTAATTTTCATGTCGCTGCTCAGGGAATGATGCTGTTTCTGTTCTGCAGCAGTTCAGTAGTACACATCAAAATGATAAATCCACATTTGGGGAGAAGTCAGCTTTCATCTGTTTCTCTCCAGGAGGGCTGTGAAGACACGGGATGTTTTTATTAATTGCCAGGCCGGGTTCAGCTCTAGGGCTATAGAGGCAGCTGGAAGTGGAACCTGAGGAATGTGGCTGTAGAGGAAAAGATGTTTATTGTGGGTGTTAGGAGATCCCTGCTGTGTGGCTGCACCCGTGTGACAGGGGCAGAGGGTTGTGGTTATTTGTGCTGGTCCAGATGCCCAGACATCTCCCCAGTCCCAGAGCCTGTCTGTGCCCAGGAGCTGCCTTGTCCCAGGAGCTGTTCCCTGGAGCACTGCCGGGGTGGGCACATCCCTGCTTTCCCCAAGCCTCAGCTGGGACCTCAGGAGAGCTCAGCAGCTCCTCCACTACCCCAGCTCTGCCTGCTCTTCTGTCTCCAAGAGTGGGCTGTTAATTATTTAGATAGCAGACATTTCATCTGTCGAAGAAAAGGAAAGGAAAACCACATAAAAGGGAATTTTTGAATGAGGTGTGATAATGAAGTGCTAGTCATTGTATATTTTTGTATTGCAGTGTTACCTGAACTTTAAGCTGTTTTTCTATGGCTTTGTGAATTGTATTGTATGAAGTAGGAGAACTGTGGCAAACAAGGTGCAGCTCCACTATGGAAAGGCTAATCACCCATTTTTCTTTGAAATTACTTGGGGATAATGTTTGTGTTCCCAGGTGGCCTCTCAGTGAATCTGAAGGGAAATGGGTTTAAATTAAAGTCATGGGCTTCTGGTATCTGTCAGTTCACAGTGTGAAGATATTTGAATAAGGGGACTGACTGTTGAATATGTTTTTTTCATCTGGGACAATTTACAATTACTGCAGCTTTCCCTATTCTTTTCAAAGAAATTGAAAATTAAGACTCCTGAGATAAAAATAAAGCTGTCCGTCTTGAGAGGTTGATGTCCTGGCAGGTTTTGTTTACTGTCCACTGGCAGTTTTTCCTGCAAGTAGCAATTCAAGCAGGATAAGTTTAGCAGGTTTAGTCACAACGGTGATGAGACATGTAGCTACAGTGAGAGCATCTTCCTTTCCCAGCACCTGAAATGCAGAGAGCTGAGCAACATCCCCGTGCTCTCCTTTCCTGCTGCTTTTTTAATGGGAAATGGTGGATTTCTGAGCAATACCATCCAAAATATCCATTGGGACCCTGTAACTGCTGCTAATTATTCCCCGTGTCTAATGTGGGATCTGCCTGAGGGTCTGCTGTTACTCAGACAGCAACACCAGCCTGGAAAAGCTCATGCCTGAGTGAAGTTTCCCGTTACAGAAAGCACCCTGAGCTCCCTCAAGCAGCCACACACGGGCAGTGCCCCAGTTGTGCCCTCCCCACACCCACGGCGAGACTCGGACCGGTACTGCCAGCTCTGTGCTGCCTGGTTCAACAACCCCCTGATGGCCCAGCAGCACTACGATGGCAAGAAGCACAAGAAGAACGCGGCCAGGGCTGACCTCCTGGAGCAGCTGGGGAAGACTCTGGACCTGGGTGAGCTGAGAGGTGAGAGCCAGGACCTGCTCCTCTGGTGAGGGTGGGGACAGCCCGTGCCCACTGTGGTCACTGCTCTGGACAAAGGGTTCAGGGGAGGTCACGGTGCTCTTGCGCTCTGTGAGGTTCTTGCTACCATGAAAACCCTCTAAGATATCAGTCTGCAGTTTTAGCAGCATATGAGTTTATGTGCTGTTTATATATATCCTTTATAAGTTGTTTCCTAGGCATTTCATTTGCCTCTTCCTAAAATAGTCCCCTCCTTTAGCACACACACCTGTCCTCATGAGCCAGAAGAGGAGACCCCTCTGGGGACACAGGGATGGTAGTGCACCTCCCTGGGGGGGAGCCAGGCATCCACTGTCTGGTGGTTTAATTACTGCTGTAAACACAGCAAAGGCCCTGGGTCAGCAGCAGGACGGAGGAGCTGAGTGTTGGCTGTGAATGTCAAAAACAAGTTCTGTCCATCCATCCATCCATCCATCCCTGCCGTGGCTGGTGGCTGCAGCTGCTGGAGCCTCTGAGCATCCCCAGGTCCTCCTGGTACCCCGCTGAGCACTCCTGGTCCCTCCCGGAACCCCCAGGCCCTCCCAGTACCTCCCAGTGCCTCCCAGTGAAAGGTCCATCTCATTCCCCATGCCTGTTGATGGAGCTGTGATCATTTAAAGCTGTGGAGGATGCGGCTGAGGCTGAATTCTGAACAACATACCTTGTTAAATGCAGAGGTGTAATTACAGGAGCCTCTGTTGAAAGTTTTCTCCATGGTCTTGATGATAATCCTGTATGCACAAAGTGTATTTGGCTGAGGAAAAAGTGCAGGTTTGTTTTTCAAAACCACGCAGGAGAAGAGTCTGGTTTGCCAGCAAGACATGGCATTAACATTTTAAAATGTCCCCCCTCCCCCCCCCTTTTTTTCCCCCTTGCTAAATGAAATAGTTTTCCTTTAAATACTAATGACTTCGCAGCATATTGTGCATTTCTTGATCTCAAGTAAACCTTGTAATGGTTATCCAGATCCTTCGTGTGCTACCTAGTGTGACTCACTATGGTGCCATAAATGATTCATGTGGCTGAGTCACTGCCCGCTGCTGAAAATATGCAGGGAAATAAAACCTGGGACAATAACATGGAAGTGCTTAGTACTTTGACCTGTGCCAAGCTTGAGAGTGGCTGAGGATGTCATTAACTGTACATAAATCAATCGTGAAGTGTTTTATTCATTTAGCTTGTGCTTAGGAGAGCTGCAGTGTGAGGGCTGCGTGTGCTCTGTGGTTCTCCCTTGGACAGTGGTTCTGTGCTTGGCAGGGATCTGCAGCTGAGCCTGGTGTGGTCCTGGGGTGACCATGGATGGCAGGAGAAGGGACTGTAGAGCTGTGCCGTGGCTGTCTGTGCATATTCCCAGGGCTGGGGGAAGCTGGATTTGCTCTCCTGCTCAGACACTTCCAGGCTGGTGGTTTTGGGCAGGTCTTGGGTGTCCTGATGAGCCAAGGACCATGTCCTGGAGCCTGCCTGTGGTGTCCTGCACATCTCGCCTCTACTGCAGGGGTAGCCATAGGGCTGGGAAATCCTGATTTTCCCATGATTTTTAACCTAAGGGGTGTGATGTGCTGTGTCCAGTTGTGAGGTCACAGCTGATCTCAACAGATGTAGGAGGCAGATTTCTGACAGTATGAGGTCTGTCTGCTCCTCAGGGAAACAGCCACATCTGGCTGGGAGAGAGAGCTGATGCTGGTGTCAGGTCAGAGATACCTGGTGGCAGTATCTCTGCCAACCTCTGTCCCAGGCTATCAGTGAGGTCTGGCCTCACCCTGTCCTTCCCTGTCTGTGCAGCACGTGCTGGGATCACCACTGGATGCTCCCTGTGCTCTGCCCTTGCTGTGCACGCTGTGCTCGCTAGAATGTAAATTCATTTCCAAACTAACCCCCCTGGCTTCTTCTATCACAACTTAAATATTAATTCTATTTTGACTGCTGTGGGAGAAGAGCATTTGATGCCCTGCATGAGCCTGGAACAAGCAGCGTCTGTCAGTTGAAGTAAAACATTCCAAAAGCCTTTGATATTTCAGTAAGGGCTACCATAAAATATTTATTGATAAATATGAATGTGTATTTGGAGAAATAAGAATAGAGATACATTTTTGGACAACTGATGTTTACAGGAAGCAAAAGCATTGATTCTTCTTGCCAAGTTCTCACCTTGTAAATTCACAGTCTTATTTTCTTCTCAGAAATGACAAAGGGAGGAAGGGTAATTTGTCTGGTGACAAACCCCAGATCTGGACTCTGCCCCAACCACTCTGTTGCACCTCTTCAGCAACTTGGAGCAGATGCTGCTCTGGTACAGCTCTATCTGGAACTCCCCAGTCCTGCAGCCTTCCAGGGAAAGCCACCTAAAGCCACCCGTATTTTTGTCCCCTCAGGTCACATTTCACCAGTTTTCCCTCAGATCTGGCATTCCCCATTGCTGAGATCTCTGGGGCACGTGGGCTCTGCAGGGCAGAGACCTGGCAGCCCAGGTGGCAGATCTCATTCCTAGGGAATTTAATTAATAAGGGACTCTGCTCATCGCTGGTGCTGAGCCCCAGCAAAATGCTCGAGCTTTGAAGGCAGGTGAATGTTTGAAAGTCTGGCTTTGTTCAGGGGATTCAGTGTGTCCTTTTTTCCCCTTTTCCTTTTATGTACACAGTTGAATGAACAAAATGAGCAGAAGATGTAGGGTACAGACACACCCTTCTTCATCTTGTCCACGTTTGTAACCTGCTCTTCAGCCTCTTTTATCTGACAACAAACAACTTTCCAAGACCCCTTGGGATCTTTGTAGCCTGCCAGTAAAGCCTGATTTTTAGATACTGATGGATGCAGATTCAGGGCCAGGCTTTGTGCCTGGAGGTGGTTAGATGGGATCCTGTAAACTCCAGGGAGGTGGGTCTGCTCCCCAGGGCATTTGGTCCTGGTGGACAAGAAAAGCACCAGACCCTGGAGCAGAACTGCAACTCCCTAAAATAAAATCCACAGCCTCTGCAGAACTGGGATGTTGTGCAGGGATGTTGTCACCTGAAGCCTTTGTATTGTCAGGAAATTTTCATAGTTGTGGATGTTATCTTGGAAAATCAAGGAAAGAGCTGAGTTTCAGTTTCCTTCTCAGCTCATAATTTCTTTGTATGCTTCATAAATACTTTTCGTTCTGTGCTGTCACTTTTGGTTAGTAAAAAGCAATTTAACAAGTGCTCCCCTGGAATGTGTTTTAATGTGCTTCAAGCAGAATGACATTAATGACTTGACTTGTTAATATTTTATTTAATGGATATAGGAGCACATTCATTTTTACACGAGTGCGTGTCATGAGGCAGGATGGGGAATGCTGGCATGTCGTGAGGATACAAAGGCAGATGTGAATCCAGGCAGAGCATGGCTCTTCCTGACAATCTGCCCTGCCAGGACCACCCTCCCCTGGCAGACTCCCAGCTCCAGCTGGCTCTGGCTGGGCACACAGTTTCAGCCAAGTTGGCAGCTCTGGTGAGCCCCAGAGAGATCAAGTACTGTCAGTTCTGATGTTCTGAAGGTGACTTGCCCGTGGTTTCACTCTGCATTTTATTTCCTTTCTCCATTTCCTGTTTTGGTGGAGTTCATGGAATGCAGGACTTTTCTTGTACACATCCATCTCGGGATGTGGATTTCAGCAGAGGTTTTCTCCTGCCCAGGAATGATGATCCTGGATGTGAGGCTGCGCTGTCAGGGGAGCAGCTCCTGCTCTGTTCTCGACTGCCAGTCCATCCCCGGCAATGTTCTGTCCATCTGAAACGTGTCCCTGTGTGCCAGCAGCGGGTTTCTGCCACCAAAACGGCCCCTTCTGCAGCGGATTTCCATGCGGAGGGAGCAGCACTGAGTCCCGCCGTGCGGGATGCGGGGAGGAGGCTCAGGATTTCCCCTTCTGCAGCAGCAGCAGCACCTTGACAGGCTGCTGGAAAAAATCCCTGTCCCCGACTAGGAACTGTAATCGCTGATGGCGTTTCCACCTACACAAGTAATTAAGATTCAATAAGGCTGCTGTTAATGTATGCTGTTAAATTAGCTGCTGAGCATTAGAACCTTATTACCTTAATTTAAAGTATTACTCGTTTCCTGCATCCCCAGTCCTGATCTCTGCTGAGCAGCAGCCATGGTCCAAGGGCTCAGGCTGCAGCAAAATGCCAGCACACCACCTGGGTTAGCCCTGTGCTGCCTTTTCCATCCATTCCCTGCCCTGTGGCATGAATTACCTGGTTTGGGACTCCTTCTGGCTTTGTAAAGGCACAGGAGCTGCCAGCTATGGAGAGTTTGACTATAAAACTATTGCTGCTGCAACGGCTTTGTCAATAAATTCAGGAAGGAGAGCATCTGTAAGCATATTTGCAATTTGATTTTTGTTTCCATGCCACTTCACAACACATAAAAATACAGGTGACTGTTTAATACTCCTGCTTACTTGCTGTTTCCAAGTCCTCATCTGAATATTTTGGAAATAGTGTTTAAAGCTGATGCTTAACTTAACTTTGGACCTAATTCCTAGGTGAGAGATGTATGAGGTATTTGAGAGAGGTGGGACTGTTAGAATAGCTGGTTCTGAAGTTCAAAAGAGGAAAAGTGGTTTTCTGGGAGTCCATAGGTACTGATGAGGAGTGGGAAGTGTGTATACAGCCTGTGTGGTTAATTGTGGCAGGCCTAGACTGATCGATTTTGAGAATGCCATACATCACGTGTTCTAAATGAATTGTTTCAACAATTTCTGCAAAGAAATAATGCTGTGGAAAGGGACTATTACATGGTACATTAAAACTGCTCCTCGGGAGTGCTGCAGCCCATGTAAGCAATCCACAACTCTGCTATTTTTGAAGCTGAGCCCTTGAATTAAGCTTGAAATGCTCTGTTCACATCTTCACAGAAGTGAATCAGTGCAAAGCAGAAACCTGACCACAGAGACTAAAATTTGTAATTCCTTTTTTTTTTCTTCTTTTTTTTTTCTTTTTTTGTGAGGACAGAAATCACTTGAGCACCAGTGGTTTGCTGTAATGTTGTTGTAATGTCAGTGATGCTAATGCAGTCCATGATGCCAAGGGAATTATTAGGATGTTAAAATACAAAAGAGAGGAGGAAAGAAGAAACCACTCTGACACTGAGCATAGTAAGGGAGACAACAGCTCCAGGGAAACACTTGAGGATGCATTTATGTGCTTAATTTGTGTCAGCGTTTGCCCTGCATGCCAGGAGCTTTGGGTTGCTGTTCCTCTCTGGGGTGTCCAAAAGGAAATGGGCATTTAATGTACATTCAGCTGCTCTCCATCCTTTCTGAGAAAACATGTTAGGTGAGGCAGAGAAGTGACTGTTCCTGTAAATCTGCTCTGAAGCCTCTGTAGTCTTTCTCCAAGGTAGAAGAATAATGGAGTTAAATTGTAGTTACTCTGCTGGGACAGGAGAGCCCGGTCCTGCCTGGTGTTGGCATCTGCTCTCCTGCCTTGGTGCCAGGTTTGCTCTATCTGTAGAAACCAGGAAATGTTTTGTTTTCCTGCCCCTGGTACTTGGAAATCACAAGAACACATGGCCCTTCCATTGCCCCTGCCATCGTGGTCACCCCCCGGCTGCCCCTCCAGTCCTAGGATGTCACCTGCTTGATGTGTTGGAGGGAGAAAGAGAGTTTAAAAAAATAAATAGGTAAAAGAGAAAGAAATTAACCAAATCTGGTTTTGCAGCTTCTGCAGGTCTTGAGGAATGTCCCCAGCAGCATCATGTTCTTCTGTGATTACAAGTCATTGAGGAATGTTTTGGGTGAAAACACAGTCTAGAAGGGCAAAATAGAACATTAATGTGTAAATAATTTCTTGATCTATCATGTGCCAGGCAGGCTGATATCCTCTCCAGAGAGTGAGAGGGTTAGACCAAAGCACTAAGAATAAATGCCTCAAAAATGGATCAAACTGTGCATTTTTCCTGGAAGTCTGAACTGACGTGAATCTAACACCAGCCACACTCAGCAGCCACTGGGCAGCACACTGTCTTGGGAAAAGGCCTTTTCTCCTTCATCTCTAATCCTGATTGCTACCTGTCTGCTGGGTTCCTATTTTTAGATTTTCAGCTTTTCACAGGTGGCAAAATCTTTATTTCCTTGTCCTTCTGAGGCCTGAAAATACTTTCAGCCTTAAATCATTAAATTATGATTCTGAGATGCAAACTATTAAATGAGGAAGAAATACTTTTCCTGTTTAGTACAATAAATAGTGTTGGGAGTGGTGGGATTTGTATCTAGACATCTTGGGTGACTGTTTTTCTCAGACTGTGCAATACAGGTATTGCATCTGTAACCCTGGACCTCTTCCTTAACCCTGACCTCCTTCCCTGAGCCTCTCCTGGACAGTCCACTTTAATGGGAGATTTGAAACAACAGTGAAAGGATGGTATTGGAAGAAGAGCTGGGCAATTAATTAACAACTCTGGACTTTATTTGCAGGCCTGAAGCGCAGCTACACGTGCAACATCTGCAAGGTCACCCTGAACTCCATAGAGCAGTACCATGCACACCTGAAGGGCTCCAAACACCAGACCAAGTGAGTACCTCCCTGCCTGTCCCAGTAGCTCCTGGATCTCTGCTGGCCTAGATCAACATATATATCCATCCATCCAAACATATATATACACACACACACACAGACGTTAGTGATGTCTGATCCTGGTGCCATCAGCATCTGTGCTCAATGAGACACAGTTTGTGTTTAGCCTGAGGCACTGGGAGTGTCATGGGATGAGGTGTTTCCAAGTGAAAAAGTTCATGCTGGGATTTAGAGCGGTGCTTCTGAATTTACCCAGTGCTTCTGTCATTCCTTATTGAAACTCTTCAGGTAGCTTTATGGGCAATCTGAAAGATGAGGCAGAATGAGTAGAACCAGCAATAAGTACTAACATCTAATTTTGCTTAAGCTACCAGTCGTCTGACCGATTTCTATGGAAAATGGCTCTGATTATTCTATTTTCTCCATCCATTGTTCATTCTTATACAATTTTCTTTGAGGATGAGCATCCCAGCACAGCACAGATCTCTCCAGCACTGACAGGGAAGTGCAGAACCATGGGAAGCAATGGATTGGCAGCTTGGCTTGGTGCACAACAGAAGCTCTGCCTACCCTGTAATTAGTATGTAACCAGATTTTGCTCTCCTTGTTTAAAGCTGCTTTTGAAGCTTCATTGTCCTCTACTTGGGACCGAAGGAATGAGTTACCCACATCCTTCATCCTGAGTCAGTTAGCCCCTGTAGTTCAGGTGTCTGACAGCCGTGTGCTCTGGCTGAGCCAGGGAGGGAAAGCAGTTTGTGCAGTTCATTTTCTGGACTACAGAAATTGTGTGCAGTGCAAAGATGAAGACATCTTAATTCCTATGAGAAGTTATCATGTTGTAGGAGTGTCTGGGGTACCCGTGTCCCCAGCTCAGCCCAGTTCCCAGCACCAGGGGATGTTCAGGACAGCAGAAATATGGCAGATTTTTACAAGGCTGCACTGATGTTTTTGTAGCTGTGTACAAGTTGTTATCTCTTCTATGCAGAGGAAGTTAATTCTGAAACCCAGAGCTGGTACTGATGCCCTGAACATCCATTGGCGCGGGGACCCAGCTCTGGGCACAGGATGAAGCCAGCATGGTGCCACTGAGTCCGTGTCCCTCCTGTCACCCTCCTGCAGGCCTGGCCTGGGGGGCTGCCCACTGGTTTTACTGTTCTCATTATTGGTGGTTACTGTCAAGACTGTCTTCTTCCTTATAACTCAGTCTGAAGCCAGTGGATTGCAGTTGCCAAGGCAACAAAACATTCTCTATAGCTGTCATATTTCTTATGATGGGGGGAAAAAAAAAAAGCAGGGAGGGGATTGTAAAGGAAAGGGGTTTTGCTTTGGGACAGCTTAGCAGGGAAGGTGATTGCAGGCTGGAAGCTGGTAGAACCCCAAAAATACCAGGCTGATGAGTCTTCTGAAAAGCTGCTTTAGGAGAGAAGAACTTTTATGAGGAATGAGTCAAGTTGTGGATATTTATTATAGTTCTTGAGAGCCCTCCAGAGAGCATCTCACAGTTGAGGCACTGCTTGAGTTGCTTTAAATAACCCCCTGAACAAGAGCCCTGAAGCTAGTGCTTAGCAGGCCACCCTTCTCCATCACCTCCGGGTGCTGAGGGTGCTGGAGGCTGCCAGACCTGCAGCCACTGGTGCTGCTGGGGGGGTCTGGCAGAGAGAGATCTGCTCTTTTGTTTACAGGAATTTCAGGGTCTCGCCTGAATGCTTCTGACTGAATTTGTTTGACCAAGAGATGGGGAAAATGGGAGGCTGGGGGGGAGCTGAAAGCTGGTATTTTGGTTTTGAATAAAAGATGAAGGAGGAGGTAGCTAATATTATGCTAGTCCTTATCCCTCTGGACAATGAATATGCAAAGCAAGATGATGTCTACTAGCTCCTATTTTTTCTCCAGGGTGCAGGGACTTTGACCTGTACATTAGAAAATAAAGAAAAAAATACATCCTTTTTTTTTAAATCCTGTCATACAGTCAGGAACCAGGGCTGGAGCCAGACACAGGAGAATATTTCTCCTGTGCAGCATCACAACGTTGGCATCCAGCCTGCTCCTATCAGGGGTCATGCCTTGTTCACTGGGCTGCCAGGGACCGTGCATCCCCACGGACATGGCGCAGAGCTTGTGTCCAAAGAAAGGCTCTGGAGGGCAGAGCTGCAGCCCGGGGCTGCCACAACCCCTGCCCAGGAGCAGGCTGTGAAATGTGGCTGGAGTCCGGAGCATCTGCAACGGGGAGGAGCGCTAAACCTTTAATTAGGGATTTATGAACTATGTAGAGATGATTGAGTCATTGTTTGACTTACTTTCCAGAAATAGAAGTGGGTTTTTTCTGTCTGCTCTTCTCCTACCACCCCACCCCCCCAAAGGAGCAGCAGAAAGGCGAGGGCAGGCAGTGGTGCCGTGTCCAGAGTGGGGTGGGTACCGGCGGCTCCATTTCTATGGGGACCAATGGCAGCCGAAGCAGCGGCTGGTGGGGAGCTGCAGGGCTGATGGCATGGTACCCCTGAAATACATCCCAGCCTTGCTCCTTATGGCTTACCAGAGGCCGAAAGGAACACGATTTCCCCCTGTTCTGGTTTATCTCAACTGGAAAGGTGAAGAATCGCTGCTAGGAGTGATTTGCCACAAACACCAGACAGTTAAAGTCCTGGGCAGTTGTGGAAGAAGTCACAACAGATTCAGATTTTGAATCAAAGAAATGCTGATGTGGGAATGTGAACTTGAGGCCCTGCAATCAGCACTTCTCTCCTTTGATTAGCAGTGTGGGTGGGAAGAGGGTGCTGTCCCCATCCGTGTGCTCAGGAGGGACTGAGGGCCCCGTTCCAGGAGCTCCCCAAGGGCTTGCAGATGAAAGGATTGAGGATGCTGCTGGCTGGGTGGTACCACATGTTGTGCAAGTGCCATCTCTGGGCTGGTTGCAAATATATCAGACTCTGTAACAGTGTGCTAGGTAATGAGAGCTGTGAGCTCTCCTCTGCTGGGCTGGCTGTCAGTGATGGGAGGACAGATGCAGCCCTGGCAATTAAGAGCCCGACGATATGGGGATAATGATTCCCACTTCCATAAAGAAGAATTTTATCTTCTTGCCTTTATTTTGTCTCTTTGATCATCCAGACCTCTCTGCCACATCTAGAGCTCACAAATGTATTCTGAGGTTTTATAACCACTCACTTACACATTCATAGATGCTGATGCATGTCTAGGTTTCCCTTCCAAACTCATGTTTTCTGATTAATTTAGGATTTTTGCACAGAGGGGACCCAATCCTGAAGTGATCATTCGGGTAAAATAGGTTCTGTAGGAATCTACATGTACAGGGATGCAGCACTGAGTGAAAACAAGTGGGAGCTGAGGATGGTCATGTCAAGTTTGGAATGTGTGCTCTGAACATCTCTGTTCACAGCCCTTCACCCCATCGTGCATGCTGTGATTAATGGCCTCTGAGGAGCAAATGGCAGGAGCCTTGGTGCCTGGGAAGGGGTTTTTTTTTCAGTTGTTTTGTTTTTTTTTTTTCCCATTTGTGTCTGATTTTATGCAAATGTTATTTCTGTTTCCCATGGAATTCTCCAGCTCTGGTGCTCAGAGGTTGAGCTGCCTCCTGTGCATCCTCACCCAGAGAGAATGCATGCTTTGATAGAAGATTTCTGATAAATTTCAGGAAACTATATTATATACTCAGGTTGTGCCAATTACTTTACAACAAAGCCAAATGACTTTGTTCTTACTTTGCCTGCGACGTTTATTGGTAGCAGTAACATTTTCCATGAGCTTTCTGAAACATAGTGGCTGATGCCTAAAATATAAAGAAGGCTTTAGAGTGATAATAACTCCAGAAGATTAATAGTTACAAAAGGTAGATGGAATTGAAAGGCATTTTAATTTGTCATTATTTCGGTTCCGGAGAGCAGCTGAGTAATTACACTGCTTATGAAGAGAGAGCATGTAATACTTTTCTCTCATTATAGGATTAAATTGTCTGCCTTCCCTTTTAATGTAAAAGAAAATAACGATATCCCTGATATCTTTTATTTTGATCATAATTTCAAAGCCCCTGATGGCTTTGCTTTGTGGTGTCAGGTGTATGGATTAATGATTGTAATGTGAAACATAAGATGGGGCTGATTTCTTAAAGCATAAACCTGAGCTCGCCAGCACTTGCTGAATGAGAAATTCCACATCAGGCAAAAAAGGGAAGTGTTGCAGGGTGTGCTGGGCACTTAAGCAAACTCACACTGAGGACCTGAAGCAAATATGTTTTTTGCAAATTGTTACAGATGTGGTGGGGTGGAGGGTGACTCCTGCTTTTTTTCTCTTTTGCAGCCTGAAGAACCAGTAGTACCTGGTCAGTCGAGGCACAGGAAAGCACTGAGGCTGCTTCTGCAGAGAGGAGCTAGTCACCAAGGAGAGGATGCTTTCTGGGACTATGATCCTGTGTGGATTCAATAATTAATATGTAACTAATCTTCTCTTTGGACAAATACATGGATTTTTTTTTTTTTTAATTTTGTGGTGAGTTAAAATATTTCAATGGATTTTTTTACCCTTTCAAGATAGTATTTATTCAGCACAGAGTCTAGAGTATGATTACTATCCTGTAAATACAGCACTTAACCATCACTCATCTTCAGAAACAGTGGAAACAAGATATTTTAGTTTTTCATATTTATTCTTAGTTTTCTCCCAAGAGTATAAAATTATTCTATTACATTATCCATGACAGTGATGTAACCAGTCTTCAACCAGAAATAAACATACTTCCTTCACCTTCTCCAGCATGGTTTGTATCAACACATAAAGAGCAGCAAAAAATGAATCACAGGGATTGTGTAACAGATGAATTTTTCCTTTTCTTCTTTGTCTTCAGAGAAACAAATGGTTCACTGAGCAAGGAAAACTAAAATGAGAGCATTAAATCCTTTTCCTGCTGGTAGGATTCCTGCAGCAGAGATGGAAGCCCTTGGTCGGTTCAGGACACCGAGGCTGACAGCCCCTGAGCTGCCCTTGTCGTGTGGCCACAACGAGAGCCACGTAATGAAGACTGAGAGAGAAAAACTGCTGGCAACTCAACCTTAACTGTCCCAGAGGAACAGTGTTTGTGCAGAGCCCAGCCATGTCCCAGGCTGCAGTATGCTGGTGCTTCTCTAGAGGGAAGGAGCTTATTCCTCCCTGGCTTTTGGAGTTGGAAGTTCACCAAGATTTTAGTTTTCCTACTGCAGTCAACACAAAGAGAGCTGCAATAAACACAGTCCAGTTTCACGTTGGTACTGTGAGCAATGCAAACCACATCTCACTGCTCCACGGACGGGGTGAGTGCACTTTGCATGCAGAAAACCTGCCTTGGGAATGCTGCTGGAGATTAAGCACCACCTTTTTAAAGAGCAATCGGGTTGTTTTATGTATGTGTGGTAGCACAATTCTTCTAAGACTGTGGCCATTTCCCTGCTCCTACATCCCTGAAATGGTTCTGACATCTTCTTTCTGTGCCCTCTGGGCTGGTGGCTGTTGTGTCTTTGGGAGTGAGCAGTGACCGGGATGGATCCACCACTTCATTTACCAGGAGTCCCATCGAGGTCCAAATCCATTTCTCCACCATCTCCAGGGAGAGCAGTGTCCTGCTGCTACTGGGTCTGCGTTGGGAAATTTTTAATTTAATCCACAGCTCACCACCCTGATCTGCAGGTTTGTGAATTTTCTGCCAAATGCACAAGTGGTAGGTAGGTGATGGATGTGTGTCCTCCATCTGCTTCCCTTCTCCATAATAAACCAGAGCAAAACAAAACCAAGTGTGCTGCTCTGTGGCTTGGTGTGGAGGAGTGCTGTATGTTTCAGATGAGGTGTTTGGGCACGTCCCTTGGAAAATAGAAGCTGTCATGCAAATGTCATGTTAAATATTCATAGAATTATAACTATTTCTGTATATTTGTAATATGGTAGCCCATGAGAAAGCAAGCTCTCTAGCATAGGAACTGCTTAGTCACCCTGAGGGAAGGAACACCCGAAGATTTGTACAGCAGAGCTGTCTTGGGTGCCTGCTGTGCATGTGCAACTGAGGCTGCTTCCCTGCAAACCTGTGGTGAAATGTATTTTAGGGAAAGGCAATTTTTAAAATCATTCAGTCCCAGGGCAGCACATGCTAAGCAGTAATTGTCCTGGAGCTGCTGCTGGTGCCTGTAGGACTTGTCACTACAAGCAATTTGACTTGTAACCAAGCCTGTGGGATGAAGCAGGAGCAGACATTTTGTGAAGGGGACCTTGTGATGCCAGGGGAAGAAAAATAGTCTTACTCTGAAGCTGACAGGGTTCTCTTTTTCATATCTTTCCCTATCACGGGAAGTTCATTTTCCATGGGCTGCAGGTCCTGCAGGGCGTTCCTGCTGCAGGGAGCAGAGCAGGGAGCTGCAGTGATAATATCATGTAACTGGCTTCTTAATTACAGTCTCATCTGGGACTCTGAAGTCCCTCGCTACCTCGCTGCTAGGGTCACCCTTGTAATGGAAAAAAGCTATTTTTGTTGGTGGAAATGAACAGGTTTATTTTCAAAAGACTCTTTCCGAATCTTCAGGAGAGAAGTAATTCTCCTAAATAAGGAGGAAGAGCAATAAGAAATGTTGCTCCGTGGAAGCCTGTGTTATTTTGCGTGCCAGCAATGAAGACAGAAGACATGCCTTCTAGCCTAAGAAGATATGAGACTCCTGTGATTTGGGCTTGTTTGGAGTTTTTTTGCCTCAACATATGAAATCTGTTGGCAAATATACCTAATAGGCAATGCTCAGTGCTTTATCTTCATTTGGCATTTAATCAAAGGGGCATGCTACATTTGTGTAATAACTGGGCTAATTGACCTGACAGAACAGAGCAATCCTACTGTGCATCTTCTTGTTGGTGAAATAAATATGAATATCCTCACGTGTGATGACAGAGGTTGTCAGGACAGCACAGGGCCAATGCCTGTTTTAGCTGTGACAGACAGGAGACAAGCACAAATTCCACACTGATTTCAAAGTTTGTCCGACTGTCCTTAACTGTGCTCTAGGTCTGTCCTTTGCACTGCACCAGCCAGCAGCACCTCCCTTCCTCTTCTTCACTAAGGAGATCAAACCAGAGAGAAGGAACCCAGGTGAGATTCCAGAGCTCAGCTCTGCCCCAGTCAGGCTGAAGATCCTTGAAGGTCTCCAGCCTGGCCCAGGGAAGGGTTGTAGGCACTGCAGAATCTGGTTGTCTACTCTCTGTGGACAGAAAAAGAGCTGGAAGAAGCTCTATGTGGTTAATTTGTACTCTTGCATCAATGCCTTTCATGTGTGGAGGAGAATGGGTTGTTCACAGATGAGTAACCATCTCCTTAGGTTTCATAGCTGTGGGGCTGTTTCATTTATTGTGTTTTGGGTAAAAACAGAAGATGCCAGTGTTTCTGAAGCTAAACTGCCTCTTTACAGAAAGAATGACTTACAGAAATAGGGCACATTATTCATTCATGTGCAGCTTGACTCTTCTGACCCTCCTTCCCCCCAAACCTCTCTTCCTCAAAGCTGTGCCCACGGTGCTGCTGAGGAGACTTTGGCAGGAGAGAAATAAAAAGTATCTTAACTTGTGTGTGCTCACAGAATCACTGCAAGCTAATTGCAGCCGATTAATTACAGCACAAACAATTTCCTTAGGCAGGTGTGTTGATAGGTGTGTTGTTGTGTAAACTGAAGGGTGAAAACACTTGCATATATTTTCTTCATTTAAAAAAAACCCAAAAAACACTCTACTTTTTTCATGCAGAACACCTATACATCACAGAATTTAATTTTGTCTCTTCTGACCAAATATCTTCGCAGCTTAAAATTCTGTGCAAGGTATTCTTTAAAGAAAGTAAATCTCAATAATTGTCAGTCTGGTTTTGTCTTGCCACACGCACGCTTCTAAGCAGCAATACTAACTGGAAAACCACTGGCACTGGGAAACAGCTGGATATGTGATTATTGACACCAAAACTGTAATCTTTTAGACATAATTCATTAGAGTTTTGTAGCACATACTGACACAGCTCTTCAGGCTCTGGTTTAAATGCATTAGAATACGTTTTGGAGGCAAGACACTAACTTTCTGTAGTGTTTTATGCTCAGACATAATACAGCACAAATTAATAAATTTTTTTAATTGCCTTCTTGTGCTAAGGCAAAAGATCTCTATGGCAACAGTGTGTAAAGTGACTCTACCCTGATAGACACTACTTAATACAAAGATATTAATCACTGGAGAAGAATGCTTCTGGTAGGTAAGCGGTACTTGCTTTGTTAAGTTCATATTGCATCAACTTAACTAGCAAGTCCTGACCTTTAAAACCACCTTCCATAATCTTCAAATTATGTATGTGGAAGTCTGCATTCCTCCTTCTGGCTGTGCTTGTAGCTTCCTGCATTTGTCTGGATCCAATGAAGCTCCTCAAGTGTGTGACCAACTGAAAGTTCTCCCCCACCAGTGAGCAGCCGCTGGGAACCTCCAGGTCTGCGTCAGATCCGTGTGGTAAGGAGGATAGAGTTGAGGGTTAAATGTTCAGAATCTCAAGAGAGAGAGAAAGCAAATATCCATTAACATTGTGCAGTGTTCCCCGCTTGAATTACCACACTGCACGTGACTTTAGGAAAAATTTTCTAGTCAAATATTTCCAGTGTCAGAATAGGGACGATGGAGCTGGTCCTGGTGACCCGATGAGGTTTAGCTTTACTGAGTGGTGTGTTCTGGTGTTAAGGAGGCAGCTGCAGAGCACCTTGAGCCAGAGCAATGCATTGCACTTCTATGCTACCTTCTTACCTATTACTTGTCCCCTAAGTCACAGGGGATCTAAAGCAAACTGTGTAAAATTCTTTCTGTGTATCATATCCTCATTTTCCAGCACACTTGTGCATCTCATCATCCTGCCAGTACCACTGCAAACCATTTCTGAGTACAGTCAGCTTGTGTTCCTGCTAGCACCTAAATTTGTGCCCTTCAGCAGAGGGGCTGCAGGTTGGGGTTTGCACAGGACAGAGCACGAGCAGATGATGCTCAGCAGTGACCCCGGACATCTCCCCATGATGGTCTTGTCCATTTCCCCAGGCTGCCTGATGAAGGAGTGTGCTCACTGCCATGGCCCTGTCACCCCATGAGGACACCGGGCTGGTGGCTGGCAGGACCTGAGCATAACTGCAGATCTGGGGGTTGTTCCTGGCTCTGTAAGAAGCCCGGACAGGAGGACTCCGTTTGCAGACAGCTTCCTGGAGCTTTGCTGAGGCTGGTGCAGGGATGGGGACAGCTGCTGGGGCTGGTGGTGGTGGCAGCATGGGTGTTTCCCCTCCGTGGGCTCGTTCATTGAGCCTCGTAGCACTCCTGGGGCTCTGACAATAGCCTTTGTCTAATATGTTTTTAATCAGTGTGTGCATTTCAATTTGCATATTAATAGCAGAGAGATGTTATTATACAGAGCTGTTGATGAGATGGCTGTCAAATCTATCTCGCCAGTTTGGGGAAAGAAAGAAACTGCATCTATTGTATAATAAAGGAAACTGCAGAGACACATGTTTTAGGATCTACCATTCTCTGCCTCTGTCTTTCTTTACCCTCGGCTTTGTCTCTTAATAGTGAATGTGGCTGCACTGGGGTTTTGCCCTCCACCTTCCCTCCGTGTCTCAGTGGTAAAACAGCCTGGGGGCAAAAAGCCAAGCTTGAAAGAGGAGATATGAAAAGAGACTGAAGAACTGTGGAACAGGGAGATAAAAAAAATCCAAAGGCAAAATCACATCCCCATCAGCCTGACCCCAGCCGAGGCTGCAGCAGCTCCTGGCAGAGAAGGGGCTGGGGGTGGGGGGGAGCATGCTGGGAGACAGGAGCAGCTTCAAGCCACGTTCACATTCAGCATCACTGAATTTTGTGTGTTGGGGTAACCTGGGATCAAAGGACACTGACAGCAAAGGGAGTTTGGAAGGGGGAGATTCGTATTTATTTCTTCCCCATTCTGCCCTTGCTGATCCTGCTGAGGAGCAAGGGGGAACACCACCTCCTGCAGCAGGACCCCCTGCTCCCACCTCTTGTGGCTGTGGGAGGAACAGAGCAAAAGATGGGGAAAGCCTCTGTCAGTCCCTGGGGAGCATCCCTGTGCAAAATGACAGCGGCAGGCGCGTGACTGGGGCCCAGAATAGGCACCACCCGTGTGAAGGCTCCATAAATATTGAGTGACAATATTTTGAAAGAGAAACTTCTCAGCCATCAGCGCGGGGAGGCAGCGCAGAATTAGGGGTTTTCAATCACACCAGCTCCAGCAGAAAAGAAACACGGCTGCTGATCTGGAATCAGACTGCAGCCACCCACTCAGACTCTGCGGGACAAAAGGAACAGTATGAGGGAGAAAGGAAAAAAACCCTGTACAGCATTTGCTGTAAAGAAAGTGGCTGGAGGAATGAGACCAAGCAAAGGCGTGGGATGGATGTTTCACTCCAGCACTTCAATCCATTTATGTAATCATAGTTGTTATCATAGTGAATGTAAATAACTGAATGAATTCAAATTTAGTATTTGACAACACTGGCTCTTTATGAGTACACATTGAATTATTGTGGAAAGCCTTTATCTCATCAGACAACCTAACACTATTTTAAGCAATCCTTCGGGCATTTTGTTAGGCCCATAGTTTGTGATTTTTCTCACTCCTGGAAGTAAGGGCTATAGTCTCCAAAATATAAAGCCTCCTACAAGTTCATGTGTTAAGAAATTGCTTGAATCAAAAAATGTGGCAGTTTGGCAGCTTGCCTCATACTGCATCGCTACAGCCTGTAACAACAGCAGTGATGTTACAGTGCAAATACAAAAAAGCTGTTTTGCACCTTGTCAGCTGAAGGCAACAAATACTCAGGCTGACCCTAATTGATTTTTCATAGGATGTGGCAGCTTCCAACCCTCTGGCACCTGAGGAAGGCACTGGAGCCAGGACCTGCTCCCTACTGCAAGGCAGGGGGGTGGGCTGGGGGCAGGTCCAGAAGCCCAAGAGGGGATTCCGTGGTGTGTCAGAGCCTGTGCTGCCCATCCTGGCTGTTCCCTGTGCTCCCTTTTTCCCAGCAATAGGCTCAACCCAGGCTCTGTGCAGGTGGGCTGGGGTGGAAAAATGCTGCTCTTGTGAGGTGAGATGAATACCAAGGGCTTGGGAGAGGAATTTCAAAAGCCTGGAGCAGTCAGAAATAGATCAGAACAAGCACTTTCCATCCAGAAGGGAAGGAATAGTGATAAGCCAGTTCAGAATAGCATCCTCTGTGAAGTTCCACTCACTACACTTTTAATGGGACTAGTGCTGGTCTTGGCAGACAAATGACCTCAATTTGCTTCACAGCTCTGTGCTGTTGATTCAATTGCTTCTCTTAATAAGAAATTATTATCTTTGTTAGGGCAAGTGGAATCTAGCAGGTGTATGGCATTAAATAATGAAAAAGCAACTTTGTTAGCACCAGGAACATGAATGGTGTAGTGCCAGGGATAAGAGGGGTTTTCAGATGGCCACTGTAAGGGTAAGTCTTTATCTTTGGTCCTGCAGAACACAAAGACTGAGATGTTTGTGTCACTGAGTAGTTTGGTTTAGGCTGCAAAGAGGGGGCTCTTGTTTTAATGGGTAGTACTGTGGATTCTTCTTGAGCCTGCCTCAAAAGCAGTGCAAGGCCCTGGTCCTGCAGTTTTAAGCAGGATGCATCTTCAGAGAGGTCTGGCCTGAGTCCAGCTTAGACTCTGCATCTTACAATCATCGGGAGCTCTGCTTCAATTGCTTCCCCCATATGAGTCACTTCCTAATGCAGAGTTTTAGTTCATTAGTGCAGCGATGCATTAAAATGAATCCAGTAAAAAGGCAGTGCTGATTTAAAATAAAACCACCAACAATTCCCACCCTCCACCCCAAATTCTCAGGGTCACAGGGAGGACAAGTATGCTTTCTCAGCTGGCAGGAGCTAAAGCAAAGCAACTTGTGGAGCTAAAACCTTACAGAATAGCTGAAGAGCAAAGTAGCATGCTCTTTTTCAGAGACTTTATTCAGTGGGCAGAGAAGCACATTTGATGAGCTGGGCAGTGTAAATTAGTGAAGTCTCTGATAGACCTCAGCATGCCCTGATGAGACCTGGAAGACTCCTTAAGCCAAGCTATTAAATCATTCACATGAAGAGAGCAGACAAGCCCTGCTTTACTAGTGTGCACCAGCACTTTTGTAAAACTCACCGTTTCTTTGAATATTGTCCTGAACATTGCATTTATGGCACTTAACAGTAAGTGCCTACATGCTCTGAAAACAGGAGGGCAAAATCACAGACTTTCTGCACCTCTGACCAAAGGCTGCTTCTTTCCTGCCTAGGGCAGCTTCCCCCTTGCAGCAGAGGTAGGAAAGCAGGGCTGGGAATAGCACGTGGGACTTGGGAAATCATCATCCTCCCAGTGCTGAGGACACTGTGGCAAACACCAAGAGCACCTTGTCTGCCCAGCCCTGCTCCCCTCTGCCTGCCAGCAGCCTCCCTGTAGCCACGGTGAGCAGGGGAGGGATGTTTGAAATTCAGAAGCAATGGCTCTGACCCATTTCTCTGTGCATAGCAACACCAGGCTGTCGGTCCCAGGAGGGTCATTTGGAAAAGCCTCAGAGAAATTTAGCAGTGTTTTTTTCTCTTGGAAGTTGATCTACGGAACAGCTCTGGAGCCACTCCCCCCATTGGCAGGCTCCAGTATCTGTGTTTTAAATAGTCAGCTGCTGTGAGATTTTAATATACAGCACAAGTGTTCAGCTTAATTAAAGATGCAGTTAAAGAATATATATGACTTGCAGAGGGATGCTCTGTGCCTTCTCTGCACAGGAGCAGGGTGTTGCTCTCCTGGCTGAGCTATGATCCAGCACTGCTCAGTCCACGTGGGACAGTGACAGAGGTGGAACACCAGGCATGGCAGCAGGAGGGTCCTGGGACCCCACAGAGGGCAGAGACGGGGCTGGAGAGAGCCGGAGACCAGGTATGGTCAGGTGTGCAAAGAGAGGGAAAACAAAGAGAGTCACAGGGCAGTAAATCTGAAAGAGCTGTGGAGCAAAAGGGCAAGGTTCTAGTGCAGAACAAGCAACCCTGCAGCCAGGGCAGCCTGGTTTTGGGGCTTTCATATCAAAATCACTTGGATAAGATGTTTGCAAGGGTAGGAGGGGGTGGCTGCACTTCCTGGCGCCTCACCATGCACCTTGTCCTGTCTCAGGCACAGTGGTTCCCTCTGCTTTTATTTTCTATGTTTTTTAAAGCACGCTGGTCTTGTCTGTTCTCATGTTTAGCTGTGCCTCAACCAAAACTAAGTAAATTCTGTAGATAGTTGGTGTTTTTAGCTCAGAACAATGATTCCAGGCAGATCAATTGGTCTGCAGATCAGTTCCTCCCACCCATGGCAGCTGTGCCACATTTCGTTTTGCAGGGTTCTGGTGCTGCCCACCAGGGTCCAGCTGAGCAGGGACTGCTGACACCCGTGGGCTCAGCTGGCCCTGAGGAACCTGAATGGTGCCACCAGGGCTGGCTTGCCCATAAAGCTGCTGGGCAGGGGGTGCTCTCTGGGGTTGGTAGAGTGGGATGGGGGTTCTTGGAGGTCTTTTCTCACCTGTAGTTCCAGGGTGCAGAGCCCTGGGGGAGTGGGTGGCATCAGGCTGGAGGTGGTGACAGGACCATCTCCTTCATCCCATGGATGTCACTCCTGGGCAGCTGCTGTGCTGCTGGGGACCAGCCCAGGTGAGAGGGGATGGTGGGCTGCAGAGCTCAGGTAGAGTTTGATCTGCTGGGGCTGGGGGCAGAGCCAGGCTGGGCTCTTGGGAGCCCATTTGCCACCGCTGCTATTGGCACAGTGATCCCAGGGACATCACAGGATAGGTGCCCTATCACTTGGGGCTGTCTTGCTGCCAGCAGTGGCTCTCAGCTCCATGAGCTGGTGTTGCCATTTCAGGAGGCTATTAATAATCTGGGGGCACAGAACTTCCTTGTGAGACCCACAGCTGCTCTGTGCCGGACCCAGCTAGGGGACAGCTGTGTGGGGGGTGACCTTGGCTGTGTGCCACATTCCGGGGCTGCAGCCAAAGGCTTCTAGGGCTGGAAGCATGGCCTGACCTGAACCCAGAAACTGGGGCAGCTTGGGTACCTGGCTGGAATATGTTGGTGGAGCTGGGGACACAGAGCATCAGCGAGAGGCACTGGAGACCCAAAGGAGAGCCTGGAGCTCCTGGGCAGCTATAGACACAAAGTCTGGTGAGTAATTGAAATTACTTTTTTTCTTGCTATTTTAATGTTCACAAATTACTTGTGCTTGAGCTGGCTTACCCACAGCACAGGATTACTCAGCAATGTTCACTATTCAGTTTATTCAGGGTTTGCTCCACAAAAGTCACAATCTTTGGCTCTGTGCTCAAGGTTGTTGGCAGAGGGACAGGGTCTTTGTATCCTAAAAAAACAAGGTAATTGCTCAATAGGTAGGGTGTAAGGTGAACCTCCTGGTGACCTTTTTCTCTGCTAGCTTCAGTATACGGGTGATGAAATAAAAAACATGTGTGAGGTGAGCTGGTTGCAGACAGGACATGGTGAAAGTGGTGGCCTTGGCTCTGTAGTGTTCATGGGACACTGAAGGTGCAAGGAAAGAAATGTCTGAAGCTTCCAGTCTATTTGTGCTTTGGTTTTCTGGCTGGGGGTGCTGAGGATGCTTGCCCAGGTGCCTGGGAAACCTTTGGTTGTGCTTGGGATAGATGGAAGGGCAGCACAGAGTTCCTCTCCATCCCTCAACAGGGGGCTTGGTCTACATGCTAGCTGGCTCTACCTGGTGAGTGTGTACCCATTTCTGTGACCACTGTCAAGCACCCAAGCCAGTGCCATTTCCCAGGACAGACCACACAGGCTTTCCAAGCTAGGAGGCACCTTGGAAGCCTTTGCTTTAAAGCCATAGATATTATTTTGTATGTTTAACATGGCTGTGATAGTTGCAATGGTGCTTACAATCCTAGTCTGCCAAAATCTCTGCCAGAAGGGTTGTGAGTGGCAGTTTTATGCAGCCAGTTTATGCTTTCAATGCAGGAGAGGGAAACACAGGGTCCCTGAGGGATTGCTGGGAGGCCATAGCTGGGAGAAGAACTGCTCATGAGCTTGCTTATCTTGTGAGAATAGGCAGAGCACAGTGTCTGCCAAGCACTTTGAGGCACTGGTTGGCACAGGCAGTTCTGCTGGGCTTGTGCTGGAAAGACACAGAATAAGCCCTTTGGAAATTCCTGTGTTGGAGCATTTATTAATTTGTCTGTCTGCACCATCAGAGGATGTGCTGCAGAGCCTCAGCTGTGGCTCAGTCAGGAGGGTGTGGTTGAGAGCACTGTGGCTTTCTTGAAGAAGAATTGCAGAATGGCAAGGGAATTCCCATTGCAGGAAGAGGCAGAACAGCTGTTTACTTCTGGTCTCGCTCAGCTTCTGCAGTTTAGTCTGTGCTGTTGCTACCACAACCTGCCTAACCTGGCCTGTCTTTGCTGCACATTGAGTTTATACTCAACTGATGCTTTTTTTTTGCTTCATCCTTTTATGTATTGGAGGTTTTGGCATATCTTCTCTGCCTTCACTTCCCAAGCTGAATCTCCCATTCTCTTCAGGGCAACGAGCTGGGTACAGAGTGAAGGTGTGGTGACTCTTACATTGCAAGTGCTGCTTTGTTCCCTGGGGTGACAGACGGGTGCCAGGGTGAGCTGAAAATGTCCAATGCTGCATCCCTCTGTAATGTGTCTGCATTTGGATTTGGCAGGAAAAAAACAAGGGTTTTAAATGGCAAACCTGTACATATCCTCCAATATCCAACCTGTTCCAATATCCTCCTTGCAGTTAGCTGTCTGTGTCTCCCCCTGGCCTCTCCTCTGCAATTAAAAATACTTTGCTGAGACGCCTTTAATGTTTGCTAAATTACCTTATTTGTTTTCCTTCTGCAATGGATCTGTTTACCAACATACACAGATTGCTGCTACACTGTAGCTGGGACATTTCTTTTTGGCACTTTCCCTGATGTTTGCTTTTTTTACAGTAGTTTTCCAGCAGTATTTCCTGCATATGCATAGTGCCTCCAGTGCTGTATGAACCCAGAATATGGAGTTGATTAGATGCATCAGCTGGAAGCTGCTGGTTGCTTTTTTCATTTGAGCTGAGCTGGGCTGAGAGAGAGTGACATTAATGGTACCGAGGCACCCAAGTTTGCAAATCTGCTGTCTAGAACTCGTCCACGCAGCACAATGAGTTTCTGTAGCCTAGTGTGGTCTGTGCCTCTGCAACCCATTAAAACCAATGCCCCCTTAACTTCCAAATGTATTTCCTGCAGCTGTCCAGAAAGCTGATGCCTTTTGTTTTATGCTTATCAAGCCTGGTGCCTCCTGTGAAGGGAATGGTTCTGAAACTCAGCCCAGGAGGTGCTGGTGGTGCAGATGCCCCGCTGGGCAGGGTGTCCAGAGGGCAGAAATGTCTGATGAATGCTCCATGTCACAGCCAGGAAAGGGGTTAGTTTGTCTTGGGAAGCTCCCTATGGCTTCAGTACATCTTAATGCCAGCAAAAAAGAAAAATCATCCCTCAGACCAACCCAGATCTCTGTCAGTGGACTTCAAATCCTGGTGACACTTCCTGGGGTGCAGTGCCTGCTCTGCCTCATGTCCCATGAGAAGGAAGAAAGGACCAGCCCTGGGTCTGAGGGTCAAGAGAGAGAGGCTGTTGCATCAGAGAGATGGGGTGAAATGGGGAGGGAAGGATAGCAGCAGGGTGGAAAAGCTGAGGACAGCAATAAAGCTTTGCAGTTATCTGCTGCCTTTCACCTGGGGCTCTCAGAGCTCCTTAGAAATATTAGCTAATTAAACCTCCTGTGTTAATTAAGCACACTTTGCTATATGAGACCCCAGTTTGGAGACAAGCTGTCTGTTCTCCAGATGCTGCTGGTGCCCTCACTTCAGTTTTGTGTGGGGTGGGAGACCTGGGCAGGATGGAGCTGTGTGTGGGGCTGGATGTGCTGCTCATCCTGCTCCTGGCTGGATGGAGACCAGATCCCAAACTGCTCAGCTGTGTTTCCTGGGTTCCTCCTGTTTGTGCCCTTAGTGGCTTTGTGAATCCAGAAAAAAACATTAAAAATAGGCAAAGGAAATTCAGTATGAGTGCATTGACAGCAGTGTTAACTGAAAGTGGTGCAGATCTCTGTCCCTTTGGGCTCCCTGCAGTGCATATTTTGGGAGCTTTGGGACCTCTGAGCCTTCCCTTTGCTGTCAAGACCTTCTGGAAAAGCTGCAGGGTCCGTGTGAGGCTCAGCCCAGCTGGATCCTGGGAAGAGCCCTTTGGTTGGGTGGGAGCATCCCTCTGGATGATGGCCAGGGAGTCCCAGTTAGTGCTTTTGAAGATATTCTGTGAGAGCAAAATCTGATACCAAGCAAGGGACTGGAGGGAGTGATTAGAAGGTCCTTTGTATGAGGTGATTCTGAGTCTGTGCACGGTGACTTCCTTCTCTCTGCAAGGTCTAGGTTTGAGATGAGAGATTATTCATGTAACAATGATGAGTGTCTTCTCTCCTGGTTTTCTCCTGCAAATACCTTCTTTTCATAGCTCTGCAGAAAGCATGATACGATTTATCTGAAGGTACAATCAGAATTGTTTAAATATTCCAGAGCTGCAGCAAGCAGGGACTGTGGTGGTTGATATTTGGGGCCACAGGTCTCCAAGATTTTGCCCTGGCAGGATCTCCTGCAGAGGGTTTCGGGAGAGAGGGGCAAAACCCTGGAGCTGAGGGGAGAGGGCTGGAAGAGGCCTGTTTGCATGTGAGATCACACAGCAGTGCAGTCCTGCATGGGGAAAGCAAACACTAATCAGAAATCCATCTCTTGGCAAGTGAGGTGGTAGAAAGTGACGAGAGACAACCTGGAGACAGGAGTATTTGGTGTTTTACATTAAGTTCTCTGTAGATTTATTTATCTACTGTAGGAATTTGAGGCAAGGATAAGAGTCAAAGATCCCTCAGGAGACAGCAGTAGGTTATTTATTCAGAGTTGGTATTTATTCATTATCTATCATGAAGGTGTTCATTTCTGTAGCCTGGAAATGCAGTCCCTTCTCTGAGCACTGCTGAGGGGGCTGTGGTGCAGCATCCCCTGTTCCCAATGGCCTCCCGTGTTCAGTGTCAGTGAATTCAGGAGCTGAATTCCAGGGAAAAGTACCCTAAAGTCATCAATTTGAATTCTTCCCGTTAATTAAAGTAATTAATTTTACTGCTTCCCATTAACTGGCGTTCTTTCACAGTTGCATCTCAGAATTTCAAGTAAAACAGCACGATCCATGAGCTCTGCCATAATCTGCAGTTTTCCTTTCTGCCTCCAGTTATGGTGTGACCTCATTTTGAAAAGTCTGAATAACTCATGTTTGGCCCCTGGATATAGCAGAGTTATACTCCATCCCTCTTTATTATATCTTTGGCAATAATTATTCTTCCTCTCCAAACACAGCATTTTATTCTTTCTGAGAATTTTTTCTCATTCTCATTTCCATTCTGAAATTGTTGGTTTCTGTTTTATTTTTAATTAAAAGGCTGGAGGGCAAATGTAATTAAACTGTGGTGCTTGAACTGTAACTTGTAATATATTTGGAAAAAAAAAAAAACGTAATCACCTTGCCATTGGTGAATTGCTTGTTTCTGATTGGGAATCCATCATAAATCCAAGTTCTGGCCCAATGAGATTTTTTTTCTTCCCCAGCTTCAGCCTCTTCCTCCCCAGTCTTCTGTGATTTGGTCTCATCATCATGTGATGAGGTTGAAGGTGTTGCTGTTGCTGGTGGAGTCACAGTTCTGGTCTGCAGCAGAGTTCAGCTCTGTTTGTGCCTCCTGCAGCAGGAGCAGGGTCCCTGCTTCCCAGGGGTTATGTGAAGGGTCCCTGCTGGGCACAGATGAGGACATCCTGGGATGAAGCTCTCCAGGGCTGCCTGTGTGGCTGGGGCAGTAGGAGAGGGAGGCAGATGGGGAGGAAGGAGAGACCTGCCATCTGTGCTAATAGGCAGGATCAATAACCTGTAACGCATCATCCTTCTTCATTTTCTCATCATGTTGAAATCAATACCCTGCCTTGCTCAGGGGCTGCTGCTGGAGGCTGAGCTCATTCCTTACTGCACACTTCCTCTGACACCAATGTCACATTTCTCTCATGTAAAAAATGGGCCATGTGTCAGTGCTGCTGGTAGCATCTGGGCTTGGTAGCCTCAGAGGAACTGCACCAAGATTATTCTGCAAGAGCCTCCATATGCATTAGTGATTTATCCTGGAAACCCTGTGCTCTCTGTGGTGACTCAGTCTGGCTGTTTGTCACTGCAGAGGGTGAGGAGAGGATGCCTCGCTAGTGCCTTGAAAAAAGTGTGAAAGGGGGAAGACATTTATAGAGTAGTTATAGAGGAATGAAAGCTCAGTAAGTTCTGGAAAAAGCATAGCCACTTAAGTTATTGTATCCAACTCCTGCTCAGCAGAATATATGAGCAAAAGTGGGGAAGTTTCCAGTGGGAGTCATGACTGTGGGTCCTTGCTGCTGCCCAGGTGAGTCCTTATCACCTTTTAGTTGAATTTAGCCCCTTTAGAGGTTGCTAATGAGAACAATATATTTGTTAAAGTTAATATGCTTTGAAGCAGATTTGTCCACAGTCCTCTTGAATGAAGATGAAAGCTGCTTGTCACTTGCCCGGTTTCTGATGGGGTGTTGACACTGGAAGCTGTATCTCTTTTTATTAGTAGTGAGTTTTTCTCTGCTTTGATTATTCGTCAGCTGCAATGCTTCTGAGGGAGCAGACTCCTGCATTCTTGGCTGTCCCTCCATCACATTCTCATTGCTTGCAAATGAGTTTATTCCTTGTAGAGATGTCTCTGGGCATGGACAAGGCAGGAAGACAGAGAAACATCTTGTCCATCACTTGTCTCTCCTACTTGGGCTTTGTGTGAGAGAAGGCCAGGATGTGCATTTCCAATGAGCTTGTTTCAGCCCGGCCTTTGCTCCTGTTGGCTGGTCACATTCTGACCTGTTCAGGCAAAGTTAATTACCAGTTCTCTGAAACTGTCCACATCAAAGGTTTAAGAATTGTGCTTGTTTGATAAGAAGTCACTTGTAATACCTTGTTATTTTCCCAATTCTAATTATGCTTATCAGCCTGTGCCGATAATTAGCATTGCACACAGGGCGAGTGCTAGCATGGTGCCCAGGGAGCAGATGGAAATCTCTTGCTCTTTAGGCTGGGGACATGCCAGAGACAGTACTGTGACAGCCAGGTGACAGGACAGCCACGTGTCAGGAATGCTTCCCAGGCTGTGCCCAGCAAGGTCCTGGGGGACACTTTGTGGGGAGGGGAGCACAGGAGGAGCAGCATCACCAACCTGCTGCAGCAGCTCTGTGCCTGGGCTCCCTGCAGCAGACCCTGAGCCACTGCCTGGTGGCACCAGCTGCCTGGTGGGTGGTGTGGGAGCAGCACTGGTCCAGGGGCTGCTCACTGCTCCAGGCTGGATGTCAGCTCCTTGCATTAACACCATCCTCTTCTAATGACATTAAGTTATGAAACCTTTAAGGGAAAATACCAAATGGTTTTATAGCTGTAAGATCTTGAGACCATTCCAGCCATCACCCAGCTTTTGTGGATGTCCAGGGAGTGTCTCATCTGACTCCCTTTCTCTGGGGGAATGCTCACACAAGTATCTCTATGTGCTGGTACAGTGGAGCTGTGCTGCAGCAGATGTGCTGCTTTGATGCAGTCTGCAGAAGGGTGGTGCAGGTGAAAGGCAGAATTGCAGGACCTAATAAACTGTACCATTTACCAACCTATTAAATATATTTTTAAAGCATGAGTTGGCTGTCCAACCAGCAGAAAACAAGGTACAAGGTTTTCTTTACCTGAAACTACTGCTCGATTGCCATCCTGGGTGCATCTATTGTAAAGCTGCTGTGCTACTGATCACCAGGATATGGTTTTATCTTCCTGGAATATGAATCCTTTTGCAAGTTTTTCTCATGTTTATTAGATGTCCTTTTGTAGCTAAAGTTCACAGCTTTTAAAAGCATGTTTGAGTAGAGTAAGAATAACACTTCCAAAATGCCACCTGTGTCCAGGCTGGGAGGGAGAGAGACTTCAGTTAACAGGAAAACTCACCTGTCCATCCTGCTGATGTCAGACTCTCCTGGTGCTGTAGTTCATGCCATTTCATTTTCTTAATTAATGGATTATTGAAATTCAAATACTGTGTTTGCATGTGCTGTCACTATCAGTTAAGTGGCTCACCCTTTGGAATGCTTCTAGTTCTCCACAGGGCAAACAGAAGTGAATTCCAAATAATAGGTGTATGAAAAAGATACCCTTGCAACCATGCAGTGAGATCATTCCAAGAAAACTGCTTTAGAAAACCATCTAGGGAAACTGGAGTAGCTTCCCCTGACAGCTCACACTTTTGTGTAGTAAACAAAATTATCACCTGGAGAGACTCATTTAAAGTTGTAAGCTCAGTTTCTTTCCTGGTGCTGTTTTCTTAAGATCTGAAACGAAACCTTAGAGGTTTACACAACAACATACAGCTTAGTCTGCAAAGTAGTGACAGAAAAAATATATATTCATTTAGCAGGCAGCATAGTTTCTCCTGTCATTCCTAATAAATGACTCCTCACTGTGGGCTACCAGGCTGTTGTTCACCATCAGGAAATTATGTATGTATTCATGGCATTTATTCTGCTGCCCTCCTAAGCACACAAAAAGGGTTGTTAAAAATAAATATTTCCAGCATCGTTACATTATCTACAAAGTGTGTGGTTTTACCAGCAGGGTTTGTATCTGTTTTAAGTAGGAAGGTATTACAAAAAAGTCTGAAACAAAGGAGCCAGAGACTGAAATCTTTGGAGTATTACCCTGTTATGTCTAACACCAGAAAAGATCAAAAATCTCCCATCCAGGAGTACAAGGATGGGTTTGTAAACTGTGTTTTCTCCTGCAAGGTGGGTTTCAGTTGTATGAGAGCTGTAGGGGAACATCAGTCCAGCAGCATCCTTCTTCCAAGCCTAGGCTGCCTGAAGCCTTCCCAGGATGCTGCTCCAACATCTGGGAAAGCTTCAGCAGAAAGCAGACCCAGAGCACTGTGTTGGGTGGGTCTGCGTAGGGCAGCTCTGTCCCAGCACAGCACCTGAGGCTGAGCCATTTCTGACTGTGAATAACCACTTCATTATCTATGTGCAATTGATGGGGTATAATGCTGCAGGATAACTCCAAGCCAAGCAACACCTGTGCTTTGTCCCCTGTGAAATATTGCCTTGAGTCTGAGGATGGCACCCGCTTACTCAAGGTTGTATTCAATAAATGCCTGGCATATATGTGAAGGGAAACAAACATTAATAACACCTCCTGTTTTGTCCTTACAGAAATGAATTGTGTGAGTAGTTATTGTTAACAAACCACAGAAAACTGATAGGTGTGTGAGTCAGAGAGAAGCAAATTATACAGGCAGGACTGTGTTCACTTGCATTCATTAACTGTCTATAGCATCATTGTCACAGGGCTTGACCAGAATATAAATTAACAAATGAGGCACTGCTCTAAACTCAGTTTTAAACCATGCCATGTACCATCAATTGGGATTGTTTGTGGGTGGGTTCTTGTCCCAGTTGGAGGCCCCCCCCCCCTCCTCCTCCATCCATCACAGTGTGAGCAGCTGCCCAGGCACTCCTGCCCTGTATACATGCTCAATTATTCATAGCAGAAACATAAAAATATATATCTGCCAGTGGCTGAAAAGATGAACTTCTCTCAGAATTTGGCTGGAAAACCCCCCTGCCTACCCTGGGGGGCTCTGCAGCCCAGGCTGTGTCCTCTAAACAACCCAGGACTGTGAGTTTGTGCTCATTGCTGCAGAAACAGGGACAGGCAATGGACCACCCACCCACTGCCCCTGGCTCCTGAGGATATGTTAATTTGTCACTTCATATCTGTGAATGCTAATGCACCCTAATCAGCCCCGCTTCTGTCCTGGCAGCTGAGTTCAGCACAGAGGCAAAGATAAAGCTTTGGTTTGCTAAAGAGAACTCTTGTAGCCAATTTAGTTAAATCTTCATGTCCAGATTAAATGCAAATAACTTTCCTAGTGCTGCAGGTCGTGATAGTAAACTTCTCTTGCAGCCCCTTTTGGCTGAACTGTATTTTACTGTCCCATGCCCTGAGTGAGCACCTGGGAATTAAATTAATTTATTCCTGAATAAAGTTCATTTCTGGTGGAGCGAAATGTCTGAGGAGGGAAGCACTGCTGAGCTTGTGCAGGGGGCTGATTTTTTAGCCAGTTCAGTCTTGTTAATGTATTTCTTCCTTCATTATTATCCTTGCCTATCATGACTGAAAGCAGATGCATTGTCACACAGTGCTGGGATGGGTGTTTTCCTGCTGGCAATGCTGCTTTACTGGGGTCTGCCTGGGATGGGGAGCTGCAGCTTGGGGGGAAGGATGTGCTGGAGAGCAGCTCATGCTGTCAGGTTTGGAGTCAAACGGAATAAAAGTGATAGCTGTTAAAAATTCTTGCTTGCATTGAGGCACTCAGTCAAGTGTAATTAACTGTAGAGACGCTCAACATTGTCACATAAATACTCTGTGGGATCCTGTCAGTCTTCCAGGGAAATGAACAGCCCCAAACAAAGGAACAGAGCTTTAAATTCTGCAGCATTGCCTCTTTTGAGGCAATTGCCTCTTTTGAGCCTCAGCAGAGGCTGAGGAGGAGACTCCAGAGTCTGTTTGGTGCCTGGCACAAGGACATTTCCAGAGGAGAGAGGATCTTCCTAGGAACTTTTGTGGTCAGCAGCAACACTGGGGCAATCCTCTAAAGCAGAACAAAGGGAGGATCAGGCAGTACTGGGCTCCCACAGTGCTCTGTTTTTCCCATTTGTGTCCTTTCCTTCTCTTTCCTTTGCTCGGTTGTATTCTATCCTTCTCACAACAGTTGTTGAATATTACTGAATAAACTTAATTTATTCCTTTGTGAAATTAAAGTAAATATGACTAAGCAAAATACATGCTGTACTTGATGTAGGACTAAAGACATGACCACCAATTACCCTCAGCAGTGATACAGCTATAATCAAATTTAGAGAGCAGCTGTGCTGCTCAGTGCTGATGAGAGAGATGATCTGAGTGAGGATTTGTGCCTTTCCCAACCATGCATCATCATTCCCTGGCCTGGCACAGTGTACCTGGGGTCAGCCGCCTCACCTCAGCACTGCCCAGTTGCTAATCCTTTGTCCCCAGTACTGGTCCTGCCAGCTTGGTCCTCCGACTCCCTGGAAGGGGGTGGGAAGGGGACAGAGCTGTGACACATTTTGCAGTTAATGCCAGCTAACCTAGAAGCATTAATAGAAGGAAGCAGTTCCTGCATGGAGAAATCAGTGCAGGCATCTGCAGCTGAGAGCATGGGGAGGGCTGAGCAGCACTGACTGTGGGGTAAGTGAGGAGACACAAAGGTGCAGCAGCAGCCCTATGTTTTGGACATGACCATCTTCATTCCTAGCACAAAGATGGAGATTTTACTGAATGACCTGCCTGCCTCTTCTGCCCCTCTGTAGCTCAAGAGAGGGGTTGTGGGTACTTCAGAGTTGCAGTTGCAGTGCTGGGTGCTGTGGTGGGACAGCAGGGAGGTCTGGGTGCTGCAGGGGCTGTGATTTGACTCTCCTTGGTGCTTGACTGTGAAAGTCAAACGTTTATGTGTAACCTAAAAGAAAATCCATTCTGCTAGTGTGGGTGACTTGGTAATAAAATGCAGAAAGGCACTGCAGCTAATAAAAGTAAATTAACAACTAGAGACAACAAAAACCTTCTTCGCTGACTGGCATAAAGCAATCTTCTGCTGAGGGGAGGAAAATGCCATGGTTTATGAGGAGACAGGTCAAGTCTGTGGGGAACAGATCACAACATTTTGTGGGAAGTTTGTGGCCAAGGGCTTTTTTCCCAAAACCTGTGTGGTTTGCTTCCTCTGTGCTGTCGCCAGAGCTACAGAGTAGGATTCTGCTGAGACAGGGAATGGCAGGAGTAGGAAAAGCAGATTTGGAGGCTGCTGGCCCATGCTTTGGGAGTTAGTCCCCCCAGCCCTGCAACCCAGGGTGCCTCTGGGTGTCCCTCCTGATGCCTTGCACAGCCCAAGAGACAGACACGAGATGGGGCTGCTGGGGCAATGCATGTTGTCCAGCGCTGGGAACCAGGACTGTGCCCATGACTCCAGCAAAGCCCTCGGGACAAGGGTTTAAGCTGTGGCAAGAGGGACCCACGAGGCAGTCCAGGGTCCCCCAGCTGGTGCAGGGACATCTCACACCTGCCCCTTCAGTTGAGCTGCTCATGCAGCACAAATTGAGAGGCTTAATTATTTCAACAGAGGTTAATTACATTAGCCACTACAGCCAATCTCCAGTTCGTGCCATGCTTTCCACTTCATTTAATTCATTACCTCCCATGAAATTCAGTAGATTTCTGCATTGAATCGCTCATTTATATCACATATGTCCCTTTCAACAGCAATCCTCTGTATCTGCTCCCCAGGCACTGGAGGCACTCTGTGATGTAGCTGAGCAGCCAGCGATTCTGGGTTTCATAAATCATCCCCTTCCCTTGTATCCTTGCTCTGTAAACCTGGGCTTACAGACCCACATCCTCTCCTGAAGAGGGGTGGCTGTGCTGTGCAGGTCTTTTCTCATAAGTCCACGCTCTCCTGACTCCCCTGTGTACAAGCAGACACTCCAGGGGGGGAAAAAAATGCCAGCTGTGCATCCCTTGCAATATTTATTGAGAAGGAGCTCCTCACAGTTGAATGTATTTCTCTAATAGGAATAGATGGAAGTGCTAAGGCTCTTGGATGTTATTTAATTAGTTTTACCGTGCCTTCCATACTCAACAGAGATGTATCTTAGTACCAGAAGGGTTAATACAAAGGCATGCTTTGAACAGAAATTCAAACTCAAAATAATAGAGAACAATAAACACCTGAAAATAAACACTGGTTTTAAGAGTTGCCCAGATAAGACTGCAATGCAACAGGCACACAGTGCTCCTGTTGAAAGTAGGCTGGCAGATGGCTCTGATCAGCCAGGAGCCTTGACTCTGCCCTGGCTGACACTGGATGTGACCTCCTGGGACACACCAGCACGGGAAGGGCGATCACAAAGCTGCACCAAGGGCTCCAAAGGACCGTGTGATGCTTCTCCTTGAATTATTAACTTGGTGCACAGTTATTTGTTCAAGCACATCCAAGGTCTCCTGTGCTGAGCACAGCTCAGTATTTGCCCACTCCCAAGGTGGGATCCCTGCCTCAGGAGCAGCCTCGGGGGACGTGTCTGGAAGCTGCATCCAGGGCTGCTGGCACTGAAATCCAGCCCCCGCCATTAGTGCTGCCTTCGTCCTTCAGCATTGATCTACCTGATTTGTTTGTCTCTGCGATGGTTAGCACGGATGATTGTTTGCATAATTATGCAAAACGATCTCCGCTCTCTCTGCAATTGCCTGTGCCACAGGCAGAGCCACCGAACCTGGGGCTGCCTCTGCGTCCCTGCCGGGGACAGTGCCAGCCGGGATGATGGAGCTGTGGGTGGGAGCGGTCCCTGACCAATCCCAGCTCTGGAGGTGTCGGGACGGGTTCTGTCCCGCAGGGTTTGTCTCCCTCCTGCTCCAGCAGAGTGGCTGTGAACACCACCGAACCCCAGCTGGGGAGATGTCCAGGGACCCCCCCACCCAGGGCTTGAGACCCCATTTCTGTGGGCACACGTGTGAGCTGTAACCAGCTGTGGGATGAACCTGGGGGGGGAGTTGGGTTCTGGAAACAGAAATTATCCCTCTGAGTCCCTGTGGCCTCTCTCTATTCCAGTCTGATGCACTGAGGGGTTGGAAATGGTGGTAAATTAATGTTGTCACTGATAATTATTGATGGGGAGAGGTCTGTGCAGTCATGTAGCCCAAGTGTCCAACTCATTCCAGCTGACACGTGCAAGGGAGAAGCGAGACATTTTCCACCTGTTCAGCTATTTTGCAGCTTGGTGGGGTGTTGCCTATTTTTAACTGCAGCTGCAGTTAAAGCAGTAAACTTGTAAAGTGAAGCATAAGGTAATAAGCAAAGGAAGCAATGTTTTAGTTGCAGATCTGTCTGACTCTGATGTCGTACGTGGTGAAGATTTTCTTTAGCACAATGATCCTTCAGGGGGTGTATGATAAAAACCTGAAATAATGGAGGGACACTGCCTTCAGTTACCAGTCCATCATTAGTGTCTTGCTGTCATTAACCTTCATGGGATAAATTGGCTGCTTATAAAAAAGATGTTTCTTTGTTAGACAGAAAATTAGATAAGCATTTATTTGGGAACCTGTGGTAGAGAAAGCTCTTTAATAACCACATTAATTGAAAGGCTACCTCAATAGGAATAGTGCTGCCTGATCTCTGTTGAATGCCAGTGAGTGGGGAATGCTGTTATTAACATTTAGCAGGAGCTCCAGGTCACCTTGATATAATTGAGCTGACACACGTTTTAAAGGCTGTTTAATTAGATTTACCATAGTGAAGATACCATATAGAAAGGCTGCATTTCTGCTTTCAGTGCTTGAAATGGTGGCTGGATTAAATAAAAATGCAGCTAAAAGACTGCAAGCAATAGACAAAGGTGAGCTCAGTTTCCCTGCTCAATATATTTTTTCCAGCTGGTTTGAGTGGATGTGTCTAGGGTTCTCCTGCTCAGGCACAGCCAGGCCAGGAGCTGCTCCCACACCCCCTGGATGATGATGGTTTCAGACTGCAACCAAATCTTGGGTGCTCCTCAACTTGCTTTTAGGTGACCTGATCTTTTTTAGCACCTTACTGTGAGGCTCTTATTAAATCACTCGTGGGGAGCTTCCCCCTGTGCAGTAAACAGGACTGAACCAGAAGGGGAGGAATCTGTCTGGTTTCCAGTGGCAATTTCTGAATGCTACGGCAAACTGGTCCCTGTGTTAGAGAGCAAGCAGCTCCTGTCCATTTCCCATCAATTTTGTTACCTTCATAAGGTTATGGAAGACTCCAAGGAGCGTTTTGTGAAACTGCCAGTTGGTCCTTCATAGAAAATAAAACATATTGCTATAAAAGATATGACACTTCACTCAATGGATTTATTAAGAAGACTCCTTGAGTAAAGGGTTATAAAATCTGATCAAGTCAGCAGTTCCAGCTGTGTAATTGATATCCATGATTTCCTATTGACTGCTGTGCAGGACTTCATTTTCTCTAGCATCAACAAATTCCTCTTGTGCCTACAGCTGAACGGCCAGAGTCTTGAGAGGAAACCAGGTAGAGAGAGCCTGAGCAAATCCCAGGAGAGTGCCAAGGTGGTTTTCCTAAATTACATCCCATAAATACTCACCTTCAACCTAATCTACACTGCTTCTCAAATGATTTCATTTGCATAAGGCAGTTCAATAAAAACACTGACTTTACTGGAGAGCAGAGACTGCTGACAGTTTTGTTTCCCAGATGATACAATTTCTCCTTATCTGCTTCATTTTGTGGCAATTTTATTTGTTTTACCGAGGTAGCGTTATTATGGTAACAATTTTACTGAAACCAAACAGAAGAAAGCTTTCCCCACGAAATGCAACATGTTGGTTTGTTTTCCCAGGAAGTCTCCAGCCAGCAATGGGGAGATGGGAGCAGGGCAACTGCTGTGCCTGGTCCTGCACCTCACAGGGTTTGTCTCCTGTCAGACCAAGCCCTGGTTGTTACCTGGCCAGCCTCCCACTCCTCACAGGACAGTGTGACACAAGCCAGTCCTTTCTCCCTTTAATGTTTAAAGTTTTTCTGTGCTATTGACCTCCTGCAAGTAATTTGCTTTTCCAGATGCTTCAGTATTCATTTGTACAATTTTTTTGCTCCTTATCTCACCTGGAGAAGGAGAGGGATTACCTCATTCCCACAGCCTCGGAAATAAATCCTCATTATAGATTTGTACCTGGGGAGGAAGAAACTGATTCCCACTCCCAGACAGTTCTGGACATATATTTGAAGGTAATTGTTCAGTCCAGGGATATTTCACTTGTCTAATAACCATAAAGAGTGCTTTTATTAGCTATGTCCTAGGTTGGGACTATTTAGAAGATATTTATGGGGAAGATATTAGTGCAGAAAACTGGAACATGGACATCAGATTTATGATTTTATTTCGAGGTGGAGCAAAGGGGAAGGACCAAAATCCATTAAGTGTGTGAGTGATGGCAAGGGGCTCATCCCTGCTTTGGGCAAAGTGCAGGTGGAGTGGGGGCTGCCCTGGGTGAATGGGTGGGAGGGCACCCATTGCCTGTGTTGCTCCCAGCATGCTAGGGCTCAGCTCCTGCAGCCAGGGATGGAGTGACCCTGGGGGGAGTTTGCTGTTTGGGAGCAGGAGAGACAGCTCAGGGCAGGGCTCTCTGTGGGTGGGGAATGTCTGTTTCCCCTTACCTGTCCCGTGGGGTGGGGGCTCAACCCAGGGTTTGGGCACACTGAGTGATTCTCGTACTGCCTGGATGGTTTGAGCCCTTGTATAAACCCTTTTGCAACTCCTCACCCTCCTGGCACATGCAGGTTTTCAGGATTGTCTCAGATTTGTCAAAAGCCATCTCCAGAGATGGCTAAAACCCAGCAGGGGGGATGAGTAGCTGTTATCTCATGCTGTAGCTGTGAAAACTCTGATGTGTGCTCGCAGACACTAATAACATTTTTATTCAGGATCCAGAAGGGTCTGCTCTGTCTCCATAAACACACCGGGATATATAATGCTGAAATGACAGTGTGATGAGGCTCTTTTTTCTCGGTTAATTGCAGCAGAATGAAATAAGGGCCAGGATAAAATGTGGTCATCTGCTAAATGGCTGCTGTGCCCGACTGCCAGGCTGTTCATTGCAGCCAACGATATATTGGCTGTCGTGGCTTTGAATGCTCCAGCTCGAGTGAAAATCATGTGGTGACTCCTTTGGGCTTTGATAGCCCTGGTTTAGAGCTGCTCTCACAGAGACAGCAGAGAATAACTACGTGAAAATAAATGAAGAATAACCAATAAGAACTTTCTAGAAGAGGCAATAATTTGGTCCAGTATCACAAATTTACCCTGAGATCCACCCAAGTGGTTTTGCTTTTGCGAAAGAGCAGAGATGCTTGACAGAGGACTCAGCATAGAGGCTGGGCTGGTGATCTGTGCCATTTTATTGGTGTTGGTGCCATGTGCCACTCTGCTGCCAACAAGCACCCCTCGCCCACCTGCTCAGCATCCAGCTGCTGGTAAATTTTTTATGAAAGGTCCTTAATTATTCATGAGGGACGAGAGCTCCCTTACACAGCTCATCTCACGGGCGGAGCACAATCGTTTAGCACTCGCTGCTGTGAGACTCTTCCCAACCTGGGGTCTCCCCCCAGAAGGGGAAGAGAGGGTTTGTTTGTGCAGCCAAAAGCAAAGGCAGTGGGGGAGGCTGGGCAATGGTGAAGTCACCAGAAAACCCTTTCCCTGCCTGTCACCCCTGGGGACATGGGAGCCCGGTTTGCACAGCACACCCCGTGCCGTGCAGTGATAATCTGCTCTGTCTCCCGTGGGTTGATTTCAGGATCTGGTGCCTAGGGCAGCCAGGCTTGTTGAACATCATCTGTTGCTGCCTGATACTGCTGGTGGTGCAGCTCTGAGCAGGGAGAGTAATTAAATAACTGATGGGACTGTCAGTGAGTTACTGCTGCTCTCCAGGGGCTGCACGTGTCCTGGGGCACACGGAGCTCTGCTGGAACAGGATGGAGGAGAAGGAGCTGGTAAGGGTGTTTCCTATTCAGAGCCCTCACCCCCAAACTCCTTGTCTCCATCCACACGGCTCTGGGGTGTGTGGCCCACGCTGGGGGCTTGAAATTACTTCTTGTAACCTCTCTGAGTCTTTGCATCTGGATTGCCTCCCTCACTCTTTCCAGTAATTACATACGCAGCCATAGAAAGAGATCAAATCCTGCCATCTCCTTTGGAACTGCCTCTTGTGACACCCTTGAGGCTTTTTAAAGGAAACAAATTAAAATGCTGCAGCCCAGATGATTGGAGGTAAAGCTGTACACCAGAGGTCCCAGCAGTTTCCAGATAGCCCTTTCTACAGCTAGGGAAACATTTCCAGGAGATTGATTTCGGATCAGGTCTGGGGAAATTCTGCAGCTCCACAGATAATCTGTCACCACCTGCCCAGAGAGGAATGATGAATTCTTCATCTTCTTGAGCATCCATCCTGTCTGCAGGAGGAGCAGCAGTGCAAACTGTTTTCCCTCCACGTGAAAAAAAATCTGGGCTGAGGTCAAGGGAGCAACTCCCAGCCTCTCCTTTCCCTCCTGTCATGATTCATTTCAGTCAGGCTGCTCCCCCAGCAGCTCCATTCCCATTGTGCAGCTACAGCTGTGATGTCTGGCAGGAATTATTGCCTGCTTTCTCTCCAGCCTTTGCTTTAGATCTGTTATTATGATGGGTTGATAATGCTCATGAATAGCAGCATGTGTCCACTTGAGTGGTATTTGTATGTCCTCACCGACGTGTACAGCTGGGCCTGATGAATGTCACTGTCCTCAGCAGCAATGTCTTTGGATACAAGCCGTGGACACCATCCTAGGGTGATGCTTCCCAGGGGGAGAAAACCCTCCTCCTCCTCCCAGCAGGGCAGGCTGGCAGCCAGGCACCTAGGAGGGGCAGGGACACTGATATGTGGCATTTCTGTGGAGCAGGTAGGTGACACTAGGTGACAGCATCAGCCTGCGGGTGTAAGCAGAGGGACAAGTCCTCTGTCACCACCTGAGGAGGTGATGGTCCAGGCTTTGGACCTGGCTAAAGTGCTTTAGTGACATGTCAACACGAAGGGGAGGTTTTGGGTCAATGATGTAAGAGAACGCATTGTCTGATGTTAAATTCCCACTCTGGGTCCTGTTGGCAGTGGCAGCCAGAGGAATATTTTGTGTAGATATTAAAACACATTGTAAATTAGGAAAACAAAACAGAAAGCAAACCCAAACACCATATTGTGCTAAGATAATTTCTACTGATACCAGAAAAGCTTCTCAGAGTGAACCACCTCATTCATGTTTACCTTTGTTGCTTGGTTTTGATTTTTTATTTGAAGAAATCTCATTTCTGCTTTTCTATAAAAATTGCTCTACAGAGAAAGTGAGCTTAAAGGGGGTACAAATTTGGCCCACAATTAATTCCAGTGCATAGTTACTTAAGTAAACTGTAGAAGTTATCTGGAGAGAGCGAGGGGTCGAATGACACAGTCCTGTCCCCGAGAGGGTCCTGAGCTGTGTGCCACAAGGGACAGGCTGGTGCAGCAGCTGCTGGTGAGATGACACTGACTTCAGTGCTGCAAAGAGAGGAACCTTGGGTGCTGGCTGCAGAGGGGGCTCAGCACACCCCAAGGGTCCCACAGGACTCACGGGTCCAGGGGTGTTTCTGCAGGGGGACAGCAGCAGGGTCTCACTGCACATCTCGAGCTGCTTTGTTTCTGGTGGTCTCCAGCCCAGCAGTGCAGGATCCACTGTGGTGATGGGTGGCCCAGGCACCCAAGGGAATGCAGGACCATCCAAAATGCACTCAGGCATCGTGGCCTGCCAGGGCAGTGCTGGTGGCTCTGCAATGAAATGCCATCTCCTGCTGATGGCTTCTTAATGTGGAACAGAGGCAAGTTCTGAAAGCAGGAGGGTGAGAATATAATGGAAAGCAATGTCTCTGAACTGGAACTACTTTGCCACGAATTGCACATGCCTAAACCTGGTCATGGCTGAGTGGAGCTATTGCACCCGGCACTGGATTAACTCATCAGCAGAGAGCCCAGAATCTGATTTAATTTGAAAGACTACAAAATTATATTTCTCTGCTGATTTTCCAGGTGGCAGGATTAGACGTGGAGCTTTTAGTTTGCCACTACTTCCTTTTAACTTAATTTGACAGAAATGGCTTTCGGTACAAGACGGTATTTGATGGGTACTGCACCAGGGATAATGAAAACATCAGAAAAACGGCCAAGCATAATTGGGGTAGCTTGTTTTCCTCTCTCTGGAAATGCACGGGGTTTGGTAAACCACAAAGAATGAGTTTCCTGGAAGGGAAATTCACATCTCTCATGGGACGTTTGGTGCTCTTTCTGGGGGAAAAGGGAAGACCAAGAGCTGCAGCAGCAGCAACATGGGAAGTGTTTTTTTGTGTGGTTGGTAGGAGTATGGCCAGGGGCAGGAAGGGTGGTGGCCGGGAGGGGTGGCCGCTGGGACACTCGGCTGCGAGGTAGCGGAGCTGCCCTTCCTCCTGCCTTTGCTGATTAAGGAGCTCCTTTTTTTTGGCATCTTGAGGTGGAATTAAATTATTGCTGGGAGAGAGGCCTGGGAGCAGGGAAACAGCTTGTTCCCAGCTGGCTCAGCACTTCCCTGTTTGCAATTCCACCTACCAGGGCTTAAAAAAAATGTTTTGCTCAAGGCTGCCAGGTGCTGGGATGGCAGCCTGTGACAGCCACCGGTGCCTGGCAGCCCAGGGCTGGAGCCTGGTGTGGGCAGCTCCACTCACACCCCCCGAGAAAGCAGGAGGGCTCCCGGTGTGCATCCTGGAGCACATCCCACCACAGCAGCACTGAGAGGTGGATGTCTGAGATTTGGAGCAAACGGGCATTTTTAGTGAATTGTTTCCGCACGGTATTTGGTTCTCAGGAGTGGTTGAAGCATCCACAGGATGGAATTGTCAGGGAAACACAAGCTCTGTGCAGGCAGTGAACCTGCCTAGGGGATGGCAACACACACCCACTGCTCCCTCACTCCCCTCTTGTCCAGCACTGCCGGGCTGGAGCTGGATGCTTTGTCTGGGAAGTGGTCTGTAAATTCCTGGGCAGTGTCTTAGGAGACTTATGTCGTCTTATGAGAGAAGGGTTCCTAATGACTCCCCAAAGTGAGATTTTCTCCCTGTAAATGCAACTAGGTCTCGGTGTCCCTGATTAGCTTCTTGTGATGAATTCCATCTGCCTGCCTGCCTGGGATCAGCGAAGACCTAAAAAACTGAGCACCAGACATGCAGATTACAGTTTTCATGCTGAGCTTTGTTCATTATGGGAAATCACTTACCAAACAGGAAGCTCTTCCTTGTTCCACTCAATTTCTTGAGCTTATTTGCCGTGAAGTGTCACCTTCAGATGAAAGAATGGAATTTATCACAATTAAGGAAAGCTTTGACATGTGTCTTTCAGTGAAACAAAGGTACTTGCAGTTCTGAATCTGCGCAGGCTTTTGTTGATGCAACACAAGTCCTTTGCAATTTGTAATACCCATCAAAGATGCACGTTCTTGTATTTTTGATGATTTTTGTTGCTTGCAGAGAGCCAGGTAGCCCTCAGCCTGGGGACACTAATGAAGCATGTGCATACTGAGTGCCTGTGCCTGGGGTGACAGCTGAGTGGTTGCTGGGTACCAGTGTGCTGGAATAGCTGTAGGGGCACAAAATACACCAGGGCAACCACAGAGACACCAGTGAGGTGACCTCTGCTGTAGAGAATGCACTGTATTTTGATGTCCTGCTCCTCCATGGTGCTCTTGGAGAAGCCTTGAGCACGGTCACCTGCTGCCTGGCATCAAGGCAGTGTTTGTACCTGCATCTCATCTGCTTCTTCGCTAAGCGTTTACCTGTGCTCTTCCAGAGCCCGGAGCTGCAGGTTCCTGCCCCTTGCTGGGGCTGTGACACTTGTTCTGTGGCAGCAATTTGAGTTGCAAAGAGTCATTGTATGAAACACCCTATAAAAATGTGTTGCACTTGCTGTTGCCATAGCACAAGTAGGAAACCCAGGATGTGGTGTGGAAGTCAGTGAGTCACTGGGGTGAAGCATTTATCCCAAATTCCCCTGTCCTGGCAACAGTTTGGTGTGGATGAACTTTACAGAGCCAGCAGGCCTCAGTGGGAGTTAGTGTGGCCAGTAAGTGGGAGTTTAGTGTTTGTCCCTGGGATCCTTCCTGTCCCTTTAGCACGGAGAATTCAGGCAGTGTCCCCCTGTCAGGAGGGGGGTGATGGCTGCAGCAGCTGCAGCCTGGAGGAATGCTGTTCACAGGAGTCTGTAAATTAAGGTTTTTCTAGCTGAGCATAAGTTCCAGGGTGACAACAGAGCAGCACAGCAGCAAGTGCAGCCCCTGGAGCGGGTCCCACAAGCCGGCCCTTCCTCCCATCCCTGCCACTTCAGCAGAATCACTGCTGAGCTAACAGACCACTCCAGTAGCAGAGGATAAAACCCCTTTGGCTTCTCAGCCCCCTGCTCACATTCCTGCTGAGCGGGAGCATTGTGCAGTGCCAGACCAAGGCATTTTGTAACCTCAGGTTTTAGTTACTGGGTTATGATACATTAGATTTTGAAGCTGTTTTTATTCCAACCCGAGCATTTCTCCAGCCACAGGAGGGCGGCACCGCCCAGAGCTGGGAAAAGGCTGTGTCCAGCTTGTCCGAACAGCTGGTTTTGTTTAACATAAAACTGCTTCTCAGGAGGAATCCTCCAATCCCCCCTGCAGTGCTCGGGATGTGCCCACATGCTGCCTGACGTGGGCCATGCTTCCCAAAAGCATCGCCCAGCCCTGCTCATCCCCCCTCCCAGCCTCTGCGTCAGAGGATGAATCCAGGGGAAAATGTTAATTACTTTTCAAACCAAGATTCATCCCACTAAATCAGTTTCTGAGTAACACAGGAAAGTCAAACCTCCATGAAGTGATGTAGCAGATGAGGGCTGTCTCCTCTGAAGGCTGAAGGGGCTGGGAAGCCGTGGGGATTTAGGAGCAGCAGTTCCAAGGACTTTGCATGATCAAAGTTTACTGTTGGGACGCTCCAACTTAAGGCACTCTTTGTGTGCAAAAAGGATTTTCAGTTTTAAATATCTCTTGTGGAGGGGTTGTAATCACCACCTGGTCTGGTTGGTTGTTGGCGGCATCTTCAAAAAGAATCAAAAGGGAAAACTAGTGGGGATGGTGGGGGTCTGGGAGCTGGGGTTGTCCATGGGTTGCTCTGTGGTGGCGGGTGGCTGGGGGTGCCCCCCCAGCAGCAGAGGAACCCTCAGGGATGGGCCCGGAGATGTTTATGTGCAGTGCTCCTGCTTTACTTGGATGGTGTAAGTGATAAATGCTGTAAATCATATCAAACTGTGATATCAAACACCAGCCAGGTGCTGCTGTGCTCTGCAGCTCTCAGCACTCTGCTGATGTTTAACCTGAATTCCTGCTCAGGTAAAAGGGACTTTGCCTGTGTGAGGGGTGGGGAAGGGTAAGTCCAGGCCGGTACATGTTCAGTAATGTTTTCCTCAGCCAAAAATAACTTTGATTTGCTTAATCAAAGCTCAGTCAGGAACAGAGCAGATTGCTTGGCGGGTTTGAATGTGCATAGCTGGGCTGTGTCATGTCCGTGGGAGCATGGCCACTGCTCAAGGCAGCATTGGAGCCCCCTTGCCCGGTCCCCCCAGGACCTAGCCTGGGGCCTCCAGCTTGTCCCCACCTGTGTCCTCCAGAGCAAGATTTGATGAAGAGTTGGCACAAAGCAACAAGGGGCAGCAGCAGCACTTAGGGCTCAGTGACCTCAGCCAGCCAAATCCTGAGAAAACTGGTACAAAATGGGAAGTGTTTTGTTAGCTTTCCCTTGACCCTGGTATCTTTGGACTTTTATCTGAAGCTGCGTGGGAGGAGATCATGCTGCAAATAGAATTCCCCCAGGATGGGACTTTGGTGGGTTTGGAGCCCTGTGATTGAACCATGTCTGAGGAAGGACCCAAACAGCCGATTACACAACAGGCTGCAGAGACAAGTGTTGCAACAGAGATTAGATTAGCGAACTGAGGGGAGCACTTGACCTAAAATAGCGCACAAAAGGATGAAATTGTTAATTCTGTAGTAGGCAAAACCTGCTCTGTGTAGCTGAAAGTGGAAGGGAGGTTAAACCCAGCCTGTAAAGCAGCCTTCATGAGTGCGAAGCATGGTTCAGTGCTTGGAAGGTAGTAAAATATATGAGGACACTGCTTCAAGTTCAAGTGCTTGGGTTTATTTTTTTATAAGATGTTGATGTGGTTTACATCACTCAAAACGAAAGGGTCTCAAAAAAATTAACAGCAAAGCAGAACTGCAGTGTGTGGCAGCCAACCTTAGATCACCCCTGGGGTTTGTGCCAAACCACCAGGGTTTCTGCAAGGTGACTCTGGACTCTGCTCTATCCTGTGGAGTGACGGTGCCTGTGGCTCTGTGCACTAATTACAGGCAAAGAGCAATAATTCCCCCATTGAAGCAAGGCAGAGGGGCTTGAGGGACAAGGCAGAGGTTGTGGAAGATTTCCCAGACCAGTGCAGCCGGCACCTGGAGCTGCTCCTCACTGCTGGAATTAATGGGGCTCTTTGTTTAGCTCAATTACTGGGCACCCACCTGAGAAGCTGTAAAGAGCAGAACAGTAAATCTTACAATCAAATATTAAATTAGACCTAATTTATTTGCTTATGGCAAACTGTAAGCCATGCAATCAAGCGTGTAAATGTTCATAACAGAAGACTCCTGGGAGCAAGGGGATGTGCAGGTGGGGACTGATGGCTGCAACCCAGGGGTCTCTCAGCTGCAGAGACTGAAACAACTCAGCCCCCCTGGGACATCCCTCCAAGGTGCAGATGGGCGCTGGGCAGCTTGCCCTTCCCTCCCACAAGCCAGCGAGGGTTTTTCAGGGCACATAATTTGGCTGAGTGTATGATTGATACAAATTGCTATAAGGAAAATTAAGGGTGGAGAAGATGCAAAAAGTTTTAGCTTTAATGGACAGGCAATAGATGTGCACCAATTTGTGTGCAGGCAGATAGAAACAGGCTGTGAAAATCTGTGGCTGTGCTGATGGTGGAGCAGGGAAGGGGCCTGCAGTGCTGCAGCACATGGAGGTAGATCTGTATGGTTGTGTCTGTAAGGAACTTGGAGGGGGAGGTGCAAGGTTGCATGTGTCATATTGTCACTCTTCTTTCTGTCTGACTTGCAGGTGATGCATTTCAAAAGGCAGATAATGTTCTTTTTAAAAAAGTTGGGGGGAAGGGGAGGGGGGGTTTGCCATTTTTTTGGCCAAGGAAAACCTGGTCGTCGACTTTGGTAAATGTCTCTCCATCTCCATAAGGCATTTTTATGTCCTTTTTGTGTCAGCTAAACCACTCAGTATTTAGAAGAGGCTTATTGTTTGAATCAGGATAAAAAAAGCATACATTTGGCAGTGCTATCTCCAGAATGTATTCAAGGTTTTTACTTTTGTACAAAACCCTTCAAGCTGCCTGGATTTGTTCCATGGATTTCTCTCAGGTCAAGATTTTGATATGCCTTTGAACTATAGGTTTGTCCTTGAACTCTCTGGCAGCCCCATGCAGTCATTCTGCACACAGGCTCAGAAAATGCCACTCAGGCGAGGGTGATGGTGTGTAAATCAGAGCCTCCCAAAAATCTGGCAGAGCAAAGGGTCTACTGGCTCACTTAATGCATTTCTGAGATGATAAATTGTGTCTCGTACTTTACAGTTCGGAGACAGAAAGAGGAAAAATAGCATGTCTGGATTAGAACTTTTTTTACCATTCAGGATGGCAGGTGAATTTTAAAGAGAAACCAAGCTGGAGAATGCATCCAATCTGGGAAGCAGAGCAGGGCAATTTTCTCTTTCCCTTTGAGTGTGCAATTTTAAAGCATAAACAGCAGTAGGTGGGGCAGGTACCTTGCGCTGTGTCAAGGTCTTGCGAGATGTTTATATGCCAGTTCTTTCCTACTTCCTTGAGGTACAAAAGCACCTTTGCTTTGCAAAAACAATGGAAATCCACTTTGTCTCCTGCATGGGTGTCCAAAAAAATCAGACCTGCAGGACTGTGATGGAGGCAGGATTGGGTGGTGCCGCAGAGCCTCCTGCCATGCCAGCAACACCAGGGAGAGGTGCTGCCCTGTTCCCACCTGGGTGTTTTACAAACCAGTGGTTTTAGTCTGAGTCAGGGACTCCCCCGAGCTGGGGCCCTTCTCTGTCACTGGGAAGAAGTGGGTTTACCAAGCAGCTTTTCCATGGGGACACAGTGCTGAGTCGCGACTGTTGCCACGTTACCATGCGATGCTGCTTCCCGGACTCCAGACAGTGATGTTCCCTGATTCACTGTCCAGATCTGTGTCTGACAGAGCCACACTCCACAAAACCTTCCTGGCGTGCAAGGGAGCCCACAGCCATCTCCGTGCCAGCTCCCACTCCGTGGAGCTGGCTACATATGCCTCAGCCCCCAAAATTCCATACAATAAAGGTTGGGGTTAGGGTTTAGAAATGTATAAAGCCTACATTGCCAGGGACTCTGTTGAAAAAGGCATGCCAAGGGAAGGATGACACTGCATCAAATTTACACCTTTCTGAATTTTGTCACACAATGAGCTGGGGAATTAAGTCTCAATCCAAAAAATTCCAGACAATTAGGGTTAGGGTGCAGAAAACCAGAAAAGCTCCAGGAACACTGGGGAAGGGAAATAAATGCATGCCATGGGAAGGATGACACCACACCAAATTTGTACCTTCAAAACACCTTTCTGATTTTGGACACCCATGGAGCAGGGGACCTCAGCCTCAGCCTGAAATAACCCATACTATTACACTCTGATCCTTGTCCCCAGCTCACTGCTGGAATTTCTGATGTGCTTTGGTAAACATTTTCTGCCTTCTCTGTGTCCCGAGTGGTTACGCAGCCCCAGGGGTAGAACTGCAGCTGTGGGCAGGGGTAGGGGTGTGGTGGTCTCTGAGGAGCTGCAGGTGAGGGGGGTAGGGGTGTGGTGGTCTCTGAGGAGCTGCAGGTGAGGGGGGTAGGGGTGTGGTGGTCTCTGAGGAGCTGCAGGTGAGGGGGGTAGGGGTGTGGTGGTCTCTGAGGAGCTGCAGGTGAGGCTGATGCAGCCCAGGTGGGGTCCATCAAGGGGAGGAGGGGTCTTTCCCAGGGGGTTGTGGGAAAGCTGGTGGGGCAGGGCCCCAGAGGTCTTTTTCATCATCTCCTCCCTCCTGCCCATGGTGGTGGCCATGGGGATGACTTAAAAATGAGGCAAAGGGCCTTCCTTCTCTGAATAAACTTTTCACCTTTTCTTCTCTGGGCATGTGCCTTTCTTCAGTCTTCAGCCAGGCCAACAACATGTTCTGTTTCTCATCTCAAGGTTGCTATAGTTATCAGCTTAGCACAGAGATTTTCCTGATAAGGTGATGACTACCTAAACGATTTCTTAGCTGCTAATAAACAAGCATTCTGTGTTAACTTCTAACAGGTCAATGTGACCCATAGACAATTACTAGCAGGCATTTTATATTAACCCTTACATCAGCCTTACATCATATCAGTCTTGGCCCCCAACATGAAATTCTTGGGAAAGGGACATCTGAAAGGCAGCAAGACAAAGCCTTCAGTTGGGTGACAAGGTCCAAAGGGAGACTTGGGGCAACCTTTGGGTCCCCCTGTTACGTGTCAGTGCTTATCCATATTGGAAAAGAGGATTTGGTCACCCAGCGGGTCCTGCACCCAGATCACCAAGGAATCCAAGGACTTGGGAGCCCAGCACCTGTTGGGCTTTCTTGATGTTGGTGCCATCTGCCCAGTGGTCCTCAAACTTGGGAGGAGAAAAACTTGAACAATTAATACTTTCATTTCTCCTGGTTCCTCCTCATCTCCCTCTCCCCTCACACCAGGTAGGAGACTTACCCAGAACCAGTCCCCAGAAAGGGAGTCGGGGGGAGGATTCCCCCTCAGCCAGCAGCCCCCCAGCGCTGCCCCCCTTCCCCCCCCAGAGCTCGGCTGCCGGCAGAGGAACTTCAGGGGGAGGCGCGGAGCAGCCGCGGGCAGAAGAGCAAAGTGCGGAACCTGCGCGGGACACAGAACACGAACACAGAGAGAACACAACACAACCCACACCCCCCCACCCCGACTGACCATCGGGGGGTGCCTCCGCTCTCTTCTCTCGGAACTCCTCCGACTCAGCAGCCACCTGGGGCTCACAAGAAAAAAAACAGGAGAAAAACACCTGAGCAACACCGAGAGCAAAACTCCGAGCCCCACACGCCCCTCATCCCCATGGGAGGGGGGGATCTGGGGACAGGCAAAGCACGCGGGCATTTTGGGAAGGGTTTTTTTTTTTTTTGGGGGGGGGGGGGGGGGGGCAGTGGGAGGCATGTAGAAGTCGGGAGGTCTTTCCCTACCTGAAATATCCACGACTCTGCAGGACACGGGGGGCTCTCCGCCAGGAACACCTGCGGGAGGGGGGAAAAAGGAGACAAAAAAAAGTGAGAAATCTCGGGTTGCACCGGGGAGAGACGGGGGGGGGAGGATACTTACCGGGATCCGCGCCCGCACCTACCGTCAGCAGCATCAGCAATTGAATCAGTGAAACCAATCAATTAAATCAGTGAAATCAGGGAAATCTGTAGCAGCAGCGTCCATAGGGTGGCGGTCGCAGCGGCATCCAGCGAGGGGGAAACACAGAGAGGGGACACACGGGGAGACGGACTCCCCCCTCCCCAAAAAAAATTTGGGAGGGGGAAATCTCAAAGACAAAGGACAGAGTGCTCTGTAACCCCCACAAACCGGGGCGGGAGAGCAGAGCACCCACGAAGGTGACAGACACGGAGTGCTGGGCGAGCGCCCGAGACCTTCCACTAGCCCTGCGCGAGCAGATAAACCAGGGGGCAGCCAATCACAGCCGGGGGGAGGGGCCAACACCGACAGCGCTCCTCCCCCCCGGCACCAGCTGGGGATGGGGGGGGAGTTGGACCCGAACCCCCCCTGTAGGGACCAACCGGACCTCTTTGGGGGTGAGAGGAGAATGAGCTCTGAGCTCTGGCAAAGAGCGAGTGAGGACACAAGTGCTCAGGGTGCGGGGCTCTGATCGCAGGCAGAGACCCCCCAAATCCCTTCCCACACACCCCGACTCATTTTCCCCCAGCTCCTTTTCACACACCCCAACTCCTTTCCCAACCCCCGGACCCCTTTCCCTCCCCGACTTCTTTCCCAAAGCCCTCTCCCCCGCCTCTTTCCCGACCCCCCCCGACTCCTTTGCCCCCCGACTCCTTTGCCCCCCCTGTCCTCTCCTGGTTGGACCCAAATACCCCCCTTCAGGGACCAGCCGGACCTCTTTGGGGGTGAGAGGAGAAAGAACACTGAGCTCTGGCAAAGAGTGAGTGAGGACACAAGTGCTCAGCCTATGGAAGGGCTGAATCAAAATTCACCGTGGTTTTGGGGTGCTCTCAGCTTCTAAAGGTGCCCAGCTTTTAAGCTCCTTCAATCAAAAGCCTTGAAATTCGGCAACAAAATCAGAGCAAGATGCTATTTAGTACCAAGAAAAAGAAGGTTTCCCTCTGATAACACATTTTTTCTTTAATACTCTATTTTATATGTGTGACAAACATAAAAAGAACATTAAGTTGCAGACAAATATATCAAAGTGTCACTGTAGCATCATTTTGCTGTATGTGAGGCATTTGTGGTGTGAAATTCCAGACCAACTCTTTCCCATGAAAACCATCCTACCCCAACCATAAATCTCACCTCTTTGTAGCGCTTCACTCACATTTAACATAGCTTTATAGCAGAGATTTTCCTCGTGGCTCCATAGATGAAAAACACTTGATCTGTGCCCTTTTTGTAGGTGGTCCCTCCCGGGGACAGGGGTTCCTCCCCCTCATATGGATGGGTCCCTCTGCCCACTTGCCCAGCTGAGTCACCTCCATGCCCACCACTACTTTTTTCCTTGCCTGAGGCCAGCAGATGCCTCGTATTGGGTTCACCCCCAGTGCTGCCTCCCCCTTCTGCACTCAGGGGGCTGAACAGCTCCTTGCCCTTGCACAGGAGAGTCTGTGCTGCCAGCTAAAGCAGATATGCAGGTGGGCTCAATTTTTAACTTGCCACGTTGCTCAATGGTGAGGGAGGGAATCTTGCCCAGGAGGTCTTGCTGTTGGCTGGAGCACCCTGTCCCTCTGCACACAAACACTGCCCTGAGGTCTGGCCCAGCTCTGTTTTGGACTCTGCTCGTGTTGTGTAGATCTGATTTCACCAGGAACTGGAAGGTCACAGTACTGAGTATCCAGGTCCAGGGGAATATCCCCACCTCCTCCTGCCCACAGCAGACAGGCTGAGCTGCCCTGGTGACTTGTTCCAACCCCATCTCCCCATCACCAGGACAGTTGCCAGGTTTTTTTTGTTGAGATGGGGACAGCTGGTTGGTGGGGGTTCAGACCATGGGACCCCTGCTCCATCTGAACCCCCCTTTGCTCCGTGTCTTTCTGGCATCCTGTGAGCTGCTCCCCACTGTCCCCAGTCTGTCAATCCAGAGCTTGTGCCAAAAACTGTTTTCCGTCCCAGCTTTCTGCAGCTTCTGCCCCCCTGCCTGCAGCAGGGAACCCAGTGGGGTCCTGGGCACAGCTGCCCCCCCTGCCCTATGGCAGGGCATAGGAAAGCCAGATAAAATTAGCTGTTCGGACGCATGTTCCTCAGGATGCCGGGACAGAGGGACACCCAGTACAGTCAGCTTGACTCATGGAGAAGAATTAATGGAAACGCCCGGCTCCTGGAGGGAGGAAATACCTTGAACAGCCTTTTCCTCTGTTTGTTGCATGGGGAGGATGACAATGGGTCCTGCGTCTGGCCGGAGCGCTGCCCAGCCCTATCCCGACGGCCGCCGTGTGCCGACAGACACCCCGTCTGTGGCCCGGGGGGCTCAGGAAGGGCCGGCACAATGTGGGTGACCTGCTCAGGTCCCAGAAGAGCACAGGGCTGGCACTGGCACCCGCCAGGTTGTTCTGGGCTGTGCCGCCAGCACCGGATCACCAAGGTCAGGTCCGGGAGCCCTGAGCCCCCCTTGTGCAGCCCCTGCTGCAGGGAAGGCTGCACCAGCCCAGCTCTGCCATGCCCAGGTGTTTGTGCCTCACGCTGTCATTGACAAACATTTCATAACAAGGAATTGCAATTTATGGGGCTGCTGCTGGTGAGGCACAAACCTGCCAAACCGGCGTTCAGGCTGCCACTGAGGAAAACCACCTCTTCCCACCGTAAGAATCCAGTAAGCACATCACTTTTTGTAAGCGGCCTTCATTTATGAGGGATGCCACTTGGGCCAGTAATTTCAGTGTAATGAGACAAGAAGGACTATAAAATCCCTCAGTCACAGGATCTTATCAATCACGGTATGCAAATGTTTGTGAGCAGGAAGGTCTGGGCACTGGCGGGATGTGGCTTCCTTCAGATTCACTTTCTACAAAGAAAGAAAGTCAGTAGACAACATGGGGCTGTGACAAACCCACAGCTGGCCCTGGCACAGGAGGCATTGGGGTGGAAAGCCTGATGGGTTTTGAAGGAAACCCAGCAGCACAGTCAGGGCACTTGAAGGATGTGTGGTGCCCCAGGATTGGGGTGGTACCCGGGGGACTCAGAGTATCGGGGTCTCTGAGAGCATCCTCCACAGAAGCCTGAGGGCTCTGTCACACCACACACCCCAGGTGGTTTGGTGGCAGGTTCTCATCTGAGGGTTTGTCACACGGGAAATGGCTCTGATGGGAAAACCTCCTGGAGAGAGGGGAAAGGAACTGCATCCCAAATGCCTGGGGCAGCTGTGGAAGGGAGGGGGTGGGGGAAGTGGGAGGGGTGGGACTACAGAGTCTTAGGATGCATTTGGCCATTTTTGGGAAGAGCTCTTTGAGGCAGTTTGTGTCACTATGGAGGGTTTGTGAGGATGTGTCAGGAGTGGGTGAAGCAGCTGCGTGGGACAGTGCAGTGGAACAGGGTGAATGCTGGAAAACTGGCAATGGCCTCTGGAGTAGATCCCAAGCTGAGGCAGACCTCTGTGAGTGAGGGCAGTTCAGAGGCCATTCCAACCCCGGGGAATGCTTGGATGTGCTTCACTATGCTATAAATAATTACAATTATCCATTCTATTAAGTAATTTAAAAGATTATTTCTAGTCTCCCTGACTTATAGGCAATTTGGATTTCTTACTGTAGGCAAAATAAAAAATAGCTGGTCTATTATTCTTCTGAATTGTTTTATCTTTGTTGCTCTAAGCAGAGTCCTGGGAATGTTTTTTTCTAAGCTGGCAGGTTATTAGAGGACACACTTATAAATAACTGGTCTTTGCTATTTTTAAGTATTTTCAACATAGTCATAATAATATGGCATAATCTGCAGAAAACCCGGGTCCAATTCTTCTGCTGAAGTGCTCAAAGCTCACTTCTGTTTCTTTGGATGACTGGGAAGCCGAGTCCCAGCTCTCAATCTGCTTTGCAGGAATGCCGAGAGCCCGTGCTGCTCACTGCAGCTCCGAACAGGTCAGTTTCTGAGGCGAATTTTCCCTTACACTGCTGCAAAAGATGCAATTCTCCTTTATTACATCGGGGAAACTAACAACCGAGCCTGATTTACAGTTTAATTTGCTGAGTTCTTTCTGGGCATGCCAGGATGGCCACAGCAACCACGGGTCAAACCCTGGGGCTGGCAGGGAAGCCTGGGGCTGCTGCTGGATCCACTCCGGGGAATTATGGAGAGGTGCAGGTAGTCTGCCCTTAAAACAGAACCTATGGAAAACGACCAAGGAGGTGTAACCCCGCTTCTTCAGGAGAACTGAACATTGCAGACAAGAGAATTTATAATTACTTCATAATTTATTAAAGTTCAGGTCACCATATGCAATAAATTATAGTTAATATAATAATAACATTGTGACAGAATATTGCCATGAATTACTCGTCTAAGAGCTATTGGAAGCTATACAAGTAAGAACTGCAGTTATGATATTTAGATTTTCAGAGTTAATGGGAAGTGAACAAAATATTAAGGAGCTTCACAGTAAGTTCACGGAAATATGTCATTATTATTGTTCTGTGTCAACAAGCTACTCTGCACACGTACAGCTTGAGAAAGAGAAGGTACAGTTGCATAGTGTGTCCCTAGAGCAGACGCATTCCCTGAAGGCTGAATTTGCTGCACCCACTCGGTGCACCCCGGTGCATTTTAACAAATGCAAAGTGATCCCTGATCAGGTGCTGACCAGTCTCTAGAACCTCCTTCCTGTCCCTCAGCAGCGAGGCTCAAGACTCGGCTTTCAGGCAACAGGTTTGCCAAGGCAAAGCACGGAGGGGAGGTCAGGAAACACTGAGTCCATCTGAAGGTCTCGAGTCGTGCTCAGGCGTAGGGTCCCCCCGTGGCTCAGGAGCTGCTCCCCCTCGGGGAGCCTCTGGCCGTGGGCAGCACGGATGCTGTGTGTGTCCACACCAATCCTGCACCCGCGCCGGTCCTGGCGTCCGGACCACGCAGTGGTGGGTGCTGGGGTCAGCTGCATGAGCCCGGGGGCTGAAGCCTTGCTGAGGGACTGCCCGGTCCCCTGTCCCGCCGCGTGTGTCAGGAGGTCACGGACAGCCCAGTCCCAAAATGTTCTCTTCCATTGCTGCTGCCTGCGGCAGTTCAGTGAACTTTAATGGAGTATTTGCGAAATGTCAGGAACTGGAGCAGCTTGTCCTTCCTCCTCTGCTTTAGCGCCATCAGCGCTCTCGTTTTCTCCTCCAAGTCCTGGTCGGTGGCGAGGATTATCTTGGCCCTTTCCTCCGCCTTCTTGTCCCCGGAGTTTTTGAAGAGTTTCTGCAGGGACTCCTCGTTGATGCTTTCGAAGATGTTGGGCACGGCTTTCTTGCGCAGGGCCGTGTCGAAGCGGTAGCCGTGGACCGAGGGGCTCACCCGCAGGGACGTGGACATGGCTGGAGCTGTGCGGGGTCCCTTCGCTTTCATCTATGTGGGGTTTGCTCTCGGGCTGCGTCGGAGGGATCGGTCCTGTGCCGGCTCCCAGGGCTGGTATTTAAAGGCAGTCCGGAGAAAAAGCCGGAGGGCTCGAGTTACAGTGATGAAATCACGCTGATGTCACCACCGAACAGCCACAGCCAGTTTAACAGTTCAGTTGCCAACTTTCCTCTGCCGCGCAGCCGACGCAAAAAAGTTTTCTGACTCGGCGATGCGGATAGGTTTTCTGTGATCCGCAGCATTCTTGCAATTTCAAACCTTTAGGGCCAGCACAGCTCAGTCTGTTCTTGGCCTTTTGTTGTGTGCAGGAAAGGTGTTTGTCAGGATATGTAATATGCAATGAACAGCTAAAACTCCAGGCGAGACCTATTGCAGTGCTTGAGAGAGGTGCCAGCTGCGAGCCTGTGCACGCAGAGGGAATGTGTCTGTGTCTCAGCCAGACAAAAGAACAGCAATGCAGCAAAACCTGCTCAGCTCTGGGCACGGGATGCTTTCTGCTGCTTCCCAGGTGATATGGGTCATGCTTATCTCTGACAGAGCTCTGTTTTCTAAGTGGCAAAGGTGCTACCAGAGGCAGCTGATCCATCATGTCCTCAGATGTCACTTCCCCAGCACACAGGGCAAATGTTGCAGCAGGTAAAGCCTCTGCCCCACCGTGCATGTGGTCCTGTAGCACTGAGCAATGCATCCCCTGCTCCTGCCTCCTGTGTCCTTTTTGCTCGATTTGCAGCTCACCTGTGCAGTTCCTCTGCTCCAGGAGTCTGTGTGCTCTTCACTCCACCCTTGGCCAACGCCGAGCCCTTGGGCTGGGAGCACTCACTCTTACTCACATGGATTAGCTGTAGGCAGTCGTGCCAGTCAGTCAGTCGATTACTCACGGGTCTCCTCCAGCTCGAGTTGTTCTGGGGTTCTGTGATTCCCTCTTGATGCCTAGAAGGGGCTGGCTCTGACTGCTAGAGCATCCTGCTGGGCTTAGAAATCTGGTGTTACTAAAGCCTCACGCACCTCAGCCTTACCCAGGATGTCAGTGGGTTCAGAAGTCCCTTGAGACCAGGGAGCCAGAGATAACTGTATTTTGGTTAATGGCTTAAATGCAGCCGGATGTGGCAGGGGCCCTGTTTGGAAAATCAGTGGCTTGTTTACTGTTGGTGTCGATGACCCCTCTTACTCATCCAGACTGAAAAGTCCAGAAACAGCCTCTGCTGCCCCCGTGTTTGACCAGCAGTGTAGGGAGGTCCCTCATTTACGGGAGAGCTGTGGAGGTGATCTCTGACAGCAGATATACGGTAACATCCCCCAGTATCTCCACATTTCATATTCCCTTTAAAACTTCTGTTCCTTTAGACAGGGCAGAGGGGTGTTCCTGAGCACTGCCCCTGCAACACCCCTCTCCAGTGGGTAAGAGCACCTGCAGTCCATGTGCCAGGTTTGAGCTGCCACAGAGCCAAGCTCATGATCAACTGCAGCAACACACTGGCAGCCCCAGCTCCATCCAGGCTCTCCTGAACTTCCAGCTGGACCGGGCTTGCCAGGCTTTTATCTTTAGAAGAGGGAGTGGGCTGCGCTGAGTGTTTGTCCAGGTTCCTATCTGGGGCTTGTGGAATCATCCCTGGGAGCTGGGCACACCTGGGTGCAGCAGCATCCACCCCAGGACCAGCTTTCCCCACAGCCACCGGACTTCGCTCCGTGGTCACCCACACGAGCTCTCCCTGCACGTGCCTGACATTTTTTTTTTTTTTTTTTTTTCCACCGGTTCTGCATTGTTGTCATTGTGTGGGTTACTTTTTACAAGTTTGTCTGAATTTCTTTTGTATGTGCTGGCTGTTACGTGCTCTAGTATATAAACAACTGCTTTACAAAAGCTGGTGATTCTCCTCTGCCAGACAAGCTCCAGAGCCTCTCACTTTGCTGTAGTTGTGTTGAATTTTTGAGAATTACACATCAGCCACAGTTTGCCGGTAAATTCATCCGGGAAATAGGAGCTTTTTGATGTGGCTGGTACCTGGGTCACTGCCTGTGGAAGAGCCTCGGGTTTTATGGGCTCCTGTTGACATGAGATACGAGGGAAAGCAGGAAGGGGAATACCAGGTCCTTGCCTGTCCCCCCTGCTTGGGTGCAAAGTGCTGCCTGGAGCAGTAAGAGGAAAACCTGCCTATAAAAAGTATGTGGCTGAAATGCTAAATATTCATTGCTTCCCTAGACAGGTAATACAGTTTCAGGGTACTTAAGGGAAAAAAAAAGTGCCAGAGGATGGGCTGTGATCTTGTGACCGTAGGAAAACAGCACTTCTTTTGTTTCCCTTGGTCAAAAACAAGAGCTGAGGAATGTTAACATATGTGTGGTCTTCCCCACTCTCATTGCACATGGTCTCATTCTGCAGGTATTTGCAGAGACGTGGCTGAGAGAATAAATTGGCAATATTTGTGGAAGATACAAGCTCAGAAAAGTATCTGCCATGGAAACCGAGAATAAAGCTGATGCTTTAGGAGTAAGACATCAGAAAGCTGCCAAGATGAAGCATGCGTTTGCTTGTGAGCTCCTCTCGCACTCAGCAGTAACAAATGTCTTTGCCCCTTCAAGCTTCTCTGCCCACTTTGTATAAATTTAGTTGCGTTCAACTCTGAGTGAGATGAAGCATGCCTCATCTGTTTTTTTCCAGTAATTTTTTGTTATATTGGTCTTTCAATACTGCTTTCCCAGTAGTGCCTAGGAGGAATTATTCATGTGTTAGATTGGGGCGAAACTTCAGACAAGATGCAATTTCTATCAGAGCTCTCTTGCTATTATTGTATAATTGCTTTGTGAAACACAAATGCTCCATTTCACATGTTAATGGGAGGATTAATTCCTCTCCTCACTGTCTCTCAGGCACATCCCTAATTGCACTTTGCTTCTCTCACTATGACAGGCTTTGGGGGCTCCAGCTGCAGGGGCTTTTCTCTTGGGGCACAGGAAGCTTTGTGTTGAGCTTTGGGGAGCTTTGTGTTGAGCTTTGGGGCATGGGTCCCCTCTGTGGCAGCTGCAGAGCACCCCACAGGCACCCCACCCCAGGACATGGCCATGGCCATGCAGGATTTGAAGCTGAAGCACTTAGGATTTCTTGTAGGCTAAAGCAAACCTCAGGGTCTCGAAATCAGAGCACGCTGTTGAGAGAGGGAAAGGCTCGGGGAGGCTGGTGCCCTGGCCGTCACTGTCACTGTGGTGTGGGTTGAAATGGACCTGGAGGCACCTCCAGCTCAGAGCTGGGAAGTGCTGGAGGATCCTGGCTGCACCACTGCAGGAGAGGGCAGGACAAGCAGGGTGCTTGCCAGGTAAAAAGCTGGTGCAGGGGCTGCTGGAAAGCCCCCAGCCCATGCAGGGAGCTGGCAGCCCCCAGAACAGGAGGTGAAGGGGTGTCCAGGGCTGTGCTTTGCAGCAAGGGGGAGTGGAGCAGCCAGGGCCTTTCCCGCAAACTCTCGCAGAGAACTTGGTCTGCATTTGTGTAATGGTCCAAAATCACTCCAAAGAAGGTAATCTGGGATGCCTTTGCATTTTGCTAGGGCGTGTTTTGCATAGCTTTCCTTTCACCCACCCAAGCCTGCACAGCCTGTAGTACCACGTTGGTACTGGAAGATGCAGCATCCCCTTGGAGCCCTTTGGTGCTGCCAAGAACTTCCCAACCGTGTGCCGAGTGCCTGGCAACTCAGCCTTGGGGAGGGCATCTTGAAGGCTTTGGGACAGGAGAGGGAAGTGAAATTATTGCTATAAAAGTATATATATGTGCACTTTGTCTTCCACAGATGTAAAAGCTCAGAATCTGAAATGCACAGAATCCTCAGAGCTTCTCTTCTCTTCCCAGCCTTTCCCTCTCTACATGGGCCCAACCTTTGCCTCCACTTCTTCCGCTGCTGCAGAGGTTGAAGAGTCCCGGCCCTCCTGAGGAGCCAGAAATGCTGCTCCTTGTGTTTGCTGTCTTCTGGGAAATATATCTGGAGCAGACAGCTGTGGAATGGCTGTAAGGTCAAAGAGGAACCAGTTCATTGTGTTCCTTGTGGAATCCAAGTTACTGGCAATTTGTCAGACATCCAGGTCGTGCGGATGGCAGTGCCTGCCCTGGTTCCACAGCCTCCTGACCACGGCTTCTTCCCACTGAGGCTCCTCTGCCTCTCTCTGGACAGCACAGGGTTTTTCTGTTTGGTTGCTGTTTCTGCAGTAGGACATCAGGGAACACTCATCCCAAGGCAGGACACTCTGTGTCCTTTGCTGACCAAGCCTGAGAACCTCTCCGGTGCAGATGTGCGGTGTGGTGGGATGTGTCTGAATGGCACTTCTACTGCAGCTCAGTAGAACTGGAAGGTAAAGACATTTCTCAGACAATTCTGCTCACATAGCTGCCTGCCTACAAAGCAGAAAAAAAAGCTATTTGTTTTCAGACAACAGAAGACATGATTAAGCTGGTTAAATTCCATCCAATTTTAATAAGGAAAAGAAATTGCACTGTGTCTACTTAATGCTTTTCTTTAACCTGTCCATGAAAACTAAATTAGATGCTGGCTCCTGGGTTGCCAAGATAGGCATTGTGATACCCTGCCTAGTCTGCAGGACATTAATTCTGTGTCGGTGTCCCTGCAGGCAGGGATGTCCCCTGCCAGTGACACCAGGGGTGTAGGTTGGCCTGGCTGGAACTGGGGGGCTGAGGACAGGAGCTCTGCAGAACATGGCAGAGGGAGTGTGCTGGAGCTGCCATGGAGCTGAGCATTGCTCTGTGAAGGGAGACCATATAAGAGTAAAGTTTGTAGTGTTACTGATAATGAATGCCTCCTCATTTCTCATAAATTCTCTGTTAAATGTACGATCACCAAGTTAATAACGCAGTGCAGGACATAATGAATAGCCAGATACAGTAGGTAAATCATGCCTGTTAGGAAACAGAACAGAAACAGAAACTTCTGGCACTGTTAAAAACCCTTTCAGAGAAGCCCTGCACTCAGCAGAGTGAGCTGAGGACACATCAGCTTCTGGGGTGCAGGGCTTGCTGGGGAGGGCAGGCTGGCTGCCTGGGGAGCCCATGGGACCTTCTCCCTTGGCCTGATGGCTTCCCAAAGCCATCTGGCAAAGGGAAACTCTGTCTGTGGTACTCCCTGCTTGTAGTGGGAGGTAATTAGGAGAGAGGCTGGTGGCAGGTTGCCAGCCAGAGCCTGTGGTACAGCTGAAAAAGCCTGGTTAAAAAAAAGATGTGTCCACTGGGGATTCAGGATGCTGGGCTGCCCCAGGTGGGTGCTGTGTGCCAGCGGGACCAACATCCCCAAATGGCACCAACCCCTGGCACCTGGGCAAGTATTTCAATCCCCTGACTTCAGCATCTTCCTCCCATCCAGCAAGACCGAGCATTGTGATGACAGTTCAGGCTTTCAAGCACGAACAAGATTTTTCTTTCTCTGCTGAGTTTCCTGTTTGATCTGCAGGGAGGTCCCCGCACACCCCTGGCCAGGGATGGGCCAGGGCAGAGTGTCTGCAGCTCATTGTCTGTGCTGAGAGTTTGGGCTCACGGGAAATCCTGCCTTGGGGCTGGCTCGGGCCATTGTCACAGCCCAGCCCACAGGGACAGTACCAGACACACGTACCCTGTCCCCCTCCTCAAGGCTCTAATCTCTGCTGAGCTGCTTCCTCTGCTGCAGAAGGGCTGGCAGACAGGATGCATGGCCCTGAGCTGCTGGGGGACCCAGGTGCCCCTGTGGCTGCTGCCCGAGGCATCCTCACCAGACTGGGAGCCAGATGTGCAGAATGGCACGGTCCAGATGTTCAAAATACCACAGCCCAGCCTCCCGCAGGGCTTGGGGTGTGACACCCCACCAGGGTGGTTGGTTGGGTATGGTTTTGGGGGTGGATTTTGCATGCAGAGACCCATGCAGCTGCTCAGGTGGTTGCCAGGACCGTGGTGGCAGTCTCTGGGGTTACAGCAGGTGACTGAGCTGCCAGTCGGTGTTTTCCCCAGCAGATTGCCACAGGCAGCACACGTCAGCTCTGCTCCAAAGAGCAGTGGCAGGGTTGTAAAGCCTATCTTGGGGACAGAGGTGAGGCTGGCAGTGTCAGGTACCAGCCTGGTATCGCCTGCCCCAGCTGAGGCCTGTGCCTGTCAGGAGACTCCAGCAATCTCTGAATTATTGAGAGCACAGTGGGGACCCTGGGGGCTTTCCAAGCAGCACCCTTGCTCTCTGTTTAGCTCTGGTCATGGTGCCTTCTAGATGATTCCAAATAATCATGTTGCTTAATTGTTATCCTCTTGGTGACTGATGCCTTGTTTACAAGGGAGCCTTGTGTCTGTTCTGAGAGATGCCCTTGAATCCTTGTCAAGTGTCAGTGCTTGTTCATGGATGTTTCACTCTCTCTGTTGTTTATGCAGTTCAAACAAAAACCCAACAGTTTTAGAACTGCAAGTTTATTTCAGCTCTGTGTCGGAGAGGTGGGAGGGGAGAAAGGTGATGCTGTGCTGATGGGAATAGGTACAGTAAAAAATGCTTTGCATCCCCTCTGGCAGAAACCTGGCTGACCAGCAAACTGCTGATGGAGTGAACAAGCTGTGACTGCTCTTGCTGCAGCTCTTACCCACCAGGGGTTCTGTGTCAAGATAGAAACTTGCCCAGCTTGCAGTCTGTGCTCTGAAATTGTTGGCATCTGCCAAGGAGAAGTAAATTGGAATTTTCTTTATGGCTACCTTCAGGAGAGAAAGCCACCAGCTGTGAAGGGCTGAGACCCATTGAGCCAAGCAGGAGCTGGACCCAGGCAGCTGCCCCTGTGCAGAAAACAGGTGAGCATTGACTTGTATGTAATCATTTTTCTGTGTCACCAGCGGAGGTACCAATCTTACTGCCTTCTGCTTTTACAGATGCTCTGGAAACTTGGATACTGAGAAATCTGCTAACAGACATTCCTGTTCCTGCTCAGCTGGTCCCAGGCCTTTTCCACCCTCTTGGAAAATCTCTCCATCCCCATCGGCGCTGTTGAGGCCCCAGGAAGGAGCAACTTTTCTCTCCCAAGAGCTTCTCCTGGTTCTGGGAGGTTAAACCAGGTGTCCCCACACACCCACGGGTGTGCACATCCTCTGCTGGAGAAACATGGTCTCCAGGACTTCACTACTGTAACACGAGAGTGAATAAACAGTACGAAAAGAAATTTCCTCTGTAGTTTTCTCTCTCTTTTTAAAAAATGTATTACTATGAATGTCCTTAAGCTATTTCTGGATCATTTGAAGCCTTGGCTGAGTGTGAGGCGGGGCGGCTGAAACCGCCAGGGGGCGCTGGGGCGGAGGGGAGAAGGGGAGGAGCCATCCCTGCGCTGTCCCCGCCCCCTGTCTCTGATTGGCTGCTGTCGGGGTGACGTCAGCCCGCCGGGCTCTGCCCGTGTTTGTCGCCCTCTGGCGGTGCCGCCCCGGAGCTCGGTGAGACCCGAGCGGTACCGGGGGGGGGAGGCACCGGGACTGGGCTCGGGGGGAGCACGAAGCAGGGAGGGGGCTGGGTGGGTGTGCTGCGTGAGTTCTCTGTGCCTCTGTGTCCCTGCTTCCCCTCTCTCCCGGCTCCCCCTGTTGTCACTCAAGAGGAGACAGTCAAAACGTGGGGGGTTTCACCCCCTGCTTCTGAAGGTTTTTGCAGGAGATGGCAGAGACGGGGGGGAGGTGTTGTCATTGGTGTCACAGTCAGTGACCAGGACTGATGACCAGGTGGGGATGGCTCCCAAACGCCTGTGGGTGATGTGCAGCCCGAGCTCTGTCTCTGTCTCTCCCCACTCTGTGTGAGGGCAGAGGGAGATGAGGAGGAACCAGGAAAAATGAAAATAAAAAGTGTTCCTCAGCAACAAATCTCCTTTCCTCACAAGGATGAGGACCACTGGGCAGATGCCACCAACATCCTGAAGCCCATCAGTGACCACCTGTGAGGTCAGGATGGGGCAGCTCAGGACATCTGTGTCCCTGACCAGGTGTGGGCAATGTCCCTCACCCTGTGACATGTCCACCCCTGGAGCTCCAGGGTCCCATCCCCATCCCCACTGCCACGCAGCAGCAACCACCCCGAGGTACTCTCTGTACCAGGGTAAACACCGAATTGTGTTCACCAAATTAATTGTGAAGAAAAAGGATTAACAGCCATGCTAAGGGCTCCTGCCTGGTTGTCCTGACTCACCCCATCTGCCTGGGGGGCATCCTGCTGCCAGCCAGCTCTGCCACACACCTCCTCTGGGAAATCCTCTTCTTGGGGAATTCTTCTCCACCCGGGGCCATGGGACTTCTCTCTGTTGAGGAAATGTCTTTGATCAGTAGAAATTACACCAGGAAAATATTTTCCATTTGTGTCAGGACAAAAAAATGGCTCAAGCCAGGCATGATTGATTGCTGAAAAACATTGGAGCAACCCAGTGCCGTTTCGGAAGGCTCCCTACTGTTCCTGCGTACAGTAAACATGGAATATATTTAGCAGCAGAGCCAGCAGGAGACAGCCTCTTACTGCAATAATGGCAGTGCCTTGTCTTCTTTTCCTTTTTTTTCTTTTTTTTTTTTTTTTTTCCCTATAAGCATTGTGTTTGACAGAGCCGTGGGCAGCCAGGTGCAGAGTGCCTCCCTGCTCACCCTCCTGACACACCAGTTTTGTTTTGTGCCCACATTTACCCATGCTGGCAACCATGGCTGTGGTGACTAACTGGGCAAAGAGGCGTTGGGTGGACACAGTGGCACTGGTGACATGCCAGCATGCAGGCTGTGATCACACCCAGGCTCAGGGAGAGAGCAACCACCCCAAGCAGCAGAGAAATTGTTCTGAGCATCCAGCATGCTCCTCTCGTGGCACCAATTGTGTGAGCTTTGGCTCAGGCCCTCGGGGACAGCAAGGGGAAGGTGACACAGCCTCCCAGGAATGGGCAGAAATGGGGTCTGCCCTGGCAGCCTCACCCCTTGAATCCTCTGTTGCAAACCCAGTGGAGCTGGAATACAAGGAGAGCTTGTTATAAGGGGATGGCTTGTTGCAAATCTCCATGTCAGGCAGTCCAGCTAGCACTGCCCCAAATGCACCTGCTTGATATGATACGTGCAGGTAATGACCACCCTCTAATTTACTGGAAAAAACCCTTATTTCATCCTAAGGCACTGCCTCCGTGGTATTTGTTTTCAAATCACTCTGGCACAGAGTCATAAACCAGGAACCTGCTGTGATTGTCTCTGAGTACATACAGAAAAAGACAGCCCTGGCCTCAGGGAGCTGGCACTTGAAGCCTGTGGATTTTGTCACGTCCCTTCTCAGCTGTCACCAGCCCAGGAGCTGCTCCAGCACTGGCTGTGCAAACCGAGGTGGCTCTGGCGTTGATGGAGTGTGACTGCAGCATGGACAGATGGAGCAGAGCAGGAGAGGGACCCCGTGCTGCCAGCAAACAGGGCAGAGACAGCCCCCTGCCCACCCTAAAGCTAAACCACACACAGGAGGAACCCCGAGATCTACTGCAGGTCACACAGGGACCATCCAGAGCCTGCGGGTGCTCCAGGAATGCAGCAGATCTCAGGCTCCCTTGTGGGGCAGGAGCTGGGGATGTTGCTCCAAGAGACAATTCCAGGGGGTAGAGAAAGGGTTAGGTAGATGAAGATGAGGGATGCTGGGGCCAGGCCTGAGGAGTGGCAGCAGGATGGAGCAGGGCAGGTTCCAAGGGGGCTTTTAAGGTTGTAACAGAAGCCAGGGGAGCCTGAGCTGAGGCTGCAGACCTCTCGGGCACTCAAGGAAAGCTGATCATGAAATGTTTTATAGCTCATGAGAAACTTACAAGGCAGCCAAGACCTGGATAATAGGGGATTTTAATTATTCGGATATTGATGGGCATAATAAGTGTGCAGCAAACCACAAAGGGAAACCTATGGCCGGAGGGGAGAGCATGATTGATCTATTGCACTGCCTGTTAAATAACCTAAATTGTTTGGAGCCTCTTCTGGCCTCAGTTCCAGGAGCAGAGCCAAGTATGATAAATAAGGTCGGGGTTTGGGAAGTGTCTGGAATCCAAACGTTTGTATTCTTGTTTGATTTCAAATATTCATGGGGACAAAAGCAGGAGCAGAAGTCCCAGCAAAGCACTGGGCTGTGTCTGCCCCGGGGCTCTGAGCAGCCTTGGGGAGCAGGGGAGCAGCTGCTGGAGCCCCCGGGCAGCTCGGGAATTGTTGCACGGATTTGCCGCAGTGGAAAGTGAGCCGGGCAAAGGGAAGCAGAGGCTGAAACAATGGAGGAGAAGGATGGAAAGTCTGAGCAAGCAGCGTGGGTGGGATGGCAGACACCAGGCTGGGCACGGCCCAGAGAGTGAAGTCCAACCTCCTGGAGCTCCTTGGGGTTTGGTGGCATCAAAGGTGTGCCCGGGTCTCCTCCCGCCACCGTGGGCACACACCAGGCTTCCTTCTCCATCACACACCTCCCACTCCGAGGCAATCCAGGGGGAAAGCTCTGCTTAAGAGAAGGGGGTTCTGAGGAGCCTGGCAGGGGGGGACCCCAGCACGGGGCTGGGGCTGCTGGGTGGCTCCTGGGCTGCAGATCTGCAATGGAAACATGTGCCTCAGCACTGCAGGGGCAGGGCCCTTGTTTGCAGTGATAAGATGGGTTTCTGTGTGGGTGGTGCAAATCTGGGGCTGTAGCTGCTGCTCTGGTTTCATCAGAGGGCTGTGATGCCTCTGTTGGGTTTGCACCACCTCCTGGGCAGGCGTCTGACGTGGCTGACCCAGCAGATGCTGCTGGGTTCAGGAATGAGGTGGTGAACCCCATTCTTGTTGCTCTGGAACGTGGGCAGAAAATGCCACCCCAGCCAAGCTGAGAAGTGCCTCAGAGCAGAGGTCTGGGGGCTGTGGAGCTGAGCCTGAACATTGCTGCTACACCCGTAAAGGTGCACGGGGATGGGCTTGGCCCTGGCTCCCCCAGCACCTGCATAAAACAAACCCCATGAAGCAGAGGGGACCCTGGGGCTGCAGGACCCCAAGGTTCCTGTTGGCCACACACAGGAAAGATGCTGAGCACCGTGGTGTGCTCAAACATCTTGTGGCATTTTTAGGCATCACTGTAAATCATTAAAATACAATGTGCTTCCAGACGTTGTGCACCCGAGACCTTACACGACTGATCCTGCTGATCAATATTAGACGGCAGTGGTTTGGAAACAGAGAGAAATCAAAGCTCTTGTAGAGCAGCTGTCCCAGCCTGCCAAAAGAAAGGAGGGGAAGGGCCTGTGCATCACTGTCTGGGTGCTGCCAGAGCAGCAGGATCCTCCCTGGATCTAACTTTAAAGGAGATCAAATCTGATGACTGCCTGGGCTGTCACTGGGTGTGTCGCTCACAAAGCGTTTGGTAAAGTGAACTCCACTCTGTGAGCCCTTGCTGTGCACTTTGCTGAATGCCGTGGCCTGACTTGTTTCTTTTAGACACTTTCCTCATCCCCTCAAAGCCATGTGCTGGAGGTAAGCATGGCCACTGGTGCTGGTTACCCCCCCGGCCCTCCAGAGCCCTCTGGCATCTCCCCACTGCTTTCCTACCTCCCCTTTTCTCTTCCAAGGTGGCACAAATCCACCCTGCTTCCTCCTGAGCTGGGGTGTTGCTGTGAATCTAACAGCCCAAGGCAGGGAAGGGTCCACAGGGGCTTTGTGAAGGTTGGCAGCAAGGACAACCCCCCTGACAGTCTCTGTCCCTTCCTGGTGCCAGCATCACTGTGACCAGTGTGGGCTAGGGCACTGCATATGTCACCCTTTGATGCCATCCTGCACCCCTCCCTGCAAGCTCTAATTATATTTTTCATTTAGCTGGAGTGATACTTTTTACCCCCCCTCTAAGTTCTCTGTTTTCCTGAAATGGTCTGAAATGTAATAGACCCAGACAATCATCAGAATGATATATTTCCTACATAAAATATGCAGCAGCTATTCAGAATTGAAGATTGAGTGGAATGAGGGCTGCCAGGCAAAGATTTAAAGGTGCTGACATGTTCCCATACGTTGTTTACTGAAGATATCTGCTCCTAAGCCCCAGTTTTCAGACTGCCTTTCAAAAGAGGGCACAAAATAAAATTTAGCGAGGAGCTTTAATAATTCAAGCTGCTGTGTGCTGAGCTTTTTGTTGCCCTTATGGGAATGAAGCCTCATTTCAAAGGACCTTGACTCTCCTCCTGATCGTGCAGAGGGGCATTGCCAGAGCTATTTTTGCACCACGACACTGATTGGGTGTGAAACCTGTCTCTGGTGGCTGTGCCAGCAAAACCTGGGCAGGCGAAACACAGAGGCATATGGCCTGATTTCCCTAAAGATGCCAATTCCAAGAAATGGGGGGGTGGGGCTTTCTAGCTGTAGAAGGGCATCTTGGGCACCTGGCATTATGAAAAAAAAAAGTCTTTAGCACTGCTTTTGGTGCAAAGATCAGCTCACCCAGGCGAGGACAGTGTGGAGAGGGGAGCCCATCCTGCTGGCTCAGGAGCTGAGCTGGGCTGGGGGCTGGTCCTGCTTCCTCTGCTGCCCTGGCTGCCTCCTACCAGGACCTGTTCATCAGAACCTGGGATGAACCTGGCATGATCAACCCCAAATGCTGCCCCCTTGCCCCTCTGACATCCTGAGCCCTTCACACATCGCGAGCTGCAATGAAGCTGGCAAATGGGAGGAAAACCTGATCCCCTTAATGCAGCACCCCCAGGGGAACCCCAGCCCCCTCTCCCCCCAAGCTTTCCTCAGCTCTTTCCTCTCCCACTTTCCCCTTCATTTGAGTGACTCCAGCACCATCCCCGTGTCGGGAGAGCCGCTCTCTGCCAGCAGAGCTTCCCCTCAGCCTCACTGATGGGGTACAGCAGTGTCAGACAGACAGGGCCTCCCCCCTTCCCGCCCCAAATCCCGACCGTCATTTCTTTTACCTGCCCCCCCCCGTGGTCCTGCTGCCCGGGAGCCCCTTTGAGGCAGAGCCACAGCCAGGTTTCTGCCGCCACCTCGCGATGGAGAAGCGCTGGAATGTCGCGACGGGATGGGGGACGGACACAGGGCCCGGCGGCACGGCTGGGTTTGGGGATGGCTCCTTTATTGGGCCGGGACACCCCCGGGTTCTCCAGCCGACCCGACAGCCCCGAAGCCGGTGGGACACAGCAAACAGGGCTGGAACAGACACGGCTCTTCCCAGTGCCATGGAAGGCTGTCGTGTGGATCCTGGTACCGTGGAGGGATGCTGTGCTGGTTCTGGTGCCACAGAAGGATGCTGTGCCCATCCTAGTGCCATGGAGGGATGCTGTGCTCACCACGTGCCTTTTGGGGGTCACCAGCAGCTGTGTCCTCCTCCCTCAACAACTCACAGTGCGTTCCCCACATCCCAGGTGGGCAGGAGCAGGAAGGGCGCTGCTGAGGGAGCGGGTTGGTGACAGTCACTGTGGTAGGATTGTGGCTGGTGGCTGCAGAGACACACCTGGAGCCTTTTGTCCTCCTGTACCTGCTCTGAGCAGCGCCTGGAGCATCCTCAGGGCATGTCAAGCACTTATCATCCCTTCCCGGGTGGTGTCCCTGACGCTCTTCAGGAAGCTCAAGATGTGGGACCCACCTGTCCCTTTGGTCTCCAGTGCAGAGGGAGGTTTGGCCCTGTCACCCGGTTCTGCTCCCTCAGCCTTGGCTTTGGCTGCTGCAATGGTGATGTACTTGGTGACAATGGTGATGTGGTAGGACCTGAGGTCTGCCAGGGCAGAGACACACCGGTTGAAAGCCACACGGAGCCGTGGGTCTGGGCAGGAGAGGATGTGCTGCTTCAGGGAGGGGGCACGGTGGATCTCCTCCACGAAGGCTCTGTGGGGTGGGGGCATGTAGTCCCTCATCCTGTGCAGGAATGCACCTGCAAGGCACCAGCAAAGGAAGGGAAAAGTGGGTCAGCAAAGTACCCAGGAGTTTGACCTTCTGCAGCACCAGGAGCGTGAAACCCCCAATCATCCTCCCCATGATCTGGGACCACCGCCACCCCTGCCTCTGTCCCCAACACCCATTAATTGAGAAAGAAAATCCATATTAGGTGTATGCTCCATTGGGCCTTAGCCCTAAAAGGAATATTTTAGCCCTTGTTCTCACTTTTTTGGTTTCAGGTTGTTTGGGTTTTTTGTTGGTTTTTTTTTTCCTATTAAAGTGTTTTTTCTAATTTGTGACAAATATATATATTGTGTTATGAGCCTGACTAGTGTAAAGCTATGTGAATGGATGAGCTAAATTACTGGCAGAATGCTGGCACGCTCTGCTCCCTCATCTACGGCCCCATATATAACCTCAGTAAAAGGTTGACATGCAAAAAGCTAAGTCTGTCCATGTGGGAATTTACAGCAGTGAGGAAGTGCCTGCAGAGCCTGGTTCACAGAATGCCTCCCCAGCCCCAGCCACAGCCCCCTGGGCACAGCCCGGGTTTGGGAGGGGGAGATGGGCACACATCCTGTCACCCAGCATCTCTGGGTGCAGCCACGGGAATTGCCCTGGCTCTGTTCTTCCCCTGTCCTGTATTTGCTTTAGGAAAAGGAAAAGTGTGAGACTTACTGCTCTCTGGGCTGTGGTGAATCCCCAGGAGCTCATCGAAGGCGTGGAGGACGCTGCTCTGTGCTGCGCTGCCTCCCGAGAACGCCATGGGCTGGGCACACACCCCCTCATAGATCAGCCCGTCTGGCATGGCAGGGTTGTCCTTCCAGCTGGGGGGACACAGGGCACTCAGGGGTTAGTGGCCAGGGGTGGATGATATCACGGGGGCTTCGAGAGGGGACCCTGGGCTGGCAAGATGGAAAGAAACCTTCCTGACCTGCTCAGCCTTGTCCAGCTGCTCTTAAGCATGAGAGAAACTTGGAAACCAAGCACTGTGTCAAGGCGCAGGACAAGGGCATGGATGTAGGGAGAAAACATTAATTATCTTTTGCCTACAACCAAGGGATCATTCTAGGGGATTGTCATGAGGTGCTGAGCCCCCACAGCCCCAAGCTGCCCTGTGCCCTGGCTGCTCCTCCATCTCCATCTCCCACTTGGGCAGGTGCCACATGCTGCTAGGGTGTGCAAGAGGGGAGGGGTCCCTGCTCCAGGCAAAGGAAAGGAGCATTATGAAATCAGTGAATTGCTGAACAGTGCCCATTGTAATTCAGGTTGCCTCTGCATCAGACAGAGTTGCCCAGACACTCTTCCAAGCCCTTTAGGCTTGTACTTTGGATTTTTGTCTGTTCTTGTTCTCTTGAGATGTCTTTAGACACAGTACAGGACAGCCTGCCTTTATTTATTTCAGCAGAGAACAAGCCTGTAATGTGATTTCATCCCTCTCATAATGCTGCTTGTCCTCAGCAAGCCCAGGAAGGGAGCACTGTGGGTGCCTCTCCCCCGTGCACCACTAACTCACAGCTCCTGTCATCCGGCTTTATGCGCCTGTTGTGCAAAAATGGATAAATGCTGGCTCATAAACTGAAAGAGGAGTTATAATTTCAGAGAGATAATGTGTCTGGCACAAAAATATCTCTTGACCTTCTGAAGAATGCACCATTTGATGAAGCTTTCAATGCTGGCTGCTAGGGCTGTTTGATGGCTGGAGCAGATTTTGCTTCAAATGTAGTGAAAATAGATTCATTATCAAATACCATAATATTTTTAGCACTCCCAGGGATGTATTTATAGTAACCTTTACTAGTGGGAAGTTCTTATAAGAAGAAGGGAATTTAAAAGGCATGTTATTCCGGGCTGATGACCATCAAGACAAGGTCAGCTTGGATAAAAAATGAGAGGAACCTAATGAGGATGCAGGGAGCCTTTTGAGTTCGGAATGCCGAGATATGCTGAAGGGAAATAAAAATAGAAACCCCCTGAGAAGCCCGGAAGTGGCACTGTTGTGTTGCTCACAGCCCTGCAGGGAAGATGAGAGATAGAAAACCCACTGCACCATTTCCTTCCATGTCCCGGTCCCCTCTCTCTGTCTGGGCTGCCCCTTCCCACCTCATCCCCTGCTCCCCTGGCCCTGGGAGCTGCTGACAGGGTGGCCTGGGAGGAAGAGGAGCTGCACTTACCCAGAGAGAAAGATCCGGATCACAGTGTAAAATACTGCTGGATCCACATAGTCTAGGAGAGATCAGACCATAGGTGTTACTGCAGGCAAAAGGCCATGAGCTCCCTCTGCATCAGCCCTGCTGATGTGGCAATGCTCCCATCACTGCAGCCCAGGTGCTCTGAGAAGGACCCAGCCTGGGCCCCTTTGGGTGCTCAAATGCTGCTGCACCCGAGGAGTGTGCAGGGGGATGTGAGGAGAGGAGCTGCCCCCCCGCTGGTGGCTGCTGGTACCGTGCATCTGTGTCAGAGTCTTGCTCATGTTCCCGATGGCCTCTGCCAGCTCCTGCAGGGCTTCGTGCAGGGACTCCTCATCGAGCTGCAGGATGGCACGAATGGCCTGAACAATTGCCTGCCAGAGGAGAGGAGGGAGGGCATGAAGGGCTGAGGGGGCTTGGATGGATGTGTATGGTGGCTCTGGATACCTGCTGCCACCCACACCAGTTCTGTCCCTCCCCCCAGCCCAAGAACAAGCCTGCAGGGACACGGACACCTCGTAGACACATGCCTGTGGGTGTTTTTTTGTGACCAAAGAGCTGTGGGCCACAGTGGTACCAACCTTAATCCCAGGCACAGCTGCCTTCTCCACCAGGAGGGTGACAAGGATGAAGCCTCTCAGGCTCTCTCCACCAGGCAGCGAGATGATGGTGTCCAAGTTCCTACATGGCCAACCAGCACAGGTGTCAGCAGGGCACCTGCTCAGGATGCACCCCAGAACCCCTCGAGCCCTTGGAGCAAAACCCTCCTGGCTGCAGAGCTTCTTCCCTGCACCTGAGCAGGGAGGAACTGGCACAGAGTAGAAAGGGAGAGGGGCTGCTCTGGTTCTGAGGTACCCACCACCCTCCCCATGCACTCACTGGGCTAAAAGTCTGTCCCGTGAGGACCAGACTCTGCGTGGAGCAGAGCAGGCCACGGTGACAGCAAATTGCTGTTGTTGCAGTGGCATCTGCGTGCCAAAGACAGCACTGGTTTTGTTGTGCTCGTGTATCAAGAGAGAGGCTGGAGCTAAGCAGAGCCCCGCAGTGTTGGAGTCCTGAGCCAATTCAAACATAAGTAATATTGTCAGAAAACAAACAAGCATCTTAAATACTTACTCAATTTCCAGAGGCCTGAAGGCATTTTGGTTATTGCCAACCAATGCACAAGAAAAGGAGGGAGAAAGAGAGATGTTATCAATTGTGTCAGCACCAGACCCCTGCCAAGAAAGACCCTTCCCCAGACCTTCTCCATGAGAGAGGCCCCTGTGCTCATGGCTTTTCACTGGGGTTTGCACAACAGGAAGGGTTTGGGAACAGTTTGTCCCTGTTGTGCTGGATGGGCCCTGCTCAGGCTCATCACTGTTGCCCCAACAGTGGGAAGAGCTGTGCTCTCTCTGCCCATCTTTGCCCATTTACCCGTTGGGGTTCTTTCTCCTCCAGTTGGCCAACACAAAGTCCGCATGGCTGAGGATGGGAGGCAGGCCAAGGGCCTGTGACACCTCCCAGAAGGGGACAGCGAGATTTTGGGGCAGGACCTGAGTGGTACAAAGAAGAGAGGACATGCACTCTGTCAGACTGGTGTAACGTGCCCATCTATGGGCACCCAAGCAGGCAGGGGAGGTCACAGTCCTGCTGCAGCCTCAGGAGAAGGGATTTGCTCCCAAGGGGTGAGTCCCAGGGAAGCAGCATCAGCCCCCAGATCCCAAGGATCAGATGAACTTGCTCCATGTTGCTTTTACCTTCACGGTGCCCTCCTCACCCTCCTGCCAGAGGTAGCCCATGGTGATGAAGCTGAGCACCAGATGTGCCAAGTGCAGCTCCTCACGTCCTCGGAGGTGATGGGTCCTCAGCTGTGGCATCTGCCAGGGAGACCCTCGGAAGCACGGGGCACAGCAGGCGATGCCGAGGGCCCCTGGGGTGGGGGCTGCCCTTGCCCCCTCCCCAGAAGCCTCAGCTGAGGGCACGGGGTTGCAGTGTGTACCTGGAGAACTCGTGAGCGGAGCTGATGGCTGCTGATGAGTTGGGGCAGGTCGAGGGCAATCTCCATCCAGGGTCTGTAGGGTGCTGGCAGCTCTGTCTGGGTGGAGAGAGGTGAGGGCAGGGGGGGTAATGCCCCTCCAGGCTGCCCCGCACAGCACCCTGATGGTCCCTGTCTGCTTCCCCATCCCTTGACACAGCCTGTGCAATCGTGAACAAACGGATGATGAACGAGGGTCGGGCTGTCCCTGAGATCTCCTGCTGTGATGTGAGCCCAGCGACCAACAGCTCTGCCCTGAGCAGGGGAGATCTGCAGCCCCACAGCTCCCCTCAAACTCCTGAAATCTGGCACAGGCACGGCCGGGATATGAACAGCAAAGCTCCTTCTCCTCCCCACTGCACCTCTTGCTCTCAGGTTGAAAGTAAAGGGTTTGTCCTATCAGCCAAACCAGCCCGTGCTCTCCTCATCGCTTTTTTATCGATGTTAGGGGCAGCCTCAAACCGAACCCCACCAGCCAGCTGCTCACCACCCCCCTTGCAGCGCAGACTTGGCAGCACCGCCGCCTCCTACCAGGGGCTGGGGCAGGAGGAACCCGAACTCCTCGGAGAGCTGGAACCTGCTCAGCGCCAGGGCCAGAGGGGTCTCCTCCGTCCCCTCCCCGGCCTCCATCACTGGGTGCAGGCTCAGAGGTGCTGCAGCTCGGCAGAACCGCACTGGCTGCCCCGCTCAGGTTTGTGCTGAGCCAGCAGTCACTGAGCCCGGGGCCACATGGACCTTGTCCCGGGGCCCACCCACCCAATGGCCGGAGGGTCCGAGCAAACACGGGTGGGTAAAGGTTGCCGATAAGGCGTTGGCGTGGAGCAAACATTGATCTCTGTCCCCGTGGGCACCTACCACTGGGGCAGCCACGCGTAGGGGCTGGGAGCTCTCTGCCCTGGCACTCCCCCTCAGAGCTGCAGGGATGCTCCAGGCTCCCACGGGAGGTGTCATCAAAGGGGCCCAGGGTTTATCTGCCTCACGAGCTCGCGTCGTCATTAAATTCCAAACAACTCCCTGTCTCCTGGGTGGTTGATGCTGGCGAGGCCCATGCTGCAGGCAGAGAGGGTGGGGGGCTGCACTGCACGGGGGGGTTCCCTGCTCTGCTGCTGCCCCAGCCCACCCTCCCACGGCCCCACGCCAGCGGGAAGGATCCACTCCCCGCCCTTCCTGCAGGATGGCTGATGTCCCCATCTCCTGTCCCACCCCCGTCTCCCATCCACTCAGCTCCTCCACATCCCACAGACTGAGCTGCCACACTCTGTTCTGATTGGGATCTGCAGCTTCTCCTCTGTCCTCCTTTTCCAGCTCGCTTTTCCCAGAAATGAGCAAATGGAAACTCCACTTCCCCTGGCCCTTACCTGCCCACACTGTGCTGGGTGCCAGGAAAGCTGCCTTTCCTTTGGCTTTTTCCACACTTGTGTATTTCAGACATCTGTTTGCATCGGTTCCTTCCCTGGAAGTCCAACAAGCAGCTCCCAGTTTACAAATAATCGGTTCCAAATTTACAAACAACCAGTTCCCAGTTTACCAACAGTTACTGCTTCCCAAAGCCACTTTCCCTGCTCTGCCCAGGCTGTAAATCCCACTCACCAGCTTTTCCAGTCATTCCCTGCTCCTGCAAACCCCTGCCCATATCCCACACTCAGAACAGAGGATCTGCATTAAGTAACCAGTATCACTTACCCATCTCTTTGCAGTCCCCACCTTGCAGAGTCTTTTCCACCAGCTCCACTCGGTGATGGATGTGGACAGCAGGGCCAGGACACCACTGAACCTTAGGAAGAGAAAACCCTTCAGTGTAGGCAGGACAGACCTTTGGGTGATGAGATCCAGGGAAAGAAGTCAAGGTGCAGCTCAGGAGTATGGGCTGGGTGATGCCAGGGGCCCTTGCCCAGCTGGGAGCCAAAGGAGGTCCTGGGAGCTGCTGGGGCACCCGGTGAAGCTGCCACGGGGCTGACAGAGGACACCACATCCTTTAGTATGGGAAAACAAAGGAAGAGAGAATTAGGGACACCAGCTTTGGAAAAACACACTCTGAAACTACAAATGTCAAGGCCAAGGACCGGAGCCAGACGTCTGACAGCACCAAGGAGCCTGGAGGGGAGAGAAAGGGGTGCAGGGCCAGGGTCAGGGGGCATGGTGGGTGCTGGGGGGGGGAGATCCTGGCTGGACTCTGGCAGGAGCAGCCCCAGCCCCATCCCAGCTGGTAACAGCCCTGCCCACCCCCAAAAGCAGAGGCAGGAGAGCAGCGTGTACAAAACCAGCAGCTTTATTGCTCATCTGTTTCTTACAAAGGGTTGGGAACAGCCCTTGGGCACCCCCCGCAGTACCGGAGCCACAGCTGGAAACGCGCCTGGGACACAGACGTGGCCTCTGCTTTCTCCAGAGTGACTCAGGGGTGGGGGGAAAGGGGACAGGGATCAGCACACGCTTCAGAAGAAAGTCAGTGGTCAGCTTCAGTCTTCAGCACGTGTAAAATCAGAGCTATTCCCTCCCCAGAGGGTCACTGCCAAGACCCCTGCCAATGGGCACTGCACGGGTGAAAACTTGTCCAGTTACAAGGCACCATTTCCAGCATAGTTTAGTTCACACATAGAGCTTCACATCCAATGCAGTCCATCCTGTTTGCCCATGGCTCCATTCCCTCTGCTACACACCATCAGCTCCCACCACATCTGCCTTGCCTGGCTGCAGGGTGGGTGGGGACGGACGGACAGACAGACAGACAGAGACCCAAGTGAGCAGAATACAATGAAAACGAGGAAGTTGTTATCTGGGAACAAAGAGAAGACCCCCCACAAATACGTCTGGTGGTATTCTAAGACATTTTACATATTTTAATAGTGTTATACATCTTAGTCTAAATTTATGGGAAACCACAGGAGTTCAAGTATTCATTATTGCAAATGCAAACACTATATATATATATGTATGTATATACAAAGGAAAAGATTACTTATTTTTTTGGCAATATTATGGGGGATTTTACAGATTGAATTTGCACTCGGTGGCGAGCACAAAGTGAAAAAGCCAAGCACTCTGTTCAGTACTTATTTTTGTGCCACAGATTTCTATTTGTGACCACCAGCATCCATCCCAACACCACTCATGGCACAGCGGCATCACACCAATGGATCTCCTCCTCTCTGCAGCCAGCACACCAAATGCTAAACTCTCCTTTTTAAAAAGAGTTTTAAATGTAGCTTAATCAGTGGTGCAGGAAGGGGTGGCAGTCCCATCTAATGCAGGTTTGCCTGTAAGCATCCTGACTGACACTAAAAGGTTTTGGGGATCAGGCAAAGGGGTCACGTTACTCACCAGGTTCCCATTTAAAGTGCTCAGAGAAGCTCAAGTGGTCTCAGCAGAGACACTTTCTGCTTCTCAGCGTTCTGCAGGGACTGCTGCTCGGTCTTTAGACTCAAATTAAAACCTAGGAGCAACCCATTTTTTAAAACCAAAATATGGCCCTGTCTTCGTACCTTTAGTTTCATTGCCTAGTAATTATATTAGTGGAAATTAGTACAGGATTCTCATTTAGCAACTCACCATTACTAATTTAAAACCAATAAACTTAGTGCTCATATAGCACAGCTCAGTGTCAGTCAGCACGAAAGTAAGAATTTAAGTGCGTAATTACACGTCAATAAACATATATACATGCATAAACATGTTTAGAATATATTTATCTTCCTCTGAAAAAGTACACTGATATCTTATTTCACTTGTGCCATTACTGTGGAAATGGTAACGTTTTCCAGTCCATGCAAAATAATTTGGCATTCTTGGCCAGATCTCCTTGTTTTGCAAACGGTCTGGGTCACACTTCAATTCTTCACTGGACGTTTAAAAAAGACAACAACAGATCAGACAATTTCACTGTTAGGGCTCATTGCAGAAATGGGGAAACCAAAATCAACTCCCATGCTCTGTGCTCCCCAGCTGATCTCCCTGCAGGGCTGCAGGTCACAAAGCCACAACACTCAGACAGCTCTAGGAAGGGGTTGGATGTTTTCAGTCCCTGTAGCTTTGGTAGAGGTATTTAGTTTAGAGTTTGACATTCCTCGTTCCCACCTCTCGTTTGCCTCCCCCCAGGCTGCAGGAGGAAAGTCCCTGGGATCCCCATGTTCTGCTTGATGCCGGGAGGACAACTGCAATCTCAGCTCTGTCTCAGCTCATGGGAAGGCCCCAAAGAAGCCAAAAGCTATTTGGGAGGCAAAGGTGCCGGTCGAGAGGGAAAATACTGTCCCTGAGGTAAACATTTTTGCTGTGATGGAGGAGGTCCCTGAGGCACACATTTCTGTAGTGGAGGTGGTGGCCTGGAAGGGGACAGAGAAGACACTGTCAGTCCAGGTGACCAGACATGATACACCCCCCCTCTCCCCTGGCCACTGCAGAGACCCCCCGGACCCTGCACGGCTCTCAGCCTCCTCACTGAGGACTTGTGTTGAACACACTGTGCTCAGACTCTGCTCTCCATTGCCCAAAATCCTCCAGGAACCTTGTCTGAATAACACTTCTTTTCCAAAAACATTTCAAAGACTCCCCCCAGCTTCCCACCCACACAAGCTATTCCAGAGCATTCCCTCTAGACACGTTTCTGTGTTTGATGGCACAGGAGCTGCATCTTAGAAATACAATTTAAAAGTAAAATGAAAAATAAAGGAAAACTTTCTGGTCAAAGTTAAAGAGAAATGATCCTGCACTCAGCAATCGTGTCCACAAATCAGCAAAGTGACAGATTTTTGAGCAAATGCTTTTTAAGCTACGTATTTTGAGAGGTATTTTATTCACCTGTACACAGGGCTAATCCAGCCCCAGAAAAGCATTCTGAATCCTGTTAAATCAATATTTAGCTGTGGCAGTGTGTAAAATGAATGTGATGGGTAACAGCACTCTAGCTCCAGAGCATGAAACGAAGGAGAAACTTTGTTCAACCAAAGGTCACCACTGCTTGCACATAATACATGATGAAACACCCTAATGACAATCCATACACATCAGTGCAGCTGCCAATAGTGATTTGCAATTATTCAACCAACCTTGTGGGCAGCTTCTGTGGCTGCTGTGCCTGGTACTGTGGTGATGGATAGTAGGGCTGGTGGTAAGATGGATAGTAGGGCTGGTGGTAAGCCTGCTGAGGGTGCTGGTTAACTGGGTAAGATGGAACAGGAAAGGCATTTGGCTCCATATCCTACAAAGAAAATATAATGCGAAAGTTCATGAATTTGCACATAGGGATTTAAAGTGTTTGTTTCATTAGTTAAATGACATTTAAGACCACCTGCAAACAAACTATGAAATGTCAGAGTTGCAGGAGTGGGGCTGAGGAGCTGGCAAGGATTACTTCCCTCCTCAGGTGGGTCCAGTGTAAGGGAAAGGGGGTGGCAAAAGAGATAAACTGCTTGCCAAGCCAAACAGCTCATAAAAACCTTAAACAGTGGGAAACTGAGGAGTTTCCCCCCCCACACCTTAGGAAATAATATTTTTTTTTTGCCTCTTAGTAAATAGAAATGAAAAAATAATGAAACTTTGAAGCTTTTATTAAGGCAAAAACATAAAGTGCCTTCATCTGTTACTTCAGAGTAAGGGCTAGCAAATAAAGGACTGGAAAGTGGATCACTCGTACCGTGGGAACACCTCTTGGAGGATAAGGTATGCCATGTGAAAAGCCTCTGGGGTGGTGGTCTCTCTGTTCAGTTTCTGTTCGAGGAGGTGGTGACTGAAGTGACCTGAAATCCAATTGATAGGGGCTGTGTGAGCACACAACCTTGACAAGACAGCTGTGCAGGCCAGGAACCTGAGCACTTCAAACTTAGATAGATTTATGCTATCTCATACCAGATGTCAGGAAGAAAGTATGTGCCACATATCACCCTTTTTCTGTTCAGTACTATGACAGCTTCATTTTGCCCCTTTACACCAAAACCACAAAACCCATCACCAATAAATGACAACAAACATACTGGTACAAAGAAAGTTCTCTGCTCCCTCATTTTAAGATGAATTTATCTCTCCTGTCATTCCTTGGGGAAAGCTACATCTATCATAGGATGCAGGGCCCTTTGCCTGGCACCGTGGCACTGGAAAATGCCTCCACACTTTGGCACTGGCCTGTGCAAACAAATGTCTCTGGACTAGTTCAAAAGGGCAGAGGAGAGGCCAAGAGCAGAATCCACTCACGAATGGCAGCGTGACATTAATCTTCTAAAGCATCGCTTCAGTCTGTCTCGTTTTGCAAATGCCAGAGCAGCAGCTATGAGGAGTGGGAGGATCAGGAAAAAAAATACCAGCAGCCCATTTCTCAGCGAGGTGTCTTTATCTGATGGGAACAAAATGAGAAGGAAAAAGTATTACACGGCCTTACCACTGCTTGACTCATTGCAACAGTGAATATTTAGTAGGAGGGGGGGGGTGTCTACAACTATTTCCCATTTTTCATAGAAGAAAAACCTGCAAATCTAGTAAGACTGCAAGAATGTATGCCCAAATATATTATTTTCTGATTATCTTTTCACAGGGACTGTCTGGTCAAAGATGAAAGACCTGTACATGTACCCTGGGCTAAAACAGCATATTGAATTACTAGATCAATACCTAGTTTTTCTTCCCCTGTGTTACTGTGAAGCTCTTATGAGCTCAACTGAAAGAGGAAAACAGAGCTTCTACCCTTTGGTCTGATCCTAAATCTTTCTCTTCTCCTACCATTGTTTGCTCCAGGCAAGTAACTCTCTACATTTTTTTATGTGGCAAACTTCTCCACTGCAGGCTGTAAAACAAGCCTTTCCTTTTTTTTTTTTTTTTTTTTTGTTTGATGATTTGAGGCCTCTGTCCATGCTCCAACATGATTCTCCAGTCTGTTATTGCATCAGCATCGTTTCTAGCTTCCTCCCAAACCATGTTATGAAAGTCTTCAAGATCATTCTTGCAGCCCATCTTTATATACTCCACACAGGCACTGCACAAGTTTTTTCCAAATTACCATTTCCCCATTGCACGGATACATCTATCTTCCAAGTACATTATCCTGCCAGTTCAGACACTGACCTCATGCCTTTCCTGGGGGAAAAACTACATTTAAAAAAAAACACAAACCAAATATCACCCAGAGGCACTTAAACCAGCCTGGTTTCTATACATTTCCCCAAGATCCCAGAGGAGGGAAGTGCAGCACCTTAAGCCCAAAACCTTCACTCGAGTTTTCTGCAAATGAAGCCAAGTGAAGAGCCCACCACCAGCACTTCAGCAGCTTCAGAGGAACCAAGTACCCTGCACCACCCCTGGCAGGACCGATCCCAGCTCTGGAGCTGCCCCAGAGCCACTTGCCATTGTAGGGAGGTCCACTCTCCATGCTGCCTCCATAGCCCTTGGTGTCACAGTGTGGAGGGGCCCAGCCTGCTTCACAGTGACAGCTCCTGTTGTTGTTGCACACCTGGATGCAAACAGCACAACATCACACAACCTCTTTAGTAATTAACATCTCCACATATCTGACAGCAGTGTGAGGCAGCCCTGACCATCCATCCTCTCCCTTCCTGCCACTCAGCCTGGAGAACCTCAAGCAGTAACTCCCCACCTCAAATCCAGGCAGTCCTTGGTGGGGTGACCCAAGGTCTCAGGTGACTGAGCAAGCCCAGCATTGCTTGGGAGGAGCTTCCAAAGATGAACTACCCCAAAGCCTCAAAGCCTTTTATTTTTTTGTTTGTTTTGTGAGATGCAGTTTCAAATTTCACTAGTAATACTGGAATTGGGAATTATTCTTGCCTGGCAAAAAAAAGTATGATTTTAAGAGCTTTTGACAAAGATTTTTTTGATACTTTTACAGGTTCTTTTGCCCAGAGACATTTTGTAGAGAGTTTTACGGTTAAACAAAACAGAAGAACGAAGTTACTATCCACCATTTTAAAACTTGCTCCATGTACATAACTTCAGACTCATTTCTGCTGACTGATAAAGGCACTTTTCTTATTAACAGTACCAAAAAGCAACTGTTATAGCAAACCCCATCTTCAAGAACCCCATAGGTTTATTTTTTTTAATCGCTGTATCATGATTATTTTATTCCACTTTAAAAAAAAAATCTAGAAATGTATGAGGACCTCACACAGACACACTGCCAAGTAGGACAAGGAGTGCAGAGGTGGTGGTGATGGTGAGGGGAGAAGGCAGGGGGAGGCTCTGGCTGTACTCACCCCGTGCCCGTGGCACTGCCGCTCCACGTCACAGTCATAGTTCAGGACAGAGGCACTGACACACTGGAAGTGTCTGCAGACCTGTGGGAGAGCACAGGGGTGAGGCCAGGAGGCATTTCAGTGCCACCCTGTCCTGCCTGTCACAGCACGGGGCTTGACCACAAAGCCAGACTCACACTTGGGTGAGAACCCCCAGCTCCATAAAATGTTTCTGCCCTACAAAAGGCTCCTCAGTGTGGGGCCTGAGCTGTCACTGGAAGCCTTTTGTCTCTCCCCTGAATGTAAAGGAACAGCAATTAAACAGTGCACAGAAAGGATATGTGGAATGCACATTCCTCTGCCAGGGCTAAGCTGCTAGGCTTGTTACTTTAGCTGATTTTAATTGCAAGTTGTCTTAACCAGGCATTTGTATGCACCTGGCTCTGCCTGCTCATTGACAGGGCAGCAATCTTGGTTCCCAAAAAACTTAAATTTATTTTGCTTCATGTTTATTTTTTGTTACGTTTTTTGTGCATATGCATTGCAGTACTGGGCAGTGTTGGAAACCAGTGGACCTGCTCTGTTTTGAGTTAACTACGATAAAAAAATTAATGGCCATAAATATTAATGGAACAATGCAGCTGAAAATGTTATTCACAGGAAAAAAAACAATTATTACTCTAAGAAATTATTTTTTAATTGATAATTACCTTTCCATTACCACATTTAGTGCCTTCGTTCACCATTCCAGGGTCTGGGACATCAGAGCCTAGCTGGAAATCTACACCCCAGCACGTGGTGCCTCCAATGGGAGTCTGGATAATAGCAGGCTTAATGCCAAAAACAGGCATAGTTTTCACATTTTCACATTGCAGCTTCCCACACATGGCATTCCTACAACATCAACATACGAATACTGTAGTGACACTTTAATTTATTCAGAGAAAAAGACTGTCACACTTTTGATGTGATCTTTTTCCTTCTACTGGAAGACACTACTGGGAAATAAAATGAGGCAGCTCGCCCGACACAGCTGAGCTTGGGCCTCCTTTCAGTGCTGCAGGAGCACAGATTTATCCCTTAGTTTTATAAGCTGCTGGGATCTTTACATTAAAGAAAACATGATAATTTGCTACTTGTTTTTCTAGAGGTGAACAGCTAATAACAGCTTCACAAATGAGGATAAAAGACATCTTTTCTAAGCCACCTCACTGTGTTTTCAGAAGGACACACACACATCAGTGAGGTTAGGTTATGAGGTGACAGGTCTCTCCTCAGGGCACCTGCTGAACCACCCAAAGTGATGCTACAGCACCCAAACAAGGATTCTCAGTGACATTTAGGAACTTGAAGAGCTGGGCTCAACTCACGAGCTGGAACATTTCTTGTAATCATGTCCGTGATAACCACAGTTGCCAAATCTGTCACCTTTGGAATTCACTTCACGAAAACAAACGTTGGGGGCTGCTTTGGCTTCTGCAAATAAAAGCACACCAAGAAGAACCAAGTTCAACAGGGACAGGAACATCTCACATCATCATCTCTCCTTTACCCAGAACAAGTCTCCTGATACATCTTGCATGTTCCATGCAGCACAGAGCTTGAGAACTTGATTAAAACAATGAAGAGGTGAAAATGTCAGCATTACAGGGTTCCAAGTTTAAAAAAGAGAGGGTCAGTTAAGTCATTTGATATTTCTTCATGGCTTCTTGTACAGATCTTGTACAGATCCCTGTACATCAAAGCCCCATTGTAACAGAGATCATCAGTGAAAGAAAGTTACTACTGGAATCACCAGCACAGCATTTCATGTAATGAAGGAGGAATGTGTGCAGGCTAAGCCATAAATACCATTATCTCATATCTTTTGCCAAAGCCAGCTGGCCTTAGGTACAGGAAAACAAGTAAATAAATTTTAAATAAACTTAGCACGTTCTTTTAGCTACGTCTCCTAGAAAAACTTTAACACTGTGCTCTTCCTTACTGGAGCCAAAGATATCCTGGCACTGCGCATCGTAGTACTGGCAGACGCCGTTGTAGCAGTAGGCTTCATCGTGGTGGCAGGGGTGCCCATTCTGGACAGTGAAGTCAGGCTGGCAGAACTGGGATGTGCCATTGCAGTACTCTGGAAGGTCACACTCGTTGCTACTCGCCCGACACTCAGTTCCTCCAGGAAGGAGCTAAAGAGAGAGGGGAGGAGGAAACTGCATCAGAAAACAGGAACTTTACAGCAGAGATGAACACTGCGCCTGACCCACAACATGCCCCCCAAAAAATGGTGTTGTGTGTGTGCATGACATTGGATGCACCAATGCTCTCCTCAGCCACTGAAGAACACTTCCAAACAAGACACTGAGTCTCTTACCTGGCAGTTTTTACAGCAGTCACCATAAGCACATGCAGCACCAGATCGCAGCCTGCAAGTACCTGGCTCACAGCAAGGATCACTCTCACATTCCTGAAAGCAGAAGTGCTGTCAATGTCCAGAAAAGGCTCCTCTACCACCCACTGCCCCATCCCACAAGGGGCAGGCAAGGCCACCCTTCCAGCATCTGTAAAACACACCCTCTACTAACCTTTGGTGAACCACAGTCACACTCCTCCCCAGCATCCACCAGCCTGTTCCCACAGTATGGGACACTGTAGGTTTCATCAGGCCTGGGAACATTGAGCAGGCAGCTTCCACCTTTGTTAAGAGTTAACTTCTCAAAGTCTTCTGCACTGCAGCTGCTGAAGTTCCTTGATCCCCTAAAAGAGAGAATGTGAGCACATCTTTACACTAAGCCAACCCACAAGCATTCCCTCAGTTTGCAGAAAAAGGGTACCATTTGCTTTCCCCATGAGCTGCGAGCATGACACAACTTTTTGCAGGAGTACTTTGAAAATGAAAGCATCCTGTAAAAACTTGAGTGCACAGAGGAGCAGCTTTGACCTTCAGAAAATGCTTTGCCTTTTGCCAGTTACTTACGACGCTCCAGAGCTCATAATGCAACTGCTTGCCCCGCAGTGACAGACGCGTTCATCATCGTGGTTCATTCCCAGGTTGTGTCCCAGCTCATGAGCCATAATTGATGCAAACATCTGAATGCTGATCCTTCCAAACTGCACCAGAACAAAACTGAAGAAAATCAGCTGACAGCTGATACTGAGAAGGTCAGTGTTTACTTATGTGCCAAAAAGACTCTCCTGTCATCCTGTCTCTGGATTAACAGGATTCTCAGAAGAACTGTGGCTGCTTCCCAACCAAGTGCATGTCACCTGCTTAGTGACAAGAGCTGTCAAGCAAACATACCTATGAGGCTACCCAATGGTCTCTGCTTTCCAGGGCAGCAGCAACAGTCACACAAAACCTAGAGTTCTACACATCAGCCCCAATCTCCTTAAGTATGCAGTGCTGCTGTTACCAGTCCAAGAAAACAAGATTGCTGGGATTGCCAGTTGCCCCAGATCAGCAGTTTGGGTCATTAATGCTCTGCAGTTCCACACAAAGAGGGCAGTGAATCGGAACTGCTCCAGGAGTTCACAACACTGCAGGTCAAGCAAACACCAGTGGCTGGATTTGAGAACACCCACAGCTCCCACATCCTTCTAAGGCAGAGGTGCTTAAAATGTGCAGAGAAATCCCATCCCTTTTTCATGAGTGTTACAGAGGAAGCTGAGTAGAGGATGCAGAGGACTATATAAAACCTGTGATTCAAGTACCATGGAACTGCCAGAAATGGTGGGGGACCACACAAAAGCCCCCACTTCAGCTTTGTTATTTAAGATTCTGCACTTCCAGTAAGACTCTTGGTGTGCAAAACCCTTACCTTGATACCATCCCCAGTATCACTAATGATATCTTACCACATTAATGCCTCCTGCGTGGCTCTTGGAGCACACTGTTCCAACATAGGCCATGCCAGCTGTGCCACCAAACCCCTTCTTCCTACAGTCAGGAGTTAAAAAGGAAAGGCAATCATTCTGTCTGCACAGACACGGTGCTGCCAACAGCACAGCTCAACCCTACAGCTGCTCCACACCATGCTTCTGCTGGGGGGGAACAAAATCTGCTTTCCCAGCACTAACAGAGGGAGCACTGCTGGAGACACAACTGCTGACTGTGGGTGTGAATGTACCAGTTCAGCTTTATCTTTCTGTGCATGGTTCTCTTATTCTTTTAAACTAAAACAAGAGTTTGCAGAGAAAGTCAGCCAATTCCAACAGCTTCCCTCTAAACATAAAGAGCTAAACGGTCCACCCTTAAAATCATTTGCTTTAATTGGCTGTTAGCTGCCTTTCTACTACTGCCAAAATCCATAGATTCCTTTCCTTGACAACTTCCTTCTCATTACGCTCGTATTTTGTTTCTACACAGTTCTTCAAGAGCAACAGCACAACGCACTGCATTTTAGCTCATATAAAAGAATTTTCAAAACTACTTTTTTCAGCCATTTTTCCCTCATGGTGCTGTTCTGCCTGGGAGGAGAAGAGGCTCCCAGGCCCTGCAGGAAGAGCTTCTGCTGTCCCCATGCAAGGTGTCCCCATGTCCCTGCCCTCTCCCTGCTGAGGGCAGGGACTTCCCCAGGGCTGCACTATCTGTAGGAAGTGCTCAGGGACAGGCATCCTGGAAGTGGGGCAGAGTCAGCAGCTCAGGAAGCTCTGTACTAGTAGGGACATAGGGATCAGTGTCACGTGTCAACCTCATAGCTTGTTTCTGGATAGCAACTGCAAACACAACTTTTTCTCCACTGAAATCCAGTGCTCTGCACTAGGTTTAAGCTCATTTTCAAGTGGAAAAAGCCCTAGGTTACAAGTCTAACCAGCACACAAATTGACCAAGGATTACCTGAACAGAAGCTTCATACAATATGACACAAAACATTGGAGGACAAGAAAAAAAGTTGCTGTTTAGCAATATACCTGTCAGCCAGGACACCAACTTCAAGGACCACAGAAAGCTTAAAAGCACTTAAGGTAGCCTGGAATGTTTCCACAAGTACATAAACCCCAGCAGATTGCACTAGATTCTCTGCTGAAATAAAGCAGCTACTTTTGATTCTACAGCATGGCTGAGCAGACAGGAATAGAATAAGCTGCTTAAGAGTCAACAGGAGGAAACTATAACTCACAAAACAAACTGGGCACTGTCATGTCTCCGGCGCAGAACAAGATTCTTCTCTCGCCACTGCACGAAGTTTGCCAGCACATCACCAGCACCTCCATCTGTGCTAATTATATTTTCGTACTTCCAGATCTCTAAACCAACCAGCACAATGCGGATGTTCAACATGATGTACATCTGGGGGAGGGAAGGAGAAATACCTCTGAAGACCTTCAGATAAGAACAAGTGGTCTGGTGTTATCTCTCTTATTGCAAGATTCTACTCTCTCTGGTTTGAGTTTGCTGGATTTTTAAAAGTTGGAAGGTGGAAGTTTACAAAAGTAGAGAGAGCTGCAGGGCTGCTGCACACAGCATAGCTTTAACTTACACTGTCAAGGAAGTTTGCCAGTTGTACCATGTGTTCTCTTACTTCTGTTTCACTCTTCCCAAAATCTTCAAACTGCGAGACAAAGAAACTTATTCATAAGACAAGATAAATACAACAGCTAGAAAAATGAACAAAATACTTTGAGCAGTAACACGAAAAACATTTTTGCTTGGCTCCAAATCTCCTGTCAAGAAGATGCTAATCAAGACAGCAGCATCTTCACTGCTATTGCTCAACAACTCAACATTGAAGAGACAACAGCAAAGGCAGAGTACAGCACAAAACATGTTGATTTGGTTTTAGGTTAGCACATTTACATAACCCTGTCTGAAGTGTCCTGCAACAATCCCTTTGGGATCAGCAAAGCCTGAGGGCTCTTCAAGGCACCTCCTAGGGAGAAGGAAGGGAAAGCAACACACTACACCTACCTTTTCTTTATCCACAACTATGAATAATTCCACATATCTTGTTTGATGCAGGACCGCTCTCTTTCTCTGTAAAAAAAAAAAAAAAGTTTTTTTACAATTTTGATTTTATTACTTCATGTGTAAACAAAACATAAAAAATCATGACACTGTCATATTTCACTTGATACAACCTGTAGTCTGAGAGACACACCCAAAGCACACTGTGCCAAGACAGTAACAAGCCAAAAGCAAGAAGATTAATCCAATGCAACAGCAGTTTCTCTGTAAACAATTTCTCTACACCAAAACTGACCTGCACAAAGATTTCCTGTGCATCAAAAGCAAGGGATGTTTTTACTTTTCATACAGGTTTCTTGGGAAAGACAGCCTACACTTTATAAAGTAGCAGAAAGACACTAACAAGGAAATACCAACAACCTTGAAGTGAAACACATTTTTCTTACCCTACTTTTACTGCAATCTTGTTTCTGTACATCCAGTCTTTAAAAAACAAGAGGGGAGTACCCCAAGCTGGTACTCTGATGGTTGGACAAATGGAATGAACAGAACAATATTCTAATGGTTTCTGATGCTTGTTAATGAGCCACTCCAATGCAGGCAGTGTTCCTGCCCTTAAAAAACCCCAAAAGCTCTGCCCACAAACAATGTAACCCACTGCTCACTGTGTGCAGGAGCAGAAGGAACCTGCAGCTGAGCTCTTCAGCAGTGCAGAAAGCCCCCAGAACCAGAAACCTTTAGGTATGCACTAAGCCCCAGGAAATCTGATAAGCTGCTTCTGTATTTTTAGTGAACACTCACAAAATCTGTTACAGGGGACTGGGGAGAAAAAAGAAGAGTACTTACTCGCAGCAGCTGAGTCATACTGGGATGGTGATTTTCCTCTGTGTGTTCCCTTTCCTGGTCTTCAGTGGTTACCCCACAAGTTGTGGGCTCCTTCTTCACGTTATCCAGTCGATACAAAATGTGTTTAGAGCCAGAAGAGGGATCCATGGGCTCAATGCCATAGGTGATGTTCTCTATTGTCACCAACCCCCTAAAATACAACAGTGTGTGAGAAATTCACAGAGAATAGTCACACAGCTTTTTACAGTAAAACAAAGGAACAATTATTCTTTGATAACTGAAGGCATGTCTATATCTCAGTCCTCACAGAACAGCATGCTTCATTTCAAGCCTGAAAGCAGCCTTTCAGTGGAGGGCCTCACAGTCACAGCAAATTAAACATTTTTGTAAGAGTCTGCAATGCCCCAGAAATTAAATCATAAGCCCTAAGCAGAAATGCTTTATTTCACATACAGTATTGACACTCTGGTGTCCCGCAGGGCACTGCAAAAAATCAGTGTCCCAAAACACATGGAAATTAGCCCAGAGCAGAAAAAGAATTCCAATTAAATCTGAAGTGCACAAGCTCTGGGGCCAGTTTTATACAATTTCCAGACTAGTGTTTGTCTCTCCACTTTTGCACTACACAGTTATTTGTGGTAATAATCCACGCAAATTAGAAACTAAGCCAAAATCCGTGTCAAAGAACAACTTACTGTACACTGACAATAGACTGCATTAATCAACTTCTTTAATGGCATTGTGAGTATCTGTTAACTATGGGAATCAAAGACAGCCCAGAGGGCAGGCACAAAGGCAGCCACTGCTGCAGCTTGGCCCTGGTCACTGACTCCCTGCTGAGTTGAGCAGTGGTTAAAAAAAAGAATTTTGTTTCAGGTTCAGTGAGACTCACGTGACAATAGGGACACAAAAGAGGAGCTGTGCTACCTGAGCCCTGAGCAAGTGCTGACAGCAACCACCGAATCCAGGGTCCCCTCCACATATCCCTGATAGTGGCAGTGATCCTGCAGGGGAAACAAAGGGAATGTTACAGGAGTATTCCAGGTGCCTCTGAACACCCAGCCATGACTGTGCCACGGCTTACACCTGCCACTGACCAAGCAGTTACAACTCCACAACATAATATGCTTTAAGTTAAATTACCACATGCCCTTTATCTACAGTCTAGCACTTCAAACATGCCTCTTGCACTATGGCAATAGGATGGTGATTCCTTCACTAATGTGCATCTACAATTTTCCTCACCTGCCTGAGCGCCATTTACATACGTATAGGCAAATACATTTTACACACACAAAGCTAATCAAGATGCCAGGGGCACAGCAAGATCCCTGCCTCCCTACCCTATAAAGCAGATGCTCTTCACCACTCTGAGGTGGTCAGCAGCTCCTTACACCCTGCAGTTCAAAGTCCCACTCACCCCTTCAGTGGCTCTGCCTGCAGCCTGACCCAACACGTTATGAATACCAGGCAAGCAGGGCTCAGAGGCTTTATCTAGCAACTGCATTTCCTAACTTGACTCTAAGCCATCCTACTCCTAAATTCTCTCCTCCACCCTGTCTCAAATATTTCAAGGCCAGCCCCTCCCTACAGATTTGGGCCAAATCACCGTTTAGTCTTCTAGAAAACAGTCCTGCAGGATGTTTGACTCCTCCATCACCTCTCCCCAGTGGGAAGAGAACAACCCCTGCCACCTTCCCAGCTGTGCAGCACACCCTCCCTCAGCCCCCATGAGACACAATAATTCCATTTTGTCCTCTGTAGGTACACATTTCAGAAGGTAGACACCGGGGTCATATGGGACAAACACACTCTGTTTGCTCTGGCAAATGCATTAGGGTATAAAAAGAAAGAAATCCCACCTGGACATCTGGATTTTCAGATTGCAACTTCCCCTCTTTATTGTAGGTATAAACTGTGAAATCTTTGGGCAGAAGTTCTCTGTAAGGAAATGTAAGAAGGAATACAGGAGCAATTTCAATAAATGACTATGACCCTATAGCAGGGCAACAAGATGATCCTAATCACAAGTGTCACAAATATGTGCAGTTAAATAAGGAAATATTTAAAAGGAAGCAAAAAAAAGCAAAATTAACAAAGAAACTGTGCATTTCCATGGCAAAATCCAAGATAACAGAGCTGTTAATGAAATCAATTTCACTACCTCACCCTGGACAAGTAAAGCAAGCATCAAAACCCATTAAATTGTGCTCAAAGCCTGTTTTCATGCTGAATAAAAAAATAAAACAAATCACAGCACTTGATCTGCTGCATATGACTTATCTTCCCCATTTTTAGAAGGAAGTGCATTGGGAAAGTCTCCCATAATTATAACCATCCTGGTCACTCCCCTGATGCAGTGCAGCTGAGTTCCCATGTTTGCAAGGGTCAGGGGCTTGGCAAGTGGCAGCTGAGATCCTCAGGGGATGGCACATTTAAATAGTTCTGTCTCTTTTGGCAGTTGTACGGGTAGTTTTAGGAAGCAATAATGGTAACTATTGCTGCAAGTTAAACTCAAGACAGACAACATTTATGTTGTCTGGAAGTTACGGATATTAAGGCCTTGGATACAAAGTCAGTCTCCTCCTTTATTAGTGTTGTTGTGCTACCGAGACAGGAAAAAAAACCCTAAAACAATAAATAAAACCCAGAAGAAAGTGGAAATATTTACTTGAAGTACAGTTCAGTTTGTTTATTTTTAGATGTGAACAGAGAGAGTCATGCTACTGATTCCCCAGGCCCCCTCTGAGCAAACTACTGCTTCCTCCCCTGGAGGGGATCACCAAGGCTGCCAGGCTCAACAAAACTTCTGGCTGACAGCCAGGACAGTGGGACTGAATCCACACTCACCATCTTTCTCTGCAGGTTTCCCAGGGCTACCATGTAGCTGCCCTCCCCAAAGGACCTCAGGAATGGGCACTCACACGCCACCTGCCAGCTTGTCATTTGGACAAAATGGATGGAATTCAGTAATCTAAAGAAATTCATCACTTACTTGTTCTTCTCTAGATGAATCGTGTATTCTTTTCCCTCTATCTCAACAGCATATGACACCTTGTCCTGGATATAAAGAAGTTGCATTTTACTCATATTAGTGAATAAAACATTCTTTGAAATCAACAAAATTTTGACAGAAAACACTCTCTGAAACTCCATTACTGCCACATTTGTGGCATTCAAATCACCACTGGCACCTCCCAGAGCTCTGATCTTTGTTCCTCTGCTGAGATACAGCTGGAGATGCAGCTCAAGCCAACAGCACTTGAACCACCTCCCAAAACTTCCACAGAAAAACTCTTAGTTACAGCTGGAACAGGACAATGCAGTTTTACCACTGAACATTCACAGTGAGCTGGTAGCTCCCCAGCCTCGTGCTCCCCAAGAGCACACAGAGCAGCAGGGTTGGTGCACACCAGGGATAAGCTGAACCTCCTGACCACATTAACCAGCACAGCAGGAGCTCCAGCCAACCACTGCCACAACCTGAAAGGCATTTTTGTTCATACTGAATTCTGCCAATGTTTACAAGATTTGTGACTAAGCACTCAGTCTAATCCAAATGCTTTGAAGTGTGCAGTCTGCAGTTACCTGGCTTCAGCAGATTAATAGAGGTGGAAAGTAGTGCTGGAGGTTGTCTAACCAGAGCTCCTCCTCAAAGCAGCTAGCTGGTCCAGGCTGCTCAGGGTCTCCTCCAGTCAGATTTTTAGCATGTCCCAGGATAACAATTCCACTACCTCTCTGAAACTCATTCCAGTTCTGAACAACTCTCATGATGCAACTTTTACACCCCAGTCAAAAACCTACTGTGGCAACTTGTGACCCCTGGAGCAGGGAGGTGTTTGCTGCAGCTGAAGGCAATGCCAGAAGTAACACTGGATGGACACTTGTTTGCTGCTGGAGAAGTCCAACTGCATTTTGTGAGAACTTCGAATCAATTCTGCTGAACCTCATTAGAAAGCAGATATTAAACTTAAGGTATTTTCAAGACTTCCCAGTACCTGTACTGAGGAGACACTGGAAGCCTCTCGTCGTTCTCTTCCTAACTTCTGTGGGATTACAACTTCATAGGAAGACAACAGAGAAACTTGCTGGAATCCTAGAAAGCAGAACAGAAATACTGGCTAAGGAAACAAAGAAATTAGGAGGATAAGGCACAAAGAAGAAAAGGGTATTCCAGGAAAAGTCCCCTGTGTGCCTTGGGAGAGCTGGAACCAACCCAAACAAGCCAGAAGTCCAGCTGCACACAGGAGAGCAGAGGAAATCTCAGAGCAAAGCACACCTGGGCTGCCTTGTAAAAGGCCAGAGCAAACACCACACACACAGAGCAGACACCTAATTCAGCAGAAGATTTCAAACTGAAGGCTCTGCAGTCCAATTACTGATGAGTGCCTACCTCACACACCAGCACCTTTCATCAGCAGGAACCAGAGCACTTAGCAAAGCAGGTCAGCACAGACAGAACTTGTCCAAGGACATACATAAAGGCAGTGTCAGAACCAGATGTCCCACTCTGCAGAAGCAGCTGGGCCAGGCAGCTCTGGAGAGGAGTCCTGGGGTCTCCATCAGCACCCAACCAGCCCAGCAGAGCTCAGTGTGACACCCTTGTCCTGCAGAGCACAGCCAAACCCCTGAGACAAGGCCAGCCCTACTCATGGTGTTCCTAGAGAGCTCTGAGGGACCTTATCAAAAACAAGTGAGGAGAAAGGAACACATGCAGCCACGTGGCCTTTTGCAGATCATTTTACAAATTATTTGCATATGCAATGACAGACAGATCTTCTGCACCAAACAAAAGTCTGCAGTCCAAGTTTCCTTTTTAAGGCATCAAGCTTTGCAAGAAACTGTTCTATACCAAGTGTGTAAAGAAGAATAAACTGCATGTGTAAATGACTTCTCCCATCAGTGGCTGCTGTCTGCTGGTGCCTGTGGGTGCCGCTCCCCTGGGAAGTGGGAGTTTGGTTGCCCAGGACTGCAGGCAGGATTAAGAGCAGGAGTTTTACTAGCTCATGGCAATGGAATCAGTGAGCTCATCGGAGGAGCCTGAGCTTCCCGACCCAAAGGTAGGGGGAATGGAACACCAGGAACATTACCTCGGGGCAGCACTTCCAAACTGCACCCCGGCAAGCGAGGGCTTCCCCACTCCTTCCGCTGATAACCCCAAAGAGGAAGCAAAAGCACTTTGATTGCTTTCAACTTCTCTCCCTTCCAGTACACACATCTGTCCCTTTTGGAGCACACAGCACTGCACATATCTGTGACACAGTCTGTCACACGAGTGCAAGCAGAGCTCCCTTGCTCCTCAAGAAATAACGTAGCACAGATACTATAGCAGAAGTTTCATTAATTACAGTGATTGTTGAGACTAAAGTATTAAAAAATGAGATAAACCTCCTGACAACAGTCCTAATGTTGACAGGCTACAGAAAGTACAGTGTCAGTATCTGCCTGGTCTGAAAACAGGTAAGGAAAGGGCTGTTCCTTCCCTAGGATGAGCCACCAGATGTACATACTCAGGCAAATCACTTCAAATCTCTACAGCTGTCATCCCCAACCACACATTTTGCTTGGATCGGGTTCCAAGCTCTTACACATTGCTGCTTTGCAGTTGTTACATCCCCACTGCTGTCCAGAAGTGCCTTTACGAGCTGGGGATGTGACACTGTGACATCGGGACAGAGGTTTGAGACTCTCTTAGGAGATGCAAGGGAAACACCAGGGCATGGTTTGTCTCTGCAGGGCTCAGGAAGCCACGTGCCTCCCAGAAAGCAGCTTGGAAGGAGAAAACAAAGGAGTGAATCATCGTACGAAGGCAGCAAAACTGGGAGGGATTTCTGGGAAGAGTGGAACTCGAGAGGTCTGCTCTTAGAGGAACAGCATGAACAGAGCAGTGTTAGCTCTGTGAGCACTCAGACAGTTCTGACCCCACTTGCTCCCCTCTCTTTCCTCCCTTCACTACCCCAGTCTGGGAGCTGGTTTCAGCTACAACACCTTATCCTGCTCTTCCCTTCCTTTCCTAATGTGGGCAGAATTCATCATCATCATCAGAGGTGTTTGTCTTGCTTAACAGAGAACTTCCTATCAGCACAAGCTCAAATGTAAGGGTTGGAAGGCACCACCTTGCTTTCTGGTGGAACTGAAGAGAAAAGCAGCCCTTGCATTAGAATTTAAAACTTCACGCAAAAACTTTCAGCTTTCAGTTCTCCTTTCTCTTCTGGCAAAACCATCCCTTCCCTCCTCACGTTTCAGCACAGATCACATTGAAATCACATCTGCTGATGTACAGACTCGTCCACACATTTCAGCACAAAGGAAAGGTGATCTAACAGAAGCAACAGCAAAACCCAAACCTGGGTACTCAGCTGTTCTCCACAGAAGATGTTTGAAGATATTTATATTGTTTTCCTATTATCTGCTATATTTTGTAGCTTCTTCTCCAGCCCCTTTTGAGAAGTTTTGTTGCAAGATAATAAGTGTCTTAAGCACAGCAGTTTGCAGTAAGTTTTCAGTAACTTGCAGGGCTTGCTGTACTCAGATGCTCCCTGCCAGTGGCCAAGGCTGCAGTCTGAGTGTGCAACTCCTCACCACTGAGCATGTGCTTCTTATCACCCATTCCTGGCTGTAACACTGCTGGAGACTGTATTCCCAAGGAGAAAAACACAATTGCTCCCACTGTTCTTATCTTGTCTCATTAAAGATTGCCTTTAATTACCAAGTATTGGAGGCAACTGGGAAGATGTGAATCACCTTCCCCTCCCCGCCCCAAATCCACAGGAGGAATTCTGTGCATGTTCCATGGTGTGCAGGAGCTTGAAATCCATGGAAGCATGTGGGGGTCTCCAGACACTGAGGGAAGCTCTTGGGTTATTCAGTCCCTGACAGGTGAGAGCTGTATTCAGCAAAGTCAAGCTCCATCTCCTGTCTTCACAGACCTCATTCTGTAGAGTAAGCAAAACACTGAAATTATCTGACACTACCCAAATTAGTTCAAGCTGTCTGTTAGTGAACCTCAGAGAGGACAGCCAGTATGACCACTGACTCTTGTATTCATCTACTTCAATTTGCTCAGTCCCTGAGAGTGGAAACAGAGCCAGGAAAAAAAAAAATCAGCACCACGCAGAATTAAGACATTGCTAACATTCCCTTTGGATTTATCCTGTGCCTGCACCCACCATAAACTTAAAAATTTGGCCAAAACCACATCAATCCTAGAGCATCAGCTAGAAGTGATGAGTGCCAACCTTCTATCAGCTGCATGTGTCTGAGTCAAAAGGCACTAAAGCATCAAATACACAAAGTCATTAAATTAACCATTATTATAATTGATTATGATTAAGGAATGAGGTCAGCTGCCCCAGTCATTGGACACTTAGGCAGCAGACTGCTCACTAGAAGAAATGCCAAAAGCTTCACACAGCCACCTCATCCCTCCTCAGCTCCACACAGACATCTCCACACAAATTCCCTTGTTCTGTTTTAAGCCATAGCTCTAAGCCCCAAAGGAGCTGGACAGGATGGTTCCCTTCTGTCTGGTAGCCTCCTACCTACAAAACCAGAAAAGACTTTGCCAAGAAGTATCTGTTTGAGGAGAAACTTCTGTGAACTGGCTCCCAGATGTCCTTCCAGAACGATGTGTAACCAGTGATGATTTCTTCAGCATATTTCTTCCACCTATTACATATTAGGAAAAGCATTTTAGGTGCACCTGACCTTTCTGCTGAAAGCTGCAGTGAGGTTTATTCTTTGGCTTACTGAAAGCAAACATCTCCTTCACTTTCACTATGTAAATATTATCCAGGCCCACTTAAAAATATTTAGATATTTATACAGAGCAGAAAGCTAGCAGATCTTCTGCTAAAAGCAGGGATATTTCCTATGAAAGCCAGCAGTTTCAGGTCCTCCCATACTTCAAAGGCTAGAGAGTGCTTTGGTGGTACTGCATCTCCAAAGCACCCAGGAACATCTTTCCAGCTGCTCTTCTATAGGTTACTCCTCCTTGTGACTTTTCTTTCAGTTTCCTCCCTCCCTTGCTCTAAATCTTCTGACCAAGAGGGTCTCCTTGGGTCACAGTGCTTTTCTTGAAGGTATGAAAAGATGAACATGGCATGACAATCAAATTCATCTGCTTGATTTATTCCTCACCTGGAATATTTGTGTAGCATTAGAGCTGCCAAGAACGGTTCAAGTAACTTCTCTTGGTGTTTTACTGGGAGTGCTGGGTGTTAATGAGGATACTGAGCTCCTCTACAGCAGTGTTTCCTAGAGAATTCTTACCTCCCTAATGCTGAAATCCTGACCTATGCTGTAAGTATTTCCTGTCTAGACTCTTACTACTCCTTCTGCCCTTACTAAAGCCACACTGATTTTCCTGCAAGACAACAGCTACTCTTGTTCCACAAAATGGACTATCACTGCCCTACTGTCACAACCTCCTCCCCACCTTGGGACCTTCTTGCAAGGAGAAGCAGAGCAAACCCAGAGTATTCTCTGGTAGAAAAGGATTTATCTCACTGGGACACATCTCTGCCCTTCCACCCTGAGGAGCTCCTCACACCCAGAGCCCACACACTTCCTCCGTGGCTCAGCTTTGCACTGTCATCTCCCTTCACGCAGGAAAGGCTCATGGGAACACTCCTCTTTGGAGATGTCACTGTCATTTGGCTACCAAAGGAAACCACGCAATGCAAATTCCATCACAAAACTTGGTAAAGAGAAGTAAATAAACTTGGGGTCGTTTTTCATTTTAGCTTGAGAAATCAGAGTGATCAGGACAGGCTGAAACTACAAAGTCACGTTTCAAACTTCCTTGTTCCAAAAGCAAAGCACTACAAGAGGCAGTATCAGCTACACTGGAATTCTCCTCCTCTTTTTATTCTTCACATGGAGGAAATAACCACAGAAACACCACTTTACTCTGCTGAATGATTGTCCCAGATTTGCTGAAACATGGGTGAGGCAGTGCTGTGCTTTTAATGAGCTAAACAAAATTATCTTAACAAAAATTCAAACCAAACTGTTCAGACACTTAAACAATTCTTTTAAAAACTGTCAAAGCACAGGTATAACATCATGGTGCATGTATAGCACCAAGTATTGTGGAAGAGATCAAGCAGTAAAAACCACAGTCCCAGCCCATGGCAATGTCTGATAAATTCTTTATAAATTTATGCAGTTTCTCTCCTATGGACACAAACAGGAGTGAAACCTACACTACACAAACCTCCTAAGGCTACACATCACTAGATGATCATGTTCATTCAGGAATTCTCAATTAGTACCTTCCGGTACCACCCATATCTACCTCATATCCCTCTCCATTGGGGAGTGTCCAAAGCTTGCACATTCCAACCCAAAAGTTGGACGTGGATGGAAAAACTGAAACAGGTAACTCATTCCTCCCCTCTCTCAAGTAGGAACTAAAATATTACTTCTCAAAACTCTGCCCAGTCCACCAGGAGCACAAGCACCCAACATCCTGGAGATGGACCACTGATGACTTTGCTCCTCAGCACTCTGGCAAGGCAGCTTCCACCAGAAGCCAACGGGCACCTTTCACAACTCACGACTGCCAGAAACAACACACCAGGAGAGATTGGCAGCACTGAATCCCTCGGGGAGAGGCAGTAACCAGGAGAGCACTGCTGCTCAGCTTGAAGCATCAACATTTGTTTTAAGGATGGTTCCTCAATTAGGAAGTCCTGTGCATTAATGATAAACACAGAAGTTTAACACAGGGCATATATCCCTTCAGGAGAAGGAAAAGAACAACAGAGGAGACACTTCAGTCTATCATGTATATATAACACCACAAAAGACCATAAACGGAAGGGTTTTGATTGATCAACAGCACAGAATCAGCTTATCAGAAGCTGATAAAGGGAGGATGGTGTCTGACAGCAATGACCCAGCTCCATCCCAAGTTCTGTCCCCAGGAAACAACCCCAGGGGCAGCAGAGCCCTGACCCCAGGGTGGCTGAGGGAGGGGAAGGCACAGGTCCCTGCACACACCCCTGGAAACAGCTGTGAGCGTTCTGTCACCTCCACAGAGGAACACCACATCCTCTGGGCAGGGAGCTGACCACACAAATCCTGGGAGCCCCGGGAGCAGGGTCCCCTGCGGGCAGACTGCCACCTGCCTGGGAAAAGCCTGGAAAGGGACCTGGAGAGGGCTGGAGCGGGAGCAGAGACACCTGGACCCCCGCAAGTGTACCGGGACCCGGCCCAGACCGCATCCCCCGAACCGAGGCCCCTTCAGTCCCCTCCGCAGCACCTCAGAACACACCGAACCTTCCCGACGGTCCCGGGCTTCTGCTGACACCCTCGGCACCCTCCGACCCCCGCACCGGGTCCCAGGCCGGGAAGGGGAGGGGGGCGGGGGGTGCAGCCGTGTAGGACCCCCCGGGCACCCCCACCCCACCTGCCAACCCTAACCCGGGGAAGGGAAGGGGAGGGAAGGGACGGGCCAGAACCCCACAGCTGACCCCGAGGCCAGGCCGGGCCCGGAGGGGATGGGAAGCGGGTCGGGAAGGGAGGTGCGGGCCCAGGCCCTGGTCCCGGTGCCGGTCCCGTCCCGGCGCACTCACCCGCACGGCCCGGCTGCCCGGGCACGGCCAGGAGCAGGAGGCAGAAGCAGCTCCGCACCGCCCGGGCCCAGGCCATGGCTCCCGGTGTCCGCATCGCCCCTCCCGCTCGGGGCGCTGGGTCCGGCCGGGGGCCCGCGGCCTTATGGAGCCGGACCGGGGCCTGCGCCGCACCGCACCGCCCCGAGGCGGAGCCGCTCCGCCCGACACGGCCCCGGGGACGGCCCCGGATGGGGACAGCGACGGGGAACACCCCGGACAGCCACCCCCCAGCCCGGGACAGAGACCCCACAGGGCCTGGGAGGGATCCCCCGTTAACATTCCCAGCGCTTCCCTAGAGAAACACGAGGTCCCAGGAGCCAGCAGGTCCCACACAAACACCTTGTGCAGGCCATGGACACTGCGACTCTGCTGCTTTTCCCTTCCAAAAATCCCCGTTACAAACGTGAAGTCCCCAGGAGGAGCCGCGGCCACCGGTGCTGCTGCTCCGGGGGTGACACTGTGACCTCCACCACCTCTTCCTCAGGAGGTCTTTTACAACCCGAGTGATTCCCTGACCCACGGATCACCTCCCAGGGCTCTCTCTGGAGCATCATCTTCCTCTGGGAGAAGGAGGAAAAAACAACTCGTGACCCACCGGGTTAGGGACGAGGTGACAGAGGAGCTGCCTCGTGCCATGGTGATAACCACTGTGCAAGAGCCAGGATAAATAAAACCCAGTGTTACTGACAGCTTCTCAGGTGCTGATAACCCCTCCTGGTTTTCCAAGTGTGGAGCTTCATGAGTTTCTTTATGCCCGTTTTGTTTTTCTTTTTGTCCCCCAAGGAGGTTGCTGCCCCCGAACAAAACACCCCAGGGCCGCACACATCTCACCAGCACAACCAGATGTGAGCCAGAAACACCTCCACACTCCCGTGTGCTCATTCACAGGGGGCTGACTGACCTCTACACTCTTTCAGAAATTGCTTTTGAAGACACACAATGTAAAAGACACCATTAATAAACACACAACAGGATGAGCAATTGGCACAAGTCTTCCTCTTCTCCTTAACCGTGAGCTCTTGGGAGATTCTCTAAGAGGTGTACACTGCTGACTGCTGTGAGTGACTGCAGAGAAAAGACTCATTTGCCCCTTTGCACTCCAAAACTCTGCACCCATTTTTGCAGGAGCCACCGTCAGACAACCTGCAGCTCAGCTGTCCCCCTCACAGCCTCCAGCAGCCAGAAAAACTCCTGTTCAGTTTTACTGATTGTGCCAGAGCAGACCACAGAACCAGGCAGGAAGCTGACCCGTTGGACACTGCGAGGGGACACAGAGGGGTTTGTTCCCCCCTGATGTCAGACACAACAGAGAGGTAGCACATCCCCAGCCCTCATGGAAGCTGCACATTTCTGAGCACTCTGTAATTCCCACCAGCTGAGTGCTACCCAAGATACAGGAGGCTCCCCGTGGATTAGGATAATATCATGGATCAAATACAGATGTCACCATACAAATAAGAAACATGAATCATCCCATGGATCCTGCCTGAGGGGCATGAAATTTGCAGGTCAGTATTTAGCAAGAGCCATACCCATCTCCCTTGACTTCTGTCACTCAACACCACTGTCACAGCCCTGCAACAGAAGGGATTGGAGACAACACACCCCAAAGCTCCAGAAAAGGACCAGAAAGGAGGATGGAGAGCTCATAACAGCCTCTGAACACACTTTCGGGGTAAAAGGCAAAACTGACAACTTTGGAAACAAAAAAATCTGAAGAACTGCTCATCTGATCACCCTGTTGAAGCCCACCTGGAACACCTGAGCTCATCAGCAGAGCTCTGACTCAGAGTGGAAGATGCTCTTGGAGAAGAGCCACAAACAAACCAATAAATCCCAGAGCTCTGCAACCCATGAGGGAAACCTGAGGCAAGCACTGGGATAAGGGGCTGTTCGTTGCCATCACCACAGACTTTATGACTAGAATAAGGCAAAGTGAGAAAACCCATTGCAGACAAGATCCTCAGAGATTCCTTATGTTAAAAATAGGATGTTTCATTCTTTCAAAGGCTTAAATAGGAGCAATAGTCTCTCAGACAGCCATAGAAGGCAGAAACAGTAAGTATCTCAAGGTGAACTTTCTAAAAAAAAAACAACCATACAAACCCAGGCAAAGGGGCATTTCCTTTGTTGTGTTTTGTCACTGCCAGTCCCCTTGCAAGGCTTTACAAGATTCTTTTCTTGTTTGGTATCACTGCAGCAGCGTGGTTGGGGCGTAGATGTGTACGTGGGTACTCGTGGAGTTGGGTGACACTGCTGGGCTGTGGTTCCTGCAGCCACATTGTGCTCAGGCAGACAGGGGAGAGGGTATGGAATGATCACCCCAAACCACATCTCCTGATGTTTTCACAGCTCTTTCTGACAAAGCTGTAGAATTACCAGGGGAAGTCTCAGAAATCCTGCTAAAACTCCCCCTCCTATAATGCCAAATGTACCTTTGCCAGACTGAAGGGTATCAGGACTCCCAAGTCAACAGACTGAACGTGTCACAGTGGCTTTAAATAGTCAGATGTGTCATGTTCTTCCTCCAGCCTCAACCCTGCTGGCTCCCACATCCTCTCCACAGAGCACAGGCAGAGTGTTTGCTTACAAACAGTGTAAATGTGGCACTGAGGAGCTGGGATGCACTCAGGACCTCACTGCCATCTCCAGCACACTCCTTAGCATGGCACCAGGGAACTCTGGCTGAGGGGCACCTACCAGGCCTGGCAGTGGCTCTGTCCCAAGTGAATTCTTACCAAATTACGTGTTTTGCTCCCAGCAGGAGTTAATGGACGCCACGTACCTGCCTGAGACCGCCTGGCATTTCCAGTCTAATGACCTCAGGACCCTGGAGGAGAATAAACGAGGAGGAAGAAAACTGCCGGGAAGAGGCAGCAGCTTGTCCGGGTGTAGAGCACCAACAGCAGGATCCCAGAACCCAACCCCGACCCCCGTGTACTGAGAGTGCCGGTATCTCCGGTTCATCACCGGCCCGCACCCAGAGAGCCCTCAGGTTCCTACAGCTCCGAGCATGAGCGGAAGGGATAACACCAGCCCCGGGGGGCTCCCGGTGCCCACGTCTCTGCCCAACACCACACGGACACGCGGGAGGAGACCGAGGCCTCCCCGGTGCTGACCGGCGGGGACCCCGCATCGGATCGCTCCCACCCCGGGGCGGTCTCGAACGGCGCCCACCGCGCCCCCGCACCGCGTCTGAGACCTGCGGGGGATGCGGGAGGCACAGGGGGAACAAGAACCCGCCCCAATCCCGCGTCCGGGTCCGGTTCCGGTCCCGGTTCAGCAGCACCGGGCGAGGCGCGGGAAGGGGGAGGCCACGCCTCCGGCCGTTGCCCCGCCCCTACCCTTCGCCCATAGGCTGATCCCGCCTCCCCGGCAGCCAATCTCCTCCTCGTTCTGCCAACACTTCCGCTTGAGCTCTTCTCCTCTTCCTCCGCCTTCGCTCTGAATGGCTGCGAGCGCCTAATCCCCGCCCCCAGGCCGGATCCCCGGGCTCCCATTGGCTGCCGAGGCGGGGCGGGGCGTTGTTTCCTAGCAGCGGCTGCCGCCATGGCGCCGGGGCGGGCCGGGCCGCTGGGGTACGCGCTGCTGTGCGGGCAGGCAGCGCTGCTGCTGGGGAACGTGCTGCTGCTGCACGGAGCCTCCCGCGCCGCACCCCGCAACGCCTCCGACAACGACGGCCTCGTCCCCGGGCCTCCCGGTGCCGCCTGGGCCTACACCGACCCGCGGTCACCGCTCGTCCTCTGCACCTACCTGTGAGCACCGGGGCTGGCGGGACGCGGCCGCCTCGCTGCCATCCCCCCTGACCGCTCCCTCCTTCTCTGCAGCCCCGAGGAGTTCGTGGAGTGCGAGGAGCCGGTGGATCACGGCGGGAACGCCACAGCGCAGCAGGAGCTGGGCCACGGCTGCGTGAAGGTGAGGGGCGGGCGGCGAGGGGCGGGGGCGGCCCGGTCGGGTTCGGCTACCGGCGGGGACCACCCCTCCCGGAGCCCGGCATGAGCCTGAGGCCGCCCGCGCTGCCCGCAGTTCGGTGGGCAGGCCTACGGAGAGGTGGATCACACGCGGGTGCAGTGCCGAGCCCTGGACGGCATCGAGTGCGCCGAGCCACGGAGCTTCCTGCGGGGCGGACGGCCCTGCGTCAAGTAGGCTCCGCTCCGCTCCCCCGGGACCCCTTTTCTCCCCGGGACCCCTTCTCTCCCTTCTCCGCTCCCCCGGGACCCCTCTGCTCCCCCGGGACCCCTTCGCTCCCCCCTCCGCTCCCCCGGGCCCTGCACCTCCCCCGGTACCCACGGGAGGGAGCCCCGGTGTAAGGAACGTGGAGAGCCCGGCTCACCCCAGGGTGGGGGGGGATCTCCCCTCGGCCCCCCCTGACCCACCTCTCTTCTTGCAGGTACACAGGACACTATTTTATAACCACTTTGCTCTACTCGGTTTTCCTGGGTGGCTTCGGAGTGGATCGGTTCTGCTTGGGCCACACCGGGACAGCGGTGGGGAAGCTGCTGACCCTGGGAGGGCTGGGGATCTGGTGGTTTGTGGATCTGATTCTCCTCATCACCGGGGGGCTGATGCCCAGCGACGGCAGCAACTGGTGCACCGTGTACTGAGGGAGCAGAGCTGAGCCCCACGGAGACCCACAGCCAAGGCAGCACTGAGGAGGGGTCCTCCACGTGTCCCCCAGGGATGGGGACAGGGTCCTCCACTCATCTTGCAGCATTAGAGCATTCTGCCCTCACACACCTGGATTCACAAAGCTGTAACTTCATGTGCTGAACAGTTATTATTGTTAATTCCTCTGTACAAACCCGGGATACAAGAGTTCAGTAGGGATTTTGCTTGTTTAAAATAATCTGGATTCACTCTCCAAGCAGTGACTGCTTGTGAAATCAGACCTTGCAAACAGGGGGTCAAACAGGTCTGAATGAAGCCTGGAAGGAGCAGACTCCACATACTTTCAGTATTAGTAGAGCAGATGGAGTCACAGGCCACTAGCACGGGGTTTGTGTTACCAGACTGTGCCAACCTTTGAGGTTGAGACAACATTACAGAGACTGTGGCAAAGCAGTGAGCTTTAAATTCTGTGTTATTTGTGTAAACACATGTGCACTGGCTGCAGGGGCAGGTGGGTGAGATGTAGTAGAACCTGCATCCATGGGAGAACGTTACCTTCCACTTTCTGATGGGTGGGGAGAGCCACAGTGCAGCAAATAAAGAGTCTGTTCAGGCCTTGCATGTGGAATCTGTTGATGTCACTCTCCCTGCTGTGCTCAGAGCACAGGCACATCATCTATAGGACACCAGAACCACTCCAAAGTACATGTGCTATTTTTAAATTACCTGTTTCTCCCCTCTTGACCCCTGCCTTCACAGTGAGTGCTTTTCAGAACATTCCATCAGGTCACATTGCCTTTCCCTGCTGCCCTACAGTTGTATTTTTTGCACCCATAACCATTTCTGCTTAAAAAACAAAAAACTGTTACGACACTGGCCTTGCCTCATTAGTGAGGGAGGGCTGGTGTCCACACAGAGATGCTGGGAACCATCAGAAATCTGGGGGGGGGCTGCAGCCACCCCCCTGCCCATCACCCACCAGGCAGGGCATGTGCAGTACTGAAAGGAGCAGAAGCCTCACACCCAAAAAGAGGAAGCCCCACCAGCTGCAGTCTGAAAACTTCCCAAGCTGAATAAAAATGGGAGAAGGAAGCTGCAGAAAGTCACAGCCAGAACCAGACACAAAATCCACACATGCAAAAATCCAGTTGCATTTGATGTAAAACACAGCAGACGTGCACTCTGTTCTTACACAGTTCTGCAAACCAAGGACCCTCCAAGCCCTTTGTGTTGGGTGAATTTCTGCCTGTGCTACTTCAGCTTCCAATGGAGCTGCACAGGGGTTCAGTCTGATGGGGAATTCTACTGGTTCCAGCTTCAGTTTGTGGTTTATTGCAACAGCTTCTCCTCTCCAGGGAATGAGGTTTAGATCCTATTTAGATCACAAATAATGTGAGTTTGGCAGCTCTGCACAGGCCTCAGGGCAGCAGGGCAGGGGGAAGCTCCATCATGGAACTGCCACATTCCTCAGTCCAGTGGAACCAGAGCTGAAAAGCCTATGGTGGGGGGAAAAAAAATTATGCAGCAAGCCAGAAAGGAAAAAAAAAAAAAAAAGAAAAAAGAAAAAAAAATCCTATGTGCAAAAAAAGCCCATCATCATGAACGTCTCCATGTGTCCTCAGCCCAAATGAGAGCAAACACTTTTTCAAGAGGCCACAACAGCTCCACATCACTGCTCCCCTTCCCCAGGAGCTGCATGAGGTCCCCCAGCCCTGACCCCCAGCCCAGCAATCATTACCCAAAATACACGATGCCAGCAGACAGCCTGGGAAAGAAACTGGGATTTCCTTCTTTATTTAAAAACACAGAGAAAATGGGCTCCATCTCCTGCAGCCAACACAGATGGGGGTGGGAGGAACCGAGTGCCTTGCAGCATCACCTGCTCCAGGCTCCCTGGCCCTAAGAGCACTTGAAATCCTCAGCCAGCCCTCAGGGAAAAGCCAGAACTGCTTTTTCATAGAAAAGAGCAAACCCATCTCTTGCACCACTCTTCCCTCTGCACAAATCCCTGGGAAAGGGGAGGGGGGGGGGAACACAGCACACACTGCACACAGGAGCAGCTGCAGCTCTGTGTTCAGAGCCAGGAGGCAAACACAGAGGGGACACTGCTTTGTTTTAAAAATCACTGCAAAGCTCCAGCTGCCTGCTCCACAGGGATGGGAGAGAAATTCCCCTCCACACCACCACCAGCATTACAGAGCTGTCCTGATGTGAACACCCTGCTTCCAGCCTCACACTCAGCCTCTACACTGTCCTGGGGAGGGTGGGAATGAGAAACAGGAATGTTGCAAGAGTGCTGGAGCCACTGGTAGTTTCTCCTCCTGGATAATTAACCCTAATTGTGCAACAAGCTTCTGCTTTACCATCCCAGGCCCGAGGAAACTGCAATTATCAGGCAACAAAAGACCTTGGTACTCCACGATGTAACCATTGTCCCTCTGCATCTGGTGATCTCCAGAAATGAGGTCAGAGCACTACCACCAAACTCAGTGACTGTCACTGATAGGCTTACCAAATCACTAAAACATTTCTGAAACACTGTGTTAATGAGCCAAACAGCAAGGCAGCCTAAAAAACCAGTAATCTCAAACACTAGTGCAAATAAAGCAAAAAGTAGGAGAAAAACAGCACGACCAAGATTTCTATAGTTAAATAACAAATATTAACACTCACCCTGTACCGTTTGCATTGATTCTCACTCATTTTCATAGTTTCAGTATCCTCTAGCATCTCCACACACCCCTACCCCAAATCTGGGAGTCCTGAGACTCCCCAGCACCTGCAGCTGTGAGCAACCCCTCCTACACCAGAGGATCAAGGTGCAATTTTAACCCATTGGGCTAATCAGCACCTCGGAGCTCAATGGGTAAAGCACTGCTCGACCCTGGGCTGAGCCTGAGATGAAGCACAGCTGTCAAACAGCTGGAGACCTGCAATGGGCACAGATAAACCCGATTATTTTCGCTTCTGGGGAGCATGTTGAGCTGACTTTGCAGAGCAGAGAACACATAATGCCAAAAATAAAAATAAAAAAATAATAATAATTAAAAAAAAAAAAAAAAAAAAAAAAAAAGAGAGAGAGAGAGAGGAGGTAATAATGAGTCCAGAGCAGAAGCAGCTGTGTGAACTCCAGACCCCTTCATGCATGGCTGAGCTGGCAACACAACTCCCACACCAACCACCCAGATTTATCAGCTGGCAAATATCCAAGATGGCAAAAAGCCACCATCCCGTGCCTGAGCTGGGACAGGGCTGTGCCTCCCCAGGGCACCCCAACACCCCCGCTGCTGGGCACCCAGGAGCACACAGGGTTCTCGGGGTGGGGGCACCAGAGGATCTGGATGCCTTGCAAACAGCTGAGTTTTCTCCAGGCTGCTTATCATACCACCCACGGGAGCTGATTTGGTTATGGAAATGATGAGTTCACGTCATTCTGAAAACTTCTGCTCATTTTCACTTCGAGGCAGGCAGCGGGCGAGTTGGCCGGACGGGTCTGCCCGGTTTCATTGAGGTTCTCAGCTTCCACAGAGTTTGGTTGAAAGCATTTCACCACCCGGACACGGCTTCACGGTGCCAAACCATCCCCACACCCGAGGGTCACCCGTGGCACAGTGTCCCTGCGCAGGTGGCTGCGGGATGGCACCTCCCCGGCTCTGCCCGGGGAAGGCTGAGCAGCACAAAAAAGGTGAAAAAAAATGTTTTTCCAAGTGCAAGAAGGGCCACGCTCCCCTTCGTGCCTCAGACACCTCCTGTCGCTTCCTCCAGGCTTGGTTTTGGGGGGAAATGAGGCAGTTGTGGAAGAGGTGGTCCCCACACCAGGGAACACAGCTTCCCACTCCGCACAGAACCGCGGATCCACCGGGGATCCCGGCACACGGGTCCAGCTGGATCCTGGACCACCAGGAACAGTGGTGGTGGGGGACGGGGGGACACTTTGCCCCCACCGGGTCGATGGGGTGAGCTCAGTCCGAGGCACAGAGCGGACACGTGGGGACCAGGACTCCATGGCCACGCACCCCAGACCACCCCGCGGGGACCCCCGTGGTCCCGTGCACCCGCTCAGACATCGGAGGTCCGGATGCTTTCATCGTCCAGGTCGAAGGGGAACGGCTTCTCCTTGAGATGCTGCGGTTCTGACTTGTGCCGCAGCCGCCTGCCCGGCGCGGTTCCGGCCGGCAGGAACACCGAGTCCCGCAGCGGTACCGGCAGCTCCTCCGGAACCACCTGCTGCCCCTCGGCCCGCGGAACCGGCGTCCAGGGCTGCCAGGAGGAGGTGGAAGGAGCCTTGCACAGCGCCCGCCGCTGCTGGGAGGGACCTGGGGAGCCCCCCGGCCTGGCCACAGAGGTGGATCTCATGAAGGACATCTCCTGCAAGGACAAACACGGACTGAGCACCGCCCGGGGCTGGGGACAACGCTGTCTGCCATGTGTGAAGGGACCAGGCCCTTTCCTTTCAGCAGAACATGTGAAAAAAAATACCCAAGCAAAACGAGTCTGAATTCAACATCCCTTGGCCATCAGTTGGGTTCACACCCATGCCTTGGAGCAGAGCAGGGATAATGTTTGATGGCTGAATCTCATTTTTCCATCTTTTCCAAGGAAACTTTCCCAGTGCGAGCAAACCCAGAGAGGGCAGGGATCTTACCCTGGAAATGGGTTAACCAAGCACTTGCAAGGCACTAAATATATATCTTGTATGTTGGCATGATCTTCATTTGACACTAAAAGTGAAGCAGAAAGGACGTGACCTACCCTTGGACGGGTTTTCAGAGCCTGGAGCGCCCCCGAGATTGCTCGGATCCAGCTGTACATGTCCTCAGGGCTGTCTGCCTGCAACACACCCACCAGCACCAGAGAGATTTCACCCTCTGGAGATTTCACCCCCAGCAGCCAGACCCCCCCCTGCTGCAGGGACACATCCCCACGGGTGACAAGGGCTCCCACTGCATCCCCTGCCCATTTATCCTGGTTCCAAAATCCCTGCACCACTCCTTTCCCCCCCCTACAGAGAGGAGCCCTCTCCACACTGCAGCATTTTTATATCAAGAATGGAGAAAGCATTTAAGGATAAAAAAAAACTGTCAAGGTGTGACTGGCCCTGCCCCAGCAGAGGCTCGGGGGCTGCATCCTGCAGCCAGCCCACCCGGGGCTCTGTGCTGCCAGGGTTGGCAGGAGCATGGTTTGTGTGAGCTGCCAGGAGCTGAACCCCCTGCCCAGAAAAGCAAACCCACCTCTGCTGCCTCACCTGGATGTAGAAAGTCCTGGAGCTGGTTATGATTTCAAAGAGGTTGTCCCGCATCAAGAGGTCACTAGAAACAGAGAGAAAGAGATGGTCACTACCCAGAACTCATCGTGGATAGAAAAAAAAATCTGCATCTCTGGAGAAAAACAAATTGAGGGCAAACCTTGGCTCTCATCAGAATTTTGAGGTGACTACAGCTTCACAGAAACCTCCAGCTACAAACACACTCCAGCTTGCTGCCCGCAGGCAAACCCCTGCCCCTCCCCTGACCTGTCATCCATCTCATTTGCAGTTCATTTCAAAGGTAAGCTTTCTATTACTTGTTAAGAATAAAAAGTGCAAAGATATATTAATATAAAATATATTTTTACTTTAGCTAAAGAGACTTTCTTAGTTAATTTTCCATTGCAAATCTTCAAGCCAATCGATTTTGTTTTTATCAGTGTTTGCTGCAATAAATTGTTCCCAAGACATCCTATGTAGCCACCTTAGCTAGTGTAGGGAAAACACCTATGTGCAGCTTTCAGCAGCTTTATGAACCCCTTTGTTCTTCTGTCACACAACACTACTTACTGTGCAGAGCCTCATATTCCCTAACCTATGGAGATAAGTGAGCTGTAGGAACATTACCCAGACTTGACCAGGCACTCGTGAGTCTTGCAGATGTCCTTCAGGAGAATGGCACGCAGGGGCTCCTTGTCCTGCAGAGAGGAGTGGAGATGATGTTGAGCTTGGGTTGCCCCCTGGGGCTGGTTGTGCTGGGATGTGCACAGCAGGACCCCCAGACCTCTGCTCAGGAGCAGCTCATCCCAGGCAGGGGTTGAGGGGTGGGCAGGGGCTGCTCACCTGCTCACACTTGTAGTAACTGATGGAAAATTCATCCAGAACAAAGTACCGGCGCTTCCAGCTCTTCCTCTGGAACAGAGAAGAGGAGAACACTCAGTGCTGGGGGGCTCTGATGTCCCCCCATTTGCTGCCACAGTCTGGCATCCAGAGCATTCCCCAGAGGGGGAGCAGCCAGCCCAAACCCCCCCTTCCCAAGCCCCCTGGCACTCACCACGTTCCCCTGCTTGACGCAGTAGCCGCTCTTGAGGACGGGGGGCCCTGTGGGGGGCTTGGCCCCTGAGCTGGGGATGTGGCTCTGTGAGCGCCGCAGCAGAGGGTGGGTGACCCCCTCACTGCCCTCCCCTCCATCCCCCCCGTTCTGCAACCAGAGAGCACAAAGTTACCAGGGAGCAGGGAAGGGAACCCCGGCTGGAAGGCAGAGGTGCATCAGCAGGGGAATGAACCAGAGCTGAGAGATTATTTTCTCTCCCTGTGTGCAGATGTTTAGGATGCTGCCCGAGCCCTGTTCACCCTTTTGGTGCCCATGTGTTAAAAACAATGTGAGAGAAAAGCAAATGAATGTGAGAAAAAAGCAAATGCATCCCATGGGCTGCATCACCCCTCTGTACCCTGGCAGTGCCCTCCCTTCCCCTGGTGGTTGAGACAAAACATTTGCACTCATCTCCTTCTCCCTCCCTCCAGCTCTGCTGAGGTTTGAGGATTGCCATGGCAGCCAGGGTGGCCTCGTGGCACCCACCCGTGTGCTTAACCAGAGACCCTTTGGATGCCCCCAAACTGCTGCCCAGCACCCCTGGAGAGCAGCAGAGCAGAGGTTCAGCACAGCCAGGAAGGGGAAGCACCCACTCTGCTCCCCAGCCTGGGCTGCAACAACCCTGCCGAGTGTTATGGGTGTTGGTGTCTAAACCCTGAGCCAAGGATGCTGCTGCAATGGGCAGAGAGGTACCCAGGAAGGGGGTGATGCTGTGGGTGCAGGCAGAGCATGGGGCTCCCCACTGCAGTCCCCAGGAAACCACAGACGCGCCCAGGAAGCTGCAGCAGAGAAATGGCCATTGCACACAGGGAGAGCTGCATGAGCGTGGAAAATAATCCAGCAGCTGATGCAGCACCTCTAAAAAACTCCTCTGCGAAAGGAAGAGAAGCCCCCCCCTGCCTCTCACCACCCCTCACCCCTGGCTGAGGGTCCTGCAGCATCCCACAGGACAGGGGACCAGGAGGGGACAGCTCCAGCAGGACTGACCCCATGTGTACCCCTGCACCCTGACAAGCCCCACAGCCAGGGAAATGTTAAAAGCACCCGCCAGCAAAAAAAACCCCATGGCAATGATCTAATTCTCTGCTCTATTTTTAGTGCTGCCTCTGATAACAGCTGAAATGAGACCCAGAGGCAGACAAGCACCCAAAGGTGGGAGACACTGACAGTGACATGCTGAGGGAAGGGTGCAGAGCAGGCCAGGTCAGGCCCTTTGGCTGCTCTGGTGAGGCACCAACACGGGGTCACTCAGCCCTGGGCACCTCGATGGGGGGGTCTGGACCCCAGATGTGTGGGTGGAAGGTGTGAGATGGCCAAGACATGAGCAGATCTGCAGCCTCCTCCTCCTCACACCCCCTTGTCTCATCACACTTCAGAGCCAGACAAAGGCACGGGTGCTGCAGGGTGCTCTGTGCAGCTATTTATACCCCCTGAGTGGGAAGGGTTTGCAGGCACCCTGCTGGTTTCCATAAATGAAAGTGCAAACCAGCCTCCCCAACAGCCCAAAGCATCACCTGTCTCCAGCCCCATGGCTGGGCATCCCCCCGGGACCCCCAGGCCACCTTTAAAGCTGCTCTGACATGAGTGCCCTCGCCCAGCTCTGCATGGAGAAAGCTTCCACCTTTCCTACTTATTCCTTAGGAGCTGCTCTTAAAACACAGGGAACAGAGAGACCAAAGCAGGGAGCTGCTCTCACAGGAATTTTTTCCCCAGGATGTGACTCAGGGCACAGATCTTGCCAGCTCACCTGGTTGATGGGAGTATGGACCACCACCCCCCCGATGATCTCAGTTTTGTAGGCCACCTGGGGCTTCCTCTCCTGGGCCTGGGGCAGCACTGGTGGCTTTGCAATCTCTGTGGCTGGTGGGACACTGCCACCCTTTGGCACCTATGGGAGAAAGGAAAGGGTGAAGGGCAGAGGTGTGACCATGCCTGGCACCAGCATCTCGGTCCTCCCAGCCTAAACGCAGCGATGTCCCTTTAAAAATAAGAAATGAAGATGCCACCCCAACTAAGGAGTGTGTGGGCCACACCCAGGTGGTTGGAGATGGGAGATGAGAGGTGCTGAATAATGAAGCATCACCTCATAGGAGCCCAGGAGCTGCCTCTGCAGCTCCATGTGTTTGTGGGACACTTGCTCCTTTAATTGTCCCCTCTCCACTTACAGCAAGGTTGATGAGCAGTGTTCATCAGAGAAGTCTGGGTGAGCAGCAACCTGGGTCTCTGCACCAGGAGCGATGCCCAACCACTGCCTGTCCCTCCTGTCCCAGCCCAGCAAGTGGCTCAGCCAGAATCAGGCACACAGGAACACAGCAGCACCAGCAACATCCCCTGTGGCCAGCAGCATCCCCCCGTGGCCAGCAGCATCCCCCCGTGGCCAGCAGCATCCCCCCGTGGCCAGCAGCTCTGGGCAGCTGAGGAGCACAGACTCTGTGAGTTTCTGGGTCGTGACCATCAGTTTATGGTGACCCAAACACAGCAGAACAGAAAAACTCCCCTGGATCCTGGCACAGCGCTCCCTGCAGCACCTTCACTGCGCCTCAACAGAGGACCCAGGGTTCCAGAGTGCATAAAACCAGAGTAAATAAACGATTGAAGCATAAGACAGACATCCTCTGAGAGCCCCAGCGAGGGGCAGGATCCCCGGGCAGGGCAGGAGGGAAGGGCAGAGCTCTCCCTGAGCGGCACATCAAGGTAGGGACACAGCAAGGAGACAAATGTAAGGAACCTACCGTGATCTTACTGGCCCGGTTCAGTGCCTCCACCCAGTCCTGCAGGTCCTGCTGGTCGCTGGCTTGTAAGAAATAGCGCTGAGACAAAGCGTTGATGACTGCCAAAGCAGGGAGTGAAAAAAAGAACAGTCGGGGAGCCCCATTCAGGGCTCATCATTACCAAACCAAATTAAACAATAATTTGGCGTCTTTCAACTCCCAGTCCCAGGGCAATTTGCTGGTGTTGGCCTCGTAACCCCTGGCATGGAGAAGCAGCCACAGGGCCAGGGCTGGGGCACAGAGCAGGGCTGGGGCTGTTGGTCCTTGCACCAGGGCATAGGGAGGGCAAGGCTGAAGCCAGGCTCAAACCAAGACTCAAAGCTCATGACCAAGGTCCCTCGTAGTAAAGCATTGCAAAAGCAACACCTGGGACAAGTAGGTGCTTGTGCTGTCACTTCTGCTGCTTTAAACCCGAGCTCATGGCTCCTGCATGAGGCAGTGTGGGTCGGGCTGGACTGGGGGGAGCTGGATGTGAAGCAGCCCCTCCATGCACCAGGAGCAGCAGCTGGTGCTGGTGTCAGAGAGGACAAACCCTCTGCTGCCCCCGGGGTCCCCCCCTCACTCACCAAAGCAGAAGGGAGTTTTTGGCTTCTGTTTCGGGGTGGCGATGCTGACCTGCAACACAGCAAATCAAGGAAAAAAACAAAGATAACAGCAGATGCTCGTGGCACACGAGAGCTCCAAGTTTCCAGCCATGCGCTCTGAAGGGAAGGGACACCAGTGTTCCCAGGGAGGGACACGTGGTCCCAGGGGCACGGCAGCTCAGGGACGGGGCTTCCATCTCCCACCATCCCCACCCCAAAGCAGGGAGGGAAGCTTTCAAAGGCCTTGGAAATGCCAGTTTCTGCTGGACTAACACAGCCACTCTTGTCAGCAATTAAGAAAACTGAGGGAAAATAGCAGTGGTTTCTCCCTAAAGAGTAGGAATCATTTATATAAGAATAATATTCCCTGGGGCTCCAAGCACAGCACTCATGGAGTATTTATTCTGACAAGCTTCCTCCTTTGGAGCCAGTCTATAATGCTTTAAATATGTTTTCTCAAGCAAATCTCCCCTTTTTTTCTGGTGTATTTACAGTTGGTAGCTAAAGCCGCTGGCACAACCCAGCCCTGCTGTTTGGGACCAAATGCTGTCCTCCAGCAATTTTCATTTAGACAAAAATGTATATAATTTATAAGTGAGGCTCTTTCGGAAATAGGGAAGGCTCAACCTCCCGGCATTGCTTCATCTGTGCTTAATTTATAAATCATGATTCAGCAGGAACAGAGAGATCTGTCCCATCCTTTCTCTGGCTCCAGGACAGAGCCAAACCCGGCAGCCCCAGCCCCGTCTCCCCCCAACTCCCTGGGAAGAGGCTGATGGCAGCTCCAGGCATGCCACAGTTGTCATTTTTTGCACTATTTTCACCTTCCTGGGGAAGCTGGATAATTCCAGAGAAGACAGAGCTCGCAGAAGGTCTCATCCTTCAGGGCACTGCCCTCTCAGCACAGGAGACAGCTACTGGTGGCCCAAAATTCACTGTGAGGGAGACCACGGGACTGTCCCTACCCCCATTTTTGGTAACATCCCCCTTCCAGGAGCTCAGACAAGGTCCTGCCCAAGCCTCCAGCCCTGCTGGGGAAGCTACAGGGACAAGGGGACAAAGAGGGAGCATTCATTTTCCCTCCACCCCAACATTACCTTGGAGATATAGGTCAGCTGCAGAGATCCAACAGCACCCGCACCAATGGCCAGGTTCTGCAAAACATGTCATGAGTGATGGGAATTAAGAGACAGGGGAATGCAAAGCACTGAGCCAGGCTGTCACTGGAGTCCCTGAGGCCAGGCTATAAAGCAGCAGCCATGCTGCTGTCTTAGTTGCTTCCCCTCTCTGTGCTCATGGTCCAGAAGCGAGTTCCTGGCCCCAGGAGGGTCTTTAGAGCTCAGCTTTGGCTCTGGAGCAGCTCCTGTAGACACTGGGTACGGTGTGCACAGCCTCCAGCTCCCCCAGCCACCCAGCTCCTGCTCTAAGTGCTTGTGCTGCCTGACACCACTTCTGAGATGAGTGGGATTTCCAGGACAACCTCTCCTGACTCGTCTCTCCACCAACACACAGGGGGATGTAACCCCTCAGCTTGGCACAGTACTTCTGTACTCCTCAGGGCTGTCCATGGCTGCCAGTGGTGTCAGGGACAGGCCTGGAAACCACAGAAGTCATGGAGGGGTTTGTTCATCTCCACACCCAGCCATGGGAGACCCCAACAGACAACCTGGGGACCCAGAGAAGATGCCTGCACCACGAGAGACTCACTAAGAGCATCCATTAGCCAGGAGCCACAGAGGAGCCCACCTGAGGGTTGTCCATGTACCACAGGAGGCAGTTGGCCTGGGTGTCCAGGATGAAATATCTCCGCAGGAACTTCCCGCAGGTCTCATTCTCCTCGATGTCCAGGAACCCGCAGATTCGGTTCTGTCGGTCCAAGTACGGCATGCCGGGCTCCTGCTCACATCACCCTGAGAGGAGGGACAACCAAGGAGAGGTGGGTGCTCTGCTCCCCAGGGGATCTGCTCCTGCACCCACACCCCTCCCAGCCCATGGGTGCCAGAGGTGCTGGGTGCTCATCCCACACCCAGGCTCCCGGGAGGGAGAGGGAAGGGACCCACCAGGGCTGACCCAACTGAGGATGTTGCCTGCAGATCAGCTTCCCAACCTTTCCCAAGCCTTTCCCAGACCTTCGACACCTCAGTGCCTAAAAAGCAAAGTCAAACTGCTCACAGCATGGGCCCGCATGGTGGGGACCTGCCAAACACGTGTCACCCATCACGCCCCGGTGACAAGAGGGGTTCTGGCTGTGGGAGCAGAGCAGACCAGCCAGCAGGACCAAAATAGCTCAGGGAGGAACTGCAGGGCTTTGGAAACCCGGGAGCAGCAGCCAGACTCCATCACCACGTGCTGCAGAACAAATGCTCACCAGCTCAGCTCCCAGACTGCTGGAGGCACAGGGCAGCACCGCAGCCACTGGGATGTCCTGGGACAGTGACTGATGCAGACTGACCTCAACCTGTCCCTGTCCCAGCAGTGGTTGCATCCCACACCAAGTTGCCCTCTGGACAGCTCAGCCCACCCAGAGAGGACAAAGTAGCCACAAGGGATTTGAGCACGAGACACCAGGTCCCTGGGCACCATAACAAAAAATAATCCTGAAGCAGACCACGCACCGGAGAGAGCCTGAGCACACTCCCAGGAAATGGAAAACAATCTGCAAGTCCAGCAGAAAATCTATGCAGCCAGAATGCCGAGTCAGCAGGGAAAACAATGACCCATCGTGGTGAGGCCAAACTGTGCCACCAGGTCTGGCTGGGCACGGACCCTCCCCGGGGCAGGGGCTGAGGGTTGGCACCGCTTGGCACAGCAGTGTCTGAGAGCCCAGCTAGGGCAGCCCCGGGGGAATCTGTTTCTGCACCATCACCTCCAGCCCTGCACGGGTAGCAAAAGCAGCACCCAGAGGGGCGGGCAGGCAGGACACATCCCTGCCCCCAGGCTGAGCCCCTCACCTCGGCTCAGGGCTGGGGGAGCAGGGTGGAGGCAGCGGTTACCCAAAGGATGTGAGATGAACCCGGTGTGGTTTGTCCGGTAGAAGAGGGGTGACTGGCGCAGGTGGCAGACAGAGAGGCTGCACAAATGAAAGATCTCATGCAGAAAAGGAGGAAATACTATTTTTGAGCTGAGTGGCTGCAGTGGAGTGGGGCCCTGAGAGGAAAACGTTGCGCAAGAGTTGTGGTGCAGCTGCAAAGGTAGAGGTGGCAGAAAACAAGTCCTCGTGTTGTCAGGATCTCAGGGTTTGTCACCCGTGTTTCAGAGATGGGTATCAGGACTTTGCTAAGAGGGAAATCACACACTGCTCGAGGAGAAGAGATGGTTTTAAAAAAACACATATGCCCTGACTGCAAGAGTGATGTGGGCACTTCACGTTTCATTGCTTTTTTGTGGGGTTATTTTTGTGGGTGGGGGGGAGGCACATAAAAAGCAGATTCTCAGGTGTCTCCAACCATACCAACACGTTCAGACCAGGCCTCATAAATTATCTTTCTCCTCCTGATAGTGAAGCTCCATAGATTTTTGCCTATGACAGAGATGATAAAGAGCTGGGGTGTAGCAGCACAGAGGTGAGCCCCAGGGAGTGCAGGGGAGAGCCCCCGGGCCCACAGAATGCCCCCTGGAATTCCTACTTTCCCCCCTCCCATGCCCAATTAATATGAGCTTGGCTGAAAGCCCACAAACCATCTTTCTGTGTGAGCTGACCTCGGGCTGCACTTGGATATGCAAAAATCTCTGGACAGAAGAGATTGCAACAGCTCCAAACTCTGCCTCCAGAGCAGGCTCCCCCCAGCCAACCAGGCTCCCACTGCCCATGGGACATGAACTGCCTCCTTGCAGCCCCTGAGAATTGCACTTTTCCATAGGAAAAGGATAAAAGCAGCATCTCCAGAACCATCAGCATGTTGGTATTCAGTTCCCCTGCTCAGGACATCCAGGAGGGCCAGAAAACCCTCAGTTTGCAGTAACATTTACTATTTATACAGCACTTTGTAAACAACGACTTGAGCTCCCTGAGCATCACACCAAACCAGGCTCCCAGGATCTCATTTCCAGATCCCCTTTACGAATTTATGCCACACAACATACCAGAGGCTTCCAGGACTCTTCCTCACCTCTGGAGCAACCAACTTCCCAGGTTTTTCAGAGTCAAAGTATCCCACAAAGAAGGGCAAACCTTTTCTGTCTCAGTGAATGAGATGACAGGAGCCATTAGACCACAGAAAGAGATTTACAGTAAAAATACCCTCTTGCCTGCAAACCCAGATAGAGGTGAGCACTTCCCAGGAGGATGGAGAGGAGAAGGGCACCATCCCCAGGTCACCCATCCCCTCTCTGTGGTCAGGGCTGGCTCAAAGGCCGCGTGTGCAGCCACACAGACTTTCCAGGAAGCACCCCCAGGACACCAGCACACCCCTCACCCTCATGGCTGCTCGTGCCGTGCTCTGTCCTGCTCCCAGCATGGGGACAGCCAGGGGAGCACAACCCACAGAAACCACAGCAGAAAAAGCCAAGGAAACAGGAGACCTGACACCAGAGCATCGCTCCCCAGCACAGCCCATCACACCTGCAGGCAGTCACAGCATCCTCATCCTCATCCTCGCTCATGCCCACCTGTCCCAGTTACCCCAGTGCCTTTTGGGGCACAGGGTGACCACCCCCGCGTCACGAGGGCTCCATCCTGCAGTGCCCACAGCCCCCCGGCAGCTCCGAGCTGTCCCCGGTACCCACCACCGGGGCTGGAGCAGGACAAACTCCTACCCGCCCTGGCAAAGGAGTCTCCAGCGCCGTCTGCCCGAGACAGGCTCTGCAGGCAGAGCCCAGCAACTTAACTCCTGCTAATTCCAGACATTTGCCTTAATGAAATAATTAACCTGTTGAAAGTCACGCCGAGACCAGCGAGGTTACATTTCTTCATCTCAAAACAGAAAAGCAGCCAGGGAACACATTCCCAACAGCTGCAGATCCCCAATCCTCCCTGCACATCTGCTACCATTCCCACAGAGACCAAAGCGTGCAGCCCCCCAGCTCTCCCCCAGGGACCCAACTCCCCAAACCGCGGGTGATGCCACCCGGAGCAGCCCTCGCCCTCGACCCCTCCCTCCGAGCTGCATCATGCAGACCCCCCGAAGGAGAACGGATGGTCTGCCACATCCCGCCACCGTCGGGCCAGCCCCACCGAGGCTGCTCCTCCTCGGACCCCCCCTCCCTTCCTCCCAGCCCTGTCCCCTCCCTGCGCGGGGGCACCGACGGCTGCAGGAAGCCCGTTCTGGGGAGGGGGGTCCTGCCGGGAAGCCCCCGCGGGCGGGCACGGGGCACCGAGGGGTCCCTATCCCGCCCCGCCGGCTCCCCACGGGTGGCTCAGCGAACACACGTGGCCCCCCCGGCCCCGCACTCACCCCGCGGCGTCCCTGGGCTGCGCACCCCGCGCATGGGGCGGGCTGGGGGCTGCGGGCTGGGGGCTGCGGGCCGGGGGCTCCGGACGGGCGCGGAAAGGGGACAGGAGGGCCGGGCGGCGGAGGGGGTGTGCCCCTGGCTCCGCCGGCGCTTTTTTCCGGGTTAATTACGTCTCCCATTAGCAAACCCGGCCCCGGATGTGAGTGCGGGGTGCGGGGCTTCAGGCCGGCCCCGGGGGGCGGTGGGTGTGCGGGTATCACCGCCCCGCCAGGAGCGGTGATGGGGCCAGCCCGGTCCCGGTGTCGGTCCCGGTCCCCACCCGGAGCTCTGCAGCCTCGGCGCGGGGTGGGAGCGCTCTTCTGAGCCCCAGCCCTGGGCTCGGGCTATTCCTGGGAAGTCTCCCCACATATCCCCCCTAAACCCGACAGAAATCGCTCAGAAAATCAGCATCTCACTCACAGCTGCTGCTGTCACCGGGACGCTTCGGCAAAGGGCTTCCCAGGCCCGTCCTGCGAGCTGCCCCCGGGCCCCTGGGGACGGCTGCATCCCCTCTGTCCCCCCCCGGGACCAAGGACCCTGACCCAGACCCCGCCTGGGGCAGGAGCCACGACCGCAGCCGGGCACGGAGCGCCTGCGCTGCTGCCGGAGATGCTGAAAATAGCGAGCGGAGGCTCATGCAAGAGAAGTTACTAAGGGCAGGCACGCTCCAGTGCTCCTGCTCTGCTGCTCACGGGGACACAGACAAGTCCCCAGGGTTCCCAAGCTCTTTTCCTGCTCCCCCCAGCCCCACCGTGGTGTCAGCACAGCAGCACCTGAGCAAAACACAAACGGGCGACGTCTCAGAAGGGGAATTGTCCCAGCTGCTGCACCAGGCTCTACCCAAAGACCACCGGGTTTGTTACTGACCCCCATCTAGAGACTGTCACCAGCTTGGCTCCTTCCCAGGCAATGCAAACGACCCTAGCCTGCAGCTCAGTGCTTCTCACAGCTGGTGCATCAGGGGGGTCTTTCCTGGTTTCACTGTAAGGCAAGAACCTAGTTTTGAGCCCCCAGTACTGTGCATTTGAAAATTTATTTTTCCCCATTGCTTGGGAAAGCTGCCACAGCTCAGGGTGGATTTGGGAACAGGAACCATTTGCACCCCCAACCCCACGCCACCCAGGACAGTGTGGATTCCACACAGCTGCACCCTTGGAAAGTCCCCACTTTCTCTCCGGAGCATCTGGCCCTGAAGCACTCTCTCCCGTTGTGGGTGAAACCAATCCTGGTGCTGCTGGCACTGCCAGGGGGCAGAGAGAGGGAGCCTGGTTCTCACCACCCCCATGCAAGCAGTGCTTTCCCAGCATTTTGCACAAGAGGCTGGTTTTGGTTTTGCTGTTTGGTTTTTTTTCCCCAGGAATTTCTGGATTTTCTGCTCACCCCATTACCCTCTCTGCAAGTGCAGCGTTCAGCCCCATTAAACAAATGCAGAGTCCAGCTTTGCAGCCATAGCTGCTTCCCTCACTGCAGCCAGTTGCCCGTGGCCATGTGCTGGAGCAGCAGCTCCCTCCCCACCCTCATCCCCACGCTGGGGGACAGCCCAGGCACACTGCCTGCCAGGACCTGCAGCCCAAAAGGCATCATTCAATAATTACATCAGGAGAAAAGCAGTGTGGACCTCCCTCCACATCTCCCAGAGGACCCGGGCAGTGTGTGGCTGCCAGCTGAAACACCCGGGGTGACCCTGGACTGGGTGCCCACTTTGCTGTGCACAACAGAAAAGGGTTTCAGTGTTGCCCCTCTGGTACCTGGTCACGGAAGGATTGTCCCTCGATGCAGCTGGTGGGTTATTCCTGGTGCTGCCCCTCTGCCCATGCACACAGGCAGCCACAGACCCTAAAGCCTGGCTGCAAACACTGAGGGAGCCAGAGCCTGGCAGTGCCAAGCACTTGCTGTAGAGCTTTTGAAGGTGCCATAAGGGAACCAAAACCTGAAGCATGAAAAACCACCAGTTATGGAAATGCAGGCTGCTGCAGCTGGCTTATATTAGAATTCAAAAGAGCAAACAAAGAAGAAACAAGGAAAAGCAACTTTCCTGCCTCAAAGCAGGGCTGGCTGCTCCACTGGGGGAGGACGGGGCCACATCCAGGTGAGCTCTGGGAGTCCTGGTGATGGAAACCCACCAGCCCATGGCAGCCTTTTCCTGCTTAAATCTGTGTTTGTGCCTGTGCTGAGTAAAAAGACTAAACTGTTCCATGGAGTATTTTTGTTCTGAGGCATCTCTTACAGACCTTGTGACTTGCACCAGGGCCTGGACCTGCAGCAGCTCCGTTTGCTGTGGGCACAGTCACAAGGAAGCTACTCACACTGCTGCTTGTCTTCCATTCACAGAGCCTTTCAGCTCTCTTCCTGTATTTTTCAACACATTTTGCTGCTGCAGCCTGCCTGGGGGTGTGAGCAGCCCCTTGACCTCAGTCAGCCCATTAGCAGACATAGGGGCACAGGGGGATTCCCAGGTCTTTGTCCCAGCACCTTTAGAAGTCCCACTTACACCTAGGGTCTCCCACAGGAAAACAACATTCATGTACCCTGGGGAAAGAGCAGGGCTCACAGCAGACACAGAATAATCTGCTTTCCAGACTTCCCTCTAGTGACAGCAGCCAAGAACCCCCCTTGGGTGGTGTTAACCTCACAAGACTCCCTATCCATGTTCTCCAGGATTTTTGGCCCTCTCCCCTCGAGCACTCACCACAGTCTGTGTTTTGGTGGCATCTTGCAGCATGGAGCTCCACTGCTGGATCCAGCACGCTGAATTATTTCTTCTCTCCCAACCTGCTCTTTTCAGTTTCAGTACCTGTTCCCTTTTTTTTTTTTTTTTTTTTTTTTCTTGCCTTGTGACTGGGGGAAGCTCCCAGCAAACTGCTCTGCTGGAGGAGCAGCAGCTGGGCCTGCAGTCAGCAGTTTGCTGGCTTGCCCTGCATGGCATTTCTTGCAGTCAAATTTCCACTCTCATTTGTTTCACACCAAATACATTTATAATCCATCCAAGCCCGTATCTTTGCAGTCACAGGAGGGAAGGAACCGCTCCCCACAGCTGTGAATCTCAAGTTAGCACAAAAGCAACCCAAAAGCATCTCTGCCAGAGCAGTGTGCTGGGAGGGGGGCTCTGCCCCAGACCCCCTCAGGCTCTGCCTGGCAAAGCCTCCCAGGGATGAGCTTCCATCCCCAGGGAGAGCACCAGGGAGCTAAATCAGCCTGGATCCTCCAGAGGCTATGGTTTTCTTGTAAATGAGAAACAGGGGCTGGGAACAGGGTTTCCAACTGCAGCATTTATTTATCTGATGGCTTGGCCTCTCCCAAGTTTTCATCAGGAGCAAACCAGACCTTGCATGTCCCTAGGCTATTGCAGCAAGCAGCTATGCCGGGCTGGTGGTCCCTGGCCAGGACCCTCAGATTCAGCTCAGCAGCAGCTTCCCGGCCAGCACGGCAGCCAGGAGGCAGGGCAGGGGCAGGGGTCCAGCCCCCCCGCCATTCCGGGGCCCCCGGGGTCCATTGCAGTCGTCGGTGAAGCAGCATTGCAGGGTGGCCCCTCCGGAGCCCCCCCGCCGTGCCTGGTCACAGAAGGATTTGTAGGAGCAAGATTTAATGACGCTGTCTGCAAGGAAAAACACACAAAGGTGGGGGTCAGGCACACCCCCACCTCACACACACACACACCCCTGGCCATCGGGGGGCTCGGATGCTCCCCTGCTGGGGGGACGAAAGGGCAGAGGCAGAGTCCCAGCTCTGTGAAAGGGTCTCCCTCCTGCCCGTGGGATTGCCAAGAGCTGAGCTGAGGGGATGGCCCTGTGCTCTCACTGCTCCAACTGACCCAGGGGGACATCTGACATCCCCGCTGGGAAAGAGGGAATTGTGTGTTTATATCCACGCGTGACAACATGTACAGCCCGGGCTATGAGCAGAACCTAAGGGGTCGGTTTCAGGAACCGTCTCTGTCCGTCTCACCAGCCCTGAAGCTGCAAGGTTGGACTGGGGGTGGTGGAGCATTTCTGGAGAATAGGGATCAGCAATGAGACTTTCCTTAGGCCAGGAAAGGGCTGTGAGTTATCTCAGACCAAAAGCCTGCTTCTGAGGGCTAAAAAACTGAAAAAAACCCAACAAGGGCTTTGTGGGGACAAGAGAAAGTCAGCCCCCGGTCTGCCCTGGCAGGTCCTCTGCTTCTCCTTGCCCTCTGCTCACACCCAGCACCCCTGATCCCCCCCAGTCCCTCCAGTCCCCCCCCAGCATCCCCAGTCCCCCCACCAAAGGACTCACTGGGCGCAGTGATGGTGGCACAGGCATCAGCGTACTGGGGGCAGCTGTGGGAGCCCTGCTTGCTGCAGTCGTTCTCGTTGGATGCCACACATTTGTGACATCTCAGCGCTTTGCCTGCGTGAAGATGAGGAGGAGGAGGAGTGAGAGTGGCAGCCACCATGTGCCAGCCCCCAACCAGTTGCAGCCTGAAGGTCTCCATGGGCACTGGTGACCCCAGCACAGGGTGAGGGGCAGCACTGTCAACTAACAATATTTTAAAATAACAAAACAAAACCTAGATTTTTTTTCTTATTGTGCTCGATTTCATTCTAAGGAGCACTTTTTGGGGAGGGAAGGAGGCATTCATCTGAACTCTGGCAGCAGTTTTGGTACATTTCTGCATTTCTAACCTCCAGCAGGTTGTGCAGAAAACTCACAGCCCGAAGGCACGGGGGAAGGAGTCGGTGACAGGCAGTGAAGTACCGGCAGGCATGTATGTGTCTGGAAGGACAAATCATCTCCAAATTGTCCTTAAAGAAGGCCACAGGCATGACAGATAATAGCCAGCACTCTGTGCGTCAGAGCCGATAATAGGCAGGAGAGCTGCCTGACCCTTTTGGAGAGGAAAATGCACAACTGCCAGAGATCCCAGCTCAGTTTAGGAACCAGCTGAGCAAATGTGGAAGCGTTATTATCATTTTATGACAGCCAGAGCCCTTAAATAACAGCACCATTTTAAATATCTGCAGACAAAGCACCTCTCCCCTACCAAAAAGAAAAAAAAAAAACAAAACCCAAACCCAAAAACTCACAAACCATCACAAAACAAAACAACAAAACAAAACAGTTTGAGGATCCTGCTCCCAGCCGAAATGATGAATACTTGATTTTTAGAAGTAAAAATTCTGTTTGTGGTGCTGGCTGAGCAGAGCCCTCTCGTGGCAAGCGGGGCTCCAGCTCAGGCCCCACAGGAGGCTGGAGCTGCTCCTGCAGCTGCTGGGAAAGGAGGAAACTGGGATCTCACCCAGGGACTGCCTGCTACCATCCCCATGGACCCCAGCTCTGCAGCGGGACCACTCATCTCCTGCTTCTCCTTCACCATTTCTCTACAGCAGCTAAAAACACGGTCCTGGTTTATCTTCTCCTGATGCAGAGATCCTAAAACCATTCTCATCTGACCCAGCTGGTCACCGTGAGTAGGAGAAACCCGCCAACCCCCCCCAAAAAATGCCTTTTTTTGGGTTTTTTTCTGCAGGGGTGGGAACAGCATCAGGTACACAGGATGGGCAAGGCTGGAGCAGGCAGAGGGATTGGGGCAGGCAGCAGAGCAGGTACAGGGATTTACCACTGCCTCCAGCCATGGGACACTTACTTTCTCCAGCCAGGGATGTGACGATGGCCAGGGCCAGGAGGGTCTTCAGGGTGGACATTTCCAGCAGTGTGCAGCACAGGGTGTGTAGCCTCTGTTTTGTCTTAAGGTCTTAGAGGTAATCTGCTTGGGTGATTGGATCACTGGGTTGGGGATAACACACTTACTGCAGCCCCTGGCTAATGCCATCTTAGCTGGGGAGGACAGGATGTGGCTGCCCAAGGACATGGGGCACTCTGGGGCACAGAGCAGGGCTGAGCACCAGCTTGGTGCTGGTGGAGGTGCCCAGACCTTCCCTGGCTTGTTGGGCTGGGGTCTGCTCCACGTTCCTGCTTTGGGAACCCTCTCCATCTCCAGACATGGTACCTTGGTTGGCTTTTGAAGGTCTTGTCCAAGCCCAACTTCTGAACCCAGAAAACAGCCTCCCTCTTGCTCTCTGCAGCAGCCCAGTTAGGGAAAAACCCTCCGAAAATTTCCAGTCCACCAAAACAGAAGTGCAAGAGAATAACTGAAAACCCCTCCAGGGCTGGGAGCCTCACGGAGCCATCCCTGCCCCATCCCTCCCAGCCTGCAGCCAGGCAGGACCAGCTCCATCCCTACAGAGGGATTTCCCACAGCCCAGGAAAGGACCCAGCAGGGTCAGTGTGGAGCCTGAGCCACATCCCCCTGCCCAGCATCCCCCCTGCCCATGGCTGAGCTCATCACGGGTGCATCACCACAGCGTGGGAGCCAACCAGCATCAAACTCACCTCCGCTCTGGGAATTTATGAACATCAGTTCCAGGAAGAGAGGATAAGCAGGGTTATCTGAAGGCAGCTATCAAACTGGCAGAGCATGGTCCTTCCTGGAGATCCTTCCTCTCCAAAAACCCCACACCCACCTTACAAACACCAAGAAAGCTTTCAAGAGTGATAAACACAATTTTTATTTGAGCAATGAAACATGGAAAAAAATATATTAGTAATCATCATCATAATAATCTCATTTGTGTGAGTGGAACTCTTACAAATATTTACCTGACATATAAAAGGGAAATTATTGTACATATAAAATCGATGGTGGTGGAACTTACATCCATGGTGCAAAGCAATGGGGGAATGGTCACTGCAGAGAAAGTCCCTGCCTCTGGGGGAGGGGGACACGCTGGGGGGGCAGGGGAAGTGATTTGCAGTCAGGGTGGTCACTTGTGGGCACTTGAGGGATCTGCTGGCAAACACACACTTGTGAAGAGCAACACCAGCAGCGTGTGGGCAGGCACCCATCAGGGCCAGGGAGGGAGAGTTAAATTCTACTGCAAGAAAAAGAAACCACAAAGACACCCAGGCCGGGGCTCCGGGGGGCTGACCTGTGCTGGTGGGACATGGGGGTGGCACTGGGACACTGTTGTCCCTGCAAGCCATGGGAAGGAGCCAGGATGTTCCCACCCTGCCCCGTGCCAGGGGAGCAACAGTCCTGTCCCTCTGCAGCTAGACACACACCTTCTATTATATATAACTATAACCTTTATATATATATTTATAGATATGTAACTATAACCATATTATAGTTAATAAATAATTCCTTAGGAATCTTCTTTGCCCAGAAGTGCATGCTGACAGGGTGGGAAGGAGCAGCACTGGGGGACAGGGGTGACACAGGGAGTGGAGCAGGAGGGACACTGCCTGAGCAGCCCCTGCACGGAGTCAGCACTGCCACTGGTGACACCAAAACTGGAACCATCTGCCACTGCCATGGGCCAGGACACCTTGAGAGAGACCAACTCCAAAGCCTCGGGTCAGGCTCCCAGCATCTGGGGCAGCCTGCCAGCATCTTTGTCTGTTTAACTGTATAATAAACTCTCTCTATACATACTATAACTAACAAAATATATATCAAGTGTATGGCTCTGGTTTCGACAGGTTTGCACTGCATGCTCCACACAGGGAATTAGAAAATAGAAGGAAAACAGCTCAATTCTTTTACAAAATATAGCAGCAAAAAGGTTTGCGAGTCTTAGATAGTCTGGGTAGGAAACAGTCCAAGCAGCAAATATTTCCCTTATTTGACACTTGACAACTCCCCATTTAAGGTGACAGTAAAGGATCCTCCACCACTGCAGCCATGGAGAGGCAGCCTCAGCAGTTCTGTTGGCTCTTGGCGTGCCCAGAGCTGTGAACACCTCCAACCCTGCTGCCTGCAGGGAAACTCAGATTTTGGGCTGCATCCAGGCAGATTTCAAAGTGTATTTTACTGCTGCCTGGCTCTGCCTTGCCTGTAAAGACTGGCTTTTGTTTGCCTCTCTTAATATTCAGAGCTGTGAGGGCATTTCTGACAGCAGCAGAGAGCCAGGGCAGTGTGTGTGGCTCCCAGTCCCTCTGCACTACCTAGGGAAGAGCCTTCAGCCAGCAGAACCACCAAGGGTTCAGGGTTTGCTCCCTTCCTCTTGCAACACCCAAAGTGGGGAACTCACCCCCCTGCAATGGGGAAGCAGCCTGTGGAAACCCTCCCAGCACCCTCCAAGAGGTGCCAGGCTGCGGGCAGGATGGGCAGACACATCCCAGCTCCCCAAAACCAACATCTCCCACGTTTCTCCTGGTGGAGGAGCCTCCTGCACACCCTGGCCAGGCTCTCCTTTCAGAGGACTGGAGTCACCCCTGGTTCCGTAGCTTCCCCCATGCTCCCAGGGGATCAAGAGGTTCAGAGGACAGTGCCCAGTGTGGAGGAGAGAGCTGGGACCCCGCTGCTCCTGAATGCTTCTAAAGGGCAGGAATGCAGAGACAGCAGCTCCCTTCCTCCCAGGCTGGCACAGCCAGGGACAAGGACACCCCATGCTGCAGATCACCCCAGGGACAGGGACCAGCCCCTTCAACACCACAGCCCCCCCAGAACCAACTGATCTACTGGGGGGCTGCTGCACCCAGGGGATCTATGCCAGAGGCCACAAAGCCCCTGCAGTGGCCACTGGGGGGGCCCTTGGGGCCCCCTCCAAGACCCTTTGGTGCCTCCACACCCACCCATCCACTTCCCAGGTCCCCAGTCCCCTGCATGGGGCTCCAGCCCTGGCAGCATCCACATCCTGGGGCAGGACCTGAGTGATGGAGCACACGAGGACAGTGACAGAGTGAGCAGGGGCATGACCAGACCCAGCCCAGCCGAGGGGGACAGAGCCTGGGGGTGTCACCTCCCAGCTGAGAGGTGACATCCATGCAGGCAGATGGTGAGGTGGCCACTTGCTGCTGACCTGAAGGGACACGTGTACACGGTGTGGCCAGGGGGGACCCAGCCCCTTGGGAAACAGAGAGGAACAGTGTGGGGACAGCTCAGCACGGGGGCTGTGGGGACACAGCCAAGTGGAGCAGGCAGCTGGCTGTGTGTGCTTCTGGGCTGGGGGTGCTGGGGGGTCTGGGGGTAAGGCAAGGTGCTCAACGTTACGAGAAAAGCAGCCGAGTGCAGCGTGCTGGACCAGGGGTGGTGGGGCTCAGTCTGCCTTCCCCAGCTTCGCTATCAGCTCGTCACAGATCTTGGTCAGCTCCTCAATCTCCTGGTTCTGGAAGAGAAGCAGACCTTAAGGACACCCGTGGTGGCACTCGGCTGAGCTGACACCTGGGCAGAGGCTGCAGCTCCTGCCTGGCCGGGGGATACAGCTGCAGGTTTAAACAAATAAACCATCAAAAGCCCACCAAAAAACAAAAAGCCCACCAACAAAACAAAAAGCCCACCAACAAAACAAAAAGCCCACCAACAAAAATCCACAAAGGAAACAAAAATCTACAAGCAAGCAAAAAAATCCACAAACAAAAGCAAAAAAAAAAACCAACAATGACAACAAAAAAATCCCAGACATATTTTCTGGCCTGACAGTCTGCAGCAGCCCCCCCAGGGTGCTGGGGCAGAGGGTGGGTTACCTTCTGCTGGAGGGCTCTCTCCAGGGACTCCACCTTCATCTGCTCCTTCCGCAGCCCCGCGTGCAGCGCTGCGCTCTCCGCCTTCGCCTTGGTGCGCACCTGAGCGATCTCCTCGTTGGCTCTGGGGTTTGGGGAGAAGGGGACGAGGGTCACCCTGGGGGCAGGGGGGAGCACTGGGGCACCCTCAGCCCATGGATGCATCCATATTTCCCATATGGAAAACCTGGATGAAACTGGATTAATTCAGCTCCTCCAAGCTCCTGTATGGGAACTCTGCTTTCTCAGGGTGAACTCTGTGGTCTTGGCACCACCTTACTTGTCCAATTTTTCCTCTGCGTGGACTTTCAGGGCCTGATACCGCTGCTCTTCTTGCTTGACCCGGGTTAAATAATCTTGAGCACACTTCTTCAGAGCTTCTTCATTCTGGAAAAATAAACAAACAAACAAATTAGTACATCCATCTGCATCAGGACCGAGATGTTGCTCTGATGGGATATCAGAAAATCCCAGAAATGGATTCCTCTGGCACTTGAAAGACTCTTGGCTTGTTTATCAGGCAGTGGGCAGAGCAAAGTGATAAAGAGGAATCCAAGGTAAGGACCTTCTTAAAGCCTTCTAGGACTCCCTTCAGGTTTTCATATCTCCTGAAGAGATCTGACAGGGACCTCTCCACAGAGTTGAGGTCTGCCAGCGCCTGCTCTTTTTCCATCGTGAGCTGCTGCAGGTTCTTCTGAGATGTCATGTTTGTCCTCTGCTCATCCTCTGCCATGGGAAAGAAAGAGCAGGGACTCAGTGGCTGAGCAGGGACAACCAGGGCAGCCAAACCCCTGCCCTGCACACCCTGCCAGGTGATGGCACCTCACCTATCATCTGGGCAATGGTCTTCTCATACTCAGCCACGATTTTCCTAGAGGGAAAGGGGAGAAACCAGCAGGTGAGAGGCAGCAGGTGTTGCAGACAGACTGCTATGGCTCTGCTGCCAGCAAACTGCTTCAGGGACCCCTCTTCCCCCCACCACAAAAGCAGCAGCAGTAAGAAGGCTTTTACCTCATCTCCAACACTTCCTGGCGGCTCTCTTCATATTTCTTCTTCCACTCATTTGCTTCAATCTCCTTTGTGATTATCTAGGTTGCAGCAGACACAAAGCCCTCAGGACACACCCTGGGTGCTCTCTGTTGCTGCCCCACACCCGTGGTGTGCAGGGAGCAGTGGGGATGGGGTCCCTGGTCCTCACCTCCTCCCTGATGAGCGTGAGCACTGCTGTCTTCTCAGACTCACTGAGGCAGATGCCATCCAGGGGACCCTCACTCCTGCTCACACCGGTGATGGCTGCAGGGGACTTGTCCATGGAGCACAGCCCGGGGTTACCCTGGAGGGGATTGTCCAGCCAGGACGCTGAGTGGGTTTCCTTTTCATCCCACCTCCCCTGTCTGGAGTGTTCCCCCATTTTACACCTCTGTTCAACCACTGAACCTCTCGTACCTGCACACTCTCAGAGCCCCTCATCAGAGACACCCAGCAGAGACCACAGGGGGATTTCAAGGCACATTCTGCCCACTCCCCCCAGGAGCTGGGGCTGTGGTCTAGGACACCCATGAGTTGCAGGACACCCACAAGACATAGGACATCGATGGGACACAGTACACTCACAGTGGCCCAGAAGCCCAGGAGAGCCCCGAAATGGGAGAGACTCAGACAGAGCTCTCAGCACCCTCCTGTTTCAATCAGGGGTGTTCCTCTGAGGGCTGAGGTGGTGGCACCCCATGGCTCACAGTCTCCCCAGAGCCCAGCTCCTGCCCACCAGTGCCTCCAAACTGGGGGAGAGCTCAGCCCCATGACCCAGAGCTGAATCCTGCCCCATGCTGGCCCCATGCCTCCCCTCCGGGGTCCTGAAAGGCCCCCAGGAAAGCATTCCTCCAGCTCCAGGCTTCCAGCACCCCCTGCTCCTCCTTTTATCAGCCCAGAGAGGGACAGCCCCGTGCAGCCATCTCCTTGGGAACCAACTGCCAGGCCATAAATAGAGAAGTGCTTGGGAGGAGGCGGTGTCCTTTGGCTGTGTTTTGGAAACCAGAGCACTGAAGCTCTTCCCTTTCCTCCCTCCTCCCCTGTGCTTTGACTCCTGCCCAGGTTCAGGCACCCCCGAGCCCTTCACGGCTGTGCTGCTCACAGCAGTGGGCAAGTGATGGCCAGTGGCAGAAGCCACCCCAGAGCCACCCCCGGGTGCAGTTTTGGGTCCGGGCAGCCTAATGCCTCATGCCCTTGGGGGACTTAGTGTAGTTAAAGCTGTCTCAGAGAAGCTCATTTTGCTGATGCTTTTAATCTCATTGTCACCTGCTTGCCACCTCCAGCAGCTCTGACCAGGGCCACTAAAGAAGAAGCTCTGACCAGGGCTTCTGCAGTGGAGGGGTCTTGGGGCACATGGGGGGTGGCCTGGTGCAAATTTGCCCCCGCCAGGGTGCCAGGGCTGTTTGCATCAATTCCCCTGGCTCTGCCATCAGCTGCCCCCCAGAAAGCAGCATTTGGGGAGCCCGTGTGGAAGGCACCAGCACCAGCTGCCCACCAGCCAAGCTCAGGACCCCTCCACGTGAGACACAGCCCCTGCCCTGCTGCCTGTCCCCTCTCCATCCTCTCTCCTCTGCCCTTCCACTGTCATTCAGACACAGTCCTGGCTCCCCACCAGCCCTGCTCCACCCCCAGCGCCCATGTGGGCTTTTCAAGAGTTTCAGCTCCCAAAGAAACTCCTTTCAGGGAGGTTTTGGCTGCCATCCTGCTTGCTGCAGCTTCCCCCAACATCCCCATTGCCCTCCTGAGCCACAGTGGGGCTGCCCAGGCCTCCTGAGGGCAGGGGGGAGGCAGCCAGAAACACTCACGGGGTAGATGCCAGGTTCATCCTTTTCCATCTGCTTGCAGATCTCCTTTTCAAAGCCTAAAGACAAGGAAACACACTCTTTTTACTGCACAGAAACAAGACCCTTCACCCCATGCAGGTTTGCTGGGACACAGAGGGACAACTCCTGAACCTCTACACCCACCTCCCAAAAGGTTTCTTTGCCCCCAGCTCTTGCCCTTGAAGGAAGGATACATCCTGCATCCCTGCCCTGTAACTTCCAGCCCTTGCAGGGAGGACACATCCTGCACCCCGGCCAGCCTGCCCTCCCCACAGAGGGAACCAACACTCCCCTCTGGTGGCAGCTCAGCCCCGGCTGTCCCCGGCTGTCCCCGCAGCTGCCACCCCCTCCAGCCCTTCCCAGGAACCTCGGGGTCCATCTCACTGAGCATGAGAAAGAATTGGTGAACCTTACTGGCTGCTCAGGTGTTAACTGGGCAGAGCACAACAACAGCAACAACAACAAAGCATCGCTAGAGAACAGCTCGGAAATGAAAGCAGCAACACGAGATGGGGGGGCTGCACATTTCTTGGTGTTTTCCCCATTTATCCCTGGGCCAGCAGCTGCTTGTCACAGCCCCCAGCTCCATCCCCGCAGCCAGCACCGAGCCTGTGCACCCCTGCCTGGCCCTCCGAGAGGAGCAGCAATAAATAAAACCTCCCAGGCTCTCTGCTGACGATCACATTCTTCTCCCCTGGAGAGACAAAGGGCTGCTTTCCTCTCCCCAGAGCCTGCAGCTCTGCCCAGCATTCAGGAGATGACTAATGGGTCCCTGCAGAGGGGAGAGCTGCAAACCTCCCGCACAGGGATTTCTCCTGCTTGCACCTATAATTTTGCTATTGATTAAATGTCGTGCTGCCTGGCTTTTAATTATTTTTTAATGGATTGGTCAGAGAGGCTAATTACAGAGGAGACTGGCAGCAAAACACCACCGGGAGCCTTAGCAGAGGTCTTCCCCCACCAACCACAGCCCTGGTGTGCCAGGACACCGAGTCCTGGCAGCTCTGCTCCTCTACAGTGATTTTTCCCCAGTGGAAACAGTGGAGAAAAGCAACTGGAGGTTTCATTACAACTTGTGGCAGCCTTTAGCCCTGTCAGTGTGAATAACCTGGGATGCAGGCATTGCCCCCACAGCCCCATTTCACTGCCAGAGGCTGCAGAGGTGCCCGGGATGCATCCCCAGAGGCAGCAGGGATGCTCCTTACCTGCATCCACATCGTGCTTCACCGGCACGGGGACGTTGGAGCACTCAAAGTACTCCAGGTCATCTTCTGGTTCTCCCTTCTTCTCCAGCCCCATGGGTTTCTGTGCAGAGGTGGTGCAGGCTAACTTCTCCTCATCAGTGGCACGTCCATCCCGATTTGCAAGATCTGGGATTTCTGAGATCAATGCTCCCTCATCCTGCAGGATCAAGACATGTGGGACTGAGCTCACCCATGGGGACCAGGCTGCCTGGATGGGCCATGGGGAAGCACAGGAGCTTTAGCATCCTCCAAACAGCTGCTTCCCACCAGCTCCTTGGCAGGTTTTGGCAGAAGGAAACACATGGTGAGGGGATGGAAGCAATAAACAATCAAAATCCATTAACCTGACCTCAGAGTTCCCACCTACCTGAGCACAAACATCCAGGACCAGGGACTGTGTCTCATACGGCTTCACCTTGCAGCCACTCCTGCAGGGAGAGAGAAGTGTCCATCTGAGGGGGGGCTGGGGGGCTGCGTGGGGAGGGGGGTTGTGTGCCAGACAGCCCAAGCAAGGGGAGGCAGCCCCAGCCCCAGCCCCAGCATTGCCCCCGCCACGTGCTGCAGACCCACGCACCAGGGAAATAGAGGCAGAGCAAGTTCTGTGACCAACAGGAGGAACAAGCAAACAAAACACACGACTACGGAGCAAGTGGGTTTGTCCCTGAGGTGTTTATTCCTGTTGAAGACAAGGATCACAGAAAGGACCCCGAGGTGCTGACGGCGAGAGAGGAGATTGCCAAGGAGCTGGCAAAGAAAGATTTTCCCTGCTGCACCCTCGTCCAGCATGAGAGCATCCCAAACTCGGGGTGCACACTGATTTTCTGCAGGAAGGAACCGCTTCCAGGCTGTCCCTGCAGCTGGAGGTTTGTCTGGGACATCTCCACGGCCTCCAGGTGTCTCCCAGGTGAGTCAGACCCTCTGAGAGCACCAGGGCACCTCCACTGCACCTTGAATGCTCCCTCTGCCTGATGCCAAGGCTGTTCCGAGGAGAAGGTCCTTGAGGATGGGAGAAGGATTAGCTCAGGTTGCTCTTGCTGGCAGTCCTGCGGCTGGATGCCCTCCAGAGGCAGCTCTCCCTGGGACTCTGTCCTCTGCTCCTCAAAATGCACCATCCTGGAGTGGGTCCGTGCAGGGTGGTGGGCAGGGTCACATCCTGGCACATCTGGAATCATCTGGGGTACAGCACGACGACCCCTCTGCAGCTCACAGGGCAGTGACCAGAGGCTGCCTGACCCCAGCCACACTTCCTAACCCAGCCAGAACCTCACAGACCAACTCCACGGCCCTGCCTGGGGCACCAGAAGATGCTCCAAGGGAGACCACGAGGAAATCCATCCCAGCATCCAGCAAAGAGGCATCGAGAGCCCTGCTTGGAGCTGGCTGTGAGGGCAAAGCCCCCCCTGAGACTGCCACATCTGGGGCCCAGAGGAGATAGCCCCCAGCTCCCTCACATCCCCACTGATGCTTTCCAATCGACCCCTCTGCAGCAGCTGCCTCTCCAGTGGCTCTGCATGAAAAGGGGGCAAAATACACCCTCATCTTCAGGGATGAAATCTTTGCAGGCACCTGGGCTGCACAGGCTGCTGACCAATGCTCTGCTTTCCATCACCTGCACAGCACCAAGAGGCATCGCGAGCCGGCACGCAGCCAGAGCAAGCTCAGCTCCCTCCCTGCCCCGGGCACCAGCCAGGCCAAGCTGTCCCCAGGGCTGTCCCCAGAGGTGGGGGACACAGACCAGACAGTGCAGAGCACGAGTCACAGGGCAAGAAGGAGCCTGCATGCCACGGAGATGAGTGGGGCCAGCACACACCCAGAGAGAGGAACTAACCAGCAAAGGAAAAGAAGAAATACACAAGAGAGTACTTACAACAGAAAACAGAGAAATTTCACTTGCTCAGTAGTCCTGATGCACCAAAGCACAGACAGGAGAGAGACAGACAGATGGAGAGAAGAAGAGTGTGTGAAAAGACCTGGGTATTAGCTCCCATCTGGAGCAGCACAGCTCTGTCTTTTGGGGAGGAACACACAGATAAAGAATGCTCTGACTCTGCAGTTGCTATTCATGGTGTTGGGATGAGATTCAGCCACAAATCCTGCTGCTGGGGGAGGCGAGTGCCCACAGCAGCCCATGCTACCCCGAGGTGATGGAGAGGGAGCCCAAAACCTCCTCTGCTTCCCCTCACCGCCAGCTCCCGCTCCCCTCTGCTCACGCACTGGAACACCAACTCTAAAAAATCTGTATCAACACTCTGCAAAGTATTTCCAGCAGAAAAACATCCAACACACCCTTATTTTTGCCTGCTGGGTTTTATCTGCTCTCTCTGTAAAAACCCACTCACTAGTTTTCCCACCAGAGCTCGTCAGCAGCGTGACACTTGTTCTGGGTTCAGTGACCAGCCACAAAATGAGGACCTGAAATTTCCCATTTCCCTGAAATTTCCCAGTTTCCCAAGGGGGGAGAAGGAGGGAAGGGGGGAGAAGGAGGGAAGGGGGGAGAAGGAGGGAAGGGGGGAGAAGGAGGGAAGGGGGGAGAAGGAGGGAAGGGGGGAGAAGGGGTGGGTGAAACCAGAGCAGCAGCAGAACCTGAGGTGCACAGGGGTATTCTGGGCTGTCTGAGACAGCACAAAGCAGGAGCACCCTCACCACCATCACCTCTAACACTCTGCCCATGCGTGGGGAGCAGAGGGGGCTGCCAGCCCCCCCACACCCTCTCTGTGCACTCACGTTATCAGGCGGGACTTGGGCTTCTTCGGGGAGTCTCTGCCTCTCCCCAGCTCCTCCTGTGCCTCCAGGGGCCGAGACTCCAGGGTTTTGTTGAGGCTGTTGTCAGCAGTGGGGCAGGAGCTGGCGAGGGTCTTGGTGGGCTTAAAGGGATCCACGGAGTCGAAGTCATTGGGGTCGAACTGGTAAGAGCCCCTGGGGAGAGTCGGTGAGTTCTGCAGTGCTGAGCTGAGACTGGAGCTGTCCCAGTGCGTGGAACCGGGGTGAGGGGAGCCCTGGGGAGGTGATGGCTCCATGGGACCCCTCTCCCCATCCTCAGATTGTTTCTTGGGGGACTCTCGGTGTCTCTTTGGTGTCACCTTGCTGGCTGGGATCCTGCTGCCCTTCCTGGGTGCTGCTCTCCTGGCATCCACGCTTTCTCCCCCCTCTGCACACTCAACCTCTGGTTTCAGGACCTGCCCTTTGGGCTCAGGGTCCAGATCTCCCCCTGGATCACCAGGGCTGCATCCGGGATGGGGGAGGTGGCGTGGGGATGCTGGGGGGGAGCTCTGCAGCCGGCAGCCTCCTGCCACAGAGGGGTTTATGCTCTCATTGTGCTGCTCATGGTCAAACCCATAGGATGCTTGGGGCACTGGGGGCTCCTCTGTGCCTTCTCCTGCTTTGCCCCCCAGTGGAGGTGGCTTCTCCTTCCCGAGCTGACCCTTGGCCAGGACATCAGCTTCCAGCTCTGTCAGCCCCGTGCTGGTGTCCACTGGGTTCTGTCCCAACATCTCCTGCTCCCGGGTGTCTCTGCCCGCATGGGGCACTGGGGTCAGCTCTGCAGTGGGCACAGTGGCACAGTCACTGCCAGCCCCGCTGCCCAGCACTGCCAGGGGCTGTGTCAGGGACGAGTCTTTGGGGCTGGATTCCCCTTTGGGCTCCAAGTTGGCTTGGGGGGCTCTGATCTCTGGTTGAGCCTCATTTTTGGGGTGCTTCCCAGGTGAGATGTCCTGGTGGGCTCCTCCTACCAGCAGGTCACCATGGCCACTTTGCCCTGAAAAGACAAAAGGAGCCCATTAAACCCCACTCTGGAGGTGGCTAAACCCTGCCCTGGAGGCAGGAGCAGGGGGCTGATGCTCGTGCTCAGAAGCCATCGTTGTGATGCACAAATGTGAGGAACCAAAGCATGGGGGAGAGCCAAACCCCCACACATGCACTTGGGGATGGGGATGGAGGGGAGAGGGGCACGGCAGACCCCCACAGTGTGGGAAGCCCACAGGAGGGTGCTGGGAGCAGGGAGCAGCTCTGCTCAGCACCCTGACAGCCTGGGGGTCTCATCCTGCCCACCAGAACCTGGCCAGAAGCTGCCTTCAGAAATCCTGCCTGTGAATTCATACCAGGCTCCCCACGCTGCTGTCAGTTGCTTAATCACAAATCCTGATCCATGACTTAGTCACTATTACTCCAATCCCTTCCCCTAAATCCTTTTACTGTTTAATCTTTGCTCTGCTGTCAGGGGGTGGGGAAGCTCCTGAAAGCAGCAGCCACTGAGCACCCAGAGCCAGGAGCTCAGCACAGGCAGGCAAAGGCACCAGCGGAAAACACCCAGCAAATATCTGGTCCCCAGACTGATCCAGGACACCAAGCCAGCAACCCTGACTCAGCTGATGGCTCGTGGTTGGTGTAATTGATCTCTGGGATGCTAAAAGCCATAGAAATTAATCACAAGGGGCTGTGTGCTCCCTGAGACTGCAAAAAAATCTCTCTCCAACTGCAGAAAAGCTCCCTCCAAACAGACACTGCCTTGCTGCCCCAGAAAACGCATCAGTAAACACAAATTCAGTGGAAACGTACTTGGAGTGCAGCCAGAAAACACTCCGAGGCAGAGCCTGCCAGGCCCTTCCATCATTAGGAACCAGGAAAACCTTCTTACCAGACCCCAAAGAAAACTTTATTACACTTGCTGTCTTGCTCAGATCTTTTAAACCTCACCGAGACAGCCTTGAACAGAAGAGCAGACTTCAAAGTCAGGGCAAAAGGCACCTTTTAAATTCATTTTACATTCCCACTGGAAGGTTTTGCAGCCGCCGTTCTCACAGAAATGAGCCCATCCTGGTTTCTAACCCAAGCGATGAGTAATTACTTCTTGAATAACAAGCAGTCAGTATGCAAACCACTGCTCCTCTCCTGGCTCTGGATGTCTGCAGGGCAGGGACAGGGGGGGATGGTGTGTGTGACCATCGCTCACAACAACCATTTCTTCACAAAAATGAGCAGAACTGCCTTCCCAGGTCTTCCAAGGAGTGCTCAGTGACCAAACCCAAACACAGATCCAGTTAAAGGCTCCCTCAAAACAGCAGCTCTACCCACGGGGTGCAAACCTGCCCCTGCTCAGCAGGGAAAGGGATTCTGCAGGGGGAGAGCAGAGATTTTTATACTCAAAGATAAATGTACAGAGCAGAGCCTGGCAGGGCAGCACCAGGCACTTGTGCATCAGACTCTGTGTTGTGCTGTTCTTCCTGAGGCTGAAATGAAACACAAACACCGAGTACCCGAGCAGCCTTCCTGCATGCCACCCCTCACACCCTGCCATGGATCACTGAAACTTGGCAGCAGCAGCACTGCAAGGGCTCCGTGCCCTTTTCATCCCCCCCACACACACACAGAGCAAGCAAGCAGAGCAGCAGTGATCCCCTGCACAGCCCTGCATGCCAAACGCTGAACAGAACACCCCAACACTCTGCAGCCCTTGGGGTCACACAGCCCCCCCTGCCCAGCCCAGGCTGAGCACAGGATATCTGGCTGCTGCCTCTAGTTCAGCCTTACGTAGCTAAGGGCTCTTTTTTTCTTCCTCTTTTGGCTTTCCGCTTTTGTTTAACAGACGTGGATCTATTTTTAAATCTATTCTGTTAAGAATTAGCATACAGGCAAAGGATGCTGCCCCCGGAAAACACGTGCCCTGCATCAGGGTAGCAGCAGCAAAAGCCACTGAGTCTGCTCCCAGCTCCAGATTTGCTGCTTCTGCTCATTTCCTTGCACAGAACATCTCCTGGCAGATGACTGAATATTATTTTAGCCAGAAAAGGACAGAATTATAGCTTCCATCATCCAAAAACTGCCTGAGTGATCCTGAACAGGCATAAAGTCCCCCTCCCCGGGGCGGTGGATCCAGCTGATTTTTTTTGTCTCTGAGAACAGGGTTTGATGCATCCAAGCCACCTCTCAGCTGCGTGCAGAGCACCAGCCCCACAGTCACATTGGGCTCACCAGTTTCCTGACCCTGTTTATTCCCAAGGAAGGGCGAGACTGCAGATGTGAGACAGAGGGGACTCTGTCCCTGCCTGTGCCCCTGTGTGCCTGCTCGGTGCAGCTGCCCTCCCCACTGCACACACACCAGCACTGGCAGCAGCTTCTCCCCAGCCACCCCAGGGCAGTAGCTCTTGCTGCAGATGACAGCCTGGTAGTTTCAGCCATGATGCTGGGATCTCCTCCCCACCACAGTGTTTGTCACCGAGCTGCAGCCAGGAGAAAGGGCACACACACACTGCTGCGAAGCAGCACAGTGAAGGTAGAAATTACCTAAAGTGCAGAGACTGAACAGCCCTTCTGCCCTCCCCAAACTCACAACTGCACCCAGGCAATTCCTTCACCATTTCAGAGACGCTGAAGAGATGCAGCCAGAGCCCTGGGCAGGACAGGGATGGAGCTGGCAGCAGAGGCAGTGTGGATCTCCAACATCCTGCTCTCCATCAGCCAGCACAGCAAAACAGTCTGTGCCAGAGATCATCCCCTTAGCCCCACAACACTGCGACCTTTGTGTGTGGGGTGCAGGGAGCAGCTGCTCCCTCTCTGCTGTGCCAGGCTGGCCCTAGGAGCAGCTCATCCCGGGGAGCAGTTTGGGGATGGGGACACCCTGGACTCTGAGGCAACACAGATTTTCTTGGCCCTCATATCTCATACCTGCTAGGAAAGTCTTTATCCCCCCTCTCCTCCTCCCTAGACATTATCCCCCAAAGTAAATGGGGGGACCCTATCATCCCTTCTTAGAAGGGAAGGATTATTCCAAGAACTATGATTATCAGAAGCATGAACCAGGTGCTCTCTCCATCCAGGCAAACAAATCTTGCAGCAGCAAGAGAGGGCAGAGGAAGATAAGGAGAGCCCCTCCAGGACCCCTGTTCCCCCATGCAGGCTGCCCTCCCCCAGGTGCCCCCTGGGGCTCACAGACCTCCTGACATTGCCCAGTTGCCCTGCTCTGCTGGGAGAGCAGAGGAAAGGGGAGGTCTGCTCCCTGCCCCAGCCCTGATAACCTCCAGCAGTTATTGCAGAGGTCCCAGAGCTTCAAAGCCTCCTCCTGGCAGCTTGAAAGCAGACAAACAGTGATCCCAACCACAGGGACCAACCACGATGGACCCTGGAGAGAAGGGGAGGATGGCAAGGGGGGGATTGTGTCCAGATGGCCAAGGGTTAATGGGCAGCCTCAGAGGAGCAACAGCCCTGTGAGATACAACAACAAACCAGCTACAGCACAGGGTGCTGCTGGCAAAGCAGCCCCCTGCATTTTCAGCATCTCCTTTGCCGTTTCTCCAGAAACGGAGCTCTGCAGCACGAAGCTTTTGCATTTTGAACAGCAGCCTCACTGCAAAGACACCCAGCTGACAACCCCAGGGAAGAGAGACCCATGCAAAGAAACCTCCACCACTGAGCAGCCAGGGAGAGGACAGGAACCCAACCACACATCAGCTCCCGTGCAAGGGCCAAGGGTGAACAGCACACGGGGCAGCTCCCACCACTCCCTGCAGCAGGAACAGGAGGCAGCCCTGAGCCCTGCATGGCCTGGCTAAAGGATTCACAATTCTGGATTCCTCTCCACCAGCCCAGGACAGTCATCCCAGCTGCAGCTCAGCAGCCCCAGGCCCTGCAGCCCATCAACCCCAGCAGGCAGAGCTCTGCCTCCTGCAGCCCCCCCAGCCCAGGAACAGCTGGAGGCTGTGGCCACTGATTGCAAAATGGCACAATGATCATTTTGCACTGCATAGGCATGGACCAAGGGGGAGGGAATTGCCTCTTCTGAGCCTGCAGTGCAGCCCCTTCCCTCCGAAGGAATTCAATCCAATTGATATCTTGCTCAAGGGAGAGAAGATCCCTCGGTAGGGCACAGCCCCCCAGGCCATCGACCACAAAAAATGTGGCAGGCATTATTCAAAATCAAGCAACTTCTCCTTGACCCCACCCTGCCTCTCCACATCCGCAGTGGGAGCTGAAAAGCAGAGGGTGCTGGCTGTCTCTTTACCTTGGCTCCTGGCCTCGGGTTCCAGTGGTCCCGGTGGTGGCTCACAGAACTCCTTTAGTGGCGAGCAGGTTGGCGTTTCTGCTTCAGGGGTCTCAAAATTACCTTCGGAGTCCGAGCTGCCGAGGAGGGGGGGGGAAAGAGTGAGGATTTACCACCTTCAAGGCTAGCTCTGAGATCCTCCAGGCTGCCCATGCAGCCGGCCAGCTGTGGGCATCCCGCTCGCTCCTGTCCGGCGGGACCCACCAGCACATGGAAAAGGGAGAACAGGTGAATCGACATCGTGAGCAGCCCCCTGCCAGCCCCCAGCCCTCAGCCCTCATCCTGGCCGAGCCTCCGGGATTGCTTCTCAGCTCCTTCCCAGGCTCAGCATCCAGCACGGGGCTCCAAGGCCGCGGCACCCTTCCCCTTGGCTCCGGGTGCTGCAGCGATGCTCCCACCTCCTGCCCGCCGGCACCTTCCCGCACAGCCACACAGCTCGACCGCAGCCCCCCCCGCACACTTCCACCCCCCGGGCAGCCAAAGCCGATGCCAGGCAAGAGCAGGGGCGGAGGGGGCGAGGGGAAAACGGGCGCTGCCGGCCCCGCATGCCAGGAGTGGGGGGGACGAGGGGAGCCGGGGCAGGGGAGGGGGATGCGGGTCACTTGCCTGAAGCCGAGGGTCGTGCCCTCCGCCGCCGAGTCCTCCCCCTCCGCCGCCGCCCCGCCGTCCTCCCCCTCGGGGCTGCCGCCGCCCCGCACCGCAGACCAGGTCCACCGGGCCCACTGCACCGGCGAGAGGATCTGCCAGGCGCTGAACGCCATCGGCCCGCCCCAGCCGAGCCCCGCTCCGTTCCTCGTTCCTCGTTCCCCGTTCCTCGTTCCCCGCTCCGCTCCCCCCCGGGCTCACTGCGGCCGCGCCGCCCCCATCGCCGCTCCGCCGCCCGCCCCAAGGGCCTCCCCCCGGGCCGCGCTGCTCGGCGGCAGGGACAGGGACAGCCCCCGCCTCCCCCCCGCAGGGAGGGACCCCCCGCCCCTCCGCTGGCCGGGAGAGGATGCGGGGCGGGATGCGGGCAGCGCCCCGAACCCCCGCCCCCCGCCTGCCGCGTCCCTTCCTCCCTCCCTCGCTCTGCTCCGGTCCCACGCACGCTCCCAAATCCACCTATTTCTACCCAGACACGGAAAGGGGGGGTCCCTGCCGCGGGATGGGACGCGTCGCTCCCCGCACCCTGCCAGGCGCCAGCCCCTGAGCCACTGGCACCCCCCGGGACGCCGTGCTCTGCCCTACAGCCCCCTACACCGAGGGACACACACACACACACCCCCCCCACGAGAGGGCAGGGGGCTGTGAAACCAGATCCACCCCCATTTATCCCCCATTTATAGGGACTGCACCTGTGCTGTAACCCAGCCGGCTGGGGCAGCAAATTCCTTCCACTCTGGGTGTGCCAGCAAAGACCCCACACTCGCCGGGAGCTGCCCCATGGGGCAAGTGGCCCCCCGGGAAGAATTGCCCAGGCCGGGGGGGCTGCCCAGGGCAGGGGGGGGGCAGATTTCTCCCAAAGAGTCTGATGCAGAGGGATGGGGCAGAGGGCAGGGAAACACCTGCCCCTTCCATTTTCCAAGGAAATACTGACTCCAGAAGCTCAGGCTGAGGCTATATCCTTCCGTGGCAGTTTATTTATTTATTAAACTATTGTTGTTTAAAAATAACAGCCCCTGCAAAAGGAAACAGTGCCAGGCCAGCCTCCCTGGGGAATCCTCCCCCTAATGAGGGCTCCTGCTCCCAAATCCATGCCCTCCCTGGTGCCAGCTAGGGAGGAACACGACATTACTGACACTGCAGTGTCCCAAGTGCTGTGAGGAGCATCGAGGGCTGGGGCAGCAGATCTGTCACCCCAGCAGCACCCCCAGCTCTGACAGCAGCTCCCTGCAGCTCGGGGGAGCCTGCTCCTGCCTGCGGGACCCAGGGGTGTCCTGGGAAGGGACAGACAACTGTCCTGTTGTTAAACCACCCTGCATCATTGTGAAGGAGTGCTGCTGGCCCACAGTAACCACACCAAATGCTCCAGTGGCAGGCCCAGCCCACAGCCCAATGCTTTCCTGTGAGTCACCCCAGTGCCAGGAATGCCTCCCATGGCCCAGAGGCCTCCAGGTCAGACCAGACCTGTCCATCTGGTCGGGCTACCTCTAACCCCAGCCTCCATCAGAGACTTCAAAGGGCTCATTCCTCACTGCAGAGTATCTCAAATAACCTCCCTACAGGGATCCTTTCTTCCAAGCTTCCATCTGTTGGTGTCCTTAATAAATATGTGTCACTGCTGCACGCTTTTACTCTCTGGCCTCTGTCAAAGAAAATTTATCCCTTTATCCGACATTTTCAGACTTTCCCAAAGACAGTAAAGAGAGCAAAGGTGCAGCTGGTTCCCACCACAGGTCAGGGGCAGGAGCAGCTCTTGTGTCTGGAGCCCAGGGTAACACCCACCCAGAGCACAGATCTTCCCTCCACATCACCAGGGTCTGCAAACCTCCCTGCTGCCACATAGAGGACACTGAGCAAGAAAAGACTCAGTGACACCAAAGCTTAGCCACAAACCAAGAGGCTGAAGCAGAACGTCAACATCCTGCCGCCTACATCTGCTGCTGGCAGACTGCTTCCCACCATCTGAGGCAGAAGAGATGATGAATTCATCTGCAGATGAATTTTACATGAAGGAGATGTGCAGGGCCAGCAGCTCCGCAGCACCGCTCCCTCCTCACTTCCCCCACAGTCGCTGCCCAAATCCCCACCGACCCAGAGGAGCAGGCAGAGGGACAGCATCACAGAGAGCTGCTGCCACCCACAGAGGACACAGAAACACAGTGGGTGCTGGAGCAGTGGCCCTGGGTACCAGCAGTGGGAGCAATCTGCCTCTGCAGAGGGGTGGGAGCTGCACCAGAAGGGAAGCACACAGCCTGGCTTCTCCAGCTCCTCCCTGGGCTGGTGAGATGAGGGAACTGGGGTGCAAGAGTGGAGGAAACCAGCAGCATCCTTCCAGTGTGATGGCTGCACACAGACATGCACACACTGCCCTGGTGCCACACACTGCCCAGAGGAAGGAGAGGACAGGATCAGCAGCAATGAACCTCCCAGCAGCACGGGCTGCAGAGCTCCTGACCTGCAGGGCCCTGGCCCATAGCAGATACCAGAGCAGTGCAAGAGCAGAGCCTGCTTCCACTTGCTCTTTACCATGAGCAATTAAGAAAATGCCTCGAGGGGCATTTTCCTGCTTGGCACCCAACCCAGCTTGGCAGTACCACTGGCTGCAGTCCAAACACTGAGGAGATAACCTGACTTTGACAGTCCACCGGTGACTCTTGCTGCCAAATACTGCTTGGCACAGTCAGCAGACACATTTCTGCAGAGCAGAGAGGATGCTGAGATGCTAAAAAAAAAACAAAAACCCACAACCTGCCAGCAGTTTCCATCTGCACAGTGAGCTGCAGCCTGCACACACAGCAGCTGGAGAAGATGTCCTCTGCACTGCTGTCACCTCCTCTGCATTGCTGTCACCTCCTGCCCTGGCCCAGGCCTTTGCTGTGCCAAGCACTGCAGTCAGTGTCTCAGAGACAGGCAGGGATGTGCAGCCTGTGTGTGAGGTACAGCAGAGCAGGTACCACACAGCCCTCTCTGCCACGTTTGCAGCTGCAGTGCCCTGGGTTAGAGGAAGGTTTGCACCTGCAGATGCCATTCCCAGCCCTTTCCTTAGGCAGGAGAACATCTATTTCTGGCTGCTGAGCTTTTCTGGGCATGGTGCAGTGAGCCAGCACTTACATTTCTAGCTCAGAAATGGAATTTCTGTGGGTTTTCATGGTTCTTCGTCACTCCCGCCACTTTGCTCCTCCACCCATAAAACATGAATCTGTATTTTGCTGCTATATAAATCTTGTAATAAGCACTTTACCCATGCAACATTTATCTTCTCCAGAAAAAGAGATGTGAGGTGTTTCATCTGAACATTTTTCTGTTGTTGTCTTTTACTCTACCCTATTCCATTTGTCATATATTCCACAGATTAAAATGGGCCCATACATCAGCAAAGAGGTAAAGTATTCACTGCCATGGCACTGTGAAAAATTTAAACATTGGGAATTAGGAGAACTGTTCCCACAAAGGCTTGTGGGCAGCAGTGAGAGCATTCAGCAAACACTGGAGGGAAGAGATGGTTTCATAACACATTTCCTGACCTTTGCAGTGTCACTGACAAGAGGAATGCTGGTAACTCCCCTGCTCGGGCTGCAGAGCACACCCGGGGAGGGGCTGAACCTCTCCCTTCCCTGACAGCAGAAAGAGAACAGGGCTCTAGGAAAGGGCAAGCAGAAAACCAGGACCATGGGGCAGTGCTGGCCGAGGGCCTTGGGGTCCGTCCCTGCCCGGGGGGGGCAGCGAGACCCGAGCGCAGCAGCATCTCGGAGCATCCCGAGCATCCCGGAGCATCCCGGAGCATCCCGGAGCATCCCGGAGCATCCCGGAGCAGGCGGGAGGGGCGGTGGGGCGGCGGTGCTCTCACTAGAGGGCACTCCAGGATGGGATTTCCGAGGGCTGCGGAGCATCTCCGGACCCTCGGGAGGCGGAGGGATAGCGGGGAGGGGGGGGGTGTGTCTCTGCGGCTTCCCGAGGGCTCAAATCACCCCCCAGGAGGCAGGAGAGGAGGGGACTCCGCAGCGCGGCCTCTGCTTGGCCCTTGGTGTGGATGCAGCAGGTGGGTGGGCACCCACGGGGGGAGACCCCGGCGCGATGCGGCAGAGCCTGGGGGTTGAGCCAAGACCCCCGGAGCAGCCTGGAGGATTCTCCAGCATCACCCCAGCCATTCCAGGCAGGTGTAGGGCAGAGACCCACGGCTCCTACCCCTGACCCCTGTTGTGTCCTCTCCTGCCTCGCAGCTCCTTGCTCCAGACCACCCCACAGCTCTGGTGGGGGTCAGTGGGCCCATGGCCAGCACAGGGGGCTGCACCGACCACCACCATCCCACCCCATGGGTTTGCTGCCACCCTGGGAGGAAGGGAATGCAGTAAGTGACCCGACCCAGCCCCAATGGGGTTTTGGGGCACGTTCCCACCCCGGTGAGGAGGCCAAGGGAGGAGGCAGGACAGTGGGAGGGCAAACCCACAGCAGCAAAGTTCCCACGTTCCTTCTGCTTCTCCTGACCTTGGTGGAGCTGTGGTTTGGATACAGATCACGGGACTGAGAAGCACAGTACTGAATGCACTGGAATTCAAGGCAGAAAGAAACGTGATTTCCTCCCACCTCGTGGCTTTCAGGCTGTTCCCTGCAGCAGCAGAGTGATGCCTGGCATGGGACAGTGCTGCTCAGCTCCCCCGGGCCCCTCCAAAGCCAGGGATGTGACAGTTCCCATCGCTACACATTCCATCAAAATAGCTTTTACAAAAATAGAAATACAGGACACAACTGCTGCACACGAGCTGCAGACACCACCAACCATCCCCGGGGCTCCAGCTGTCTTCCCTCACCATACTGCTATCAAACTAATAAATACAAACGTTTGTGACTGCATTAAAAAGGGCCGAGGCGAAAATTAATGTGCTGCTATTCCTGCACTCTATTAACAGCAACCACAGCTTGATCTCACGTGGCTGAGAGCTCATGCAAAGCAATTCAATAGAAACAGGCTCAAGATGAGAATTTCAGCCTGATTTTCACACTGATATACACAAGCCCCTGCCTTCATCTTGCTGCTTCTTTACTCTCCTATCAACTCCTTGGCTCTGTTTGCTAAAAATACCAGGGCTGCATGGCAGGAATGCTCTTATCTGGTGCTTGTCAAGCCTTGGCTCCCTGATTTTAATTGGGACTGGGTGATATTGGGAAATTCTGGCAGCACCTCAGGCCCTTCAGGGGTGAGGCAGGGCTGGAAGAAGCTGAGGACTGCAGCTGGCACAGGGAGCAGGGCAAGAGAAATGGTCAAGGGCAGGAAGAGAAGGGAACAAAACAAAGTTTGCTCAAGGTGGAGCAAACAGGTGGGAAGGAGAAGCTGAAGAGTCCAACAAGGTGGAATGGAGAAGCTCCAACACACAGGACAGCTCTCCTGCCTGGGGATGCCTCTGATTTATGTTCAGGAGACACTGCAGGGAAATACAGACAGGGCTGAGCAGTTACTTTTTTCCCTGTCAGAAGCCAGTGTTTGCAAACAGAGGGAAGTTTGTGGAAGTTCACAGGGTCCCCCCAGCTGGTGAGGAGCAGTTCCCCCAGCCAGCCCCCAACCCCCTGCCAGCCCCCAGCCCCCAGCCCGAACCCACCTCCGCATCTGCTGCAGTAACAGCAATGCTGAGAATCACTCTAGCGGGTCCTCACACCCAGATTTATGCTTTAAAGGCAAATTGAAGCTGCCCCAACCTCCCACCACCGGCAACCGCAACGGGGCTGAGGTGCGTGGGGACAGTAACTGCAAAGATGAGGGTGGCGGGGGGAGGAGGGGAACGGAACTTCTCTCCCCCTCATTTTAACCACTTAATACTCTGATTTTTCCTCCCCCACCGCTGTGAGCCCCGCAACTTGGGGAGGAACCGGAGCTCGGGGGCAGAGGGGTGGACAAAGACCCCGGGACGGACCGGGACCCCCCACCCCGGGGTGCGGGACCCCCCCGCACGCACTCACCGGCGCTGCGGGGTCGTGAGCTCCCGTGGCTTGTGGCTCTGGGCTCCCCCCATGGCTGGTCCGGTCCGGTCCGGTCCGGTCCGGTCCCCGCTGCCGCCGCTCTGCGGGTCCCAGCCCCGTCCCCGCCTCCGCGGAGGGTGGGCGGCTCGACCCAGCGCGGCCCAGCCCCGGGCAGCTGCTTCCCCAGCTCAGGGAAAGGACGGGGGGGTGCCCGGTGCGACCACCCAGCACCCCGCTTTGGGAGGGGAGGCTGCAGGGTGAGCCCCCCGTGCGGGGCTGGGACCCCCTCCCAATGTCTCAGAGGTTCAAACAGCAGCCACACACGCAAAGCTGGACACTACAGAGAGGTTTGGGGTCACAACCTGCACACTGCTTTTCAAATCTGTCCTCAGCTCCCAGGGGCTTCTCTGGGCTGACAAAAATCAGCAGTAACATCAAGGGTGAAATCTTCAGCTAACGGTATTCCTTTGGGTTACACCTGATGCCCATCACCTTGGTTTCTGGCCAGCTACTCACCAGGCTCCCAGTACCACTCCCCACTCCACAAGATGCAACGCTGGAGCTGTGTCCCACCAAAGGGACAGAGCTACCAGGATGTCACTTTGCTGCCAGGTCATTAATTACAGGTCAAGGAATCATCATCCTCTGTGCCTTCACACCACCTCTGTTGGATTCTGTCCAACTGCTGAGCATTGGTGCTGCCCCCCTCAAACCCAGCCAGACAAACAGCCAAGCACCCAGAGACAGACAGAGCCCTGCAGAGAGGAAAGATCTAGCACAGTGAAGAGGTGACCCTGCTGGGGAAATGTCCTGGTTGAACTGATTTTAATTAAAGTGCCTGGGAGAACATATCCATTTCTGACGCCATTTGGAGCTTTTTTGCTTCTGAGAAACTGGGAACTCAAATATTAATATTTCTTTCTGTCAACCAGGTTGTTCTGGCTTGGGTTGCATTATTTTTTGGCAAGAAAAGTGTTGATACCCTTGAAAGCTTCCACCTTCAAAAAAAAAAAAAACAAAAAAACACCAAAATACACACACACAAAAAAAACCCCTAACAACAAACAAATCATAAACCGCAATAAAAAACAACCAAACTTTCCTTAGACAAAAATAAACATCCTGACAGGCTCAGCTGTCCTCCTGCCTGTGCAAGCACCCACTGTGCTCACAGCCACAGACCTGAAGGGACCCCCCAGCTCGGACAGGGGCTTCCAACAATGCCCCCCAAGCTCCCCAGAGCCCACAACCCATGTCTGGTAGACAGGAGCATTACCTCTGCTGCTGGTGTGCTGGCACAGAGCACAGTCAGGTGACAATCGGAGCACAGTCAGGTGACAACGGTGTGGGACATGGCACAGGGCCCTGCCTGCTGCCTCTGGCTGCCTAATCCCTGGCAGCAGTGCAGGCAGCAGGTTGGCAGCACCCACTGCACAGCCTGGGTGCTCAGGGACCCTATCAGAGCTGCCTGCACTGCTGCTGCTACCTTCCCCGGGATGCCTGGAAAGGGAAACCAAAGGACAGCCAGGAGGGCATGAAATGAGTTTTTGCATTCCCATCCTGAAGATGAAGGGCTCAGAGTTGTCTTTTTGCTGCTCCAATGTCCCACATGGGTTTAAAAAACCAAACCCCAGACACAGCCATGTCACCCATCACTGCCTGTCCCCTCACAACCCCTGCCCTGCCTGTCCAACGGGGCCAGATCCACCCCTACAGCCCTGGGGGGCACGGGCAGCCTTCCCCAGGGCTTGGCCCTTCTGCTTCTGTGCTTTTGATTTCAAAAGAATTTCCTGCAGCCATTTTCAAGTGGCGCATTTAGAAATGCTGCTCCCCCCCCCATCCCCCCAGCTGGGGCAAAAATCCCTCTCCAGTCTGGGCAGAAATCCCAGGGTTGCCTGCAGGTGCTGGAAGGCTGTTTGTGAGTGCAGTCCAGCACAGACGAACTGGCACCTGCACACACCCCAAAGCTGGGACGTTGCATCCAGCCTTCAGTGATTTGTCTCTGAAATATGCATTCCCGAGGCCTCAATGAGCCGAGGAACTCTGCCAAGTGGCAGGAATTCAGGATATCCTAAGGAGTCTGTCCTATCTGGACTTGATGATCTCAAAGGTCCTTTCCAACCTAAATAACTCTGCCGGAGCAGGGATCTGAATTAAAGGGCTGAACTCAAATGTAACACCCCCCATCAGGGGCTCTCTCCTCACAAGAGCCCCCCCCCCCCACGTAGAGAGCTCTGAGAAAGATTTCCCTGCCTGGAGAGCACAGGGGCTGAGGATGCCCACGGAGGTGGTGGGACAGAGATGCTGTGGGGAGAGGCCAGAGGAGACCAGGCAGGGCTGCAAGACCAGCCAGATGTGTCCCAGATGTACCCCAGATTTGGGTCCTATTTACTGGAAGGGCGGCAGCCAGGCTCTGAGTGGGGGTCCCTGCCAGTCCAGCACCCCAGGAGCCAGATGACTGGTGCCTGCAAGGAGGCAGATGGTAATAATTACCCATATGCTAATTCCATGGACATTTCCATGTGTCTGGGAAAGAGGCAGGCCAAGCCCTGGCTGCCGCCCGGGGCAGGGATTCACTGCAGCTTCCGGGGACTGTGACTTGGAGATGGCTCTGTCACATGGAGGGTGTTTAAATGCCTCCTTGGAGCCTCCCAGCCAAATGCCACCAGCTCCAAACCTTCCTCAGATCTGGCACCGCTGGGCTGCCAGGAGGTGCAGGGGAGCACCTGGAGCCCCTCGGGGAACCCCGGGGACCCCCGCCCCGTGTCCAGCGGTACGGGACGAGCAGCCAGCACCAGGACCCAGCCCTCCGCCTCCCATCACCGGCGGCATCTCCCCCCGCCCGGCTCCCCGCAGGGTCCCGGCTGGGCAGGAGGAGCGGGGTTGGGTGCCAGCACACCCCCTGGCATCGCGCTCCTCCTTAGCACCAGGAAGAGGCAGGGATGGGGCTGGGATGGAGGCAGAAAGCATCGCCGAGAAGTCTCTGGCAGGGAGCTCGGCGTGCCCAGGGCCGGCTGGTTGGTGCCAGAGTCCTGCTCTGCTTTGGGAAGGCTCCACGAGCCGAAGTCTCTGGCCGGGCAAGGCAGGGAAGAGGTTGGGATCTCCAAAGGTGTTCTCCCAAAGTCTGCCACCTCGGGGGGCCGGGGGGAGCTCTGCTCCCCAGGGCTGTGAGGAGCCCTCGCTCCTGCTGCGCTCCCTCCAGCCTGACGCAAAAGCAGCAGACAAGTGCTGGGCGAACGTCCCGGCCCTCAGCTCCCTTATCCTTCCTACCTTTCCAGCCGCAGACTGGTCCCAGGCTCCGTCACTCTCTGCTACCTGTCCCGGGGCTCCTGGGAAAGCCGCTTGCGTGAGCAGCTGCCGGGAGAAGGAGCAGGGAGGAAGGAAGGGGATGGACGGGGTGGGGAGGTCCCGGAGCACCCTGGAGCACTCGGGAAAGGAAGGAGGATGGTTTGTAATATTTGGCCAGCACTTCCCCGGGCAGGGAGTGGAACCGGCCGAGCAGACAGGGCTGGACCAGCCATCCAGGCACCGGTACCGGAGCCCCTCGGGCCAGCGCCTGGATCTCGTGTCTCCTGCCGGGGCCCCACTGGTGTCATGCTGTAAAAATGTGCTCTTGGCTGGAATTTGGCAGCTTGGCCTCTGGCGGAGGGTGAACCTCGCTGGTTACAGAGGGAGCGGGGGCTGCGGGGAGATGAGGTGGGGAGCAGTCAGCATCCCGAGCTGCGGGAACTCCTGCGGTGCTGGGGGAGGGCTGGGGGAGGCGGGTATCCCTGAGGATTGACACCCGCGCCAGGGCAAGACAGGAGGACAGGGACAGAGGGACCCACTGAGCTCCCCGGAGGAGCTGGACAGGCATGGGGGACAGCCAGGAGCGTTACCTGAATGAAGGGCAAGAGTCTTGGAGCAGAGGAGATCTTTTCCTTTGACGTTTTCAAGGCTTCAGCTGGGTCTGCAAAGGGTTTTCACAAGTGAGGCACAGGGGCAGCTGCTCTGGGGGGCATCCCCACCTCCCACAGACTCTCACCCCCTCTGGGTCAGCCCCCTCCCCCCGCCCCATGTCCCGGAGCCCTGAGGGTATCACAATCCCCACTTTGCCCAAGCCCAAACTGCAGCCTGGTCCCTGACCATCACACGGGGCAGGACTGAGCCCACCACACGTGCACAAAAATTAGCTCAAGCCCTCCACTTAAACAGCCTCCAGCCTCACCGCGGAGGGTTCCTGCCAGCCTTAATCTGGCTGCAAAGCCGTGGGCTGGATGTGGCCCCTGCTCCCCCCCGTCTATTCCCGCTCCTGCAGAGGGAGCACAAGGAGCAGGAACGGGCGGTGGGCAGAGCCGTAGCCATTTCATCCTCAGGAAAAGCGTCGGGCAGGGTATTGCTTCCCAAAAGAAGGGAAAACTCGACTCAGACAGGGAACTTCCCTCTGCAAACACATTCTGCAATCTGCTCCCACAGCCCTGCCCTGGGCTATGGTCCCTGCTTTGTGTCCAGAGTTACCTTCCCAACCTTCCCGGGACCTGCAAAGAGAATGGAGCCGCTTGGAGCCTTTTCACCTCCTGCAAAAAGTGGGAGGAGGGCAGTGAGTGGGAGGGACGCCACGGTGCTAAGCGTGGAAAGGGGACACGCCTGGGGTGAGCAGGGAGGGGGGTGGCAGCTCGCGAGCCCCCATCCCTTCTGCCTGATGCGGGGATCTCCCGGTCTGTGCACCCTCTGACACCCCAGCACCCATCCCTGCCTCCAGCACGAAGGGCAGAACGTGGGTGCCTGGGACAAGGCGTGGAGATCCCACTCCATCCTTCTTGGGTGGCTGCAGCATCCTACCTGTGCCAGCCCCGGGCCATGCCAGCCTCCAGGCTCCGCTCTCTCCCGGGATTTGGGGCGGGGGAGCTGCGGTTCCCCCTGGATTCTCTTCGGCAGAGGGCAGCGGAGCTCCCTTGGCTGCCTCACCGCTGGCCCCAAGCCAGCCTCAAACTCCCATCTCGCAACTTGTTCCTTCTTTTCAGCTGAAACTTCCTGTTAGTTATCGTTTTCATGCTTTACCTCTTCAGCAGTGCAGAAAATTGGCAGTTAATTCGCCCTGCGAGGCTGCGTGGTGGCAGCTTAATTGACCCTCATTGCATCACCCCGGCCACATCCCGGTCAGTGAGCTCAGCCTTGTGCCACATTCATTTCCCATACCCTCTTTGTTTATCTGCCCTTTTCAGGGATGCTGCCTGTGTGCAGCTCCCGGCAAGAATCCTGGGGAAAAAAAAACATTTCCATGGGGCAGGGATGGCCCACACTGCCCAGCAAGATGCAGGATCCTTCCTGGTTCTGTAAGTGGAGCAAGATGTTTTTCTGCAGCTCTCTCCATCTTTCCTGCCTTCCTCAGGCTCCTCAGCTGTTTAGCAGCTTGCTCCAAACCCAGCACAATTCAATGTCCCATCTTTGATACTGTGGGTTGCAGAAAGATGTTGCAACTCTGGGAGCTTCCACAAGCCTTGAAAATTGGTCAGAAACCTGAGCCTCCAGTTGCAGCCCTGCCTTTCCCAGTCGTTTTCCGAGAACTGGTCCCAAGCATCTGGCCTTGCATGAGCCGAGTGTGTCAGTCAAAACCAGGGGAGTGAGGACCAAGTGGCACTCTGACCAGAGAGCTTATAGCAAAAACAAATTTATAGCAATCACCCGAATGCAGTCTCAGCTTAGCTCCAATTCCCTTATTGCATCATTCAGGGCAGAGACTGCTGCATAAGGACCTGAAATAATTGGTATTCAGAGCACACTAAAACTCCACGTGTGGTTCAGAATCCAGGCAGGACTACGTTACGGCAGACCGAGCTGGGGAATGAGATTTTCCAGGTGAAGGAGGGGAATGCACACATCTCTTGTCCAGGGGTATTTCTGAACACCCCTGAAGAGAAGGGAGATGTTTGGCCAAGGCTGTGCCCAGCTGTCTGCTCCTCACCCCACCAGGCTCTCGAGGATGTCAGGATCACACAGGTCCCAACAGACCCCCCAGGGACACGGAGGAATGGGTTTGAAATGAGTCCCTGGAGCAAAGCTGGAGCAGCATCTTCAGTGTGGTGTGAGCTATGGAAGGGGAAGGGCGTTCTTCCGATTTAATATATCACCACTCAATTTGTGTTGGGCCGTGGAGTCCTTCCAACACTCAGAATACAATGACTTAGTATCTGCTGCTCTGGAGTTTGTAACCCCGCTGGAAGCCCAGCCAGCTGGGAGCACGCTGGGACCAGGCTCCAGTACAAAGAACAATGGGAAGGCACAGCGAGGGGTGGGAGAGGAGGCAGGAGCCAGCCTTTGGTGACAATGCTGCATCTGGGGCTGCTCAAAACCCTCTGATTCTCCACCTCGAGAGGATCACAGCTTCCAGACCCTCCTTTCAACTCTGCATCTTGTCCCCTCTCTCCCCTTCATTGCGTTTTCAGGCAGAGGGCTCTGTGTGCCAAATGGGATGCTGGAGCAGGCTGCCTGGATGGGCTCCAGATGCAATGCAGCTAATCCATTTTTATCGCTGGGAGCAGGTGTCTCGTGCATCACAAACAGACAGTTTAAAGACCAGTCTTCATTTGGCCACAAGCTCTTGGAGAAGTCCAAAGGCACTGGCCTCAAGACGATGCCACCAGCTCCAGAAATGCCCTTTGAGTGCCCCACGGGGCTGTGGTCCAGCTCCTCACAACTCTGCATCACCCAATTCTCACCTGTGCAGCAGGGAGTGGAGCAGGGGGGGCTCCAGCACGCCCTGGACAGGGCCACAGGCCTGGAGCTGTGCTCACACCTCACCCCTGTGCTGCTGAGCTGCTGGTTCCCTCCTGGAGCATCCAACCCCAGAGGACACTTCGCCTCCTGTGGGCTCCATGGTGTAATTTGGGTGTACCTAAAATGAAGAACGAGAAACTCCTTTTTGCTTCTGCTTTCCCCCAGTTCCCATTCCCAGTTCACCTTCCCTGCGTGACAAAGGACACGCTGAAGCAGGGAGCACCCACGTGTCCGCAGCAGCTGGGGAGAGCTGGCACCTGTGGGCAGGGAAAGAAAAATATCTGGTGTTGGAACTGGAGCTGGGGAAGGCCAAAGGGTTTGTTTTCCATCCCCAGACCACAGCAAGTGGAACCCGGTCAAGAAATCTCAGCCAAACCCACAGGTCCTGAGGTAGCTTTGGCCAAACAGCATCTGACAAGGGATCTGTGTCCCTGCCTGCTCTGACCCCAGCTCAGCAGGGAGAGGGGACCCATAGCCAGGCTCTGCCACTGTCCCCTGCCTGGACAGCCCTTGCTATGCCATGGATGGACCCATCTGCAGCCCCAGCCCTCACCAGTGACAATTCCATCCCCAAAGTGTCCCGAGGGGCTGCAGACACAGGTGCCCCAGTTTTGCTGAAGCCATCAGGTCCTGGGGGGCTCAGGGAGACCCCAGGAAAGGGCTCACAGCTGTGGAGAGCAGCCCCAGCCAGGAGCTTCAGCACAGCTACCAGCATGCCTGGCTGTGATAGCCCTGCTGAGACAAAGAGCCATTGCTGGATTCAGCTGCCCTGGGTATTTTTTTCCCTCTTCGATGAATCACCTGCTAAAAATATTATAAATTGAGTCGCTGGCCAGACCTTTCACTTCTCTGGAAGCAAAAATATTTATTTTACTCAGGCTGTGCCTGTGTTCTAACAGAACTTCATGATCAATTTCTGAGGAATGTGCCATGCTGTATATTCAAATTACAACTTTTTTTGGCTCGCAGTGTAAATTTAAAATGTCTTGTTTAAGACCCAACTGTTGCGCTGCCAGGAAAATGTGGTTTCAGCTGTTTTTTCTCCCAAAGCACCAGTTTTGCCTGGTGGATGGTCATTTTCCCCCCCAGGTGTGTGCCTGTCCCCATGGCCTGTGCCAGGGGTTGGTGGCACCAGTGGCTATCAAGGGGCACAGGAGCAGAATGGGAGCTTCCAGTGCAGCAGGAAAAGCATCTCTAAGCATCTCTTCGTGACCAGGATCCCCACAGAGATGGGGTGTGAGGCCACCCAGCTGGTCAGGACAAGGCTGCGTTTTTGGGAGCCACAGCAGGGCCTCCCCCTGCAGGGCTCCAGGCTGGAGTGAAGGTAACATGAGTTGTTGGATGTGTGATGGGGAGATCCTCAGGCTGCCCTTGTGGGCAGGGTGTGATCATGGAGATGCTGGGAGCTGTTTGTCCTGGTGACATCTTCTTCTTCTTCCCAAGCTGAGTCTCACCAGGATCCCCATGGGCTCCTGCATCACTGGCTCCTCCTGGCTCCTGTTCCCTCCCATGGCAGGCACACCTTCACTATAAATCTTTCCCACTCTCATTTGAGTTGAGGAAGGAAATGAGAGAAATTTCTTTTTTTTTTTTTTTTTTTTTTTCTGGCTTGAGGGCAGAGAGAATAATGGGACCATTCTTCCCCAATAATTAAGTTGATTTTTGCGTGGGTTTCCTTCACGTTCCCTTCCAGTCTTCCCTGCAAATCTTCACCTCTTTCAGGAGTGTGGACTTTGGGTGGGAGCACAGGGATCTCCAGCAGGGATCTCCTTTGGGCAGGGATCAGCAGGGCTGTCCTGCACACGGTGGCTGCAGGAAAAGGCAGGGGAAGCCCAGCCACAGCAGGTATCTCCAGCATGCCCGGACCATACAGGGCTCCAAGGATCAGAATTCTCATCTGCCTGGTGCATGGCTTGGCCCCGCTCCATCCTTCCTGAGAGACGCCAGGGAGACAAACATGCTGCTGCAGTTGGAGAGGTTATTGGTGGTTCCTGCAGAGAGGCCAAATATGTCCCTGCAGCTGGTGTTCAGGAAGGGCTGGAGATGCTGCTGGGCATGGCCAGGAGATTGCCTTGACCTCCATCTCTCCTCTTTCTGAAGAAAAGGCATTCAGTGAGGATGGGGAGAGCTCCAAAAATCATCCTGGTGGGTTAGGACCCCTGTTTCCCCAGCGTTTCATCACGGTGGCAGAGCCAGGTTGTTGTTTGTCCTATCTCAGCCAGACAGCTGGAGGTGCTTGTTCAGAAAGTGAATTACAGGGTCTGTTTCCCAGGGAAATGGGGCTGCTGTGCTTGTCCTCCCTGCCAGAGACCCAGTGTAGGAGCTGGGGCCCATCACCAGGATCTCTTTCCTGCTGGTCCCCCCCATCCTGCATATGGGAGCTCTCCTCACCACTGCTCCAAGATCCACCTGCCCTGAGCTGCTGCTGTGGCAGCTCTGGGGATGGGATTTGGCTCATCCCCTCAACAGCCACGTGAGGAGCATCCAGCACCCACCTCCCCCAGCAGCAGGGTGAGGGGATGAAGTAGAGCCCCAGGAGCAGCATCTGCTCCCCTGGTGGTTTTGCCTGTGCCGGATGTGGTGGTGGGGCACACGCAGCACATCTGGGATGCTCCAGCCTCTGGGGGACTCTGTGATGAACCCACTGGGATGAAGTGGCACTGGTTGGACCCAAGCCCAAGGGATCAGCTGATGGTGTAAGGTGGCAGCTCCTGCCTCCAAGGTGAGGTACAGGAGCATCTCCCAGAGCCAGGACACCTGAAAAACAAGAGGCACACAGAGATTTACACACCTAAGCAAGCAGAGAAAGATGAAAAACAGTGTTTTGATCCAAGATTTTAACAGCAAAAGCTGAGGCTGCTGCAGAGGATGGCCCTTAGTGTGTGTCGGGTCTTTGAACCATGGGGACAATCTCCTGGCCCACCCCTCATTGTGGGGACAGAGGGGAGCCACCTGCTGCACCCAAAACCACAGCCCTGACATGGGGGATACAAACCCCCTGACAGCACCAGCCCAGCTCCCCCCAGGGCTGCTCCCTGTCCCACACAAATGTTCATCGGCTGCAGCATGAAGAGCTCCAGCCCTGCAGAACAGGCTCAGGAAGTTTCTGTCCTCAGCTGAAACCCCTTTTGGTGTGGGAAAGCCTGGAACTTATTACAAATCACTTCAGTAACTTTGGCTCACTTCAGCTAATTAAATTGGTTTCCCTGGCTATTCTGGAGGCTTGAAACCACCAGTCAGCTCCCAGGCTCACTGTGTGAAATTAATTAAAGCAAATGATAACTTGGCAAGGACAGAAAAAATAAAGCCTGTAGTAAGGAACAGAGAGGGCACTGGGGGAGTTTGCTGAAGCAGGTGTGGGTGTGTGCTGCAAGGTGTTTCAGATATATCCTCACCCAGAGCTGGACCTCTGCTCACATGTAACATCACATTTAGGCTTCCATAGTTTGCCAAATCTGGGCATAAAACTAAACTTGGAAGTTCAGTGCAGAAACACAGAGTGAAGGCAGGGACCTCTTGGTTTCCTTGGGAAGCAGAATTAATAGCTTGGCAGGAGGGGTGTGTTTCCATTTTTATACAAGAATTCCCTCCTCCTCCAGCAGAAAAAAAGGGTTTGTGAGAAACAGGAATTGGGACAGTTCTCCAGAACCTGGCAGCAGGCTGCGAAGCATCCCACGAGGTGCCTGCAGGCCAGCAGGACTTCCAGGTTTCCAAGAAAAAACGAGTGGCCCAGCTCACCACCCCCCTGTTCCTCGAAAGCAGCAGCGGGGGGAGCAGGGGGAGGCGGCCCCGGGGGACAGGGAGTGCCAGGGGGGCTCAGTGCCACCCCACACCGCACCCCGGGACAGCACCTTCCCCCTGGAGCAAAGCCACAGAAGGGACGAGGGTTCGGGGTATTTCCACATCCCCTGGGAGGGGACACGAGGGACACGGGTCAGCCCTGCGTGTGCCGGGCAGGGAGGAGCGAGGCTGAGCCCGACTTTCTCCCCCCCTTCCCCCGGCGCTATCTGAAACCTTAACCTTGACTGGCTGCAGTTTCCATCCATCTGCAAAAGCACATTAAGGAGGGAGAGAAAGGTTGGCAGCTGACCACAAACCTACTCCCCGGAGAGGTCCTTACCTGACTCTAACCAGATGCTGTTTATCAGCCCGAGCATATACTACATGCCCGATGTGATGGAGACAGAAAAAATACAAGAAATGCTTGTTATGCTTGGGGCTTCGGGGGGTTTTCATCCTTGGGCCGGATATACAAGTTCCAGGAGAGGAATATGTGTCCCTGGAGTCCTGGGCTGGATCTGGAATTCATATACTCTGTAAATGTACTTTATTTAATACAGGAATCAAGAAAGGTTTTGGAATTATTGCACTGGAGAGCTTGATTGCACAGTTACAGCTTGGAACTGAGGAATAACTATGGATCTGTAAGGCAGCACATCAGCCCCACTGAGCAGGCAGGATGGGGGGGCTCTGCCTGCAGCCTCCTCTGCCCCAAAGCATGGTGAAGACCAAGGGGAGACTCTTACAGAGCTGACTGCCAGGTCCAAGAGCTCCCAGAGCCCATGGGAGCTGCTCAAAAAACCACAAAAGCCAGGCCTGGGTGGGGAGGTGGGAGAGAACATGCTGGAAAAATCAGGGCTGGAGTAATGCAGGAGGTGATAGTGACCCAGCCCAAGCAAAGCCAGAGGTCTGCATCGTGAAACAGGGGACAGGGCAGCCCCAAGGGGAGCACTGGTCCCACTGCAGCAGTCCCAGGGGCTCACTGGTGCCCTGGTGGCTTTGGGGACGCCCCGTGCCCACTCCTCTTACCTGGGTAGAGCCAACACCAGAGGCAGCAGATGGGAGGCTCAGGGTTGCTGCTTTCAGGAGGCGTTCATGGCCACAGAGTATTTCATCGGGGCTCCTCTGGTTGAACAGGGCTGAGGAGCATCCCAGGGCCCCCAGGCAGGGCACAGGGCTCTGCCAGCAGAGAGAAAACCTTGGAAAGCATTCCAGTTCCCTGGGCTGGAGGCATTTAGGCAGAGGCCACTGGAAAAAGTGATGTGCTCTCCTCTCCTCTCCTCTCCTCGCCTCTGTGGCACCAGCAGGCACAGCACAGCAGTGTTAAGCACCGTGCCAGGGGGCCAATAACTGCACAAAACCAAGGCAGCATCTTGCAGCTCCCTGGCTCGCAAGGGGAGGCTCAGCCCCTGCCAGCCCCCAGGGTTCCTGCCACCCAGCCCTACTTATACATTTGTTTTTCTCCACTACCTGCCAGGAAACATCCAAACCAACCTGCAGATTGTCCCTTGCTGGCTCAGGACAAGGAGAAAGCCACGAGCTGCTCCTCTCAGCTCCTTGGAAGGTGTATGTGCACACACACACAGGTCTGAGCCTTCCAGGACAGGCTGCACTGAGAGCAGGGAACCTTTCAGACCCTACAGACCACTCAGAGCTCCATTTCTCATTCTGGGGCTGCATCCTTCCCAAAACCCCCTCCCCAGCTCTCAGAGCCTACCAGCTGAGCTGCAATCAGAGGGCTTTTATAGCCTGGAGGTAACTGATGGCTAATTAACTCAGAGCAATTAGCAGCATCGAAAAAATATGATCTGCACACTCCGTAAACATGTGTTCCTGACTCTGAGGTTGATTTTGCCCTGTGCTGAGGTCTAGGGAAGAGCTGCCAAGGTCTGAGTGCTGGGGCTGACATCTGGATTACCCCTGGGGGCTCTTCCCCCTGCCCCTCGCCCGGGTCGTGGGCCTTCACCGCGGGCACCTCGGGGATTATGAGTAAAAGGCATTTCTTGGAAGGGCTGTGAAATCGCCTCTGCTCTGGAATTTGTTACAGAGATAGCGTCATGTCCCAGCAAAAGCCCAATCCCAGCCAACAGGCAGGGATAACTCACCGGGACGGGAGGAGGAGGCGGGTGAAAAACTCTGCTGTGTGCGGGTGCCTCCCCGCTCCGCTGCCTGCGTGACGTTGGATTGAGAGGCTGCTGGCAAAACATGAAGGGGTCTCCACGCTCCAGCCACCACAGAGGTATTAATCAGGCTGAAAATATAAAAAGAACATGAAAAACACCATCTACGGGGTGTGCAGCATCGGACACTCACTCCGGGAGCCGGGCCAAGTGCTCGCATCTTGACTCTCTCATAAATACACCGCTAGGAAAATGCATTATCTCTGGAGTGCTTTAGGAGCATTTAGATCTCAGGGGAAAAGTACCCGAGGCACCTGCTGAATTTTGATGATTCTGCTCCATCAGCACCAGGAAGGCTGAGATGTGCACAGCCCCCTGCAGCCCCTCTGCCTCCCCACCAGGGCTCTGGGACTGGCGGCACCAGCGGTGCCAGAACTTGGGGGGGGGGGGTTCCCAGGCAGCAGGGGACAGAAAGTCTTCTTCTATTTGGGGACCTTCGTCACTGAGAAAGCCCTGAGGGTGAAATCTCATTCTCCTGGCACTTCTGCTCCCCAGGGAGAGTGCTGTGGGGACACGGGGGGGTCCTGCCCAGGAGGATGCGGGACCATGGGCTGACCCCACAGTGAGCACCCTGGTATGAGGCACAAAGACTCAGTCACTCTGGAGCCTGAAGAGTAGACTTGATGAAGAAAACATACCCTTTGCAGTGCTATTCCCTCCCCATAAAGCTATAAACTTATAAACTCCCTTCAAATGCTTCATCTCTCTAACTTTTGGATGTCATTAAACTCTTTATTAATTTACTCCAAATGTCTTTGCTCATACTCCAACACAGCTAACCCCATCAAAAGGATAAGAGCCCAGTGCTTAGACAGCACTTCTTCTCTTCAAAGCCTGTTACTGAGATTGATTGCTTCTCCCAAGTCCTCTGTGAAGGAGTTACATGGGGATAATTGTTATTAGAGCTGGGTGTGAGGTAAGAAGCAGAGTCCAAGGTAAAAGAGGGGACCCAAGCTGTCACAGCACTGGTGGGTGCCAGTGCTGGCTCCCTCTCTAGTGGATATTCTGGCAGCTCTACAGGCAAGCAGAGCCCCTATGGGCACTGTGGTGCCAGGGCAGAGCCACAGCCCCCCCAGTGCCAGACACCCTCCAGCCCCTCATCCTTTTCCCTTGGACAACCCTGAGCTTGTCCTCATCCTCCCCGCAGTTTCCCAAACCATTGCTGCCTGCCAAGAGCCTGTGTGCAAGCAGCAATCCCTTCTCCTTCCCCATTTATCCCATGATGTCACCAATCCCAGTCCTTCTTGACATCACCAGTGACATCAGGAGACCTTCTCCAGGTCCTTGGCTCAGCAGAGGGGCTGGGCAGGGGGGACACCAGTGTTACTGTCCTCTGCCTCACCAAGAAGCTCATCCTGCTCTCCATCCATGGGTGAGTGGGTGGCAAACCTGGGACACCGGCCCCCTGAAACACTCCCTGTCATCCTGGGGGTTCCCTGGGCTGGTACCCCGGGATGGAGGATCCCGTGGGAAGCTCCAGAGCCCAGCTGGGCCTTGCTGGATGCCGAAAGCTCCGGCGGTGCCTGCGCTGGGGCCAGATGTGTGCGGTGCTGGGAACATCTGCTCCGGGTTTGGGTTTCCATCGTGGGCTTCACCACATCCACCCGGCTGGCTGGAGGCAAGGAGGGGAGTCTGGAAGTGATTGGAGCTGTCACGCTTCAAGGAGATACTGCACCACAGAGAGGAGAACCCCAGCCCAGCGCCGGCAACCCCCTCCCACCCCCAGCCCCATCCTCCCCTGCAGCGAGCCGGATCCTGACGGGTGCTGAGCCCCTCCCAGAAAGGGAGGAGGGATGGGGCTGAGCCTCACATTGGGGGTTATCTCAGGCTGGAGACACCCCAGCCCTGCAGCAGAGCATGGGGATGCTGCATCCCAGGCATGGCTGGTTCTGAGCTCTGCACCCCCCAGCAGAACCCCCTCCGGAGTGCCCGGGAGTGCCTTTCCCTTTGATTAACTGTCCCGTGCTCTTTCCAGCTCACCAGGTCTCAGGAGTGCAGTCACCAGGCAGCAGTTTCTGGCAGGGAAGGAGCACTTGTTTCTTTATGATATGGAATCGTTTCAGCATTAGTTATTTCTAAATCATTCTGGTTTATGAGCAGCCTGACAATTCGGTGAAGGCAGCAGGCCTGGGGCTCTACCAGGCACTCATAAAAACTTGGGAAGAGCTGGAAAGCCAGGCTGGCAAGAGGCTGCTGAGGAAAAGGGGATCACCAGCAGGCACCACTGCTCCTGCCTCCTCCTGGAGCAGTGGGCAGCAGGACTGGGGGCAGCATCAGAAAGTATCCTGATCCCTCTCTTCAGGAGGGGATGTGCATCCCAGCCAGCTCTCCTCCCCACCCCACTCTCACCAAAGCATCCCTGGGCAGTCCAAGGTCAGGTGGGGCCTGGATCCAGTTACAGTCCAGGTCAATAAAAGCACAGACTTTAGACTTTTACAGCTGAAATATTTGATGCTTGCATGCCAGAAGTTCGTTAATGGGGGCAGCAGGGGATGCTGGGTTCAGGCAGCCCTCAGGTTGGACTGTGCTTCACTCTCCCAATATCCCTGTGGTCATGGAGAGAGGGGGACTGGGAGCTGATGGCACAAGCATGGCTGAACCCAGCAAGCCATGGTTGCTGGTCCCTTGCCTGTGCAGCAGCCAAGCTTCTTCCTGCTTCTCCTCCTCCCCACAGCCAGGCTTTTCTCCTGGAAACCTTTCTTTGTCATGGAAAGTTCTGCAGCTGGAAGATGCTGGGGCCAGGTGCGGGGGCAGTGGGTCCCCTTGGCCCGGGGAGCAGGGTCAGTGTTGGGTTCAGTCCCAATCTCATCCCATCTCATTCCTCCCCTCTCCCCAGCAAAGCCTTCTCAAGCCCATGCAAAAACATTCAAAGGCTGTTACTCCTTTCTAGGGGGAAGCCCATGTCTGATCCTTCCACCTCTCCCAAAGTCCCTCCCCTTCTCTCTGCTCCAAATCTCTTCCACAAACTCTGTTTCCAGCAGGAAACCAGAGGCAAAGGAAAGGGCAGGCGGAGCAGCCCTGGCTCTGGGCTCAGCCAACTGAACTGAGCTCCTCTTACCTAAGAGACAAGACTCTTTTTTCCCAGGCAGCCACTGCTCTGACACATCTGAACCCACCCACAGCCCCACTATTAAATCTCTGCAAGGAGAGCACAATTAATGCCGGGTTTTTCTATTTTTTAAAAAATATTTATTATTATTCTACAGAGAAACTGCTGGTGCTACCTGCAGGAGCCAGCCATGGGTCCTGGGCTTTGGGGGGTCTGGATCTGTTGGATGTGTCCTCAGGATGTTTTGCTGGCAGTCATAGCCCTCTGCCTCCTTTCCTGCGAGCTCCAGCTCAGCACTTTGCTAATTTGCCCACCACCCCCCCTCTGCCCACCCGAGCCCTGGCAGCCCCTGGGCTGGAGCAGTGCCAGGACTCACATTGCCCTGCCCAGAAAAGCAGAGAGGGCTCCTGATGGAGGCAGGGCACAGGCAGAGCACGTGTTCTGGCTGTAAATAAAATGAGATGATTAATTAAAGTGCGAGCCCGCTGCCAAGAGGAAGAATGGGGCTCAGGTGGGTAATTAAACTCAGGGTGCAAATCCAGCCAGAGAATTTCTGCCTTATGGTCGTGCACACAACATCTGCTCCATTCAGATTCCAGGAGATAAAGGCAGGAGAGCTGCAAGACTGCAGGAATTCCAGGACAGACACCCGTCAGCACAGGGGGATGCCTGGACTCTGCAGGGACACGGGCATCCCTGGAAATTCCTGATGGAAACACAGCAATTCACCCCAATTGTCATCACCCTGCCCAGCAAAGCCAGCCGGGGGGCTCATCAAGGTCATGCTAAAATAGCAGAAATGATGGGCATGGTCCCCTCCATCCTGGAGGAGGAAGGTGGGTGTGAGGAGCTGGCTGCATCCCCACCTCTGCCCCATCTCCTGCATCCCCTGTCCCCCTGCAGCTCTCCACCCGGCAAACAGCTCCAGCCCCTCTCCCTCCCTGCACATCTGTGCAGATGTTAACAGGCGTGGCAGGGCTCGGCTTTCCATAGAAAAAGACAAAGGGTTAGAGTTGAGCTCTTGGGTAAGTGACACCAGGAAAGTTAAAGTTTAATTGGCATTCCTGCCCGGGATGAAAGCCCACGGCTGCCGGGCCGGCAAGGGCAAAGCGGGGCCATTGGTCACAGGCTGTAAGGGCCACACACAGGCAGGGCTGCCCTGGCCACAGGGACATGGGCACTGGGGCTGCAGAACCCCCTCCCCGGCCTCTTCCCTCCTGCAGAGGCAGCAGCACCAGGAGCATCCCCACGTGTGTCCGCAGGGTCTGGGGTCAGCACTGTCCCATCCCCAGCCTCACCTCCCCTTGGGGCTGGACCTGGACACGGGGAGGGCTGAGGGCAGCCTGGTCTGCCAGGCACTCTGCTCCCCCCCAGCCCCCCAGCCCAGGAGGGATCATGGCCTCCAAATATCCCTGAGCACAACCAGCAGGAGCAGGCTCTGCCCTGGGAGGAGGTGGGTGCAGAGGGATGGCAGCAAGGGCTGCCCAGGGCTCCCCAAACTGCCTGCAAACAGTTCCTGCAGTAACTGCAGGGCCTGGCAGACACAAGCCAGCAATTTCACTTCTGATGTAACTTGTGGTGGGGAGAGAGCTGGGTTGATGTTTCCCATTAGCACGAGAGCCCCTCGCCTTGCTGCGAGCCCTTCCCACTTTAAACGCTTCACTGGGAAAATGGAGCCACTAAATTCAGCTATGGCCTCAATCCCTTTCAACTCCTGTGCTGCAGGGGAGCCTCAGGCCCCCAGGGAGCAGCTCTGGCTTGTTTTGGGCTCCTCAGAGCAAACAAAGCGAACACAAACATCTTTTTTATTAAATCCATTGAGACTCGGTGGCTGCTGGGGAGGACACTGGGATCAGAGCTGGGGCTTATTGCACTAATCCCACTGCACCCACCACAGCACCCACCTGCAGCACCCCCCACAACTCTTCCCCAGCCCCCTCCCACCAGCCCCACGCTGCTTTCAGTGTGTTCAGACACAGCAAAGCTCTTACTCTTCATTGCAGAGCCTTCAACCACCAAATTCTTTCCTTTTACTATAAATCTGTTCCAGAGCTGCGAGAGGCACAGATACCCTCAGGCTGGAGGCTGCTGCCCCCCCCTCACGGCCCCCCAAAGCAGGGGGGAGCAGAGAAGGTGGCACAACCCCCCTCCCGGGACCTCCCCACCATCATCCCCCAGCCTGGGCAAAGCACCAAGGCTGCTGATGGCCTCTAGGAGTGGCCAGAAGGAGCAAGATGAAGCTCATCCAACCCATATCCCAGCTGCCCCTATGGCCTGGCCAGAGAAAAGCCAAGTGATCCTGGAACTACAGAATAATCTGCAATAATAATTCACCCTGATCCCCGTGAAACAGAGGCTGCTGTGCACTCTGCAGCAGGATGTCACTTGCTGCAGGACTCTGGGCAGCCCTTGAGCATCCCATCCCATCCCATGCTCCTATAAAATACAAGCTTTTTGTGCAAATAGAGCAGGTGACCCTTTCCCTTTCCACCTTCTCTGTCCAGTGGGTTTCCTGCAGGATCACTGAAACCTCCACGGTGGTTCCAGCTCTGGTGCTGGCCCTGAGGACCCTGCCCGTGCACCCTGTCCCCTCCTGCCCCTCTGCTCCATCCCTGCCCAGGGCCATGGCAACGGCCCTGACGTCTCCCACACCTCCAGGGTGATTTGATTACACAGGCTGTGCATGAGAAAGTTCCTGTTGGAGCAGAAATGGATCTGATTATTGACGCGAGTGCTGGGGAGGGCTCAGCAGAGGAGAGAGGTGCCAGGGCAGGTGGGATGATCCCAGCAGGAATGTCCTCAGCAATGCCCCACAGTCTGCTCTGAGCTCAAGGACAGGGCTAGACCTGGGCACAAGACAGGACCAGACACCAGAAATTTATGTTTCACCACAGAAAGGAAAATTCTGGCATGGCCAGGGCCACTCAGTATCAGGACTGGTGTGTCACACAGTGCCCTGTGTCCCTGCCAGGGGTGGCTGTGCCGTGGGGCAGGATGAGCCCCATGCACCACAGCTCCTCTTTCAAAGAATGGGGATTTTTCACTCCCTTCGTCCTCCAATTTCAATGAAACTGCAATTTCTATGCAGAAAAAAAATGCCTTGAGAAAACAATCTCTTGGCATGTTTTGGAGGCAAAACTCCCCTTTTTCTTGGAAAACAGGCCAAAGCCTAACCCATGCTTACTTGGAAATGGTCCCTCTTCTATTTGTAAAAGAGCCCAATTTTTCGATGGAAAATGGAAAATAGGCCCAGGTTGGCCCTAGGAGAACTTGCGTGTTGCAACAAATCCTTCCATGAAAATGACCTGGAGGCTGCAGCAGAGAAAAAAAACCTTGAAAGTGGCATTTTATCCACCCTACCCCGTGCTGGCAGCACCATCCTGGCAGGGATGCTGTGCCGGGGGATGGACCAGCTTCCCCAGCCTGGTCCTGGCACACCCTTGCTGCAGACCTGAGGAAATGCAAGTCCCTTCACCCCAGGGCTGTTTTTTGTTTTGTTTTGTTTTGTTTTCCAGACTAATATGAGGAATGAACTCCCCCACAAAATTTGCCCTGCTGATGTGCTTCTGGCATGGCATGCTGCCCGATAAGATTTCTATTAAAATATGATTTCCTCCTGCTTATAATGTCATTATCAGAGGCATTTGTGTAAGACATCGACCACACAGGTAATATATGGGTAGGGGAGCTAAATGAGAGAGCATGCAGGGGTTTTAATGGAGGGTTGCAAGCAGACGTGCAATAATCAAGGCTGGATACAGCCGCCATCATTTACGGGTGCCTGACACGGTGAAATACTTCATCGAGGGGTTATGGCCGTGTAACACATCTTTCACTTCTCCCAACTCTCCCCAGTGAAGTGCCCAGCTCTCCCATCCCTCTGCAGGCAGGAGCTGTCAGCTCCCGGCTCCCCCTGCCAGCAGGGAGCTGATCCTGATGGATGCTGCCTGCTCCCAGCAGGAACTGAATTTCTCTTATTTATCAGCATTCGAGGTGTTCCCCGCACCCTCAATGACAGGGGCGTACCAACGAGTAGAGAACAGACTCCTCCATCTCTCCCTCCACCTCTCCAAGCTGTGAATCCATTTTGCCTGCAGACACTTTTGTGGGGCCGCAGCTTTGCTGGGACTCAGCCCCTCCCTGACACTCTTAAACTCCTACAAGAGGAGCCACCAAACTCAGAGGCTGTGCACAATCCCTGCTTTCCTGGGCACAGCAGATGGCAGTAAGGAAAAAAGGCATTTTTGGCCCTTTCCAGTAGGCTGGGGGCTCCAGGGGGCTGGGGGTGCCGGAGGATGCTCAGCTGGCGCTGCCACTTGGCATTCATCCCCCGTCGCAGGAATAAGCACCGCTTTGTTTTAAGCCCCCTCGCTGCACAGGCAAGAAGCACTCAGGGGCTTTCATAAGCTCATCTGCATAATAAAGCTGGAGAATTCTTATCTGGAGTGATCTGAGTGTCAAAACCCTCAATCCGGCCGTAAATTGTGGGGAATGAAAACGACACCGGGGCTGGGAGCCGACCTCATGCCAGGAGTTCTTACAAATGTCTGAGGAAGAGGAGGGGGAAGGGGGGAACAAGAAGGAAATCTGGGGTGCCCAGGGCGATGGGAGAGGCCGGGTGGGATGCCTGCAGGAGCCTCGAACCCTGGATCATGAGGGATTCCATTCTGGGGGACTCAGGAGGTGCCCCGGCCCCTGGGTGGGATGTGCTGGTGGCACCAGGGAGCTCTGGAGCCCCATGGGGGATTGGCCATGCTGCTGCCCAGGCACCAATGCTCCCCATGCTTGGGGGGCTCAGGACCTCCCCACCCCACCGCTGGCCCGTGGGAACAGGGGCCACTTACCAGACGGGCCATTGCTGGGGGAACTCTGATTTATGAGCAGCAGAACATGTTAAGACTGTCACTCCGGTGAGGGACATGGGTTTTTTCTGGCGTGCTGAAGGAACAGGGGCTGCTTTGAGCCTTCCTGAGCTCCCAGCCCTCTGGGTGTGAGCCTGGGAGGTGATAACTGGTGCAAACACACAGGCTGTTACCCGTCCGGATGAATTTAGCATAAATCAAGACCTCTGGCTCTGCAAGGAAAACAAAGACGGTGAAATGAGGGAGGGCAAATGGAACAAAAGCCCTTTCCTGAGATGGGAAGACAGAGAGGGAGACAGGCAGCACTACACACAGGAGCAAAACCCAAAGTGTTCTGGCAGTGGGAAGTCTGGCAGGGCAGGGGCACTGGAGCAAGGCCCTGTTCACATCCCCTCCCAGCCCCCAGGGATGCAGAAGATGCTCCTTGCCCTGGGAGGAGAGCAGGGGCTGGGTGCCAGGGGGCTGCAGAGCAGCATCCCGGGATGATGGCAACAGAGTGCCCAGGAGGAGCCCCCGCAGGGACAGGCCATGTACTGGGGCAGCATTTGCTGCCTTCCCGGCAGAGCAGACACCTTTTGTCGCCTTTCCATCCTACTACATATTTATCAGCCTGATTTGCATGGTCCTTTGCATAAGCCGCCGGGCTGGGCGCTGTGCAGGGTCTCTCTTGAAGACAATCTGAAGTATTCATCTCAATAATTCTGCCGGCATTTTGACTTCCCAGGACAGAGCCTTTGTTTTATGCTATTGCCAGCAAATTCCTGCTCGGATGGGCTCAGGTTTCCAACGCGCCATCAGCACGCAGCCGTTTCCTTCCAACCCTGAGCAGCAGCAGCCCAGCTCACATTGGGAAACCTGCTCCTTATTTAGGTGTCCAAACACAGCCCAGACAAAAATCTGATTTAAAAACACGCTGGTGGACGGTGCAGCAGAGTGTCTGCTGCCCTTACCCACCCGGGCAGTGAACTAGGAGGCTCGGTTCCTCCTCCTTGCAGCTCCATTGAGAGAGAGGAAATAGGGTCGTTATGCTTTTGATTCCAGACCCTAATTAGGCCTCAGGAAAGGAAATTGTGCTGCCGAGGTAATGCTCTGGGTGCTCACCGAAGGGCCCCAGCACCGCTCCCGGTTGCGGTGGGCTCAGCCCTGCACCGGGTCCCTGCTCGGCGCTCCTGGCCTGGCGGGAGCAAAAATAAAGCAAAAATAAACTCAGAGTAACGATCTAATAAGAGATTTCTGCAAATACATCCGTGTCCACGAGGCTCCTGCTCGGCGGGGCTGCTGCCGGCTGTGTGCTCAGCCAGGATCGATGCTCCCCGGCTTTAGAAACCCACTAATCACCCTGATTTATAGGGAACGTGTCTCGGCAGCACCCGGAGGCCTCCTGTGTTTGTTCTGAGAGGAGAGTTTAAACCTTTCCTGCATTTCAGTGATTCCGGTCTGCAGGAACCCGTGGCTGCCAGCTGCCCCCAGCCCCTTCCCTGCCCTCCCCTGCTGGATTGCCCCTGGTGGGGCTGGGGGAGCAGAGGCTCACAGGGAGGGGGGGGTCAGGGCTATCTCTGTGGCAGCAATATTTGTGCTGCATCTCCACAGGGTGCTGCCCGCAGCCTGATCAGCCCCGGCACCCTCCAGCCTGGCAGCACACGGATTGTTCAGCTAATCAAAATCAGACAGAGTGCTGCTTGATTGCAGTGACTGAGTACCTCCATGGGCAGAAAATGCCCAGTGCTAGAGAGCTCTCCAATCAAACCATGCTGAGGATGGCACAGCAAGAGCCAGGAGCACTTGGTGTTGGCCTGGGGACCAGGGCACACTTGTGACAGTGAGGATGAGGAGGGGAGGATGCTCAGGAGCAGTGCTAATATCCATCAAGAGGCATTGGGTAGCATAGGGAGTGCTGAGCACACCCTGGGTGATGCTGGCTGCTCTACACCTTTCCCTGTGCACTAGGGTAGACTTTTTTCCCCTGCTTTTTATATTATTTCCTTTGGGTTTTCAAGAAAAAGGCTCTTGCCCCTCCACAGCTGCCTCTTCAAGCCCAGCACTTCATCCTGCCCTGATCCTGCTGCCCCAGAGAACCAAGCCCCCCCCCAAGCCAAGCACTGGAGAGGGAGGGGAAGTGTGAGGTGCTGCTTTCCCTGTGCCTTATCAATAATACATTAGTTTGCACTTACAAGAGTCTGAAAACAGCCTGGTTTGTGTTACTGCTGAGGCTGCTGAGCCAGCCACTGGTCCCTCTGGGGCAATTCCCACAGACAGGAGAGCAGCATCCCCCCTCTCCCCTGGGCTCCTTCCTTCCACACTGTACTCACTCGTAATTCCCCTCTTCCTACTTAGTGAGTTGGTGAGTACCAGGGATGATGCCTTGTCTGGGAGCATCCTGAGCATTAGTGAGAGATGATACTCTGCACAGACCAAGGCAAGCTTCACCTGGGGAAATGCAGATGTTCCCAGAACCCAGGGTTGTGCTCCAGGGAAAAGAGTGTTTGAAGCTGTCTGGTGGTAAGAGAGAATGCAGAGAAGGGAAAACAGGTTCTGCTTTTGGAACTCACGACCTTCTAGCCCAGAGATCAGGACACGTCAACTCATCAGCACCCATCTGCCTGAGACAGCGTGTACCGGAGGTGTCAGAGTGACAGAGACCATAACTGCTAAATAATTCATCAGAAAAGGCCAAGCAAAAGCCAGTAGTGAAGAGCAGCCCTACAGAGTAAGCACGCAAGCATCCCCCGAGTGCCAGGGCTGCAGCGTGGCAGCTGCTCTGCAGTGAGCTTGCTGCTGGCAGGAGCTGCTTGGAAAACTCAGAGTGGCTTTGCTTCCAACAAACACGCCTGTTGATTTTCCCTCCATCCCTCCAGCAACTTTTGTGACATCATTTTCCCCTTATATCCCTCTTCCGCGTTCCTATTTCAGAGCAGGGGGAGGAAGGAGCAGCAGAACCTCCCCGGCACACCCCACCCTCCCCTGAACCCCGAGGTCACTGCAGCCAAGCAAAGCTGCATCCAGAAAGGGTGGAAGGACAGAGCCAGCAGGTTCTTGGCACCCCTCCTGCAGGTTAAATCTGTCCCTGGCCACAAATGAGACGTGTCTGTAGAGTTTATCCCAAATTACAGTGTGGAGCAGCCCTTGTAATTAGGAGCTGTGCAGCCCTGCAGTGACCGCCCTGCACATGCTGCTTCCTCTTGGGGGGAAGCTGAGGCAGAGGGTCCCCATCCTGCCCACCACTCATGGCTGCCACCTGGTGTACTGGGTTTCTGTACCTGTGCATCCCCAGTCTCAGCTCCACACAACTGGGATGCAGGAGCAGCCAGACTGGGCTGCATCCCCAGGCACTGGGCAGCCAGGGATGGGGTTGTTCAGCTGCTTCCCAGCCCCAAGCTGCTGGGAGCCAAGTGGCTGCTGCCCAGATGCCCAGGAAGCTGCAGCATCCGCAGGGGTGGGCTTGGAAAAGGCAAAGCACCCAGAGTTAAAAAATAAAACTGCAGAGGAGCCCAGGGGCTGCTGCCTGTGCCAGATGGAGCAGGGCACGGATGAAGGGGGGGCAGGTTGCTCCTACAAACACCTGGGAGGGGGAGGCTGAGCAGCTGCAAACCCACTGAAATGAAATGTAAGATCCTGAAAAATTACCCATCCCATCCATCAGCTCCTCCTTGGCCTGCAGCCTCTGTGTGGGGCCTCCCCTGGGGGCTGCAGGCAGTGTCCCCCTACCCCTCAACCCCAGCTCCTCTGGGACCCCCCAGCAGTGCAGCCCTGCTCAGGATGGGCTGAGGGAGCCATTCCCAGGCTGCAGCACCCGGGTGCCCTCCCAGACAGCCCCAGGGCCCCACACCCATTGCTCACCCATCCTGTGAATCCCCACTTCATGCAGCTCAGCCTGAGCTCCCCCTAAAATGGGCTGACTGGGGGGGCTTCAGCCTCCCTGCAGGAGGAACAAGCACAGGAGCATCCCTGAGTCAGGGCATCCCCCGATGAAGACATCTCCAGAGGGCAGGGAAAGAGCTGTGCAAGGCAACGGGCAAGTGATTAAGTTATAAGAGGGGAGAGGAGAGGCTGAATCAGCCCTGTCAATCACCAGAGCCAGATTTGAACCAAATCCTGGGCATCCCTCCTCAGGAGCAGCCTCTTGTTGGTTCAGCTTGCCACGCCAAGACCCACTGAGTATTTTCTTCCCAAAGGTGTGGGCAGATAGCAGGGGGAAGAGAACACTGCTCCCCCAGCAAGCTGGGCACAGGGAGAGTTTGGAGGACAGCAGAGCTGACCCCAACCCTCCAAAAGCAGAAGTCACCTCATGCTGGTGGGGTGCAGGCTGGGCACCCCATCCCTCCTCCCCCCCAGAGCAGCTGTGTCCCAGACTGATTGTTGTTGGCCCCAAAATGGACCTCATGGGATTGCACTCTCATGATGGAAAGGAGATGGGCTCACACCTCTGGCTTTCTGCTTGATGGGCTGCATCAAAGGGACACAAGTTCTTGGGCCTTTAGAAGTGTTTGCAAGTGGCAGAAAATGGGGAACTCCATCCCCTGCTCCTAGGAAGCACAAGGGTTTGGCTGCACCCTGGCCTCAGCATCCCTTAGGGGCTCAGCACAGGAGTGACCAGAGGCTGTCACCATCTGGTGGCATCAGCAGAGCAGGAGTGGGTGCTCCAGGATGGATGGGGAGATGAGCCCAGAGCAGAGGGCTTTGTCTTGGCTGTGAAGGAACAAAGGCAGGTGGAGAGCAGCTCCCCAGGTGACTCAGCTCCCAGAGCCTGCAGCTTTCACAGCCTCCCTGCAAGCCTGGACATCCCTGCTGGCATGCACACACCCTCCCTCACACCCCACTGTCCCAGCTGCACCCCCAGGCAGGGTGACACACACACAGTCTGCACGCTCAGCACTCCCACTCTGCCTCCACTCACCAGCCCAAGGCCACAGCGTGTCCTTCCTCTGCCACCCACCTCCACACACTGGCACCTGGCAGCAGCACCCTGAGCCACCCACAGCCACTGTGGGGGTGAACCCACCCCAAAACCCACCCCAGCATCTCTGGGAGCAGCACGGGCAGAGCCATGGACCAGGCTGGGGAGCAGCCCATCCTCTCCTGCCCACCCAGGAGGGTTTCCCATCATCTCCAAAGTGGTTCCAGTGGGAACCAGAGTGTGAAGAGGGGGCACAGAAAGGGCTGAGCTGGAGGAGGAGAGTCCCAGCACAATGGAGCAGCTCCCCCCTGACCTTGCCTTCCCGGTTGAAGATCTGCAGCTCTCCCCTCCTCCCCACTACAAAGGGGCTCTTTTCAGTCCCTAATTCTGCATTTAGAAAACAAAAGCAGATGCCTCCAGTTTAGGTTTGGAGAGGGGGAGGCAAGAGCAAATGCTGAAGAACAAAGAGCTTTCCCTGACAGATCCCACTGACAAAGACTTTGTCAGCTCCATCCCTCCCGGAGGAGGACGGAGCCCATCGGGGTGGGGGCTCCTGGCAGGCAGCTGGGCTGGCATGTGGCTCCCAGCCCCAGCCATGGGGACAGAGCAGAGCACAGGCCTGGGGGGGACAGAGCAGAGTTCACCCCTGAGGGGGACAAAGCAGGGTTCACCCCTGGGGGGGACAGAGCAGGGTTCACCCCTGGGGGGGACACGCACCCCAGCAAGCACCAAGTGTGCACAAGCATGCACCCAGGTTAAGGAGCACACCATGGGGTGCAGCCTGGGCTCGGGGCTCAGCAGGACACCCCTCTGTGTCTGAATGGGTGCTGGCACCCAGGGCAGGCTGTGCCTGTGCTGCTCTGCCTCCTGATCCCCCAGGCACAACCTTCTCCTTCCTCTCCTCCCACCCCAGTGCTCAGGGCTCTGCAGAGACTTCCAGGTGTGTTGTCTGACCTTGGCAAACCACTTCCCATCAGCTGGAACATCTGAGTCATGGAGAAGGACTCGGAGCACTGCTCAAGGCCAGCAGCAGTGATGTGTGGATGCTGTTTACCTACAGGACTCGAGCCCCCCTGGAGGACCAGCAGCCAACCAGGCCACAGGGATCCTGCAGGGAGCTCCCAAAACATCCCCAAGGAAAGATGACACAAGAAAACCAGCACCACCAGGGGTAACATTTTAAATCCTAAACTAGTTTTTGTTGGAAAACACCTTTAAGATGAACCAAGTTCAGCCCGTAACCCAGCACAGCCAAGCCCGAAACCACAGATAAAGTAACAGCAGATAAGGTCTGGGAGCCAGGCAGGGTGAGGGACAGGGAGCTCTGCTACCCTGCAATTGGCAAAGCCCCAGGGGCTCATTAAGGCATCACATGATATTTTATTGTCTGCAGACAACAATTGGGGCAGACAGTGGCACGGTGGTCGCAGCCAGGCAGCAGTCAGGAGTGTCCCCAAAATGATGGCTCCCCAGGACAGGTTCCCCCTGACCCCCCCCACAAGGCACTGCCTGGGGTAGGGGGGAGAGGAGAGGTGGGGGTGAAGGATGCTCAGTGCTTCTCATCCCCTTCCTGACATGAAGCTGCAGCCTTCCCCTCCCTGCCAGAGCCCCCAAGTAAAGGTGAAGGCTCTGACCTGCTCGGAGGAAAGAGCAGAGATCTGCAGGGATGAGCATCCACTGCAGTGCATCTCCTGTACCAGGCAGGCTTGACTTCTGCCCCCCGATTGATTTGCAGAGGGAAATTAATTCTGTGTTTGACATTTCCCCTCTGGCTCCGAGGCTGAGCTGGTGCAGGAGTGTCACACAGCTCCAGGGCTCTGATGTTTAATAACCTGTCCCAGGGGACACCCAGTGCTTCCCGTGAGCTGCAAAGATGCTCTGCTCATCCCGAGGCTGCTCCAGCTCCAGGGATGTGCCCACATTCCCAGGCAGGCTCAGGGACCCTGGGATGGAGGAGTTCAACCCTGGATTCAACCCTTGTGATGGGAGAGGAGAAGGAACCAGGACAGCCACCACCTCCAGAGCTGGGGCAGAGCCATGGAACTGCCCATCCCCTCAGCTCCTCACCCTGAGAAGGCTCCTGCTGCCTTTGGGTCAGGCCCAGAAGATCCCCGGGTCAGATAAAGGTGCTGAAGTTGATCAGATCAGTAACACCAACCTCCTCCAGCTGTTATCTTGCCCTCGCAGCAGGAGGAAGCTCCAGATAACAAATGCCTGTAATTTACAGCATCCACAGTGACCCAGGCACAGAGCATCCCTCGGGCAGATCTTCCCCATCCCGGGGGCTGCTGCATCCCCTCCCCAAGCTGGGAGACAGGGACAGGTCCCTGGAGGGATGGGTGCAGAGTTCCAGGGGCAGGGAGCATCCTGAGCTGCTGCAGGATTTGCCCCTCAGACCCTCCCATTCAGGCTGGGGCTAAGGATGATGCTGGCTGCCCTTCCTCCCCAGGGCTGGAGATATTTTGCCTTCTTGTTGCTGCAAAGATTCTGCCACTCAAATAATCTGATAATAGTGTTTTCTGCACACTGTCATTTAGGAGCCCAATGGCAGCTCCTTTCATCAGGAGAAAGGCTGTAATTATGTGTCATTACCCATGGGCTATGATTTTTCTCCCACTACCTAGAGTTGTTTTTTTCTTTCAAGCAGTGCTTGGATATTTATAGTGGGAAAAAAAAAAAAAAAAAAAAGAAGCCACAGCCAGCAACAAAACAACCAGGATAAGGACTTTCCCCTGCAAGGGTATAAATTGAAAGCAGTGCAAAGCAAACTCTACCAGGGGCAGAGCCTGGAAGGAAGGACTCGGGCAGTTGGATCCTTGTGTTGTTTCCCAGGCTCTGGTGAGGGGGGGGCTCCAGCAGACCCAGACCCTAAAGCTGCTCTCAGATGTGTGGACAGGAGGCAGAGGGGCTGGGAGGGAGGAGGTGGTTGGGCTGCCCTGGTGCACAGAGCCCTCCACTTCACCCAGGGCCTCGGATCCCCCAGATTTGGAAGGAAGGTGCTGTCCCCATAACCCAGCTGTTGGAAGAAGGAAGTTCTCTGGGATGAGACATGGACACAGAGGACAGGGAGAGCTCAGCACTGCATGGGATGCAGGCAGAAATTCCTGCCCAGCTGATGGAGGGCCAGGACCTCACTGCACCCAGCCCGGTAGCAACCAGGGTCTGCAGCCCTTTCCCGAGGAGCTTTCTGGGAACATATAGGTATTTTGGAAGCTGATTTTCCTCAGGCTCCTAGCACAGGCTGCCGGTCCCCTTTAACACAAGTTTTCTCCCAGTTCTCAGGCTGTTTCCTGTCTAGACAGCCCTGGAGAAGCTGCTGTATTTATAGAGCAGGGCAGAGAGCTGTGCCCGTAGCTCTGCCAAACCCATGAGCCTGATGCTGCTGGTGAGGCCGGACGAGGATGCCTCCCACACTCTGGAAACAGGAGGAGGAAGGCAAAGCAAACCACAGACAGACCCTAAACTCTCTAACCCCCTCCAGATTGCAAACAGCTCCTCTTGCCTTCCCATCCAGGACCACTGGGCTCCTCCTGCCCTTTCCCCACTTCCCAAACGGCCAAGTTTCTCCATCCCTGCCTGGAGGAGCATCACTCCCAAGGCAGCACCATGGTTTCTGTTGGGCCAAGACACACTCTGCCCACAGCACCTTCCAGAACACCAGAGCACTCCTGTCCTCCCCAGCCTCTTGGAGGGGCAGCAGAAGACACATACCTGTTGCCACATCCCCAGGCACGGGTCCATCCCCCCTCCCCGTGTCCCTGCCCTCACCTGCAGTGTCCCCAGGCAGGGGACTGGCCCAGCATTGTCCTGGCAGCCACCAGCTCCTCCTCCTCCCACCTGGGGCAGGTGGGTGCTGATATAGGAGAGCAGCAGCTGCTCAGGTGCACACCATCTCCCTGGACTGGATTCTGATTGTTTAATTATTTGGGGGTTAACCCTATGGGGAGTTGGAAGCCCTCTCTGGTATGCTCACCCCACAATTTTTAAAATACATACCCTTCCCTTTGCTGACCTCCAAGAAGGTTTTAAATCCTGTTTTAAGTGCTTGGTGCTGTTTTAAGTGCTTGGACACGGAGCAGAGCACAGTCTGGCCCAGGAGATGGCCCTGGACACCTCACAGGTGGGTTTGGTGGCCACAGGGTGGAAGCTCCCATCCCCACTGCTCCACACTGAAAGAGTGACAGTGGGGGGACATGGCCAGGAGGGCTGCAGGGCTGTGGTGTGTGAAGCCCCCCCAGCCTGGCCTGCCTCCAGGCTGGCAGTGGTGAGAGGAATTAGAGGAACAGAAGCCGAACCGGGCTTCCAGGAAGCTTCCCCGTGATGGATTTATAGGCACGGTGCCCTTTTTACAGGAGTTCACACTGAAAACAAGCTGCAGATGCTCTCCTTGGGGTCTGCAGCAACGAGACCAGATTTACTGCTCCCGTCTCACCGGGAAGCAGACGGGCTCCGGGCTGGGGGGTCAGGGGCTGCACCCACCACTCCCAGTGCTGCAGCTACTGGGGATGACATTGCAGAGCCCCCCCACTCCCAGCCATCAGCAGCCCCCCCATGGTGGGGCACTCGGTCTGTCCCCCTCAGTAGCCATGGCCACCACCAGGTCCAGGGCCAGGCACACAAGGGTCTCTCTGTGCAGAGCCAGCCCCGTGCCCGTGCCGGGGGCAGAGGTTTTTTCTCTGTTGTTCCTGAGAGACCTTAAGGTCAGGAATTAGCAGGGGGAGCACGCCGAGTGGCTCGGGGGGGATTTGACACACTGAGGGGAGCCCTTTGCCTGGGGGTGTCTGCTTGATCCTGGGGTTTCCCTTATTCCCTGGGGCTGGGAAATCTCAGCCTGAGTGTTGGACTGAGTCTTGCAAGACCCTGCTGCAAACCTTCCCTCCCTTGTGGCTCTGCCCAGCCTCTGTCCCCTGGTCCCATCCTGCTGCAGGGCTGGGGGGTGGCACAGCACAAAATATGAACAGCCCTCATCACAGCAGACAGAGGGGTGACCCGGTGGCTGCGGGGTGTCAGCCTGGCTGCTGACCCACTGTGGCCCTGTCTCCTCTCTGACAGCTCAGAAACTGTCACCCCGGCTGTGCCCTGTTCTGTAATAAAGGAAAATTTATTCTGAATTGTCATGCAAATCACTAGCCCAGGAAACTGGAAGGCTGGGTGCCCATGCAAGGGTCTCTCTCCGGTTGACAGTGTCTGGGCAAAACAGTCCCTGCCCTCCAGCCAGGCACTTCCCAGACTGGATAATCATCTCCCTGTTTGTGTAACCTAAAACCTGCCCATGCCAAGTGGCCCAAACCTTCCTGTGGATGCCCCTTGCCCCAGGCTGCCTGGACACAGCTCTGCAGGATGCTGGGCCACCTCGGGTGACAGGGCATATGGGGACAGTGCCTGCTGAGCCCAGTTCCCACAGCTGCCTGTCCTGCCCAGGGGCTTTGCTTCTCCAGACCCACACATTCCATGGCTCCTGGCTGGTGGTGCCTGAAGCTGCTCTGCTACAGATGCAGATGAGCCAAAACGTGGAGCAGCATCTGGAAGCCAAACTCTGTCCCTGTGTCCCCAGATTCCCAGGCCAGCTTTAGGTGCAGCATCACCCTGGCAGACCCCGGTGCTTGGAAGATTTTGCCTGAAACACCCAGGCACAGCCTCCATCCCCAGCTGGTATCTCCCACTCTCCAGCCGTGCAGAAAGCAGCTTCAGCCCTGGCCAAGAGGAAACACTGGGCCAAAATTCCCCAGACCTACCAAAATTCACCAAATATGCAATTTCGTCCATCAGTGCCCAGCGCAGGCACACTGGGAGGTGGGGCAGAAGATTTTGAAAGGGTTCCTGGAGGGATGCAAAGTCCTCTGCCCACCCCATCACAGCCCTGGCACCTCCATCACTGCCAGGCAGGATGCAGAGCTGGGTAAGGAAGGAAAGACCCCGAATCCGGGAGCATCCCTGCCTGCCAGGGAACTGCCAGCGGGCTGGGGAAAATAAGGAGATTAGCGCTGGGCTTGGATTTTGGAGCTGGTGTGAAAAATGACCCCGGTTTTTGCAGGGATAAAGCTGCTTTCCCTCTCCCGTGCACCAGGACCGCGGAAGCAGATTCAAAGTTTAATCCCTTCCGCCTGATCCTTCTCGTTAGGCAGAATGTCATTAAGGGGAGGCAGAGGCGCTGCCGAGCTGTTTGTGCTCCAGGGTCACGTCGGAGAACAGCGGGGCACCAACTGCCGCGGGGACAGGAGTTGGGGGGCACCGGGGGCACCTGGAGCCTTGCACACGGGCTGGACCCACCGAACCCTCCTGGGGCAGGGCTGGGGGTCCCGAGGGCCCCTCTCAGGGGGGGGGTGGGGGTCAGAATGCCCTCCCCTCCCTCCGCGGAGTCCCTGCAGGGAGCCCCCCGGGCTGTCCCCACTGCACCGGCCCCTCCCCACCTGTCACCCGCCGGCTCCGCGGCCTCGCTGGAATAAAAGGGGCCATTTATTTGAGGAGTGCTAAATAACTCAGCGTGGCCCTGCTGGACTGGCTGAAGACACCCCTGGCTGTCCTCGGGAATTCTCCCGGGGTGCCAGCTCCAAAGGCAGCTGTGGTGGGCCTTAGATCTTTATGGCCAGTAAAGGGGTCCGTGCCTAATTTATGCCCCTCCTATAATTTACAGCCTCTTTACAGCTGCTGTAAAATGACCTATAAATCATGGGCAACATCATAGGCCAGAGACAAAGCCCAGCATCGTCACCTGCCAGCTGGCCCTGAGCAGGGAATGGTGGCTGTCTGGGGACAGGGAGGGGCTGAGCCTGTGGCAGGTACATCCAGGCTGCAGCCGGGCACTGGGAGTACTGGTCTGGGTTTATAGCTGCAATCCAGTCAGCTCAGTGAGAAGGGGGTGTCTGGGGACGTGGCAGCATGGACAGCCCAAGGTCTTGTCCACCTTCACCAGGCCATGGTGCAGGGGCACACGGTCCCTCGGGATGCTGCAGCCTCATCCCATGGGATGCTGGCTGTGGGCTTCCCAGAGGAGCTGCAGAGGCCCAGGGCAGTGGGTTTGTCTGCCTGGCTGCAGAGGTGAATTCCACAGAGCTCAGAGCACCACAGCCAGACCGGAGCACCCACCCCACCCTGCAGCACCCAGAAGACCCCACTGTGCCCCTCGTTAGCTCTGCTCTTCATCTGTCCAGAGCTCTGCAGGCTGGGGACCAGCAGCTCCTCATCCCCTCACGGCTGCCTCGGCAGACCCCCTGCAGCAGGTCAGCACGCAGCCCCCTGACCCCCCCAGGCAGGGCTGGCAGATGTGACCTCGAGGGTCACCGGGGTCCTGGTGGGGTCTGGGGTGGGACCGAAGGGAAATTCGGTGGCTTTGTGCGGAGGCGCTTGCGGAGGCTTCTGCTGCCAGAAAGGGCTGAGTCAGGAGCTGGTGGGGAGGAAGCAAAAACCCCCAAAGCCGCTGCATCCGAGCTGGCAGGAGGTGGTTTGTGCAGAGGCTCAGGGCCCATCCCGTGGCCACAGCCCGTGTTGGCTTTGGCAGGGTCGGGGTTCCTGTTGTGCAAACCCCGGGGGAGAAGGGGGCTCGGCCAGGCACTGTGTTCCCAGCACAGCAGCTGCCTCTGTGCCCAGGGGTCCGGGCAGAGCAGGTGCTGCTGGGGCTCCCCTGGTCCTGGCAGCAGCATTTGCAAACACTGGGTGTGCTCAGGGAAGGTGCTGTGTGAGTCCCATCCACCCCATGGGGGTGCTGAGACTCTGGGGGGGCTCTGTCCCTCGGGGAAATCCCACGGGGTGAAGCAAAGAGGCTGCAGGATCCCACAGGATGCAGGAGGGAGGGCAGGAGGACACTCAGCCCCACGGATGGACTCTGGTGTTCAATGCAGCTTCCTCCAGTCCCTTATGTACATTCCTATTTTTGCCAGGTGACCCGGGAGCACAGCCCCTGGGCTGGGTCCATGTCCTGGGTTTGCACCCGTGCCTGTTCCTAAAAACCTGGCTTGGCACTGGTCTTGCTTTTTGCCTGGGCTGTAAATAGCAGCCCTGCTCATCTGTGTTCCTGCACAGACAGAGATGTGTGTGTGTGTTTATATTTATATGCACGGATTACAAACTACAACAGTCGGCAGGAAAACACAGGGGGTATTTTTAGGTGACAAACCTAAAGGGATAATGGCCCAAGCTTACACCTGGAGGCACTTGGCTGCTGCCTGGTGGGGTCCAACCCCAGGCTGCATAAAGCAGCAGAGGGTGGGGGTGTCCCCAGGGACAGCTGGGGGGTAATGCCATCTCCCAGCTGCACCAAATCTGGTGGCATCTCTGGCAGCGCTGCTGAAACCAGCTGTGGTGGGAAGAGGTTTTGCTCTCAGTTGTGAGACCATGGAAACATTTGGTGGGCAGGAGGGGACTGCTTGGCCGTGTCCAGCACCCTCAGCTGCCACAGACCACAGTCACACCCGGAGAGCAGGATGAGGCCGGGTGCTGAGAGGAGACTGGGGCTGGGGTTGCTGGGCTGAAGATGCTGGTAGGCATCTGGGGCTGGACTGCGGAGCACATTTCTGAGATGTTTTCAGGTTATTTTGGTTAAAAAACAACAAAGTAGAAAGCGAAATTTTATCTGCAAGAGAGAATGTGAGGTTTTAGAAAAAAAACAACTGTGGCTTTTCTATTCTGTTGTTCTGACAGGAAGGCCAGGTCTGTGTGAAGGATCTCTATGCTCCCATGGCTGTGCCAGCACCCACCATCATCCTCAGCACATCCCACCCACTGGATCAGCCCCAGGCACTGCTTCTCCTGACCCCAGCTTGGCTCGGGTGCCCCACCACCCCCCTGTCCCCCCCAGGCTGGCTGGGCCGAGTCCTGTGCCCATTTTGCTGCACCCCAAGGCACAGCACAATTATCTTTTGGCTTCTGTGGCTTTGCACGAGCACTCGCACAGGGAGTCCCCGTGGCTCTGAGGTGGCCACTGGTGGTTTTGGTGGCTGACCCAGCCCCACAGAGGTCCAGCAGAGTGGCACCATCCCACCTTGAGCTCAGGGGCTCGCTCCTGGCTGAGCCTGAGCAGGAGGTGCCTGTAGAGTTTTTGGGGTGTTTGTGTTACGTGCGTGTTGCTGCTCCAAACCTCGGTGCAAGTTTGGGAAGGGCAGGGACTGCGGTTCCCAGATGGCTCCTGGGAAAGATCCGGGTCTGGCAGCCCCTTACAAACCTGCTCCCAGACAGCGGGGACCCTGAGGCCTTGCCCTGCGGGGGAGGGGGGGGGGGGGGTGCCCAAAGCGCTGCCCTCAGAGCTGGGGGGCAGGGCAGCAGGGGGGTACGGGACATCCCTTCACCCCTGCCTACGCCGTGAGCTCCAGGAAGGAACAGGGCGGGAGGACGCGGTGAGCATCCCGCCACGCACACAGCCACATCCCGCAAACGCGGGGGGGACCCCGGGACCTTCAACGCCTGCCGGGGGACTGGGAACGGGGGGACGGCTCAAGGGCGACTACAAACCCCATCAGGCCGCTGAGGAGGAGGAGGAGGGGGAGTGTGTGAGGAAGGCGTGGGAGGAGCCGGGGGGAGGCGGCGGGGCGGTGCGGGAGCGGCTCAGTCCGGCGGCGGCGGGCACACGGCGGGGACGGGCAGCGGCAGCGGTGGCCGTCGGGGCGGCCGCGCCTCCGGGAGCTGCTCCCGCCGCCACCTCGGGGCCGGCCCCGCCATGGGGCGGCCGCTGTGAGCTCGGCGGCGGCGGGGCTGCGCCTCTCGCCCCGGCCCGGGCTCCCCGCCATTGTTCCCGGCACCGCGCGGGGCTCCGGTGAGTAGCGGCCAACGCGTTCCGACCGGGCGGCACCGGGACCGGCACCGGGACAGGGGAGAGGGCCCCGGGACATCGCTTTGTGCTCCGCGGGACGCGGGATCGATCTGGGACCTGGGGCTCGGAACCCCCCCACCCCGGTGCTCCCGTGGCGGGGCGGCTCGACGGCGGTCACGGCCCGTGGGTACCGGGGGGCGGGAAGGAGGGGGCTCCGGTTTGCGGCAGCTGGGGGGTTGCAAATACCGGAGGGGCTCCGGTTTGTGGGCGCTGGGGGTCTGCGAGCACCGGGACCGTCCGGTGTGTGTGTGTCGGGGGTCTCGGTTTGCAGCCCCCCAGGGAGGGAGGCGAAGGGGTCTGGGTTTGCAGCCGCCCGGCGAGAGGCTGTTCTGTAAGGCGGCGGTTCCGAACCCGTCTTTCGGACCGAACCCGGTCTTGAAACTCCGTCCGCAGCCCCGGCCCCGACGCGGGCTTGGGACCGAGGCCCCTCCGGTCTGCGGGGGAGCCCGCTCGGGGGCTGGGGGCCGGGGGCCGGGGGCTGGGGGCCGTTTTCCGAGTTGTTGCCTGATCCCTTTTGCCAAAAAGTGCCTGAGCGGGAGCCTCGCGGATTCCAGAAGAAGCTGGAGAAGGAGCTGGGTTCGTGGGGGTTTTTTTTGAGGTCTGGGATCCTGGGGGCGTTGCGGTGGTAGACGGGGACAGAGGTGCTCGGAATAACGCGGTCCTAGAGTTTACGTTTCCCTTTGTGTTTGGGAGCTGCCCGCGGGGAGGTGGGGACTCGGGAGCCTTTATCCCAACTCTGCGGGACTCTGGGAATCGCCCTGGTCCGGAGGTGGCGGAGGGGCAGGGAACAGGGGGATCCCCCCGGCTGTGGCACCGGGCCGGGCTCCGGGGGGTGTTTTGGGCTGGGTTCCGGGTGGTGGTTTTGGTTGTGGTTTTTGGGGCCGTGAGCTGCGGTGGCAGCGGGCTGGCCTGGTGCGGGAAGGAGCAGAGCGTGGCTGTGTTTGGGTTCCACGCCGAAGCTGCCCCGCGATTCCCTTCTCTGCCCGGATTCTGGGGGTTCTGCCCCTTGCCCCCAGCGTCCCGGGCGGCTGATGGATGCGGCTCCTGCCCGGCAATCTTCAAACTTTGGCACAAACCGAGCGGAGGGGCTCGGAGGCTGCCCCAGCGAAATTGGGATTTGTGTTGAGGCGGAGGCGGCGATTTGCTCTGGCTGGAGATCTCTGGGTGCCGAGCAGCTGGATGCGGGGGTGCGTGCCGAGGGGTGGGGGTGCGGGGGGCAGCCCCCCCCTTGCCCATCCCGGGGATGCTGCCGGAGCGCGGCCCCCGCACACACCGTGCTGGCCAGCAGCCATTTTCCCCCCTCAAGAGCACTTCCTCCCCTCATCTCTGCAGTGGCTGGCATGCACTGTTGCCTTTTCGTTGTGTTGCTTGGAGGGGATTAAAATAAACAGTGCCTGTCCTGGGGGGGTGAAGGCAGGAGCTGTGTGGTGGGGAATGAGCATCCCATGGCTCTGGGGGTTCTTGTGCTGAAGCAATCTGCCCTTCCCCTCCCTGCAGCTTTCCTTGGGAGAGCTGAATATAGCAGAACCTCCATCCAGCTCCTTCCTGGGCTGGAAAACATGCCTCTGTCCCTTCCAGGGGATGGAAGGCTGTGGTTGTGTCCCAGTATCCCTGTCCTGGAACAATCTGCTGTGGTACCAGCCCAGTGGAGATTTTTGGGTACCAGGGGATGCTTTGCAAGGCACAAAATCAAGCCCTCAGGTAGAAATCCTTGAGTTTGAGGGTACTCCTTTAATTTTACTGGGTTTATAGAGATATGTGGGTGAGGCTGGGCCTTTCCTTATCCTTTCCCCTGCTGCTGGATGCCCAGAGTGTGTGGTGAGCCCAGTGCTGGAGCTTCCCTGAGCTGTAAGGCCTCATGGCAGGCTGCAGCACGCACAGTGGGAAGGGTTAATGCTGGATGTGTGCTGCACAGTTGGATATTTATTTTTCCAAGCCTGCATCTGCTTTAAGCATTAGGTTTTTTTCCCTATAGTTACATTTGCAGTTGTGTTTGCTTTTTATTTCAACAAATACTTGGTTCCTGACCTGAGCTGCAGGCTGGAGCAAGGAGCACTGGGCTTTTCTCTGCATTGCTTACAGGTTTTGCCTTTGGCATCCCCTTCTTCCCCAAGGGCACTTGGAGGGCTGCTTGTGTTAACCCTCAGATAACAACTGAATGTCTTTTCTTCATTTTGGAGCTGGAGGGCATCTGTGCCAGGCAAGGCAGCCACCACTTCCCCACCTCCAGGGATTTGTGGCCCTGCATGGGGTGCAGCCCCCCCCCTGGGGCTCCTGGAGCCTTGCAGACCTGGGAGCTGAGCTCAGGCTCTTCTCTCTGTAGAGTTTGGCCTTGCCCTGTTGTTTTTCTGCCTGCTGCCTTACACACCGGTGTCTGGTGCACCAGAGGCCTGCAGGATGCTCTGACATGGTGGGAGCTGCACAGCCCAGCCCTGCTCCAAGAGGGAGGGGGTGGCTGCCCCAGTGGAGGCAAAGCTGCCCAGGCCTGGAGCCTTCCAGTCCCAGCAGCAGCTCCCTGCCCTCAGCCTGCTCCCGGGGCTCCTCTGAGGGATGGCTCCATCTCCAGGTGCCCCAGCCATGCCCCAGCTCCTGCTTTTGGCACTGTGGATGCATTCCCGGGGATGAGCCACATGACGGGAAGGGGCTTCCCCGCTACACTCAGCTCTGGGAAGGTCCCGTTTTGTGCGGTGTCCCCGGGACAGCTCACGGGTGACTCAGGGGGGTGGGAGAGGTGAAAGCGCAGCCCCCGGGGTCCCCGAGGAGTCAGGTTGTAGGAGGCTGATGCTCCCCAGCACAGAGGCGTGAGGAGGGGGGTGAGGGGACACACACACAACCTGTGCCCCGGGGAGGGTGCGGGGCTGTCCCGGGGCTGTCTCCGAAATAGCTCAGTGGGTGTAATGGCCGCTGTAATTGCAGCCTCGCAGAAACCTCTCCGAGGGGCACTTGGCCCTGGCTCCTCTCTCTGCTGCCGTTTTTAGTTGTTTGAGTCCAGCCCCGAGCAGTAAATTGCGGCGGGGCCGGTGCCCGGAGGGAGCTGGGGACCCACCCTGCCCCTGCTGCCTCCTCCCGGGCAAATGGTTTCCGTTTGGGGTTGCTATAAAAGCCGTGCAAACAGGGAGAGGAGCCGTGCCGTTGTTTGCACAGGTAGGACCGCACTCCCCACTTCCTCGCCTCCCTCCTGAGCCCTGGGGGCTGGTGCTGGGGGGGTGCGGGGCTCCCTTTTCCCCTGGGAGGAGGGGTCTGTGCTGCCCCTTCCCTTCAGCACCCACTCCTCTGAACACCAGGATTTCCTCAGGTGCTGCTGAGCCTGCTCGGGAGCTGGCAGGATGTGTCCCTGTCCTGCCCTCCCCTCGCCTCCCAGCAAAGCCTCAGGGGGCTGCTGCCCCCTCCCCTCCTGCCCCGGGACCCCAGCAAGGCTCCTGCCCTCCCTCTGCATCTTGGCACCCTTCCCTCCCTCCCTCCCAGGGACTCTCCCGGGTGCGGGGCAGCTCTTCTCTGCTGAGTGATCCATCCCTACGCCATGGAAATAATGCTGCTGCCGAGCCCCTGAATCAGCTGGAAGGCGCCTGCTCCGAGGTGTATCTGGAGAGAAGGGCTTTGCTGTGCGCCGAGCCAGCACTGACTCATTTTTCAGGAACTGCCGCTCCTGGAGGCACAGTGCTGCCCTCCCTCCCTCCCTCCCTCCTTCCCTCCTTCCCTCCCTCCTCTCGGGAGGCCCACGCAGACGCTCCGCATTAGGGCATGTTCCGGGGAGCATGTGCTGTCGATAAACAAAACTACTTAGAGACAGAAAATAATTTCCAGAAATACCGAGGGCTTTTCTTTTTTTTTTTTTTTTTTTTCTTTTTTTTTTCCACGAAGAATTCCACCTCCCCCTTCCAAACCCTGAGAAATTGTTAACATTCAATAACTACTTTAACGCACGCTCCCTGGTGCTGGTGTTTGCTGGGTGCTGCTTTTCCCTTCCCTACTGCTTGATCCAAATATTTTGGGTCCCAAATGCTCTTGTTCTGATCAGAGCAAGAGCCAGGGCAGGGAGGAGGAACCTGGAGCCCCCAAACCTGCACTCCAGGTGGGCTTCCTCAGGCTGCAGAAGCTGCTCAGGGGGTGTGAGCTCCCAGGGTTAAACCAGAACCTTTTGGGGTTGGATCTGGCAGATGCTCAGCCCATCCACAGGGGAAAAAAAGCACTTTGGGAAAAAAGGAGCAAAGGGTCTCTCTCCCTTGCTGGGACAGCAGAGGCCGTGCCTGGGGTGTCCCAGAGCTCTGACGGCTCAAGTGCGTGGAGAGGATGAGTAGCACCTTATTACTCACTACAATTATTACTCAGTGTTTTTAACAGCTCAGACTTTACCCAGACATCCCATGGCAGAGGGAAGGGCTTGTTCTGGTGGCATTTTGGGAACAGCTTGGCACGGGGCTCTGGGGGGCACGAGTCGGTCCAGAGAGGAACAGGGTGAGCTCTGGGTGCTCAAACAGGGCTGTGGGGCACGGAGGAATGGCTGCATCCCAGGGAGATGCTCTGACAGAGCCTGGAGGAGGGTTTTTAGGGTGGTATCACCCTGTCCACACCCTGGTCCTTGCACTTTTCCTGGAGCATCCGCCGCCATCCGGATCGGTGCGGCTGTGCTGGGGTTGTGCAATTCCCTGGGCAGGGATCTTGCCAGTGAGCTCTTCAGCAAAGCCCAGTGGGACAATTAAGGATGGCCAGTGTCAGGACCTCCATCCCAGGCTGCTGCCAAGTTGCAGATGTGTCGCGGGGGTGGAGCAGAGGGGTTTGCTCACATCCAGGCTGCTGGGAGCAGTTTGCCAGGGGTGGCTGGGCTTGGGCTTTGGCTCCGGTGTTCCCCTTGAACGTGTTTTGGCAGAGCTCCACAATCCCAGTGTGGTGGGAAGGAGGGATGAGTGGACATCCCTGGGGCGCCCTAAAGCAGGGTCTGGCTCTGTTGGGTCTCCCTTTGCCAGAACCCTGCTCTGATGCCTCCCTGCATCCCCTGGCATGGGAAGGGGGAACAGGGACCCAAAGGGCAGGCAGCTGGAGAGCCCAGCGTGAGAGCTGGCAGAGCTGGGAGCAAATTGCAGTGTTGGCCATGGAAGCTGGGGGATTTCTCCCCGAACAGCTCTGAAAACAGCTGTTGGTGGAAAGAGATCTGCACGTGGGAGCAGGGCCAGGGCGCCGGCTAACCCCTTCGGCTCTGAGAAGCCTCTCTGTGGGAGCAGCTCTGTGCATGCCCTATAGATCCTATAGGGAATGGAGGAGGGTGGAGTTTGCTGCTTTGCTGGGGGCACATGGGGACGTGGACAATGTCGGATTTGGGTCTGGAAACATGGGATTTGTCACAGCCAAGTCTTGGGTCAGGTGTGTGCTGGGAGCAGGGTGCTGCTGGTCCCCTGGGCCATTTTGATCTGCTTGGGAGTTCCTCTGTTCAGCACACATGAAGTGCAGGGAGGGGAAGGCAGGAGAGCAGAAATCTCCATTTCTCTAACTGGCATTTGAACATTTCTCTCACCGTTCTGGGAGATTTTGCTCTGCTCGGTTCTGCTTCGCCAGCGGTTTTACTCTGGACACATCAGCGCTTTTATGCAGGAAAATCTAACCCCAGCAGTCAGCCCTGGGTCACATCAGGCTGCAGAGGGGCCCTGGGGGACCTGCCACCACGGGTCTGGGCCATGTCCCTGTCTGGGCTGGATGCTTGAGGAGCGTGGCCAAGCACATCCCAGTGCTGTGCAGGGCAGGAGGGATGGGTGGTGGGGTGTGGGGTCCATCTGCCCCTGCCCTGACTCTGCTTTCCTTATTCACAGCTCGGGGGAGACACACACCCCCTCCCCGTGCCCACCCGGGGTCCCCATGGAGTGGGAGTTGTGGATGGCAGTCGCCGAGCAGTAGCTGCAGCAGTGGGATCAGTGGGATGTTTACCTGGAGGTGCCTCATCCTTTGGGCTGTGCTGGTCACAGCCGCGCTCTCCGCTGCCCGCCCGGCCCCCACCCTGCCCGACCAAGGTAAGAACAGCAAACCACGGTGGCTTCTCCCTCCTCCTGAGAGTTTTTTGGTGGTAGCATCACTGGTGTCCTTGCAAGGTCCAGCCGGGGGCATGGGGACACCCTTAGGAGCTGCTGGTGGGGATGGAGGCATCTGGTGGGCTCAGAGCGATTCGTGCGGGCAGGGGAAGGAGGATGTGTGGTTCCAGCATCACCTGAGGACCTTTTAAACTGGGAGGAAAACTGCGGCAAAACCCCCCAAGTTTTAGATTTGGAGGATGCCAAGCCCTGGGGGCTTGGTCCCTGTCAGTGCCATGTCACTTGCTTCCCTGTGACAACCTGCAATGTGAGACACGTCCGAAGCTTTGGTCCAGCCCTGCTGCCTCTGGTCGGGGCCGATCCAAGCGTTTCAAAGCCGTGGCCTTCCCCTGGGTGAGGCAGAGAATGAACAGACCCAGCACTGCCGTGCAGGACTTCTGACTTCACTGCCTTTTGGTTTTAATTACCCAAGAATGTCTGGGCTGTGGGGTACAGCTCTGATTTTAAGGCTCGCTCCCCTTTCCCTCTTCCTCCCACCAAGAGGTGGCTGCTGCTGGCACAGCCTGGTGCTGCGTGGTGAGCAGCAGAGCTCCCTGTGCCCACACTCCCATCACAGCTCAGAGGTTGGGAATGGGGCTCAGGGACCTGGCACCAGCTGGGGGGTACAGCTGGGAGACTGTGTGTGACACCAGGGACAGCGGGTACCCCGGGTGTGGATACATCCCGTGGGGTGGCTGGAGTTGTGCAGGGCCCCTGGGGAGCTGCAGGCTCTGGGAAGGATCCAGGTGGAGCATCACTCGCCAGTGCCATCTCTGAGCTTTCCCTCCCAGTGTGCTCGCTCCCCCCTGTGACAAACAAAGCTGTTGGCAGCAGCAAACATTTTTCTCTGGAGATTGCTCTTCCTGGAAGAGCTTCCCTGGTGGCATGTGGGTTAAAGATGGCTCTTGTGCTGCTGGGAGATGGCCTGGCAATGGTATTGGGAAGGCTGTCTGGGTGTTGGGCCCTGATTTGAGCTGAGGTGGGATTTGGGGTGCTTAGGGAGCCCTGCAGTCCCGGGAGGGGTGTGAGTTTGGGGAGCAGCATCGGCGGTGGAGGAGGAGAGGTTGGAGAGGAGGGAGCTGGTTCCTCGCCAGCCTCATGCCAGGGCTAACAATAACCACTGGAAACGTTTCCCGACACGGTTCTCACCAGGGCAGCCCAATTAGTGCCACAGCAGGAGCCCAGCTGGGGCAGAGCCTGGCCCTTGGCTCCGGGGCTGCCTGGTGGGAACAAAATGTTCCCAGCAGGACACGCGGGATGGGAAGAGCCGGCCCTGGGCCAGGACCTGTGGCTGGGGCTGTGCCACTGGCACCTTGCAGGTCACCTGCCAGGGTGGGTTCTGGGTCTGGGCCCGTGGGGCATCGTGTCTCCCCCCTGCATCCCCACCCACCCACCAGCATCACCCGCTCCGGCCAGGGACAGTGGTGGCCACACTCAGGTCCCCTCCCTGGTGGAGGCAGCAGCTTTCCTGGACTTTGTTGGGGATGTTTATGGGGTTTCAGTTTACTCGGGCTCTGAGGCAGCTAAGCTCCCTTCTCAGGGAGTGAGTAATCCCCTGCACCAGGCTCACAGCCCCTGCCTCGCTGCCAGGAGGGTTTCCAGCTGCCCCCTGCCTCTCCTCGTGGTGTGGGGAGGGGGCTTGGAAACTCAGCCTTTGTCAGGGGCTCGCTCCTGTTGCTTGAAAATCTGCAGCAAATAAAATATTAATGGCCACTCACTGCATTTTATAGTTACCTAAATTTGGAGGCAGTAAAAAAAACCAAAAACAACTAGTTAAGGGGAAAAAGCCAAAAAATTTCCATGCAGAGCCTCCATCCCTCCCCTCACAAAGCCACTCTTTGTCTTCAGGTTAAATAGAAACCTGCAGAAAATTGCCGGGGGGATTTTTTTTCCCCTCTCTCCTTGTCTCCTATTGTCCTTGCTGCTGTTCTGGCATTTCCAGCACTCAGGCTCTGCCTCATCCCTGTCTGGGGAGTGTTGGGGGGGGCAAAGCAGCTGAGCAAGTTCTTGTGGTGAGGGGGGGGGCACCTTGGGCAGCTGGTTTTGGGACACGCAGGGGACACTTTCCCCATCTGCCCTCTGGAGCAGGGGGGGTGAGAGCAGAGCCCAGGGTGCAGCCCCCCACAAGAACCTCAGGCCCCTTTGGGGTAGGGGGCTGCCCTGTCTCCTGGGGCCACTGGCTGCCTCCTTCTCCTCCATCTCTCCCCTAAACCCCACTCAGTGCTGGCACAGGAACACGGGGGCTTCAATTTGCCCCCTGGCCAGCAGCAGAGATGTTTGGGGCAGTTGTAGCCTGGAAAATGTTGTCACCAGCCACAGCATCCCCAGAGGTCGCACAGCAAGGGTCTTTGGCTCATCCCGGGTGGACTGCTGGCCCTTGGCTTTGTCCCCTTCCAGCCGGTGGAGAAGGCATTGTTCCCCTCCCGCCTTTCCCCTGGGATGCTGTCACTCCGGCCCTTAATTGAGGAGGGGAAAAAAAAGAAGTAAAGAGTCTTTGGGCAGAGCAGGAGCACTCTGCTGCAGCCTGGGCTGCAGAGCTGCCCCAGGGCCAGGGGGTAATGGGGAGGGGGGGGTGTCCTTGTGTCTGGGGGCTGCCTGGCTGCCAACCCCCCGTGAGCAGCAGCCCAGGGGCTGCTTAGGAATGATTTGGGGAGGAAAATTACACTGCAGTGAGCCCGGGCCCAGGCAGAGCCAGAGGTTAATGCAAAAAAAAAACCCAAAAAACAAAAAACAACCCAGACACCGGTGTGGATTGAGGGGTGCTTTGTGCCCCCTGAGCTGGGCAGGACCCCCAGCTGTCCCATGCCGGGGGGGTGAGGCAGTGGGGGAGTGTCTGTACCCCAAAATGCTGCCCCCGAGAGCTGCTCCCTGCTGCGGAGCTCTGAGCATGGTCGGGGATGTCCTGAGGGGAAAGGGGGGGGGGGATTTATTCTGACAGCTTTGCAAGCTACCAACAGGCCTGTTAATTAAATGCTGCTTCATTTGACGTGCGGGCTGGGAAGTGCTGGACTGCCCGGAGCAGCACATAAATCCCCCTCTCCCTGCGGGAAAGGCATCCGGAGACCCTGGGGTGGGGGGAGGCAGCTGCCCCCCAGGGCTGGCTTGGCCAGGGAGAGCCGTGGGTGCCCTGAACCCCACAGAAGGAACCGTGGGTGCCCTGAACCCCGCAGGAAGAGCCTGGGGTCCATTGATCTCCAGACATCATCCTTGCCGCAGCCTTTCCCGGGGGCAGCGAGCGGGGCTCTGCGTGTCCCCCCCGGAGCAGCCGGGGTGCGGGGATGCTGCTGGGGACCCCCCCCCCCTCCGGCAGAGCCCGGGCTGGGGGGAGGGGAGCGTGAGGCAGGGGGAGGAGGTTTTTAAATAAGAAAGACGCCAATCCCCAGGTCCCGGTAAGCGCTTCCTGTTGGGATTAGCGGGGCTGCCGGGCATGTGTGTGCTTTTTCTTCAGGAAATACCTTCGGAAAGCCCCGCTGGGGTCTCCAGGGCAACCGGCGGCCGCGGCCCCGAGCCCCCCGCCCGCATTGTCCCCGCGCCGCTTTGTTGGCCGCTTTATTGCCAGGGCCCCGGGGGGCTGGGGGGCTCCTCCGGGGGGGGCTCTGCGGAGAATGGGGGGGGGGGGCGAAGGTTAATCTGTGCCGCTCCTCGCCCCAGGGCTGTGCCCTGTGTCCCTGTCCCCGGCGGGGGGGAGCGGGTGACAGTTGTATGCGTTTGGTGACACTTTCCATCTGGCCGGCCCTCGGCTCCGCTTTCGGTTCCATTTCAAAGCTGGAACAAAATAATAACACAGCGGCGGCTGCTCCGACCCTTGGAGCGTGGATCTACTTTTCGGGATAGTTGGGAAGCCGAGGCACGACCCCCCGGGACCTCGGGGGTCCCCACGGGCTCTGAGCGCTCCCGACCCCGAGACCCCGGGATGGGAGGAGAGCCAGGCCGGGAAGCCGGTGCTCCCCCCCCTCCCTAGCCTGGGGAGTTGGAGTTAAAAAGGGAACAGCAGAGAGCTGAGATGTGCGGGACATAACCTGCCTTCTGCTGCTTGCTGCGGGAGTTTTGTTTGTTCTCCTCCTTTGCTCAGAGGGGGCTGTGGGGAGGAATCCCACCCCCCCCCCAGCGCTGCTGTGCGGTGCTGGGAGCACCCAAAGCCTGGGGAGCAGAGCCAAGCGTTTCTCTGGCCCATTAAACTGCTGCTAAGGTGGGCTTGGGGGAGCAGCGGCTCTGCCCAGGGGCTGCACCTGGTGCCTGGGGTTAGGTTACAGAAAAGCAGAACATGAGAAAGAGACATTTCAGGCTGATGGAGTCCAGTGATCAAACGGGCTGGCACTAATTAACATACGTAATTAACAGACGTGGCGGGCAGGTCGGTACCGCGGCTCTCCCCGCCGGCTGCTTTTACAAACGCTGCATTTCCAGGGACACTTGTGTGCATCAGGTGCCATCAGCTGAGACATCCTGGTGGCCGTGTCACTATCTGCCTGCCAGGCTGTCCCCAGGCACCACCGTCCAAGCCCTTGTCCTTCCCGGAGGGTGAGGGAACCTGGACATGCTCATTAGGCTGTGAATTCGTTTCCAGGCCGTTCCCACCATGCCGCGTTTTCCGCCTTATCCCCAGTGCCAGAGATGTGCTTTGGGTTACCAAAGGGCAGGGTCCTGCCTTGCCCTCTGCCTCCCCTCTCCCGTCCATCACGCTCCTCTGCTCCTCCCCGGTCATGCTGTTAATACAAAACAGCCCCTGGCTCGGAGGGGCTGGGGGAAGGGGCTGCTGCCTTTGAAAGGCGATCTGGCCACACGCCTGCAGACCCCCATCCCCCCCTGTCCCGCCTTCTTGGGCTCCGTGTCCCGAGAGCAGTGGCACTTGCACAGGGTGTCCAGGGACTTCCCTGAGCCTGGGACACTCCCTCCCCAGCCCTGGCATCACTCTGGGGTGGCTCCAAGGTTTCCATCCATCCAAATTCCCTCTTTTCCCTCAGGTGGGAGCAGGGGGGTGGCAGGAGCATCCCTCCCACCCCAGCACGGGCAGGTTTTCCTTTCCAAGGGCAGAGTTTTCTCTTCAGAGGAGGCTGGGGTGGCCCCTGGGGCAGGCTTGGTGACAATGACCTGTGTGAGCCCTTGGACCACAGCAGTGTCTTTCTGGCTAGAACTGGTCCTGCACTTGTGAACCCTGGACCTGAGCATTTTTCCACATGTGCCAGCATCCTGGGGCAGGCAATGGGGACAGCAGGGGACATTTGTAGGTGGTTGGGGTCCTCAGCAGCTCCAGGCACCTTCTGCAGGTTCTTTTGCTTTATAAGGAATGTCTATTGGTGGCGAGGGGGTGGTGGAGGGAGCAAGGTAAGGGCAGATAAGGCTGTGGCTGCAGTGTTTCATGTTGGTTTGGGTTTTCGTGGCTGTTTTATCACGTGCTGACCTTGCTCTGTGTGAGGAGGGAACTGAGGAGGACAGGAGGACGTTGTGTTACCGAGTCCCATGGTGTTCAGGGGCAGGACATCACTGCTGCATTGTGTGTGCTGGAAGATGCCTGTGACTAATCACTTGAAACACAAATCAGCGCTGCTAGAAGTGCCCGTCCTGTGAGGCTGACAGGGAAAAACAGGGAAAACAGGATTGCAAAACCAAGACCCTTCCCCCGCCGCCTAAGGGACTCCCACGAGTCTTCACCATCCACGTTAAAACCCCTGGTATCCTCTTATTGATGGATCTGGAGCCCTGGCCTGTGGTCCTACAGAAGCTGAGGAAAGGGAATTCTGCCCCAGCAGCACCATTTGCCTTCCAGTGCTAAGTGAAAGAAGAAGAAAAGACTCTGGAGCTGCTCCTGGATGTTTTTCCCCCATGAAGCTTCTCATCAACACAAAGGAAAAGTGGCCAGAAAGTGAAGTGCAGATCACAATGTGGTACCTGGGAATTTCTGGAGAGCTGAGCTTTCATTTTTGGCAGTAGGAAGATGCTGATGGGTTCTGGGAGGAGCTGCTGGTCCCACCCTGCTCCCAGCCAGCCTGTGCTCCCTGCCTGGCTCCGTAGGGATCACTGCCCCTCCAGCACACCCACGGGTGCTGTGGCCATTCCTAATTAGCAGCTAGTTTGTGAATTTCCTTGCTCCCCAGGGAGAGCTGTGGCTTTGCTCTTGTCCTCATGGCCGGAGTATGGACCCTTCAGGTTGTGTGCAGTCCCTGGGGGTCACAGCCCTCAGACTGAAGTTGGGATGTTTCCAGACCTGGCTGTGCTGCCTGCTCAGGATTTGTGGGGATGTCCCAGCCCCAGCTCTGGACCCCTCTGACACAGGGCAGCTGCAACGTGTGGATCTTCAGCAGTGCCCCCGTGGCACCATCAGCTCTCACCCTCATCCTCCCCGGAGCTGTCCTGCAGTGGGAACACTCTGCATCCCTCCAGGGTGCTGCCAAGCAGCTCTGACCCCTGAGAGCATCATCCACAGCAGTGCTCAGGACCCGGAGCTGGGAACATCCTCCCATGGTGCTCATTCTGCTGAACCTCCCCATGGCAGGGAGCTGCAACAGCACAAACCCTTCCTCGAGCTGTGAAAATTTGAAGGGATGATTTGAAACCACGTCCACCAAGCCCAGGACCAGGAGGGCCACTCACCCACCACCCTGCAGGGCAATGGACAGAGCCATGCCCATGCTACCAGGGCCTGGAGAGACAAGATCACGTAGCAGAGGAATGGAGAGAAAGGATCTTTGTGCTGCTGACACAAGTGTGGCCACAGGGAGCAGCTGCAGGGTGGCTGCCAAGGGGGACACTGTGGCTGGCACCTGTTTGTCCAGACCTCCCTGGGGTGACCTTTCCCAGCGGTGCCACTCCTGCAGCCCCTCACTCCCTTCCCTCCCCTCTCCTCCCCACTGTCCTGCTGCAGACCCCTCCTCTCCCTGCCCTTCCTGCCCCCCCAGCTCTCTAACCAGGGCCAGGCTCCTGGTGGCATGGGGACCCTGGCCCGCTTTGCTGCAGTGGCAGAGCCAGGCAAGGGTTTGGGATTCTCCTGGGAGAGGCCACATCCTGCCCGAGCAGTCAACGCTCTGCCTGAGATGTCCCGGGGTGCCCATTTCTCCCTCATTTCACAGCCACTGCCTTGGCATGCTCCCTCCAGGCTGAGCAAGAGACCCAGGGGTGGGAGGGAGCTTTCAAACCCTCAGCCACCGAGCTGGGGAGAAGCACTGGGTGCTGCTTGGGGTGCTCGCAGCCTCTGCCTCTGCCTCCCCCTGCTCTGCAGCCCCTGCCCCGGGCAGGCAGTGCTTGGGAGCATCCCAGCAGCGCATGGCTCCTCATTAACCCAGAGCCTTGGTGGCAGCAGCAGCAGCAGCATGGTTTCCTTTGGTCTCTTTTCTCCTTCTTTTTTTTTTTTTTTTTCCTCCCCCTCCTTTTTTTTTTTCTTCTTCTCCTAACTCCTCCAGTTCTACCCAAAGCAAAAATCGAAGTGGAGTCCTACTCAGCCCACCCCGGTGACCTCCTCCAGCTGCGCTGCCAGCTGAGGGATGACATCCAGAGCATCAACTGGGTGCGTGACGGTGTCCAGCTGGCCGAGAACAACCGCACCCGCATCACGGGGGAGGAGGTAGAGGTCAGGGACGCGGTGCCCGAGGACTCGGGGCTCTATGCCTGCATGACCAACAGCCCCTCGGGAAGCAAGACCACCTACTTCTCCGTGAACGTCTCAGGTTTGTAGCAGCCCCGGGCAGGCAGGGAAGGGGCAGCCCCAGGGCCGGGCTGTGGAGCCAGGAGCAGGCTGCCCCGAACGCCTTTGCATGCTGCCCCCCCGCACCCGCACCGGCCCTGTGGTGAGTTTGGGGTGGACCTGAGGTTTTGGGGGTGCTTGGAGGAATTCCCGGTGTGGTGACGTCCCGGCGGCTGTGGGGCAGGGAGAGGCAGCTGGAGGTTGTTGTCTGTTTGTCTGTGTGGGGCTGGGGGCTCGCATGCTGAGCCTGGTGAGCCCGGGTCTGACATCGGTGCTGATGGATTGTGAGGCTGGAGGAGAACCCAGGCTCCAGGTCGGGAGGTGCTGCCCGAGGATCAGGGGCAGCTCTGTGCCTTCAGGGTCTTGGAGGGGTTGGTGGCCCCAAGCACGGGGCAAGGAGCCCCGCTTGGACGCGTGGCGTGGACCCCGGAATCGCTTCTGGGGGCAAAGTGCTCCGGGATCCCCTCGGGCCCTCACACCGGGACGGCAGCACCGGGGGGCACGCACGGCGCTCACCCGGGACCCCGGCACCTCCCCACCCAGCACCATCCCCCAGCACCGGCCCACGGGGGAAGGGAAGGGAAGGGCCCCCCCACGGACCTTCAGCCGGGCCGTCTCTTCTCTTGCAGACGTGCTCCCCTCTGCAGAGGATGATGATGATGAAGATGATTCCTCCTCGGAGGAGAAGGAGGCGGATAACACCAAGCCAAACCGTACGTGGGAGATGGGGTTGCCCCAGGTGCTGCCCTGGCCTTTGGGGGTGTCAGCATTGCCCAGGGGTGCAGAACGGCTGAGAAGGGTGGGCAGGGGCTCGGTGGCCGGGGTACCCGTGGTGATCCCCCCATCCTGCTCCCCAGAGGCCATCGCTCCCTACTGGACTTATCCCGAGAAGATGGAGAAGAAGCTCCACGCCGTCCCCGCTGCCAAAACGGTGAAGTTCAAATGTCCATCGAGTGGGACACCCAACCCCACCCTGCGCTGGCTGAAGAATGGCAAAGAGTTCAAACCCGACCACCGCATCGGGGGCTACAAGGTACCCGGGCTGGGGGGGCTGGGGGGCAGCCCCAGGGCTCAGGCTCTGCTCACCTTGAGGGGCTGGAGCTGGAGGGACCACTCAGGGATGGGGATGGGGAGGATCAGGAATGGGATCTGCAGCTTCAGAGGCACAGATGGGCTCCTCTGAGATTCCTGTTGCCAATCCCCCCCATCCTGGGTCATGTGTGGAGCAGCTCAGTCCCAGGGGAAGCCTCTGCTGGCTTCTGATCCCCCTGCCCAGGAGAGGGGGTCTTGGTGGCTCTGTCTGGTGTGTGGGCTGCAGGACCCCTCCCTCGGTGCAGGGCAGGAGCCGTTCCAGTAGCCCCGGGGTGCTGGGTTGGTGGGGGGTGCCCTGGCCTCTGCCTGGGGGGCACGTTGGCTCCCTGAGTTGGGTGGGGGCTGCAGCCCTACTTTGGAGAAGAGAAGGCTGTGATGGGGAGAGCTTAGAGCACCTTCCAGGTCCTGAAGGGTCTCCAGGAAAGCTGGGGAGGGACTGGGGACAAGGGCCTGGAGGGCTGGGATGAGGAGGAATGGCTTTAAGCTGAAAGCAGGGAGACTGAGATGAGATAGTAGGAAGGAACTGATTCCCATGAGGTGGTGAGACACTGGCCCAGGTTGCCCACTCCACAGGCTCCGGCCAGGTGGGGTTCTGGCCCCATGGCCAGGACAGACGCAGGGAACCCCTCCCAGAGGAATTGTGCCTGGTCAGCAGCACCCACGGGGATCCCCCAGGTGTAAACCACCCAGCAGCACCCAGCCCAGCACCCTGCCCTCTCCCTCCACAGGCACAGTCTGGGTCCAAGCCCTGTGCTGGCCCAGGGAAGTGGCTCCTCGTGGGCAGCAGCAGTGGGGGAACAATGCTGGTCTGTCCCTGCACTCCAGCACTCATCACACTCAGCTCCCAACATCTGCTCCTCCAGCCCAGTTGGCTCCGTGGCGAGGCTGTCCCGGGACAGCTGGGAGCAATTATGGTCCCTCTGTAGGGAAGGGGAAAGGTGACCTCAAAGGGAGATGGATGTTCTGTTTGTAGGGTGGGGGCTGAGCAGGACCCAGGGCTGGTGGTTTTGTGTTTGTTTGTGTGTAACCCCCCTGCCCCCAGGTCCGTTACGCGACCTGGAGCATCATCATGGACTCGGTGGTGCCATCTGATAAGGGGAACTACACCTGCATCGTGGAGAACAAGTATGGGAGCATCAACCACACCTACCAGCTGGATGTCGTGGGTGAGGAGCACGGGGCTGGGAGGGGTCACTCACCCTGGGTCCCCAAAACCCCCCTTGAGCAGAAACCCTAGAGAGGTGGGGACAGGGGCAGAGCATTCCTGCTGTCCCCCCAGTGTGCACCTTCACAGTGGGTCCTGAAGAGGCAAGGGGAAGGGTTCACCTCAACTCATTCTGGGTTTTTGGGTTTGTTTTTTTGGTGGTTTTTTTTTTTTTTAATTGTAGTGGAAATAATTTCATAGACCAGACAGAAACTTTTTCTAATCGCCTTATTAGCCATAATTCCCAGCTGGGAAGGCTGGTCTGAGCAGTTCCACATGTGGAGCTGCTCTAAATGCCAGTAAATGAACCATTAAAAATGTGATTTAATTTGATTACACTGAGCAAACTGAAGGGAACAGTCAGGGGGGTGAACAAAGGGGTTTGTTAATGCTGACTCACCACAGTGGCAGCCTCTTTGTTACCCACCGGGGCCCTGGGCTGGTTTGTTTGACCTCCGACCCCCCCAATAGGTATGGATGTCCCCATGTCCCCATGCCAGGATCTCACCTGTCCCCATCAGCCCCACCCCTCCTGACTGCTCTGCCCCTGGGGAAGGGGTCCCGTGGTTCTGCTGTGTCCATCAGTGCAATGGGGGGGCTGGAGCAGCTCTGGGGGGGGATGCTGAGCACCCTAAGCCCCATGCTGAGGTCCCCCGTGTCCTGCAGAGCGGTCCCCACACCGTCCCATCCTGCAGGCAGGGCTGCCTGCCAACAAGACCGTGGCTCTGGGCAGCAACGTGGAGTTTGTCTGCAAAGTCTACAGTGACCCCCAGCCCCACATCCAGTGGCTGAAGCACATTGAGGTCAACGGCAGCAAGATCGGCCCCGACAACCTGCCCTACGTGCAGATCCTGAAGGTACAGGGAGGAGCAGGGAAAGGGGGTGCAGGAGGGGCTGAGGGTGTCCCAGCCTGCTCAGGGTGCCCTGGAGCAGCCTGGGGAGAGAGGTGGTCAGGGGGGGCTGCCTGACCCCTCATACACATCCTGCCCTGCAAGCACCCACCGGGGGCTGGGGGGTGGGTTCTGGGGGTGAGCAGGGTGCTGGAGGGGGGAGCTGAGCCCCTCAGCCATCCCTGCAAGAGCAGCTCCCTCTGTGTGCCCCTGGTCCTGCTTATGGCCAGCAGGAACAAACAGCCCCTAAATCCCTCACCCTGGGGTGCGGAGACACCCCCTGTGTTCCTACCCCCCAAACTCCTCACCCCGGGGTGCAGAGCCACCCCCTGTGCCCCTGTCCCCGGGGTACACAGTGTCCCCAGCTGTGCCCCTGCCCCACAGATCTGGGGTGTGGGGGGCACCAGTCTGACAGCCCCAGGACTCTTCCCTGCCCCCCATCCCTCCCACCCGGCAGTGGGTGCCAGGGGGGGGGTGTCAGCCCCCCCATTGCCGTTCCTGGGGGGCTGTGGGGTGACTCCCTCTTGTGTGTCTGTTCCAGCACTCGGGGATTAATAGCTCTGATGCGGAGGTGCTGACCCTGTATAATGTGACAGAGGCGGAGAGCGGGGAGTATGTTTGTAAGGTTTCCAATTATATTGGCGAGGCCAACCAGTCTGCCTGGCTGACTGTCACCAGGCCTGGGGACAAAGGTAATGGGCAGGACGCCCGGCGGGTGCTTCCTTGGACCCTCAGTCCCCGGCGGTGGAAAACAAAACTCTGGGCTCTCTGGTTTCTGCTGTGTTTCTGGTGCAACAAGCCATGGAAAAATACCCGGCGGGGCTGGCGGGGCTCTGTGCTCCCTGCGTGTCCCCATGTCCCCTCCTCTCTGCTTCCCCCCCCCTCACACAGACACCAGAGCCGGGGGTCTGGCACTGCCCAGCCCACATCCCTGCAGCTTCACACCCAGAGTGGGTGCTGCATCTGGGTGTGACAGGGGACACCGTGCTGCTGTGTCCCATCCTCCTGTCCCTGTCCTGCTGTCCCCAGGCTCTTGTCCCCATCCTCTTGTCCCCATCCTCCTGTCTCTTCTCCTCTTGACCATCGTCTTGATCCCATCTTCTTGACCCCATCCTTTCGTCCCCATCCTCCTGTCTGTTCTGGTGCCATCCTCCTGTCCCCATTCTCTTGTCCACATCCTCCTGTTCCTGTCCCCATCCTCCTGTCTCTTCTCCTGTTGCCATCTTCCTGTCCTCATCCTCTAAGTCTCTGTCCTCTTGTCCTCATCCTCCTGTCTCCATCCTCCTGTCCCCATCCCCTTGTCTCTGCCCTCATGTCCCTTCGTCCCCATCTTTGTGTCCCCCTGTGCCATACAAGCCATCCGGCCAGCTCTGCCTGGGTTTATTTTTCCATGTGGCCCATTGCCAGCATGTTCCGATGGGCAGAACCCTGCGTCTGGTGAAGGGTTTTTATTTAACCAAGGTCTCTGTAGGTCAGCCGGGATGAGTGGTCATCCCGAGGGGCTCTCTAGCAGGTCTGCAGTGGTCTCTGTCTGCTCCCCGGGGGTCTGGCAAATGAGACTGGGTTCTCCCTCCTCTCTGGCCTCCTTCCCAGAAGATCTCATATCGTTTGCTTCTCCGTTTTTTGCTTCCATTTTTCCTTCTAGACGGCTGGCGTTAACACGACAGACAAAGAAATGGAAGTCCTTCACTTAAGGAATGTCTCATTTGAGGATGCTGGGGAGTATACATGTTTGGCGGGTAATTCTATTGGGATCTCCCATCACTCTGCATGGTTGACAGTTCTCGAAGGTATTTACTCCTCTTCCTCTCCCTTTCCTCCCTCCTTTCCAATGTATGCATCGGGTCCGGGAGAGAGCACATCCCAGCCCCTTCCCCCGAGCTGAGGGGCTGCTCCCTGCAGCCAGAATGGGACAGGGCACATGTCCCCCCTGTCCCCCTGTCCCCTCACCCCCCTTGGGGTCTGTCCCCTGCTCTCTCCCTGGCCCAGGCCATGCATACCCAGGAGATTAACCAGGGGCTGCTCTGCTGGAGCAGAAAGTTCCCGTGCCCCAGGGCAGGGCCAGCGCTGCCCGTGCAGGGGGGCACAGAGGGGTCTGGGGGTGCAGGAGGCAGCGCTGTCCCCCTGCCTGGTGGCACAGGACACGTGCTGGGGCTGTGTGTCACTTCTGCTCTGCTGCTGGGGTGGTTGTCCCCATCTCCGTTGATGCTGCTCCTCGGGCATCAACGCTGCACGGGGCAAAGTCTGATAACCACTGGTGGGAAAGTTTTTGGAGTGCTGTGTGGTGGTGGCTGTCCAGCCAAAAACTTTCCCCGTTATCAGCTGCTGCTTTGTCAGCCGGGTGTGCTCGGAGGTGGGACAGAAATCTTCCTCTTACACCTCTCTCTGAGGCTCTGCTCTTTCTGGGGGGTCAGAATCAGGGTGGAGCTGCCAGGGCTGCAGCTCCCACCCTGCCAGATTCACCAGGGTTTGTGACTCTGCTGCTCTGGGATGTTCACTGCCACCTCCTCTGCCACCAGCGGCCACCAAAGCGGGGGCTGCCCCACGGCAGGGTGGGGGTGGGAACCTCCTCCCCACAGCTGGGGTCCCATGGCAGGACCCTGCTGCTGGGGGTGCTTCTGGATGCTCTGCCCCAGGTTCTCCCCAGCTGTTGCCAGTAACACCCCGGGCACTGCTGGGTGGGCACTGCACCCCACCCTGATCAGGGTGACCCCAGGACCCCAAGAATAAAAAAGAAAGGGGACCTATCCTGTGGGTGTCCTGGGACCCCAATGGGAGACCCCAGAGTGCCCCAGACAAGGGGGATCCCCCATGGATCCTTCCCAGCCTTGGTGCTTCCTGGATGTGGGGAGGGTGGGCTGTGAGCCCCCCTGCCCCCAAACGGTTACCCCCAGACCTCCAGAGATGCAGAGCAGATCCCTGCCCATCCCGGGGAGGAGCCGGGGGCTCCCCCAGCACCACTCTGCCCCTGGCCCCGGGGGGGCTCATGGGTGCTAACACCCCCTTCACACCGACCCAGCTATCGAGGACACCCCAGCCATGATGACGTCCCCCCTCTACCTGGAGATCATCATCTACTGCACCGGGGCCTTCCTCATCTCCTGCATGGTGGTGACTGTCATCATCTACAAGATGAAGAGCACCACCAAGAAGACAGACTTCAACAGCCAGCTGGCCGTGCACAAGCTGGCCAAGAGCATCCCCCTGCGCAGACAGGTAACAGAAAGTAGAGAGGGGGTTTGTTTGTACCTACTGCCCCTCCCGGGGGTCCTGGGGGGCTTCTGGCTGAGGGGCAGATGGGGGCAACCTGGGACCATCTCGCCCTGCTCCATGTGCCCCCCTCTCCAGCCTCGTGTGGCACGAGGTGGGGTCTGTCCGTGGGCACCTCAGTGGGTGATGAGGAGGACCTGAAGGATGCACAGAAATTTAAATGTTTGAGCAGAAGAGTGTTTTGTACAGTGAGCAGCCAGGAGGACTCCCAGGCCCTCTGTCTCATGGTACCAGCATCCTGGAGCTTCGTCACAAATTCTCTAGTCTGAGTCCAACCTGGAGGCAGCTCTGGGGGCTGTGGGCAGGGTCAGGGTGTGAAGGCTCCTGATCAGCATCTCCTCCTGGCTGCATCCCCTGGGGCTGTGTGAAGGTTGACCCACGGTCCCCCCGCAGGTGTCAGCCGACTCCAGTTCCTCCATGAACTCGGGGGTGATGCTGGTGAGGCCCTCCAGGCTCTCCTCCAGTGGTACCCCCATGCTGGCGGGGGTCTCAGAGTACGAGCTGCCCGAGGACCCACGCTGGGAGCTGCCCCGGGACAGGTGAGGTCCCACACCCCTCACCCCGGGGATCAGCAGGGTGGTGGCACCAGCGATGCTGACGCCGGGGACCATCCTGTGTGTGTCCCCCCCCCAACCCTGGGGTCCCTCCTCCCATCAGGCTGATCCTGGGCAAGCCCCTGGGAGAAGGGTGCTTCGGGCAGGTGGTGCTGGCAGAAGCCATCGGCCTCGACAAGGACAAACCAAACCGTGTGACCAAGGTGGCCGTGAAGATGCTCAAGTGTGAGTGGTGGCAAGAGGCCAAGGTCCCAGCACTGGGACTTGGGTGGGTGCAATGCAGAGGACACCCCCTCTCCCCCCTCCCCCAACCACTGCTTTCTCCACCACTTCAGCTGATGCCACGGAGAAGGATTTGTCTGACCTCATCTCTGAGATGGAGATGATGAAGATGATCGGCAAGCACAAGAACATCATCAACCTGCTGGGAGCCTGCACACAGGATGGTGAGGGCAGGCCAGCAGGGAGGGGCAATCCCCTCTGGCCACCATCCCTGCCCCCAAGGGGGTCCAGCCCCTCACCCTCTCCTCCCCACAGGACCTCTCTATGTGATTGTGGAGTACGCCAGCAAGGGCAACCTGCGGGAATACCTGCAAGCCCGGCGGCCCCCGGGCATGGAGTATTGCTACAACCCCACCCGTGTCCCTGAGGAGCAGCTCTCCTTCAAGGACCTGGTCTCCTGTGCCTACCAGGTGGCCCGGGGCATGGAGTACTTGGCCTCCAAGAAGGTGAGGAGCTCCTGGGGGGCCGTGGTGGGATGGGGAACAGGGCACGGGGGTTGAACCCTTCCCTCCTGACCTGTTTCCTGGTGGGGAACCATCTGGGAGGTTTGGGGACCACCTGACAGCCCCCTGCTTGCTCAGTGCATCCACAGGGACCTGGCAGCCAGGAATGTCCTGGTGACTGAGGACAACGTGATGAAGATTGCTGACTTCGGTCTGGCCCGTGACATCCACCACATAGATTACTACAAGAAGACAACAAATGTGAGTGGTGGGCGAGGGGCTTCACCTGGGTGGGTGAGGGCAGTGGTGCTGGTGGTGCCTTGGGGGGGGAAAAGGGCTGGGAGGACCTCCCCAGCACCCCCTGCTCCCGGGTGGCATGGAGCTGATGTGGGTTTTCCAATGATTCAGGGTCGCCTGCCAGTGAAGTGGATGGCCCCAGAGGCTCTGTTTGACCGGATTTACACCCACCAGAGCGACGTGTGAGTAGTGCCTGTGGGACATGAGCCCCCTGTGTGGCTTCACCAGCACTGGGTGGGCTGGGGGGCAGTGGGGAGACCCTCCCTCACTTGCCATGAGCTGAGGAGCACGGCCCTTGGCCATCCTGTCCAGAAGTGCTCTTGCTGCCCACATCCCTGCCCACATCCCTGCCCACATCTCTGCCTGCATCCCTGCCTGCATCCCTGCCTGTATCCCTCCTGCATCCCTGCCTGTATCCCTCCTGCATCCCTGCCTGCATCCCTGCCTGTATCCCTCCTGCATCCCTCCTGCATCCCTCCTGCATCCCTGCCTGTATCCCTCCTGCATCCCTGCCTGCATCCCTGCCTGCATCCCTGCCTGTATCCCTCCTGCATCCCTGCCTGTATCCCTCCTGCATCCCTGCCTGCATCCCTGCCTGTATCCCTCCTGCATCCCTGCCTGTATCCCTCCTGCATCCCTGCCTGCATCCCTGCCTGCATCCCTGCCTGTATCCCTCCTGCATCCCTGCCTGTATCCCTCCTGCATCCCTGCCTGCATCCCTGCCTGCATCCCTGCCTGTATCCCTCCTGCATCCCTGCCTGCATCCCTGCCTGCATCCCTGCCTGTATCCCTCCTGCATCCCTGCCTGTATCCCTCCTGCATCCCTGCCTGCATCCCTGCCTGTATCCCTCCTGTATCCCTCCTGCATCCCCCCTGCACCCCTGCCTGTATCCCTCCTGCATCCCTGCCTGCTCTGAACTGGGGTCCCACTCCTCCCTGCTGAAGCCTTAATTTAATGAAAACATAATTGGCATCTTCAGACAAAGGCTTTTGAACCCAAATTGTGTTTGGGGCTGGGACTCATTCATCTCGCAGAGCGAGTTGGAGCTCTTCATGCCCATCCCTCCCAGCAAAGAGCTGTTGGCTGTCTCCAGAGCTCCGTGCTGGGGGTGTCAGCCCCCCAGAGCTGGTGGCCCAGCCTGTGGCCTGTGTTTGCCCCGGGTAGGTGGTCCTTTGGCGTGCTGCTGTGGGAGATCTTCACGCTGGGTGGCTCTCCCTACCCCGGGGTGCCGGTTGAGGAGCTCTTCAAGCTGCTGAAGGAAGGGCACAGGATGGACAAGCCCAGCAATTGCACCAACGAGCTGTGAGTGAGGTCTTGGGCTGGGGAGGGGGACGCTGGCACCCACCCACCCACCCACCCACCCAGGAACCATCCCCACTTCCCTCCCTGTGCCCCAAATCGGGGCTGTGGGGTGGGTTCCCTTCCTTCCAGCCCTAAGCCCCTGGAATTGCATCTTTGCTGTCCGGGGGTCCCCAGCCCGGTGTTGTTGGCCATTCCTGGGCTCTGCTCTGCTCCCATGGGTGGGGGTCCCCAGCCCCTGGCCACAGGCTCAGCCTCCCCTCTGCCCACCCAGGTACATGATGATGAGGGATTGCTGGCACGCCGTCCCTTCCCAGAGACCCACCTTCAAGCAGCTGGTGGAAGACCTGGACAGGATCGTGGCCATGACCTCCAACCAGGTAGGAGAGGCAGCACCCCCAACCAGAACCCCCAACCCCAGCACCCACCCTGCCTGGGCTGGGTGCTCCCAGGGGTGCCCACCCCCTGTCTGAGCCCATCCTCAGGACCCGTCCTTCCTTCCCAGGAGTACCTGGATCTCTCCCTGCCTCTGGATCAGTATTCTCCCGGCTTCCCAGACACCCGCAGCTCCACCTGCTCCTCGGGGGAGGACTCGGTCTTCTCCCACGACCCCCTCCCAGATGAGCCCTGCCTGCCCAAGCTCCCCCCGCAGCACACCAACGGTGGATTGAAGCGACACTGAGGGTGGCACTGCCAGCAGGGACAGCCCTGCCATGCCATGCCGTGCCATGCCGTGCCATGCCGTGCCAAACCATGCTGTGCCAGGGATGCTGCCCGAGGAGCAGCCCGGAGGTGCTGAGCCACTGCAGAAAGGGTTCAGAGACACAACCACAGCATCCTACAGAACCAAACCCACCCGCCCACCCCTCAGCCCAGCTTTCTCCCACCGCCTTTAGTCGTGAGCTCTCTGCGGCCCAAGGGTTTATCTTTAAATAACCTCTTTTCCATCAAGTCTGTGCTTGAATATTTCCACGTGGTTAAGCCAAAATCCTCTCCCACGGGCAGCACTGGCTGGGGGGAGGCAGCCACCCCTCCCTGGATGTCCCTGAGTCCATGGAGCTGCTGTGGGATGCTCCGGGGCTGGTCCCGTGGCCTGGCAGTGCCAGCACCCGGGGGCTGTGCTGGCCCAAATGGGCACAGCCCAGCACTGATGGCAGAGGCAGCCAAACATGCCAGTGCTAAAGACAGAAGTCCTGTGTACATAGCTAAAAATATGTATAAATATGAATATATATTTACATGTCTTTTTAAAAGGGTTGTTACCAGAGATATACCAGTTTGGTAGTAAGGTACTAGTGGCTGGTAGATATCAGTTGCTATATAAGGAAAAAAAAAAAAAAAAAAAAAAGTTCATATATTTTGCTACTTTTGCTGTTTTTATTTTTTTTTTTTTTTAAATTATGTTCTAAACCTATTTCAGTTTAGGTCCCTCAATAAGAATTGCTGCTGCTGCTTCAGTTTTATATGGGGTTGTATTAAACAATAATAATACCGTGTCGATGCCTTTTGGGAATACGTTGTCATTGGGTGCCTGGCCTTGCCCTGACCCCCCTGTCCCTGTCACCCCCCCGGGCTTCCCCCTTCTGAGCTCCTGCAGCACCATATTGGTGCTGGGGGGGCTGGGGGCTGCCCTGCGTTTTAGGTGGGAACGGTGCCCTGGGGAGGGGGCTGCAACCCCCGCCCCCCTGCTTGGCTCCCTTGGGGGTCTGGGGTCACACTGGTCCCTCACTGGACCCCCAGGACACCGGAGCGTTCAGGGTGGGTGTCAGCAGCCCCCGCCCCACAGAGCCCCCGCCCCTGGGCGATGCTGCCAGTGCCTTAGGGGGCCCGGGGGAGGGTCCTCTGCTGCCCCCCAGGTTGGGTCCGGAGGGGATTGTGGTGTCTGGCTGCCCCCTGCCATTCCCTGTCCCCTCCACCTGTGTCCCCATCCCTCCCTGTCACTGGCCTTGAGACTCCGGGAGCCAGGATGCTATTACTTGAAAAGTTTATTTTGCCTTTGTACGGAGAAATATTATTTGTTGTAAACTCTTTCTGTAATGAATCTGGAATTCTTGTAATTATTAAAGACTTTAACCGAGACTTTGGCAGCTGTGGACCCATCCCTTGAGGGGGGGGTGGAGGGAGATGTTTGGGGTGTTGGGCTCTGACTTTTTGTCAGAAAGTGTCACCTGGTGGGTCCCTACCCCAGGACAACCCACTCACCCTCTGGGGTCCCCACACCTGCAGAAGGTGCCACTGTCACCGTGGGCTGGGACAGTGGGGGTCTGGACAAGCAGCCCCTCCCCCCCCCCCCCCTTCTCCCTGCTTTTCCTCTCTTTTTTCCCTCTCCCAGGATGGAGCCGGAGCTGTCCCAGCCTCTTGGCCCCCAGAAACCCTGCTCTGCATCACCCGAGGAGTGCAGGAAGGATAAAGGTGCTGCTGAGGACTGGGGCATGGGGGGGGGACATCCTGCACCCCCCGAGCTGCTCAGGTCTGTGGGTCCGGGCAGGGGTGCTGGGGGGTGGCTCAGCCGGGGGGTGGGGAGGCTGCCAGCCCCTTCCCCAAGCACTGAACTGGTTAAGAGGCAGTGGCTGTGGGGTCACCGTCCTCCCTGGCCCTTTTAGAAGCATCTGCGTGTTGCTATTTCCCTCTGTAAATTAAATCGATCAGCTGTGCTCGTGTTCCCTCCCCCCCCAAATTAAGGAGAGCTTTTAATCAACTGATTTATGTTGAGTCCCCAGTCCTAGATGAAGCTCGCAGCCCAGGCAGGCAGAGGGGGGGGGGATCGGGGCTGGGGGTCTCCATAAATCACGGCTCCCCCCGGGGCTGCCTTGGCAGGGCCTGGAGCCCGTGTTTACATCACCAGAAACTGCTGCTGCTATCACCATCTCCTGCTCATTTCCTGGGGTTACCAGGAGGGCAATTAAATACGATAATAAGCAGAGCAGCTCCAGCAGCACTGCGCACGCTGCAGGGCCGGGGGAGGGACACCCCCACCCCCCCCTCCCTTTTAATCGCCCCCCGAGTACCCAGAGATGGAGTTTGGGGGGGTGGGGGGGTCCCTCCCGCAAAGCCCTGGGGGTCCTGTGGTGCCTCGGTCGAACCAAAAGCCCTGGGGGGCTGCAGGGACCCGGAGGGGGGGTGGGGGATCGGGCTCCTCTCTGCTCTCCCCCCCGGTACAGCCCCCCCCCGCTGTCAGCATCCTTCACCCACAGAGACATCCCCCCCCCCCTGCATGCACCAGGACCCCCGGACACCCCCCAGAGTGGCAGCAAGCCCGGGACCCCCTGCTGGGGGCTGCGGCTCCCGGACCAGGGGCGGAGGGGGGGGGTCCTGAGCCCTCCACGCTGCAATCAAACCCGGCAGGTGGGTGGGAAGGGATCCGTGGGGAAATGGCCCCAAAATAAGGGGGGATTCGGAGCCGCTGTCTGCAGGACTCCCCCCCCAAAATGGGGCCGGGGGATTTGGTGTCCGTGGGGCGTTCAGATCACGCCGGGGGGTGCTGAGGGGGGGGGGGTGGGGTTGGCTCCCCCAGCGCCCTTTGTCTCTCCCACTCCTCGCCTTCCTCTTTCTCTCCTTTTAAAGCTCTGTAGGACCGGGACAATCTCCTGGCTCGGCGCTAAGCTGGGCTCTGTCCCGCTGCCAGCCCCGCCAGGAGCCCCCCACAATCCCACCTTGGGGGGGGTGTTTAGGGAGCGCCTGGGGAGCGAAGCCCCCTCCCCCGGCCACCCCCCCATCTCCCACCCAGCTGTGGGCGCAGCGCTGGGGGGACCCAGGGGTCCAGCCCCCCCCCCCCCCCGGCCACCCACATCTGAGCAAAGATGCAGCCAGATGTGCACAGCTGCGGCAGAGGCAACCCGCAAAGTGGGGAGGGGGGGCTCCCCAAAACCCTCCCTGTGCCTCGGAGGTGGTGGGGCAGCGGGACGGGCAAGGTTTGGCCACCCAGCCCTTGCTTTGGGCTACTTGATGCTGGTGTCAGCCCCACGGCAAAGGGGGGACAGAGAGCGAGGTGCAGGAGGCTGCAAAGCAGCTCTGGTGTGCTCGGCCCTCACTAAATCCGTGTTTTTCCCCCCGAATATTCATCTCCTCTAAAAGTGCTGAGCCGTGCAGCTTTCCCCAGCAGCTCTGACGCAAGGACTGGGGGGGGGGGGGGGCTCTGGCACCGGAGCTGCTTCCAACCAGACCCCAGCAGAAATCCCCCCAGCTCCCGGGCAGGGTGACAGGAGCCAGGGGGACATCCAACCCCGAGCTTGGAGCAGCGACAGCGCTGGGATGCCCGGGGGAAGGAGAATTGGGAGCCGGGGGGGGGGGGGCTGGAAGGTGTTTGGCACCGGCCTGGCTGGAAAAGTTCTCCCCAGGCCAAAGCACAGACGGCCCCGGCTCTCTGCAGCCTTTTCATTCTCCTGATGTTGCAGAACAGAATCCAGGAATTTATGGGGCTCTGCTGGGTTCCTTTCCTCCTCTCCGGGGGGGGGGGGGGTCATGTCGGAAAAGTGCTGACTCTCCCCTCCTTGTGCCTGCGGGGGGTGGGGGTCCCCGCACAGCTCCTGGGGGCTCTGCAAGGTTCCAGAAGCAAAGCCCCCCACCCCTGCACGCCCCCCACCCCTGCCAGCAGCTCCCGGAAAGGCAGAGCCCCCCCTGCCCCCAGGGAAGGATTTAAAGCCGGGGCAGGGGAAGGGGCTCCTGCTCTGTCCCCATCCTGTCACCTGCAGCCCCTGCAGTAAGTGTCCCCAGCTCCGGGACTGAGCTCCTTCTTCTTTTTATTCTCTGGGGAATGGTTTGGGGTTTGGGTAACTTTGGGTTACTTTGGATCTTCTGTCCCTGCCCTGGCTGCCAGGTTTCTGGGGATGTGTTGCTGGGGGGGCTGGTGTGTCCCCCCCCATTCCTGGATGCTGAGGCACTGGGAGCGGGGTCCTCGCCTCTCCGAGGGCTGTGGGCACGTGCTGCCCCCCAAAACCTTTGGTTCTGGAGGCAGAAGTTCAGACACCCCGGATAACTCCGCTTCGGGGGCTCTCCCAACCCTCTGCTCAGAGGAGGGGGCAGTGGTGGTTCTACAGCTGCAGGAGGACGGACAGACGGACAGACAGACAGACAGCCCCCTCCTGCCCCTGTGTGCCCCTCTTTTAACCTAACAGCCCCTCCCAGGGTCCCTGTCCCAGCCATGGAGCAGTGAATGTTCCTGCAAACCCGTGACCAGGTGGGCTCAGAGCTCCTCAGCTTTGTCCTGCTTCAAAAAATTAACTTTTTTTTTTTTTTTTTCCCCTTCACCCCCAGTGCCCGGGTCCGGGCTTTGGAGCTGCTGCTGAGAAGGAAACAGAAACCTCTGGGGTCTGTTTGGTGTTTGAGATCCCCTGATTACCCCGTGCTAAGGAGCGGCTGATTCTGGGAAGGTGAAATTCCGGGCCCCTGGTGGTGCCTTCAGCCAGGGCGAGAGGGAATTTCTGGGGAAGGTTTTCTCCTGGGGCTCTTAAATGCCCCTGGAAATGAAAATTTAAAAAAAACAAAGAAAAAAACCACCCAAACAATAACAAAACAAGACCAATAAAAAACCCTGACCAAAATGACCAATCAGGAGGGAGCACTCTGGATCGACCAATCAGGAGGAAGCACTCTGGATCGACCAATCAGGAGGGAGCAATCTGAAGCAGCCAATCAGGAGGAAGCAATCTGAAGCAGCCAATCAGGAGGGAGCAATCTGAAGCAGCCAATCAGGAGGAAGCAATCTGAAGCAGCCAATCAGGAGGGAGCAATCTGAAGCAGCCAATCAGGAGGGAGCAATCTGAAGCAGCCAATCAGAAGGGAGCAATCTGAAGCAGCCAATCAGGAGGGGGCAATCTGAAGCAGCCAATCAGGAGGGGGCAATCTGAAGCAGCCAATCAGAAGTAAGCAATGTGGAGCAGCCAATCAGAAGGGAGCAATCTGAAGCAGCCAATCAGGAGGGGGCAATCTGAAGCAGCCAATCAGAAGGGAGCAATCTGAAGCAGCCAATCAGGAGGGAGCAATCTGAAGCAGCCAATCAGAAGGGAGCAATCTGAAGCAGCCAATCAGAAGGGAGCAATCTGAAGCAGCCAATCAGGAGGGGGCAATCTGAAGCAGCCAATCAGAAGTGAGCAATGTGGAGCAGCCAATCAGAAGGGAGCAATCTGAAGCAGCCAATCAGGAGGGGGCAATCTGAAGCAGCCAATCAGAAGGGAGCAATCTGAAGCAGCCAATCAGGAGGGGGCAATCTGAAGCAGCCAATCAGAAGGGAGCAATCTGAAGCAGCCAATCAGAAGGGAGCAATCTGAAGCAGCCAATCAGGAGGGGGCAATCTGAAGCAGCCAATCAGAAGGGAGCAATCTGAAGCAGCCAATCAGGAGGGAGCAATGTGGAGCAGCCAATCAGGAGGGAGCAATCTGAAGCAGCCAATCAGAAGGGAGCAATGTGGAGCAGCCAATCAGAAGGGAGCAATCTGAAGCAGCCAATCAGAGGTGAGCAATGTGGAGCAGCCAATCAGAAGGGAGCAATCTGAAGCAGCCAATCAGGAGGGGGCAATCTGAAGCAGCCAATCAGGAGGGGGCAATCTGAAGCAGCCAATCAGGAGGGAGCAATCTGAAGCAGCCAATCAGGAGGGAGCAATCTGAAGCAGCCAATCAGAAGGGAGCAATCTGAAGCAGCCAATCAGGAGGGAGCAATCTGAAGCAGCCAATCAGAAGGGAGCAATCTGAAGCAGCCAATCAGAAGGGAGCAATCTGAAGCAGCCAATCAGGAGGGGGCAATCTGAAGCAGCCAATCAGGAGGGGGCAATCTGAAGCAGCCAATCAGGAGGGAGCAATCTGAAGCAGCCAATCAGAAGGGGGCAATCTGAAGCAGCCAATCAGGAGGGAGCAATCCAAACGCAACAGAAATGACCAAACCCCCCCAAACAAACCCCAAATTCCCGTTTTTCCCCTTTGCCCTCGGGGGTCCCTGCAGGGTTCTGGGGTCCCTGCGGGGTCCCCGCGGTGCCACCTCCCCCCGCAGCTGCTGATGCGGGTTCGGAGCTTCCCTTCCCCGGCGGTTGTGTTAGGTTCGGTTCGGTTGGGTTCGGTTCGGTTCGGTTGGGTTCGGCACGGGGCGGGGCTGGTGCCGCGATCTGCCGGCAGGACCCGGTACTGCCCGCGGCTCGGGGGGACCCAACGGAACCGTCAGAACCAGCCCGGCCCAGGGGGGTCCCGTCCCGCCAGGCACAGCCCCGATTCCTGGGGACTTTTTGTGCGGATCCTGCGGGCAAAACCCCCTCCCCTGGGAGCGGTGAGGAGAAGGGGGGGCAAAGAGCAGGGATTTGGGGGAAAAATCGCTGGTAATGGGACTGGGGGGGGAGTGGCTGCTGGACCTTCTCCTCCTGTCCCCTCCTGTCCCTCCCCCCTTCTCCTCCTGTCCCCCCCTCCTCTGCCTGTCCCCCCCTCCTCTGCCTGTCCCCCCTCCTCCGCCTGTCCCCCCCTCCTCCGCCTGTCCCCCCCCCTTCTCCTCCTGTCCCCCCCCCCTTCTCCTCCTGTCCCTTCCTTTTCCTCCTCTCCCCCCCCCCTCTCCTCCTGTCCCCCCCTTCTCCTCTTGTCCCCCCCCCCCCCTCCAGCACTGCACAACACTTGGACTCTGCTCCTTAGAGGCCAAAATGCTTCTCCAGGTTCTCTGCAGAGGTTGGGCCATGGTTCTGGTCCAGTAAGAAGTGTTGGGGGGGTCAAGAAGCAGCTCCTGGTATCCAGAGCAGAGCCCGAGGCTTTTCTGTCCCCCCCAGGGCACAGAGGCAGGATGGGGTTGTTTTACAGAAATAACATTTATTTACTAAGCACCAATGGAATACAAATATTCATCAGAGCACACTGAGCATCAGGGGTGCTGGGACAGAACATGGCACAGGGGCAGGTCCTGATCCAGTTTAAAGTGCTGGTGACCCCTGATCTCCAGGTGGCTTTTATTTGAGTGGGATGGTTCTGAAAGCTGCCTGACCTCTAGAGGAGACATTAGCACCAAGTCTAACTTTAATTTTACAGTAAATATAAATACACCCATTTAAAATCCGTATCATTATTTTCTGAACATTTACAGAGGATGAAGTAAAAAAAATGTTAAATGCTAAAAAGAGCTTTTCCATATCCTCCTGCGGAGCCTACAAAAAAGCAGCCAAGTGCAAAGAATCATTGTCACCTACCCCAAGCCCAGGAGCACCTCCTGATGTAGCTCTGAGCCTGGTGAGTTTAACCAAGATTTGGGAAAAGTGTGTGGCTGTCCCACACCCCCCCCAGCAGGGTCCTAAAAATCCCAAATCTCTGCCCCCTGTCACAGCTCTGACTGGTGTGTGCACACGAGCTGTCCCCTTCACTGCTCTGCTCCTCTTCAAAAAGTTCTTGGCTCTTTCTGAACACCCCACTGAGGGTGCTGGCACGATGCAGCAGTGAGATCCAGTGGGCTCCTGGGTCATCCCCTGGTTACTGGTTACTGGTTAACCCACGCTAACTAGGATCAAGAGCTAGAGCTGGCCAGGCAGGGCAGCCCTGGATACAGGGACATCTTCCTGGTACATGTTCCATGCACCTCCAGCCTGGCTGACTCTGTGCCCAGGGCTTCAGGAGAAGGAGGAGCTGCCTTTCCTAAGGGTTAGGAGCACAAACACCTGCTCAGGAACTGCACAGGCAGCAGCAGCATTATTATTATCATATATACAACTTAAATGTCCAGGGAGAGGGTTCAGTGGAAAGGAGAAGCTTCAGCATGGCCTCAGTGCTGATGTGCCAGAGGGAGAGGCTCCTCCTGGAAAATCCCTCTGCCTGTAAGGAGGTCCAGAGCTGAAAGTTTTTCTCTCCAGGGTCAAAACAGTCCTTGTGGGCTCCAGGCTAAACTCCATTGGCTGTGCTGCTCTGAGATGCTTCCCTTTTAGCCTAGGTGGAAGGAAGAGTAGCAGATTTTAAGCAGTACCAATGGAAATGCTGCTTAAATATTCAGCCCCTGTTTTTTGGAGAAGGAATCTTCACATTTAATACAGGAAAACAAACTGCTCTGGAGAGTAACAGCTGGCTGAGATCAAAGTTCTTCAGGGTAAAGGAGAAGTCTCCTGTTGATAAAAGGCATCCTGGGCTCCCAACCTTGCCCTAAGTGGGCACCCTGGACAGACCCCTGAGCAGCTAAATTTACATCAAATCTTCACAAAAACAAAGCCAGCAAAAGGGAAGGCAGGAATATTCACTGCAGGAATATTTTTACAGAAAGTGGTGCTTTATGCTGCAGTGGCTCTGAGGGGAGGCTCATCTATCCTAGCTCTTAAAAGCAAGTTATTAACAAGAGTCCAGGGAAAGGACATGCTGGGAATTCCCCACCAGTCCCCAGTTTCTGGAGTTGTCTTTCACAGCCCTCACTGCAGTTCTCATCCACAATTTCTCCAGTCCCTCCTTTAACTTCACATTCCCAGCACTTTGCAGTTCCAGTTGGACCACAGGAACAATCTCCTCTGGGAATCCCAAGGCTCTGGAGAAGCTTACCTCTGGTGGGAGAGGCTGAGGTGGTGCTCCTGAGCCTGGCAGCTTCTCTGCTGGCTGAGGTACAAATTCTTCATTCTTTAAGGGAAAAGCAGCTCAAAGTCACAGAGCCCTCTCAAAAAAAGCTCCAGGCAGACCCTGTGCAATCCCTTCTCCTTCCCCAAAAAGGCTGCTCCCTGTCCTGTCAGCACTCCCACTGCAGTTTAACTGAGCTCTTTGGAAATGCTCCTAGCAGCTGACACAATATTCTCTTTTCATTTCTGCCTTTAGTTTTATCAGCATGGAGTAATCTAAGGAATTCACCTCAGACTTATGCTCTGACTTTCTTACTCTGGAGATTTTGGGCTTTTAGTCCCAGGCAACTCAGCCCAAGCTCACTAGGAAGCTGAAAACAAGTCTCCTTTTAGGGGCTTCTGTGAGCTAGAGGTACCTGGGCTGAAGTCTCAGTATTTATGTGAATTTGGGGGTTTGTCTGGCTTTGGAAAGGTCTGTTCATGTGCTCTTCCCAAAGATTTCAGCACCACATGCTCATTTTCCCACTTGTAGACAGTTACTTTCTAACCTTTCTCCCCTGTGCAGCAGGGGCAGGGTCCACCGGGGTCTCCTGACCTTCAGGAATGGTTCCAGCAGCTTCACTTGTCTGCAGAAGAACAAACACATCATTCAGCAGAGTTACAGCTCCAGCCCACTTGGAGGATCAGAGAGCAAGTTTCATGTCACACTGCTCCATTTTTATAATGTCTAATGGTTAAACTGTTAACCTGGAAGCTTTATTCAAGCAGCTCACCTTATTTTGTGGAACTGGAAGAGATTGTGGCTTTACATCTATTAAGTACAAGGCACGGGAAAGCAGGAGCAGGGAAGATGGAACATTCTCTTTTAAGTGCAGATCCAGCCACTGTTAAAAGAAAACAGAAGGAAAAGTTATTCTCTGTTGGCTCTTTGTCAGTACTCATTTATAAACCACTCTGTCCTTAAAGCCATCTTGAGTGTGGCTGATACAATGGGGAGAAATGCTTGTGAGGAGTCAGGAATGCTGTGTGGAATACATGCTGGAGAGGAAGTACCAACACCCCTGCTGACAGGGGAAGCAAAGTACTTGGAATTACCCACAGTGATCTGAAATGCAGCAGCCACAGCAGTGCCCATCATCTGTCTGAATGCTTACAAGAGGCTCCTGTTTGCTCTGCTGCAAGTCTTGGCTACTTTAGAAGCTTCAAACATAGCCCACTCCCCTCCCAAGCCCCCCACTTCCTCTTGTTTTTAGCTGGCCCTGATGCTCCTTGGTCTTCTCTTTGGTCTAAGGCACAACCTGGACACTTCATGCCTTAGAGCTCAGCTGTGGAGCTGAGGATCCCTCAGGAAATGCTGTGCTGGGCTGTCTGGAGGCTGCAGGACACTGTCCCAGGAGGAACCTTGTCACAGGAACACTTGCCTGCCCCAGCTGCTCCTTCAGCTGCTCCTGAGTGAGTCCCAGGGACCTCATCCCTCTGGCTCTGCAGGCACTCTGCAGCTCAGACACACTCAGGACATGGACTCCCTCCTTGGCAATCATCTAAAACAAGAAGGAAGAAGGAACATTCCTGGGTAGGCACAGAGTGAGCCTGATCCCTGCTGTGCCTGATGAGTTTGAGCCCCCAGAAATGTCTGTTTGGGGACATCTGCATCAAGTGACAGCAGCACAGAGCTGAGACTGAACACTCCCTCTGTGCTTGAGAGCTGAGAGTCTTCAGCTGCAGGGGATGAGACATTAATCTGATGATTCTACTCTTCCCCCAGGTACTCAGAGTTTCACTTTTAAACGTGGTCCCACAGCTCTGAAGAATTAACTCCCAGGCAGAGCCAGAGATCTGTCAGGATCCTGGGCTTTAACCAGGCTGGGGTAACCTGCAGGTGCCTTCCAGACCTGGGAACCTCTTGGGAGTTTTCCTCTGAGCAAAGCAGGCAGAGGGCAGAGCTGGGGATCCTCTGCCTTCCAGTCCCACCTCACCTCATCATCTGCCTTGATGGTTCTGAGCCTCAGCAGGAGCTGGAAACGCAGCAGGTTGTTGGTGCCAAGGGGCTGCAGCTCCAGCAGTTTGCAGAGAGCCACCAGCTGGGGCCTTTCCAAGTGCTCCAGGGTCAGCTCATCCTCAAAAAGCTTGGAGAAGCTCAGGATCTCCTGGGTGCTGGGCTGGTGCCCGCTGAAGCGGATCTGAAAAAGGCCAAACCACAAGAGGAGAAATGTCTGTGTGTCCCCTGTCCCCTCTGAGGGAGGGGAGTCCCCGCCCTGGGTAGACACAAAAGGACAAAAAGAGAATGTTTCATCACAGGGGAGAACTTCCCCTGGCTGTTCCAGGATGGAAACACCTCTCTGCATGCAGAGATGGCTCCTGAGCTGCTGCCAGCAGGGTCTGAGCTGCAGGAGGGCACCCAGCAAACAGCAGCAGAGGACAGGGCAGCTCTGGGCTGTCAGACCTGGGCACAAATCCCACATTCTGTGCCCAAAACAGCAGCACCAGCTCTGGTGTGAGTGCAGTTGTGCTCAGCCCCTCTACCTGGTGCATGTAGGAGGAGAATTGTTTCCCTTGTCCTGTGGCTGCTTTGTTCCTCTTGGCCATCTCTGCAACTGTCTCCTGCAGGAACTTTGCTAACTCCAGCTTTGCATTTAACTTCTTTTTTTGCTTTTCTTCCTTCATTTAGGAAATAAAAATAGGGTTAGGAATTCCACTTGAAAGCCAGAAGGGGGGAGATTCTGGGAAAGAGAGGACCTGAGGCTCCAGCACTGAAAGGCTTTGGTCACTGAACAAAATGAAACTGCTGATGACAGCAAAACCCCCAAATTCTGCTGTCCTGCCCAGGAATAAGTGAGGAATGTCTGACCCAGAGGTGTGTGTGAGCTGATACCTGCAGCCCCACCCTCAGAAGGGACACAAACCTTCTTTGACTCTGTCTCAAACGTGGAGGGCAGCATTTCAGGGAAGAGCTTCAGGAACACAGGCAGCAGGAACTCCATGAAGGGGACAATGACAAACACCAGGAAGGGAACCAGCCTGAAGAGATCTGCACAAGTCCTCAGGAGCTGCAGGGAGAGGAGCAGAGCAGAAATTGTTACAGGAACAAACACAGGAGAAAAAGAGTTCCCAGGGAGTGTGGGAACCAAGGAGCTGACCTCAACCTTGTCCCAGCCACCCCCTCAGGGCCTCCCTCCCCAGGGTTTGTGTTTCTGGAGCTTACCCTCCTCCTCTCCCTCCGTGTGAGGACCTGGCCATGCAGGAGCCTCCACACCATCCTGGCAGCCACCTTGGTGTCAACCCAAAGCCAGTGGAACCCATGGTAATAATGTTTCAGCTCCTCCACTGCTTTTTGCCTCAAAGTCTTCTTTCCCTCCCTCTGCACTTTTGTTGGAGTTTCAGCAGTTTTGGGGTCCCGGGGGGGTGGGGGCTCCTCCTGCAGATCCCGAGGCAATGGGGTGGATGTGTGCAGGGTTCGGATGGTTCCGGGAGGTGGGGAGGAGCCCAGCAGAGCCCAGCACAGCCCTGGTTGGCTGCCGGGACCTCTCCCATCAGCCCGGGATAAAGGAGGAGCCGATGCCGGGAGGAAAGCACCGGGAAGAGGAGAGTCTGGAGGGCGGGAGTGGAGGAGTTGGCAGCAGCACCTGTAACTGGAGAGGTGTTGGGTCAGCTGGGAGTCAGACACAGAGCAACGCTTGGAGCTTCATCCCCTCCGGGTCCCTGATAAAACCCTGGGAATTTGTCCCATGGGATCCGGGTTACCCTCCCCACCCCCAGCGGGCACAGACCCCCCCAGACCCCCCCTTCAGAACAGAGCTGAGCCCCCGGGACACCCCCGGTGTCCACACATCCATCTCCGTGCTCCCCCTGCCCCCCAGCACCTCCCTCCCCCGGGGGATCTCAGCTCTGCTCGCCCTAAACCAATCAATAATCAATAATCAATAATCAATAATCAATCACTGATTATCGCCCTCTCCTGCCCTCACCCGGGCCGGGCAATGCGGAGGAGCCGGTTCCAGCCCTGCAGGGCCATCCCGCCGCCGAGTCACGGCTGGGGCAGCGGGGGGACCCTCATGGCCCGGGGGCGGGGGGACCGGGGGGGTCCCGGGCTGCGCTGCGGCCTCCGTGCTGCTGGGGCCTGCCCGGGGACAGCGCACGAAGGTTCCGCACCGGGACTGGGCCGAACCCGGCGCCCCGGTCCCACCGCCCCGCCCAGGGTCGGTTCCGATCCGGTGCCGGTGCCGGTGCCCGGACCCCCGCCCTCCTCTATCCCATGCTGCCCCACCCGCGGCGCTCTACCCGGCCAACTGCGCTCTATGGTTCCACCCGCTGACGCCATCACCTTGCGTCACAGTACCACGGGCGGCAGCCAATCAGGAGGCGGCGCCGCGGCCCTCCCTGTCGCCCAGCCAATGGGAGAGGGGCGGGGCGGGGCTTGACCTCCGGCGCTCTCAGAGGGGGCCGCTGATTGGGTGCGCCGGCGTGCGGGGCGCGGAGCGATGATGTCACGGGACGGTGCGTGACGCCATCGAGAGGCGGTGGGGCTGCGTGTGACGTAAGAGAGAGGGAAGAAGGGGAGGGGGGGGCAGTTGGGATCGTCCGGGACGGGGCCTGAGGGGACCCCGGGGCCTGGGGTGAGGCCTGAGGCGAGGCCCCTCCTGAGGCTCCTCCCGGGGCGGTGCGGGGGTCCCGGGGTACCCGGGTGCTGGGGACCCCGCTCCTCCCTTCCCCTCCCCCCATCCCTGCCCGGTGTTTTCGCTGCCCCGCGGCTCCCCCCTGAGCACCGGGGCCTGAGCCTTCCCCTTGTGTTTTGTGCAGGGGAGGCAAGGAGCGCCATGGCTGGAGAGAGGCTCCTGGCGGGAAGGGAGGCGCTGGTTCTGCTCAGCACCCTGGCCGCATCCTGCCAGGCCTTGGCTTCAGTCCCGGGGAAAGGTAGGAGAGGCTGCCAGGTGGTTCCCTCACCCACCGAGGCTGTTTCCTCAGTGCTTCCTGCTGCTTTTTCTGGGTTTGCAGAAGGGGAAAGGCTCCCAGCAGCTCACGCTCCCCACAGGCCAGCAGCAGCACCCCTGCAGTTCATTGTGGGGCACCCACCAAGCTTCACTTTGGTGTGAAAAGTTGGCATTTTGGTGGCTGCAGTTTGTATCTCTGCGTGCAGCAGGACAGATCCCTTGTTGTTGGGTGTGAGCAGTGGGGAGGTGAGAGCTGGGCCTCCTTTTGTGTGGAATTAGGGAAGTTTCAAGCCCTGACGCGTTCGAGGCAAACCCCGTGGGTCTGGGGAGCTGGTGAGACTTGTCAGCAGCTGCAGAAATGTTCCTGGGAGGTGACAGGGGACTCGGGCTCTGGAAATGGTTTCTGTGTCTCAGAGGCCAGCGTGGGGAAGGTGTTTGGGCTGTCCCCAGTGGAAAAGCTTTGTCAGCCTTTGGCAGCTCTGCTGATGGTGCCTGAAGAGATGAAGAATACTTTTAAAAATAGAAAACAAAGTTGGGTAAGGAATGGGATGGGAAGCTGCTGCCTGGGCTGTGTTTTCCTTTAGCTGGGGAGCCTGGTTCCCATCAAGAGTTGGTCTCCAAGTCGTTTAAATTTGGGAAACCCCCCCACACCCCATTTCCCCAGGCTCAGTCTGCTGTCCCAGGCACTGCTGCACTCTTACTGCAGGCTCTGGCTTGGTACCACTTGGTTCCTTTGGGTTTTTGTTCTGCTCAGCCCCATCCCCTGGGCTGCCAGAGGGTGTCTGGGGTTGTTTTATCTTCCCTTGGAAGTGAGAGAGTAGGAAATGGGAAGGAGAGGAGCAGGCAGAGCCTGGCTGGAGCTGTCCCTGGGGTGAGGCTCTGGAGCTGCCTGAGGTCAGGAGCTTGGGAGAGCGGAGTTTGTCCCCTGGGAGATGTTTGGGTGGGATGGGTGAGGTGCTGCTTCCCCTCCTGCTGGTCCCCAGCTTCAGCACAGGGAGCTGAGCACCTTTGCACTCTGTTTCCCGGGGTCTTCCCTGGGTTTAGATCCATGGGTGCTGCCCTGCAGCAGGGGGGGTGTCTGGGGTGAGCCCCCCAGGAGAGCTGCAGCTCCTGACCCCATCCCATCCCTTCCTTTGGGGAGCAGCACCAGGCAGGGGGGGGTGTTTGGTGCTGACAGCTCCTGGAAGCAATTAATTAGCAATTAATGAATTCTCCAGGGAGGGCACAGCCCCTCTGGCATTGCAGAATCACCTTGGTGTCCCTGCTGAGGGCTGTCAGGTGCAGCAGGAACTCTGGCTCTGTTCCCTGGTGGTGACCCCAGAGGTTCATCAGGGAGCCTGGCAGGGAGCACTAATTACCAGGGGTGGAGGCAGAACTGGAATTCCTGATCATTAGTTATCCAGAGGGGGAAAAAGATGGGTTTGAAGGAATTTTTTGACTGCTTCAGCTGCAGGAACACCAGAACCCCCCCCATTCCTCTTCTCCTCCCTGTGCAATGTTTGGAGTTTTTAGAGGGGAGGAGATGAGGCAGCACAACCCCTTCCCGGGCCACCTCCATTTTTGGTGCCTTCTTGTATTTCAGGAGGAGAGAAATGTGGATTTTAATGATTTTAATTGACCTGGTTGCAGTGATCCCAGCCCTCCCCAGAGCAGGGAATGTCTGCTGGCTGTGGGCTCTGGGACACCCTGGGGACATGGGGGTTGTCCCTCAGCTTGTCACTGTTCAGCTTCCCCTGGGGGCTCCCTTTTTAGCCAGTTCTCTGTTTATTTCCTCCCTTTCCTGCTCACAGCCATCACCTTTCCCTCCCCCCACCCTCTGCTCCCATTGCTTTTTCCCCGTTCCTTTCCCTCTCCCCTGGTGTCTGTGCTGCAGGGAACATTCCTTGCTGCCCCTCAGCCGCGTGTCCTGCCGCACAATGTGCGGGATGATGATGAGGATGAGGATGATGATGATGATGAGGGTGATGATGATGATGAGGGGGAGTTCACCCCCAACACCCCCGCTCCTCATTTTCCCTCCATCGCTTCCGCCCTCCCGCACCCCCCGCCAGGACTACAACTCCCATCGTGCCTTGCGCCCGCCCGCCGCCTCCCTCTCAGCCAATGGGGGCGCGGCCTGACGGGGCGCGCGTGCGCCCGCGCCTGCGCTGTCGTGCGGCGGCGGCGGCGCGGGAGGGGGGTGCGGGAGGGGTGTGCGGGGGGTAAGGGGAGGGGGGGGGGGGCGGAGGCGGAGGGCGCGGAGCGGGGGCCGGGCCCGGTCAGAGCGCACCCAGCGCCGCCTTCCCTTTCCTTCCCTTCCCTTCCTTCCCCTCCCTTCCCCTCCCATTCCCTTTTCCCTTTCCCTTCCCCCGCCGCCAGCGCCTCCCCCTTGGCCGCACCGTGCGGGAGCGGGGCGGTGGGGGGGCGGAGCGGAGCGGAACGAAGCGGCGGGGGCGCGGAAATCGAGGCCGGGGTTGGGTCGCGGCCTGCTGGGTGCTGCGGGAGGAGGAGGAGGAGGAGGAGGAGGAGGCGGCCGCCCCGCAATCAAACCCCGCAGCCCCCGCCGCCGCCCTTTGTCTCCGTGGGTTGTGCGTGACGCGGCGGGGGCAGTTAGAATGGAACTGACTGAAGGTGAGAGGCGGGGGGCGGCGGGGGCGGCCCCAAAGAGCCCGCGGGCGCCATGTTGGCTGCGGCGGGGCCGCCCCCGGCGGGGGAGGGAGCGGGAACGGGCGGGGGGCCCGGGCTGGGCCCTCCCCAACCTCCCCTTGGGCTCGTCCCGCTGCGGGCTGCGGGGGATGGGGAGGTGCGGGAAGGGGGGACCCCCCCGGGGGGTTGGGTGCGTGCTCCGGGGAAGCGCAGCGGTGGGGAAAGGGGTGTTGGGTGCTGAGGCACAGAGCGGGTTTTGTTCTCTCTCCTGACGGTCGAGGTTTTCATACAGGTTTTAGGGTTTTCGGTTTGTTTAAAAAAAAAAAAAAATAAATCTTTGTGGTGACCTGGTTAGATGTCACCTGTCTGTGACAAAAGATAAGGTAAAGTAGCCTGTAATTGTAGTGGAAGAAAGAACCATAGCCTGGTTTGATGGCTGTTGAGGGTTCCCTGGCACAGGGAATGTTTTGGCAGTTAGATTTTTTGGTTTTGATTCTTTTTAAGCTGAGCTGCTTGTAAAGATTTTGCTCTGTGAATCCAGGCTGGGCTTTATCACAGGTCAAGAGCAGAGGGTGATGACCAAGTGCTGCATGTTTTGTTTCAGCACAGCCCCTGTTTGTGATTTTCAGTTTGGAGTTTGCCCGAGTTGGAGGTGGTTTGCAGGAGCTGCAGCTGCTGCCCTGGCTCTGGGATGTCAGAGTGTGTCATGACTCCTAAAAGATTGGGTATTGCCAGGGCTCTGACTTCTGCCTTTACATGAATATCAATTTGTGACTCTCCCTGAAGAACAAAAGATTCTCCTCCACGTTTCCTGTGTCAATCCTCTACAAACAAATGAGTAACCCCTTTTCTTTTTTCTTTGTTTGTTTTTTAATGCACAGCATTCTCCTTGCTGCTGCCCAAGTTGTTTCTTTCCATGTCACCCTGGAAAGGTGTTAAACCATGTTACTGCCATGACTGTTCTGGCCTTTAAAAAAAGAAAACAAAAAACAACTAAACCAAACCCAAACAAAACCAACCAAACTCTACACACACCAGACACCCTCAGAAAGGTGTAGAGGGGAGCAGTCAGCCTTGCCACATGGTTCAGAGTTTGTCAGGAGGCCTCTGATTCACCATCAGTCTCTGCCAGGAGAGGCTGCTCACCCCAGCTGAAGCCAGCAGGAACCCACAGCCTACAGTTTTTCTGCACTGTTGAAAAATTTGGCATTCTCTTAAGGTGTGTAAATAGAACTTCCCATGCACCATTTCTTAAGGACATCCAGAGCAGGGCAGAGCAGCCTGCACAGACTGAATGTAGGAATAATTATTGTATTTCTGTCCACAGCTGATGTAATTTGAAGAGCCCAGGGTGCAGCTCTGCAGGTGATTTCTGCCATGTAGGAGCAGCCTGGGTTTTGCTTGGTTCTGTTTGGCAGCTGTTGCAGAAACCAAGCTCTGGGTTTCTCCTGGTTCCAGCTGGGCAGGAGGAATGGAAACACAACAGAAGGTGATTGCATCACTGTAAAATCCCAACCAACCCGGCCTGTTCCAGCTGTCTGTCTGTCTGTCTGTCAGTGCAGCACCATCTGATGGAGCCTGGGTCAGAGCCCTGGGGTGGGCAGTGCCAGAGCAGCACAGCCTGGGATGAAACAGGGGAGGAAATGGCAGCAAACATCTGTGTGGTGAGAGGAGAGGAGCAGATCTGAGTCTGTCTGGTGTCTGTGCATGGAGCTGGCCTGGGAATCCTGCTGCCAGGGCTGTTGGGAAGCTCAGCAGCTCCCAGGCTCTGGGTGATTGCTTTTTCAGCTCAGGCAGTGAGGCAGTGGGACAGTTTCTTTTTCCACAGCAGATCCTTCCCATCCCTGGCAGCCTCTGACAGTGCCAACCCAACTGCTTCAGGCAGGGCCACCCACCTGGCTGTCAAGAGAAAAGGGTAAAACTAACTCAGAAAGGTTCTGTGGAAAGTGTTTAAAGCCCCAGGTGTGTGGGGACAGCCCCAGGAGGGCAATCTGCTCCCTGCAGGGGGGGACAGGACCCTGAGGGCTGAGTTCTTTGGGAATTGTGTTGTGGTTTTGCAGGGGCAGCTCCTGCCAGCCCAGCTCCCAGCAGGATCTGCAGGCAGTGCTGTCTCCTCCTGCCTGGGAGCCCTTGCCTTGGGCTCCTCTTCCCTGGGGAGTAGCTGTGGGTGCTGCTGACATTTAGGAAATGTCTCTCAGATGTTGCCTATTTCCTGTAGCTTTTTTTTTTCACCACTTTTTTTTTTTTTTTTTGAGCTCTTCCTGATTGAGCAATAAGACAGTGGATGGATGTTTGTGGTTTTATAGGTAAGTTCTGCCCTGTGTGTTGTGCAACCTGCCAAGCTCCCTCTCAGGGAGGAAGAAAATCTTTGCTCAGGTGGGATCACCCAGGCACTCAGTGGGTCTGAGCCTGCTGCAGCAGCCAGGTGGTATTTCAGAACTTTCTGTGCATCTTGTTTTCTGAGAGGGAAGCTGCAAAACACCCATGGTAGAATGGCTTTAGAGAGGTGCAGTTTCTGGTGAAAGGTGTGAGCCCAGAGGAATCCTTGGCTCTCCTTGGAACTTCCCCACCACTGAGCTCTCACTCTCAAAGGTGTGACAGATTTTGCCTTCTGCTCAGTCAGGCTGAGGAGCAAAACAAACTCCCTGTTAGTGTTAGGGCACTGTAAGAGCTCTATGAGGTTGGCCTCCTTTATCTCCTACTGCTTACTTTTTTATTTAATTTACTTTTTCCTCTGATACTTTGAATTGTGGCTCGCCCATGGACAACATAAAAATATTTGCTCAAGCAGTGTCCGTGTTGGTGTCAGTAAACAGAGCTGTCCTGCAGCCCTGGGGAAGGACAAGTGCAGAGTGGTGGCTGCCAGGTTTTACAGAGCAAACTCCTTTTCTGTCATTAAGAAACGTAGTTGAAGGTATCATTTGTTTCCAGTTGTTTCCCAAGTGCTATAGAGTGTCCATTTCCTACAATCATTGACTTATTTCCATTCTTTATCTGTTGGTTGAGTTCCAGTGTTCTGTCAGTGTGGTGTCCATACTTGGAAGGGAAATTCCACAGGTGGCAGGAGGCTGGTGCTGCAGTTTGATAGAATAATGGCTCAGAAGTAGTCAGAAGAGTTTATCCTGAAATGCTTCCCTGCAGGAGCAGCATGGATAACTGACAGTCACACCCGCTTCTGGCTGTAGGTACAGCCCCTCTGCTGGGGAAGGGTCCCTACAAGGCTCTGGAGGTTGTTGTTGCTGTTTCACCAAGGCTGCAGAGTTCCTGAGGTTTACACCTGGGGGTGTTGGGGTGGCCCCAGGGGCTGTCCCCCAGCACAGCCTCACTGGGCAGCCACTCAGAACTGACCAGAGGGCTGCAAAGCTCTGGAAAGGAGGAAGGGTGGGAAGATCTGGGTGTGTTAACCCTGATGACAGCAGAAGACTTAGAAGGAAGAAGCTCTCAGTGATGTCAGTGCTGTGGGAGGAGAACAAGCTCTTGTGTTTCAGGTTCAGAGAAGCAATTCAGTGCAGCAGCAGTTCCTCCTCCTGCAGGCAGAGGAGAGCTCCAGAAAGGAATCCCTTTAACCAAGAAAAAAAAAAAAAAATCGAAGCTGTCTTCTTTTACTGGTCACTCCTAGGTGCACTCTCAGGGTGGTGTCTGGAAGTTGTGATCCACAGCTCTTGTCACCCAGCAGAATGTGGCCCTCTGAGCACCTGCAGGGGCAGCTTCAGGAGGTGTTTTAGCTGAGGAGTGATGCAGCCTGGGCAGAGTTTGACCTGCAGGGCTGGCTGTATTGGAGATCAGAGGGACCAGACAGTGCTGTGCAGCTTTTGAGTTCTGTTACTGAAGGGTTTGGGTCTCCTGAGCACCACTTTGGCAGAGCTGTCCCGAGGTGCCTGCCACTCAGCACTGACAGCACTCCATTTGTTTGTGCTGTTGATTTCAGCCCTTCCAAGGAAAAGCAGCAGGCCTGGGGAGAGCATTTTTGTCTGTCTATGGGCAAGGACCTTTGCTGATCAAGGATTGTAGTCCCTGGCAGAGGTGACTGTGGTCAGAAGCCTTTAGTGCTGTCATGACGTGGTGCTCCAGCCCTGGGACAGGATTTGTGCCCAGCAGCAGGGAACATTCCTTGCTGGAATCACCTCTGAGTCAGGTTTCTGGGTGGCATTGGAAGGGGTGAATGTGAATAGCCTGGTGTCCTGAGATGTAATCACCCAGATAGAGGCACACAGCATCCCAGAGAATAAACAATCACTGAATGATTCTGCTTGGAAAAGACCTTTAAGATCAACTTGGTGTCCTGGAGAGATGCTGCACAAAATGTTTGGGTTTTATCCCCACTTTTTAGAGCATGGAGGCTCCTGTAAGGAAAGGCTGAAAGCTGCCAGTGGAAGAGGAAAAGATTTGTTCTGATTTCAGAAAGCTGGGGGAGGGTGAAACCTTTTGCTTGGGTTGTTGTACAGTTAATTTCACTGCTTCTCAAACCGTGGGTGCTGTGGGCAGCTTCCTCTGATGCTGCTGGATTTTAGGGAAGGTTGAAGTGAACTGAAGAGCCCAGCCAGACAGCAGGTCAGGGTTTCTGTGCTGCTGTCCTCAGCCATGAAACTGCTGCCAGGGGAAAGGCCCAGGACCAAGGGTGTCACCCAGAGGGCACAGTAATAGGAGAGAAGGGTTTGTTTGGGGTTTTTTTTTTCCCTCCTTGATGAAACAGTCGAGGCACAAGTTCTGAGTCTGTCATTGCTAAGTTGTGAGACAAGGAGATGGTTCTACAGCTCTATAAACTCAAGGCAGGCTCCTTGAAAATGAGCATTCCTGCAGGCTCTGAATCTGGTGGTGTTGGTTGGCTGAGGATTAGTGGTTCTGGTAGTGGCAATGAGGATTTTTTTTCCTGCTGCACTATGAGATACTTGCTCATTAGAGGAGCTGTACTGTCCAGTGAAAATGAGTATTCTGCCTTGGTACTGGACATGGTGAGTAATGCCAGAGAGCCTGCACCTGGGGAAAAAAGTCTTCTAAACAAATAATCATCTTTCCTCTTGAGAAATGAGAAATGTTAACATTATTTTACCATGTCAAATTAGCATCTTCCACACAAAACTCAGAAAGTCTGTCAGACTTACCAGCAGGAAAGCACTTACTCAAATACTATGTGACATGAGCAGAGTTGATTCCTAAGGAAGCATGGCATGCAGAATAGATTTTTGGTTGCAGTGGATGTGCCAGGATGACAGAAACGCTGTTGCAGCAGAAAAGTTTTCTTTAAATATTCAGAAGAAGGGGAAAAAACAAGATTTAATCTGCTTTTAGTAATAAATAAAAGCAGCCTAAGGTGCAGTTCCTTAGCAGTGCAAGAAATCTGTTGTTTGCTTTTCAGTTTGGCAGATGTAAAGCAACAATTACTTGGTAAATAGTCCAAGCAGTCCCACTTCCTCTTCCTGGAATGGGAGGTGGTTTTGGCTGGGACCCTGGGACACAATCCTGTGCTGCCCCTCAGCTCTGCTGTCCCTCACACACACACACACAGTGCTGTGGCAGAGCTGCTGGAGAGCAGGGATGGTTTTACAGCCACAAGGTTTAAAAGTGGCTGCAATCAGTGAATTTTGCTGCCTAGCATGATGCTATTAAGTTGTTTCCCTCAGTCATTTAATTACAGGGATAAATGTGCCCCTGGCTGATTGCAGAGAGGATCACAAACACCAGGAGAATCTGAGTATGGAGTCCATGAAACACAGAGCACAACTCTGGTCAGGTTTTCACTTGTTACTCTTATAACTTGAATTTCTTTTTGCAGTCTCAGAGGAGGGCAGTGTTCTCAGTGCTCTGAAAATCCTTGCAGGGGGTGGGAATTCCACGTGAGCAGGGTTATATGTAGATTCATAATGAGAAGTCTCTGTGGGATGTGTTAATGTCACTTCAAACCTGACCAAAAGGGCACAGCAACCTCCTTTGTGCCTACACACAGGCAGAATAAATAATACAGAGCTGTGTTTGCTTTGGAAGGGCTGAACTGACCTGGCTTGGAAGCAAACTTGTGTTTCTTACCTGAAGTTCAGGTCTCTTTGTGACTTCTTGTTGAACATTGAGATATTTAAGTGGATGCAAAAACCTCCTCAGAGCCATTAGTTGAGTTCTGGAGATCTGACTTTGATCCAGCTTGATTTTGGTGTGTTAATATGCAGCGGAAAACTGAGAAGTGTGTGTGGCAGCAGCTGCAGTCTCATTCCACAAAAAACCTCAGGTTTTGGAGATCTTTTGTTGGCTATTTTTCCTTCCCTGAGAACCACGTGGTGTTTGAAGCCCTAAGTGTTTAATATTAAGGTGAGGGGGGGGGAGAGCAGGGAGTGAGCAGGATAACCCTGCTTGAGGGGCTGCTGAAGAGCCATGGGGTGCAAACTCAGCTCTTCTGATGAGGGAAGAGCTCTGGAAACCTCATCTGGGGCTGCCCAGTGTGAACTGGTTTTCCCAGCAGCTGAGGTGGGATGTCCATTCCCTTTAAGTGTTCAGAAGTGCCCATGGCTGAGGTCTCCTGCTGGCTAAGGGTTGCTCAATTTTTGGCAAGGATGAAGGGGAGAGGGAAGGGGTTTCCCTCTTGTTTGAGTGCTCTCTTTGTGGATTTCCTGGCTTGTTCAGTTTGCAGGGGCTGTGGTCTCTGCTGCCTGTCTGAGGGTTGGAGTCTGTGTGTGCCAGAGCTGTGCTGGCTGCTGGGATCTGAGCAGTAACACGGGCTCAGAGTTCTGGGGCACTGCAGTCTGTGCTGCTGGTGTTTCTTTCAAGGTCTGGGAAAGGGAGAAAGTAAAAAAAGCTGTTTGCAGAAATATGTGAAGAGCCCTTCTGAAAGATCAGGGATACCAGTCCTTTAAATCCATCATGAATGGCTGCTGACTGGAGAGGGGGAAGTCCAGTCTTTAGATCTCTCTTTTTTTTCTCGGGGGTTTAATTTGCTTAATTATTATCTTTGTTTACACTGACCTCTTGTTTCCCTTCCCCCGCCTTTAGGCCCTATGAGAAAAAGGGAAAGCTAAGGATGCTGGAGCAGAACAATGGATTTCTCTTTCTCTTTCATGCAAGGGATCATGGGAAACACAATTCAGCAACCACCTCAGCTCATTGACTCCGCCAACATCCGCCAGGAGGATGCCTTTGATGCCAGCAGTGACATTGCTGAAGATGGGGGCCAAACCCCCTACGAGGCCGCCCTGCAGCAAGGTTTCCAGTACCCCACCCCCACCTCTGAGGACCTCCCCCCCATCTCCAATGGTTTCCCCCCCACCATCAACATCTACGAGCCCCAAGCCAAGTACCAGCCCTACAGCCAGTACCCCAACGGCTCCGCCAACGGCTTCGGGGCTGCCAGGAACTTCAGTCCCCAGGAGTATTACCCCCTGGAAAACTCCACCCCCAGAGCCCAGGAAGTGCTGGAAAAGCCTTCCCCTCCCCAGCCACCACCTCCAGGGTCAAACGCGGGGATTCCAAAGAAGACTGGCTCACCAGAGATCAAGTTAAAAATAACCAAAACTATCCAGAACGGCAGGGAATTGTTTGAGTCCTCCCTGTGTGGGGACCTTTTAAATGAAGTGCAAGCCAGTGAGTATGCCAAGGCAAAACATGAAGGGAGGAAAGAGAAAAGGAAAAAAAGCAGCAAGCACGACTCTTCCCGCTCGGAAGAGCGCAAGTCGCACAAAATCCCCAAATTAGAACCAGAGGAACAAAATGTAAGTGGAGTGATGCTTTCAGCCATCTGTATGCCTGGTGCTGTTGGTGGAGTCTGTGTCAGGGGTACCCCTTCATTCTCATTGTGCCTCAGGATTTACTGCTGTGCCAGGTACTCTGTATTCAGTTGCTGGGAGCTGCCTGGGCAGGACAAAGCAGTTGTGGTGAAAAGACTGCTTGTCAAAAATGCTGGAAAAGTGTCAGGATGGGGAAGTTGCTGTATCAGGCCAGGGCTGTTACAATAAAGAGATGAGTTTCTTGTAAGTGCCTGTGGAACCTCCTGACACTTGGGAGAAGATCCTGTCCTGTAGGGACAAGGACTCTCATCTAGTGTGGCAGGGGTTTTGTTCCTGTTTGTTTTTAATGGAAGACAACTGATTTCACACACACACACCTCCCTTAGCAGGAATATTTACAAGTTTTATAACTGTTTCATCTCCCTCCTGGTAAGTGGACCTCTTCCAGAGGAGAGGTTGGTGATGTATCCAGACTTTGATCTGCTCAATCAGCATGGTTGACTCTAATAAAGCTCAGTAAGATCTTTGTGATCCAAACTTGAATGGACAATCCAATTAGAATATGAGCCACCAGTGACTGCATTTGTACCTCCTTTTTCTCTTCTTGGAGATGGTGTTTGAAGCCACTTTAAGTGGCTGTAGCCCCTGAGGTGTCCAGAGCAGCATCTCCCTTGTGCCTGTGTTACACCTGTTTTACACCTGTGTGTAGAGGTGGGATGAGCTGTCAGCTGAGTGCCTCTGCTCCTCCTGTGGTGTTTGTCCTCCTGCTGCAGTCGTTGTGCATTTATGCCCCTTGTTTCACTTCAGTCAAACCTCAGTGAGTTTGGTTCTTTCAGAGTTCAGCTAAAGATAAGGTCTTTCACCCAGGCTCTTTGGCCTCTGTGTCAGCCTTCCTCACCCCTGTCAGTTCTGCCTTTCCATTTTGTCCTCCTCCTTACTCAGGATTCTGATTCTGCTCTTGAAGCTTCAGCTGTGCTTGTCCCTCTGTGTGACCAGTGTCACTTGGAACACAGTCTGTGTCCTTCCCAGACTGAGCTAAACCCTTGCCTCACAAACTCTAAGTTCTGAGTCATTTCTGTCATGCAGAATTCATTAGAAATCTTTGTCTCCTGTCTTTGTAGCTGCTGTTTCCTTTTCAAAAGCCCTTGTTGCAATCAGACCTCTCCTGTTGCTCACCCTTGTTGCAGGCAGCAGATTACTGACATGTGCTGGTGGTTTTGTTATGAATTCTCCATTGCAGTCACAGTTTCATCCTCCCACCATTTGGCTTTCCACTGCACAGTGACATCTTCCTGGGTGTTCATCATCCACGTTTTGGTGGTGATGGGATGAGATTTGTAAGTTAGGAGCACCTGGATAGGAACAACCTAACCCCCAGGTACAGCAGTGTTTTACACCTGTGGGAAGGCTGAGGGATCTGCAGTTGTTTCCTGACTCTGATGCTGTAACCTGGCTTTGGGGGGATGCTGGTACTTGAAAGGCTGGTCTGGGGTGGAAATGTGATGAAAACATGCTTGAACTTCAGGCTCTGGAGATTCTGAGTGGGAAGTTTGTGGTCTGTGTGCTCTGGCTGCCTCTCCTGGCAGAGCTGCAGGTTCCTCTGGCTGGCTGGAGCAGGAGGAAGGGGGAAGGATGATTTCTGCCCAACAAATGTTAGTGTGGTCTGTCTGAAGTGTCTGCTTTCCACAGACAGCTCTAAGGGAGGTGCTGACCTGGGGTGCTTTAGGTGATGTCTGCACTGTGGGCTGAACCATGCAGGGCTGCCTAGCACAGGGTCTTCATTAATTAATTTTAAATGGATTAACAGCCTCACTGGTTTCTTACTGCATGTGTCCAAATCCTTTTTGCTGCTCTGAGCCCTCTGACTGATGACTTCTCCTTGCCTACAGTAAAGGCAAGTGCCTGGTGTGTCTCGGGAGATAGCTCACAGCTCACCCCTTATCTCCTCACCTCCTCTCATTGCTCTCCCTATCACAGCCTCTCCACCCATGGTGTTGGCTTCTGTTCAGAGCTGATCCTCTTCTCTCCAAACCCATTCCTCTGACAGAAAAGGCCTCGTGTGTGCCTCAGCCTGGCTAACAAATGCCCTGCAGGCTTCATGGTGTTGACTTCTGAGCCTCCAAATATGTTTTCATCAATATGCAATTAAACGTACACTTTTTGTGTTGTATTTTAATATGATTTTTGTAATGTTCCTGCCAGTAACTGGGGTACAGTGAGATTCATCACATAACTGGGGACATCCTTATGTTCATCTCTGTTTCTCTGAAGTTGTATATTGAGTAGAAAGCTATTTGGGTTTACAGTCCCTAAGTTTGTTCTTCTCTTACCTGTGTAAGAGAATATTGTTTTATCTGGGTATGATGGTAATGTAAGTAGTGTAGGGGGAAAAAAGGATATTAATAAATATCCTATGACTGTCATGCCACTGTTCTGAATTGGACATAAGGAATTACACTCCTATTTTCTGGGTTCATGGTTGCCTTTCTGGGAATTATTTCTTCTGCCTGGTTTCACTATTATGCCTTTTTTTGGTTATATTGTCCCCTTACCTTGTTTGTGTTTGTTTTCCTTCTTTCTCTTCATTGTTACCCATTTCCTAGAGACCAAATGAGAGGCTTAGCATGCTATCAGAAAGACCAAGAGAAGATACAGTGTTGGAGGAACCCCAGGTTAGTACCTACACTAATTAACACTTTCTGGATATCTAGTCCATTACTGTTTTGTTTTTACTAATTATTACATGGTTTATTTGTCAGATAAATCAGTTCGCAGTTCTTTGAATTATCATTTATCATTACTGCAACAAAACATCTCTTGCTGTACTGTATTTATTGCTTTATTTTATCCCCAAAGCAATATTCCTAATCAACAGAAGCACTTCAGGCAGGGGGGTGGGGGCTGCTGATGTGTGTCATGGTTTGGCAGGGGCTTTGGAGTGTAAATCCCCACTGCATGGAGCTGTTTCCTGTCATATTCCTGAGAAATGCTTCTCTCATGTTAGATGGTAAAACCTCAGGGATACCTGAAAGACAAATAACAAGTCTGAGTGTGCTGGATTGTTTTCTGTGGCTTTGAGCTTGCACTTTCTTTGTAGGTCCAGCAGTTGTTGCCTTCTCTTCCAACACAAGGCACCCATGACATCAAGTTTCAGGTTGGAGATTTGGTTTGGTCCAAGGTGGGGACATACCCGTGGTGGCCTTGCATGGTTTCATGTGACCCACAGCTTGATGTTCATACCAAAATTAACACGAGAGGTAAGAGAGGAAGATTTTTGCCAGAATGCCTCAAGTACCTGAAGTTATTCCTTTATTAAAAATACTTCATCTTTGGACTCCCTCGGGGGGATGCGTTCTACTTGTGAGCACACTAAGCAGGACTGTTGCTGAACTGTGTCAAACCCCAGTGTTTATTAAATGAGCTCTACAGATGAGCCTGTGCAGTCTGTGCACAGATAACCCCCACTTCTCTTAACTGAAAGTATTTATGAGAAGATGCTGGTAAGTGTGGGAGTGCTCCCCATGGGCAGGGGATGCTTACCTTCCCATCTTCAACTGCCTGATCCCTGAACCTGAGCTGGGTACTTCAGCCTGCAGGAACTGGGTGAGGTGGAGGAGGAAAGAGTGAACTGGTGTTGATAGAACTGCTCACTGGGATTTTTCACTTCCAGGTGCCCGTGAATACCACGTCCAGTTTTTCAGCAACCAACCAGAGAGGGCCTGGGTGCACGAGAAGCGGGTTCGGGAGTACAGAGGACACAAGCAGTATGAGCAGTTACTGGCAGAGGCTGCTAAGCAAGCCAGCAACCACTCTGAGAAGCAGAAGGTATGATGAGCACTGATGGTCCAGAGGGTTTTTGGCAGTGCCTGTGTCAGTGAAACCCATGGGACAGTTCTGAAACCCCATGGTCCTGCACCCTGTGGAGGGTTGCCAGCATTTCACTGGCAGAAGTGGGGTTTTTTTGCAAAGATGTCAAAAATGGTTTTGTACTCTTAGGACTTGTGTGTCATCATTGGGATTAATTCTGTGTCTGATAACAGAATTAAAGGCTTGAATACTGCCCCTTCTGTCTTCAGTGAAATTGTCACTCAGGGCAGACACTTGTGATTGTGATGGCTGCAGTGTCTGCTTCCACTCTGAGCAGGTTTCGCTGTCCACCTGTCAAAAAAACGCCCTATGAATGGAGAGCAAAAGTAAATCTGCTACCTGAGAGCTTTAGAGAACCTCAGGATTGCCACTGAAGTGCTGCACGTGGCAAAATCTTCAGTGTAATTGGCTGCTTGTCTTTGTTCCTTAAGATTCGCAAACCGAGGCCGCAGAGGGAGCGTGCTCAGTGGGACATTGGCATTGCCCATGCTGAGAAAGCCTTGAAAATGACTCGTGAGGAAAGGATAGAACAATACACCTTCATTTATATAGACAAAGAGCCAGAGGAGGCTTTGTCAAAAGCCAAAAAGACTGCTGCTGCTAAATCAGAGACCAAGAAGAACCGCCGACCCAAGCCAGCACCCAGCACCCATCCAGACCCCCCTGAGGGGGCAGCAGCCTCACCCCCTGGTGCTGAGGCACGGAGACAGAGCCAACGGAGGCAGTCCAGTGTGGAGGAAGAGGAGCCACCTCCTGTGAAAATAGCATGGAAAACAGCTGCAGCTAGGAAGTCCTTACCAGCTTCCATAACCATGCACAACTTGGACCTTCAAAAATGTAACATGTCTCCAGTTGTTAAAATTGAACAGGTTTTTGCCCTTCAGAACGCTGCTGGGGATGGAAAACTCATCGATCAGTTTGTTTATTCCACCAAGGTATGTCCTTCCTGGGGTGCCTTCTCTCCTGCTCATAAATTATCCCGAGTCTGTCTTACTGTGGAGCTTAAACTCATGTCCACCACACTCCACAAAACATGTTCCTTCCACAAAACACGTTCCTTTCACTGGAGAGACCAAATCTAACAAAAGATGGATGTGACAACAGAATCTTTCTGTGCACTGATCTCGTCAGTTCCGTGCACCCAGAAGTCTCTGGCAGCAACCATTCTGCTGGTGTCAGAGGAGCTCCCTGCAGATGGTCACATTTTTGCTCACTCAAAATATTAAATTTGATTGATTCCAGCTTCCAACTTGAAGCAATCCAGCAGTTATCTGTAAATTTTAAAAAACGATGGATTTGTGGGAAACGGATGCCAAGTTGTTAATGATGTATTAAAAATTAATAACTACATTTTGTGTAACAGACTTTTAAAATGAGTTCTGCCTCCTAGCTTCCTTCAGGTGCACAGCAGCTTCTCACAGTCAGTGTAAGGAAAAGGTTTAGGACTATTTCTCTGCCTCCTTCTTCTGCCTCTCTACCTGGAGGGTATTTATTTCATCCTAAACATTAGAGAGAAGGTAATGTTTAGACAAGTCTGGATATTTTTATTATTATTATTATTATTTACTGGTGTGTAAGGGGAGAATGAGAGGGATGGAAAGTTCTGCAGAGAAGCAGCTGAGTCCTAGATGTCATCATGTGCATGTGTGGGGTTAAAGAGTGTGGAATGTTTCTGTTAGGAGTAGATCAGTCTGCTTGTTGGTAACAACACCTACATAAATAGACTAAGAGAATATTTTCTTCTTTTTCATTTTAAGGGAGTTGGTAACAAAACAGAAATCAGCGTCAAAGGACAAGAGAAGCTTAATTCTTCATCAAATCAGAGAAATGAAAAGGCAGCAGTGCAAAATGTGTCCTCTCCAGAAACAACTGGGTCAACAGGTAGGCAAAGAGGCAGAATCCTCATCTGCCACCTCACATTTAAATTCAAATATCAAACCCAGCATTTTCTTGCTAGCTAAAAGTGATAATTCTTTCTGTTTACATAGTAGTTGCAACAAGCCTGGCTAATATAACTTGTGGTGAGCCCAGATCCTTGAGGAGTGCAGGATGTCTTTGTGATGGGATTAGCTGGTTTGGCCTCAGAACTTTTAGTGTCTGCAGCTTACAGTGTCTGTCAACAGAAGGTTGGATGCCTTGTGGAGAGCAGATGGCAAGTTGTTACAGAAGACAACATACTGGATGTGTGTTAGCAGAGTGTTGTAATGGCTCTTGGCACCCAAGTAAAGGAGCTTGAGACTGAAAAGGGGAAGCCTAGACCATGCTTTTTGAAGTGTGATTTGTAGTGCAGTAGTAGAGAAGAATGAGGAAGAAAGATGGGAGGAGTGCTTTCTAGACTTGGAACATTCTTTTTATGTTTTGATTTTTGACAAATAGCTAATGGGACTTCTTGTGAAGGGATTGAGTTTTTCCCCACCAGCAGAAACCTGTCTGCAGTGTGTCCTCTCTCCATCCTCAGGAGGAGATGGATGTCCCTTGGTGAAAGGACAGGGGTTCCTGAAAAGGGACAGCTTTGAGTCATCCTAAACCCAAGAGCTTTTCAGGTTTCTCCAGTCCCTCTAGTGACTTCTGTTTTTTAACCACATATTTTGTACAGGCCGTGTAAAATCCATTCACTGCTGCATGTTTGTTACTGTGCTTAGAATCCTGTTGTTGGTGTAGTATCAGACTTACTTTCACACTGGGTATAGAAAAATAAATTTCAGGTTCCAGCAGAACACCTTGATTTTTCTCTCGCAGTCAGATGTACATGCTCATGCTGTGGAAGAAGAAAAAAAAAGATGGAAAGGTTTTTACAGTACACGTGTTGAAAACCCTTTTTGAGGAAAAAAAGCCTCATAATGCTGCCAAGTGTCACTTCTGCTTTAGCTATCCCTCTGTTTGGTTATTTCTCCATTTCCAAACATAAAATAAATGAGACTATGGGTCAAAAGCTTCATGGTCAACCTGCAGGGGATCCCTGTTCCCTGCAAACACTCTTCTGTTGTTGTGTAGTTTTTAGGATGATTTATTTTTATGTGCACTGCTTTGTGGACTGCTTCTGGGGACTTCATAATCTGGATCTTCTGGTGTGAGTGGGGCTTCCTCTGCTCTCTTGGCAGTGCTGCTTCTTTCCAGTTCTAGTTGCTGTAGCTACTCCAGTTTTTTCAAAGAGTTTGCTGCCTTGCAGCAGGAGAGGGGATCTCTTTGTTTCTCTCAGCTGGGAACTAAAGGCTTCACCTTCACAATGGCTCTTCAGACATAGGGGGGGGAGAATTCTGAGCCTCTCTTTTTTCATTTTCTTAGGTTTTTTGGATACGTAAAACTCCACCTGGTAACACCCTATAGAGTGCATGAGCTTTCCTTCAGTACACACTCCAAACAGTCACTTTCAAAGCCATTTCCAAAGTCCAGACAGTTATTGGTCCCCTCTCATGGAACATAACTGCGAAGTCCTTTTTTCAGATTTAAGGTCACCGGAACTTCAGAATACCTTTACGGTAAAGTATTCCACAGACTGACTCTGGGAGTCCTTGCTGGTAACCTCCAGTTAGATGTTCAGAGTTCCAGAATGCTGGGGAAATAATTCTGTATCTTGAAATCTGACAGTAGGAGAACAACTCTGAGTTCATAGTGTCTCTGGTCTCCACGTACAGCTGGGACAGGAGTAACCTGGCCTGGCCAGCAGGGAGGTAGATGGCTGGTCTGAAATCTGTCCTGAAACTGGATCAAAGTATGCATGAAGATGGGATAGGAGCATTGTGGAGGTGATGCACTGGATCCTTGGAGAGCAGGAAGAGGAAAAAGTGCCCGTTGCGTTGGTCAGTGTTGCTTTCAGCCAGTATCTGATGCACTGCTTGTGGAGTTGCTCCTCTGGTACAGGGCTTGCATCCTATTTCCCCTTAAATACACTGGGGCACCACAGGGAGAAAATACATTATTGATTGGATTAACTCTTTGGTCACACTTGCCCAAATTTATTTTAAGCTGTTTCAGAGAATTTTGGCCAAACCAAAGGTGATGAAAGATGGCCCCTAGCATCTAATTTATCAAGAGGAATCTTGTTTTTTTTCTTGAAGTCCTTTTGAAAGGCTTTCTTTCAGTCTGCCTATCTCACGAGATATTTTAGCTCCTAGTGTATTTGTCTGGCACAGTGAGGGAATTGTATTTTTGTACTGTATATTTGTATTTTTGCTTGGAAGAATAAGAATCATTTTATGTTCATGTTTTCTTTAAGTGAAACTACCAAAGCAGAAAACCCAGGGTAATGCTTCACAACAGATAACTGTAAATTTTCCAGTTTTTTGTCAGTACAGCTCTAAGTGTGTGCTGTGTTTCAGAAGCTGCACGTGGTGTGTACCCTTTTTGGAGGTACTGCAGCATAGAAAGGTCTTCTGATCTTGCCAGTCTCAGATGTCACAAAAGCAGCAGCTCCTACTCCATCTCCTCAAATGCCATTATAACCTTCATTAATCCCAGTTTGTTTTTCATGGTAATATTTTCAAAAACTTGTTTTTCACTTCCATTAATGATAATCACACACCATGATCACTGCTTCTGTTTGTGCTGAGTTTCTCTTCACCTCTTGATCTTCAGCTGTGTTCAGTTGGGTATTGATGGCACATGCTATAGCCTGGTTCTTGCTTTAAAGCAACTTTTTGTGCTAGCCAGTTTTGAGAGAAGGCTCTTCCCTGCAGAGCAGGGACACAGAACTGAGGTTTTGAGTGGAAACTTGGAAGCTGTGTTTTGTGTCTTAAATTTCTAGCTTGTTTTAGTTCAAGAAGTTGATTATGGATACCTTCCCATAAACACCAAAGATGGACTGTTCAGTTAAAAGTTAACCAAAGTGAAGACTGTGCTTGCTTGAGAGGTGTGTTCTGAAAATCTGTTTGCCATCACCTGGATTCCAGCTTTTTGTTTACTCTGTTACTGGTGTCTTTTTCTGAAGCTGATCTCTGTCTATGGAATCAGAACGTGTTGTCTGCAGCCACAGCACCAGTTGGCAAATAGCTTGGAACCGAATTTAAAAATAAAACATTCAAAAGAGGAACAAAGTCTTGGTTTCGTTACTTTATCTGTTGATCTGGTGTTGAACATCTTGCTGTACCTCAGGAATACAGGGAATCACATAATGGAAACCTTTTTCTTTCTTCAGGTTCTGTAGAAAAGAAGCAACAGAGAAGATCGATTCGAACCCGCTCAGAGTCTGAGAAATCCACTGAAGTTGTGCCAAAGAAGAAGATCAAAAAGGAGCAGGTTGGCTTCCTCCATGTAGAGAGTTAAAATATATTGTATTCATAAATGTTGTGGCTTATATTGGTGCCTTTTTATTTTTCTCCATTTTTCCCCATCGGGTTTCGTTTTGGACTATCCTTCATGAAATCCCCCTGTCAATACCATTGCTGTGACTCTGCTACTGGCATCTTCACAGTATCAGTCAGGCTATGGAAAATGGGAACTCAATGATGCAAGACTCCTAACGAACCTGCCTTGTTTACCTTGAGATTTCTGTTCTCAGCAAAATCATCTTCTTTCAGTAATTTCTATTTGATGGAATTGCCACCAGGTTCCTTCCTTTTGCTCTTGATTTAGCTGCTGGTTTGTATTGAGGTTTTGTTTTCCAAGTGAAGTTAGACTGATTAATCTGACCACTTCTGAAAATGGACTTTTAAGAATGATTTAACTTAAAGATGAATAGTCAGACTCTCATGTTGGCAGACATCAGCAAAACAGATCTGGGGTATAAGTAGATCTAACATGTACAGGGCATTCCTTTAATCTGGATGTCAGACAGACAAATGTTGTTGCTTTAAAATATATTAAAAAATTCTGCGTGGAAATGAGTAGGAAAGTTCAGTGGATGGACATTAATATTAAAAGCTGAATACGCTTTTTTATCAAGTTTGTCAAAGTTGTTGGTTCTTTTCCTTATATGGTTGATTTTTTCCCCTCTTCAGGGGCCTCTCTGCTTGAAACCTGAGAATTTTTTTTATATAAAATGTTTCATAGTTTATCTTTTACCAGTGAGATTTTTTTTTAAGGGAAAGTCAGGCTAAAGATTTATATGGGAAGGGGGAAAATTGTTTTTATTGCTTAATTTATTCTTTGCCCATTACACTTTGTTTTGCACTTCATTCACTTCAGAGATTGAAAGTGAACCCAGTTGCTTCTCTCTTGTTCACATTTTTCTTTTGATGCCATAGCATCTACCTAACTCTAGGAAAGTTTCTTGCTGAAACTTTAAAGCAACTTTAAATGTTGGGTGTAGGATACCTGGCATAGCCCCTGAAGCCTTTCCTCACCAGGCGCTGCAACCTTCTTGTTTTCAAATGAGTTATTTTGTGTTTGTTTCTTAATTTTACAAAGGTATAAGAACCAACAATATGAACTTCATGGATCCCAGTTAGCTTTGCTTGCTTATATTATCCAGCTAACGAAGACTATGAACATTGAAGTGCTTTTCTCAGGAAAAGTATATGACTAAAAATTAAACAGAGATGCACTGTAATGCGCATAACCTTGAATGTATTAAGTTATATTTAAAACAAAACAAAACTTACTAACTTACAATTATGCAACAATATTTGTTACCCAAAGTCAAGTTTTCTTGCAACTGATTCCCAAATTAGTCTGCAACGACTTGGTATAAATTTATAACTGGAACGAGTACAATTAATGGGAAAAACAAAATGTTAATGCTACTGTTACAGTGACTAGTGGAGAAATAAAAGTGATTGTTTAGATTTTATATTTGTATTACAAAATGTATCCTATACAAATCCTTCTATTGTATGTTTTTACCTATTGTACAACAAAATAAAATATTTTTTAAAAAAATTATAGAACAATCCTTAAATATTTACTAAATGTGTTTCCACATGCATATGTAACCACCTCGTAAAGAAATAGCTTTGTAATTTTTAACCTTAAAACCAGGATTTTAGGCAACAGCTTTCTTCTGTAATTCCCATGCAGCCGCCAGATTTTCACGTGTTCCTTTGGCAGAGCAGTTCCTAAACTTGTTCTCCTGACCTAGGCTAGAGAAGTTTGATTGCCAGATGGTGAAGTTGTCTGTCTCAGTGTGTCCTGCCCTGGGTTTTCCAGCTGTCTGGAACTCTGCAAGGCAGTGCCCATCCCTTGCAGGGCTCCGGGCAGCGGGGAAGGCTGGGCCAGGCTGGAAGCGCGGCGGTGGCCACGTCTGCAGAGTGTCCTCCCTGTTCAGGGGACCTTGTGCCTACACAGCTGTGGGGTTGTGGGAAAGCTTGAGTGTTGGCTGACAAAACGAGCCCTGCTCCTGCCTGCTGGGGACGGGTAAAGCTTTGCTGTCATCTTCATGCCCAAAGGGAGAGATTGGAAAGGACCTGGCGAGTGACCGCCTGGGCTGCTGGCACTCAGCGTAGGGTTCAGTCCAAGAGGACAAGAAGGCTCACACTGAGGAGGGGAGGACAGACCCCATCTGAGTTCAGAGATGCTAATCACTTAAACTGAAATGTTTTCTTTTTAATACTAGGGAGAAATATTCCTCTGGTTTTAACTGTGGATTTTCCTATTCAAACAGGTTGAAATGGTTCCCCTGACAGCAGTGAAGACAGCGTTGCAGAAAGGTGAGTTACAAACAGAAACTTTATTAATAAAGTTCCTGGCTCATCACACTGCAGCAATGGGTCTTGTTCTGTGTAAACTGCAGGGGTTAACACGTTCTGGTGATGAACATGATAGATGCTGATCTTAATTCTGGGGATTTTGTTGCTGTTTGCTTGTTTGTGCGTTGCTAGTTGGGAGTGTAGTGTGCTGCAAATATAATTTAAGTCCTTTTCATGGATATAAAAAGTCTTTGCTTAGCCATGTTTTAAAGATGAATGGTAAAGGGGTGATCTCCTAAGGGCTTATCTTCTGTTATAGGCAGTTCAGTAGCTTCCTCCTATCTCAGCTATGTTTAGAAGTTGTGTGAAAATATCTTTGAGGTGGTTTCTAATTATCTAGCTTTTCCAGGAGAATTAAACTAGTGACAATTGCAAGCTGAAAATTAAGGCCAGCAAATAAAGTTGTTTCAGGCTATCACTCGTCTTTCTTTTTCCTTTATTAATTTTAAGCAAAATGTTGAGAACATATATTAAAACTAATTTTAGTATGTTGTGTTAAGGTGCCAGCGAGATTTCAGATTCTTGTAAACCTTTAAAGAAAAGGAGTCGTGCCTCAACTGATGTAGAGCTGACTAGCTCAGCTTACAGAGATACATCTGACTCTGACTCAAGAGGACTTAATGATGTACAGGTAAAGGCATCTTGTTTCTCACAGGGCTCTGTTCATTTCATCTGTCAAGGCTATTTTCTGCAAATTTCATGTGTTTTATTGTATAAAAAATAACGCCCCGTATTTTTCTTTCTGATCCCCTCCGTTGTATTGATTTTCTTTCTGATCCCCTCCATTGTAGAATTTTTTTCCTACTTTTTTGTCTGGCAAAACACTGGTTTAGATCACTGACTCTGTCCTTTGGAAGGATGTGTAATCTTTGGGAATTAGGGGATGCTGCTGTATTTTGGTGTCATTTTGAGTGGTCTGGGAAAAGTAAAATAGATATTTGTGGTTATTTGCTTGTCCAGGTAACAGATATGTCAAGTTAATGTCTTTGTAGCAAGTTCAGCAACTTTCAAGGACCTTTTGAATCTCTTGATGTACGGAATAATCTGTTGGTCAGTGGTGTTGTAGCATTTTTTTTCAGAATGTGGTTGTCCTTTGGAAGTGTCTGGTTTGAGTGCCTTGGATTTTTCCTCCCTGTAGGGCAGTTTTGGAAAACGTTCTGACAGCCCTTCAGCAGCTGCTGATGCTGATGCTTCTGATGTGCAGTCAGTAGACTCCAGCTTATCCAGGAGAGGAACTGGAACAAATAAAAAAGACACTGTTTGTCAGGTAATGATGGTACTGTAAAGAAATGAGTGCTGGAGATGTGTTGTCCATTTCTGTTAGCTTGAGCTGGCAAACTTTTCAAATTATACTACTTTGCTTTAACTGTATCTCATAATGTGATGGCTTTTAGGGGGTTTTATGTTCTGGAGATGTTTCATGAGTCCTGCATGCTAGAAAGCTCAAAACCTAAAATGTGGTATCTAAGCTATCTCTGCTGGCATGGTAGAAAAAGTTGGTACCATGTTCTGCTCCATTCCAAGGTTTCAAGTGGCCTTTCAGGGTAGTGCAGAGTGAGAATTTTCTGGTCTTTAGGAGATAAAATCTTGGAATCTTGGCCAGTTTCCTGGTCAGTAGTAGGGGAACAAACTGCCTTTGCTCTCCAGGTGTGTGTGCAAACCAGGAGTCTGGATGGATCCTGGAGTGCCTCTTATCCCCGTTGGAGAGCAGGACATGGAATGTGCTGGGACTGTTTTCAGCCCAGGGGTTTACCCAGTCTGCTGCATGGTGCAGGCTGGTTCTCCTGCCTTGCCTGAGCTCTGAAGTTATTTAAACCAATTTCTCTGCTAACTTCAGGTTAGGGTTAGGGTCTGTCAGGTAGCTGTCCTCTGATGAGCTCTCTGCTTGTTTAAGATCTGTGAGAGCTCTGGGGAGTCTCTGGTGTCCTGCGAGGGCGAGTGCTGCAGCGTCTTTCACGTGGAGTGTCTGGGCCTGAAGCTGATGCCTGATGAGAAGTTCATCTGCACAGAGTGTAAAAATGGTGAGTGTGTTCCCAGACCTGGAAAAACGGGGAGGAATTTGCTGAGGAGCCACGTGCTGGTCAGAGCAAACCGGGGCAGTAAGTCTCCAGGTTTGGGGAGTAGGGTTGGGTTATTCTGTTCTGGGGTTTTTTAACCTCTGCGGTCGGATTCTCATTTTCCATTTAGTAAGTACCTAAGAAAGTGTTGAACTGCTGAGAGTGTTACACAGAGTAAGGGACTCCTGTGCTGGCAGCAGCAGTGGCACAGTTACAGTGACCAGCTTGCCTGCTCAAGCAAGGAGCCTGTGTTGCTCAAACCCCTGTAACTGTTGGCTTCGCGGTTGTTTTTTAAACATCCTTTGCACCTCAAAGAACTGTCTGTCACAGCTGGGCTTCCTTCTTGCTTCTTTTACAAGGAGAACACACGTGCTTTTCCTGCAAGCTCCCTGGCAAGGACGTGAAGCGTTGCTCTGTCAGCAGCTGTGGGAAGTTCTACCACGAGGTTTGTGTCCGCAAGTTCCCCACCGCCCTCTTCGAGTCGCGGGGCTTCCGCTGCCCCCAGCACTGCTGCACGGCCTGCTCCATGGACAAGGACATCCACAAAGCCAGCAAAGGTGAGAGCAGAGCCAGGAGCCAGCCCTGGGCAGCAGGAGGGGACCCAAAGGTGTCCTCTCAGGAGCAGTGAGTGTGGCTCTGCCCTCCCTCAATCAGTGAGGAGCAGGGGTTTTCTTGGAACTGAGGTGATTAACTCGTGTCTTTATTGGGTGGGGAAACAGGGAGATCCACAGCTCTGAAGTCAGCTTTTTTACTGGGTTTCCTGGAAGCCAAGGGTTAGTAGTGCGAGGCCAAAGGATGGGTCTTTTTTATAAAAGGCAGTTGGTAGTGGCCTTTAGAACAACTGTTTTCCAAGGAAAAAAGGAATCCTTCTAAAAGCAAACCAGACTATTTAAATAATGATAGTAAAATGATTTAACACCATGGTGATTTCCTTAACAGGGCTTTAAAGTGAAAGTTACGAGTTAACATTTGTCAAACTTTTTTTTTTTAAAAGGTGTAAATGTTTCTTTTTACTCTAGTACTCTGGTTGGAACCAAACTCAGCCTTGCATCTGTCTGTGGTGTTTCCTACCATATCCTGACTCCAGGGTGACATGGTGCATTTTTCTGCATTTATATTGAACAGGTCGCATGGTGAGATGTTTCAGATGTCCCATTGCCTATCACTCAGGAGATGGCTGTATTGCTGCAGGAAGCTTGTTTGTGTCATCCCACATTCTCATCTGTAGTAACCATTCCAAAAGGAATCACTCCTCATCAGCTGTAAATGTAGGCTTTTGTTTCGTTTGTGCAAGAGGTGAGCAGACTTGTTTTTTCCCCTGTTTTATAGTTCTTGTGGTCACTTGTGCAGTTTAGTGATAAAAATAATGTATTTCATGAAGAACTCCTCCCTTAGGGCTCTCTGGGATTTAAATACTGCCTGTGATTATTTAATTTTTTTTTACTTTTTTTTTTTTTTTTGGTCAACAGTTGTCATGAGACTTCCACTTGCTTTTGGTTCTATAACATTTACTGTTGGTAGGTAGAGTGGTTCCATAATATTATCAGCACTTTGGTTTTATGGGGTATTTTTTGTCTCAGCTGTCTGGAGTCAGTCTGGTATCAGGGTCAGATACAGGTTTATGACAGAAGAGTTTCTGTGGATCTTCCCTGGCAGATTAGAAATGTCTCTTGGGTTTAGTCTGCCCCTCTAAGTATTCAGGTGAAGAATTCTGTACAGCAGGATGTGGTCTTCTGCTGCTCTGCACCACCAGAGCTGTGCTGATGGGAATGTCACTGGGATCTGTTTGTACGCAGGTGTGAATGGAAGGCAATGGCAGGCTTCAGGACTTGAGGTCTAAACAAAACAAATTTATAACCTGCTTAGGTTATAAATTGCATTAGTTTGTTACAGATACACATTAGGTGATTCTCCTGGGGAATTTTTTTCTCCCAAGTTTTGGCTACTTCATGATGTGCAGGTGTAAAAGAGGCCTCCAGCATCTCTTGGGTAGACCCCACTTAAAAGCTTGGTGAAAAGGAGTTCCTGCTATTTGGCATCCATCTTGACAGATACAACACAGAAATCAGAATTTGGGAGTAGAATTCCAAAACTGAATCACAGGGAAGAAGTCTCATGCTTGCTGAAGGTGCAAACCTGCATTCTTTCTACAAATAGATGAAGTACAGAAGAAAATTTTCATGCTTTTTTTGGTTTTTTTTGTTTTTTTTTGTTTGGGTTTTTTTTTTTTTTCATTTGACATGGTTTTCATAATTCTGTTTATACCTGAACCTAGCTTCTGTGTTTTCTCCTGGCAATATAAGTAACCTCTGAACCTGGGCAGATGGAGTTTCCTGTCCTGCATATTCACTCAGTCTTAATTACTAGAACTTGAAAACTTACAAACCACTACACCAACTGAATCCTCTGTATGTGACAGCAACCACGTGCTTGTTCTTCTAGAGAATGTCTGTGGGGTTTGTTTCTGGGCAGACATAGCTGGGGTCAGGAGCTGCTGTGCTTCACCCAGGAAAAGTTGTGTAAGGTTTACAGTCAGCAAACTCCCTGGCTGGGCTGAACTGAGCCCTGTGTGTGCTCAGCAAGGGACATGAGGTGAGGACAGCATCTGTGGCAGGAGCACTGGGAGCTCCTGCTCAGAAATGAACAGGGAACAGAATGCTTGAGCAGCACTTGGGCACCTGTATGAGCAGTTGCTTCATGAGTTTTGGTTGATAGGAGACAGAGAAACTTTGTATTTGGGTGCAAAACATTATTGAAGTGAGGAAAATGTAGATGTAAGACAAACTATAAAATATACAAACATGCTTATCATGAGGTACTTGAAATAAAGTATATTTTAAGGCTTCTTATTCACCTTTCTTGAAGCAGCCTTGTGTGAGCACGTTGTAGTTCACCTGGCTGCAGGTGTAGGTCATGGTTTGGTGAGCCCTGCTGAGGACATGTTCTCCAGGTAGGCTGGCCCCATTCTCACAGCACATCTTTAGCTTCTTGACAGCACTCAGCTCCCTCTGTCCCCCAGGGAAGGAGTTGGTGGCTTTCTTGGTGATTGATCTTTCCTCCTTCCCTGGATCTCAGCTGCTCTGCTCTTCCCTTGAGTTGCTGGCCAGATGCTTCTGATCTGTAGCCATGGGGCTCTGAACTGCCTGGCTCTTTGGAAAAAAAACAAACAAAAACAGTCTTTCATCTTTCCTTTCCCCTCTGGTGCCTTGCAGAATCACTTCACCCCCCTGGTTATTTTTTTTCCTACACATCTATAAAGAAATAACCCTTTCATAGGTAGGTTGGTAGCAAGTGGGATGCTGAGCTCTTGTGTATTCCCTCTGCTTTGGGAGTTTGTGGCCCAGACTAACAGCTTGGCCTTTATGTAGTGACCATCATCCCCCAGCTCTCCACATGAGCTTGCTTTTGTCATTTGGGAGGGGAGGGAGGGTCACACAGAACTGAAATTGGTTGCTTTTCTTGTGCTTTTCTATAAATGCACAGAATAAGAGTAACAGCACAATTGAAGTTCCACTTAGAAACAGCTTATTCATCGTAGGCTTTTCCAGTTACATTTTAATTTAGTCTCTCAAGCACATAACCTCTTTCTTAGTGAAGAAACTTTCTGTCAGACTTTTCTTTTTCTTCATTTTATCTTTTTTTTTTTTTTCATTCACACATATATGCATTAGAGGTGTTCGTTTGATTTATTTTATTTTCTCCTTTATGGAATCATGGGTAGTTTCATTGCAACTCATCTCTTTCTGTTTGTTTCGTATAGGGTTGGTAGTGCAGGATCATTCAGACCCCCTGTTCAGTTCATATGCCTATAAGTCCCACTACCTACTGAATGAATCAAATCGTGCTGAGTTGATGAAATTACCTATGATTCCTCCTCCTTCGTCAGCTTCCAAAAAGAAATGTGAGAAAGGTAACCAAAATAGTTTCTTTCTCTTTAATTTACTTTTGCTTTTTCTATTTTTTTCTCTCTTTAAATCAAACGAGAAATGTCTGCCTGTCAAGCACCACTTATTGCTTTCCAGTAAACTTCACTCATTGATTATTGTGAGCGTGTGTTCATGTTGTTGGCAATTTTTTTTTTAATTTTTTTTTTTTTTAATTACAAAAGGGCTTAAAATAATTGCTGTCACTAAATTCTCCTTAGTTAAAGTAAAGAGGTTAAATCATCTGGTATCTGGCCTAGGCTAGACCAGCTTCTGGGAAGCTATTTACACAGAGAGGTGAGGAGGTGGCAATTCGAGCTTGGTATTGTAGTTCAGTGCCTGCCTGGATGATGTAAAACAGCTTCTTCAATTGATTTTGATATGTGGAAGAAGAGGGGAGATGTTCTGCTGCAGATCTTGTGGGTAGCTTATGCAGAGCCTGAGAGGAGAAAGGAATTTTTATTTATTTTTCAGGTTGAATAAGGGTTGGGGGTGTGTGAAGGAGAAGGCAGACAGGTTCTGTGTCTGTGTCCATCAGTCCTCGTGTCCCAGCTCCTGCCCTGCTGCTGGCTCCTGGGGCAGAGCTGCACCCAGGAGATGCTCCCCCAGGACAGAGGCTGATTCCCCTGCTGCTGGGGGTGCCTCTCAGGATACCTGCTGTCTGTATGAAATGCTCAGATCTCTCATGCTTTATTCCATGCAGAAATTTGGTTTCCCAAGAGCGTTCAGAGCCGGTGCCCTGGTAACCAGGCTGCAGTTTGGTTACCTTGACCCGTGCTAGGTTGATGGCTTTCAGTAGTTCCTGTAATTCCTGAACACAAAAATTATTTTGAGCCCTCTGCTTAGCTTGAGCAGTATCTTACTAATGCATCCCGAGAGCAAATCTTGTTTTTTTTTTTCTTGCTTAGCACTGGAAGTTTTGCATTTGGTTTTTTTTTCTTTTTTTTTTTTTTCTTTTTTTTCTTTCTTTTTTTCTTTTTTTTTTGCATCCCTTGGCATTTTACCATCTTGGAAAACGTTTCAGTAATTTACACTGGGTCTGTATTTCCTCTGAAATAACATTTTGCAACAAAAAATAGTTCAAAAGTTAAGGTTTTATTATGGGTTTGGGGAGCTCTGGAAAATCCGTGTGGTTGGAGTTTGGTGGATTTAGCAGAGGAAATACAGTGTTGGTCATGCAGCTGATGTTGTCAGTGAATGCTTGTTGTGACATGCAGCAGTCAATTAATGCAGTGACAGTTTTGAAAGTCTATAGGTGGACAAGATTTTCTGATAAGTGAAGGTTACTTTTCACACTTCTTTTGTTATTGTGCTTTAAATATTCTCAAGTCTCTCTCAGAGTTTCCATCTGAGACACAAAAATTTGTTCATTAAAAAAAATCTATAAAAATACATGGGTGTGTATATTATGTAGTTACATATATAAAATATTCCCATATGTGTATTGTGTTAAGTCATATTTTATGAGCTGCTTTGTTTGCTGAGGGTGGCTTAGAGCTGTGCTGTGGCTCTCCAGATTTAGTACATCTGCCAAAATATAAGCCAGCCAAAACCAACTTTTGTTCCAGTAAGTGCAAACTTCAGAAATTAGTATTAACCACAGCACGAAGGTTTCCTTCATGTGCAAAAGGAACTTTTGGGATGGGGACAACTTGTGTGGTGTCTCATTCTGGTAAACTTTCCTTTTGGTGGAAGGTACACACTTATGGTTCTTTTATAATGTCCTTGGTACAGAAAAGCATTGATCAACCTATAGGCTGTGGGGGGTTTACTGCTCCCTAACTGGTTACTGGGGGATTCAGTCATGACAATGTTGATTGGAAAAGTTTTTCTTAGAAATGTGTGTGTTTGTCATTGCTCTGGCCATCACCAAAGAAACAAGCCAAAGGTTTGGGCACTGCCAAAGAAATAAACCCAAGTTTTGGCCATGGGCACTGCTGTCAGCTGCAGTGCTTCCTTGGGGAGTGGGGCTTCACCTGCCAACTTACCTCTTGTTTAAACAGGGCTCAGCTGCTTTTTGTGTATCTTTGCATTCAGGTGTCACAGCTGGCACATAAAGTGGTTGCACCACACAGGCTTTTTTAACCAACATTGTTTAGTTTGACTTGATCCCTTTCTCTGTTTTTCTGTGGGGCAAGCAGGGGTGCAGAGTGGATGATGTAAGATGAACGTCAGCTGCTCTGCAGAGGGGGAAGCAGACCCTTACTTCTATAAACCAAGCAGGGTTTCTTTGTTTAAAGGTGGCAAACTGTTGTGCTGTGAGTCCTGCCCAGCTTCCTTCCACCCCGAGTGTCTCAACATAGAAATGCCTGAGGGATGCTGGAATTGCAATGACTGTAAAGCTGGCAAGAAGCTGCGTTACAAGCAGATCGTTTGGGTCAAGCTTGGAAATTACAGGCAAGTTCACTGTGCTTGAGTTTTAATGCTTTGGGTGTTTATAATGGGCTGTAGAATTACAGGAAGATCATGCAGAGCAGCTCAGTCCTCCTAAAAAAGGACTAGAAATGCAGAGATTCATCTACTTTGTGACAGACATCAATGTCACCCTTGAAATGTGATCCTCCTGCTTTCTCCCAGCAGGGATGGGTACTTGGTTGCTACTAGTCACCTGCAGAAGCAGGTGTTTATAGGTGATCTTAGAAATCCACTTTCATGCCACATGGATTCCTAAAAGCCTTTTCCAAAATTTAAAGTAAGAACTTTCCTTGTGTTTTGTGTTGTGAAAATCCCTGGGGTTTTCAGAGGGAGCCTTGAGTGCATAAGGAAGGAGTTAATTTCTTTAAGAAGGGAAAGAAAATCCAGCTAGGCAAACTCAAAAGCTAAGGCTGTGGTTCAGGGAACTTAACAGTTGTCTTTTTTATTTCCTTTCTGCTTTTCAGGTGGTGGCCAGCAGAGATCTGCAATCCCAGGTCTGTGCCTCTCAACATACAGGGCCTCAAACATGATATCGGGGACTTCCCAGTATTTTTCTTTGGTTCACATGACTACTATTGGGTACACCAGGGCAGAGTTTTCCCTTATGTTGAAGGAGATAAAAGCTTTGCTGAGGGGCAAACTAGTATTAACAAGACCTTCAAGAAAGGTAAAATCAAACAAAGTTTATAGTGGTTTATGACAAAAATTCCACGTGTTTGTGTCTCCATCACCACTTAACCTGCATGGGTATAATGATGTGACTGGTGTTCTGTGTTCACCTAAAATTGCAAACATTGTGTAGATCTCTTGACTGCAGATAAAATATGTTTAAGTGCCTACTCATTGTGTATTGTTGTGGGCAGGTTTGGTTCTTCCACAAATTGGGAAATGTTAAGATGGAGCTTGGGCTCTGCTGCATGGCATCATTGTTCAGTATCTCGGTACCTATTGAAAAGTACCTGATGATAGATTCATGATATGCTGCAATAACTCATTTTGAGCTCATGTTTTTGTTTATATATCCTTAGCTTTTTTTAAAATATAAATTTAAATATATAGATGTATATATTTGATTACCAGCAGCTGGTGCTAATTGCTTCTATTTTGAACTCCCTTGCACAGCACTTGAAGAAGCAGCGAAGCGTTTCCAGGAGCTGAAAGCACAAAGAGAAAGCAAAGAGGCATTAGAAATTGAAAGGAATTCAAGAAAACCTCCACCTTATAAACACATTAAAGTGAGTTGGCCTCTTTTCTTTTCCTATTTTTATCATGTGCATGAGTAAGCTGTGTATATAAACCTATATTTGCAACAATTCAAGCTTAAGAAAATTCTGATAAATAATTTTACTGTTCATTCCAAGAATCTTTTCTACTGTCTTCTAGCACCATAAAGCAATCTTTTAGCAGAGTATTTGTCAAGGAGAGTTGATGGATGAAGAGCAGTTTTATCTAAGGTAGAATTCTGCTGTTTGCAGTCTGGTCTCCTGTGTCTGAGATGCACACTGAAGTACCAGGAATGCTGACTGCTCATCCTACTGCAGAATCTAGCTCTTGCCAGCAGTTCTGGACACACAGGACTTGGTGTTGGTTTTAGTTTTAGTTGTGAGAAGTCCCAGTGATGTACCTGAAACTTTGAATTCCTGAATGAGTGACTTTACTGGGGAGACTCTTGTTGCTGTGCTGCCTGGAGTCACGAGTTATAATGCTCTTTGCTTTAATCTCTGTTGTTAAATTCTCTGAACAGGCTGTGCCCCCAGGTTAGGTGGCAGTAAAAGCACAAGTATGTGTCTGCTGCTGAGCTGCAGGGTGAACTTGTGGCACACTGCTCCTCAAAAGGGTCTGGAGCAAGAACTAGATAATCATTCATTTCTTGCCCCTTTGTCAGCTGCTGACTGGCTTCAGTAAAGCTGTTCAGCCTGTGCTCGTTGGGGCATCATCCTCATCATCACTGATTCTTTTTTCCCCTTGGTTCCACAGTCCAACAAAGTGATAGGGAAGGTTCAGATCCAGGTGGCTGACCTGTCAGAGATCCCTCGCTGTAACTGCAAACCCTCGGACGAGAACCCCTGCGGGCTGGAGTCCGAGTGCCTCAACAGGATGCTGCAGTATGAGTGCCACCCCCAGGTCTGCCCTGCTGGGGAACGCTGCCAGAACCAGTGCTTCACCAAAAGGCTCTACCCTGATGCTGAAATCATCAAAACTGATCGGCGAGGATGGGGCCTCAGGACCAAGAGGAGCATTAAAAAGGTAGAGCTGCGACGGAGCCCGGCGGCGCTGGGGCATTACAGCACCCCCAGGGAAATGCTCTCTGTGGGTTGCATGGGATGTGCTGAGATTCCAGTGTAATCTGAAAATCTAGGAAAAGCAAAGAGATCCTGAATTGATCCTGTTGCCCTGAAGCACTGTGGTATTTAACTGCGTGCACAGGCAGTGTGTGGGATGATCCACTGAAGAGGTCCTGTGCTGTCCTGACCAGAGCTTTGGGCTTGTGTAACAATTGCAACTGAATTCTTTGCTTTTGTCCATTTTTATTAGACATCTACTTCTTTGATTTGTAAAATGTAGGTTACAGTCTCCAGAAAGTTGAGAAAGGGAAATACTATGTAGTGGTTTGTGACAGGCACACATAATGAAAATATTTGTCACTGTATCCACTCACCTTTGCTCAGGAGTCCATCCAGATTATTGTCTCATTGGCCTTTTCAAAGAAAGTGTGAAACTTGGCAGGATTCTGGAGGACTGGCAGATATGGTTTGTGTAGGGAATCCAAATGCCTTCGGATTTTTGAGTGGGTTTATTGCTGAGAAAACAAACACCTGCTGCACATACATCTTGCTTACTGGATGGCTGAAGTTAATGTTTTCTGTGATGATTAGAACGTGTGTTTATAGGAAATGTTTTTCTGTGCTGCTTCTTGCTGTAAGAAGCAGTAAGCATGGGTTTCTTATTTTTGTTTTGCTTTACTTTCCAGGGTGAATTTGTGAATGAGTATGTGGGAGAGTTAATTGATGAGGAAGAGTGCAGGCTGCGGATCAAACGTGCACATGAGAACAGCGTAACCAATTTTTATATGTTAACCGTAACAAAGGTAAATAATATGTCTGCTTCAGCATAAGCTTTTTATTATTGGCAGAATCAATACTCAGTGTCTGTCATGCTCCCACCTGAGTGCCAGACAGCAGACCTGTGTCTTGGGCTGTGTACTCTGTGTCCATTTCACTTCTGTCAGCACAAGTATTCAGACACTTTTGTGAACTTCACTCTGCAGGCAAAAGTTAGCACTTTCAACTAATTTTAAATGAGTATGTTTTGCTGCCTTAGCCATGGGTAGACATTTGTCAGCAAGAAACCTCTCTGTGTTTGTAAGTATTAAGTATGTCTGTGTCTTTCTCTTCAAAGGACCGGATCATAGATGCTGGCCCGAAGGGGAATTACTCTCGTTTTATGAACCATAGTTGTAATCCAAACTGTGAAACACAGAAATGGACAGTGAATGGTGACATTAGAGTTGGACTCTTTGCTCTCTGTGATATTCCTGCAGGTAAAAAGATGTATTTTGCACGTTTTACCTGATCTGTCATTTTAACTGGGTCTGTATGGTCACCTAGCTGCACTTCGTGTCTTCATGAATGGTAATGAAATGTTGTTGTCACCAGCCTGTCTTCCTTCAGTGTTTGTGTGGCTAAATTGTTTTTCTTTAATTTTTAGGAATGGAGTTAACATTTAATTATAACTTGGACTGCCTGGGCAATGGTAGGACTGAGTGTCACTGTGGAGCAGAGAACTGCAGTGGTTTCCTAGGAGTGCGTCCAAAGGTACATGGGTGAAAACTGAAGCTTTGCTTCCTACCCAGACAAGGGGAAAGAGGTTTTTTTGTTTATTTAACTTTTTACTTTGGTTTATGTAATGTTTTCCACCCTTGGAAGTCTCTAAAGGTTTTACAGCTCTTCTGTGTAGTGCTGTTGTGTCATGGGTGAAGTTAATTTACCAAACTTTTAATTCAGACACAAGTGGATGGGCATTTCTGGCTCAAACTTGTTTGAGTGGATTTAATTAAACCATATAGTTCATGGAAACAATAACCTCAAGCTGCTTAAAGTAATTTTAAGGCAGGGGGTTTATAAAGTGACTGTATGCTGTGATCTTTGTCATTGCTAGACAGCATTTGCAACAGCAAATGAAGAGAAGGTGAAGAACGCAAAGTTAAAGCAGAAGAAACGGAAAATGAAAACGGAGCAGAAGCAGATGCATGAGGACAACTGCTTCCAGTGTGGAGATGGGGGAGAGCTGGTCATGTGTGATAAAAAGGACTGTCCCAAAGCTTACCACCTCCTATGCCTTAACCTGACTCAACCACCTTTTGGTAAGAGCAATCCCATGGCATTCCTCTGGACAACTACAACACGGGGTGAGGGAGAAAGGCCGCTGCTGTCCCTGACACACACTAATTTCAGCTTCCTGTCTCTCTCCTCCCATCCCCAGGAAAGTGGGAATGTCCGTGGCATCAGTGTGACATCTGTAGCACCCCTGCAGTTTCATTCTGTGAGTTCTGCCCACACTCCTTCTGCAGAGACCACGAGAAGGGAGCCCTGGTGGCCTCGGCGCTGGACGGCCGCCTCTGCTGCTCAGCACATGACCCCAAATCTCCTGTGGCACCCGAGTACTGGAGCAAGATAAAGTGCAAATTGGAAGCACAGAATCCTGTAGAAGAAGCAGCAAAGGAGTGAATTTGGTTAAACACTAGGGAGGGGAGAAGAGGGGCAAACAGGCAATGAACCTGGAGACTGCTGTGACACATTCAGTCTTTGTCATCAGAGCCATCGTGTGTGGACTGGGAATGGGACCATTAATCTTAGCAAGCAGAAGCAGGCAGTGGTGTTCTGGTTTTTATTGTTTGATCTTTCTTTTACCCTTGAATGTGCTACAGCAGCTCTTTTAATGTTTGGAACCAGAAGCATCTTGGCCGTCAGAGAAAAACGTAGACCTTTTGACAGTGAAAAGAATATTCTGTTTAAAATATGTTCTTTGAGTGTAGAAAGCAAAACATAGCAACATATTTATTTATTTAATTTTTAAAGGGTGTTGAAGCTCTGGCTTCAGTCAGTCAGTGTGTCTCTACAAAACAGCAAAGCCAGTGTAACTTTTCTGTCTAGTTTACAATAGGAATAAATCCTCCCCACTCTGTAAGGTTTGAGATGCCATAAAGACAGATGTGGGTTTCAGACCAGGTGACCCTGAAATGCCTCAATTCCAGTACTTGTTTTCAAAGGCAGTTTGAGAAGGTAGGTTAGAGATCATGGTAGCTTTTGAATATCATTGTGAAGCTTTTCCTGTGAGAAACCAGGTGTGTGACTTCTTGGAAGTGGTTGTGACACAAGATCTGGCATGGTTTAAGGAAGGACAAAATCATGGTTCTTTGCTCAAGAGCTATAATCAGTGTTTGCAGGCGGGTGGAACATCAGAAAGAGGTTAATTGTGGTTGTTTCTTTCTCCCACCTACTTTGGAAAACCTTCCTAGTTCAGAGGGTCTGCCAGCTCAGTGATGCTCTGCAGCACACTCAGAACTGAAGCCTTCATCCTGCCCATGGGAGCTCTGCCTGGGACTCCTCTGTCAGTGGGGAGTGGTTCTGTGTTTGTTAGTTTGGAGTCTGCTCCTGTCTCCTGGCAGTTGTATCAGTGTGATTCTTATTGCTGCTTCTCAGACTCCTCTGAGCTTCAGGGGAAGTCTGGGTGTTGAAGGAATCCCATCCCTCTGCGTGTTTGTTTTGAGTGAATGCTTAGATTTGATTTTTTTTTCTTTGTTTGTTTGCTGAGAGAGCTCTTCTGATTTTAATCTTCTTTGTTGCTGGAGATAAGGGAAGTCTCAGCACTTCTCCAGTGAACAGGGTATTTTCTGTGTCTGGGCAGTGGGCCATGTCCCACCTTCAGCCTCCTGAGACCGTTCTCTCTTGGGTCTCCTCTGCTCCTCAGCAGAAGGACAGGCTCCCTCAGTCAGGCTTTGGAAGTGGCTTTGGTAGGCACCTGCTCCACATTTTTCTTTGGAAAACCTATCCTCCTCCCTCCCTGGTGTGCAGAGCCTCAGGGGACTGGTTTCCCCAGGCTGAAGGTGGTCTTTGTGACCCTCCTCCCCTGCCCCTTCATGGCTTTTTGCTAATGGGTATTGAAAATGGTCCTGAAGGAAAAGAGTCCTGATCAGGTGTTGCTGGATTCTGGCTCAGTTAAGCCTTTGAATTAAGAACCTTTTCTCTGGAAAACTGCTTAGAGAAACCTAGAGGAACATAGTGATTTCTCACTAGACTGAAAAAAATTTACCTGTGGGATTTTAGAACATGTCTTGGCATTGGCTGGTGTCCTCTTCATCCTCAAATTTATGTACAGGGGAGAAAATGTTTTGTGTGTGCAATGTTCAACTTACAGAATACACTACAGTCTCTGGAAGCAGCTTCTGTGCCACTGAACTGACCTGGCAGAACATCCCCAGGAGTCTGCAGGGTGTCAGGAGTGCAGACGTGGCCTTGGCTCAGTTTGTGGTACAGAGGGCTGGAGGGATCTACAAAGCACTTCATCTTGTGGTCCGTGCTGCAGTGAATGTCTGGAACACTACTCTTGCTTGAAAGCAGTGCTATATTTTGGTATTTTTTACTAAAAAAAAAAAAAATTACAAAAAGGATTTTATTTTTCTTAACATTTTGTGTGATAAATGTCTCTTTTTAAGCTCTTACTGGAGGTGTTTAACCTTTCCAGGATTCCAAACATGGCTCTTGCTGCAGTGTCTGTAAGGCCCCACGTGTTTACTTTATATTATTTATCAGGCTTGGTGATGTTCACATGGTTTTCTCTCCAGCAGTCTGAACACTGCAGGTGAGCTGTGTGTGAGCTCCTTCCTGCTTTGGTTTTTTTGTCATTCTGTGTCCGTGGTCACTTGTGGAGCAGAGGGCACTGGTGTGGTGGCACCAAAATACCCTGGCAGGGAGCAGGGAAGAGCCACAGACCATGGGTCACCACGGGGCACAGGAAGCTTCACAGAAGGCTTAAAAACTTGTAAAATGCTGTGAACTGAGGGCTGCTGCTACTCCTGTGCCATGCCACTTGATGTCTTGGTTAACTTTGCTTTTAAACTTCTTATAGGTGCTCCTTTTGTCCACCAAAAAAAAAAAAAAAAAAAAAAAAAAAAAAGAAGATAAATAATAGCCAACACCAGGGCTTGGACTTGAAAGGGAAAAGAGGAGATTGGTTGATAAGCTTGTACATGAACAAAATGTCTGAACTGGATTTCACACATTGGAGAAAAAGTGAATCTGTCAAAAAAACTTGAATGTTTGGAGATAAGAAAATGCCTGATTGGAATTATTGTGGTAACTGTAGGGGCTTTGCTCACTGTGCCAAACACAAAATGGTAAAGAATGCATTTCTTCAACCTTTTTTCCAGGCTGAGCAGAACAATAATGCAATTCCTTTGTAAGGAAAAGGTTTGGGTAAATGGCATCAGCAGAGGGGGTGCAGCTGCTGCTGCATCAAACCCCTGTGGGCTGTAAAACAAGTGATCTTGGGTTGTTTCATGCAGAAGCCTGGAAGAAATGGACAGAACTGTGGGTGCTTTCAGTTGAGACCTGAGATCTGAGCTGGAAATTAAATCTGCTGCTGAAGACTGTCCCTTGTTCCTGACCTGGAGTGCTCCATCACACTTTCCTCTCCCTTTTCTGTCAGTTTTGGGACAGCACTGTGCTCTGGGGAGTGCAGTGCCTGAGCTGCTCTGCAAAGTTAACAGGATTTCCTTGTTTCCTGGAGGTTTTTTTCAACCCTTTTCACCTTAGCACAGCACAGACCTTCTGCAGACCCTGGCCAAGCCCTGCAGTAGCTGATTTCCAACATGATTTTGAATACCTGGTGCAAGCATTCAGCTGTTGTAGCTTTCTGGTTCTCAGTGTAGACTTCTCCTGTCAATAGACAAATGTTGAAGGCATTTGCAGCTCAGGAAGGATAATGTTAAAGGGAATTTTGTGGGCAAATTACCTTCTCTGGTCACCAACTCTTGTCTTGGAGAATGGGTTGGAATGGAGTAAATAGGGATGGAATGTTGAATTTGGGCCTTTCTTCTGAAAAGAACATCCTGGGTCTTAATTTCAGGAGAGAATGGGAACGACACAGTTACTTGTAATTAGCAGTGAGCATAAAAATCTGTATATATTGAAACTTTACAGAACTATGTGGGTGGGGAGGGGGGTGGGAGGGGGTGTCCAGCGCTGGTACGAAGTTGTCACTTTAACATGGAAACCTCTGCCTCATTGAATTCAGGGTTTAATGTACTTGAAGCTCTGCAGTTCCTTATATGGCTTTTTTTTTTTTTTTTTAATTTATACATAACGTGATGTGCTTTTGTTCTGGGGTTTTTTTTTTTGTTGTTGTTTTGGGGTGTTTTTTTTGTATTCTACATTGAAAAAATGTCTTTGACTTCCCTGGAGTTACTTTCTGCTTTCTGTACAGTGAATTGTGGCAAACGGGAGGGTTTTTCAGAGCAGCTGTCTCAGAGGTGTGTGTGTTGAAGGGGAGGCAGCAGCCTGGGAGTGGTGCTGTCCCTTTGCTTTCAGTTCCCCATCGACTTTCCCCTTTCTCTGTGTGTAGCAAAAACATTTGCACTTACGGTACACTCCTACACTTTGGATGTGTTCACAGTGTTGTTCTGAGGAAAAAAAAAAAAAAAAGAAAAAAAAAGAAAAAAGGAAAAAAAAAAAAAAAGGAAAAAAAAGGGGGGGGAAAAAAAAGGGGGAAAAAAAAAAAAAAAAAAGTCTGTTTGCTCTTATATTCTATTCCTGAGCAGGGAGCTCAGGTCAGTGTTACCCCTGAGGGGCTCTGACTGCTCTGCAGAGGGGGGAGGTGGTGAGCTGAAAGTGTCTGCTTTGCATACGAGACTTGTGTAATTAATGTGAAATCAAAAAGGGAAATCATGTATGAATTTGCCAAAGCCATTTGTTCACCCTTCCCTCCTGGTCCCAGCTGCTGGGAGGGGGTTTGCAGAGCCAGCTGCTATCCCTGCCCCCTCCCCTCCAGCTGGGGATGGGCTCTGGGGGTCACACACCCCACCTGCACACCCCTCCCCTCCGTTTTGGGTTAGAAAGAGGCTGGATGAGCAATCCCCTTCCTGGGGGCTGTGTCTGCTGCCCCTCTCCCCCCCGGTGGTCACAGAGGGGGTCCCGGGGGTCCCGGGCTCTGAACCCCAGGTGTCTCCAGCTGCACAACCCCAATCCCTGGGGCTCCCCCAGGCTGGGGGGGGGTGACCTTGGTGGAGTTGTTACTTCCGTAGATTTTGTTTATCTGTAACAAACTTTGTAGATTCTGTGAAATGTTATTTTAAGGAAATCACTCGAGTCTTTTCATAGCAAAGCATCAATACTCACTGCAGTCGGTATCTGAAGAGTTTTGGGGGTCGGCTAGAAGCTCTTTGGCACTAAGGAAGTAGTGTTACCTTTCCCTGGGGCATTACTCTATCATGACTTGATGTTGCCACATAGACTTTGAGATCTACGATATTTTGGGGGTTTTGTTGTTTGGCCTATGTTCTCTTGCATAGTGTGAAACCTGTAAAGCTTGGTTACCCTGTACATAGCTAGCTTCTGTCAACTAGTTAGTGTACCTAGACTTGCCTGTAATATTTAGCTTCTTCCTGACTGTGTGTGATGGTAGGAACATATAATTTTTGTACATTATATTACTGAGATGTTGCCTTTTTTTATTTTACAAATACTTTGGAATTCAGATGTGTTTTTGCTTCCGTGAGGATTAATTTGAAAGGTTTTTAATGACATTCCACTGATTTGAACTTTTGCTTGAGGTTGACTTCAATAAATCGTTCTGAATGTTCCAACGACCGAAGGATTTGGGGTTGGTTTCGTCTGTTCGGGTTTTTGAGGGGTTTTAGATTTTTTTTTTTTTCCATCTGAGTCTGCCCCCCTCCCAGGGGATGTGGGGGGCGGGGGGGTCGCGGGGCTCCTCCCCGGGGGGGCGGGGGCGTTGCGGGGCGGGCGCCATGAGGCGGGCGGGCGGTGCGGCCGAGCTGGCGGGGGAGGCGGCGGTGCGGGGTCTGCTGCTGGCGGCTTGCGGGTCTGTGGGGCGGGGGGAAGGGGGCACGGCTCTTGGGGGGGGGGGGGGGGTCATGGACCCGGGACCGGGGGGTTGCTGCCCCGGTTTGGATGGGGGGGAGGGGGTACTGAGCGCCCTCTTTGGGGTTCCTGAGCCCCCTTTTGGGGATGCTGGCTCAGCTTTGAGGGGTCTTGACCCAGCTTTGAGGGGGGGGTCGTGTCCCTGTCCCTGCCAGGTGGTCTCAACCCCCCGCACTCCCAGAGTCCCCCCCCCCCAGCCGCCTCTTCCCCGCCTCCCCCACTCCCCGCATCCCGCGTTGTGCGGCTGCACCCAGCCCCAAATCCGATTTCTTTCATTTTTATTTGTGGGTTTGTTTGGTTTGGGTTTTTTTTTTTTTTTAATTCCTGCTTTTCCCCGCCCCCAGGATCATGGAGTTCCTGCCTCCCTTCCAGCGCGTTGTGCAGCCCGAGGAGCTCTGGCTCTACAAGAACCCCTACATCCCTGCGGACCGAGTCCCCACCCTGCCCATGTTTGTGAGTTGGGGCGGTTCTGCACCGCGGGGGGGTCCCTAATTCCAGGCCGGGGGGTTCCGAACCCTCCCGGAAAGCCGGGCTGCCCCCCCAGGGGCTCCTCTGGGGTAATTTATGTCATTTTCTGGGTTTCACCACCCAGGGGCGTGCTCGGGATTTTATCTGAAGTTTATAAAGCCCAACGGGGCCTTTTCTCTGTTGTTCGTCATCAATTTCACCCCCGGGTTACAAGGGCCATGAAGGATGATGGATATTTCACTGGCAGGGAACGTTTTGCTTGAAAGCAGCAAAGGTTTTAGTGTCGTTTTCCCGTGAAAATGTTTCCCCCCCCCCGGTCTCTCTGCTCTGCTGGAGGGGTTTAATTAAAACTGTCAGCAGTTGTGTCCTGGTGTCCAGAGGCTGCTCCAGCTCTTCTTCACCGACAGAATCTTCCTCTCCTTTTGTGGCAGTTCATCTCCTTTCTGTCTCCCTTACTGCTCATCCTCCTGGCCAGGGTGCTGATGGGTGCTGACCCAGCAGACACACGGGAAGGCTGCCTTGGTGAGCTCCTCATCATCACCCCAGAGACCTCCAGACCCCAGGGGTCTGCCCATGGGCTGGGGGGTCTGTCCTGATGTCGGGGTCTCACAGATGAGTCCTTTGTGCCAGGGGAATCCGGGCTGAGCTGTGCCTGGAAGCTGCAGGTTCAGGGGGGGGATGATGCTGATGTGCCCTCTCTCTGCTCTCTCCCAGGTGCCAGCCTTGCTCTCAGCCTGAACGGGGTTTTCACAAACACCCTGAAGCTCGTTGTGGGGAGGTGAGGAGCAGATTTGTTCCTTGTGCAGGGAAGGCAGGGATGTCTGCGGGGTGATAGAGCTACAGGAACAGGAGTGAGGCCAGAAGTTGGATATACTCAGCCTGGGAAGAACGTGGGTTTTTTTTTTTTCTAGCAAATATTAGATAAAACACTGGTGGGGACCTGCTGCCTCTGGGAATGGCTCAGGTGGGCTCATTCAGGGCTGTGGCAGGGAGGAGAGCTCTGGCACACGTTCAGGGAGTGGATGGGATGGTTCCCTCATTTCGCAGTGCCCAGGGGTGGGTGGGGATCTCAGCATCACCCCAGCCCCCTACACCCCCGGCTCTGTCTGCTCCCTGCCCCAGGCCACGACCCGACTTCTTCTACCGCTGCTTCCCGGACGGCAGAGCCAACGCAGAGCTGCTGTGCACGGGTGACCCCGGGGTGGTGGCCGAGGGACGAAAGAGCTTCCCCAGCGGGCATGCCTCCTGTGAGTGCCCCTTCCCCTGCAGCCCCAGAGAGCAGAGCCCAGAGCTCAGCAAAAACCCTTCTCTTCCAGTCGCCTTCGCTGGCCTCGCCTTCTCTGCCTTCTACCTGGCGGGGAAGCTGCGATGCTTCTCCCCGGGCCAGGGCAGCAGAGCTCTGCGCCTCTGCGCCTTCCTCCTCCCCCTCTTCCTCGCCACCCTCATCGCCGTGTCCCGAACCTGTGACTACAAACACCACTGGCAAGGTGGGGACAGCTGGAGGAGTCACTGGGGGGGGGGGGCAGCAGCTGGGGGGTGAGGGGAAGGTGACCCTGCTCTGTCTCTGCCCACAGACGTGCTGGTTGGCTCGGGGATGGGCTTCGTGCTCGCCTACCTCTGCTACAGGCAGTATTACCCTCCTCTGATGGACTCCATGTGCCACAAACCCTTCCTGTACAGAGCCAGCCCCCTGCCAGCACACCAGGAGCATCCTGCAGCTTCCAGCTTCCACCTGGATGTATAGGCACAGGCTCTGCAGCTCCCTCTGTGCTGGGGCAGGGGAGGTTGGGGTGAGAAATGGCTGAGGATGAACCTGGAACCTGAGCAGGTTGTGCTGCTCAGGGGTTTGTCTGGCTTCACGTAGCTGAATTTTGAGGCATTCCCCCCTCCACACTCTGCTTTGAGGCACTGGGTGTGCAAAGCCTGCAGGAGGACAGCCCCGGGTACCAAAAGTCCTGAAGCAAGAATTGGAAAAAACGTGGCTGTGGTGTGGTCCAGGAAACACCATCAGGTGTCTGCCTTCCACCCAGCAGAGCTGCCCTGGCCCTTCTCCTGGGGTGCAGGACCTGCAGGAGGGAAGGTGACCCCGGGGTGATCATCCTCAGTGTCACTGTGCCAACCCTGATTTTAGTTCATTTGCCAAATAAAGGAGGTTAATTTTTTAAATGAGCTGTGGTACTAAAAACTTGACTTCAAGGCCTGGCTTTATTCCTGGGTAAGCCGTTTCCCCTGGGGTGTTTGCAGGGGTTTCCAGACAGGAGTTTCTCTCTTGCGGCATTAATAGAGCTGTAAATTGAAACTGAAATGGTATCTGACAGCATCCCTTCAGAGAGGGTTTTTTTTCAGTTTGTTTTCTCAGGCCATGGAGGGGTGAAGTGCTGTTGAGTCCTGCAGAGCTCCATGGCAGGATTGTTGAAAGTATTAATTTGCTTCCAGTCTCCTCCTCCACAGATCTGTGTATTCTTGGTCAAGTGTTTGTAGATGCCAACAGCCAGGGAAAGGCTGCAGTGGAGCCTCTGCCACACTCAGGACCGTCAAGAAACAATCAGGATGGGCCCTGCAGCTTCAGTGTAAGGCACAGACACAGCTTGACTTTTCCCTGAATTGTGCACATGGGGATTCATGCACACACCACAGTCGTTCACTCATTTATTTTGGCTTTTACTGTAAAATACATTAAATAACATTTAAAATGTATTTAAGTTTTTATTATTATTATTATTCTTTTTTACAAAGTGCATAACTTAAAAAGCTGATCATGAGAATGCCCCAGGTTAAGACTCTTCCTGCTCCTACTCCTGTAGAAGATGCTTTAGCAATCAGTAGCTCAGGCTCTGAGCTGTCAGCTGTTCCCTGGGGGTGGGAGGGGGGGATGGAGGCTGCAAACAAAACTTTCCAAACAGTGCAAATGATGTGGAACGATGCAGGGCAAGCACACAGGCAGTGGGGAAAAGGCTCCTCAGCCCATGCAGGGTAAAAGTGGGAGGGGAAGTGGTTTGGCTCCTTCCAAAGGCTGTCACAGCAACCACCCCACACACCCAGGTCTGGCTGGAGGTGGGGGTGAAGCTTCCCCCCCTCTGCAGCCCCAGGGAGGTTGTGGGGACCCCCCTGGGCTGGGTGAGGATGCAGGAGCAGGCTGAGGGGCACAGCAACAGCTCTGGGGAGCTGTGTGCCAGGGCAGGACCCCCGGGGCAGCAGCTGGAGGAGGTGAGGATGGTTGGTGGGCACCTTCACGGGTGCTGACCCCCGGGTGCCACCTCCCAGAGCCCCCATTCTTTGCTCCTGGTGGGGCAGGGAGAAGCCAGCCAGCTCCTTCACTCCACAGGGCTGCCAGAGCTCTCTCCAGGCTGCGTGTTTAAGGCTTTTATTCCTCCTCCAAGTCACAAAGCTCTGAGTGTCCTCACTACACCAGGAGCAGTCAGACCCTCGGCACCGGGTCCCAGAGAGCTGAGCTGGAGGAGCTGCAGTGAGAGCTGGCAAGGTGGAGGGTGCAAAGTACCTGTTGCCATGGGGAGTCACAGGGCAGGTGCTGTGTCTGCTCCAGCAGAAGTGTTTTTCCTCGATGGTTTTGGTTTTTATTTTCTTTTCCCCTACCCAAAGTGGAGGAAAATCGTCCTCATCTCCAGGCAGCAGCAAGCACTGGGGAAGCAGCATGCGGGGCACAGCAGCAGAGGAGAGAGGAAGGCAGAGAAGAAATCTGGACCTTCCTGGTGAGTACTCACTTTAATTGGATCTAAGAAAGCAAAAGGAGGACGTGGCCATGGGGCAGACCCAAACCCACCCAGCCCAACCTCCTGCACCCAGGGGTTTGTTCCCATCTCCCACAGTTCATGAACTCTCCTTGTGTGCAGCAGTGCTGGTGTGCAGGGCAAGAGGAAAGAAGCCAAAAACACTGACAGACCACAGGCAAAGCACCTGACAGCGACTCCTGCCTTAGGCACGGCTGTCAGTAAGGAATATCATCCCCCAAAGGGACCCAATATCCTCCGAGGTGTCCTGGGGAATTCAGAAGGAAGGTGACTTACATCCAGCAGCCAGAGAAGCACAGGTTGGTCACTGGCCTCCTGGCAAGGGTTGATCCAGTGTGATCCCTTGTGTCTGGTAGATCTCCTTCAGAACCAGCAGAACAGTATCTTCTGACTCCCTGGGGCAGGAGGACATGGCCATTAGAGGGGGGGGACCCTCAGGACATCCCTGGCAGTGTGCAGGACCAGGCAAGAACTCCTCCAGGCTCTGTCCTCTGCCCACCCACCACGGGCAGGACCAGACCCCCATCGCTCAGGGCTTTAGCTGCTTTTAAATGGCTTTCAAACCAATGGCATTCTGCTAACACCAGAGGTGAATCTGAAGCTTACCAGTAGCAGAGATGCCCCTGAAGTGCAAATAAATACTCGTTAAAGCTCTCTATTGGCTTCTCCTGCAGCACGTAGTCGATGCGGTTCCCCCCGTTCAGCCTCCCCACGTTGATGAGGGACACCTCCTCCTTCCCTGCCACGGTTGGCTCCTCTGCCTTCAGGTCTGGAGGGATGGAGAAGAGCCAGGAGGTTCAGCTGAGGGGCAGCAGCATCCCCCTGCCCTCCCTTCCCCCTGGGAGGAGAGACAGCCTCAGTGCTGGGTCCTTCTTCCCCAGGGCTCCCTCTCAGCAAAGACAATTTCAGGAGGCAGCCAGAGCAGAGTGAGGGGCTTGGTGGGCTTATAAAGGGCTGAGACCCCCAGAGGAGGCAGATTCCCCCCCCCTCCAGCAGGCAGCAGCAGGAGGGTCACTGCACTTGGGGAGCCCCGAGCAGCTCCCAGGGCTGAGCAGGGGTTTGATGCTGGGATGGGCTCAGGATGCTGGGATGGGCTCAGGATGCCCAAGCCCCTCCTCAGGGGTGCAGGATCCCTGCCTGCCCCCTCCCCACAGTAACACCCACCCGGCTCCTTCTCTGCTGCAGCCTCCGGTTCTGGTTCGGTGCCGGTGCCGGCTGCCTCCAGGGCTGGGAGCTGGGCCCGGGTGAAGGATTGCCAGGCCACCCGCAGGGACCCCAGGAGGTTGTTCTTCAGGTCCAGGCTCATCCGGGTCAGCCCTTCTTTCAGCTCTGCCAGGCAGGAGGAGGGGGTCGGTGTGGGGCTGGGGGCTGCAGCCCAGGGATGGGGGTGGGGGGTGGGGAGAGGCTGTGTGTGCCCCCCCCTTACCCAGGTGCATCCTCTTCCTGCCCTTGTGGTGGGGCAGCAGCATGGGCTCAAATTCCAGGTCTGGGACAATCATGGGCTCGATCCTGTAAGCCACTGGGTCAAACTGTGGGGAGAAAAGGAGGAGAGTGAGGCCAGGATGGTTCCCTGGGGCAGGGGGGCTCTGGCTCGGGTACCCACAGGGTGGAAGATGTTGAAGAAGCCCTTGCAGGTGGGGAGGCTGTAGTTGGGGTTGATCCTCTTCACCCCCCGCACCGTTAGGAACATCCCGATGGGTGACCCGAAAGCAAAGAAGATGGTGGGCTTGTAGTCCAGCTGGGGGTAGTTAGCTGAGACCTGGGTGAGAGGCAGAGAGGGGCTGAGCTGAGGAGAAGAGCTGGGGGCTGGGCTGAGGGGTGCCTGGCTCCTGCTGAGCTGGGCAGTCACCTGTCCTAAGCCGATGTCCCGGTACTGGCAATTCCTCTTCTCCTCTGGGCTGTCCTGGGGCTCTGATGGGGACCCAGGGGGTGCCCCCCGTTCCCCAGGGTGCCCGGGAGCTGCTGAGCTCTGGTCCTGCAGCAAGAGAGATGGGAACCTCCTGCAGCCAGGAGCATCCCTTGTCCTCCTGGCCCAGTCCCTCCTCAGCTGACAGCACCAATGTCAGTCCCTGCCCCCCCGTGACAAGTCCTGCTGCTCTGTCACCTCCTGCCAGGCCCTGGGACAATGGGACCTCCAGCTCTGCCACCACAGACACACAGAGTGGGAGCCACGTGAGCCAGGAACAAGGAGCTCAGGGATGGCCAGGGACAAGAGCTGGTCCTGAGGGCAGTGAGGGGGGACCTGGGTGAATACCAGGTGAGCAGAAGACAAACCTGCCTCTCCCTCTTGGAGCTGATGTAGTGGAGAATCTTCATCCTTGGTCCTAAGGGGATTCCCATTTCTTTAAGGTTGTTCTCTGTGCACAAGAACTGGAAGATAAGCAACCCAGGTATTAGCAGAGGAGCAGAGGTGTGTGGGATGTTCCTGTCCTCTGTCATTCCACTCCTCAGAGGCATTTCATGGGCGAGTGACTCAGTTCCAGGAAGATGAGCAGAGGGTGGGAGGGCTGAGATGAAAAGCAGAGAAGAAGCAGAAGAGAGCAGAACAGGAGAGCTCTTACCAGTGCCTGCCCGTCCATCTTCTCCTTCTCAAAGACATCACAATATTCAGACAGCTCCAGCTCCTTCAGGATTTCTTTCACCTCCTCAATTCCCCTGCTGCTGGAGGCCAACCTGTGCCCCTGTGAGCACAGCCAGCCTGGGGTTTGCTCTCCATTTTTCTCCGGAGCCTTTTGGAGTCTCCTTTCTCCTGCAGGAATCACACCTACCTCCTTCTCCTCCTCCTCCTCCTCCTCGGGAGCAGCTTTCTGGTTGGTCAGCAGATCAAACAAAATGAGCGAGCCTGGAAAAAAGGCAGAGAGAGAGAAAGAGAGAGCATCAGCATCAGCAGCATCAGCATCTCCCCTGGACCAGCCCCGAGCTGGGGACACAGCGCTGCCCCCGGGTGAAGCCCCTCACCCAGGCTGTGCCCCGCAATGGAGACCCCCCCACTGAAGAGGGGGTTCCTCTGCAGGAAGAGGTGGTACAGACGGTTCATCTCCGAGGCCACCGTGTCCACGATGGTCTGGCAGTACGTGGAGCTGTTGTAGAAGAAGACATCCAGGATGGTGTCGTTGATGAAGTGCCGCAGGCGGTTGATGCTGGGGAGGGTGATTCGCTCCAGGTCACTGTGGGGAGGAGGAGGAGGAGGGGTGGGAACCCTTCTAAAACCCAGGGTGAAGTCAGAGAAAGGATTGCTGCCACCCCAAAGGCCAGAACGTTGTAATCCAGAGCCTCAGCTGATGCCCAGACCCCAGGCACAGCCCAGGCAGGGGGCTGCTCCGTGGGACCCCATCCCTCCTGCTCAGCCCTGAGCATCCCCTGTGCCTGCAGGGCTCAGGCAGGGGGGGCTGTGCCCTTTTGGGGGGTGGGGGGGGAGGTGGCTGTCCCCAGGGGCACTCACACATCCACGCCAGTGGAGTGGAGGGAGCTGTGCCAATTGACAGGCAGGAACTCCACCCGCCCGATCTGCTGCTGCTCCTGTGCCTTCCTGAAGTGTGCCTGCAGCATGCTGAGAGAGACGTTCCTGAAGTCATTCACTGGAAAAAGGAGAAAAAAAAACAAAAAATAAGGGCAGGGGAGGGCTCTGAGCCAGCTGCAGGGCTGCACCCACAGCAAACACTCGGTGAGGTGGGAGGCAAGATCAGGACCCAGAAGAAATCCCACCAGGGTCTTTAATCTGCTGCTGCCCTAGGACATCAAATCTTTAAATACAATATACAATTATGTATATATAAAATATATGTATGTGTACAGGTCCATATGCACATATATATACATATATTTATAACATAATGCATAATATATAATATAGATAATATACAATTTGCTGTTACACCTGCAACAAGGCTCCTTCCTGCACAGGCAGGGCTTTAACACAGCAGTCAGGGGAGGAAAGGTACTTTCAGGAGTTTAAGAAGGGTAAAAATGTGCTGTACAGCTGCAAGTGTTAGAGAGGGAATCCTAAGGGAGGAGATAACTTGGAATTATCTCTGAGAGGGAGTGGCTGGTTCCCCTCATTCCAAATGGACAGCAGGCTTGGGAATAGTTTGCTCAGAGGAGCAGAGAGAAGTACAGACTGCAGCAAAGCCCAGGTGTGTGTTATAGGAGCTAAAGACAGATTGCTGTGGAAAAAATCTCAGCTCCCTGGATGTCTACAAGCTGAGCAGCAGTGTCCCTGGGCTTGGTCTCTGCCAATGGGATGGGATGGGGTGCTCCCAGTGAACCCCCAGCCCCAGGCTGAGCAGGTGACTGATCACCTTCACACCTTTGGGCAGCTGATTGGGAAATCCCTTCTGCAGCGTGGGGAAACTTCCCTACTGTGAGCAGAACCACAGGGATGAGAAGTGGGTGCTCCAAGCCCCGCGTGGCAGGAAAACTCCACACCTACCACACTGCACGATGCTCCTGAAGCGGATGTCACAGGCGGGGCCGATGCCGTGCACCACAAACACCAAGTGATCGATCTGCAGGGGCTCTCCTGGGGACAGAGAGGAGTTTGGAACCACGGCTCCCAGGCGGGCACCCAGGGGAGGTGTCCTCCTTCTTCTTCTTCTTCTTCTCTGCTCCCCACACTTTTGAATTTGCATAGGAGCTTCCCCCCGGGATAAGGAAGGGGTTAGACAGGAGTGGTTTTGCCTGTTCTCACCATGGGGACAAGTCCCGAGGGCTGGCCAGGAGCTCAGGGACAGAGGTGACACACGGACCCGTTCCAGCAAGCCACCAACATTCAGGTGAGTGACAAACCCGTGTCCCCAGCACGGGAAGAAAACTCTGCTCCTTTGCAGACAAGAAGAGCTCAGGGGTGACCCCAGGCATAGCTGCAGCTGGGGGGCAGGAGCTGGGGGCACTCTGCCTCCTCCCCTGGGGTCTCATGGTCCCTCGTGCTCTCTGGTGCAAAGAAGGATTCTGAAAACCACTCAGTTCCTTCCAGCAGGAGATACCCGGGTGTGTGCTTCATTTACCTGGCCCTGGGGGCTCCTGCCAGCCCCTCTGAGTGAACAGGTTGGAAAAGAAACTCTATAGCTCCGGGTGGGTGGGAGAGAGGGAGGAACAAGCTCACCATTGGGGATCTCAGCAGCGATGTTTTCCACCCCTCTCTTCACAGTCCGAGGACGCCCTTGTTCTGTGGGAGTGGAGCCCCACTCATCCGAGCTGGCCACCGGCTGGTAGTGCACCATCAGCTTGGGAAGAAGAGGAGCTTCTCATCATCTGCACCCCACACCGTGGTTACACAGAGGAGAAACTCACGGGGAGGTGGGTGACACAAGGTGAGAAGCAGACTCTGGTGGCAGGGAGGGGAATGCTCTTTGGGCAGAGCTGATTTTGCAGCAGCCGTGGTGAAAAGGAACAGCACAAAGGCAGAGCACCAAGAGAGGCCCTCGGGAGGAGGGAAGGTGTTCTTCCTGTCAGCATGCCAGGCCCTCCTCACCTTTGGGTTGTGCAAGATGATGACTTCCCTGCTAGGAGACTCCAACTTCTTCTTCCACTCATCCAGGGTCACAGCAATCATGTAAGCTTCCTACAGAGCAGAACAGCTTCTGTGATCAGCTGAAGGTATTCCCAGGAACATTCAACCTCCTGGGACATTCCCCACCCATTTGAGAGCAGCTCTTATCAACACCCCTTGTGAGAGAGGCTGAAATCAGCCAGGTCAAGCAGGAGGAGCAGCAGTGTCACCTGAGTGTCACTTGTGAGAAGGTTTCTAAGCAGTCCCCACTTTAATGGCCTCATCAAGCTGCCCCATCAGTTCAGAACTGTTTGGTTTGGTACTGCAGGTTATTGTAAAGATGTATGGCTTTAAATGTGTATATATATATATATCTATCTTTCCAAAGTCTGCAGCCATTAAGAGGACAGACCACTGAAGTCTCTGACACACTCAGTGGGTCCCTGCAATGATGATTTTCCTCTTTCTGCCATTCACAACTCCCTTTGGTGAAATTATGAGCACAGTGAGGACAATCCTCACAAGGAGAGGCAAACTGGAGTTGGAACAGACAGGGTCAGGAATAAACAGAGCAAAGCTGGTAAGGGAAGGCTGCAGGCACAGGCAGAGGTGTGTGGCACCCCAAGAGCACCTGGGGAGCAGGAGGATGGCAAGAGGTCTAGCAGAGGGCAGGAGGAAGGGGAGGCCAGCCAGGCATGGCAGGCTGGGAGCCTTCAGGGTTGTGTTAATCAGCTGCAGGAACACTGTGCCAAAGCCTCTTTCAAGTTCGTGTCCTCAGGCACGGCCGCGGTGCCACTTGCCCCGTATGGAGTTTGGGACATCAGGGACAGTGAGAAACCCAGATGGATGTGTTTTACCTCCAGTTCTTCGCTGAAGGCCTCCGAGTAGGGGATGTACTTGTTGTCCTTGTCCCCCTTATAAAACCAGGTGCAGCGACGGACCTCGGCCACCTCCTCCTCCCAGTACACGGCCACACGCTGCCTCTGCCCCAGCAGCACGTCGTACCGACCCCCCGAGGTGGGGACAACCACATCTGCTTCATCTCCCCCTGCAGGGACCAAGGCCTGGGGTCAATCACACTGCCAAGCAGCACGCCAGGTCAGAGGGGTGAGGCTGGAGCACCTTCTGTGGGCAGCACCCCCACCCCCCCAGCCAGTGATGTGCTCTGTACCCACACACAGAGAACAACATCAGCATCCTGGGAGAGATGCCCCGAGTCAAACTTCCCCCAGAGGCAGCAGGGAAGATGAAGGTACTGAGCTACTACTGTCTTCCTCTCTAGTTCAGGCACGTGGACTCTTCCTGCCTCACTTAGGTGGGCAAACACGAACCTGGGAAGTGCACTGGTGAATGGTGGAGGTGCTGCTCTCCTCTGAACAGAGAACTCCACACAGATCCCAACATGGTGTTGGAGTTCTCTCTCTCAGTTCTGTTGCCTTTTGGGTCTGCCTGCTGGCCAGGCTGCCCCTGAGCACCCGGTGCCAGAGGGCCAGCAGCATGGCCACTGACACAAATCTCCGGGGAGAGGCAGGATGGGGACAACCCTGCTGAGCACCCTCCTGGCAGAGAGGCAATATTGGGCAGCATGAGGCTCAGAGCAGAGCCCAGTGCCAAGGCAGCAGCTCCAGGAGCAGGCAGGGCTCCAGGCATCCACACTGGAGTCACCTCCCCAGTGGAACTGCTGCCTTCTCCCATCCACACCAGCAGCCTGCCTTTGCAGGATGATTATATATATATATATGCTTTAGAGCCTCTATCAAGTGAATGAGGTCAGACCACTCAATGCTTCCTTATTCACGCATTTCCAGCCCTAGCAGTAGGTCCGTTGCCAAAAAAAAAAATAAAAATAAAAATAAAAAAAATCACAATTTAAAATGCCCGAAGGGAAATGTTGAGGGAGAAGCCTTGGTTGTGCCCAGGGAATTTCCCTCTGCTCTCCCTGCGCACACACCTGATGCTCTCCCTTACCAGCCCGGTCCCTCACGGGGATTTGAAGCGCAGGTAGTGGGTATTTAGCACCAAAAGGGCAATTTAAAAATAGCGCCGACGAGGGCAGAGGGGAAGCAGGGCTGGGGAGAGGAAGGGTGCGGGTTTCTCTGCGGGTTTTTTTCCGCCCTACCTGAGCAGTGAGCCTCTTCCAGCCTCTCCGAGTCCTGCGTGCTGAAGGGGACCCAGCGCTCCCGGGGGTCGTTGACCTTGCGGTAGAACCAGTGCGGAACCACCGCCTCGTACCGGTTCGCCCCCTCGGGTTCCGCTGCCTCGCCCGGGGGGGGCTGCGCCGGCGGCTGCTGCTCTCGGCTGGACATGGTGCCCGGCCCGGGGGGGCTGCCGGGGGGCTGCGCACCCCCCGACCCGCCGATCCCCTCCCAAATCGTGACCGCTGCCCCCAGATCCCCCCCGCGCCGGGGGTGGCGGAGGTCGGGGCCCGGCGGGTCAGTAACTCCCCCTCCTCCCCCTCGGGGCACACGCGTGTCCGTGGGGTGAGACCCCCCCCGCCCCGCTGCTGCTCCCGGTGCTGTCTCCGGTCCCGCTCCCCGGCCCGGCCCGGTCCCGCTCCCAGCGCAGGCCCCGCTCGGCTCCGGCAACCGCCCAGCGCGGGGCGGAGCTGCCGGAGGGGCCGGGCCGGGGCTGTCACGGGGCTGGGCCCTGCCTGACATCCCTGACATCCCTATCCCTGCCTGACATCCCTGACATCCCTATCCCTGCCTGACATCCCTGACATCCCTATCCCTGCCTGACATCCCTGACATCCCTATCCCTGCCTGACATCCCTGCCATCCCTGAAATCCCTGATTCACATCCCTGCCTTATATCCCTGCCTTATATCCCTGCCTGCAATCCTTGCCTGCCACCCCTGCCACCTCTGCCACCCCTGCCATCCCTGCCATCCCTGCCATCCCTGCCATCCCTTCCTGTCACCCCTGCCACCCCTGCCACCTCTGCCACCCCTGCCATCCCTTCCTGTCACCCCTGCCACCCCTGCCATCCCGTCCTGTCACCCCTGTGTCACCCCTGCCATCCCTTCCTGCACTCCACCCATCCTGCAGCCCCCGGGAGGGTTGCTCAGCCCTGTCCCACTGGATCTGTGCCCAAATGCCAGGGCAGGCAGGCGGTGCCGGTGCTAATTAAGATCCCGGTGTCCCAACTCTTGTCTCCAGGGGGGTCATTACCCCCCCTGAGCCGGATGTGGGTGGGCTGGGGTGCGTGGGGTGGGCACAGCACCGTCCCCTTCCTGCCGGGTGCCACCCCGGGGTGGCAGGGACGAGCCCTGGAGCACAAGGGGCTCAGCAGCAGAACCCATGGATGGCACACGGGTTTGGGAACCAGGGTGGGGGTTTTGGGAACCAGGGCACTGGTTTGGGATCCTGCTGCCCCTTTGTCCTCGGTGGAAATGGGGAAACCGATGGGCACGGGTGGGAGAAGAGTTTGGTTTCTGTAGGGACAAGATAAATACAGGGACACGTTTCTCATGTGGGGTTTGGTGGTGTGGGTGGATGCTGTGAGATAAACCAGTCACCAGGAATTGTCACCCCAGCCAGGAACTGTCACCCCAGCCAGGAATTGTCACCCCAGCCAGGAACTGTCACCCCAGCCAGGAACTGTCACCCCAGTGCTCACCTGGGTCCTGGTGAGGGCACGCTGCTGCCCAGAGGTGCTGAAATCCCCGGGTTTGCATCTGTAGAGCAAAACCTCCTCTGTGCAGCCCCAGCAGCTCCTGCCCACTCCTCTGCATCCTCCTCCTCCTCTCAGGTCTCCATCCGAGCCCTGACCCACTTTGGTTTTTGCTGAGGAGGAGATGGAGGTGGTGGGGACGGATGCGGTTGCGCCAGCGGAATTCCTGCAGGCTGTGGAAGGTAAATCCCCATCCCCCAGAGCCCAAAGGAGCATCCCATCCCATCCCATCCACCCCATCCCATCCACCCCATCCCACCCCATCCCATCCACCCCATCCCACCCCATCCCATCCCATCCCATCCAATCCACCCCATCCCATCCAATCCACCCCATCCCATCCCATCCCATCCCATCCCATCCCATCCACCCCATCCCATCCCCCTGGCTGCTCCAGGAGGCAGCAGCGTGGGTACCAGGCACGCCTGGCACAGAGCTGCCCAAATAACAAACAATCACCCCTGTCCCTTCCCTTGGGAATGTTCTTCCAGGTGTTTCTCATTGCTGGCTCACTGCCAGGTCCTTCCCAACTGCAGGGACCTGAGGAAATCCCCTGAAGGGAGAGGTTCCCTGGGCAGCCTCCCCCCTGCCTCCCTGATTTTGGCTCCTGTGCCACGCACACGCTTTGGGGTTTGCTTAGGGACAGGTGAAGGTGGCATTGTCACATTCCCACAGCAGGAAACCTTTGTCCCTGCTGGCAGTGGAGCACGGGGTGTGCTCTGTCCCAGCTGCCTCCACTCCACACTCCTCCTCACAGGGCTGGAACCTGCTCACCCCAGAGAGGAGTGGGAACAGAGTGTCCGAGCAAACAGGACACAAAAAAACACCACAAAAAGAACACAGGTTTGTTCCTGATGCAATTCTTGCCCCTGAAACAAACACAGGGGAAAAAAAGCAAAAAAAAAAAGGTCTCATCCAGCTCCACAAGCTCCAGGCTTGGGGGTTAAACCCAGGCTGCAGTTCTGCCCCTTCCCAAGGGGTTTATGAAGGGTCTGTTTGGGCAGAACTGGGGGTCCCTGTTGCCCAGGGGGGTGGTCCCTGCACCCCCCCAGCTGCCTTGGCTCGGTTGATGGGCTGATGATTTCATTTTCTCTGACTTGCACCATCTCTTGGAACAGCGAATTTCAGACTTTGGCTCCATCCTGCGTGAGGGGAATCCAAACCTTTGTGTCAACAGCCCTGCCAAGCAGAGAGCAGAGCAAACGTGGTAAGAGAGGAAGGAATGAGCTCTTTGGTAATTCCCTGGAGAGCACATGTTGCCTCTCACAGTGCTCAAGGGTCACAGGAGCTGGAACTGAGCCTGCTCAGCAGCAGCAGGACTCAGCTTTCTGACCCTGCACCCAGCATTTCTTGGTGGGTGATGGGTTTTGCTGCCCCTATTGCCTTTCAAAAAAACCTCAGTGAAGTTATTACTGCCTCATGCTCGTTCAGTGACCACGCAGCAGTCTGTTGGGGACGAATTTCAGGGCATTACAGGCAGCATTTAACAAGACTGAACTGTAAGATAGAACTAAAGGGGTAGAGACACCACAGTGCTGCTCTGGGTTCCTCTGGGAACCATCTTTTGTCACACCAAGAAACAAACCAAAGCACAGATGAATTCCTGGAGATGCTGCCTTCACCGGGGACAGAAAGGTGGAAGGTGTAACAGGGCATTTTTTGAAAGAAAAGAGACTTTGAGACATCTTAATTACAAAACAACATTTAAAAGTTGTCAGGGTTTATTATCTCGTCAGGCAGAGTAATGATTCACTTCACAGGGTGCAACCAGGTGGGCAGCTGAGCCCTCCCCATCCCCCTGCAGGGACAGTGCCAGGAGGATGGCAGTGAGCTGGGGGACAACACTTGCTGTGTGTGGCAGGAAATTTACATTTATAAAGTGGATTTTTTTACCCCCGTGACCTGGGAAGCATTTCCAGGCACTCTGCTGCTTGGGATTGCTTTGCTCCCACATTGTTCCTCTGCTCTTTCCAGTGGCTGAACCAAGATTTCCAGGCTGTGCTCCTGTGTCCAGGGGGACACCAGGGGCTGGCTCTTCGTGTTGGAGAAGGGACATCACGACAGGACATCCATCGGGGCTGGCAGTGAGCACACTCAAACCCAACCCCAGGAGGACACAGGAGGTTTCATGGCGAGGAAGCTGAAGCTGAGCATACAGGCAGTGAGTGACAAGAACAGAGTCTTGGTGTGTGGCTGCACGTTGCAGGACTGTTGTGACCACATCTGGCGAGTGTTCCAGATGTTTAAAGAACTGCAGGAGGCACCCACAGATGTGGTAACTTTGTACAGTGGTTTTCTTCCCGCTGATGCAGAGGTCCCCAGGCAGACCCCACCAGTGCTGCTGGGACACACAAACAGTCCAGTTTGCTGCTTCAGACCTCTCTTGATTTATCTGTTGCCAAGTTATTTGCTGGGTTTGGGGTTCTGGGTTGTGGGTTTTCTTTCTGATTGTTTGGTTTTGTTTTGTGTGTTAAGCTCAGGGCTTATTGCTATTCCACTGTTAATAGTGCGGAGCAGAAAGAGCTGAGATTTAACTGAACTGAAACTCTTTGGAAATTCAACAACAGGCTGGGTGTTGTGGCCGGTGTGTTTTCACAACCCCTTTCTTTCCAGTTTTTCCAGTATGGCCTGAATTCTGTGGACGGACTCTTTCCTGGCCTGCCGAACCCCTTCCTGGCCACCGGTCTCGATGGAATCCAGCTCCAGCAGCAGCTTGGTCAACATCTCCTCCAGAAGCCGGTAGGATTTATCTGTCTTTTTCCCTACAAATTCATCCACCTCTTGCTCCAGCTGCTCGGCCTCCCCCATGACGTGGAGGATTCTCTGGATCTCTGGCTGGACACCAGCTGAAGGTTGGAGCTCGGGTTTGAACCCAACCTCCCGGCTCCCTGGCGGGAGCTTCCGAGGTGCCCGCTTGTACATCTGGGGCTGAGCACTGTACTGCACCTTGGGGGGGGGGGTTGGGGGGCTGGGGGGGGGGCTGCCTTGTGGCCATTTGCTGTCCCACAGTGCTGGTGGTTGACCTCGGGGTAGTAGCTGTGTTGGTTTGTGCTTTGCTCGGCTCGGTCGTAAGCAGCATCCTGCAGTCAGGGGGGAAAAAACAAAAAGTGTCTGGAAGTGTGTGTGGGGGGATATCCTGGGACCACCCCTTATGGGAAGGCAGGGAAGCGGGGCTGGGGGAGCTGGGGAGACCCCTGGCAAGAGGCTCGTGTCTGGAGGGCAGGGCCTGAGCCACTGGCTGCTCGTTACCCGTGATCAGGGGGGATGCTGAAGAGATTCCCATTGGGATACCCTGGAGCAGACACTCATCAGTAGGTAGCCAACCTCTGAGCCCTTCCCAAAGAAGAGCAGCCCCTGCTTTGGAGACTCCTCAGTAGAGGATGACTGTGCCCAAAACACTCACAGAGGAACTCCAGAGGGGAAGGTTTCTGACAGCGTGAGCTGGACAAGGTTTGACCCACCAGGATCTGCCTGGGGACCCCTGATGTCTCCAGGACCTTTCTGAGACCACAGCTGCAGATTTGGGGTTTCTGGAGATTTGCTGGGATTTCTCTGGGGCTTTCTGTCTGCCTGTGCTGGGAGGAAGAGGCATTCCCCGGGGGCAGGGCTGTGTGATCCAGGTCTCTCACTGGTTTTACCTTGGTGTCCCAGGACAGAGCTGTGCTGCCAGCCCAGGATGGGTGGGATTCAGAGCTGAACGGGTTCCCCTGTGCCGAAGCAGCGGGCCAGGCGTAGCTCGGCTGCACCCCATAGCTGGGGTGGGGGGCCCAGGTGTCCTCGGGGGGTCTGGGCTGCGGCGTCACCCCCGGATTGCTCTCTCCATATGGAAACTGCGGGATGGGCACTCCCGGGGTCTGCCAGAAGAGAAGGGAACAGGCCTTACCCCTGGGGTCACCCCGGGCAGCCCCGGGAGCAGCTGCAGCATCGGGTTGCCCGGTTCCCCCTTTCCTAGCCCACAAGGCTCTGAGCCTCCGGGGGTGACCACCAAAACCTCCTGCACCCCCATCGGGGCTGGGGAGGGGGTGGCTGCTGCCCCATCTCTTACCTGAGGTGGGGAGTAGCCAGGAACCTGCTGCCTGCGGAGCGAGGAGCCTTCGCTGGGGCAGTCCTGGGGGGGGGCGTAGCTCCAGGGGGGGGTGGGTGAGGGGGGTCGGTACATGGTCGTGGAGTCGGTGGGGTAGGGGGTCCGTGGGGGTCCGGAGCAGTAGTACCCCCGTGCCTGTGTCAGGCTGGGGTAGTGTGGGGCAGCGCTGGGGGCTGGGGGGTAGGGGGGGCTGTAGGCTCCGTTTGTGTAAGGAGAATCCATTGCCTGGGGAGAGGGAAGAGAGGAGGAAAGGTGATGGAGCACAGGCACAGCTCCAGCCCCTGGGAAAGGACTGACCCTCCCTGCAGCCTGGAACCCGGGGAGGGGGGTGTCCCCATGCTGATTTACCCCGGTTTGGGATTTTTCCTGCTGTGATGTGGCTCAGGGGGGTGGGAACTGTCGCTGGATGAGAAGGGGACACTGCAGAGGAATAGGTTTGTCCAGAGGGTGGGAAGAGAGGAGGGAGCCACTGAGCTTAACCCTGGTGGGCTCCTGGCAGTGAGGAGCTCAGGGGAGGTGCAGCCACAGCAGTGTGGGCAGGGACTGGGGGATGAGAAACACTCCAGGAAAGTTAATTTCCCCTCTCAGTCTGCAAACAGAAAGGATGCAAGCAGACAAGATGGACCAGTTCTGAGGCCCGAGGAGCAGGGATCACCCAGCCACAGGCTCTGCTGCCTTTGAGAACTTCTCCTACCAAAGATCTGCATGTCCAGGACATTGGTGAGAATTTATCCCCACATTAATCCATGGGTACAGAAACAAGAGCTTCCCTCTAAGCACTGAGGTGACAATTAAACATTAGGATTTCAGGAGGACTCCCTGCAGCTCTGGGCAGGTTTGGTTGTTGTTTTTTTTTTTGCCTGCAAGCTGTGTGACAGAGCAGAGATGGTATCACCTGAATGCTGCTTTTTATGAAAGAACCGGATCATCCCATGGGATTAAACCAAACCACAGTTATGTCTGGACAGCAGGCAGCCTCTTTGGAGAGGGTAAAGCCTTTCCCTTTACACAGGATTTGTGCAACGGCCCCTAAAAAAAAGCTATTCCTGCAATAAAACCAATAAATAATAGATGTGGGAAGAGCAAATCATGGGATCAGGCACAGGGGGACTGCTGACACTTTGCTGCCTGCTCTGTCCCAAGCTGGTGGGCTCGGTGGTGGCAATGCCACCTGGAAAGGAGGGGTCAGGTCCTTGTGGAATGGTTTGGGTGGGAAGGGACCTTCAAGCTCACCCAGTGCCACCCCTGCCAGGGACAGGGACCCCTCCCACCAGCCCAGGGTGCTCCAAACCCCATCCAACCTGGAGCCTTCAGCACTGCCAGGGATGGGGCAGCCACAGCTTCTCTGGGCAACCGGACGGACCAGGACATGGACCAGGACTCATCCTGCCTGGTGCTGCCCCATTCCCACCACTCATCCCGGCAGAGAAGGCCCCGGGAAGGCGGGGATGTCCCTGGAAACCTCGTTATTAAAGCACATGCCCCAGAAATGTCACCTTGAACGGGAGGGGACGGAAAAGGGGGAAGGGGGGGATGCGGGATTGTAACGCACACCGATCCTTCGGGGAATCGAGCTACGGGGGCTGAGGAAAAGGAATAAACGGGACCCTCGGGGGTGGGGGATGAGCCCACGGGCACCGCGGTGCGGCTCGGGGGTCCGGATGCTCCCCTCGGGTCCGGGTGTTCCGCGGGGGGACCGGGGGGTGACCCGCTCCGCCACATCCCTCCTCCCGCTGCTGCCCTGTGGGATGCGGATCCCGGTCCCGGTTGGGGCAGAGACACAGGGGGCTGAGACCCGAAGGGACGGAACCGGGAGCTGGGACGGAACCGGGAGCTGAGACCCGAAGGGACGGAACCGGGAGCTGGGACGGAACCGGGAGCTGAGACCCGAAGGGACGGAACCCGTGACTGCTGCCCCCGGCCCGGCCGCCCCGGTACCGAGCAGCGGGCGGTCTGCAGGCACCTCGGGTGGGTTTAAATCCCGGATCCGCTGCCGCCGCCTCCCCCCCGCCGCCCCCGGGGTTACCTGCGGGGCCGCGGGCGGGCGGAAGGACCCGGGGGGCCGCACCGGGCCCGGATCAGCGCAGCGGCCGCAGGGCTGCATGGCCGCCGGGCCCCGCCCCCTCACCCCGGTTCCGCCAATCAGCGGCCGGGGCCCCGCCGGTTCCAGCCAATGGGATCCCGCCCTGCGCGCACGAGCGGCGCGGGTTTAAAGGGGGCCCCGCCCGGCGGTCCCGGCCCATGGCGGAGTTTCCGCTGCGGGCGGCACCACCATGAACTACATGCCCGGTACCGCCAGCCTCATCCAGGACATCGACAGTGAGTGCGGGGACCGGGCCGGCTCGGTTCGGTTCGGTTCTCCCTGTCAAGGCCGCATGGCGCACCGCGTCCCCGCCGCCACCGTCCCCCGGAGTCCCTGCCCCCCACCCCCCCCCATCCCCAGCCCCGTGGGGGCGGACGGGACCCCCGCCTTCCCCCGCGGGACCCCCCGGGCCCCCTCTGCTTTCCCCCGTGGGAGGTCAGAACCCCCCTCCCGTGGGGTGGTTGGACCCCCCCGTTCTCCGTGGGTTCTGATCCCCCCGTGGGGCGGTCGGACCTTGAGTTCCTGTGGTGCTGTTCCCCGTGGGACCCCCGAGTTCCCTGTGGAGGCTCAGCCCCCCTCTTTTCCCCTGGGTGCTGCCCCCCGTGGGCACCGCTCCCGTGTCCTGGCTCCCCGTGGCCCTGCCGGAGCCGCTTGGCCCCTTCCTGCTTTCCCCGCGCTGTATTTTGGGGCTGGGGGTGCGTTAGTGCCCACGCGTGGCCCTGGCTGACCCCTTCTCCCGCAGAGAAGCACCTGGTCCTGCTGCGGGACGGCCGAACCCTCATCGGGTACCTGCGCAGCATCGATCAGTTCGGTACGGGGGGCTCCGGGGGTCTCGGGGGGGCTGCGGGAGGCTGAGTCCCGGCTCTGGATGTGCCCCTGTGCAGGGGCTGCCGAGGAGGAGGAGGAGGAGGGGGGGGAAGCCCTGTGGTGCCCATGGCATGGGGAGGGGGATGCCCCATCTCCCCACTGGTGCCTTTGGCAATGCTGAGGGAGTTTGGGTTGGGTGAAAGTTCCCCGGTTCCTTCAGCACCTTGGTACTGTTTGGTTTTGTTTTTTCCAGCTAGAAACATGAGTTTTAAATTAAATCAGTTCAGTTCTGTGCAGCAGCGTGGTGGCAGGTGGTGTTTTTTTTTTTTTCCTGAGTGTGTTTGTGTTGTGGATTAAACTCTTGCCTGTTCCCCTCGGGCCTGGTTGAGTTATCCCAGCTTAGGGTGTTGCTCCTCCTTGCCTCTGGCACCCACTTTTGGGGCAGAAATAGCCCAGGAGATTTATGCTCCAACAATATCATTATCTTCTCTGCCATCACCAGCCTGGGGTGGCCCAGGCTCCGTGTCCTGGGCTGTGTCTCAGTGTCACCTGCTGCCATCCCTGCTCTGGGTTTTCTGGGATGAGAGAAAACAGGCAGGAAACACCTCCAGACAGGGCTGATGATCTCTCTCCTTCAATCACTGCAGCAAACCTGGTGTTGCACCAGACTGTGGAGCGCATCCACGTGGGCAAGAAGTATGGGGACATCCCCCGAGGCATCTTTGTTGTGAGAGGAGAGAACGTTGTTCTTCTGGGGGAAATAGTAAGTAATGCCCTGCCTGTGCCCTGCCTGCTGGCTCAGCACCAGGGGACACCATCCTGAGTGGGCTGGTGCTGTCTCACTTGCTGTTTGCATCAGCCCAGTTGCTCCCTAGGAGCCCCCTCCCATGAAGAGGTATCCTGGGGGTCCCCTGCCTTCCCTGGGGGTCCCTGCCCACCTCTCCACCTGGTTTTGGGTGCCTCCAGCACCCCTGTTTTGCATCACCCTGTGGGGCTTGTGGAAGGTGGGTGGGCACAGGCTCACTGTGGTCTCTGTCCTGCACATACAAATCCCTGAGCCCCTGAGAGCCCAAGTGTTCACAGGACCAAGTCCTCAAGCTGCACAGACCCTGTCTCTGGCCTCAGGAACTCCTCTGCTCCATGGACTTTGTCAGGAGTGATGGGGAACATCATCCATGGGGCAGCAGTGACCCAGCAGCAGGACCTGGTAGCAGCTCTGGGATGTCCCAAACAGAGGAGAGGGCTCAGGGGAGGCACGAGTCTGAATCCTGACAGTGTTTGTCCCTTCCAGCCTGGCAATGCCCTGACTGATGAGATGGGCTCAGCAGAGGTGATCTGAGTCCAGCTCTGAGCTGTGCCTGGAGCCTCCATCCCCCGTGGGGCAGAGCTGTGTGTCCCAGCTGCCTCGTGGTGCTGAGGGGTCCCTTTCTCTTTCAGGATCTGGAGAAGGAGAGTGATACCCCCCTGCAGCAGGTGTCCATCGAGGAGATCCTGGAGGAGCAGCGTGTGGAGCAGCAGGCCAAGCAGGAGTCAGAGAAGCTGAAGGTGCAGGCACTGAAGGAACGGGGCCTCTCCGTGCCCCGGGCAGACACCCTGGACGAGTATTAGGGGTGCTGCCCCTGGGACCCTTCCTCCATGGCAGAGCCAGGGGTGCTCTGTGAGCCGCCAGTGCCCGGGCAGGTCTCTTGGGAAAGGCGGTTTTGATTTTCAGATGGTGTTTTCTGTGGCACAGGTAACTGTAGAGCAAATGCTGCCTTTGGTTCCTCCTGGTGGAGAAGGAGGAGAGGAGGTGTTGGGCTGTCCTCAGAGGCAGCCAGGAGTGCTGGGGAGCAGGAGTCTTTGTGTTCAGGAGGTGAATCCCGGGGGGGGTCCTTCGGGGTTTTTTTGCTTTTTTTTTTTTTTTTTTCCTCCTCCCGTGACTCTGGGTGAGAGTTTTCCTTGACGTGTAAATAAATCCTTGATCTCAGCAATGATGGTTTTGCCTGTGTTTGACATCTCTTCCTCACCCCCCTTGTGCAGGAGGGGAAAGGGGACCCTTGGTCCTGCCACCAAAACAACAAAAAGCTTAAGGACGTGGTGAGACCCCTCCCTGGGTCCCCCCTGCACCCCAATAAGGGCAGCTGGGTCCCCCCAGCCCAGCTGTGGCTGCTCTGCTGCAGCTCAGCTCAGCTCATCCACTGATCAAGAGCAGCCACAGCTGGGCTGGCCCAGGGCTACTGGCCACACCTGGGTGACCAGTAGCCACTCTCAGGGTCTCCGCAGTGCTTTGGAGGAAAGCCACGGCAGGTAGGAGAGTGCTTTGTGCCTGAGGCTGTTTTGGGGTGCACCCCCGGGGGCAGGCACTGTGGGGCTGTCCTGACAAAACCTCCTTGGTTCCTTCCCCTGGGAAAGTGCCTGGGATTTGGGGGGGTCCCCCCACTGGTGGGTTTCTTTGCCCAAGGGGCTCGTTTTGTTGCAGAATGAGCCCAGCCCCATAGGGAGGGGTCTGGCTGCAGCATTTTGGGGCAGCAAACAGGCTGGGGTGCCCCCAAAATGCCTCACACTGTGGGCTTTGTGTTTTTTGGGGAGAAAACATCTCCCTGGTTGTGTTTGCCTGTGGGGGATCTTGTGAGCCCGGTGGTAGAACGGGGGGGAGCAAGGAAATGGGATTTCTTGCTTTAACAAAATAATAAAAAACCACAACCAGAAGGTTTTAGGGGGCTGGGGGGGCTTCTGCATGGGCAGGAAACTCCTTTTCAGTTCTCTGGCTCTGCAGCCCCTGGTGCTGGAGGTGTGCGGGGGGGGGGGGGGGGGGGAGGGGGGGGAAACTTTGGGACCCCCTGATTCGGGTGGGATGGCCCCCCCCCCCTCCCTGTGGGCCTGGGGTCTCATTCTGAGGAGGAGGAGGAGGAGGAAGGCTGCTGTGCCTGCTGCTGGGGGTCCAGGGCTGCTGCCCCCACCCCGAGGGGGGTGCAAGGAGCTCGTGCGCCCCGAACCCCAAACCGCGGAGGGGGGGAACCCCTGCGGTGGGGCCGGGGCTGCCTCTTACATAATCCCGTGACGCCAGGGGGCGGCCCGTGACGTCACGGCGGTGACGCAGTCCCGGAGGCGGCGGGAGGTGCCGGGACCGCCCCGGGCCGGGGCAGCAGCGTGCGGGGTATGGTGTGCGGGACGGGGGGGCTGCACCGCCACCCGCCCCCCCCCCCCCCCCCCTCCCCGCACCATGGAGCTGGAGAACATCGTGGCCAACACCGTCCTGCTGAAGGCCCGCGAAGGTACCGCGTGTGTGTCCCCCCCCCCCGGTCCCGAGTGGCATCGGGGACCCCGTCGCCATCCCGGTCCCGTTCCCACACCGCATCCTGGCTCCCACACACACCCCCTGCACCCCACTCCCATTGGGGGCACCCCACGCGTCCCCGGGACCCCTCTGTCCGGGGTGGGCTCATCCCGGTTGGCATCGCGGAGCCCCCCCGAGGGGACAGCTGCCCCGGCGCTGCAGGACCCGTCTGTCCGTTTGTCTGTCTGTCCGTCTGTCCCAACCCCCCCGGGGACCCGTGGGCACGGGGCAGAGCACTGCAAAAGTGCTTCAGGTGCCGTGTCCCTGAGCAGTTTGTGTGTTGAGACCCCCTGGGTGCAGGGGGTGGGTGGGCCAAGAGCTGCTCTGTCCGTCCGTCCGTCCGTCTGTCTGTCCGTCTGTCTGTCCGTCTGTCTGTCTGTCTGTCCCTGCCCGCAGGACGTGTCCGGACTCTCCGGAACAAAAACTTTCCCGGTGCCGGGAGGGTTCGGTGCAGGCCTGAGCCAAATGCCCGGAATAAACACAGGAACTGGGGGGCTCCTGGGGCTCTGGGTGCCCTGGTTGGAGCCAGGGTGAGGCTTTGGGGGTGGGCAGGGGTCTGTGCCCCCCTAGAGCGGGGCTTTGCAGGGGCTCCCGGGGCGTGCGGGCGCCTTTGTTTGCTTTTGGTTTCCTTTGGAAAACCGGCAGCCTCAGCACTAAACCTTGGTGACCCAAAAGCAAACGGCCCCAAAAGCCACCGGGCGAGGGGGGGCACCTTGGAGCCCAGCCCCTTGGTTATTTTTTTGTAAATCCCTCGCTTCTAAAGTTTCCCTTGAGCCTCGCTGCAGGGGATGCTGTGGGAAGGGTTGGTGTGCAGGGGGCTGGAGAGGTGCCCGTGCTGGGAGGGTGAAGTTTGGCACTGGGAGCAACTGGGCAGTGTCCTGGCTCGGGGCTGGACCCTCCTTCTGTCCCGTGGGGTGCCCCATGGCCACCCGTGGGAGCAGGGACCTCATCCAGACTGGAGAAGAGGTTTTGGCCTGGGGAGTGAGGGGGACTCAACCCTAAAGGGGTTAAATGTCCCTGTGCCAGAGGTGCCAGGAGCTGGGAAGTGGGACGAGGTCCCTCCCAGGTGGCCACTTCCCTCCCTGGTGGGGTGGGGACAACCAGAGCCACCCCAGTGGAAGCTGAGACCCCGCTGGGGGTCCCCATGCTTGGGGGTTGTGGGCTGGCATCATGCTGGGAGTTGTGGGGGGCTGAGTGGGGTCCAGCCCTGGCACAGCCATCGCTGCTGTTGGGGTCTCTGTGGTTTGGGGGCTCCCTGAGCTGCTGCTGCCCCCCTCTGCCCCCTCCTCATCTCCAGGGGGGTCTCAGGAGGCAGAGGCTGGGGTCCTGCTGGCAGGAGGGAGGTGGGGATTAGGAAGCCAGATGTTTAGGGGAGGGAGCAGTGCTGGTGGGGTTTGGGGTGGAAAGCTGCACCCACAGGCTTGGCTGCCCCCACCACTTGGTGATGCTGGGGGGCAGGGGGGGTCCCATCCCTGCTGGAGCTGTGGTCCAGGCAGGGATCCCCAGGGTTGTTGGGGACAAGGGGTCCCCTCGGGGGTCTGAGTCCTCTCCAGGGTGTCTTTTCCTACATGGCTTTAGAGCTGCCCAAAACCCCAGTGCTGGGGGGCAGTGTGTGGGTGATGGGTGGTGGTGGGATGGGGGGGAACCCCCGAAAGGGGGCTGGGCAGGTTCTGCCTCCCCATTCCCCCATCCCTGACCTCTCTCTCCCTCTCCCCCGGCTGCAGGAGGTGGCGGCAAAAGGAAAGGCAGGAGCAAGAAGTGGAGGGAGATCCTGCGGTTCCCCCACATCAGCCAATGCCAGGAGCTGCGGAACGGCTTGGGTGAGCCCGGGGACGGCACCGGGAAGCGGCACCGGGAAGAGGCACCGGGAAGCGGCTCCGGGAAGCGGCACCGGGAAGCGGCTCCGGGAAGCGGCACCGGGAAGCGGCTCCGGGAAGCGGCACCGCGCTGGGGCCAGGGGGAGCTGTGCTCGGGAGGTCCCTGTCAGGTCCCAGGAGATGTCCCACCTTTCCCTTTGCAGAGCAGGATTACAGCAGCCTGTGCCAGAGGCAGCCCCTCGGCCGCCTGCTCTTCCGGCAGTTTTGCCAAACGCGCCCGGAGCTCCTGCGCTGCATCCGCTTCCTGGACGCCGTGGTGAGGGAGGGATCCCGGGATGAGACGGGGGACCCGGTCCCGGGATGGGGATGCTGGGGGAGGGGGTGTCTGGTGTGAGTCCCCCGGCAGGTTCTGAGCGGGTACCCCCCGCCCAGGGGGGCTGTGGGGGAGGCAGGGACCACCCCACCCCGATTTCTCAGGGGATGGGACTCAGCATCCCAGCAAAATGCAGCTGGGAACCCATCAGTGCCAGGTTTAGCTTGGCACTGGGAGAGCTCAGGTGCTGGCAGCTGGGAAGCACCAGCCTTGTAAACCCAGGGCACAATGGGGCTTTCCTGGGGGTCTTTAGGGTGTGCAGGGACCCCACAGCTCGGGGGAATATGGGCTGGGAGAATTGCCTCTGCCTGTGCTCGTCCAGCTCCTGCAGGATGTTTCTTTTCCCCATTTTTAATAACTTTTAATAACTCAGCACAGGTGTGGGGGGCTCGGTGGGGGGCAGGGGGCAGAGCCCTGCTGGTGGCCCTGCCTGCAGCACCCTCCTCTCCCCACACACCTCAGGGGGACTACGAGCTCTCCCCAGATGAGAAGCGGAAGGAGATGGGGGAGGAGATCATCCGCCAGTTCCTCCAGCAGGAGGTGAGTCCTGGGGGGCTTTACCCACCCACCACCCCCCCTGGGCTGGAGCAAGGTGGGACAAGGATGGGATGGGAGCAGGGGGTCCCTCGCTGGCCGCTGAGCTGTGTCCCTGCTCTCTGGTTATCCTGGTGGTCCCCGTGCCCAGCAGGGCTGGGGGGTGGGATGGGGATGGGATTTGGGTGGGATTTGGGTGGGATTTGGGTGGGATGCAGGTGGGATGCAGGTGGGATGTGGGGGTGGGATGTGGGTGGGATGTGGGGGTGATGCTCCCTCTGCTCCCCCTGGCAGTCCCCAGATTTCCTGCCTGAGGTTGGGCAGCCCCACGCCAGCCGCTTCCTGCAGGACCTGCAGCAGGGCCCCTGCAAGGATCTCTTCAGCAGCTGCCTGCAGTGAGTGTTCTACCCGGGGAAGGGCATCGGGGAGTTTGTGGGTGCCTGGGGGGGGGGGGCTGCAGGGGATGCCCACCCTCCCTTCTGCCCCCCAGGCTCCTCCATGAGTACCTGAGCAGGGAGCCCTTTGCTGACTACCGGGACAGCATGTATTTCGATCGGTTCCTGCAGTGGAAGTACTTGGAGAGGTGAGCGAAGAGGTCTGGGGGGGGGCAGGGGATTTTGGGGGGTATCTGGCTGGTCTGATGTGCCCCTGGGCTGTGTTTCCAGGCAGTCTGTCACCAAGGACACGTTTCGGCAGTACCGGATCCTGGGCAAGGGTGGTTTTGGAGAGGTACGGCCATGGGGAGAGGAGGGGGGCAATGGTGGGTTTGGGGAAGGAGGGGGGGGGGGGGCTCACCCCACTTCCATCTCCCCTTCTCGCCCTCCCCCTCCAGGTGTGTGCCTGCCAGGTCAGGGCCACGCCTGTAAGAAGCTGGAGAAGAAGCGGATCAAGAAGCGGAAAGGGGAGGCCATGGCCCTGAACGAGAAGCAGATCCTGGAGAAGGTCAACAGCCGCTTCGTGGTGTGTGCCGGGGGGTCCTGGGAGGGGGTCCCGGGGGGCACGGGGGGGTCTGGGGCCGGTGCTGATGTGGGGAGGGGGTGTGTGTGTGTGTGCAGGTGAGCCTGGCCTACGCCTACGAGACAAAGGACGCGCTCTGCCTGGTGCTGACGATGATGAACGGGGGGGACCTCAAGTTCCACATCTACAACATGGGCACCCCCGGCTTCGAGGACGAGCGCGCGGCCTTCTACGCGGCTGAGATCTGCTGTGGGCTCCAGCACCTGCACCAGGAGGGCATCGTCTACCGGTCAGAGGGGTGGGGGGTCACGGGGGGATGGCTGGGTGAGACCCCCTCCCTGCTGAGCCCCTCTGCCCTTGCAGGGACCTGAAGCCGGAGAACATCCTGCTGGATGATGATGGTGAGGAGGGAGCAGGTCGGGCTCTGCCCCTGGCTTTGGGGATGGGTCTCAAGCTGAGTTTTGGGGAGGTTGGGCAGGGATTTAAGGTGGCTCTTCCCTGGGATGCTGCTCTCCGTGCAGGGGCACCTTCCCTGGGGTGATGCCCTCAACCCCCTCCCTGCCCCAGGCCACATCAGGATCTCTGACCTGGGGCTGGCCATCAAGATCCCCGAGGGTGAGACCATCCGTGGCCGCGTGGGCACCGTTGGCTACATGGGTGAGCAGGGGGGGGTTGGGGGCTGCACTGGGTGGGCTGGCCCTGGGGAGGGTCCTGTGTCCCCCCCCAACACTGATGGGTCTGGGGTGGTGCCTCGCAGCCCCGGAGGTGATCAACAACGAGCGCTACAGCTTCAGCCCTGACTGGTGGGGTCTGGGCTGCCTGGTGTACGAGATGATCGAGGGGCAGTCGCCCTTCCGTGCCCGCAAGGAACGGGTGAAGAGGGAGGAGGTGGAGAAGAGGGTGCAGGAGGAGCAGGAGCCCTACTCAGACAAGTTCAGTGAGGATGCTCGGGGCATCTGCCAGATGGTGAGCTGAGGAGGGACTGCTCCTCCCTGGGGTGGGGGGGTCGGGGGGCACCAGGCTGGCTTTGTCCCCACCGTTGTGACCACTTGTCCCCCTGCCCAGCTCCTGGCCAAGAACCCCAAGCAGCGTTTGGGCTGTGGGGCCGAGGGGGCAGCCGAGGTGAAGAGCCACCCCTTCTTCAGAACCATCAACTTCAAACGCCTGGAGGCTGGCATCATGACCCCCTCCTTCGTGCCAGACGTGAGGACAGGGCAGGGGTGGGCACTCATAGGGGGGTGGAGGGTGGGAGGTGAGCCCTGATCTGCCCCCCACCACCCCCCTCCAACAGCTCTGTCTCCCACAGCCCCGGGCAGTTTATTGCAAGGATGTTCTGGACATTGAGCAGTTCTCCACGGTGAAAGGTGTCAACCTGGACCAGACCGACAACGATTTCTACGCCAAGTTCGCCACCGGCAGCGTCCCCATCCCCTGGCAGAACGAGGTACGGGGGGGTCCTGCCCTGCTGCACAACCCCTGGGGGCTGCCCCTGCCCACCCCTGCCTCACCCAAACCCCTCCAGATGATTGAGACCGAGTGCTTCAAGGACCTCAACGTGTTTGGACCCAGCGGAACCCGCTCCCCAGACCTGGACTGGCAGCACCTGCCCGAGCCCCCCAAGCGCAGCCTCCTGCAGAGGCTCTTCCGACGCCAGGTAAGAGGTGGGGATTATTGGCTTTTTTTGTTTGTTTGGTTTTGGTTTTGGGGTTTTTTTAGAGGTGGGGAGGATGCTCCAAGACCCCCCTGTCTCACCATCTGTCTGTCTGTCCCTCACAGCCAACTGACTGCACCCCTGGCACCACCATCCACCCCCTGCACCCGACTGCCGTGAACTCCCACCCACCCACAGCCACCTCTGCCCCCCCGGATCCCTCCTGACCTCTTCTGCCTTCCCTGGGGCAGCCCCCAGCCCCCCCTGTGCCCTCTCAGGGTTATCCCAGACTGGGGCTGGGGTCTCTGGGGATGCTGGTGCAGATGGATGTGGGTGATGAGCCTGGCAGCTCCCTGGTCCCCTTTCCCCAAGCCCCACTGAGTGTTCAGCCCATTCTTGGGGGGGGGGGGGGCTGTTCCTGCTGTGGGACCACCCCCCTACACCCCCCTGGCTGCTGCCAGGGGAAGGGGCCAGGGCAGGGACCTGTTTTTGCTGTGTTTGCACCCATTATCTTATCTCCTGCTCAGTGTCTGACCTCTGCAGGCCCAGGGGGGGGGGCTGTGGGTTTATCTCTGCTCTCCAAATAGAAACAAAAGCAGCCTTGGAGTGGGGGTGTCCCGGCCCCCCCGACCCCACTGCGGGGTCCTCACGGGGGGAGGGATGAGGTCACCCCAACAGAGCCCCCCTCCCCGAGGGGGACACAGCCTCTCCCCTCTTGTTCCAGCCAGCACGAGGTGATTTGGGCTCAGAAAAGGGAATTTTTTCCAAAGTGGCTGAGGGAAGGGGAGGTGGGGGAAGGTGAGGGGGTTCCCTCTGCCCCTCGGGACAGCTCAGGGCAATTTTGGGGGGCTGGTGCTGGGGGGCACAGTGTTTGTGAGGGGCTGCATGGGTGGGTGGGTGTGCAGGGGGCTGGGGGGATGGTGCTGCAGGTGCCTGGACCCCCCTTGCCCCCCCGGTGCTGGTGGCCCCAGTGAATCTCTGCTTCCAATGCCTTTGGTTTACATTTGACTCAGTTTTTGTACATTTGTGAACAGTTGTCAATATTTGTACGTTGAGCACCTGGATGTACATTTTTGAGCTAAAAAGCTGCCAACGGAGCTGCCTGGTGACTTGACGTGGAGGTGTGGGGGGAGGTTTGGTTTTTTTTGGGCAGGGTGAGCTTTTTGGGCTCTTTTGCCTCCCCCAGCATTTTTTCTCCCTCCTGCACCCCACGGGATGTGGGTGGGAGGGTGCTGGGTGCCCGTCCCTGAGGGGTGGGGGATGTGGTGCATTCCTGGGTGTCCCCTCTCTGGCAGGGGGGACCACACACCCCCCGGCACCCCCAGCTTTGGGGGGTTCCACTGTCCAGACCAGCTGTGTCCCCTCCTGCCCTGTGCCTGAGGTAGGTGCTGAGACCCCAGCCCCATCCCTGGGGCCACATTCTGCTGCTCCCATCCCAGAGCTGCTGTCCCTTCTCCCCCAGCTTGGGGGGCACATCCCTGGTGACAACGTTGGACCCCGAGGGACACCCCGAGGAGGTGCTGAGGTCACGTCAGGAGCTGGTGAGGGTTCAGGGGGGTGGTGTTTGGGGGGGGGGGGGTGTCCCCAATTAACCAGACCCTCCTGAGGGTCCCGGGGGCTTTTTTGGTGCAGCATCCTGCAGGCTGCGGGTGTGACTGTCCCCGTGTCCCCTCTGAGGGGCACAGAGGGGCTCAGCCCCCCCTCCCCCAGCTCTGCCCTGGGGCTGTTTTGCTTCTGCTCACCAATGTCCTTGTGCTGAGACCTTGTGCCCAGCACCAGCTGCTCCCTCTGGGATAACAACTCCCTGGATCCCAGCTGAGGCTCTGGCTGCTCTGTCCCCAGGCCAGGGGGGCTGTGGGGACCTGGGGGCCATGCCCCGTGCTGAGGGGGTCTCCCCAGGTACCACAGACCTGTTGGTGCTCGGTGTTGGGAGCTCCAGGAAATCCGGAATTTCACATTTTTTCTCTCCCCCCTGCCCCACAGGTGGAGGTGCTGATGAAGCCCATCCCGGGGGCAGATCTGCTGTGGGGTCCCGGGAATCACATGGGGGGAGGGCAAAGGTTCAGGAAGGGGATGTCGGAGCTGCTGGGTGCCCCCTGGTCCCACCAGCACCTCCCAGGAGTTGGAGATGGGAGTGGGAATTCCAGTGGGAAGTCTCCTCTGGGCCGTGGTGGAGAGCAGCAGCCCCAGCCTTGGAGAAGCCCCCCCAGGAGCAGCAGAACCATCCCTGGATGGTGAGAAAAACCCAAATCTTCTCTCGGGGGTCTCGGGGGTGGGCTGGGGGGAGGCGAGGGGCTCCCCAGGGCTGAGCTGCTGGTGCAGCTGACCTCTCCCTTGGCCAAGTTGTTGCAGCAACGGGGAGGAAGGTCACGTTCCCTGCAGGAGGAGCGGGGCTGACGTCAAAGGAAGCAGCTGGTGATTCACGGGCTCCTGGGAGCGGGGCCGTAACTCATCCCACAAATGGCATTTCATCCTTGAGCCTTATCACTGCTCCCCCGTGTCCCACCACTGCTCCCCCATGTCCCATCACTGCTCCCCCGTGTCCCATCACTGCTCCCCCGTGTCCCATCACTGCTCCCCCATGTCCCATCACTGCTCCCCCGTGTCCCACCACTGCTCCCCCATGTCCCACCACTGCTCCCCCATGTCCCATCACTGCTCCCCCGTGTCCCACCACTGCTCCCCCATGTCCCATCACTGCTCCCCCGTGTCCCATCACTGCTCCCCCGTGTCCCATCACTGCTCCCCCATGTCCCATCACTGCTCCCTGATGTGTGTCCCACCACCACCATCCCCTGGGGGAGTTTTGGGGGGCTGCCTCCCCCTCTCTCCCAGCCCTGGGGGGTGCAGGGGCTTTAAAGCTGGGTGTGAAGGGTATGGCATCAGCTGGAGGAGTGGTTGTGTGAGGGGGGGCTCAGACACCCCTGCCCACCCCTTGGGTACGAAGCATCCCTGGTGGGGATGAGCCTCCTGGAGCTGCCCCCCAGTCCCATGTGTGTTTAGGGGGCTGGGGGGGCTGTGCATGGGGGCTTTATTGTGTGAGCATGGCAAGGGCTCTGCCCCAGGGTCTGATCCTCTCGGGGTGGGTGGGAAGAGGTTGCCCGTGGCTCTTGTCTGGTGCTGGGGGGGGAGGTTGGGCTGAGCCTGGCTCTGGATTATTCTGCCTGGTGCTGGGAGATGGTGGGGGCCATGGTTACCTCTGGTTACCTGCCAGTATCCCTTACCAGAACTAGTTATCTGCTGTTACCCACCTCTCTCCCTTACCAGAACTAGTTATCTGCTGTTACCCACCTCTCTCCCTAACCAGAACTAGTTATCTGCTGTTACCCACCCCTCTCCCTTACCAGAACTAGTTATCTGCTGTTACCCACCTCTCTCCCTTACCAGAACTAGTTATCTGCTGTTACCCACCTCTCTCCCTAACCAGAACTAGTTATCTGCTGTTACCCACCCCTCTCCCTAACCAGAACTAGTTGTTGTCCATTGTTACCCCCAGCTGCTCCCTGCCCAGGACCCCGGGGTTGTTCCCTTGCACTTGGATCACCCTCATCCCCCCCCATGTTAGCGGGGTGGGGGGCTGTCCCTCGGTCCCTGCCCTCTCTGCCCCTGTCCCCCCGGGTTGGCAGTGACCCCCCTGCCCCTGCAGATGCTCTCGGAGCCGGCTCTGGCCTTGGTCCCTCCCTGCCTGTCGGTTCTTATCTCCCGGCTGACGAAGCAGCATCCTTCAGCCCCGGTACTTAAGGGGGGGCTCCCCGTGGAGCCCAGCAGAGCAGCTCCTGCTGCAGGGACACCCCGGGACAGCCCGGGACACACACCCCGAGATGCTGCCCGCCACCTCTAAGCTCTGCGCTGCCATCTCCTACCGGCACCTCCGCACCATGACGGGTGAGGGGACAGGGACCACCTCCCCCCCCCCCCAAACCTCATCCCGGGGATGCTCTTCCCAACCTGGGGGGGTTTTATGGGTTTTCTGTTTTATCGTTTCCCTCTTTTCTGCCAGCTGGTGGGGGGGTGTAGCTAGAGGTGATTGGGGGTTGTGTTCTTCTGCTCCCACCACCCTTCCCCAGCACCCCTGGGATTGCTCCTCGGGGGTTTTGTGACTGTTGTCTGCTCCCTGGAGGGGTTTTTTGGGGACAGCTTCAGTCCCAGCAGAGTGACAGGCGGCTGATCCTTGTGCCTTAGGGACCTCAGTGTGGGGAGCAGGTAAAAGGAGGCAAGCAAAGAGTTTTGTGTGGTTAAATTGGGGAAAAAAAAAAAAAAAAAGGCAGAAGAGCAAAGCCCCTCAAGCCCCGCGGACGTGGTTGGGGTGGGTGAGACGATCTCTCTCCCCAGGTCTGAGAAGAAAAGCTGCTGTGGCCATCAGCCAGGAGCTGAGCAGACTGGCCTGCCACAGCACCGGACCCAGCACCTGGATCCACCAGGTCCGCAGGAGAAGCTCCCTGCTCAGTAAGTGACTTCAGGGGAAGATCTGCTCCTCTGGGTTTGCTGAACTAAGGGTGGCAGGCGGTGGGGAGGGAGCTGACTTCCCCATCCCCTGGAGAAGCGTGTTTGATGTGGGTGAAGCTCTCCTGGCATTAGGATTGTGCCCTCTCCTTAATCCCACTCCTGCTTTGTCCTCCTCCTGTGCAGGCTCCAGGCTGGAGGAGAAGCCCTTCAGCGAGATGGAAATGTCCTACATCAAGCAAGGGGAGGAAGCCCTCCAGAAATCTCTCAGCATCCTCGAGGACCGGGAGGGCTGGAAGACAGAGACAGTGGTGGTGGGTGCTCTGCTGTGCAGGGAGCTGACAGGGACCTCCAGTAAATCTCTGTGGTGTTAACCCTGCCCTTCCCCTCTCCAGGATAACGGGGACAAAGTGCTGAGCAAGGTGCTCCCAGATGTGGGGAAGGTGTTCCGGCTGGAGGTGGTGGTGGATCAGCCCCTGGACAGGGTGTATGGTGAGCTGGTGGACAAGATGGAGCAGATGGGAGACTGGAATCCCAGCGTCAAGGAGGTCAAGGTAGGATGCACACAGATCTGGTGTTGGAGCAAAGAATCCATCATAGGGATTTCTTCTTTGGGAATGGAGAAGGCAGATTTCATCTTGTCCTCTCCCTGCTGCAGACTCAGAGTTTGCTCTGCAGCAGGAGTGGGTCTGGAGCAGCTTGTCTGCCTCTGGCTCTGTCAGAAATGCACTTTGCTGCAAAGGAGCTGGCCAGGCCTGTTGTTAAATTTGTGCTGGAACTGGAGGAGAAACAGTGCAGTGCCCATTCTGCAGGGATGAACATTTTCTGTGCCCCAGCTTGTCTGGAATAAGAGAAAAACCTTCCCCTGCCCAGGGGTTGCAAACTCTGCATTGTGAAGCAGTTATTTGCAGTTTTTCTCACTAAATACTAGGAGCATGTATTTGAACCCTTGCTTTGTTTGTTTTTTTTTTTTTTTTAGCTATGTTTGCAGTAAGTGCTCCAAATTAACCTTTAAATTCTGAACTGTCCAGATCCTCCAGAAGATTGGAAAGGACACCGTGATCACCCATGAGAAAGCTGCTGCTACCCCTGGGAACATTGTTGGACCCCGGGACTTTGTGAGCGTCCGCTGCTCCAGGAGACGTGGCTCCACCTGTGTCCTGGCTGGCATGGCCACGAAATATGGAGCAATGCCTGAGCAGGAAGGGTTTATAAGGTAAAACACTTGGTGCATGCACTTACAGGGCCCGTAAGGACTCGGATTCACAAGCAAGGTTTTAGGATGGGCTCTGATTAGGTTTGCCTCAGGTAGCTGCTAGGGAAGCCCTAAATTCACAATTTTTTGGAGCATGGCTGTAATTTTTGAGCTCTGAGTGATGAGGTTTGGATTAACTGCTAAGGAAGCCCTTTGCCTACAAGAAAGCTGGAGAGGGACTTTTTAGGCTGTTGGGGAGTGATAGGACATGGGGGAATGGATTCAAACCAGAGGAGGGGAGCTTTAGGTTGGATGTTAGGAAGTTCTTCCCCATGAGACCTGGCACAGGTTGCCCAGAGAGGTGGTGGGAGCCCCATCCATCCCTGGAAGTTTTGAAGGAGCTGATCTGGGGGGAGGTGTCCCTGCCCATAGCAGGGGGGTTGGAACTGGGGGAGCTGCAGGGTCCTTTCCACCCCTGACAATTCTCTGATTCTATACGTGCAGTTTTTTGAGCACGGCCGTAATCTCTGAGCTCTGAGTGAGGAGGGCTCAGGAAGGCCTAAATTCACAATTTTTGAAGCTCAGATGTTGGATGTGTCCTTCTCCTCTCTCTCCCAGAGCTGAGAATGGTCCCACCTGCATGGTCCTGCGCCCGCTGGCTGGCAGCCCCGCTCAGACCAAGCTGACCTGGCTCCTCAGCATCGACCTGAAGGTGAGCTTTGCAGGCAGAGACCTTCACAGGAATCACATCCCAGGCAAGTTCCACTCACGGGCCACCTCTGTTCCTCTCTCCAGGGCTGGCTGCCTAAGACCATCATCAACCAGGTCCTCTCCCAGACACAAGTTGACTTCGCCAACCACCTGCGGGAGCGCCTGCTGCGGACTGCTCCGAGCTGCTGACAGCACAGACACTGTGGTCACCAATGCTCCGGGCAGGGGGTTTTGTCCTGGGGGGAGTCAGGCACAGCCAGGGCCCTCTCTGGTCGGCACCGCTAATTAACGTCGCTCTGTTCCTTGGAATTAATTAGTCAGGGGCCAGCACGTGCTCACCGTGCGGATGCGGGACCTAAAAATTTGAGGTTAAGTCCAACGCTGGCCACGCTGAGCACATGCAGGGACGGTGACCTAACTAACTAGACTCCAGAATATTTATTAATTAGGGTTTTTTCATTGTTATTCATTTGAACTAATTAGTTGAGAGGTTGCAGGGGTCCACACGTCCATTGTATGGATGCAGGACATAAAAATTTGAGGTGAAGTCCCACACTGGCCACACTGAGTATGTGCAGAGCCAGTCAAGCACCTGCAGCCTAATTAGTTCTAATGAATAAGCTCTATTAACTAGTAGAGTGTACTAGTAAAGGCCTTGGCTAATTCAGATACCTAATTAGGTGTCAGAAGTCCTAAACACTGACTCAGAAGACCAACCTGTGCTCAGTGTGGCCAATGTAAAACTTAACCTCAAATTTTATTCCCCTCCTTCCCCCAAAATGGCAAATGTAGAACTGCACCTCAAATTTTATTCCCCTCTCCCTCCCAGTGGAGCAGCTCTAATTTATTTTTCCTGTACAGACCCACAGTGTCAGATTATTTATTCACTTTGCAATGATGGTCACTGAAGTGTGGCTACTTGGAGTTTAAATCTTAACAAGACAACTTAAAGCATTTATTTTAACACCTGTTTCCAGTTTGTGGGGAAACGAAAAATAAAATGCAGTTTGGCCTGCAGTCCAAGTGTCAGTCTCTGATGTTGTAGCCTTGTAACAACCTGGTCCTGGATGGATGCTCTTGGGTACAGAGCTGAGCAGGAGGCATGGTCCCAACACAACATTTGCTTTTTTGGTCAGCTACAAATCCAAGAGTTACTCAGCCCCCCAAGAGATGCCCCAAAGCAGCACAAGATGGACTGAACTGCATCCCCTTGACTCCAGCACCATGGGAGAGCAGGTACCAAGCACACAGACACCTGCCCTGGCTCCAGGGATGGGAATGCTGTGTTCCTCTGGGATAAAAATCCCCTGGACTGGACACAACCACTGTGTCCTTCTTGTTGAGGCTGTGCCAGCACCTCCTTGAGTTATGGCTCCCATCCCAACTTCTCCTTCCATCAACTTCTGTCTCCAGGTGGAACAGGACATCTGCCAGTGTCTGCCCACGTCACTCATCTGCACGGGGCATAAAGGCAGTTTCCTCCTCTCAGGAAGTGCAAAATGGGAATAAAATTGTTTTTCAACCCCCCTTTTTTCAGGAGGGAAGAGAAATTACCAAAAATTCATCCCTTTTACTGCTAAGAGGCTGACACAGGGCGTTTATCATCTGGTAAGAGGAACAAGAAAGCATCTACTATTAACTAAAGTTATTTTTTGAGGTATTTAAAGGTTTTTTTTTTCAGGACAAACAGCCTGTCTGTCCCCCTCAGTCTTTGTACTTGGGCAGTGCATATCAACTCCCACAAAAACCTCAACCACCTTTTGTTTAAATGTGGTTTTGTTTAAATACTGTCAGGCTGTCACAAAGTGGAGGCAAAAAGCTTCTCCCTGGGTGGTGTGTGATATCCCTGGGTGGATACTTAAAATACGGCCCAAATTTATAGAAACCTGTGGATGACATCTGTGGTTAGGTGAGGAAAAAAAAAAAAAAAGAAATAAACCAAACCTGTTGCATTTCTTTAGGCTTGTCCCCATCCCCTCGTGCCTGCAGGACCCCAGGTTTGTTGCCCCCCACAATAAACACTGTGACACCCCCCCTGTCCCTGGGTCACCTTCACCCTGTGTCCCCCAGCACCCCTGTCCTGGCAGCAGCCCCCACCCAGACCAGGAATTGGGGACAATCTCCCTATTTTAGGGTCTTCCTGCTATTTTTTTTTTTTTTTTGTGCTGCAGCTGCCTTGTCCCGTGGTTTTTGGGGTGCAGGACACGTGTCCCCAGGGAAGGGAATCCCATCTGTAGCCTGCAGCACCCCAGCATTCCTTTCCCTGTCCCCCAGGGATATAAATATGGATGTGGAAAACCACCAATTACACCTCACCAGTCAAAGATTCCCAAATTCCCAGGGAACGGGCACCCCCGGGGGCACAGATGGGTTTGGGGTGCTGGGGGGGGGGGGCTGATCCTGCTCCCTCTCTTTTGGGGGGATGAGGGACCCCGGTGCAGCCCCACAGCTGGATCCCACCCCACAGCTGGGCTCCTGCCTCAGTTTCCCTGCCAGCAAAGGGCCAGGGGATGGCTCTGGGGGGGGACCCCGAGAATGCCAGGCTTTGGGTGGGGGTTTGGGGTGTCCCGGAGCACTGCTGGGGGTGCTGGGTGCCCCCCGGGAAGGACCCTGAGCCCCCTCAGCTCGGGGAGGGGTTTTGGGATTTCCTGCAGAGCCCTGGGTTCAGCTGCAGGTCCGAACCGGTTCGGTGCACACCCGGGATGCGGGTTTCACAGCAGAACCGACAGGTCCGGTTGGTGCCGGCACACCCGAGCTGAGCCAGCAGCGCTCCCATCCCATCCCCCCCTCCCCAAACTCCTCCTGCACCCCAAAATCCAGTGGGGTGCTGGGGATACCCCGGGCTGGGCACCGACCCCACCGGAGCATCACAAAAAAACCTTCTGCAAACCCAAAAAGGAGCCTCTGGCATCAGGGGTCTGTGCTCCTTTCCCTGCTCTATATAAATTATAAATATAAATAATATAAATAATATACATACCATTCCAAGGGCTGACTCCTCAACGGGGGAAAAATTTTCCTCTTGTGTCCAACAGGAATCTCCCCAGAAGCAACCCCTGCCCATTGCCCCTGTCTTCTCCGGGGGACTCCTTGGAAATAGGGAATTTCCGTCTGCTTTGTAGCCCCCTTGTAGGCATTGGGACATTGTAATAAGGTCTCCCCTAAGCCTTGTCTTCTCAAGGCTGAAATAATGCACAAGAAGTATATAATTATATATATATATAAGTATAAAATAAAGATTAAAAAATAACGAAATATAAAATAAATAAATAGAAAAATAAAAATAAAATACAAAATTAAACGCAAAATATAAAAAATAATAAATGAAATATAGAAAATTAAAATATATATTAAATAAAAATATAAAACCAGCTGTTTTGGTCCGGAGGGCTGTAAACCCCCGCCCCCCCCCAACCACCCACTCGCGGAGTGGGTCCCTCTCAGGAGCCATCGTTGCCCCTTTAAAGGGGGCGGTGGGGTCCGCTCCGCGCATGCGCAGAGCCCAGGCCGCCCCATTCAGTTTGTTCCCTTCGGTTCCGCCCATCTGGGGGGTCCCGGCGGGAGGGGGGATCCCGAGGGGTCCCGGGGGACACAACTCGGAACCGCGGGTCCAAACTACCCGGCCCGTCCCTCCCCACCATGCTGTCCCGGGTGCTGTGCCGACTGATCGAGTGAGTGGGGACCCGGGGGGGCTGGGGGGGCCTGGGGGGTCCCTGGGGGGGCTAAGGGGATCCCCGAGGGTCCCCGGTGGAGCCTCAACCCCTGCAGCCCCCCCCCCCAACCTGCAGCCCCCTCCTCCAAAGGCCAAACCCCCCTGGGATCCATGTTTAACGGGCAACCCCCGCCCCGTCCCCCCCCCCTCGGGGGTCCCTGGTTAAAGGGCAGTCCCCCCCCCCTCTCCCTCGGGGGTCCCTGGTTAAAGGGCAGCCCCCCCACCCCGAGGGTCCCTGTGCCGCAGTGGGGGGGTCCTGGGGTGCAGGAATTTGGGGGGAGGCTGCTGGTGGGCGAGCACGGATGTGCTGCTATGGGGGCAACCAAGACACCCCCTCCCTTTTTCCTCCCCCCCCTTCGAATTGGGTCCGGGGGCTGCTGCCCCCCCCGGCCCAGGGGTGTGTGGGGAGGGGGTCAGTGGGGCTTGGGGGGGCTTTGCTTCCCACCCCCCCGAAATCCCGCTTCCCCCCTGGTTCCCTCGTTGTGGCCAGCCAGGCTGGGGGGCTGGTAGCCAAGTGTGCCCATGAAGGGGGGGGGGGGGGGGGCTGAGCCTGTTGGGCACCCCTGGTGCAGGGGAAAACGCTGGGGACATGTCCCCTGTCCCCGGGCAGGTTGGGGTGGTCCTTGGGGAGGTGTCCGTGATCCGGGGGATGTGTCCCAACTTTTTGGGGACGTTTCTCTGGTTTCTTTAGGACATGTCCCAGCCTCCTGTTGGGGGGTGCCACCCGGCTGTGGGGACATCAGGAAGCGACACATATCCCGGGCAGGGCTGATCCTCCCTCCCTTGGGAACGGAGCCTGCGCCCTGCACCCCCCCACCCCCCACCCCCGACAGGTCGGGCCGGTCCCCAGGGAAAAGTTTTGGGAGCGCCATGGCTGAGTGTCCCCGGGATCTTCTTGTCCCTTCTCCTGGTGGCTTCGGGACCAGGATGGTGCTGGAGAGGCTGAAGGCCACGCTGAGGGGCTGGAGCAGACGGCTCTGGTGGTCCCTGCTGCTGCTGCTTTATGGGGGGTGGCCCCCCTGCCTCACCCCCCCCCTCCCTTACAGGCTGCTCTTCGGGATGCTCTATCCTGCCTACGCTTCCTACAAGGCTGTGAAGACCAAAAACATCCGGGAATATGTGAGTAAAGCTCCCGGGAAAGCAAATAAAAATAAACCAAACCCACCCACAAAACCCTCAGGGAATAAATAAATGAGTTGGGGTCCTGGGCTGCTTGCTCCCTGGGGTCCAACCCCTCTGGTTCCTCCCCCCCAGGTCCGGTGGATGATGTACTGGATCGTCTTTGCCCTCTTCATGGCCATCGAGACCTTCACTGATCTGCTCATCTCCTGGTGAGGGCTGGGAGGGGGCTGGGGGGGTCCCTGTGCTCTGGGGGGGTGAGGAGGGGGCTGCCTGCAGGGGCACCCGGATCTGGGCAGGCCCAGGTGTCCCCAGAGACATAGGGGGGGTGATGGGGACAGGGTGATGGGGACAGGGGGGGGTGATGGGGACATGGGGGGGGTGATGGGGACAGGGTGATAGGGACAGGGTGATGGGGACAGGGGGGGGTGATGGGGACATGGGGTGGGTGATGGGGACAGGGTGATGGGGACAGGGTGATGGGGACAGGGGGGGGTGATGGGGACATGGGGGGGGTGATGGGGACACAGGGATGGGACATTCCCTGGTGCTGTGGCACCTCCTGAAGTTCCTATGAGTGTTCCCAACCTGGAGAGGGGACAGGATGAGGGACAGGGCTGGACACCAGGTTCCCACTGTGTCCCCAAAGCTCCCCATGACCCCCCTGTCCCCATCAGTGTCTGTACTCTGTCCCTCACTGTCCCCAGCACCCCTGGACACATCCTGGCTCCTCTTGTCCCTAAGGTTGGAGCCTGGTGATGCTGCCCTGATCCATTTCTCACCCGAGCTCCTTGACCACTCCTGGTGTGGGGGTCATCCCTGGGAACATATCCCCTGTCCCAGGGGGTGTTGGGATGCTCCTTGGAGATGTGTCCATGAGATGTGTTCCAACCTCTTGGGGTTGTGTCCCTGGCTCCTGGGGATGTGTCCCAACTCCATGGATGTGGGTGCTAGGGTGAGAAGCACCTTGCAAGGAAGCAGGAGGTGCCCTTGGACCTCCCACCCCAAAAAACTCAGCGTCTTCTCCCCTTCTCCTGCAGGTTTCCTTTCTACTATGAGATTAAGATGGCTTTTGTCATCTGGCTGCTGTCCCCCTACACCCGGGGAGCCCGACTGCTCTACCTCAAATTTGTCCACCCCACCCTGTCCCGCAAGGAGAAGGTAGGGACTGGGATGGCTGAGGGTCCCCCAGACCCTGGGGGGGGGGTTCTGGAGGCTCCAGCAGCACCCTGGCTGTCTCTGCAGGAGATTGACACCTACATCAGCCAGGCCAAGGAGCGCAGCTACCACACCATGGTGCATTTTGGCAAGAGGGGACTCAACATCGCAGCCACCGCCGCCGTCCAGGCTGCCACCAGGGTATGAGGGATGGGGCTGCCTGCCCCACATCCCTGGGGAGGGAATTGTCACCTCAGCCTGGGTGGGGAGGGGTCTGTGGGTGCATGGACCCCGGTGAGATGGCCTCGGGGGGGGGGGGAGTTGGGGGTCCTGCTCTGCACTGCTCTGGTTGGAGTGGGGTCCAGGGCTGTGGTCCCACTGCAAGGAGGATCCAGTCCAGAGGGGGTCATGGAGATACTGGGAACCAGGCTGAGGGTTGGGGTCGTTCAGGAGAAGGTTCCAGGGGGACCTTGGAGCAGCTTCCAGTGCCTGGAGGGGCTGCAGGAAATCTGGGGAGGGATGTGGGATGAGGGCCTGGAGGGATGGGATGAGGGGGAAGGGTTTAAAAGTGGGAGAGGGGAGGTTGAGGTTGGATATTAGGAAGAAATCCTTTGGTGTGAGGGTGGTGGGACACTGAGATGGGTTCTTCAGGGAAGCTGTGGCTGCCCCATCCCTGCAATCCAACCATCCAGGTTTGGATGGGGCTGGTGGGAGATGTGTCCCTGCCCCATGGCAGCAGATTGAACTTGGATGATTTTTCAAGGTTTTTTTTCCCATGAAAACCCATCTCTGATGATTCTTTGTGTCCTTCCCCCAGAGCCAGGGGGTCCTGGCCGGGCGGCTCCGCAGTTTCAGCATGCAGGACCTCCGTTCCCTGCCCGACCAGACCCCCATCCACTACCAGGACCCCCTCTACCTGGAGGAGCAGGAGAGCCACCCCAGAGAGCTGCTGGGTGAGCTGGGGAGGGGGCGACCCCAGACAAAGGGGGGTGGGGTTGGGTGGGCTCCGGGGGGGGAGGCCACGCCAGGAGGTAAATTTGTCTTGTCCTTTGTGTTGTCCCCAGCCTACAGCACCCCCCTGGCCCAGCAGGATGAGAGCGAGGATGAGGAGCTGTGGTCAGACTCCGAGGTCCTGCCCCGCAGACCCCTCTCCCGCAGCCACAGCCTGCAGCTGGCCAAGAGGAAAACATCAGGGAAAGAGGTGCCCTGGGGCAGGGGGGTGGTCTGGGGGTGATGTGACAGCGAGGGGCTTCAGGGGGGACCTGACCCCTCCCATCCCCTCCCATCCCATCCCTCCCCCTGCCCAGGGCTCTTCCCGACTCCTGCGCAGCCGGATCAGGAGGAAAGTGGATCCACCCGAGGAGGAGAGCTGAGGGGGACCCAGGAGCCTTCACCCCACGGTGCTGCTGCAGCAGCAGGAGGGACCCCCCGGTTTGTGCCTCCCCCCTCCCCCCCAGCCCTGGGGAGGGGGCTCCCCCCTGTATGCCACTATGCCAGACTTTTTCTCTGAGCTCTCTGCACCTCCGGCTGCACTGGGGAGGGGGCTCAGTCACCCCCCTGCTCCAGGACCCTCTCCCCTCCTGGACCTTGCTGCTGTGGGTGGGCGCCGGCGCCTCTCCCGGGTGGTCCAGACACCCCCTCCCCAAAATTCCTCCCGCCCCATGAACACTACAGGCTCTGCAGAGAGGGGGACCCCACCTTTTCCTGCTGCCTCCATGCCTTACGTCCCACCCCCCCTCTCCCATGGCAGGGATGTCCTTTGTCCCAGCAGAAGCCAAAGACACAGCCCCTGGCTGGGGACCCCCAAAATCTGCTGGCTGACACCCCCCATACACCCGTGCCTGACTGTGCCCTGCCTGGCACCACAAGCTTTTAACATTCTCCCCCCTCCCAGATGCTGTGAGAAAGGGTTGGGGGGAGTTTTGTACACGGAGAAATAAAAGTTATTTCAGACTTTCAGAAGCAGTTGTCACCCGTGCCTTAATCTTGTCCCCTGCTCCACAGCTGGAGACCCTTGGGGAAGGGGGTGGGGGGCTGTGGGAGGGGGACAGAGCAGGGTTGGAGGTGCTGGGGTGCATCTCAGCCCCTCCTTGCTGCAGCCTTGTCCCCCACAGTGTGGCAGCAGCAGCTGTGACACCCAGACAGATGTCCCCGTTCTGGCCACCAGCCCTGGCTCGTCCTGAGCTCTTCCTGCTGGGGGGCTCCCAGGTCTCCCCTTGGTGGGGGGGGGGGGTGTCTCAGCTCCCTTTACTCCTTCCCCTGGAGAAATGTCCCCCACTCAGGTGGAGGACAGAGGGCACAAAGCCTCCATGGGGTGGCACAAGGTGACAACGCTGCTGATGTCACCTCTCCTGCCCCTTGGAGCTCTCCTGTCCCCTGCTGACCTCCTCCCTGGCATCAATCCCCTTGCTCCCAATCCTTCCCACCCTCATCCTTCAGGACAGCTGTATTTTTAGCCCCTGACTGCTTTCTTCCTCTGGGGGTGTGTTGGGGGTCTTCTCAGGGCAGGGAGAGGGTCTGTCCCTGCCTGCACCCCCCCCAGGGCAGGCAACCAGGGACAAGCAGGGGTCTGGGTGCAGATTAGGTGGAGGTTGGCAGGATTAACCACATAAAACTGTCTCAGAGACGATTACTTAAAGCAGTGGAGAAGGAAGGCTGGGTGGGGACAGGCCAGGGGCTGGGGGGCTGCCTGTAATCCCCCCCTAAATCCTCTTAGGGAATGCAGTTCCTCCAAGGATACAGCCTGTCCTGGGAGAGGTGCTGGGGGGGCCCTGGCTGGGTGGGAGGGCTCCCCAAGTGTGGGGGTACCCCAGCCCCGTGGGCTGCTTGGGGGACAGCTTTGGTTGCCAGCTCAGGGAAGGGAAACTGAGGCACAAGCACCAATAAATTGTAAAACAGAGCCGGGGAAAGGAGGTCCTGGTGCTCAACCCCTGCCCTGGCAAAGGATTCCCTGGAGGCACAAACCCAAGGAAAGGGACAAGAGCTGCTGGGGGGGTGGTGCAGCCCATCCTTACCACACCCCCCCCCCCATTCCCAGTGCCAGCACTGGTCCCAGCTGTGTCAGCTCTGGGGGCTGTGCCAGGATGCAGTCAGCAGAGCCCTGAGCTCCCCAGGCTGGCAGCTTCCCAGCCCCTGCCTGACCTGAGCTCTGCTGCCTCTTGTCCCTTCCAGGCAAGGGGGTGCCAGGCTGTGTCCCCTCCCTCCCCTACCCCCCTTCCCCACCCCCAGGGCAGGGTCTGGCCCCAGGGCAGTGGGGTGCAGCACACCCCTGGGGGTTGCAGGAGGTCACCTAAGCCATCCGGCTCCTGTCCCCCTAAGCAGCTTCCCTGCTGGGAAGGCATTAGAGGGTCAGGTCACTGCCTCCTGACAGCCACCTCGCTCTGACCCCCCCATCCACGGCTGCCCCCTCCCCTCCTGGGACAGCCCTGCCCCACTACCTGCATCCTGCATCCATCCCTGCATCCCTGCATCCCTTCCCACATCCCTGCTCTGCTGCCCATTCCCCTGAGAGCTGGCAGGAGGGGACCAGGTGCCACAGACAAGGGACAAGGGACACTTGTGGTCCTCCAGGGATGCCCTGGCACCCACCCCCGGGTTCCTGCTGCCCCCGGGACAGGCACTGCCCATTCCCAGAGCCTTGGTTCCACCCAAGGTCAGTGCCCCGGGCTCTGGTGGCCTGGCGTGGTGGGGGTGGCTCTGTCCCCTCCCCGGTCACAGGGCAGGGGGGGCTGTTACTCATTAACAGGATCTGCTGGCCTGGCCTCCCTGGGGACCCACTGGGTGCTGCCCCCAGCCCCCTCCCACCCCTCAGCACCCTCACCCACCCCCCCATGCTGCTGAGGGGCCCTGCTGAGCCCCCCATGTGGACGGTGTGTGTGGGGGGGGTGTCCACACCCCCTCCCCATCTCATTTTACCCCACTGGGGGGGTTCCCACCCTTCTGGAAGGGGTTCCCCCCGTGTCCCCCCCAGCTCTTTCGGGGATCCCTGGCAGAGCAACCCCCTCCAGCAGGCTGACCCCTCCACAGAGGGGGTCCCCTGCCCCTTGTCCCTTGTGTCCCCCCCTTTCCAGGCTCCCCCCATGGCTGTCCCCATCAGCTGCCGCAGGTAGGAGCCATGTGAGGCCGCACACACATGGCTCCCCCCCCCCCGCGGGGCTGTATTTTTAGCAGCCGGTATCAAAAGCATAATTATGTCTGTTGTTTAAATGCAGCCGCTTTTCTGGCAGCCCCGGGGAGCTCTCAGCTGCCTCCCCCCGCAGAGGGCAAGGAGGCACCGGGCAGAGCTGCCGGCGGGGGGGGCTGGAGGGGCAGGGGCTGAGAGCCCCCTCCCCAGCACCATGGGGCAGGTAAGGCTTTTTTTTCCCCCCCCCCCCTTCGATTTTAGGGGCGGGGAGAGGGGGAGACACGGAACCCCCCCCTTCCATCCCGCCCCGTCCTGTCCTCAAACCCACGGCCCGCCGGGGAGGAAGAGGAGGGTGGGTGGGCCAGGCGGGGCTGGGGAAGGGGCGTGCGAGGTGATGGGGGCGTGGGAGGACGGGGCTGAAGGAATGCTACACCCCCCCCCCCTTCCCTCCCTCCTTCTCCCCTCCCTGTCCCCCCCGGGGCCCTGCCTGTCCCCAGCCTGGCCCTGGCACCGAGGATGACTCCGGCTCCGTGTGCCAGAGCTGGAGCCAGATCCCTGCCCTGACACCAGAACCCTTTTTTTTTTTTTTTTTTTTTTTTGTGGTGGTTTTTTTGGTTTGTTTTTCCCTGGGGATTTCATGAACCACGCTCTCGGGGTCTCAGTCTGTGTGGTGCTGAGGACCCAGCACCAGGGACCACGCAGCAGCGCCGGGGACTGAGGGGAAACTGAGGCACAGCTTCGCTCCGCCTGCCTGCCACCCGTGACCCTTTCCCCCGTGCCAGGAACCCCGTGTCGCCCCCTCGCCACCCTGTCACCATGGCTGGACCGTGGCGGGGACCCCCGGGAGGGCGGCGGGGGCAGAAGAGGGGTCCGGGCTGAGGGCAGGGGACCCCCGGTTGGTGCCAGGTAGGTGGTGCTGAGCCCCTGCCCTGTACCCACTGAGGTGGCCGGGGGCTGCCCCTGTCCCTGGCTGTCACCCTGAGCCTCAGGACAGCTTTTAATTACACCAGGGGGTTGGAAACCGGGTTTGCTGGCGTGGGGCTGGGTGAGCAGGAGTCCCGGGTGGGTGGCAGGGAGCTGGGGGGGCGGCAGGAGAGGAATGGTGTGAGGTGATGGCTCCTCCTGCTTGTGTCCCCCCCCCGGGATGGGAAGGAGGGATGCGGAAATGGGAGCATCCATCCATCCATCCATCCATCCAAACATCCATCCATCCATCCATCCATCCATCCATCCATCCATCCATCCAAACATCCATCCATCGTCCTGCATCCCCCAGAGCGTCCCACGGGGATCGGGGGGACACTGGGTGGGCTGCGATGTCCCCTCCCTGAGGGGGCCAACTCGCTGCCCCCCTCTCCTCGCCCCATCCCATCCTTTCCCCCCCCTCGGCAGGGGGAGGGGGTGTCAGGAGGCAGGGGTTGGGCTCTCCCCAGCAGGATTAGGGATGCTCACTCACCTCCCAAGGGAGATTAGGGCCGGGTGCGGGTGCGGGTGCGGGTGCGGGTGCCCGGCGGTCCCGCAGCGGGGCTGGAGGGGAGCAGAGGCTGCCAGAGCAGTTGGGCTGTGGCCCTAATTCCCAGAAAGCTGCTCGTGTGGGAGTGAGTGAGTGAGTGAGTGAGTGTCCTCCCGTGCCCTCCGCTCCGCCGCAGCCTTCAGACTCTTGAAGGTTTGGATTTTTTTTTTTCCTTTTTTTTTTTTTTTTTTTTTTTTTTTAAGCACCGGGTGCAAATCAGTGAAATCTCTCCCAGCCGTCACTCCGGGGCTGGTTAAAGAGGGGCGGGGGGAGGGAGGGAAAACAGGGCTGCCTTCCTCTGCTTCCTTTGCCTGCACCCTCGTCTTCCTCACCCACACCGCGGTGGAAGCAGGTAGGTGCGTGCCGGGCTTGGAGGAGGAGGAGGAGGAGGAGGAAGGGCCGGGTCTCTGTGGGTGCAGAGAGAGCTCTGGACAAGCTGGAGAGGGAGCATGGCGAGTTTGTTTTGCATGAGAAAAACCAAAACCAAAAAAACCCCGGACAGCTGTATCTCAGGCTGCTTTTCAGGTGGTTTGTGGGGCTGGGGGCTGCAGAGCCCTTCCCTGGGGGGCCTGGGGACAGGGGACATGGGGACAGGGCTGGCAGCTCCTCAGCTGCGGGGGGACCAACACCAGGACCCCCATGCATCCCCCTCCCCAAGGCTGCAGCATCCTGGGAACCCCTCAGCCAGCGTGGCCATGAATCCCTCTGAGGTCCCGGGGGGACACTGTGGGGACAATGTCCCTCAGCCCCACGTTCTCACAGTGTCAGTCCCCATTGTCAGGCCTGCAGTGGGACAGGGATGTTGAGGTTTCTAATTTGGGCTCTTCCAACCTCCCACTGCGTCCCTCTTGGCTCCTGGGTGTTCAGAGTCCTGATTTAAGGGAAAAACACTGGGAGCTGTGGGACTGGCTGTGCCAAGCCACCAAGGCCGAGCCCCCCCCCCCCGGGGGGGGTTTCTCTCCCAACAAAACCTGAGCAGCCAAAACTCAAGCCCAGCCCAGCCCCCCCTGGATCACCCTGGGGGACCCTTGGGGGGTTGTGCTGGGACAAGCAGGGGGTGGGGCTGGAGCTGGTGGTGGGTGGCAAGGAGCAGGGTGGTGGCCAAGCCTCAGAAGAGCTTGCCAGCCGTGTGGCTACCCCAGCAAGGCTCAGCTGGCCCCCCAGGGCTGGGGCTCCCTGGCACGGTTGGGACAGAGCACAGAGCAATGCCCAGAGATGCTGCCCCAGTGCAGGGTGGGAAATTCCCTCCTGTCCCTCCAGCATCATCCCCCCCCCGTGTTCCTGGGGGATGTGTCCATCCCTCTTGAGCCCTTCTCTGTCACTCCCTTGTCACCCCCACGCTGATCCCCATAGCCCCCTCCTCCCCCAGATGATGCAGACCCCTCCCGGGGGGCCACGGGGCTGCCAGTTCCCCTTCCCTCCCCCCCCTCCCCAAGCCCTGCTGGATCCATCCTCCCCGGGGGAGCAGCAGATCTGAGTTCCTCTTTCAGCACCTTCTCATCGCGGGAAGGCTCCGGCTCGCCCATGCCCCGAGCCCTGTCTGGGTCCCCTCCCTGTTCCCTGGCACCCAGTGGGTGCTGCAAACCTCAGATGGGTGCCACACACCCCCCACACCCCCCCTCCCCAAGCAGCGGGGCATCCCCCCCACTGAGCTGGGGGTGAGCTGGGGGCTTGGGGGGGGGGGGATGCCTGGTGAAGGGACCCAGCCCCCCCCTCCCCACACCCCCCACCCCCCACCCGTGTCCCCAGCCAGGGTTAAGCATTGCCCCGGGCCCCACGGCAGCTGCTGGGCTGTGACCGAGCCCGTGGTCTGATGTCGGTCACGCTGCTGCTGCTCACGAGGGACATGGCCTCCCTTCACCCCGGCGCCCCCCAGCTTCCCCCCCCCCCCTCCCCCAGCCCCTGGGTGCCGTGCCGGGGGGGCTGCGGTTTATGTAAGGAGCAGGAGCTGTGAGCGGGGTGTCCCTGGGACACACGGACATTGCATAAACCCCCCCCCCCCAGCATCATCCCCCTCCCCAGTCCCTCTCCAAAAGCTTGGAATAGGGGCACCCATCCCCACCTCCCCCCCTGGCAGTGAGAAACGGGGTGAGGGGGGGGGGGGGGCTTGGGGTCGGTATGACCCCGTGGTGGGGGGTCTCTTGGGGGGCAGCGAGAACCCAGGGGCTCAGTGGGGAAGGGGTGGGATGGGTGCGAGCCCAGTGGGGTGCAGGGCAGAGGTTGAAGCGGCCCCAGGATATGGGGGTGCTCTCCCAGCAGCCCCTGGTAGCCCCTTGGATCATCCCCCAGCCCTTTCTGCCCAGGTCTCAGGGGCTGCATCCAGGAGGGGAGGCAGAGGATGTCAGTCTTCATCCCAGGGGGAGGATGGTGGCAGGGGGGGAAGTGGCAGGATGGCTTTGGGCAGCACTGGAGGGGCCCTGGGCCCCCCAACCCATGGTGTGTCCACGTTCTCCATGCTGGCCCTGCCCCTCCCAGCTCCCCCAGCCCCCAGAACCCAGGGGTTTTGGCCCAATCTCGGTGTTTTCTCCCATTCCGGTTTCACCCGGTGTCTTTCATCGGTGCCGGGGCGGCTGGGCCGCCCGACTGAAAACAAAAGCTTCTTTCTTTGCACGGGGCAGAGCACACACCTGCCCGCCTTGGCACGGCCACCGCTGCCTCTGCCGGTGCCCCCGGGGCTGGGTGGCACCTCCGGCACCGTGCCGGTTCCCGGGCAAACCCCGCATCCCTCCCGCTCTCCCTCCCAGTCGCTGCCGGAGCCGGCGGAGGGAGCGGAGCTGCCACCTCCTCCTCCTCCTGACACCCTTCACCCCAAGATGCTCACGGCTGCCTAAGAGCCCAGGGGAAGGTCCTGCTCGCCACCAGCACCAGCTCCCTTGGGTGCCCCCTTCTCCCCGACCCCCACCCGCTCGCAGGAAAATAGGGAAGAGGAACACGGAGCCCCCCAAACTAATGGATCAAAAACTCCAGCTCCAGCATTCGGAGAAGAACATCCCCAGGGCCACCCGGGCGGCTTTCTGCCTCCTCCAGATCCCAGAGCCCGATCCCTTCAGCCTCTGGGTTTAGGGATTCCCGCCTGGATTTACCTCTCTGGGATCCGGTGCCACCAGCAGACACCCGCCTGTCCTCGCTGCCACAGGGGAGGTGGTGGGGTCCCCGATGGACCCTCCAGGTATCTGGCTGTGCTGGGGGATGGTCAGGATGCTGGCCAAGCTGTGGGATCTGCTTCCCGTGCTCTGAATGGGGTGAAGGGCAGGGAACAACGCTGGGGAGCTCAGGGGAGCTGTGCCAGGAGGATGTGTGAGGCTGTGGGTCCTGTGTCCTGGAGGGATGGGGTGGGTGTGCTCAGGGAGCCCCAGGATGCTTCCCGAGCAGGGAATGGGGACTTGGACCTCCCCGGGCAGAGGATAGGATGGGGACAGGTGGCTGTAGGGGACACACATTCCTTCTGTCCCCATCCCTGGCTTGCCTGGCCACCGAGGCAGCTCTGTCCCACCCCACAGCAAGGTGACAATTTTTTCCAGTGGGGGCTTGGAGCTGAGTGACCTCATGTCTGTCCTCCCCACCTCCACCCCCCCCCCCCCGGCTTCTCTGGGAAGGCTGGGGGGGGGGCAGGATGTGACATTGGTCAGGGGGACAAGGGATGTGATGGCAAGGAGGGGCTGTGACCCCCAGGTCTGTGTGTGGCCTGGCTGCCAGGGGAGCATTAACCCAGCAAATCCCCCCCAGGGTGTTCCTCCCAGGAGGGGCCTCTGGAAGCAGGGAGCTCCCCCCTCTCTGCAAGCCCAGCCCTGGCTGGAGGCGAATGCCTGTGCGGGGCAAGGCCTCCCCACGCTGGGTGCCAGCAGGCGGGTGTGGGGCTGGGATGGGTGCCAAGGGATGGGTGGGCACGAGGTGCATCCTGGCCACCAGCCCCACCAGAGTGGGCACAAGGAGGGGCAGGGACCTGGCATCCCCAGGGAGACCCCACCTAGCACTGGGGGGGATGGATCTGGGGGGGCTTGAAAGCAGCCCACTCCTCCAACACTTATCCCCCTTGTCGCCGTGCCTCAGTTTCCCCTCCGCCGCCACAGGGTTGGGGGGGGTTTGGGTCGTGCCCCACTGATGTCCCCCTCTGTCCCCGCAGGGTCCGGCCAGCCCGGGACAACACTGAGCACCACATGAGCAGTGGAGCAGCATGGCCAGTGACATGAGGATGGGGGAGACCCCGCCGGGATGGAGGAGACCCCAGGAGGCAAGGCAGGACCCCCGGGGGATGGAGAGCAGCGGGGTGGTCCTGCCCAGGAGCGCTGCCCCCCAGCTGGGATTCCTGGGATACGCAGAGCCCGGGAAGCTGAGCTTCGGGATGGAGAAGGGAGATCCCTGGAGGGGCTCTGAGGGGCGCCTGGGCTCAGCCCGGGGGCTCAGCGCTGCCCGGCTGGGTTGCCCCTACCCCCCGGCCCCCCCGTGCCTGCGGGACCCCCTGTGCCGCCCCAAGGATGGAACGGAGCCGCTGCCCCCCAGGAACGGGCAGCCCAAAGCGGGCTGGGCTGAGCCCTGCAAGGAGCACGGGGGGGCCCGCTGGGCTGAGGCCGTGCTGGCCCCCCTGGCCCTCTACAGCCCGGCCTGTCACCGCTGTCCCCTGCCCTTCCCGGCGACAGAGAGCCAGCGCCCCGCCAGCCCCCCCGGCAAGCCCCCCGCATTCCGCCACTGCCCCTTCCTCCTGGAGGCCAAACACGGCCCCTTCCTCCTCTCCTCCCTGCTGCCCCCCGGACCCCCGGCTGAGCCCCCGTTTGGTGGCGGGGGGGCGGAGGGAGCGGGGACAATGGGTGAGGGGCGCTTGGCCAGCAGGGACTGGTGCCTGGGCTCCTACTCGCCCGCCTGGGGCCAGCCCCTCTACTTGGGGGTCCCGCCGAGGTCCAAAGCCACTCCCGCCGCCTTCGATGACAGCTCCGGCTCAGGGAACAAGGTAGGGACCCCCGGGTGGCTGCCATGGTGGCTCTAAGGTGGGGATGCTCAGGGTGACACCCCCCCCCCCCAAAACCCCAAGCAGGACCCAGCCCCTCCGCCGGCTCTTGCAGCTCAGCACGGGGGTCCCAGCCCTCTGACGGATGGGGGGATGCCCCCCTGGGTGTCGGGGGGGGGGGATGGTGATGCTCCCCTCCCCGGGACATGACGCAAGCCCCCGGGGCTGAGTCACGGAGCGGGAGGGGGGAGGTGGCAGAGCCAGCGCCTGGGTGCGCCCCGCGCCTCTGCGGCTCCCCATTCCTTTCCCACGCGGGTGAGACGGGCACCCCACGGGCTCGGGCACCCCACGGGCTCGGGCACCCCACGGGCTCGGGCACCCGGCAGCTGGAAAGCACCGGAACAGCTGCTCATCTCGGGAGGGTGTTGTGGGGAAACTGAGGCAGGGCTACGAGGGTGCTCCCCATCGCCTCCTCCCAGTGCCGTAGGGCAGCAGGGGTGGGGACACACTTCTGGGGTGACAGCGACACTTCTGCTTCCCACCAGGAGGTTTACCCGAAGAAAGAGCCTGGCTTCCAGCCCCAGGCCAAGGAGCAAGCACCCTCACAGCTGCTGGGCAAGGGCCAGGACCCAGCTGGGGAGGGGGACCCAGGGGTGCCAGAGCTGCTGGGACCCCCGTGGAGGGATGGCCGAGTGAGGGGCAGCTCAGCCGTGCCCCCCCCCTGTCCCCGCACGCCTCCTCCCAGCTCTGCCCATCCCCTCTTCCTCCCACAGCCCAGCGCTGCGGGGGGCTCTGGGGGGCTCTGGGTGGGCACAGGGACCCACGGCACCGATTTCCCCCCAGAACCGGGTCCAGCCCGGTCCTCTGAGCCCAAAGACAAACTCCTGCCGTACCAAAGCCTCCCGGAGGACCCCCACCCCTCACCACCCCTGACTGACGGGCACTTCCCCCCGGCTCTTGCCAAACCAGAGCAGGCCCCGTGTTGTCTCTGCACCACGCCGGGCTCTGAGGGGTGCCCGGGGGTGCTCAGCCCCTTCGAACCCATCCCCGGGGGTCGTTTTCCCTGCCCACCCAGCAACCACACCAAGCTGAAGAAGACGTGGTTGACGAGGCACTCGGAGCAGTCGCTGCCACCCTGCAAAGGGCCCCGCCGGGACGGGGGTCCCGAGACCACCGGGGAGGGCAAGCGCTCGGCCAAGCGCCCGCACGGCATCACCGATGGCCCCCGGGGGGCTGGGGAGGACGCTGGGGCTGCCAAGAGGGGCACGAAGACCCCCGAGCACACGGCCGTGGAGAGTGGAGGGGACCTGGAGGAGAGGAGGATGGAGGTGGGAGATGGAGGTAAGGGAGGGGGGGGTCTGGAGGGGATGGGGAGGGGGCAGCGGGGGCACCCAAATCCCTGGGGAAGTTTTGCATCCCTGTTGCCTGCACCCTCAAAAAGCTGCAGGCCGGTGAGGGCTGGGGAATGTGCTGAGCTTGGGGTTTTATCCAGCATGGTTGGGGCCTGGCAGTGATTCCCAGGGTGGGGGTTTATAGCCATGTCCCTTTCAGGGGGATCCCCGGGGGGGTGGCAATGCCCTCCCTGGCTCGGTGCCCTCCTCAGGGAGGTGTCGGTGCCTCAGCCCTGACCTCTGCAGCTCCCCAGCCCTACTTTCCAGCCCTACTTTCTGGCCCAGATTCCAGCCCCCGCCGTGGCATCTTGGTCCCCACGCACGGTGTCCCAAAGCCCCTCCTATCTCCCCCAGACCCACGGAACCGGGCCGGCCCGGTACTGCAGGAGCCGTGGTGTCTGCAGAGCCTGCCCTGCACCTCCCTGCCTGAGAGCATCCCCCGGTGCTGTGCCTGTGCCCCCCGGGCTGGGGGAGACCTCCAGGGTGAGGAAGAGGAGGAGGAAGATCCCCCCGAGAGCACTTGCAGGCTGCTGCACTTCCGCAGGTGAGCCCGGGGGCTCTGCCCGGGGTGGGGGGCTCCCAGTGGTTCCTGTTGGGAGGTGTGGAGCATCCCCCCCATCACCCCATTTTGGAGCACCCCCTCTGGTCCCCTCTCTCCCACAGATTTGCCCTGGGGGACAGCAGGGAGCTGAGTGTTGATGGTTTCTCCACCCTGGGGGAGGCAGAGGGGGAGCAGGGGACAAGCAGCCCCCAGCAGAGGACCAGGAGCTCGGGCAGCAGCCTCTGCTCCGCCAAGTACCTTCTGGGGGTCCTGGGGGACCCCTTCTGCCAGGCTGTCTGCAGGGACAGGGACATGTGTCCAGGACCCCCCAGTGGTAAGTGGGGAGCAGGCTGGGGGGGTGGCACTGGTGACACTGGGGAGGCTGAGGGCTGTGTTTCCCCCAGGGGTGACAGCCTGGAGGCGGGGGGAAGGAGCCCCCCGGCTCTGTGACATCTGCCAGCGTGGCTTCTTCAACTCCCACTGGAGCTGCACCAGATGTGGCTTCCAGATGTGCCCCGACTGCCACCGCAGCAGGCAGGAGGCTGATGGAGACGGTACGGGGGGGAGGGGGGACAGGGGGGGGGGGCTTGCCAAGGGAGTGTCACCCCTGGGTGTGGGTGGGGGGACTCGGAGGGGACAAACCCCCCCCCCCCTCTCTGCTGCAGAAGGCCCGAGGCCACCCGAGTGCATCCCTGGGCAAGGCCACCACGTTGCATCCCTGGTCCCCACGCAGTTTGTCCCCACACCTGGTGAGTCTGCGTGTCCCCCCTCCCCACCCCAACCCCAGCATCCCCCCCCCCCCACACACACTGCAGCTTGCTGCCCCCGGGGCTGACCCGCCTGTCCTCATCTGTCCCCAGTCCTGACCCAGCTCTGGAAGCTGCTCCACGAGGTCAGGGACAAGTTGGGGATCGAGTCACATTGTCCCTGCGGGGGGGGGACAGCGGGGCAGAGCCTGGCAGAGCCCCCCGGGAGCAGGCAGGTACAGAGGGATTGGGATGGGGGGGGGAAAGACAGGGTGCAGGTGCACCCCCAGCACCTGGATGGGGGGGGGGGAGGTTGTGCGTGATGTGGGGGAGGGGACCAGCCCTGGGGACAGGGGGACGCGGCCCCCCCCGGCTGCCCGCATGGCCCCGGATGTTTTTTCAGGTCCCATCGGGGGAGGCGGAGCCCACCCACCCCCCCAGCACCGATGGCGGAGCCGACACCTCCCGGCGCATCAAGGAAGGTAGGACCGGCCGCGACCCCCCCGCTGCGGGGACAGCCCTGGTGCGGGGGGGTCAGGGCTGCAGCACAGCCCCTGCGGGGGGTGCGGGATGGGGGGCGAGGGGCGGAGAAGGGCGGGGGGCAGCCCTGACCCCTTTTTGTCCCGAGCAGAGAGCCCTGAGGAGGGGCCGGGACAGCCACCCCCCCGCGGGGGGGCCGTGCAGACCACCACCCTCTGCGAGCTGCTGGCTTCCACCGCCGTCAAGCTGTGCCTGGGGCAGGATGGGGTCCGCATGGCCTTCGCCCCCGTCTCCCCCGCCTTGCCCAGCGTGAGTCCTTGTGCTGAGACCCCCCCCAGACCCCCCCCCTCCGCTCCTCAGCAGGGGCTGGGGGCAGGGTGGGCTGATGGGGATCCCCTTTTTGCATTCCACCCCCCCCCTTCCTCCAGGACAACCGCCTGACCAGCATCCTGGACAGCATCATCGCCAGCGTGGTGGAGAGGAAGATCCAGGAGAGGCAGGCGGGGGGCGAGCTGACCCCCCCCAGCCCCCCGGAGCCCCCCGACCCTCCCGCTTCCCATTGCATCCTATCCCCCAGTGGGCTGCTCTGGCTGCACGACCCCGGCCACCCCAGCAACTACAAACTCTTCCAGGAGCACTGGAGGAGGGGGCAGGTGAGCCCCCCCCACCTGGGGGATAGGGGAGAGCCCCCCCACCTGGGGGATGGGGGACAACCCCCCCACCCCCCCTCCCGGCTGATCCCCCGCTGCCCCGGCAGCCTGTCCTTGTTTCAGGGCTGCAGAAGAGGCTGGAGGGGGGGCTGTGGGGTCCCGAGTCCTTCCGCCCAGCGCCGGGGGAGGAGGGGGTGCTGGAGGTGGTGAACATGAGGGTCCCTGAGAGCCGGCTGAGGATGAGCAGCCAGGAATTTTGGGATGGTTTCACTGCCAGTGCGGGTAAGGCTGTGATGAGGTTGTGGGGCCTCAGATGGGATGCTGGGGGTGTATATCGGGGGGAGAAGGTTGAGGGGGGGGTGTGGGGGGGCATCATCCTCATCCTCCGTCCCGCAGCATCCCCGGAGCTGGAGAAGGGCGGTGGGGACCCTCTGAAGCTGGAGACTGGCTTTGGGGACAAGGAGCAGTGCCGGTGAGTGTCAGTACGGGTGACACCGGGGGGGTGGGGGGGGTTCCAGTGCCCCCTCCCCTTGCTGGGAGGCAGCGGGGGATGCTCTGCCCCTACTCAGTGCCACCAACAGGGCCACCAACCTGCGTGCCAGCTTGCCACTGCCGGAGTACTGCGGGCCAGCTGGCAGCCTCAACCTGGCCACTCACCTGCGTGGCCAGCGGGCCCGGCGCTGGATGTGCCCCCGCCTCTGCGTGGCTTACGGTGAGTGCCACCGGCCGGCAGGGTGACACCGGGGGTGTCCCCAAGCCCTGAGCACCCTCACCCACCACCCTCCTCCCCTTTGCAGGCGTCCGGGACCACAGCATCGGGACCAAACCCCTGAGGGTGGAACCCACCGATTCCATCAGCATCCTGGTCCACACTGAGGGGGGGCAGGGTAAGGGTGGGGGGAGGGGACACGCAGGGGGTCACCCCCACCCCAGGCCCCCCACCCCACCCTCCCCTGAGCACCCCTCTGCCCCCAGAGATCCTCCTGCCCGGTGATGTGGATGGTGTGGACCCCCCCCTGAAGGAACGGCTCTGGGATGCCGGCAGCCGCCCCGCTGCCCTGTGGCACATCTTCCCCCCCCAGGATGCCACCACCATCCGGGAGTTCTTGGTGAAGGTGGGTGCCACCACCCCCCGGGGCACCCCCAGACCCCGGCTCCGCTCACCCCCACCCTCCCGCAGGAATGCGAGGACCAAAATCAGGAGGGGGAGGTCACGGCGGAGCCCCCGGGCCGCTACCTGGACCCCTCCCTGCGGAGGCGGCTGCGGGAGGAGCGTGGGGTGAGGGCCTGGACCCTCCTCCAGTTCCTGGGGGACGCGGTGCTGGTCCCCGCTGGGGCTCCCCACCAGGTAGGTTGGCTCCACAATCCCCCCCCTTTGGGGGCGGGGGGGCAGCTCTTTTGGGGGTGCAGCCCCGCCAAAGCCCCGCTGGGGAAACTGAGGCACGGCTGAGCCCCCGTCCCCTGACTCTGCGGGATCCGCGGGCAGGTGCGGAGCCTCAGCAGCACCATCAGCGTGGAGCAGAGATTCCTCTCCCCAGAAAACGTCGCTCAGCTCCGGGAACACAGCCCAGACCCCCGGCTGGGTGCCCAGGTGGGCGGTTTGGGGGGGGGGCTGCAGGGAAGGGGGGGGGTTGGGTGTTCCCCATGGGGTGCTGAGCCTCTTTTTGCAGCTGGGCAGGGTGCTCTGCACCGCCGTGCGGGAGGCTGTGAGCATCCTGCGGGGCTGGCAGTGAGGTGGCTACGGGAGGATGCTCCAGAGAAGCCAAAGCCACCCAGGATGGCGACGGGAGATGGGACCCGGTGCTCCCCCTCGGACTTTTCCTCCAGGAACACCCGGGAAAGGTTGGGGAATAAAGAGTTTGCAGCATGCCGGCACCAGCGGCACCACCAGCACCTGCCTTGGCGTCTCCTTCCTCTGTGGGGTCGGAGCCTTTGTCCCCTTGGTGGCCTTTGGTTGCCCCAGAGACAGGGTGGGGGGGTCAGACCTTGGGGGTCCTGGCCTTGGCACTGCAGGAACACACAACAACCCTCTGGGGGGGTCCCTGGGGGGGGTGCCTGGGGGGACAGGCAATCACAACAGCGTATTGGAAACATAAATCTTTATTTAAGCCACACAAAATAAATCCAAGCGTTCCATATCAGCTTTTAGTGCAACGGCTGCAGAAGGAATGGGAGAAACCAGGACTTTAAAAAAAAAAAAGGAAATAAAAAGAAGACTTGGGTTGGTTATGATAAAAACTACGGAGAGGATTAACTGGGGTTACAGCAACGGCCCGAGGAGGTTTCCCAGGATTAAAGTTCATTTTATTATGAATAAAAAGCTCAGATCTGTCCCCAAAATGCATCCGGGGGTGTGCGGAGCCTTTGTTGGCGTTTCAGGCTCGGTAGAAAAATAAAATCCCGGCCTGTAGGGAGGAAAAAAATGATTTAAATAGATTTTAAAAATAAAAAAGGGAAACCAAACCGAAAACTGAGGAAATAAAATAAAAATACCGCCCCCCCCCCTCCTCGGGATATGAGCGTCCTGCGGCTCCTTTAAGGCCAAGCTCCGCCCCTCAGTCCCGTGCGTGATTGGCAGCCGCGCTGTCCAATGGGAAGCGGGGGGGCGGAGCCTGAGAGGCGGAGCCCGGGAGCCGGTGAGTGCCCTGCGCATGCGCGGTGGAGCGGGGGCTGCGGGGACCCCCCCTGCACCCTGCGGACCCCAAAACCTCCCCGGCTGCACCCAAACCCCCCCTGCACCCCGCAGCCCCCCAAAACCTCCCCTGCTGCACCCCACACCCCTCACTGCACCCCGGGACCCCCCAAAACCTCCTCTGCTGCACCCAAACCCCTCACTGCACCCCGGGACCCCCCAAAACCTCCCCTGCTGCACCCCACACCCCTCACTGCACCCCGCAGCCCCCCAAAACCTCCCCTGCTGCACCCAAACCCCTCACTGCACCCCGGGACCCCCCAAAACCTCCCCTGCTGCACCCCACACCCCTCACTGCACCCCAGAACCCCCCAAAACCTCCCCTGCTGCACCCAAACCCCTCACTGCACCCCGGACCCCCCCCAAAACCTCCCCTGCTGCACCCCAAGTCTCCCTTGTCGCATCCTGCAGCCCCCCCAAACCTTCTGCTCCCCAAACCCCCCGTTTCACCCAGCAGGACCCCCAAACCTTTCCTCTTTAGCCTCACCCCCCCTCAGTGCACCCCGCACCCCCCAAAACCTTTCCCTTACCTCCTATTGCACCCCAAATCCCCCGCTGCACCCCTGGGGGCACCCTGCAGCCCCTCAGCCCCTTCTCCCCCCTCCCCATCCCCTCTTGCACCCTGCAGCCCCTCTCGCCCCCCGGCACCCCGCGGACCCCCCCCCCTTTCCCCTCATGCCCCCCATTCTCCGAGCAGCCTTTCCCCTATAGCACCCTGCAGTCCAGCACCCCATGGCCCCCCCAAACCCTTGAGCTCAGTCCCCCGGGCACCCCGCAGCCCACTCCGGGTGTCCCCCAGTCCAGCCGCCCCTTGCCCCCCAGTGCCCCCCAGTCCGGCCACCCCTTGCTCCCCAGTATCCCCCAGTCCAGCCGCCCCTGGCCCCCCTCCCTCCTCCAGTCCAGCCAACCCTTCACGTGTTTCCCTTTCCCCTGCACCCCCCAATCCAGTCACCCCTTCCCTTACCGCAGCCCCCCCCGCATCCCCAAATCCAGCGACCTCTTCCCCTACAGCCCCCTCTGCACCCCCCAATCCAGCCACCCCTTCCCCTTCCCCTCCTCTGCCCCCCCCCCCGCCTCCCCCAATCCGGCAAACCTTGCCACTACCGCAGCCCCCCCCGACCCCCCCAGCCCCGGGACCCCTTCCCTTATTATTTCCCTTCCTACACCCCCCAGTCCGGCCACCCCTTCCCCTCCTGCACCCCCCTGGGGGTCCCCCAATCCAGCAGACCCTTCCCCTATCGCGACCCCCCCTGCATCGCCGAGGCCACCGAGCTCTTCCCTTCCTACGTCCCCCCCGAAGCCCCCAGACCCTTCCCCCCTTACTCCCCCCTCCGCATCCCCCAGTCCAGCAAGCCCTGCCCCCCCAGCACCCTGCATGGGGGAGACCCCATCCCCCCCTGCACCTCCCCCTGCCCCCCGCAATCACCCGACCCCCCCCCTTCCCCTCCAGCCCACCCGGGGCTCCCTCTCCCTCCGCCTACACGTTTGGGGGGTGCCCTCCCCTCCCCAAAACCCCGCTACCCCCTGAGCAGGATTCCTGAGGGTCCCGCTCCACGACCCCCGCACCCCCCTCCCCATCTAACAATCACCAGACCCCCCCCAAAACCCCCTCCCCATCTGACAATCACCAGACACCCCCCCCCCCCCCCATCCAGTCCTCGGGGGTCCCATGGGGGAGGCTCCAGCAGCCGAACTGGACGCGGTGCTGGGGGGCTGCGGGTGGGAGGTGGGGGGGGAGAGCATCGAGGGTCCCCCCACCCCCCCCGACCCCATCCGCCTGGGACGGAACGTTTGCTACGTGGTCTTGGCCCTGATCTTCAACGAGGAGGTGAGACGGACCCCGTGGGGACCCCCGGGACCACCCCCCGGTACCACCCCCCGGTACCACCCCCCGGGACCACCCCCCGGTACCACCCCCCGGTCCCATCCCCCGGTACCACCCCCCGGTACCACCCCCCGGTACTCCTCGGTACCACCCCCCCGGTACCACCTCCCGGTACCACCCCCGGTACCTCCCGGTACCCCCCCCGTTGCCACCCCCCGGTACCACCCCCCGGTCCCATCCCCCGGTACCACCCCGTTGCCACCGCCCGGCAGCCCCCGGTACTCCCCAGTACTCCCCCGGTATCAGCCCCCGGTACCACCACCCGGTACCCCCCGGTACTCCTCCTGGCACCTCCCGGGACCATCCCCCGGTACCACCCCCCGGTACCTCCCGGTACCACCCCCCGGTACTCCTCGGTACTCCCCCCGGTACCACCCCCCGGTACCCCCCGGTGCCACCCCCGGTACCAGCCCGTCCTCCCCGAACCCCCCCAGGACCGGGTGCTGCTGGTGCAGGAGGCGAAGCCCGAGTGCCGTGGGCGCTGGTACCTCCCTGCGGGGCGGATGGAGCCCGGGGAGAGCATCGTGGGGGCGGTCAGGAGGGAGGTGAAGGAGGAGACGGGGCTGGAGTGCCGCCCCCTCACCCTGCTGGCCCTGGAGGAGAGGGGCCCGGCATGGATCCGCTTCGTCTTCCTGGCACAGCCCACGGGTGAGGGCTCTGGGGAGGGGGCTCAGTGGGGGCAGCCTTGGGTGGGGCGTGGGTGTCCCCTGGCAGCACCATGGTGACCATCAGTGACCCCAAAAAGCCCCACAGTGACCATCAGTGACCCCAAACAGCACCACGGTGACCATCAGTGACCCCAAACACCACCATGGTCACCATCAGTGACCCCAAACAGCACTATGGTCACCATCAGTGACCCCAAACAGCACCATGGTCACCATCAGTGACCCCAAACAGCACCATGGTCACCATCAGTGACCCCAAAAAGCCCCACAGTGACCATCAGTGACCCCAAACAGCACCATGGTCACCATCAGTGACCCCAAACAGCACTATGGTCACCATCAGTGACCCTGAAAAGCTCCACGGTGACCATCACTGACTCCAAACACCACCATGGTGACCATCATTGGCCCAAAAAAGCCCCACGGTGACCATCACTTAGCCCAGACAGCCCCATAGTGACCATCACTGACCCCAAAAAGCTCTGTGGTGACCATCAGTGACCCCAGACAGCCCCACAGTCACCATCAGTGTCCCCTACAAGCCCCACAAAAGGCTTTGGCACCTCCAGCCAGCCCTGTGCCAGGCCACCAGTGTCCCCTGCCAGTCCCCACGATGGTCACACCAGTATCCCCTGCCAGCACCAGCACCAGCCCCAGCCCTGCATCCCCCCCCCTCCCACAGTGGGGTCTTGGTGTCCCCTCTCAGCCCCATCAGGGGGGTCCTCCTGCCCCCAGCAGCCCCACGCCCAGTGCTGGGGTCCTGCTGTCCCCTGGGGTCCATCACCTTTGTCCCCTTCCTCTCCCCCCCCCATGCCACAGTGTCCCCCTCTCTCTGCCCCCAGGTGGGACCCTGAAGACCCTGGAGGAGGCTGACACCGAGTCCCTGCAAGCGGCCTGGTGGGCTGGGGACCCCCAAACCCTTCCCCTGCGTGCCCCCGACATCCTGCCCCTGCTGGCCCTGGCCACCCGCTACCGCCGCAGCCCCCCGCACCCCCCCACCCTGCCCCAGGACCTGCCCTCGGCCTCCCTCTGCTTGAGGGTCCTGGTGGTCTTCACCAACGCCACCGGGGACCTTTGGGTGCTGCTGGGCAGGACCGGGACCCCCCACTTACCCGTGGTGGTCTGGGGCACATCCCCGGCCGAGCTGAGGGGGGGTCTGTGCCTACCCCTCCTGCGGCTGCTGCGGGACTGCCTGCCCCCCCCGGACCCCCGCCCGGGACCCCCAGGGTTGTTGGGGCTGCAGCACCGAGCTGGGGGTCCCGGGGGGGCTGACGGTGTTTGCTTTAACGTGGTGCTGAGCATCCCCACCGGCACCCCCGGGGCTCTGCCCCCCCAGCCCCAAGCCCCCACCTTCTGCTGGTGGAAAGTGGAGGAGGAGGGGTTGAGAGGACGCATCCTGCACCGGCTCCGCACCACGGTCCCCATCCGCAGCTGATGCCCGGGGCTTTGGAGTGGGGGGGGTTCGGGGGGGGGGAGTTTTGGGGTCTGGGGGGGGGCTGAGAACCAGGCAGGGCAGAAATAAACCCAAATGCTGCTGCTTGCACCCAGCCGGCTGTGGGTGAAGGGGGGGGGGGGTGATGGTAGGGGGGGGCTGAGGGGGGGTGATGGATGGGCGGGTGTGAGGGGAGGGTGATGGATGGGGGGGTGTGAGGGGGGGGTGATGGATGGGGGGGTGTGAGGGGGGGGTGATGGATGGGGGGGGCGTGAGGGGTGGGAGAGATGGGGGGGTCTGAGGAGGGGGTGAGGGATGGGGGGGTGAGGGATAGGGGGTCTGAAATGGGGGGGATGGATGGGGGGCTCTGAGGGGGGGTGAGGGATTGGGGGGTGTGAGGAGTGCATGGGAAGGGGGATGGGGTGAGTATGGACAATGGGGGGAATCACCCTTTGCCTCCCAGTATCCCCAGTCCAACCAGTGCTGAGCTCACAGCTTTATTGCAGCAGTCCCACCACCCAGGGGACAAAGTGTGCAGGGTTTGGGGGTGCACACACCCCCCCCTGCCAGGCAGGAGCCACAGACAGACAGACAGACAGACAGACCTTGTGCCCCCAGAGCTGGGGGCAGTGATTGAGTCCTTGCAGCCCAGGGGGTGTCACTGTGTGTGTCCCCCCCATTATTGCCAACACAGAAATAATCCTGCTCCAGGTCACTGGGGACAACCCCGAGATGGGGTGGGGGGGAGCAGGAACCCAGCACCCAGGAGGAACCCCAGCACGGGTCACTTGGCACCCCAAAGGAGGGGCTGCACCTTACTCTGGGGAGGGGGCACCCCCCCCCCCCGGGTTGTCCAAGGTGGGTGCTGAAGGATTTGGAGCCATTTCCTCAGGGGGTCGGTGCCACCACCACTGGGGACGTACCGGTCCCAGCAGGGCTACCAGATCCACCATCCCCGGTGGCCACCGCAGCCCGGATGAAGAGGGGGTGCTCCCTGGGGGGGTCGGGGAGCTTCAGCTCAGGGGGGTCCCTCCGGGGGTCCCTTGACCAGGGCGATGGCAGCCAGCTCCTTGCAGAACTCCTCCAGCACCACCACCCCCTGGAACAGCATCGTGTGCTCCATCCTGCGGGGAAAACATCAGCAAGGACTCCAGGGGGTAACCCCCAATTCAAAGGACAGGCACTGGACGCCCCCCTCCCCAAAATAAAACCCCAAAAAAACCCCACTCACTGCTCTCCAGGCACCATCCCCAGGAGCTGCTGACGCACCAGGAGCAGCTTGGCCCTGAAATGGGGCACACGCTGGAGCCGCTGCATCAGTTCCCCCATCACCTGCACGGGGGACAAAGAGTCAGACCCTCCCCTCTCTCATCCTTCCCTCCACCCCCCCCCCCCAAAAAAAAAACCCCAAAAAAGCCCAACGAAACAAAGAAAAAAAAAAACAAAACAAACCACAAACAAACAAACAAACATCCCACAAACAAAAACCCCACAAACAAAGAAAAAAAAAAATCCCAAAGGCCCCCCGGAGGTGACATTACCCTGACGAGGACAGAGAAGAGGGAGCGGGAGCCGGGTGCCAGGTTGAGGTAGGGGTCCAGCAGGTACTCGTGGAGGTGGGGATGGGGGAAGGCAGCCAGGTGGGACAGCACCGAGGTCACCTGCAGGTTGAGGCTGTAGGGCTGGGGTGGGGTGGGGGATGCTCAGTGGGACCTGGCACGGTGTGTCCATCCCCTCTGGTTTCCCATGGCTATTGCCACCCCCCCCAGCCCCCTCCTCTCCCAGCTCCAGGACCCCCAGACCAGGGGTGGAGTGGCCCAGAGCATCGGTGGTGGTGGGGGGAAAACCTTGGGAAATCCCCCAAGCCCCCCAAAAAAGACCCCTGGGCACCCCGGTACCTGGTCCAGGATGCGACTCATCCGGTCAAAGAGAACCTTGAGGAAACGACCCTCATAAAACATCACCTCGGGGGGGCAGGAGGAGAGGGGCCGGGGGGCTGGGGGCCACCCCCAGGAAGCAGCATTGGCACGGCACCTCTGGACCTGGAGAGGGGAGGAGAGGAGGGGAGGGGGTGATCCTGGGCCAGAGACAAATCCCACCCCCACCCCCACCACCCTGGAGACCAAACCCCCCCCCCCCAGGCACTCACCATGGCCAGGGCATCCTGGATGTAGGTGTCACAGCCCCCCTCCCCCAGGCAGGACGAGGTTTTGGCTTCCTCAGGGACCAGGCAGAGGAAGCTGGAAGGGAAGGAAGAGCGATGGGGAGGGGGATGCAGACCCCTCCCTGCCCCCCCCCCCCGATGCTGCAGCAGCCTCAGCACATCCCTACCTGCTGACCACCTCGCTCACGTGCCCCTTCCCCGGGGGGGCTGAGCCTGGCAGAGATTTTTTCACCATCTCAAAGCCAACATCTGGGAACCCATCAGTGAAATACGGATCCTCCTCCAGGTCCCTGCGGGGACAGCATCCGGGGGGTGAGCTGGGGGGGCACCAGGAGGAGGCTGCCACCCACCCTCCCCCCTTCTCTCTCAATTTCTCCTTCCCCTCTTTGCTCACAACCCATCCTCCTCGGGGTCTGGCTCGGGGGCTCCACGCTCGTCGGGCAGGGGTGGGGGTCCGGGGTGCAGGTACCCCCTGCCCTCCAGGTTCCTCAGCACCAGGCTGTGGGCCACGTGCTCCTGGGGCTTCTGCAGGAGCTCCTCAAAGAGCCTCAGGCTGGCCAGGCTGATCTGCAGCAGGGTGGGCAGGATGAGACCCCCCCCTCACTAACACCATCCCCCCACCCCATCTCCTCCAAACCCCCACCCCAAGGTGGGGCTGACCTCATCGGAGAGGTGGTCGCAGCGATCGATGAGTTGTGTACGCAGGGGGTGGGGGGTGTCCCCGGGGGTCTCGGGGTCCCGGTCTGATCCCAGCAGGAAGAGGATGAGGTGGTGGAGCAGGGGGGGGGCACGGAGCTGCCTCACCATCCCCGCCAGCAACCCCGTGGTGCTGAGGACAGAGAGCTCAGACCTGCAGGGGACAGGGTGGGACAGGGGGGTCCTTGGTAAAGAATCAGAGAATCCCAGACTGGTTTGGGTGGGAAGGGTCCTGAAAGACCATTTAGTGCCATTCAGACACCTCCCCCCAGCCCAGGTGGCTCCAAGCCCCATCCAAACCTGGATGGTTGGATTGCAGGGATGGGGCAGCCACAGCTTCCCTGAAGAACCCATCTCAGTGTCCCACCAGCCTCACACCAAAGGATTTCTTCCTAATATCCAACCTCAATCTCTCCTCTCCCAGTTTAAATCCATTCCCATCCCTCCAGGCCCTCATCCCAAGTCCCTCCCCAGCTTTCCTGCAGCCCCCCCAGGCACTGGAAGCTGCTCCAAGGTCTCCCCAGAACCCTCTCTCCATTTCCTCCAGGCTGAACACCTCTCTCAGCCTGGCTCCAGAGCTTCTCCATCCCTCCCAGCATCTCCAGGGACATTCCCCCCTCGGGCACTCACATCTCCAGGAGCTGTGGCTGCAAAACCCCCAGGAAAAACTTCTCCTCCACAGCCTGCGTGATGGCATCTGCCACAACCTGCGAGTGACAGCAGGGGCTGAGCCCCGGTGTGGGGCTGGGGGGTGCCCATGGGGGTCTCTCCAGGTGGTTCCTTACCGGGTGGGCACCCATCACCAGCTCATCCAGGTAATCCAGCCAGCAGAAGAAAGCAACCAGGTTCTGCTTCCCGGGAAAGACCCCCTCACCACCAGCATCCCCCTGCAACCTGCCCGGGGCAGAGGACACAGGGGGGGGGTGGTGGTTGGGGGGTGTTGCAGCAAAGCCATGGCAGAGCTTGGGGACCACCCTGCCCCATGCCCACCCCCCCCCTACCTCCAGGTGACCTTCTCCAGGGTGAGGACGTCGGTGGGGTGGGTGCTGGGGGGCAGGGAGCTGTAGAGGTGACAGAGCTGCTCTGCCAGGAGCTGACACAGGGCACTGCCCCTCACCAGCTGGGCAGCACCCACCTCCTGGGACAGCCCCACCAGCAAGAGGAGGTTCTCCCGAGCCTTCAGAGCCACCCTGCTCTTCTGTGAGGAAGAGGAGGAGGAGAAGGAGGTGTCACACAGCCAGCATCCCCCCCACACAACCCCCCCTTCAGATGCCCCCTCCTCACCACCCCTTTTGCCCTGACCTGGCTCTTGCAGAGTCCCACCAAGGAGGTGACCAGGTTGCTGTCCCTCCGTCCTGGGGGGGTCTCCAGGGGGGGGTCTGCACCCTCTTCCCCAGGGCTGGCCAGCAGCTCCTGGGCTCTCCTCCCGTTGAGGATGCTCTTGCCCTGGAGAGGAAGAGGAGCAGCCAAACATCACATCACCCCCCTTCCTCTTCTCCCCACTCATCCCCCAGGAGCTCCGCAGAGCAAAAAATAAATAAATAAAAGCTTAAATAAACAAAGAAAACCCCCAAAGTGTGTGCCCCCACCCCCCAAAAGAGGTGTCACCTCCAGGATGTATGCCAGCAGGGTGGGATCCTGCTTGATCTTCGTGCAGAGGACAGCAGCAAACTGCACCTCCTCCTTCTCCGTGCCGGAGCTCAGGAGGTCCCCACTCAGCTGGAGCAGCTTCTGGCAGGGCAAGGAGAGGGGGTGCTGGGCTACTGCCTGCCCTGGGACCCCCCCCTTAGCCCCCTCCCCATGCCTGCAGCTCACCTGCACCGGTCTGTGGACATTGAGGTAGTGCAGGAGTGGGTGCTGGACCTGCCCCAGCACCCTGCTGAAGAAGAGGAGGACCTGCTGCCTCATCCCGGGGGGGTACTGGGGGGGGACGGGACAGGGAAAGGCATCAGCACCAGTCCTGATTACCCTGGGATTGTCCCCAAACCACCCGCTGGGTCACCCAGCAGTCAGGGGCAGGTGGTTTATAGGAACAGAGACCTCAGTTTTGCTCCCCCAAAATAATGCAAAGCACCCCCCCAGGGCAGCCCACCTGCCAACTAAGGGCCCAACTCCATCCTCTGAACTGAGCTCTTTGTAGAATAAATAAATAAATTAAAAAAAAATAGAAAAAAAAGGGGTTTTATTTCCCCTTTCTCAACGCTAGCAATAATGAGTTAAAGCCCAGCATCCCAAACCAACAAACCCTGAGGGGCAGGGAAGGCTCAGGGGACATTTCAGGAGCTCCCCCTCTGCTTCTGCGTGAGCCAAAACCTATTTATAAGGAGCCTCGTTATAATTAGCAGCACAGGAACAGCCCCTGTATTAATAACTCCTCTGAGGGAAGGGGGGGCTGCTGAAACCCCCCTGGTCCTGCAGGATTTCTGATTCCAAACGGGACGAGCAGCACCCACGCAGAGCAGAAAAGCCACGGGGTTAGAAAAATAAAAAAACAACAAAAAAATAAAGTCTCTCTCACCCACCTCTGCCTTGCCCAGCGTGCTAAGGGTCTCCAGGAGCTTGTGCTGCAGCAGGTACTCCAGGCAGGGCCCAGCTTCCCCCGGGGAACGCTGCTTCTCCTCATACACCAGGATGTCCAACATCTGCCTGAGGTGCCAGGGGATGTCTGTCTGTCTGGCCGGGATGCTCTCATCTACAGACACACCAGGGGTGGGGGGGTGGCTGCTGTCTGTGGGGTTTTTTTGGGTTTTTTGGGAGGGTTTTTTTGTTGTTGTTGTTTTGTTTTTTGGTTTTTTTTTGTTTTTGTTTTGTTTTTGTTTTGTTTTTTTTTTTTGTTTTTTGTTTTGTTTTGGTTTTTTGGTGGTTTTTTTGGTGTTTTGTTTTGTTTTTTTGTTTTTTTTTTGGTTTGGTTTGGTTTGGGGTGTTTTTGGGGGGTTTTTTGGGGTTTTTTTTTTGTTTTTTTGGGGGGTTTTTTTGTTTGTTTGTTTTTTGTTTTGGGGTTTTTTTTTGGTGTTTTTTTTGTGGTTTTTATGTTTGGTTTGGTTTGGGGTGTTTTTTGGGGTTTTTTTTTTTGTTTTTTTTTGGGGGGGGGGTTTGGGGGGTTTTTTTTTTGGGGTGTTTTTTTGTTTGGTTGGTTTTTTTGCTTTTGTTTTTTTTTGGGGGGGGGGGTTTGGGTTTTTTTCCCCCCCTCCTCTCCCGGCAAGGCGCAGGGCTGGCTAAAGTTTAATTCTGGGGTGTCCCGGTTGGATGTGACCCCCCCGACACTAGATGGCAATGTGATGTTTGGAATCCCGGCTGCTCCTTCCGCCCATGGCGCTGCCAAACCCCCCCCCACATCCGCTGCCCTGTTGGGGGGGGGGGGAGGTGACAACCCCGGGGACCCCCGAGGGGAAGGGGGAATGGGGAGGATGAGGATGGGGACAAGGAAAGGGATGAAGCTCCCCCTGCTTTCTGCTGCTCCCGGGGAAGGATGTGGCCCTGGCTGCACCCCCCAAACCCCCCCCGTGCTGACCCCCCCGGGGGGTCGCGGCTGGTTAAGCACCCAGCTGGATGAGTCCTCCTGGGGTACGGAAATGGGGGTCCCACGCCAAGCCCCCCCCTCACCCCCCCAGCCAGGTTACCCGTGGGGCATTAGGGGGGGCACAGTGCCCTGCTACTGCACGGGGGGGTCCCCACCGAGGGCATGGGGTCCTGTGCCCCCCCCCAGGGAACGAGGGTACCCCCCCAGAGCACAGGGACCTGTCCCAAGACACTCAGAGCAGGGGGGTCCTGACCCAGGACACCAGGTTCTGTTGTGGGGTATGGGGGTCCCGACCCAGAGCATGGGGACCCCCCCCCCCCCCCCCCTTGGCCACAGGAACCTCAATCCCAGCCCACGGGACCCTCTCCCAGGACAGGGGACCCCGTTCCTACACCTCAAAGACCTTATTCCCATACCACCGGGACCCCATCCTCGGGCACAGGGACACCCCCCCCCCCCTCACAGGGACCTCCCACCTCACAGGGACCTCCCCCCTCACAAGGACCCCCCCCCTCACAAGGACACCCACCCCCCTCACAAGGACCCCCCCCCTCACAAGGACACCCACCCCCCTCACAGGGACCCCCCCACTCACAGGGACCCCCCCCACTCACAGGGAACCCCCCCCACACACAGGGACCTCCCCCCTCACAGGGACCTCCCCACTCACAGGGACCCCCCCCACTCACAGGGACCTCCCCACCCACAGGGACCCCCCCCCACTCACCCGTGGCCTCCAGGTAGTACCCGGTGATTCCCTTCCAGTGCTCGGTGAAAGCTTCCAGCAGATCCACGCTGGGTTCCCGCTGCACACACCGGGAGGGGGGGTCAGGGGTCCACTGAGCCCCCCCACCCCACCCCCTGTCCTGCCCCCCCCCCCTCCCACCCCGTCCCGACCCCCGCTCACCGTCTCCACCGCTTGCTGCAGCAGAGCACCCAGGCGGCTCAGCATGGCTGCGAACCCGGTACCGAACCCCACACCCCCCCCCCCCGGTACCGGAGCCCGCACCCGGTCCCGCCCCGTTGCGGTGGCTCCGCCCGACGCCCGGCGCGGGGCGGCTCAGCCCTGGGACCTCCCCCCGGCAGCTGAGCTGCGGGATCCCGGAGTTTGGGGAGGGGGGGGGAGAGTTTGGGGGGGCGGGAGAAGGAGATTGGGGGTGTCGAGGTTGGGGGCGGAGGGTTTGGGAAGGTCCCGCACAACTAAAATTGCTCCGGGAGTGGTGGGGGGGGGGACCCTGAGGAGACCCCCGTGCACACCAGGGAGCGGGATGGGGGTAACTTCCCCCCCTCCCCCATCCAAACCTCCCATTAGGGTGGGGGTACCCCCCGTGCTAGCCCCCCCTCCCAACTCACCTCTTCCCACAGCACGACCCGGGAGAAGCCAAGTTTTGGGATTATTTTAAATTTTTATTATTCCTTTAAAAAAACCAAAAAAACCCAAACCCAACCCAACCCAACCACCCCCAAACCCCCGTTTCTACACTTAAAAACAAGGCACGAGGAAAAGGCAGCAGCTGGAAAGCAGCCCAGGGCCCAGCCCGGCTCCCACTGACTGACTCCTGGGGTGCCCCAAGCAGCCCCCACACTCTGTGTGCCCCCCCCAGGCTGGATCTGCACCCACCCCTCTGAGCAGGCACCCCCGGGGGGGCTGGGGGGCTGCTGCTGGGTGCCCCGTGCCCCCAGACCCAGGCTGGGGACAGAGCTGGTGGCTCCTGAGGTTGCAATGTGCCCCAAAACCAAAGTGCTGGGACGGGAGAGAAAATTCCAGAGTGACCAGAAAGCCCCAGAGGGAGAGTTGGTATGAATATATCTATATCTATATATCTATAATGTCTATATAAAAATAGATGTGTGTATTGTAGTGCTGATATTGATGGTTAAAAATAAAAATAAAAAAAAAAAACCAAACAAAACCAAACGTCGAGCTGGGTCCTGCAGAATCCCCGTGCAGCTCTGCTGCTTCCTCTGGGGGGATGCCTGCTCCTGCAGGGGTGGGGGGCTGCCCCCCCCCAGGAAAAGGGGGGGACGACGACAGGGAGGGGGCTGCTGGAGCATGGGTCACATCACAGACTTCATCTCCCACTCCTGGAGAGTGGGAAAAATACCTGGTGAGCTCCCCCCTGTCCCTGGGGGTCCCCAGATCCCCCCCCCCCCGACTCTGCCCACCCCCGGGTACCTTTCTCCTCTGCAGCACTTTCCCCCTCTCCAGCAGCAGTGGGGAGGGGGGGGGTCTCAGGGCACTCTTGGCTGAGGCTGTGCGCTTCAGCAGCGGCTTGAGGAATGATCCCTGCTGGGGAAAAAATAAAAAAAAAAACAAAAAAAAACCAGAGGGGAGGGAGGCCCATGCTGCTCTCTCCATCCCATCCCATCCCATCCCGTCCCATCCCATCCCATCCCATCCCACCCTCCCCGGTGTCCCCTCACCTCGGAGCCAGCCGAGCTGCTGCTGGGGGTGGTGGCAGCCACCTGGCCCGTCAGTGACTTGCCAATGGCCAGCAGGTTCATCTCCGAGCCGGCTTTCAGCCTCCCCTTCATGCGGCAGCCCCTCTCCAGCTGCCCCACCTTCTCCTCCAGCCTGGGGAAGGCTCTTTGCCCTGCAAGGACAAGGGGGAAATTCCCACCTCGGGCACCCCCCAACCCTGCTGCCTGCTCGCCAAGGGTCAGGCCCCCCCCTGCTGACCCCAGGATTCCAGCCTGGACATTCCCAGAGCTGCCCTGCAGCCTCGGTGGTGATGTGAGAGTTATTGGGGAAGGGGGGAGGAACCTGGGATCAATTTTCCAATAAGTATATTTGTATATACTTATTAATTTTTTCCTATTTATCATTCCTGTTTCATTAAAGTTCTGTAGTTTAGTTTCCAACCCATCAGTCTCTCTCCCTTATTCTCTCTCTTTTCTTTATCAGTGAGGAGAGAGAGAGATTAATTTATAAATCTGTTATTGGGTTTATCTGCCGGGCCAGTGTCAAACCGGGACAGATTTATTGGCACGGCAGAGGGGGAAGGTTTGGAGGTGGTACCGATGAGGAGATCCAGTCCATCCCGAGCCCCTTTCCTCTGGGGCAGTGTCAGGGTGTGCTGGGACAGGGAGAGATCCCTGAGCTCTGGGTGCTGCGGGTCCCTGCCCCACATTGCTGCTGGTGCTGGTGCTGGGGAGAGAAGGGAGGAGGAGGATGATGCTGGGGAGGAAGGGCAGAGGCATCCCAACACAACGCTCTGCTCCTCGGCTTTTCTCCTGCCCGGGATGGAGCCCCCGGCTCCTGCTCACCTGCTGGGGGGGCCAGGGCAGACCGGGGTCTCCTGCGCTGCCTTGGCACCGCTCGGTCCAAACTCTGCTGCTGGGGAGGGCAACCCGGGAGAAGGCCGTGGGCTAGTGGGTGGTAGGAGCCCATCGCCCTCCGGCTTCCCTTGGGTGGGGGGGGGATGGGGTTGTTACCAACTGCTGCAGCCGCTCCACGTTGGAGTAAAGGAGCTTGGGGGTCTCAGCTGGGGGGAGCTGCCCGAAGGGGTCGTCCATGTAGGTGTTGGGGGTCGGGACCCGTCTCAGCAGCAGCCCACTGCAAGGAGGGGGGGTTCCCATCACTGCTTTCAGTCCCACAGAGGAGCCAGAGGGCTGGGGGGTGGTCGTGCCCCAGCCAGGGTCTCCTTACCCCGCAGCAGAGCAGCTGCTGGCATCGCCCAGCCTGGGGGGCTCAGCACCGGGGGTGCCTCCTGCCACCTCCCCTCCTCCCCTGGCCCGCAGGCTCTTCAGCCGAGCTTCCCTCTCCTCATCCGGGCGGCTCTGGCGTGGGGCAGGGGGGTCTGAGCTCCGCGGGACCCCCTCCCTCCAGAGAACAGCAAGGGGGGGGTTGCTGGATGGGGTAGGGGGGGGTGGGGGTCTCACCTGCAGCAGGGCGAGGTCCCGGCCCCGCCGGGCGATGCGGATGCGGAGGTGCTGGGGGGAGGTGCTGGACACCCCCCCAGGGGAGACCTGGCAGCCCTGCAGCCGTCGGGTACAGCCAGGGGGCTGCGTCCCCCCCGGGCCGGGGGCCATGCGCAGGGCTCCCTCCCGCACCGCCCGCCACAGCCAGCGCAGCCGCACCGCCAGCAAACCTGCGGGGACCCCCCTGTCAGCAGGGACATGGGGACAGCCACAAACCCCTGCTCAGCTCCCCATGCTCTGCACCCACCTCCTTTAGCACCCGCGGCAGCACCTTCATCCTTCTGCTTGCTGAGCTGGGAGACAGCGGCCTGAGGATGGGATGGGATGGATGGGATGGATGGGATGGAATGGGATGGGATGGGATGGGATGGGATGGGATGGATGGGATGGGATGGGATGGGATGGGATGGGATGGGATAGGATGGGATGGGATGGATGGGATGGAATGGAATGGGATGGGATGGGATGGGATGGGATGGGATGGGATGGATGGGATGGATGGGATGGGATAGGATGGGATGGGATGGATGGGATGGATGGGATGACCTTAAAGTTCACCCAGTGACAAACCCAGGGGCAGGGACACCTCCCACCAGCCCAGGGTCCTCCCAGCCCCATCCAACCTGAGCTGAGACAATGCCAGGGATGGGGCAGCCACAGCTTCTAGGGGGGCTCAGCACCCTCACCCCAAATAATTTTTATAGCCTAAGTTCAAGTTGGAACAGACCTCTAAGAGCATCAAGACCAACTACCTAACCTAAATCTCCCCTCCTCCCCTTTAATACCGTTAAGATCCAGAGGTTTCAAGCCCCCTGCACCCTGACCCCCCACCCCACAGCACCTCCCGACACGGATGGCAGGATGGGGAATCGGGGTGCACCCTGGACACCCCCTTTCCCCTGCCTGTGTTTCCCAGGGGAGGACAAGCAGCTCACTCTGCTGAGCCTTGAGGAAGGTGGCACTGGGACACTGATGGCTGCCAGCCCACCCGGGGCATTGCTGCTCACCTCTTCAATCACCTGTGAAGGGACGAGGGGAGAGCTCAGCCCCCAGCACCCACTCCCCCAACTAACAGGGCTCCAGGCCCCCCTGGGATGGGAGAGGAGCTGGGGACAAACAAAATTGTCCCCAACCCCCTCAGGTGCCACTGTTTCTCCCTGCTCCCCCCTCCTCTCCTGCCCACCCAGAGCTCTGCCAGGATCCAACACCTCCAAACCTTCCTCCAGTCCTCAGCTTGCTGCTGGCTCTGGAAGCCGATCACCAGCACCTCTCCTGCTGTCCCTGTCACCTTCAGGGCATGGGGCATCTTCTTGCCACGTTTGGCTTTGTAGGTGACACGGCAGCCCTGCAGGTCCAGCACCAGCACCGGGTGTGGGTCAGCAGCACATCTGAAGCACTGGGGGGGCAACAAGAGGGGGGCTCAGTGGTGGGCAAGGATCCACTCCCACCATCCATCCCTTCTTTCCTCCTCCCCTCCCTCCCTCCCTTCCTCTCCTCCATCAGTCTCTCCAACCACCCCTCCATCCCTCCCTACATCCAGCCATGGCTCCTTCAATGCCTCCATCCCTCCATCCATTCATCTATCCCTCTCTTCCATGCCTCCATGCATCCATCTATGCAATGCATCCATCCATCCATCCATCCATCCCTCCCTTCCTCTCCTCCATCAGTCTCTCCAATCATCCATCTATCCCTCCATCCCTTTCTCCATCCACGACTTCTCCCATGCCTCCATCCCTTTCTCCATCCATCCCTCTCTACATCCAGCCATGGCTCCTTGAATGCCTCCATCCCTCCCTCCATCCCTCCCTTCCTCCCTCCCTCCATCCCTCCCTCCCTCCCTCCCTCCCTCCCTCCCTCCCTCCCTCCCTCCCTCCCTCCCTCCCTCCATCTATCCATCCCTTCCTCTCCTCCATCAGTCTCTCTGACCACCCCTCCATCCCTCTCTTCCATGCCTCCATGCATCCATCCATGCAATGCATCCATCCATCCCTTCTTCCCTCCCTCCCTCCCTCTCTTCCATCAGTCTCTCCAATCATCCATCTCTCTCTCCATCCCTTTCTCCCTCCCTTTCTCCCTCCCTGCCCCTCTCCCCAGCCTCTCACCAGCAGCACGTTCTCCCTGACAATGAAGAGCTGCTTCACCCACTGGCCCAGCCAGCGTCTCCTCCAGAGGAAGCCACAGAGCTGGGCCTCGGGGTGCCCGGGGGGCTCAGCACCGGGGCTGGGGGCTGCTGACCACCTCAGGTAGTGGGCACGGTCGATCACACCATCCTCATCCTCCTCGTAGGACTCGTAGTGGCTGCTGTCGGTGTCAGCACCTCCTGGGAGCCGGGAGAGGGTCAGGAGGGTGGCTGGGTGGGTGGGTGGGGGTGCTGAGGAGGGGGTGCAGTGGGTGCTCACCTGCAGCTCTGCTGGGGCTGAGGGTTTCGTTATCTTCATAGGAGTCTTCGGGTGGTGAGGACGGTGAGACCCCCAGCACCCTGCTCTGGGGAGGGAAGGAGGGGCTTTGAGGTGCTGCCCCCCCCCCGGGGTGAGTATCACAGGGTCCCCGTGGGACAGCCGGGGGGCTCTGCCCTGGAACCTCCCCAGCCTGGATGGACCCCCCCGTGGCAGAGAAATCACCAGGCAGGGATGGCCCCCGGGATGTCCCCCTCTCCCAGCACGGGGCTGCTGCCTGTGACACCCACAGCCCCCCACCCTTACCCCTCCAGGCAGGCTCAGGGTGCTGGCTGGGTGGCACTCACAGCCTCTCCCTCCTGCTGCATCCATCCTCCGGGTGCCTGGGGGGAAAGCAGGACTGGGAGCTGTGTGCCGGGGGGGGGGGACAGGGGGTGGGGGTCAGGAGATGGGGGTCAGGAGATGGGGGTCAGGGGATGGGGTGGGGGTCCAGGGATGGGATGGGGGTTAGGGGATGGGATGCGGGTCAAGGGATGGGGTGGGGGTCAGGGGATGGGATGGAGGTCAGGGGATGGGATGGGGGTCAGGGGATGGGATGGGGGTCAGGGGATGGGGTGGGGGTCAGGGGATGGGGTGGGGGTCAGGGGATGGGGTGGGGGTCAGGGGATGGGATGGAGGTCAGGGGATGGGATGGGGGTCAGGGGATGGGGTGGGGGTCAGGGGATGGGATGGAGGTCAGGGGATGGGATGGGGGTCAGGGGATGGGATGGGGGTCAGGGGATGGGGTGGGGGTCAGAGGATGGGGCTCAGGGGATGGGGGTCAGAGGATGGGATGGGGGTCAGGGGATGGGGTGGGGGTCAGGGGATGGGATGGGGGTCAGGGGATGGGATGGGGGTCAGGGGATGGGGTGGGGGTCAGAGGATGGGGCTTAGGGGATGGGGGTCAGAGGATGGGATGGGGGTCAGGGGATGGGGTGGGGGTCAGGGGATGGGACTCACCTTGCCCATCCCATCCCAGGGAGGGCCCCGGGGCAGGGGGCAGGCAGCGCATCATCATGTACTCTGCATCCTCTGCTGCAACACGGGGGGAAAGGGGGGGGCACCCGGTCACAGCCCCTTCCCTGCCACCTCCCCCCCCCCCCCACCGGGTGCTCCCTGGGGGTCCCCTCACTCACACGAGGGGCTCTGCAGCCGGGACAGGAGCTCAGCCACTGACTTCTTCTTGGCCCGAGCTCCAGCGCTGAGGCTTTCCCGGTCCAGGATGAGCAGGAAGGACCTCAGGTCTGACAGCAACTTCTCCAGGTCTGGGGGGGTTGTGGGGAGAGGGACAGGGACATGCCATCACCCCCCACCAGATGCCCCTGGGCAGGCGTCTCTGGTGGCGAGTAGCCAGGGGGGTTTCTGTGCCCCCGCTCCCAGCACCTCCCACAGCTCAGCACCATCCTGCTACTGAGGGGCAGGGGGAGGATGAGGAGAAGGGGGGGGGGGGGCAGGGGACCCGATGAAGGCTCCTCTGTGTGTGGTCACTGAGGGGGTTTGTTCCCCGAGGGGCTTTGGGTGCGGTGGCCTGGGGGGAAACCCCACGTGCTGAGGAGGAGGAGGAGGCACATGGGTGATGAAGGCTGCTCTGAGCACCAAAAATGCCGAGTTCTCCCCCGCCCTGAGGTCAGGCAGCAAAGTGAGGGCTCAGCACCGGCCCAGCACCCCCAGCCTTCCCCATCCCTGCACCCCCTCACTCTGGGCACCCCCAAACCCAGCGACACCCCCGGGGAGGGGAGGGGGGGCAGGGGGAAGGAGCCCACCGGTCCCAGAGGACATGGGAAGAGATGCTGGCAAGGGGACAGTCCCCATCCCGTCCCCCCCAGCCGGGGAGCACACACCCCTGCCCGGGGGGAAAAGAAACATCTGGCAGGACAGGAGGCTGAGCAATGCCGGGGCCGGGCCCAAACATCTGGATTTCCCTGGAAACTTGGGGAAGGGAAAAGGGGGAACCAGCTCCCTGGGGTGGGGGGCTGGCAGGGCAGGGGGGCCTGGGGATGAAGGGGACCCTGTGGGCAGAGCATGAGCCGGGGGGGACACAGACAGACAGACAGACAGCGGGAGTGCCCCCCGTGCCCCCTGTGCCTGGCTCCTCTCCCTCCCTCCTCTCCTCCGCCCAGGCCGAATTCCTCAGCAATGACATCTCCATCCACTCGCCCCCCCCCTCCACCCCTGCCTCCACTCTCCACACCCCCACACCCCCCCAAAAAAAAAAAAAAAAAAAAGAGCTCCGGGTGCCCTCGGTTGGGCAGGGGAGGTGGTCCCGGGGGTGTCCGGTGGGGAGCAGGCAGGGGCTGCCCTCACCCCCCCCCCAGCTGCCTCCTGCCAAGGTTTTGGGTTTTTTTTTTTGGGGGGGGGGGCAGAGGGTAAGATGCAAACACCCCCCAAACACACAACCATCGCCTGACACAGCTCCCCGGGGACACCACGCGGCCCCGTGGCATCCTCATCCTCAGAGGAGGAAGGAGAGAGTCACCCAAGGGGTGCCCCAAACCCTGGGGTGATGCCAGCACCCGGGGGGGGGGGGACACTCTCGGCTGGCACCTCCAACACGTGCATTTCCCTCCCTGCAAGGAGGGGGGGGGGTTGCATCCAGGGACCCCCTGGGAGGTGCAGGGGGAGAGCAGAGGTTGGGGGGTACCCTAGGACCCCCCCTCTCCAGAGCTCGGGGTGGCTCGGGGATGACTCAGAGGAGGCTGAAGGCCACCTCAAGCCTGGAGCTGCTGCTGCCCCGGCACTGTCCCCCCCCCCCACAGCCCCTGCACCCCCAAAATGCCCCAAGGAGGCTGCGGGCAGAAGCCCCGGCACCCCACACCCCGTGCACCCCACCACAGCCCGATGGTTTGGGGGGGGGGGGGAGCACCCAGGGGGTTTGAGGGGGGTGGGGGGCACCCAGACACCCCACCCCTGCTCTGACCTCCCGAGCCCCACACCCCCACTTTGTCCCTTGCACCCCTTTCCTCCCCTGCACTTTCCCACCGCCCCAGACCCCCCCTCTCCTCCTCTGGCAACCCCCCCCTTCCCCCCACGCACCCCCTTTTCCCTTCCCCCCCCCCTTTTTACACCCTCACCCCCTCTCCCGGGCACCCCCGCACCCTCTCGCACCCCCAGGACCCCCCCTCTGTCCCCCCCCCCCCCGGTACCTCTCTGCTGGGCCATGGTGCGGGGTCACTCACATCGCGGCGGAGCCGGGAACCGGAACCGGGACCGGTACCGAAGGGCTCGGGGCAGCCCTGTCCCGGCCCGCACACGCCCTGAGGGCCCCCAGCAGGGTTTGGGTGGGGGTGGGGGTTGCGGGGGGGGGGCGGGGAAGGGCTCCGCATCCTTCTCGGAGCAGCATCGCCATCTGCAGGGACCGGGGGGCTGGGGGGGTTTGGGGGGGGGAATCAAATCAGCAGAGAGGCCGGGGCTGGATAAAGCCATTTCACCTTTAATTTTAAGCAAAAAATTCACTCTCACGCGGCTTCTCTGACACCAGCAAAGAAAATAAAATTTCTAACAAAAAAAAAAAAACAAACAAAAAAACCCCAAACCAAACCAACAACCAAAAAAAACCCCAAAAACAAAACCCCAAAGTCAAGTGAATCACTGTAAGTCCGGTCAAAAAACCAACCCATATTTATAGATATATTTATAGATATGTCGTCTGTAGAGTAGCAGTGAAAGGCAAGTATGGGCCAGTGAATTCCCAATAAATTACATTCTTTACATCCCAACAAAGTCTTAGCGGCTGGAAAGTGGCTGGAAACAGAAACCCGGGGGCGTGGGGGGGTCGGGGGGTGGGGGGGGGATGGAAGGGGGCGTCAGGGATGCGAGGGCAGGGGGGTCCTGCCCAGAAAGTGCCCAAAGGAGGAGGGGTGGGAGAAGGGAAAGTGCTGCCCAGAGCCCCCCTGCATGGCTGCTGGGGGGGGGGGCTGTCAGGCAGCCCTGGTGAGACCCCCCCAAGGTGTGTGTCCCCCCCCCGAGCTGTGCCGTGCTCCTTTCTGCCCCCACCCCCCCTGCATCCCCCTCCCCAGCATCATCCCGCTGAGCTTAGAGCTGGGACCCCCCCCCCCCCCCAAACTGCTCTGCCCCCCTCCTGCCCCATCCCACCCCACATCCCAGCCTGGTGCCGGGCAGGATTTGGCAGTGAATGTGTCCTTATGGGACCGGGGGGGTCTGGGGGGGTCTGGGGGGAGCACGGTGGTGTCAAAAAGGGGGGGTGGGGGGAGGTGGGATGCTGGCCTGGCTTTGCAGCGAGTCGGCCCCCAAATCTCAGGGTGAAGGTGCAGGGGGTAGAGGAGACACCCCCCCGGGTTAGGGGTGTGTGGGGGAGGGGGGGGCAGAGACCACCGACCCCCCAGGGTGGAAGGAAGCCCCCCCATCACCCAACCCCCCCATGCCAGAATGCTCCTGGCCCAAAGCAGAGCCAGGCACTGCCCCCCCCCCCCAGCCCCCCCACCCCAGCCAGTGCTCCTGGGGGGACACAACACCCAGAGACCCCCCCCCCACCTCCCCTCCTGGCTGAACCGTGCCTGCTGGGGGGTCCCCAGGACCCCATACCCCCCCAGCAAGCCGGGCAGCAGAACCAGGGTCAAGACCCCCCCTTCCCCAGAGCCCTTTTCCTACAGGAGGAGCCAGGTGAGGGGCTCAGAATTTGGGGGGAGGGAGGGGCTGGGGTTGAGGGGAAGGTGTGTGTGTGTGGGGGGGTCTTAGTAAAGCGGTTACACGGCGGTGCGGGGGCTGAGCTGAGGAGGGGGGGTCAGAAGAGGAAAGCTTTTTTCTTCAGCTCGTTGCGTTTCCAGAGGGCCAGCTTGCTGAACTCCTCGGGGGACATCTCAAAAACCTTCAGGAAATCCTCGGGGGAGAGGTGCCTCTGCGGGAGGAGGGGGGGTGAGAGGGTCTTCAGGGTTTTACCTCTCCCCCCCCCCCCCAAACAAAACAAAAAAACCCCAAACAAAACAAACAAAAAAAACCCCTTAGCTCAGCCCTTACCTCCAGCCTGGTCCTGTCCACGCCGGGTGGCAGCTTGACACGGCCTCTGTTTGTCACCATCAGCATTTCATAGGGGTAGATCTGCCAGGGGGGGGGAAATGGGACTGTAAAACCTTCCCCCCACAGCCCCCAGCCTGTGCCCTCCCCCCTGCCCCCCCAAAAAAACCCAAACACCCAAACCAAACCCCATCCCCACTCACCTTCTGCTCCAGCATGCTGGGCAGGGAATTGCCTCTGTCCATGCGCCCACGCTGGCCATTCTGGGGGGGGGGGGAGCAAAGAATTCAGCTCTGACCCCCCCCCCAGGGCTGCCCTCTCCCACCCAACCCCCCAGCCAAGGTTGGTTTGGGGGCTCCATCCCTGGGACCCCTCACCACCACCTCCAGCTCTCCCCTCCAGGACCCGTCACAGGGGTGTCCCCGGTGTCCCCTGTGTCCCCCCCCCTCGGTGTACATCACCCTGCCACTGGGTCTCCATGCTGGCAGCCAGACGAGCGCTTACCTGCAGGGCTGGAAAACAGAGAGGAGCAGGGCTCAGCCTCGGGGACCCCCTCCCTGGGTGTCTGTCCCCCCAACACCCTCCCTTGGGTGACAACAACCCCCACAGACCTGGTTTCCCCACCCTCCCCTGAGCCCAGCAACCCCCCTCCCTGGGGTCACCTGAGGACACCCCCGCATCCCCAGGACACCCCCACAAACCCCAGGACATCCCCAGATCCCCAGGACACCCCCAGGACACCCCCAGGCCCCCCCATCCCAGGGGATGATGCTCACCCGGACTGCCCTTCTCGCTGCCCGCTGAGCCAAACTCTGCTGACTGCAGCTGCGAGGGGACAGGGGACAGGGGACAGGGGACAGTGTCAGAGCCGTGCCACCCCCAGACCCCAACCCAGAGCACGGGGAGGGGGGCAGCTCCTGCCCACTCACCCGGGTGAGGGTGCTCCTGCCCGAGGGGGGAAGCGAGGAGCTCTTGTAGCTGCCCGTGTGCACGGCTGCAAGAGAGGAAGGGTCAGGGGTACAGGGGGGGCTGTGGGGGTGCAGGAGCCAGCAGGGGTGGGGGCAGAGAGAGCTGCAGGGTGGGGAAAGGAAGGGATGGGTTTTGGGAAGGGTTTTGGGGAAGGGTTTTGGGAAGGACATCCCACGTACACGTGTGGAAAGGTGTCCGGTCGGGCAGCGAGCGAGTTTTTCTCCGGATTGGGAGAGATTTTTCCATCTCCTCCTTCAGGATCAGCTTTCCCAGGTTGGAAGTGACCTGGAGGCAAAGGGACAGAGGTAGGGGTGAGTGCCAGCGTGTCCCCAGCCCCTGGCGGGGGTGCCCACCCACCCGCTCTGCCCCTCACCTTGCTCAGCTCCTGCCTCTGGAGCTCCCGCAGGTTCTTCATCTCCTCCGTCAGGTCCTCCTCCTCCTCCTCCCCTCTCTTGGATGCCATCCTCCTCCTCCACTCGGTCTCTGGGGGAAAAGAGGAGGTGTTTTATCCACCCCCAGCACTCCCACGGGGGGGTCTGACAGGGAATAACCCCCCCACCTACCCACGACAGCCAGGGACGGGGGGCACGGCCAGTAGTCAGTCTCGATCTTGGCGGGTTGGTTGGGGTCTGGGGGCTGAGCTGCTGGGAACTTGGAGGATTCGATGATCAAATCCTCTATGAGATGCTTCCCATGGTGGGCACTGGGATGGTGGTCTGTGGGGCACAAGGGGGGGGTGAGGCAGTGCCCTGGGGTGCCCCATCCCGTGGGACAGACCCCCCCCAACACACCCCCACCCCATTCACCTTTCTGCCTGTAGATGGGAGGCTTCTTGTAGATGTTGAGCTCTGTTGTGTCTGTCTCTGCGAGGAACAAGGAGGTTGGGGGCTGGAAAGAAGGAGCTGGACCCCCTACCCAGCCCCCTATGGTGGGGTTGGGGTGAGGCAGAGCCAGGGGGGGGGTCGGGGGGGCATACCAGGGCGGTGGAAATGTTGGACACTGCTGCGGGTGGAGCTGCCCTGGCGGGAGGTGGGCTGGGGGGCAGTGCTGGGGGTCCTGCTCTCCAACCACTCCCGAATAACCTGTGGGTGAGAACCAAGCGGTTTGGCAGCAACCCCCCCCCCCCCTCTCCTCAGAGCACCCCCAAGCCAGCAGTGTCAGCACTCACCTCTGGAGATGGAGGAGGAGAGATGGATTTGGGAGACAGGGATCGCTGCAGGAGGCAAGAAACCTGTGAATCCATCAGCCCCACCTCCCCTCAGTCCTGGGGGAAATTCCACCCCTCCCCCCCCCCAAAAAAAAAAAAAAATCCACTCAGGGGACATGGATGGCCCTGGGACACCCCTCACCTCTCGGCTCCGGGGCAGCTCCACGTGCTCCATGAGGGAATAAGTGAAATGAGGTTCATAGATCATTAAATCGGGGCGCTCGATGTCCAGGATGGCTTTGTCCTTGGGGATGGCAGCCAAGTCCTTGTAGCCCAGAACCTCGTTGTCCATTTTGGCCTGGGAGGAAGAGAAAGCACCTTCAGTTTTGGGTGCAGAAAGGGAATATTGAGGAATGGAGAGGGCTGGCATCCTTCCGGGGTGATGGAGAAGGTTTGGGGAGATGTGTGCCCCTCTTACCACGATGCTGGAGGGTGACCCGGGAACACTGGAGCCACGGGAGGAACAGACACTCCCCGGGGAGGTCAGTGGTTGCTGGAAGGAAAAAGTGAGATTTGGGCAAACCTTAGCCTGGGGAAGGAGCTCAGGGTCAGGGTCAGGACCCCAGGGCATGGCAGGGGGGCCTGGGGACACCCCCTGTGCCCCACGGACCTCAGTGCAGGGGGATAATCCCCTCTTGGGGGATGGGGTATTGTTGGATGGGCTCTGGGGTCTCCTTTGCTCCAGCGTTGAGGTTCAGGGCAGGGGACACCCGGGAGGTGACAGTGGCTTGGCCAGGACACGGTGCCACTAGATGGTGCTGCCAGGCTGGGCTGGGAGGAGGAGGAGGAGGAGGAGGAAGGCTGGGCCCTGCTAGCAGCATCCCAGGGTGACTCTGCCAATGCCCTTGGCCACCAGCTCCTGCCCTTGGCCACCAGCTCCTGTGTGCTGGTGGCCCACATGGCCTGCGTGCCTCCATCCCCCCGACCCCCCCCCCCCCAATCCCCTGCCCAGAGCCCCCTCCCCTTACCTTCTGCAGTCTTTCCATTCAGCTGTGGGCTGGAGGGGCTGTGTCAGTCACAGGGTCCTGCATGGGGACAGCAGGAGGTTTGGAGCTGGAAGGGAACACCTCTGGGGTGGTCCCAGAGGGTGGCAGGGCTGGGCAAAGCCCCCCATCCCCCCACCAGGGGGCTGAGCATGGGAGACCCCCAGGCACCAGACCCTAAGGTGACATGAGGCCCTGCTGCCAAATATTCCTGTGCTGGGAGCAGGACAGGTTTCCCAGGGGATGTCACCATCCCTGGGGTGGTCAAATGGTTCCCGGTGTGTCCTGGGGCAGGGGTTAGGGCCTGGGGTACCCCAGCCCCCCACTCACCGTTGCCTCTGTGGCTCCACATCCCTCTGGGCTCTATATCTGGGTTGGGGCTCGGGTGCTGCCTCTGCAAGGGAGAAGAGAGAGGTGACAGTGGCTTGCAGGGTGACAAGGATGTCCCTGTGAGTCCCCCCCACCCCCCCATGTGGCTGCTGGCCCCGTTGCTGACGAGTGCTGGCAAACAGAGCAGAGGTAATGAAACCCTTTGTCCAGGGCCTCGAGAAAGCTCCAGCAGTGGCAGGACGGGGGGGGGACACGGGGGTGCTGTGCTCATCCCCTGCCCTGCAACCCCCCGGGCCCAAGCCCTCCCTGCTCCATCCACCCACAGTGTCACAGACAAAGGGGAGAAAATTCCCCATTCTCCTCAAACCTTCTCCTTTCAGAGGGGAGGGCAGCAGGACAAACCTCGTGTGACCCAGCCCACAGCAGTGACACGGAGCTTTGGAGCATCACCCCCCCCCTGCAGCCTGTACCTAGGGCTGGGGAGATGCCACCACCTCTGGGGACACCTGGCCCTGCTGTCCCCCAGCCCTGGGACTCGCAGGAGGGTGCAGAGCCCATTCCCACGGGGAAGGAGCTGAGAGAGCCCGGAGCATCCTCCAGCTCCAGGGAGCCAGGAGAAACCACCAGGGCCCTCGCCCCTCCCTTGGGACCCCCCCAGACACACAAATAACCCCTTTCTTTAGCAGCTGGGGGGTCCCCACAGGCTGACCCCCACCCTCAGCACCTCCCAAGGGTCTGGGGGAGGCGGTGTGGGTGGGATGGGCACCCCTGGAGCAGGGCACAAGGCGGCATTGTCCGGGTGAGCTGCAGCCCCCCCCAGCACCCATGAGCTCACACTTTCCATCAGCAGGGCCAGGGCACCCCCCCCTGACCCCCTCCCCGGGGCTGGGGACGCGGTGGCAGCGAGCAGATGGGTGAGAAGGCAAATGGCAGGAGGAGGAGGAGGAGGAGGAGGAGGAGGAGGAAGCGGGAGGGCGGGTGCGGGGAGGGGTGGATGCGGAAAGGAAAAACAAACCCGAGGAGGGATGGGGGGAGAAGGGGTGCTGGGGCTGCGCAACCAGCTGGGGGACGCGGGGACCCCTTATCTGGAGCAGGCAGGGAGCCCCCGCCCCGCTCGCCCCATGGCAACCTCCAATCTCCCGGGCAGCCCGGGCGGGCAGGTCCCCCGCACGCTCGCTTGTTGGAGGAGATAAGGGCGGAGCGGCGCGTGTTTGGGATTTTCCTGGCCGGGGAGAGCGAACGGGGCAAGAAGGGAGGGGGGGGAGATGGGGGGGGTGGGATGAGAATAACTCCGTGCCCCCCCTTCCCGGGGTGATGCTGCGGGGAGAGAAAAGTGCGGGGCAAGGATGCTCGGGCAAAGGGCAAGCGATGGAGGAAGGGATGGACAGACGGACGGGGGGCTTGGCTCACGCACAACCCCCCCCCAACCCCACCCCCCCCGCACAACACATCCCATGCCAGGGCGGGAGGGCTGCGCTGCAGCGGGAAGAGGCCAGTTCCCTCCTCCCCGCCCCGAGGAAATCCGGATTTGACTTTTCGCAGCCGCCAAAGCCATCAGAGCCCGGGCCGGGGGCCAGGAGGGACCCAACCCCTTCAGCCAGAGGGGGGGACACAGAGGGAAAGGACCCCCAGCCTTCCTCTCCTCTCCCTCCTCCTCCTCACTGCCTGCCTCGCCCTTGTCCTGCTCCCAGGCCGCTCCCGCTGCTGCCCCCGGATCCCACCCCCCCCTCCCAATGTCACAGGGATGGGGACACACGGTGGGGTCACAAGTTCCCCGAACAGACGGTTCCCGCCAGCCCCGGGAACAGCATCCAGCACTTCCCAGCCCAGCCCCAGCCACCTCCTCCTCCTCCTCCTCTCACCGCACCCCCCAAACAAACCCAGCAGCTCCGAGCATCCTCACCCGGGGACAGGGGGAGGGAAACTGAGGCACCGACCCACCCCAGGGCCCCACCGGCAACTCGATCGCTGCGGGGCCGAGCACGTGGGGCCCCGACCCGCATCTCACCGGTGTCCGGTTCCCCCTTTGTCCTGCTTTTGTTGTTGTTTTCGGTTTTTTTGTTGGTTTTTTTTTGTTTGTTTTTTTGTTTTTTTGCTACACCTTTCCCCTCCCCTCCGGAGCATCCCCGGAGCAGCTATTGACAGCTCATCCCTTCCATCCCATTGCACCGCCCCGGCCCTGCCCAGAGGACGCTTTGGTGGCCTTAAAAAGCCACCAGCTGCCAGCTCTTGGCCCCGGGGATTTTTCCATCCCTGGGGCAGAGGGTGTACCCTGCTCCCTGCCTCAGTTTCCCTTGCCTGCAATCCTCCCCCCCCCCCCAAACTGGAGCTGCAGGAACCATTTCCACCTCCTCCACTTGCTCCTTCCCAGGGATCTGGCCCGACCCAGCTGCTCTGCAGATCTTCCAGGAAGTTTCCCAGAAAGTCTGGAGTGGGGATTGGGATGGGGGGGGTTTGGGGAGGGTCCATCCCCGGCCCCCCTGTCCCTCTGGCCGCGCTGCAGCCCGCTTGGGGCAGCAACTCACGTGGCACGTAATCTGGGATTAAAATGGGATTAGCCTGCTCATCCCGCACGCAGAGGGGCTGGGAAGGACCCACCGGGGGGTGTGTGGGGAGGTCGCAGCCCCCCGAGGATTTTGGTAGGGGTCTGGTGATGCCCCCAGCTCCTGAGGACCCCCAGGGCCCAGGGGGGGGATGTCCTACACTGAGCACCTGGGGGTGACGGGTCCCCAGGCCCCCTGACACCATGCTTGGGGACATGGCAGGCAGGCAGGACATGGTGGCAGTGGGATGTGGCCGGGGGCTGCCCCAGGTGGCAGCTGGTGGCCCAGGTCTTCCCGGGAGAGGCCGGGTTTAGCCCTACCTGACCACCAGACGCCCACAGCCAGGAGCCCACCCCCACCCCAGGAGGTGGCTCCATCCTTAGCCAAGAACCCGGGGGGGGGGGCAAGCTTTGCACCCCCCTCCCAGGATACCCCCCACCTCCCCCATTCTCCATGGTGCTGGGGCAATGGGAATTTGGCCCCCGGGTGCTTGGAAGAGGCCAGGAGGGGAGGGGGGGGGGGGCGGAATCCCAAATCTGGTGCCCATGGCAGGACCCCAAGGGCCAGGGCCCCATCAGGGAGCATCAAACCTGCAGCCGGGGGGGGGTGGCGGGGAGGGTTGGGGGTGTCCCACCCTGAGACCCCACGCACACACTCCACAAGTGGGGCTGGGAATGGCTGGGGTGCTCTGGCCACCCCCCTTGGGGCACAGGGTGGCGATGTCCCCAGGGAAGGGGCACAGGGAATGTCCCCGCTCTGCCGGCAGCAGACTTGGGGGGTGTTGGGGGAACCCTGCTGGGAGCCCGGGGAGGGGTACACCCCCCCTCAGCGGCAGAGCCCGTGTCCCCGTGTCCCCGCCTCGGGTCCCCGCCCTTCCTGTTCCCATGTCCCCCCCTTCCCCGCCACAAGGGCAGGTGGCTTCGCAACGCCGGGCACGGGGAGAAGACGGGGGACAAGTTGCGGGGTTGTCCCCAGCCCCTTCCCCCCCAGGCCCCCCCCCAGGCCCCCCCCAGGCCCCCTGGGAGCGGGGAGTGTGCGGAGCCAGGGGAGGGGGAGCACGGAAAGCAAAGCGTGGCCGATGCCGATGGCGACCAACCCGCACCCCCAGACCCCTCTCCCCGGTGCCCCCCACTCCCCCGGACACCTCCCTCCCCTCTCCCCCCCCCCAGCCAGACGCGGGACACAGCCACTCACCTAAGGACGGGGACACCGCATCCCTCCGACGGCGGGGCGGGGGGGGGGACACGGGACACGGGACACACACACGGACAGACGGACGGACACCCCCGTCCTCCTCCTTTGGCCACCGAATCCACCCCGTGGGCTGCCGGGCCAGCTCCCCTGCCTGCTGCCAAGCCACCGGCGCGTTGCGACGCGCATCCGAGAGCGTGTGACAAACGGGGCGGGCGAGTGAGCGGCGGGGCGGGCGAGTGAGCGGCGGGGCGGGCGAGTCAGCGCTATCTCCCCAAGCCAGCACCCCCGGGGACACCGATAACCGGGGCTGGGTGCCCGGGGGGTGGCCTGGGAAGGTCGGGAGGGTGGGTGGGTGCTGCTCGGCTCCCCCCAGCTCAGTCCCTTCCCCATCAGGAGGGGAGCAGGCGGCATCATGACGAAGCAATATTCGCTCCCCCCGCTGCTCTCTCCCGCTTTTTTTTTTTTCCCCGGCACAAAGAAGGTGGAAAATAGAAATAAAACCAACGCTGCTCCGCTACCTGAAAGAACCCGGACGGTTTCGGGGGTCTCCGGCACCCCCTTACCCTTCATCCTTCAGCTCCCAGTGCAAACGGGGCAGCACTGGGACAGCACTGGGACAGCATCCCCCGCCCCAGCCGGGGTTTTGGCAGCTCTAAGGAAGGGGCTGAGCCCCCCCGGGGTGTGGGGTGGGTTGCAGCATGGCGGGTGGTAGGGGGGGATTGCACCCCACAGCCCCCGGCCTGCCCCCCAGCCTGGGTTTGGGGGTGCTCCCCGGGCAGCACCCACCCGTGGGAGGGGACACGCAGGAAGAATTTCCAGCTGCGGGGCCAAGAGAGGCCTGGGAGGGCCTGGGAGGTGCTGAGCAGCTGCGAAAAATCAAACCCCTGATCTCTGCAGACCCTGCCCACGGGCACTGCCAGGGAAAAACAGCCCCGGCCCCCCCCCTGCTGCCCCCCGCCCCCCAAAACTCCCCAAGCCCCAACTGGTGGGACAGCCCCCCCTCTCCTCGGACCCAGTCCCTGGGGCTGGACAAGGAGGCTGCGGTCCCCATCGACCCCCCAGATCCCCCCAGCACCCCCCTGGCTGAGAACGCGGGTGGGGGTGGTAGGGTGGGACCCCCCCCACCCCCCGGGGGCGGTGGGGCTGCGTGGGTGCTGCAGCGCTGGGAGATGGTGTCTATTCCCGGCTCTGTGTGGGAGAGAGCTGCCTGGTGACAGCTGGGTCCCCTCCCCACACTCCGCTCTCTGCTGTTTGCTGCCTCAGTTTCCCTCCTGACGCAAACCGGGGCTGCTGGAACCCCTGGATACACATCTGGGGAAGGGGGGGGGGGCTGCAGGTCCAGGGATGCACATCTGGGGGGATGCACTCCCAAGGGGCTGCACCCCCATCCCCCTTGGTGCCAGGGCCAGCCAGGCTCATCGGACCAAGAGCACCATGTCCCCGAGATGCCACCGTCCCCCCCCCAAGCTTGAAGAGGGGGCTTCGCGGGTCCCCTCACCCCCCACCCCCGGGGCCGTGCCCATGAATAATGGAGGCTGCGGCTGCCTCCCCCCGCGCTAACCCAGTTTCTGGAGCATGAAGAGAACCGCGGTGGTGGCCGCCACCATCGCCACCTGCGCCCGGGGCCACCCGGGGGGGGCCCTGAACCCGCCGTGACACCGACCGTGGGCTCAGCCCCCCGCCCCCCCAGCTCAGCACCCGCGGAGAGGCAGGAAGGGGGGGGAGGGGGGCGGGGGAGGAGTTTGGATCCGCTCTCACCCTGCTCCCGCCGGGCACCACGCACCGCATCCCGCACCCACCACAAGCCAAGCCCAGAGCCGCTCGCCAGAACCCCCCGGGGTCACCCCCCCACCCCTCAAAACCAGACCCAGGGGAGTCCCGGGGGGGGAAGGGGGAAAACGGCTTCTCGGGGGGTGGGGGGTGGGGGTAGCAGGGCCCCTACCTTCAGGGCAGCCCAGGGCCCGCCGCAGGCTGCGGTTCCTGCCTGCCGGGAGCCATGCGTGTGCCCAGCATCCCCTCCCCTGCGCAGCACCGCGCGTTGCTACAGCGACCGCCTCCCCCCGCAACCGGCTGGAGAGAGCCGAGGAGGATGTGCAGGAGCATCCTTCGGCCTCACCGAGGGGATGGAGGATGTGCAGGAGCATCCTGCAGCCTCCCCAGGCCATAAAGGATGTGCAGGAGCATCCTTCAGGCTTATAGAACCGAGGAGGATGTGCAGGAGCATCCTGCAGCCTCCCCAGGCCATAAAGGATGTGCAGGAGCATCCTGCAGCTTCACCGAGGGATGGAGGATGTGCAGAAGCATCCTTCAGCCTCACCAAGCTATATAGGATGAGCAGGAGCATCCTCGGGGCTGACCGAGGGCATGAAGGATGAGCAGGAGCATCCTTCAGGCTTATGGAGCTGCAGGAGGATGTGCAGGAGCATCCCCTGCCCTCACCAAGCTATAAAAGATGAAGAGGAGCATCCTGCAGCCTCCCCAGGCTATAAAGGATGTGCAGGAGCATCCTTCAGGCTTATGGAGCTGTAAGAGGATGTGCAGGAGCATCCTGCAGCCTCCCCAGGCTATAGAGGATGAGCAGGAGCATCCTTCAGGCTTATAGAGCTGCAAGAGGATGTGCAGGAGCATCCCCTGCCCTCACCAAGCTATAAAAGATGAAGAGGAGCATCCTGCAGCTTCACCGAGGGATGGAAGATGTGCAGAAGCATCCTTCAGGCTTATGGAGCTGTCAGAGGATGTGCAGGAGCATCCTTCATCCTCCCCAAGCTATAAAGGATGAGCAGGAGCATCCTCTGGCCCCACCGAGGGATGGAGGATGTGCAGGAGCCTCCTTTGACCTCACTTCTCCACCCAAGAGGGACAAGGAGCCTTCCCACAGCCTCTTTCCCACCACCCCCCCTGCCCAGCCTCAAATTGTCCCCCCTGGGCCCACCACCCTGGGGTTGCAGGGGGCATGGCAGGAGCCCAGTGACAGCCACACAATGCCCCAGGGGGACACCAGCCCCTGCCCCCCCGGTGATGCCCCCAGGCCCCATCAGGGGAAGGCACTGGAAGGACTGGGACCCTGTGGGGTGGTGGCAGCGGGGTGGGGGGGCTGGCACACAGCCAGGGGGTGATGGCTCTGGGGGTGATGTTCTCCCTGGCTGCATCCCCCCCAGCATCCTAACCCCCTCACAGCATCCCCAGCCCCTCTGAACATCCTAACCCACCCCTCCCCAAACACCCCAACCCCCCCCAGCCCCCCCGAGCCCACAAGCTTGGGAAAGGCTGAGGAGGCAGCAGTGGGGTGGGACACCCTCCAGTGCACTTTCTGCACAGAGGACATTCCTGTCCCCACCTCCTCCACTCCCCCCTCAGGTCTCACCTCAAAAAACAAGAAAGAAGCAGTGTGAGGTTGGTGGTGGTTTGTGTTTTTTTTTTTTTTTTCCCCCCTCCCCTTCCCCAACCATAATTAAAAAGGACTCACCCTTCCGAGCCCTTTCTATCCCGGGAGGTCGAGAAGAAAGAGAGGGGAGGAAGGGGAAAACCCTGAAAGAAAAGAGAGGAAGGGCTTGGGAAGGAGAAGAGAAGGGGGGAGGAAAAGAAAAAAAAAAAAAAAAGAAGAAGAAAAAGAAAAAAGGGACGGGGAAAAATTAAAGCAGAGATTACACAAAGGGAACTCCTCTACCTTTGAAGCTTTGGCTGAACTGGGGAGGGGGCGGTGGGGATAGGGAGGGTCCGGACCCAGTCGGCCCCTTTCTCAAAGCCCTCTCCTTTCAAGAATGTCTCAAATTCCTGCGGAAAGAAGAAGAAAAAAAGAAAAAAAAAAAAAAGAAAAAAAGAAAAAAAGAAAAAAAAAAAAGAAGCCGAGGTGGTGGGGCCGAAGGAAATAGGAAGAGGGGGGGGGAAAAAAATTACCCCAGCTGGTGGGTTAATTCCTGCCACCACACCTGGGCAAGCAGTGCCGGGTGCTTTGTTTGGCCCTAATTGCTGGGTGTTGCATTTCTCTTCTGCTTTAAAGCTTCATTTAACTCAAACTGTTATAATTTTCTCCCCGCTGCCCCCTCCCAGCTCCCTGCGTGTGTGTCCCCATCCCCCTGTGTGTCCCCCCCATTCTGCTGCCTTTGTAGGGCTGGGTGAGCCCCGGTGAAGGGATTACATCCTCCCTGCTGCCACCTCCGGGGGCATTGTCAGAGGGAAAGCAATTAAAGGGAGGGTGGGACAGCATGGGCTGGGGGCACCGAGCACGGGGGGGGCAGTGGGGTGGGTGAGTTCTGGCCCTGGATGGGGGGGGTCAGTGGGTACCACCCCGAGGGTGATGCTCAGGGGGAGAGCGGTGGGTACCAGGCTGAGGTACCATAATAAACAGATTTATTTACCAGGCTGAGGGGATGCTCTGTGCACCAAAAGGAAGCAGACACCCTGCCCCCCCAAGGACACAGAGCTGGGAGGGGGACACTGGGGAGTCCCCTCCAGGAGCCACCTTCCTCCTGCCACACAGCATCGCTCCCTGAGCACCCAAGGGTGCTGCCAAGGAGGGGGCTAGGGGTCCCCCACCCACCCCAGGGCAAAGCAGCAACAACAAAAACTCCCCCAGGCCCCATCAGTCCAGACACTCACTTTTATTTACCTCAGGTTTTCCTCCTGTACACAAATAAAACTCCAAAATCTAACTGTTTAGGCCTAAAACTGACTCGTAAATCAAACAGCAGAGCTGGTAAAAAAAAAAAAACAAAAACAAACCAGGTAAAAAAAAAAAAAAAAACAACTGAAGAATAAAAAACATTTGTGTTTAGCCAGCAGAGCCTGGTGGGCACTCACCTGTGTCCCTGTGCCACCAGGAGAGGACACAGACCTTCCCCTCCAATAAATAAGGCAGAGACCCCACAGCTGTGGGGATACAAGTGCTGTCCCCGGGGGGGCTGTGCTCCCGGGAACCCCCCCCCCTCAGCTCCAGAGCTGCACAGACAGACAGACAGACAGACAGAGCAGCACCCCACACTGCCCAGCACCTGGCTGCCCATGGTGCTCTGCCATCCCTCCCTATGGCTGGGGATGGGGACAGCATCCCTGTGACCCCAGGGGTGGGGACAGCATCCCTGTGACCCCAAGGATGGGGACAGCATCCTCCTGACCCCAGGGGTGGGGACAGCATCCCTGTGACCCCAGGGGTGGGGACAGCATCCCTGTGACCCCAGGAATGGGGACAGCATCCCTGTGACCCCAGACGTGGGGACAGCATCCTCCTAACCCCAGGGGTGGGGACAGCATCCCTGTGACCCCAGGAATGGGGACAGCATCCCTGTGACCCCAGGAATGGGGACAGCATCCTCCTAACCCCAGGGGTGGGGACAGCATCCCTGTGACCCCAGGAATGGGGACAGCATCCCTGTGACCCCAGGCGTGGGGACAGCATCCTCCTAACCCCAGGGGTGGGGACGGCATCCCTGTGACCCCAGGGGTGGTGACAAACTCTCCATCCCACCCCAGTGGGGACATCCCACAGTCTCATGGTTGGTCCCATCCATCCCTGGCACCAAGATCCAAGAGGTGGGGGTGGGGGGGGACACAGGAATATGGCTGGGGGGGGGTCCCAGCCCTCAGTGGCATGGGGACAAGTCTCAGGGGGGGCAGAGCCAAAGGCACTGAGTGGTGCAGGTGGGTACCACGGGCTGAAGGGACACCCGTGGCCGTGCTCCTCCCAACCGCGGGGGGCTGGGGGACCCCAAATTTGGGGGAGCTCACCCCATCCTAACCCAACCTTAAGGGGGAGAGGGAAGGGGGGGGAAAAAAAAAAGCGGTGAAGAGAACAAAACACCCCAAAGCCAAACCCCTGGGAGAAGGGGCAGAGGATGGGGGGGCTCAGAGGGGGGGGTTGGGTCGGGGGGTTACGTCCGCGGGCGGGGGGCTCGGGTGCGGCGGGTGGGGGAGGAGGAGCCGACGAATTCGAATTGCTGCTGGCGTTCGGGGTGGTTGGGGAAAGGCAGCTGTCCCCGGGCCAAACGTTTGATGAAATGAGCTTCCCGTTGGTTCTGCCGGCTGCGGGAAGCCTGGCGAGGCCGGCCGCGGCGGGTGAAGGCCATGTACCAACCCTGGTAGCGGGCGTTCCGGAAAGCTGTGTAGTTGTTCTCCAGCACGATCTCGGTGAAGATGCAATCCTTGCTCTTGCCGTTGGGCTGGGGAAAGAGGAAAGGGGGGAATGGGGGGCACTGAGTGGGGAGGGGGACATGAGGAGGGGACCTGCCGGCTGCTGTCACCTCCCCCAGACAACCCCTGACACCTCCCAGCTCGTCCCTGCCATTCACTAGCCCATCCCTGCCATTCCCCAGCTCACCCCTGCCCATCTCAGCCATTCATTAGCCATCCCTGCCATTCACTAGCCCATCCATGCCATTCACTAGCCCATCCCTGCCATTCACTAGCCCATCCCTGCTATTCCCCAGCTCACCCCTGCCACCCCCTACCCATCTCAGCCATTCATTAGCCACCCAAGCCATTCCCTAGCCCACCCCTGCCATGTGCTGATGGGAGAGAAAATGAGCTGAGCAGCTTCTGGGGGGCTCTGTGTGGGGGGGGGAGGGTGTCAGGCCTCACCTTCCCGATGAGCTTCCCCTTTTTGCTCATGCAGATGTACTTCTCACTCTCAGCTCCTTTGATCCTCACACGGCTCCCAAAGGTGTCTGTCTCCACGATCAGCTTGGCTGCCAGGAGGACAGCAAGAGGCCAGGGTCCCATGGGTGCTGTGACACCCCTTCCAGGAGATCCCAGCACCCACACCACCCCTCGCCCCCCTTCTCCCTGCCTCCATCCCCCCCCACCCCCCCGTGACCCCATCCCTCCCTGCCCATCGCTGGTGGGGCCAGGAGGACAACACCCAGGACAGCCCCAGACGTGATCCTAAAAAGCTTTTGTTAAAACCCAGCAGAGCCAAACAGTTTGAGGACAGCACCGAGGGGAGCAACAGCCCCTTCACACCCCCCCAACACAGTTATTGGGGATTCAGTGGGTTCTCCTGCCCCAGACCAAGTCCAGCACCCCTTGGGGTAATTATCCTCATCCTCATTGTTGCTCTCAAAGGTTGGGAGGGGACACTGACACCAATGAGCCTGCTCCTGAGCTGGCAGGGAAAGACCTGGAAAAGTGGTGAATCAGCCTGGCTGCTCTAAAAAGCTTTTCCCCATGTTTTTAGATGCTGGGGATGCCAGCCTGGCCTTTACTGGGATGTGGTGCCCATCACTGGGGCCTCAGGGATGGATTTTCCCAGTAGGGAAAAGGTGATGTGGTCAGGGAGGGATCCACCACATGTGGGGATTTAGGGGGCTGAGGATGGGATCAGGTGATTCTTCTCCAGGAAAAGTTGTGTGTGTCCTGTCAGGAAGAGACTAGAAAGCAAGATCTCCAAATACAGGGCTTATAAATACTGCATGAAGCCCAAGAAATTAATGATTTTGGAAGTTTTGAGGTCAGGGATGGCTGCCTGGGAGGTTTGCGGGTACAAAACGATCCCGTTGGGGCAACTGAAACCTCCCTGCACCCACCTCCCTTGCCAAACCTCAGGAAGAGCCATTTCCCCTGCCTTTTCCAGCCCTCCTGGCTGTCCCAGGTTGAGGATAACCCCCTCGGGGGAGCTGCCAGCCCCTTACCAAACTTGTTGCCATCCTCGGCGGTGGCGGTGATGCGTTTGCCGGTCACCTGGACGTGCTTCCCGCTGGTCCGGCTGTAGAGCTGGTACTCCCTGATCTGCCTCCTGCTCAGCTGGTCAGTCATGGCCCCCTGGTCCCTCACGTACTGGTTAAAATTAGGAGACGGTTGATTCTCCCCCTTTGTTTACAAAGGGAAAAATAAAATCAATTTGTTTTGGACAGCCGATGGGCAAGGGGACGGAGAGGGGGCAGCCCCTGGGGGGCACCTGGGGGACACCCAGATCCTCCCCCCACCCCCAGGAGGGCTGATCCCCTTCACTGGGGAAGAAAACCCCTTTGTTTGTATCCCGGGACAGCCGACCCTTGGGAGCTGCTCCTGCCCATCCCCTGGGGACAGAGGGACACCCGGCAGCATCTCCTGCCCTGGCAGCACCCTCTGCTCTCAGGACAGGTTGGGAGGTGAAGGATGAGGTTGTGGAGCACCCAGAGGAAGGGTGAGACCCACCTAAAGCCAAACTGGGTGTCCCAGCAGCAGGATCTGTCCCCTCCTGGTTCTGACCCTGGGGCTGGAGGGATAAATCACCTCCCAGATCCCAAGCAGCTCCATGGCTGATGCTCAGGGGGCAGCACGGGGGCTGTTGTGTGGTGAAGGGCAGATAATTACTGCAACTGAGGTGGGGAGGGGGATTAGTGGTGGTGCTCAGCCCCTGGGACTCCCACCAGCACCTCTCACCACTCCTCTTGGGAGAAGCCAGGGTTTGATCCCCCTGGGAGTGGGAATCCAGGACCCAAGGGACACCAGCCCCAAAAAGGCTGTGGGCTCCAGGACCTCCTCCTGGGGGCATCCCCAGGAAACATTTGAAGTCCTTCTGCCCCCCCCTCGGGGTGCTCAGCATCCCCTGGGCCTGCAGCCTGCATCCCCCCAGCTGTGGCATCGCTGGGGGTGAAGCATGAGGGGACCCTGCTCTTGGGTAGGGGGGCCAGCAGGATGGTGGGGGGCACCGCCAGACAGAACCCCCCCCTCCCAGCTCTCCACCACCTTTGTGTGTGCCTGGGGACTCATTTCCTGCCAAGATCCACTTTAAAGCCTTTGGGGCTGGTGGAGGAGGTGGGCTGGGGGGGGGTGGCCCCCTCTCTCTCCATCAAAGGCAGTTCCCTTCCCCTCTCGTTTTCAAAGCAATAAAAGAATTTACCTTGGGAAAAAAAAAAAAAAAAAAAAATGGAGGGAAAAAAAAAAAAAAAAAGAAAGAAAAAGGGAAGAAAAAAAAAAAAAAAAGGTCCTGAGCAGATATTAAGGCTGGTGGGGCCGGCAGCTCCGGGGGTTTTGTTCGGGCTGCAGAGCAGAGGGTGCTGATATGGAACAGTGCATTTTAATAGCCGCGGCCTTTCTAAAGCTCACAAAAAAGGATGGTGCAGCCTGAGAGAGTGTGTCTGGAGGGGGGGGGGGGGGGAGGGAGGAGGAAGAAGAGGAGGGTGTCAAACCTCACACACCCCCCCTCCCCGCTTGTGGGGGCACCAGGACCCGCTCTGCCCCGTTAACCCCCTCGGCAGAGCCCGGCCCCGCAGCTCAAGGCTGAGGGACTTGGCACTTCCCGAGCAAAGCTGCAAGAAATGTATCGCCTGACCCGGGGGGGGGGGGGTGGGGGGGAGGGGGGGCTTCCCCCTGGCCTTGGGGTCCGGGGAGGATTTGCCTCCCCATGGCAGATACCCCCGATGGGGACCCAGCCCCGCGGGTACCTTGGCAGCATCCTTCCCGGGCTCCAGTTTGGGTGGGTGTGAATAACCCCCCCCTGGATACAGGGGGAAACCCCCCCACCACCACCACCCCCTTTTCCCCCCCCCAGAATAAGCACCCAATCTCCCAGCCCGGCTCCAGCCGTGCCACGGGGGGCAGATCCACTGACCTGGCTCTGACAGGAGAAGATGAGGAGCTGGAAACATCTGCAAGAGAAAGAGAAAGAGGAGGGGGTTTGATGGGGGGAGTTGGTGGCTGTCCTTCCCCCCCCCCCCAAACACACATCCACGCGGAATAACCGTGTCTCACGGCACCGAGAACCCACTCGGGCTCCAGGGGGGGTGGGGAGGAGGGGGGCTTACATGGAGAGGTTCTGGAGGCTGATGGGCTGCATGGCGCTGGGCGAAGCCCCCCGACCACCGGCATCAACCTCCGGCACGGCCCCGGCCTGGCTGCGACCCTGCCCTCCCCTCCCCGCCTGTCCCCTCCTTCCTGGGGGGAGCCCCACACTCGGGGAGGGCCAAGAAAAAAGGGGGTGAAGCCCCCGGTGCCACCGCCACGCCGAGCAGCCCACGCGTGATGCCACCAGCTCCGGAGCAGCAGGGAGCATGGGGGAGGCAGCTGGGCTCGGGTCCTTTCCTTCTCCTGCCCTGGGGGCTGCGTGTCCTACGCCTTGGGGACATCCAGATCCATCCTGTCCCCTTCGTCCCCACCCCATCGGCTTCTCCTCCTCGCCTCAGGGGGGGTTTTCCAGCACCCCCCGGCAGCAGCAGCGGGCACGGCCGGGCTGCCCACCGCCCCGGGCAGAGCCCCCCACCCCATCCACACACCCACCCACCCACCCACAGGCACCCGGCGTGGGGTGGGAGCTTGGGTGGGCGAGGTGGCAGGCTTTAAAAGGGGGGGAGAGGGGCTGAACCTCTGCTGGGGGGCTGTGGGCTCGGCCGAGGGGAGGAGGACGGGACCTGGCAGGGGTGGGAGAGGGAGGAGGGGACGGGGGAGGAGGAGGAGGAGGAGGAGGCTCGGCCACTCGGGGGGTCCCCAAAGCCCCCCCCCCTCCCACCCTGTAGAGGATAAGGGGGTTGTGGGAGCTGTGGGGGTGATGCTGTGGGAAAAGCCCCTGGGGTGGGCCAGGCCTCGTGGAGGGACACGCTGCCACCGAGGATGTCTCTGGTGTCACCTCATGTCACCAAGGTGCCAGGTCCAGCCCTGGTCTGTGCATCATCACATCACAAAAATCATCCCCAGGAGTTGTACCCAGCTCTGGGGACCCCGTCCCAGCCCATGGGGTGTCACCTCCCCATCAGGAGGAGGAGGAGGAGGATGTGCACCCCTCCATGCTCCATTTGCTGGGTCAGGAGGTGCTAAGTGCCTCATAAATACCCGGGCAGGGAGGTGGGGTAGTGCCACGGGGGGAGGGAAGGAGGAGGGGGGGGTAAAACACCTCCGTGGGGTGTCCCAGAGGGGTCCTGATGGGGGATTTGGTACAGAAACCATTTACCTCCCCCCTTGTGCTGCAGTTTCCCCAGCAGTGCAAGGGGAAGGGGTCTCAGCCCCCAGGGGAAGGGGTGATGCTGTACCAACGTGGGGGGGGGGGGCCCAATTCGGTGCTAACGACCCAAATTAGAGCTCCCCTGGTGCCTCTCACCTCCAGGCCCAGGAATTCATCCCTCAAAACACATTTTGCAACACCACCCCCTCCCCAGACCAAACATTTTGCAGCCCCCCAACAACCACAGGCGTGGGAAGCTCAGGGGTCTCCTTCCATCCCCCTCCCCAGGGCTCAGCATCCCTGGGGGGCCACAGGGCAGGGCTGTGCCCCAGCCCCTCCAGTGCAGGGGATGATTGATGGCCACTGAGCCTTCATCACCCCCTCTGTCCCCCCCTGGTCTGGGGCAGAGGGTCCTGGGGAGCCGTCAACACCCCAGTGGGGGGGATGGTTTGTCCAAGCAGCCCCCACCGGGTGAGGAAAGGCTGAGGGCTGCCTGTCAAACCCTGCTGCGTGTGGCCCCCCCCAGGTTTGAGCTCCCCCAGCCCCAAATGGGGCACTCTGCTCCCCCCAGCTGGGGACTTGGTTGGGGGGAGCACCTGGGGCCAGGTTAAAACAAACAAACAAACAAAAAAAAAAAACCCCAAAACAACAAACCCCTGGGGGCTCAACCCTGCTGCCCCACACCTGGAGCAGACTAAAGCCTGGCCTTGGTGGGGGGCTCAGCTCCCCCCTTGGAGCCAATCTGGGGCACAGCAGTGTGTGTGTCCCCCCCTGCACACTCCCGAGGGGCACCAGACCCTCCACACATACCTGCTGCCTGCAGCCCAAGGCCAGGTCAATGGGTTCTAATCATCTCCCCGCTGCTCCCTAATCCCCCTTTGTCTCCTATTCACAAATCCCACTCCTTACCCTGGGCAGGAGAGTGGGGAGGGGGCTGCTGCCGGCCCCCCAAGCCCAGGGGAAGGATGCTGCCAAGAGAGGGGGGCACAGGGCATCCCCCGGGCTGGGACAGAGGATGCTGACAAACCCCCTCCCCCAAACCTCCCCAAATCCCCCCCACATCCCCCTCAACCTCCCCAAACGCCCTCCACCCCATCAGAAAGAGCCGGGGGTGCACAATGTCCTTTCCTGGGGAAGGACACCACCAACCCAGGGGGGTCTCAGGCTCCTCTGCACCTGGGAAGCACCTGGGGGCCCCCCCAGCTTCACCCTGATGGGGCCTGGGTTCCCCCCAGCCCCACTGAACCGGGGGGGGGGGGGGCACACAGAGCCCCACGGGGACCCTCGCACCCACACCTGGATGGGTCCTGTGGGTGCCCTGAGCCCCAACACCTCTGCCACGTCTCAGGGGACACCTTGGTGTGCCACCTGCCCCCCGCCATCCTCACCCTGGCTCTCTGTCCCCATGTCCCGCTGTCCCCTGGGTTTTACTATCCCCCACGTCCCGTGTCCCCCCGTGTGCCCCAATGTCCCCCCTGTCCCGGTGTCCCCCTTATTCCCTGTATCCCCCACGTATCCCTCTGTCCCTTGTGTCTCCCGTGTCCCGATATCCCCCGTGTCCCTCCATGTCCCGGTAACCTCCGTGTCCCCCCATGCCCCACGCTCCCCCGTGTCCTGATGTTCCCCCATGCCCCACTCTCCCCCGTGTTCCCCCGTGTCCCATTGCCCCCGGTGTCCCCCCCCATGCCCCAGGTGCCCCTCCAGTCCGCCGTGTCCTGATGTCCCCCCCCTGCCCCACTCTCCCCGTGTCCCCCCGTGTCCCCCCCCACGTCCCCCGTGTCCCCCCGCGCACGCGCGCAGGGGCGGGTCCCGCCGCCTCTTCCGGCAGCGCTGGCGATGGCTGCGGAGGGGCTGGTGGGGTTCGGGGGGGGGGGGGGGTTCGGAGGGGTTCGGGATGGGGGTGGGGATGAGGGGTCGGGGTCTCCCCGGGGGTCTCTCAGCAGTTTCTCCCCGCCCAGGGACCCAGCGAAGCCGCCGCGGCCGCTCAGGCCCTTTCGCTGCCGGCAGAGGCTTTGGGCAACGATGTGAGTGGGGGGGGAACCGAACCGGGATGCGGAACCGGACCGGGATGGGGAACCGGACCGGGATGGGGAACCGGACCGGGATGGGGACCCGAACCCTAGAGGGGGGACCGGACCGGGATGGGGAACCGGACCGGGATGGGGAACTGAACCCTAGAGGGGGAACCGGATCCGGGATGGGGGACAGGACCGGGATGAGGGATGGAACCGGGATGGGGACCGAATCCTGGAGAAGGGACCGGATCCGGGATGGGGAACCGAACCCTAGAGGGGGGACCAGACCCGGGATGAGGGATGGAACCGGGATGGGGACCGAACCGTGGAGGGGGGAGCGGATCCGGGATGGGGGAGCGGCCGTGGAGGTCCATCCACGGGTGGGGGAGAGGGTCTGGAGGGTCCCCAACACCGATGTGGGGGGGCTGTGTGTGTGTGTCAGGTCCTGGGGGATTCCCGGTGCTGGGCTGGGGGTGTTTCAGACCCAGGAGATGTGTCCCAAGCCTGGGGGGTCCCTGGCAGCCAGGGGGGTGTCAGCCCCGGGGTTGGGGTGGGGGACCCCACCGGTGAGGAGTTTTGGGGCTTTGCATCACCACTGGAACCCCCACTGTGGCCATGGACCCCCAAATCATCACCCTCAAGCCTCCCCTTCTGCCCCCACACCCCCTTCAAGGGGAGGAGGGGAAGGAGGGGACCCCCCAAGCTCTGCCTGAACCCCATTTCTGCCTCCACAGCCCCGTGTGGAGCTGGCCTGGGCCATGAAAGCCCACCAGCACGCCCAGGTCTACTTCAATGTAAGTTCTGGGGGGGTGATCGAGGTGGTGCTGGGGGCTCACGGGGTCTGTGGAAGGCTCAGAGGTAATTTTTTTGGTCTTCTCTCCACAGCTCATCTCCTCTGTTGACCCCAAGTTCCTGAACCTCACCAAAGTTGATGATCAGATCTACGCCGAGTTCAGGAGAAGCTTCAGGGATCTGAGAGTTGATGTGCTGGACCCAGAGGAGCTGAAATCAGAGCCTGCCAAGGAGGTGGGTGGGAGGGGACAAATGTCAGTTTTTCCCCCTTTTCCCAGGGATGCTGATGTTTATTTTTCTCTCCCCCCCACCCCAGAAGTGGCGCCCGTTCTGCCTCAGCTTCCAGGGGGTGGTGGAGGATTTCAACTTCGGGACCCTCCTGCGCCTGGACTGCAGCAAGGACTACACTGAGGAAAACACCATCCTGGGTGAGGGGTGGGCACCCATCCCTGCTTGAAAAAAAAAAAAGGGGGTGCCAAACCCACCCAATCCATCTGATTTATTTTCTTCTTTCTTCCTTTTTGTTCTTCCTTTCCTTCTTTCTTCCTTTCCTTTTTTTTTCTTCTTTTTCTTCCTCTTTCTTTATTCCTTTTCTTTCTTTCTTTCTTCCTTCCTTTCTTCCTTTCCTTTTCTTCCTTCTTTCTTCCTTTCCTTTTCTTCCTTTCCTTTTCTTCCTTTCCTTTTCTTCCTTTCCTTTTCTTCCTTTCCTTTTCTTCCTTTCCTTTTCTTCCTTTCCTTTTCCTTTCCTTTTCTTCCTTTCCTTTTCTTCCTTTCCTTTTCCTCCTTTCCTTTTCTTCCTTTCCTTTTCTTCCTTTCCTTTTCTTCCTTTCCTTTTCTTCCTTTCCTTTTCTTCCTTCTTTCTTCCTTTCCTTTTCTTCCTTCTTTCTTCCTTTCCTTCTTCCTTTCCTTTCTTTTCTTTCTTTTTTTTCAGCCACCAGAATCCAGTTTTTCGCCATCGAAATTGCTCGGAACAGAGAAGGCTGCAACAGCCTCGTGTACAGCAGTGCCAGGGAGGAGGTGGCAGAGGAGGTGGCATCTGGGTGAGGAAGGGGACAAATTCCCTCCAAGTGCCAAGCCCTGGAGGGGCAGAAAGCCCCCAGCCCTGCTGCTGGTCCCTGCTGGGGCAGGGGGTGGGAGAGCAGGGCTGTACCTGCCTTCCCTGCTCCTCCCAAGCTCTGACTGTAAATAAATGTTTTTTTAAAAAAAAAACCCCAAAAAACTCCTCGTGCTGCCAAATTGTTCCCCAGAACCCAGCAAACCCACTAAAATCTTGCTGGGTGCAGTTTGGGCAGACTTTGCCTGCACCCCCAGAGGAAATGGTCTCAGGTTGCTCCAGGGGAGGTTTAGATGGGATGGGAGAAGGAACTCTGCTTCAGAGAAAGGGTCATTAAACCCTGGTCAGGATTGATCCCCATCCCTGGAGGGGTTCAGAACCTGTGGAGATGTGGTGCTGAGGGACATGGGTTAATGGGTGGTGGAACCAAGACCTTGAAGGTCTCTTCCAACCAGAACAATTGAGTGATTCCAGTTCCCCACCCCAAAGCACAACCTTATAATCAAATAATCTTCTTTTTTTTAACCCATTTCATGTGGGGGGCAGGTGATGGCCAGGCAGACACCAGCTCAGTAGAAACCATTGAAGTTTTATTTGCAGTCACAATGCTTACACTGTATGCAGCAAACACCCTTACAAGTCAACCAGCAATCTGCTCACGCGGAAAAAAGGACCCAACACACAATCACCAGAGGAAAGGAAACAACAATGGAAAAAAAAAAACTAAAAAAAAAAAGAAAAAAAAAAAAAGAAAAAAAGGGAGAAAATAAAATTAAGAGTGGGTGGTGTCTGGGAAGAGAAACTGAAGCCCTAAGGACTGAGTGTCGGTGGGTAGGAGCTGAGCAAGAGGATGCACACGACTAGCAGCAACAATAGTGGAAAAAAGTACAAGGCAAATGGGTTCCCTCCCCCTTCAGCTTTCCTCTGTGAGTCAATTTTCTATCCAAAACATTTATTATGGTGACTTCATTAAAAAAAAAAAAAAAAAAGAAAATGGAATATTATTTTTTTTTTTCCAAGGGGGTGTTCAATACTTCATGCTGGGCAAACCTTGTTATTATGAACCCTCTGTTCAGTGGGGTGGCTCCCCCAGCACCCCCTGGGTGCTGCCTGCTTGCTGAAAATGGGGAGAAAGAAGAAAAAAGGCAAAGTGAGGAGGGGGCAGGTGCCCTGCGTGGAGGGAGGGAAGGAGGAAGGGGGGTGAGGAGGGGACAGTGGCCACGGCTACACCGGGGGGGGGACAGGGGACACCCACGAGCAAGCACGAATGAAGGGTCACGCAGCATGGCTTAGAGTTCCTAATAACAAGGGCAAGATGGGACAGGGGAGTTGTGATCTCAAGGGGCTTAATAAGAAAAAATATACATTTGGAATTTTACAATGCCTTTTTTTTTTTTTTTTTTGTCGATCTTTTTTTTTTTTCCGATTTTTTTTTTTTGGTCGCTTTTTTTTTTTAATTTTCTTTTTTTTTTTTTTTTCTTTTTTCTTTTTTCTTCTCTACACTTGTCACTAAATATATCTCTGCACTTTCACACACCCACCCCCTCGCCCAGTAAAGCTTCAGGCCTGCAGGACACACTTTCCTCACTCGCATACACAACCCTCACGCCAGCACCGGTGCACCAGGACTTGGTAAAAATTTCAATCACACCTTTTTTCTTTTTTTTTTTTTCTTTCGTCGTTGTTGTTGGATTTTTTTTTTTCCTTTTTTTTTTTTTTTTTTTTCTCCTTTTTTTTAAACTTGAGTCAATATAAACCTTGTTTCAAAATGTTATGAAAAAATGTACATGTTTATACAAGGCAGGCTGCAGCAGAGCGCTGGCGTTCCACGCAGACATTCGGGTAGGGAGAGGTTGGGTTCTTGCACCTGGCTTATGCCCTTCCACCCCCTCCCACGGAAACAAGAAGCAACCCTGCCCCTGTGAGTGAGCTCAACAACCCCTTCTCCTGTCCCTTCCTCCCTCGGGACGTGGAGTACAGCTCAAATCCAGCCCCCTGGGGAAGGGCAGGGATGAGGAACGCCCTCTTCTCTTTCCATCGGAAACGGGAACCCCTCTGGGCCAGGCCAAAGAGATGCTGCTCTGGAGAGGTGGAGTTGGGAGATGTCAGCTCATCATGTCGTTGCTGTTCACTCCGTAGGTGGAGTTCTTCATGGAGTCGTTCACTTCCCTCCTGAAGGCTGAGAGGTTCTGGGTGAACCTAGGGGAAAAGGGTGGAGGATGGGGTCAGAGAACCAGGGGATGGTTTGGGTGGAAGGGACCTTAAATCCCATCCAGTGCCATCCCTGCCATGGCCAGGGACACATCTCCCACCAGCCCCATCCAAACCTGGATGGTTGGATTGCAGGGATGGGGCAGCCACAGCTTCCCTGAAGAACCCATCTCAGTGTCCCACCACCCTCACACCAAAGGATTTCTTCCTCATGTCCACCCTCTATCTCCCTTCTCCCATTTCAAAGCCATTCCCCTTCATCCCATCCCTCCAGGCCCTCATCCCAAGTCTCTCCCCAGCTTTCCTGCAGCCCCCCCAGGCACTGGAAGCTGCTCCAAGGTCTCCCCAGAACCTTCTCTTGATTTTCTCCAGGCTGAACACCCCCAACTCTCCCAGGTCCCCTGTGTTCCTCCAGTGTTCTGCTCACCACGAGGACCCCAGCCCCTCTAAGCTGTGCCTCTGCAGGAGGCTGTGGGCTCAGCACCCCCAGAGGGGTCTCAGCACCCCCAGAGGGGTCTCTGCCCCCCACTCACCTGTCCCTGTTCTTGGTTAGGAGGTTGCGTTCGATGCCTTCCATCAGGTTCTCAAAGCAGAGGTGCATGGCCTGCTGCTTCTCTGGAGGTTGGCTGTTCACTATGCTGTTCCTCAAGTCTGAGAAATACTGGGGGAGAGACAAGAGGAGGATGGGTTTATTTCCAGAGGAATAACCACCTCAGCTTCACAGCAAGGATCACGGGTTCCCCAGGAAGGGAGGGGAAGGAGGTTACAGCCCTTCTACATGGAAATTTAGAGGATTCCTTAGGGCCAAGGTTGCTGCAGGGGAGGGCTGGACACTTCCCCTCACAGAAATCCTGCTCCCTTCAGCATCATCCAAATTCAGAGGCATCTCCTGCAGCTGCAGTGGTTTTTACCTTTTCATTGAGCAGTATCAAGCCGAGCAGGGGCCGAGACATTGACCACTGGTTCCTGCAGTCCTCAAAGATGATGATGTTCAGCACTGTTGAAAGCATCTGGAAGAGGGAGAGTAAGGTTTAAAACCAGCCCTTCCACTCCCCCCCCAGGGCACTGATTCACATCTGGTACTTCCAAATCTCCAAGCCTCAATGCTACAGAGCTCTCAGCACCCTGGGACAAGAGGAGGAACCTGAAGCCTCCCTGAACTGCTGGGAAACCTGACTTAGGGCACATGGAGGAGCTGAAGTTATTCCTGACACTCCATCCTGCCCCAAGACACCCAGGAGGGGATTGTCCCAGCTGCACTTCAACAAGTGCTTAACTATAGAGAGCACAAATTCTGTTGCCCTGGGGACCTCTCTCTGGTTTGTCTGCATTCCCTCCCACAGCCAGGATCTAACCTAGCTGCTTAGGAAGATGCAGTTTCTTTCTTTATCCTCAGAAAACACAGCTTCTAGCCCCCTAAAAAAGCCTGCTTGTCTCTGCATGTGATCTACCCGCAAGGCTGGAATGATATTCCCTGCTTTGACACCTGGCCCAGCACCAGTGAGGGAGGCTGGACTGAGCACTGCAGTTCAGGGGAGAGGGGTGGAAACACATTTTGCTCTCAGTTATGGAGAGCCACAACCCAACACGGGGCCCTCAGGAGCACCAGAACCTCAGGGAGTGGAATCCCCTGCCACCAAGTGACCCAGAGGTACCCAAAGGACACGGTGACTCTTGGAAGGTGCTGAACTAAGCCTGACCCAAACAAGGAAAAGGTCTCAGCTCATTTCTGATCCTCTGCTCCACATCTATCTGAGCTGCTGTGGCTGGAGGCAGATGGCAGGTGTGATACCAGCATGCAAAAAACCTCCAATATGACCAAATTCTCCTGTTCTGAAAGAGCTGTGCATGCTGCCAAGGCAGCACCTGCTCCAGCAGGCAGCAAACCTTCAGGTGGTCCCACCACAGCTCCTGTCCCACAGTCCCTGCTCTGCTCTGAGGGTACATGGGACACCTGAATGGTTCCAGGCATTTCAACAAAACCCTGATTTATTTATTTTTTTAAAAAGCAGAAGAGCACAGGCTCTCAGGTATGTCTCCTGGCTTCATTTCTATGAGCTGCCAGTACAGCCTGTAGCTGTATTTCTCTTGAAATAAAAAAAATACCTCATTTTTGGCTACTTCTTTTCATATCTGAAGTGCAAAACTAGTGTTCCATGCAGAGGGAGAACCCCAGCCCTGAAGCATGGCTCTGAATCAGAACTCTTAGGTAGCGAAGGTGTAGGAGAGATGCAACACCAGCAAAAAAAAAATAAAAAAAAATCCTTTTTCCTCCGGAAAAGCCTGGGGCTCTAGAGCAGGGAGGGTTACATCATGCTGGGAGAATCCAGCAGCTGCCTGTGCCCCAGAACCTGAGGTCTTTACCTGCTGAATCATCTCTGGGTGCTGCTGCATGATGTGCAGGAAGCGGTCGCTCTCCTGGCTCAGAGGTGTTGTCCTCTTCTTGGTGCTGCGAGACAGCTGCTTGAAGAGATAGGTGACAATGTGGTCCAGACAGGAGCAGCAGCCTGTGCAAACCATGGTGTCTGCAACGACAGGAAAAGGGGGAGATGTTGGGGTACTGCCAGCACTTCCCTGGCTCCTGGGCAGGCTCCCAGGAAACACCGTTTATCCCAGACCTTACAAAGACCTCACCCTGACCAGCTCAGAAATCTCCTCACACACTCACTATCTCTGATGTGCCAGTAAAATAGAGGTGAAACTCCCCCAAAACAGAGGTGAAACTCCCCCACCCATTCCCAAGGTCCCATTTCTCTCTCAACCTGCAGTTAAAGCAACCAACATCTTGCCCAGCTTCCAAATCAAAGCCCTAAGAGCAGAGGTGGTTACCTAGTGCAGTGAGGCCTTCTGAAATGGAAGAGAGAATATACATGATGACATGAGGCTCCAGACTGGCTATAAAGTTCATGTGGTCCTGGGTAAGAACTTCCAGCAAGGAATAGTATGACTGGCTGAGCTTGGGATAATCCTGCAGAGAAAGGGAGAAAGACTTTTAAAGCCTCATGGTTTGCCTGGATCAGTCACATCTTTCTGCTAGACCCAACCCACTCATTAATCACCTGGAAAACTACTTACTGAAGCTCCTGGTAAGAGAACAAACCAGCCTCTCACCCAGCATAACTTATGGGAAAATAGATTTTCCTTCCACTCCTCTCCCACCAAGAGCCTTCCAAACAGGCTCCAGCAACAAGGGGTTCCTAACACTCTCACATCAAAATACCTTGGCTCTTTTCTACCTGGGGCAGATGAGACTTGGGAGGAATGAATACATTTTGCTCTCTCTCCTCACTATTTTGCCAAGTAGGATTGTGCTGATGGGCCCTCAAAGCTCTGCTGAAAAAGGGATTTCTGTGTATGGGGCCTGGAGAGGAGCAGGACTCTGTAGGTGGGTGTTTTCATCAAGCAGGTAACTCCTGGTGCACCCAGATCTCTGCCCACAAGCAATCCATGAGAGAGCAAATTCTGTGATTCTAAAGTGTTTTTCAGGCAGAGGAGCAATTATTTTGTTCACTGCTCTGCTGAGACCCAGAGCAGACCCTGCTGGGGAGCCCTTGGGTGGTGGGGGGTTAGAGCCAGGACCTCCTGCTGCACATTCCAGGAGCTGTGATTTCCTCCTGACCCGTGTCCCTAGGTGCCAGGAGTGTCCCTAGGTGCTCACTGATCTCTGTGTCACCTCCCAGGTGTTGGCTCACCAGCAGGTCACTGTGAGGGATGGAAAGCAGAAGTTTGATAAAGGTCTGGAGGGCATTGTCCAGTGCATCATCCCCATAGAGACGGAAGACCCCGAAGTTGACGTAGCTCCCACTCAGGGCTGCCTTCAGCATTGAGAAGCAGATGGAAATCCCCTTCAGCTTCAAGGCATAGACCTGATCCTTTGGGACCTCCCCGAGCGTTAGGATTCGATTTCCTGCAGGAGCACAGAAGCAGGGTCAGTATTTCAGCAACCACATCCAAACCCTTTCCCCTCCAGGACGCAGGAAAAACAACAGCAGAGCCTTTAAGGAGTGAGAAGTCAAGACAGTGGCATCCAAGATGTCCTGGTTTGGGCCAGAATAAAGGTAATTTTCTGTTTTGTAACTTATATTCTTATGCTCCCCAGAAAAAGGTTAAGGGATCTGTTTCAAGTTAGAACACAACTGGGAACACAACTGCATGGAATTCTGCTGCACAGGGACAGCCCCACTCTCCACTGTCCCCACCATGGCACCCTGTGCACACTCACAGGGGGCTCAGCTGGGCTCCTGCCCCTGGTTCTCATTTTTTCCCTTCATTTGCATGGCAAACACCCTGCCCCTTCTGCCTGCTTACCCAGCAGCTTCATGCAGAAGCATCTCCCTGTATCTAAGCATGCACTCAGCAGGCAGCTTGGCACTGCTTCCCAGCCTGGGCTTGCTCTCTGAGCTGGCAAGTGGCCCAGCTCCTGCTCCCCGGGCAAGTGGAGGAGTCAAGGGCAGAGGGAGGCTGCCCACATCCCACCTGCTGGGCACTCACCATATGTAGTTATCATTTTGCTGGTTTCTCTGAAGAGCAGGATGCCATTGGGTGAGGAGACATCAAACTGCAGCCTTTGGGACCTAGCAAAAAGAGAAGAAAACAAAAGCAAAACAAAACAAAACAAAACAAAAAAAAAAGAAAAACACAACAGGGAAAAAAATTTGAGCTTAAATAAACCCGGGGAGTAAAACCAAAGCTAAGACTGCAGCACCTCCATGTGCTGCTCACCAAAAAGCACCTGGGTCTGGTGGCCATGAGCAAAGGCAGGGAGGACAGAGGCTCTGAGGGACAGAGGAGCTCTGCTGTGGCAGAAGAAAGGATCTGTATTATCACAAATGTTGGGAATATTACAAGATGGAGGCTGGAAATCCTGCCTTGGCAATAGTCACCAGGCTACTGCACACAAAGGCAGTGAACATCTTGGAAGCAGAACTGTAGGGCAGGCTGACTGGCTCCTATTCATAACACCAAGAATCCAGAGCTTGGCATTTTTTCCTCCCTTGGGGTGAACAGATCTTCCAGTCAAAGCTCAGCGAGCTGCCCAGTTCACCTCTGAAATAAATGAGTGGATGTGTTCCAGGAAGGATTGTCCTGCTGCAAAGATGCTGCTGGGATGTGGCAAACAGCCTGGCAAGGACAGAGAGTCAGCTCTCAAATGACTCTGCCCAAGCCCTTCTGTCCCCTCCACTCAGCTGTGACAATGCTCCCTTCCTATGGGGTTGTGTGCAGGTGGCTGTGAGCCAGAGCAACATTTTGGCAACCTTCCACCCTCAGATTAGATTGCTTCTGAATTATCTGAGCAGCATCAGAGCTACCTCTCTGCTGGCAAAAAAAAGCTGATGCTCTGAAAGCAAAAAGTGGTCATCTGGCTGCCAGGGAGAGAACAAGGCTCATTTGAAACAAGGGTTTTAAAAATTAACATGAGATGTCTGCCTCCATCTTACAGTGCTGTCCTTGGAAGCAGACACTGAGCAAATTCAGTGCTTATTGATTGTGTCTCTTGGTGGGGCTGAGTCATGACCCAGCTGAGATCTGAACTCTCAGATTTTCCTCCCTCCTGAAACAATGCCATCCACCCCCCTGTCCCCTTGGCAGCCTGCAGAACATCAAGAGACTGAAGCAGAGACAACACAGCTGGGCAGCAGCACCCAGAGGAGCAGCAGCCAGAGAAATCCCTGGCAGGTTGCAGGGGCTGGAGGCTCATACCTGTTATGTACCAACTCAGCCATCAGCTTGAGGACAGGAGTAGTGCAGGCTGGGTCATGGTACCAGAGTTCAATGGCCCTCTGGAGGATTGGCATGTAGGATGGGTAGCTGCAGGGTGAAAGCTGAGGAACTTTTGTTGCTTTGCATGATGAGAAAAGGTGACAAATTTGACTAAAAGGGGCCTGTTTTGTGTGCTGCACCCAAACCTTGCAAAGGAGTTTACTTGAGAAGGTCAAGCAGAGATGCTGCTCGCTGGGGTCTGCTTTATCAGAGGAAAAAAATAATTACCAAAAAACCCAACATCTTTAATGGAGTTGGAAGAGACAGTGCTGATACTAGGACAAAAAAAAAAAAAAAAAAAAAAAAAAAAAAAACAGAACCAAAAAGGTTTTGAGGCAAAGGGCAGAGGTCTGTCAGCACCAGCCAGCTGACCTTCAGCAGGCAAAAAGAAATTGGGAACACAGACACAGTGCTCTCACCAAGGGGACAAAGCCACCAAATGTTGTTGGCTTCAGTGAGCAAGAGGAAAAGCTGCTGAGATGCACCCATCCTATTAAAGGCCTTTGTGCTTTACAGGTCAAGTCTCTTGAGGTCCAACTGGAAAAAGCCCAACAGTTCATCTCTGAGCAGGCTTGTAGGTTGACTTGGTTGCAGACAGAGCAAGTCAAATCTATTTTAGGGCTTAGAGACAGGACACTGAGTACTACAGAAGTGAAGAGAAACCCTAGCCAGGATTTACCAGGGAAAATAGGGCATTTGGATGCAAGCAGCAAGAGTTCTCCCTTCTGAGAGACAGGATGACTCAAGTCTCAGGGCAAGAGAAGGATACATCCACTCAAAGAGCATCATGAAGCTGGTCTTGGCATTGAAGGCAAAGGCTATTCCCCTCAAGTCTCTCACCAAACCAACCAAAGTTCTCTGTATTGCAGAAGAAAAGCTTCATTAAAACATGACACTCCCCCCAATATCACTCTCCCTGGCTCCCCCACCCCAGAGCCCCTTCCCTCCACCCCAACACCAACACAGCCTTTCTGTCTTGGATGCCAAGCCCTGGTTAGACAGTTAGGGTTCCTCTTCAGTGCCCAGAAACCCTCTTTAATTTCAGCCAGCACTGAGGGATTTTGTTCCCAGGAGATGGGGGCTGACAGCTCCAATTATGAGCTACACCCTAGGGGTACAGGGCACCCCACTGCACCCCCAAAGAAAAGCACCCATCACCCCCCCAGCATCTACTTGTCTCATTGAGAAGGCAGAATGGCTGGGAGTGACTTGTTGTCTCCTGTCTGGCTGGCCCAAAAATGTCCAAGCTCCTAAGGGAATGAGACAAGAGAGCACAGGGAAGGTTCTGCCCAACTTACTTTTGCCTCTTGTTCATTGAAAGTATTTGTGCTGAACATCTGTGCCACAGTCTCAAAGGCAGCTGTGAGGGGAAGCATGAACTGCTCATACTGATCCTCATCTTCTCCTGAAAGAAAAAAAAGAGGAAATGAAGAGAAAACAGACTGCACCTCCCTGTGCCCTGCAGTTCTGTCTGTGCTAGACATTGAGATGCTGCAGAGAGACCACAGCACTGCAGACAGGTCATCTGTCCCTACCAGGATTTAACTTAGAACAAAGCCTGTCACCTCAGGAAAACATTTGGAATATTATGAAGGAAAAATTTAGCCCCAGCCTTGCTGGTGTGCACTTCTGGACCACCTGCACCCAGCAAGATGGCAGCAAACTCATTTCTGAGCTTCTTCCTTCTCCTTTTTCTTACCCCATTCAGTTCCTCTCCCTCCAGCATCTTTCCTGCAGGAGCTTACAGCTCCTTGAGAAGCAGGACTAAGCCTACTGCAGAGCCCAGCATCCAACCCCCAAAGCCCTGCTTCCCAGGAACAGATTTAAGTACCTAAATCCACCATGAGAAGACGCCCAAGTGCAGTGTAGAACGTAGTCCGACACCTCATGTCAGTCAGGTTGGACTGATTGTTAATGCCCAGGAAAGAAAAGTGCTCACTCTGCAAATGGAAATAAAAAGAGATGGGTTAAAGGAGAACCAGCACCCTGCAGAGGTCTCCAGGGTCCCCTCATTCCTCCAATTCTCTGCCAAGGTGAGAAGCAGGGAGCTGCATGGGTATCTTGCTCAGCACTTCCCATCCATCTGTGGATCCAGAGATGCCATCCCCAGCACATCCAGCTTCCCCTCCAGCTGGGATAAAAAGCCACCAGAGGGCAACAGGCACCAGCTCTCATCTTTCATCTTGGAATTCCCAGGACCAGATGAACCAGGAAATCTTGCCTGGACTTTGACTGAGGTCCCTTGCCTCCTGGGGACACTGCAGGCTGCTGAAAAAAAGCCCTCTGCCCACCTTCTCCACAGAAACAGCAGCTCCAGACAACAGAAGTCTCAAGGCAGCTTCTGCGCCAGCCACAGGACTGACTGTAAAATATCCCCAAGCTCCAGGAACACAGCACCTGGTTCAAGCAGTTGATGCAAACCTTCTGATGTGGTGCTGGGAGTCCCATCACTACAGCACCAGAGCATCAAATGCCCACAGCTCCAAGGCAGAAATCTCTGATACCATGCTGCTGGCTTCCAGGTGCCCATTTTAACATTTCTGATTTCCAGCCAGCACCCCAGGTCTGCACAGGGTGTGCCACATGGGTGCTGAACCCAGGAACTGCAGTGTGAGCAGCTCCCACATTTCACTCTGGAGAGGAATGTCATGAGTGGAGAGTAAAGAGATCCTCACATCAAAGTCCCCTCACAGAATCCCAGACTGCCTTGGGTGGGAAGGGACCTTAAAGCTCATCCAGTCCCACCCCCTGCCATGGTCAGGGACACCTCCCACCAGCCCAGGTTGCTCCAAGCCCCATCCAACCTGGGCTGAGACACTGCCAGGGATGGGGCAGCCACAGCTTCTGGGGGCACCCAGGGTCTAATTTCAGCCCCTCAAATCTGCAGGGCAGGCTTTGAACAGAGAGCTGAAACACAGACCACATTTTCCAGAGGCTCATCTTGTATGATGGAGACAGATTAAGTGTGTCCAGGTGTTAAACTGAGGGGATTATCTCCTCCCTGGAGGAGTCTGCTGAGGGATGAAGAACAGAAGGTGAAAGTCCTTACCGTGTGATTGTTCAGCATGAACTGTACAGCACTCAGCTTCACCAGCTTCCTCACACTGCTGTATGTACAGAGGGTGTTAAGGAAGCAGCAGAGTCAGCAGAAAACTTCTTACAATGCTTGCAAAGCACTTTCCAGGGCAAAACTGGAAGGGGACTTAGGTCTGTACTACTCAGTATGTTCTAGCTTCTCTTCCATTTGTTTTCCATAGAGGAGAGTCCTGCAGTGAGCATTTTTATTCAGTTGTGAGGAAGGACTATAGGATAATCTGTGACTGCACACAAATTATCTGTGGGATGTAATATACAAAGCAATTATGACCCAAAACAGTACAAAGCAGCCAGCTAGGTGAGCTGCTGACCACTCACAACCCACTCTTCTCACTACCCCAGAGATGAGGTGGTTCAGGAATCTGTTAGAGGCAGAGTGCTCCTGTTCCAGCAGCATCTGGGTCACTCTTCCCAAAAGGATATCCAATGGAGAGGTCATTGAGCAGCTGCAGTGTCTTGGAGGTGATAGGCTCACATCGACCCCAGTACTTCAGGTTGGTGATGCTAGGGAAGAGAACAAGGAAGGCTCAGAGGGGTTTGCCCAGCTTCCCCTTTGCTGTGTGGTGGATTTTTCCAGTTCAAAAGTCACCCAACATCATCAGCTCCACCCTCCACCGAAACCACAGACATCACAAGCCACAAAATATTGGTATAAAATTACTGTACTTACATTTGGTTGACTAGAAAAATTATCCTTCAGATAATCTTCACTACTTGGGTCCCAAGCTACACTGGCCCATACCCAGGCCCTTGGAATTCTGTGGCACTCCAGGGCTGGTTTCTGCAGCAAGGGTAAGAGAATTCTGCGGCAGTGACTACATGCAGACGTATGCAATTCTGCACCTGCACCATCCACTGTCAGCTGCAGAATTCTAGTAGCCCTTGCTTCTTTCCAGGGGAGCCACATTTCACCCCAGAGACAGGGGTGATGCTGAAGAAATCGAGGGGGAGCTACTGGCTGCACATCACCAGGCACAGGGCACTGGGGAGTCAGCAGGGGAGCTACTGATTTGGTTCCTAATGCTCAGGAGGCTGCCAAAGACATGGCAAAAAAAAAAAAAAAAAAAAAAAAAAAGCCAGTGGACAGGTTTGGTCCAGAGGAGAGCTGCCAAGAAAGAGGCTGAACTGGGTGCCTAAAGATTGGAAGGATTTTAAGACAAGGACTTGGGCTGCTCTGGTACTGAACTGGTTTGCAAAGAAAAGCTTTGAAGGAGCAGTTCCCTCCCCAGAGAGCTTTCGTGGCTGGTGATTACCAAGAGTCAAGTGATAAAACCTGAGTGCTCGAGGCTGTCCCCTCTCTGCCTTTGGTTTGGCTAAGCAGGCACTGGAAAAAGAATCCATTATCCTGGTGTATTTTTGTGTCTCCACAGCCCAGGCTAGCATCCACGGTGGATAAATCATCCTGGATATTGCACGTGACCCAAACCCTGGCAAAAGCTGTGAACAGATGTTGCTAGCTTTAGACTGACCAACACTCCCCTGTATTTCAGTTTTCCTGGTTCCACCTTCAATGAAACCCTGGCAGCTCTGATGCCTGCAAGCAGGAGCACTTACATTTTTCCTATGAAGACACTCAGGACCATGGTCTCATCATTCAAGCCCAGGACCTCCGAGAGACGGCGGTACAGCTGGAGGGAGGAGAAAACAACACCAGTTTAAAAGCTATCAAGAAAACAAGACATCGCCAAGGATTATTTGGTTTTTTTTTTTTTTTTTTTGGCTTGTTCTCCCTTTGTGGGACATGTGCCCTGGAGGGTGAACTCTCTGGGCTTCCCCAGATCAGCCATAGCAGGTTCAGATGCTGTGCGTGGAAGCTGGGCACTTGCTTTTCCTAGGGAAAGGGGATGTGGCAACTGCTCCTGCACCCATGATGTTCACTATCTGGGTGAATTTGTCTGCAACTCTAAACCCCATGTCCTAACATTGCTCTACATTCTCCAGGGAGGGCAAGGAAGATCATAGATTACTGGAAATGAAGAGAACATAATTCTGGACTAATTACGTTCTCATTGTTTACATTTTTATTTTATTAATTTTTTTAAAATTAAAAAAGTTATTTTGCATCTCTGAAGATGCACCAAGGCATTTAAAGTTAACCTCCACTTGTCTTGTGATGAAGAGAACTGATATTTATCTTCACTTTAGAGCCAAGGAAGCAAGGCACAGCTGCTGAGCTCAGGTTTCTCATGGGTGCAGCAGTGGGTGCCACTCGCAGACTTTCACAGGCTTGAGGGACTCATCTGAAACCAGCAGAAACCTGACAGGTCACAAAGCTGAACCCAGCCCTCAAGTTTTAGGCCACTGTCACAGTCCCTGGCTCCTTCCTGACACACACAGAAGGTGCTGCTGGAAAACCAGCTCCAGGTTTGCAGTGCACACACTGTGCATGGCTCCAGAGAGCCCAGCAGCCGGGAAAACAAACCCCATACCACTCGACTGGAAAAAGGGGAGGCTGGGACTGGGACTGGCATCAGCAAAGAGATCCAGACCAGGGGGTGAATTACCTTGGAAGACTTCTGCACCTGATCTCCAATGTAGATCTTGCGGAACTGCTCGAAGAAGCTGAGCATGGCAAGCTCCAGCTTCTCATTCCCAGCCTGTGCCAGGCGAGAGTCTGTCAGGTTCATCAGCTGCAGCACCCTGGGGAGAAGTGGGAAAACCAGTTTGCTGCTGGGCACTGGGAGGAAACGAGGCATTGCTGGCACGTGGTGGTGTATTCCCAGGCTGCGAGCAACAGGATTTGGGGGTTTCTGGGTTTTCAATGCTGTCTCAGGTCAAGAACTGACAAAACTGGTAGGAAATCCGTGGCTGGGACACACTCCTCCTCTGCACGAGGCCATCCTAAGGCTTCTCCATCCCTTCCAACAAGGACTGGGGTTTAATTTACCGCAGAAGTGAGTTTTGGGTGCTTGACTGATCCATCGTGTTCTCAAACCCACCAGAGAAGCCCCTTCCTGCTCCCCTCACAAGAGCCAGTCTGCCCAGCACCCCCAACTTTGGGGCTTTTGCTGCAGAAACCAATGCTGAAGGAGGAGCCCCTGCTGCCAAGGGAGGGGTGGAAGGATTTTTAAGGTAAGTAACAGACCAAGGGGGCAAAGCCAATGGTTTTCTTTTTGTAAAGTGTCACCAGACAAGGACTGGGAAAGAAGATAAAATGTAAACAGATTTCTGTGAGCACCTCCCATGCATGCTGGCACTAAAGGGAACTGAAATATATTCAAGGGCTCACCATTTCCTTTTCAGTAACCCATGGGAAGCCAGTGCTTGATGTTATCTACTGGCTCACCAACAGGCCAGCTTCCAGACACTCAGAGTTGAGCTCCTTTGCTATCCTAGCTTCCAGGCAGAGCAGTTAGGCTCTGGACTGTAAAAGCATCCACAGTGTGACTCGAGGTTGTTCATATCTATCAAATAAATCTTTCACTGGAGAGGATTTACCCTCCCAGAAATTCAGCATGTGTTAACAGACAGCATAATGTTTTGAGAGTAACAGAAGAACTGCAGCTTATTTAAGGACAAAACCCACTTTTGGATTACTAACAAGGAGAGAAAGGCTTTTCCCTCCAGCACAGCAAAGAACTGGAGTTCTTTGCATTTAGAATGCATTAGTTCATTAGAACTCCAGTAGCATTTAACCCCAGTGTAATTCCCCTTACACACCCTTCCCCTCACTCTCTTCCTTCCAGCCCAGATTTGCCCCAATTTAGCTAAGCCAGGCCAGAAGTTGGCCACCTGGCTCTACCCAATCCCCACTTTTTGGGTGGCCAATCCACTTTACAGTGAGAAGAGGGGAAGAGAGCAGAGCTGGGCAGCTTCCCAAGAGGAATTCCCGTTTGTTGATTCCATCCCTACCGACAAACCAACTCTCCATCCATGGCATCCTGCTCATCCGTGCTGGCAAAGGAGACCCTACCACCAATCACTGCCCCGATGATGTAGACGAGCCAGGTCAGGCGCCCTGCAACCAAGAGAGGAGATGAGGACCCCACAGAGGGCAAGGGAATCCAACAGAAGGCATGAGAACCCAACAGAGGACATGAGGACCCAACAGAGGACATGAGGACCCAACAGAGGACATGAGGACCCAACAGAGGACATGAGGACCCAACAGAGGACATGAGGACCCAACAGAGGACATGAGAACCCAACAGAGGACATGAGGACCCAACAGAGGACATGAGGACCCAAGTAGAGGCCATCAGGACCCCACAGAGGGCAGGAGGACCCAATATAGGACAGGAGGATCTGACAGAGGGCAGGAGGACCCAACATAGGGCATGAGAACCCAATATAGGGCAGGAGGATCCCACAGAGGGCACGAGGACCCAATATAGGGCAGGAGGATCCAACAGAGGGCAGGAGGATCCAACATGTCACACACATTGCAGAGGGAGCTGAGGACTTGGCCATTCCATTTTGGCCAAAACAGGACCCAACAAGGAGGAGCTTTCTGCTTTACTGCCCCACCTACAGCAAAATAACTCAGCTCTCCACTTGGTGGAGAACAGGCACGACTTAACTGGAAAAGAAACACAAATGCCAGGTCTGAAGCTCTTTGTTATTGAAAGCCACTTCCTTGTTTTTATGTATTTAAACATGTACAGAAGTTAGAAGTAGCCATTCTTTCAAAGTACATGTGAGGAAGACATCATATGGAGTTTTGGTCACAAAAAAAAATAAATTAACCCCCCCACATTGTGCTGTGTTAGCTCAGCAATACTGCTTCAGAAGGAACAGGAACAGCTTCCAGCCCTGTGCTGATGTCCCCAACTCCTCCCCAAAAAAGGGGAGCTCCATTATTAAGAGGGTTCTGAACTACACCTCAGCCTCCAAAGGAACAGCTTCTTCATGGCCAGTGTTAAGCAATGCCTAAAGAAGCTGTGCAAGAACAAAACCTCCACACTGAACCCACCCAAAGCTGCAGACAGACAAACTCCTTCATCCTGGGGCTCCAGGGGAAAACCCCACTCCCAGTTACTCATCACCAACCACCAGCAGCAAGAGGTTTCTGCCACATAACCAGTGGGAAGGTTCAAATGAGCACTCCATGCCAGGGGAGGGATGGGGCAGGCAGTGCTGACCACCTCTGGATGGGGAAACATCCTCAGGGCTTGGCTCTGAAAGACTGGGCAAGGAGATGTACCACATTTCCCCCAAAAAAGGAATGGAGTCAGGTGTAGGAAAGCGCTACCTTCAGCCAGCAGAGTGCCTTGGGAGTGACTGTGCACAGCCAAAAAATGTTCTAACACCACAGAGGCACTTCTCCAGGGGAAGTGTTGGGAGATCTGCCTGCTCACTGCTGGGTCTCACCAGGACCACAGCCTTCTGCAACGCTACTTTTGAGAAGGAGACAGCTTAGTGCCAGCTCCCAGCTCCCCAAAAAGCCTCACCTTCTTGTACAGCAACATCCATGGGGCTGGCAGTGGCACTCTGCAGCAGCTCCTGGTAGGACTGGGCTGACTGGTCAAAGAGCTGCACCAGGAGGGCACAGGTCTTCTCGTACTCACAGCGGCCGATGGTGGAGAGCTGATCCAGCTGCTGCTGGACAAGGCCAGTGTCATCCAGTGGATCCTCCAAACCATCTCTAAGCAGCAAGAAAACACATCAGAAAAGGGCTTCAAGGGTAGACACAGCTTAATTCATAACATAAGCTCATTTCTATCAGGTGGAGGATGCTGTTCCTGGAGTACAAGACTGAAGACTCTGCCTCTGCTGTTTGTCAGGATGGAGAGCTAGAGAGATCCATGGAATAACATCACTGCTGCAGCCATAAATTCCAAGAAGAGCTGTGGCTCAGGTGGAAAGGCCAGCAGAACCTGGGATGAGTAAGCTCTTCTTACATCTTCAACATTTATCCAGGTCTTGGAAGGGAATGTGCAGTGCCAACATCAAGCCCTCTGCCTGGCTGTCTGTGTAAAGCTTTCCATCTTTCTCAATGTTTTAGCTGCTTTTTCCTCTAAATGCACTGGCCCCAACAATAAGTTTATTTCAAAGCAGGCTGAGCTAAACCTGCTGTTCTTCACCTGCACTGCTAGATACCTAAAAAGGGACAAGATAATCAGTCTACCTTAAGAGAGGCATTATTTGTCTACATCTGACCATTTGTTTTCATCAAATACAAACACACAAACTGCAGAATTCATCGCCCATAAATTCAGACATTGCAACAGAGTCGTGTAGGCTGCCCCTGCACTCAAAAGGTGAAATAAAAAACCAAAGAGAAGATACTTTTAGGTGTCATTCGTGCCACCTTCCAGGAAAGATGTAAAATCTTTGCATAACTATTTCTCTCAGCAATTTATAATGTAAATGTATGCAGCAGATGTCTGAGGCTGTACCATGACACACAGACCACTCAGACCAAGCTCAGGCATTGGAGATTGAGTAATGTTTGACAAAACAAAAAAAAAAGAAAGGAAGAACTTTTTTAGGAGAGACAGAACATGGGATTTGGGTTAAGCCTCTCTTAGAAATCTTCTGGTGATTCACAAAACTTCCTGCAGCCCTGGTCTTATTCTCTGTAGGAGAAACCCACTCTGGTGGCGCTGAGCAGAGGTGCTGCCAAGCTCTGTGCTCTGCTTACCTCAAGATGATGTGCACAGACTCCAGCCTGGAGGTGATGTAAGCTTTTGTGACTTCTGGGGTGTAAGTTTCCAGCATGTGAGGCTCTGTGGCTTTGACGTAGGGCACGGATGCAGCCAGGCGCTGCCACAAGCTCAGCAGGTAGTGAACACTGTTGGGGGCAAACTCCCAGTGCTACCAGGAGCCAAGAGAAGGAAGGAAACCAGGAGGTTACAACCTTCATTATTTTACCCACCTTATTTTGGCTCAGGTTGCACTGATAGGGCAGCACCTAAAAGCTTTGATGATCTGCTTGCCGATTTTCAGCGGGGATTTCAAGCCCCACCTCAGCTCTGAGGGCATTATCAGCCTGGAGGAGAGACTGAGGGATAATCCTGAGCTCCTGGGCTGAGCCTGAGCCTAAGTCTGAAGCAGCAGCTCAGCTTTACACAGGATGTGGCAATCACAAGTCTCAAACTACTGCCCAGCTCAAACTGTGGTGCTGCAGACAGTTGCCCAAAAGCAGAGTTTAAAGCTGTTATCCAGTTAAATATTGAAATGTAACAGGTAAGGCATATCATTGTTTTTTTAAGCATACTCCAGAGGTTTTATATAAGGTATATGATTGTTTTTTTAAGCATACCCTGTGCAGGGGTGTAGTTACAAGCTGCATGCCAGTGGAAGACTCAGTGGGAATGTGACATGATATTCAGATTGTTAACAATCCCTGCGATGGCATTTTAATAGTGAAGGGATAGAGAATTCTAAAAATAAGCCTTCTTTAACAAGCAATTTAAAAAAAAAAAAATTTTTTCCCCCTGCTAGGCCATGGAAAGCCTCTGGAGGCACAGCAACCCCCACACCCTGCTCCATTCAGCAGGAATTCACAAAATAATCAACGCTGCACCGTGGGGTTCTGTTACAGTCTGCAGGGGGAGGGGGTGGTGGTAAAAATAACACAAAGTGAATTAAGGGGCAGAAAACAGCCAGGAGGGTTAGAATTTGGTGTCAAGAGGAGGCACAAAGAGCCAGGGGGGCTGAGTGGAAGCTTTTGTACCTGCAGGCTGGTGACGGTGAAATTGGCGATGAGTCGGATAACCTCGGGGTAGTTCTCCACCTTCACCAGCTCCCCCAGCTGGTAATTGCTTTTCAAGCGGGCCAGCAACCGGCAGAACTCGTGGTAATTATTTGGATCTGACAAACTCTGAGAGGAGAGAAAGAAAAAAAAAAAATGAAGAGGGGAGGGATAGAGAAGGCTGTGAAGCTGCACTTCAGCCAGGGCACCTCGGGAGGGGTTTTGGTGATGAAACTGAATGCAGGAAGAGTGCTGACTGCTCTCCTGACTGCACCTGAAATACTCACCTGGGGGTTTTCCAGTATTCTTTTCACTCCATCAACGAGGTGAGATAAAAACTTTGCTCTTTCTGCGTTGTTGAAGAGGGATCTGCGTACAGAAGCTATCTGCACCAGGCAGGATAAAACCTGAGGGGAATGAATAAGAAGGGGGAGATGAGAAGAATGAAATTAACATCACATTTCCTTTCCACGACCCAACAAATCATTTAAATCTGATGCTCCTTTGCATGCTACCCAGGCTCTCTTTCATCTTCCCAGTTCTGTGTAAAAACAAATTACAGCAGAGGTTAACAACCACATCACCCAAAGGAACATCATCTGCACCCTGACACTGTGTGCTCCCAAACATCATGGGATTTCTTCAGGTGGAGAGACTGCAAATACACCAGGACTGGCAGGGAAAGGTGGGAAACAGCACAGACTACTTGGAGAAGTATTGCAGAAGATAGATGGCTGGCAAGAAAAACCAATAAATTGTTCTCAAATCTCTGAAATGTAAATCAAGGGTAAATTCCAAGGGTGCAGCTGCAGCAGGAAGGGGCTGGTGAGTGGGTTTTGAAGAGCAGGAGCAGTCAGTTGTGCCCAGCACCCTGCAATCCCTATCCAGAGGCAAATCCCCATCTCCTCTGACCAGCACAAGCTCCACCTGCTCAGCTGCCAAGCCTCTCATTCTTTCTGGCTCTTACATTTACTGATCAAAGAGGCAGGTCAATCAAAGGCATAATTGCTTAAGATTTTTTTTTTCCTCCTGAATAGAAAAAAAAAAAAAAGAAAAAAGAATCACACTGTTAAAATCTTTCATGAATATTTGAGGCTCTACATTCAGAATTAGCAAGTAACCCTTCAGGGTAATGAGCAGTGCTGAGAGCTTCAGTGGAGAAAATACTTCTCAAGGACCCTCTCTCTCCTCCCTAGCCAAAGGGCATGTTTGCAATGTAGCATTAATTATCAAAAATATTTATCCAATAGATAAATGCCTGGCAGGCAATTTTTTTTTTTCCCCCATGAAGAAATAATGCAACTTTTAGTTCAGTTGTGCTATTGGCCATCTCACTAACTGGGACATGGCCCAGTTTTCAAGTGTGGAAGGAGAAATTACATTCTTCAGTTGTGCTCCCAGACTTGCTACCTATTCAGAGGATGGTTTCAGGATCAACTTGGCACTGCAGTGAAATAACTTGAGTTACATTCCCCAAAAAGAGCAATACTGAAAAGCAAGCAGGCAGGCTCTAAGCCAGGCAAGGACCAAGTAGGTTGGAGTTCCAGCAAACAAACTGCTCTTAGGTCAAATCCAAACCACTTTCTGGTAGTGGAAAAACAAAACATTGAACTTACCAGAGGAGAAAATGAAGGAGGGATGGAATGATAAAGATCAAAGAACAACTGAAGGGTCGAAGAATCCAAGAAGGCTGAAAACAGAACAGAGCATTTTACTGAGAACACCTCAATTTGCTGCTTTCTGCAGGTCTCACACTCATCAGCCATGGCGTGTGCCCTTCTCACATGAAGTACCACACTAAGAAAAGCTCCCAGGGATTTTACACTTCTACACAATTGCCTTTCCTAGAAATAAAGTAAAAGCCCACGGGGTACTTGGTACCAAGACAAAATTACAGGAAAAGACTTTAAGAATGCAATCTGTGAAACTGCCTGAGAACAGGCAGGATGCTTAGAACAGGTGCTGAGTTATTTGTTAAGTTTTATGTAGGGAAAACAACAAAACAACAAAACCAGTTTACTGTTGAATTAGCAAGTGTCAGCCTGAAAGGGCAGAGGAGTTTTTATAGCCTGGACTGTATCTGCCATCATGCTGAGGGGAGGCTGGCTTTGACTTCTGGCACTGCACACAAAGTTTATCTGTTAAGTCCAGTGAGGTCTTTCACAAGTCACCCATGCTTCCAGCTGCTCCACTCCAGATCAGCCCTCTTCCTCCCCCAAGATTACCTGATCTCCAGCTGGTTGGGATCTGCACAGTGCAAAGATCATCCGAGGACTCGTCTGTGGATGTGCCAATGAAATCAAAGTTCAGGCAATTATGTGTCAGCTTCAGAAGCTGCATGAGCAGACCATGCTGGCTTTCATCATTCAGATTCAGGTTCTTCCCAGAAGCCTAGAAAACACATTGGGTTAAAAAGAGTAAAATTTAAACAATAAGAAAAAAAAAAAAAAAAAAAAAAAAAAAAAAGCAAATCCAGGTGTCAGCTGAGTTTGCAGCAGCAGTTCAACTTTAAGAGCAGGATGTGGCAATCACAAGGATCATATGCCACAAGCTCCCTCATACTTTCACAGCCAGCATGTGTATTTACATGTTCAGTCTTTACATAAGATGGATAAATAAATAGAAAGCTCTTGCTTTATCACTTGGCTTGTACCTCACAGGAGGAAAGCAGCCAGCCTTGCCAGCTTGCAGTTATACTGTGAGATTCAGGAGATAAGGAAGATCTTATTAAGGTTAAACACAAGAATACATTTTCTGCCTGACAAGCACTCAGCTGCAGGGAATCCTGTTGCTCCACCTCTCCCTGGTAGGGAAGGAGAGTCTTCCCTTTGGGTGCAGAAATGATCTGTGTCAGCCCTGCTCTGGTTACAGGGGCAGGGGACACATGGGCACTCTCAGGTAACACAAAGAACCCAAGAGACACAAAATGCTGGGTGGTTTTTAAACACAGCACTCAGGTCTGGACACCAGGGCCAGGCCAGGCTGTCTGCCCTTTGGATTCTCACTCCATGCTTGAAAAACTAAACTTCTGCCAGCTTGAGGCAAATACCACACTGCAGTGTGGTGAGCAGGCAGTGCCAGTGGTGGCTGGGATGTCACCCTCCCTGTCCCCACCGTGTCACCAAGGCCCTTGTGGGGCTGTCTCAGTGCACCCTGGTTTATGGGTTTCCTGCAGCTCAATCCTTCCCAGCCAACAGGATCACCTTGGAAACTTCTGCTTCATCTACACATGCCTGCCACAGCTACTGTGAGACACACACACACACACCAAAAAAAGACATAACTGGGGTTGTGGGTGTTTAATCACAGGGAAAAAAAAAAAAAAAAAAAAAAAGGATGTTGCATGAGACAACAGCAAACATTCCCACCTGTTTTAAAGCAGAGCAATGAAAGCAAAATGATTTAAGAGTTAGGGTGGAAAACAAGAAGCTTCCTCCTGGGAGAAGCTGTGCCTGTCTTGTCTCCTGCAGCAGCAGTGATGTGGGCAGCACATGGACAGGACAAAAGTGTGAGTGCAGCTTAACAAGGTCTGGTTTGTGCCCCCTGGCTGAGCACCAGCACTTGAAGTTTCTCCCAGTAAGTCTGGGAAGCTGTAACGACCTTGTGCCCTGCCTGCCCCTCCCCAGGAGCTTCTTTACACAAAACTGGAGGAATCCTTTATTTCTGAGACCTCTCATTGACCATCAAATGCACCTGAAATGAGCCAATGAATCCAAAAGTTCCCAGAGCTGTTATGGTACAGAGGGATGGGGAAGGCTGAGCAGCACAACTCTACAAACCTTGCTTCCTTTAGGAACCAGGAGGAGGGAAAAAAGCTCCAATTACACCCACATATCCACCTTTATCACTGACAGAACCAGAGCTGCTCACTCTGGAATAGCTTTAAAATAAAATTTCCTTTTCACTCTTTGTGCTATTTGTCAACTTTGACACTTCACTCAGCTTGAAGGATAAAAGTAAAACTAATCAAATCTGTGCTACTGCTGCTCAGCTTATTGGGGCAGACTTTCTCATAAGAGGCTATTCTTGCAGACACCATTAGAACTCCAGATTAGCTTTTTAGAAAATAAATCTGATCAAGAATCAAAGAGTTTTCCTTAGATCATTTACCTGCCTATAAAATACATATGTGCTACTTCAGCTGAAAGAAAAACTGCTTTTCTTGGGGGTAAAAATCAATCCTACTAGCACAGCATTGCCTAAGGGAAGTATTTTTAAAGCAAGGGAACTCCTGTGTGACAATTAGCACAAAATAAAAACCTAAGGAACACAAGACAGTCTAATATTTGTCATGCTTTAGAACATCAAGAATAATCTTTAGCCTCAATCTACCAAGCCTATCTTCACTAGCATTTTTTTCTCTCACCCTGTGGGTTTTAACGTGGGGTTAAAAAAAGAAACAAGGACCTATTTTGCAGGAAACCTCTCTGCCAGTTCCAGTAAACCAAAGGCATTTAAAATGTAAAAACTAACAGCTCATTTCTTTCCTGATGGCTTAAGACAGGGAAGCTTAACTCAAGCCTCATGGCCTTGACACGGATGTTCAATCAGAACTGCTGAAGAGTTTTATTTCTCTGTTTGTGGCATGTTCTTTTTTTTTTTTTTTTTTTTTTTAAATACAAACCTAAGCCCAAGCTTTCCTGAAGAAGAAGCCCAGAGCACAGCTTTGAGAATGAGGAGAGTTACATTCCAAAGCCTGTCACCCAACACACAGCCCCCAAGAGGGATGACAAATGATGGTTTCCTTACCTGTTTCAGTAAGTTGCATGACAGTGTGAAAATATCAAATAAGGATGAATCTCTGAAGGAAGAGGCTATTTTCCTGTGCTTGGTCAGTGGGTGAGTGGTATCCGCCTGAGCAGAGAGAAAAGCAGTGCTTAGAACTGATGGGCAGAGGGGGAACAAGGCCAGCAGAACCCACAGGAACCCTTTTTAAGCATTGGGACATCCAGGTGTCCCTTCCCAGAGCAGCTGGGGGATGGTTTTTCCATGGATGAAGTCCCAGTGCTGCCTGGGGAGAGGACTTTCCACCTTTGACTGAGCAGTAGGGTTGGGTTTATTCTTCATTTCACTCTCTCTTCCAAACAGCAGGATTTTCAACAGCACTCCAAGACCTTTCAGAAACTTGAAAAGACTGCTTTTTAAAAAGGCTCCAAACTCCTAAGGAATCAAAATCCTACCTGGAGCTGCTGGGCAGACCCATGGTCAACTACTACCCATTAGAGTGCCCCTCCTGAACCTGCACAGAGGAGAAAACTGGAAGGAGAGTTAACCAGGGGCTTTAGCTGTGACAAACTCCACCCTATCAGCCCAAAAAGCTGACACATGATCTAAGAGGCAGAGACACACATACTGGTTTATACTGGGATAACAAAGTCTCCAGCTGACTGATGGGCCAGCACAACTTCTGTCACTTCACAAGCTGTTTTCTAGGAAGGGGGGAAAATTGGAGCAATACCTCACATTCCTGCTATTTATTTGAAATTTTCACTTGCCCAGGATGAATTATCTGATGGGCAGTTGGTTATTATGGGATGGGCTCATCTTGCAGCCCAGTCACACAATGTGAAGCTCCATTTTCTCTATGCTTTTTGTTTCTCTCTTCTAACCCAAACCATTCTATGATTCTTTTAACCTCATATATGCACCCATCTCATCCAGTACTGCAGGAACCAGCTCTGAGCTCTGCAGACCTAACTGGAACACACAAACCTTCCCAATAACCCCATGGGGCATGCAAATCTTCTTGTTTCTTATATCACAGGTGAGAAAGAGAAACCTGGCATCACCCAGTAGTTGGTGGCAGATCAGAACTGGTCCTAAATTTGTCTGATGTCTGAATTATCATTCCTCAGCTCATGCTATTAGATTCCAGGGTCTTTAAGAAAATGAGCATTATTTCCTCCCTCCATGGTTAATATAAATCTCGTGGCAAATGTTTCCTCTTTCTTTACCGTGAGGTCACGTAGCTTAAATCAGTGAATTTCTACACCACAGTGGACACTCAGTACCCCTGGGCAAGTCTGTGCAGTACTTACGGGATGAAATCTGATATTTCAAAACACTTACTAGCACTCTCTTCTGTTTGTTCTGTTAGCTTTTGGAACAAAAGCTTTAGTAACAGAGCTCTAGAAAATTCAGCTCTCATGCAATGCAGTTGGAAGTTTAAAATCAATAAAAAAAAGCCGAAAGAGAAGCCCCAGAAGGGGGTTTTGGGTATTTTTTTTGCTATGTATATGTACATGACCCTGCTCAGATGAGTGGGCATGCTGGCAGATTTATTATTTTCCAAGTAATGGCAGTTTTAGGCTTTCCAAGATGAGTCACTCAATCCCTCTCTGTGCATCTAATGGCACAAAGCACATTTAGGAGTGAACAGCAAACTGTGGCAGATTTAATATCCAAGATATTATGGAAGACATTTTTTTATTTGTCTTTAAATTCCTTGTTTATTTTAGTATCCACCTGTAGAGGCTGAGGCACTGGTGACAGTTTCTGTGCTGGTTGTTCTCCAAGCAGAAGCTGAAGCCCTGCACAGAGATGCTAACAGACACATCCTCGTTTACAGAGGTAAACAGAATTATTTTCAGCCTCCATGCAAGGAAGTGAAGGAGCAGCCCTCTGCAGAGATGAACTCAGGGTTGTACAAAAGCCTGGGCAAGGAAATCAGCAGTAGCAAGACTTGGCTTAAGCATCAGGAGGAGATCTGTGGGTTAGGATTTACTGAGCAGGCCAGGCTTGAAATTGAATTTGGGGTCTGAAAGGTATGCAGTAGCCATTCAGGTTACAGCACAGGGCTGAGGGAAGTTCAGAAATGCTGAACTTCATCAAATCCAGCAGAAGAAATTGGTGCTTTGCCCTGGCCAGGAAAAAACCTTCTCCTCCATATCCAGTTCTGAAAATAATTTGTAATCATCCTTCAGATCCCACTCACGGATCTCTCTGTTCCAATGTCTGGATTAGTCAATGTAATATCAGAAAGGAAAGGTTAGTCCCCTAAGCAAAGATATTAATATAAAACCCAACACCCAACAGCTTGGTTATCTTAAAAAAATTAGAGATAACCAGCAGAATTTGAGAACTACCTGCTGGGAACACTACAAATTCTAGTGCTGAATGAAAAGGATGTTTTAAAAATCTGCACAGTTTGACAAATCCTCTTTGTTTCATCTCTGTGGTCAATACAGAGGAGGGAACACTCCAGTCACTTCTTGGCAGAAGCTGTGAGCTGGGCCAGAGCAGAGGGACTGACAGCAGAAGGTGCTGGGGACATCCCTGGGGCTTTGTCCTCACTGGGAAGGTTTGGCTAATTGCTCAGCTAATTGCTCAGCATTGCCCTGCCCTTTTTCATCTCTGAATCTTACATCCAAATATGAGAGAAGATGGAAGATGCCAGTGAAACAAAACAATTCCTCAGGACAGAAGGGTTTCAGCATCTCACCACAGCAGTGACTGTGAAAAATTAACAAACAAAAGCAAAAGAAGCCACAACACCCCCTCCCCACTTAAAAAAAAAGAAAGAAAAAAAAAGCATAATCCAAACAATGCACAGACACACAGCAGGACACAACAATATGAATGAGAAAATTGGACACTTACTTCACTGAGGAAGGCTGTAGCACTTACTTGATTTATTTCATTCGTTAGTTGGGACAGGATTGTCACTCCTATGATGCAGTGCTCTACACTATCCTGAGGAAGGAAAGGGCACATGGAGAGCAGTTAGTGCCAGGATGCTTTCCTTGAGCTTCCCCATCGTCCAAAGACCTTTCTGCTTGGAAGATTTTTAGCCATGTTTGTCTAAAAATGCTTGACACCTTTGTAGTTTGGTGTCTGGAAAAAAGCCCAGGAGCAACACCAAGCAGAGAATTTAAAATGTGCTTTTAAAGGGCAAAAGGTTCCAAAGAGTTTGGTGACATGAGCTAATAAAAATAGGCTCATTTTTAAAAAAATCTGAAAAGATTTGTTTTTTTTTTTTTGCATAGGCTGTGGTAAAAGGTGTGGATGTTTCTGCAAGAGTAGGACAAGCACTGAAGTTGCTAGCTGAAAACTCTGGGAAAACTCTGAAAACACCTTGCTTTGCACCTTCTGCACAAACTGTACTTATCTCCTGCACCAAAACCTGAACGTGGCTGCAGTGGAGAAATTGAAGAGTATTTAGGTTGGGGACCTTTGGCCACTTCTTCACTGGAGTCATCTCTAGATGACAGTCTTACTATTTCCCTGATAATATTTAGACAGAAGGCACTGGAACAGCTTTCAAGAAGAGGTAACTTGAGCAAAGGGGAACAGAGCATCTCAAACTGAACACAGCAAGGAGATCTTCACACCATTTAATTAGGTTCCTGATTAAATACTTGCACATTCCCCATGTCACAAGCTCGGAGAGAGAGGAATCCACCTCTGATCATTTCAGCTACGAGCACCTCTGAGCTTTCTGGGACATAGTTACCAGCCCAGAAAGGAAAATCATCTGAAATTACTTAACACTTTCTAGCTCCTACTTCACTGCAGACAGCTGAAAATGCCTAAAATAACAGTTGTTAGCCTATTTTCTGAATGCCCACAGACCACTACTCCAGAACTAAAGCCTTATCCACATCCCATCTTCTTTTTCACACTGGGAAAAATTTCTGGCCATTTTGACCTCTTCTGCTCTCTTCCTCCAATTTCTGATTTAGGGGTAAATTTCAGAGCTTCTAAATCATCATTTACAGTGTTACAGGACTTACTGATCTCTCTGGGAGGAAATCTCAGTTTGGAGACAGCTGTGGATAAAAATGTAACCTTCTACCTATAAAATGGGGATTGAAACCCTGGCCTGTGGTGACAACATGTCCAGGTCTGACACCAGTCAGAAGTGCTAAACAAACCTGTTAACAAGAATTTGTGTAACACCCTAGCCCTAAGCTGCATTTTGTTGTGATAACTCAGGTAAATATCAAGCATGCTTTTCATGGACCTATCAACCTTGCAGTGAATAAAAAACAGGTCAAGCACTGCAGGTACTCCCCTTATAGAGAGCAAGCCCTCCTGTTTACCATTCTGCACTGATCAGCATGGGTGTATTTGAGCTTGGGATTCTGGCAGCAGAATTGTGCAACTGGAAGGCCAGAAGATGTGTCCTGCCACTGAATGCTCATGCTGGCAGCTGCCAGGAATAAATCCCTGCCCCACCAAACTTGAAATGACAAAAAAACCCTGACCTGTCCTGCCAGTTGTCAGCTGCTTAGCCTTGGTATTCACTATTCAATCAACAAAAGCACAGATGAGACTGGAGAGAAAGTGCAAAACAAGGACTGAAAATGCATTGACTTTCAAATCCCTCAAGGTGTGTGTGCACCTTGCACCAAATCTGACCTGTAAAAACCTTGTGACATCTGTGATCACGTTCCTGAAGACATATTCATCCTTCTGACAGTCAAACCAGCCCAGCTTTGTGATCCTGGCATAGAGCTGGATTAGTGCTTGTGTGACAAACGTTGCCAGCTTTGGCCTCGTGGCAAGGTAGTTGAGCACATAGTTCCCTGAAACACAAAGAAGAGGTTGCTGCAGACAAAACCTCAGCAGATGGAACAAAGATGGGGACACTGATAGGAAAAGCTTTTTCTTTTTAAGTAAAAATCAGTACAGTAGTGGATTGGATCCAATGCTGATCTTTACTTATGCCTTTAACACCGTGGAGGTGTGGAACAGATCTGGGAAGTGGTTAGAGGCAGGTGAGAGCCCGACTTGTTTGGTGTGATCAGATAAAACAGCAAGGAAAACTGAAAACATTTCAAGACCTTTCCCCAGGGATGATGATCTGCCACATCCTTTGTAAAAAAGAAAGACTAAAATGGCACTCAGACTCCTTCCTTGGAGGAAAGGAAGTATCAGCCATGCTCCAGCAGAGTGCTGTGACCTTGGGAAATACTCTGAATGATATTTTGAAGACCCATACAGGATTTTCACTTTAGAGAGTCCTCAGAAGAGACGAGCCCCATGCATATCTTGTACTCCGAAAGAAATTTATCAAATGCAACTGGCTTATTCACCAGACCACAGAGTCATCATTCCCTTCCACCTGGAAAAATTCTGCACGTTTAGCCTTGAACTCTGCTAGCTGGAGGTGAAGGTGAAAGGGAAAAGCTTCTTTGCCTTTCAGGACACCCAAACTGTAAAGCAGGGATGAAAAGGCCACAGGACATGAGCTTGGTTAAAACACATCATGAGCTTGGTTAAAAAAAAAATATAAATTGTACTCACGAATATCTATTCGCTGTTCCAAGGGCAAGGGGTTGTTTGTGCGTGACACCAGTTTGGTAAGGCATGTAGCTGCCAGGAGCTGGGAGTAGGATGACTGCAAAGGAAAAAAAAACAACCCCACAAACAGAAGTTTACTGTACACTTCAAAAGATCAAGCAGTAATGCTGGATTTTAAGCTAACTACTCTCTGGAAGTTTGAGTTGAAAGTGTTAATTTAATTAAGTCTTAATACTCCAGATACTAAAGACACCCAGTGAGCAAAATACTTGAAGAAATTCTTCAAGAAAGAAAGGAAAAGCAGAAGACAGTGGAAACAGCACTGAAGGTAGGAGTAAACCTGCAAACATAGTTAACCTACAGGAAGTTACCTTAAACACCAGGCCTGGAAAAGACAATTACCCCTCTGAGCCAGGGCACTCTGTGACTGGACATTAAGAAGCACTTACAACTTCCACTTGACTGCTAAGTACAGGTTGAAATTTATTGCTTACAGATTAGCACCCAGACCACTGAGCTGTAATCTAATTCAGGGACAAAAATGATGGCATTCAACCACCTAAAACCTCTGGCCATGAATTACAGCCAGGAAAAGGACAAATTTTTTGCATGTTAATTACTGTAATATATAGTACTGTGCAAAGCTTAGTGTCCAAGGTGTAGGAAACCTGTTTATTCCAACATTCCCAAGGACAGTTGGATGCCAAGTGAGTCTGATCCCAGACTGAACAGAAAACCTCTTAACCCCCTGGCAAGAGATCACAGGCAGAGAATGAAATTGGGCTTCAGGAATTCCCCTTACAAATAGATAAATTTATTTGTCCTCAGGTAAAGCAGTTGCTAGTTCCCATCAGAGGAGTTTCAGTTTAGCTGGCTCTGAATTCACTGGACTTCAAATTAGACAAAAGAAGTGAAATCATCAGCTTTGTGTAACTTTGCTAAGCCTATTAACTGTCACTCCTCTCCTTTCACCATCTCCTCCTGGAGAACTTAACTCTTTACTACAGCCTGTTTAATGTTTCCTATTTTTGTGACCAAGACTCCAACCTGACAGATAGGAAAGCTGGATGAGCATTCTGCTGAAAGTCAAACCTTGCAAGATCAGTAATTTTAAACATTACCTGTGCTGATATAAACTAAAAACCAAACGGCCACTTCAAAAGAAGAAAGTTTAAAAAGTCAGGGAGGATTTACTCCTGGCATATTTTACATCCTTTCTGTTACACTAATTCTAAAGCACATGATCTGATTTTCACTGTTTTAAACTGATGGCTTATTTTTAAGGCAACAGTATAGCAGGGGCAATTTTCCAGGGAAACATTCCAGAAGAAACCCTGTTGGTTTTATCCCCTCTGAACCATTTTCTCCCCAAAGCCCACGTGAAATACCACTGCCAGAATCATGTTTCCAACTTCAACCTTGACATGTCCAGGTGGCAGCCTGTAAAGAATGCAGCAAGGCCCCCAAGACATTCAAATTAACAACCCTTGGTAGGAAGCATAATTAACCATCAGAGCCAAGGCTTTTTATTCTCTTTTTTTTTTTTTTTTTGGCACAGGCTGCCCACAAATTGAGCTACACGAGAGCATACGGGGCGTGCAATACAAACACTGCACGCCAGACCTTGGGGCTATTTCCCTTATCAATGCCCAAAATACCAAGGTACATCTTGGACAATTAGATTGTTTTACATACACTCCCTCTTTCTAGCAGCAGCTGGCACTTGCTCAGGCAGTCTGGGCTGTTGGTGAACTCAACCAAGGCTTTCTCTGCCTGGAGCCGTGTCGCGGTGTCTGTGGTCTCATACAGCTGCTTGCACAGGTTCTCTAGCTGGGCAAGGCTCTGGAACACAGGAAAACACATCAGTTAGAAACCAGAGGTTTTACAGCTCAGGTTACATGGGCCTGTACAGAGAGAGAAGGAGAGAGAACTTCACTGGTTTTGCAAAAGAAACATCCAAGGCAGAGTTTGTTCTTCCATCACCTACACGCATTCACTCGAGTGATTCCCTGCACAGAAATTTCTTGCACCTGAAAAAAGAGACCAAGCTGTTTCTTCACTTTTACCTTTATTTTATTTAATTTTACTTAATTTTATTTAATTTTATTTCATTTTATTTTTTAACCTAAACTTAGCGCTCATGCAGCCCAAACACCTCGCAGGGCTGATGAGGTCTGGAAAATCTCTTCCAGTTTGCACTGCCATGACCATAATCCTAACCTGCCTGCTTTAAACAGTGAAAAAACATCCTCACATCTATTTTTTATTTAATGTCAGTGTCAAATCCCTCCCAGGTTTGGTTTATACTCCCTTTGCAGGGCACTGTAACAGCCCTCAGCATCCCGGGATGTTGAGAGAGATCTCATGTTCCATCTTCTCTTTCACAGATTCCCCAAAACAGACCTAAACCCAATGAAGAATGAGATGGACATTTTGAGTAGTAGCTCTGTGAATGTGTTTGAAGGGAAATAAAACTATCAGGCAGATTCTGTGTGTTCAAACAACTGGAAAATATTTGCCAGAAAGTATGATCCAGGCAGATGGTTTCCCCCAGTGAAATCTTAGGTGTCCTAGTTAAAAAGTGACTTCACAGATGGATATAAATATTCCCCCAGCTTCTCACTCCCAGATTAATAAGCAGGTATTTCAACTGCTTTAGGGCTACATTCTGGGTTTCCAGGGGTAAATCATTACAAGCACACCATCACTTTTGTGCTTTGACTTGCTTGTTTGAAGGAAGGAGAGCAACAGTCACCTGATTTATTTCTGGGGGGGAGATTATAATACAAAAGCTGAGTTACTGAGGGGCTCAGCCCCTGATGCAACACTCCAGAGCCCTGATTTTTTTTTTTTTAATAAAATTCTCATGGAAAATGTTGTCCTGACAGCTTCACTATATTAAGAGAAAACAGAGAGCTTTGCTGGGGTGCCAGACAGCAGTTCAACACCCAGTTTTGCTTTGTTTTTGTTTTTTTTTTCCAAAAAAACAAAACCCAAGGACTTGAGCTCTACACAGAAAATCTCCAAAACCTGACAAATATAAACCATGATTACCCATCAACTGCTACAAACCATAATCACTACTGCTAAGCCTTTGTCAGTACCTCCCAGCACAAATCCACTTTTGGTTATTTAAAATCAGATGGCATAGCCTACATCCAAGGAAGTGCCTGTTGATGGGGACCATCCTCAGCCCCAGGATGAAACCCCACTTTCTCTCCAAAATCCTCATGACCATTTAGCAATATTAAAAACAACCACAACCCTTTGGGCCAGGATGGACTGAACCTTTGGGAAGCAGCTCAGCCCAGCTCCACCATGACCTGATCACCACCTGATACTTCCATCACAATTTTAGGGAAGGAAAAAAACCCCAAAAGTACTTATTTTTACACCACCCTCTGTTAATTCTTCAAGAAGCTCAGGATGGGGGTTTCCCTGCAATCAGCTTCCTTCACACCTTCGAGAAATGTTAATTCCCTGTGAATTTTTGGGGCTGGGTGGCCACAAATCATGGCTCTTTTTGTGCCACCCTGGCTGAGACAAAACCCCCTTGTTTGTGCACAGTGCCTGAGCTGTGCCAGCCTCAGATTACACTCAGTTAACTCCCTCAGAGCTGCAGGAAACACAACGACCTTCAGGATTCCAACAAAACAGCTCCAAAAAGCCAACTGCACCAAGGGAATGGCCCCAGAGACAGGGCAGAGTGAAATGCCCCGGGTGGTGACAGTTCATATAAAAGCAGTTTTCCTACACACGGATGGAAAAAATAGTCCAAATCAGCCAGGAATGTCAACCCAGCAATTTACCAGGGAATAAACGTGCACTCCATCCATATTAGATTAAGTCCAGCACCCACAACAGTTTTTTAAAAGTGTTTGGAATATTCTCCTCCTGCAGTGCCAGCTGTCCTGAGAAACCCTGGCCAGAGAATCCTCAAATTCTACTTCCCTCAATCATTCTGGATGGTACCCCTGATCCTTCTTCCCCCTGGTATCCCCAGCTGCAAGGGGGGGCTGAGGGATGGAGAGGATTTTAAGGGCAGAGGGAAAACTCCCAGGGCAGCTCAGAGGGAGAGGTGATGCCCAAACCTGGGAGTTTTCATCAAGGATGGCAAATTTGTGAATCATCACTTCATTTTTTTTTAATTACAAGTGTTCCAGCATCCCACAAAAGCCCCTTCATGCTAAGGTGTAATCCAAGCAAATAAACTGATGAAAAACCTCCAGGAATAACTTTTTGGGCTCTCTCCCCAATAAATATCCCCTCTCCTCCTGTGCCCTAACTCCATCCTCTGGCACACAGGCAGTGCCCTGACACTTCAGGTTTGCTACCTTAAGTTTTAAGGATATTTTAATATTGCCAGGATGAGGAATTCCCCTCAGGCCAACTCACCCCAGCCTGGAAAGCTGGAGATGTGTGGATGGTAGGGTAGAAAGTCAGTGGGGATTAAGTATTTCACTACAGAGGCAATAGTGACTCTTTCAGCCAAGATAAAAAAAAAAAAAAAGTACCATAAAGTGTAAAGATTATGCAGGGCAAGAGCTCTGCATGTTCTAGATAAGGAGTAAAGCATGAGACAGCAGTGTCTGAAGCAGGGAGAGGCTTGGGCATCCTGGGGATGGGAAGGAAAAGAGCCTTGGAGACAATGACCATGGGTCCAAACTTGGAGAAGGGAGAAGGAAGAAGGAGGGAGGAGGAAGAAGGAGGAGGGAGGAGGAAGAAGGAGGAGGGAGGAGGAAGAAGGAGGAGGGAGGAGGAAGAAGGAGGAGGGAGGAGGAAGAAGGAGGAGGGAGGAGGAAGAAGGAGGAGGGAGGAAGAAAAAGGAGGAGGGAGGAAGAAAAAGGAGGAGGGAGGAAGAAAAAGGAGGAGGGAGGAAGAAAAAGGAGGAGGGAGGAAGAAAAAGGAGGAGGGAGGAAGAAAAAGGAGGAGGGAGGAGGAAGAAAAAGGAGGAAGGAGGAGGAAGGAGGAGGAAGGAGGAGGAAGGAGGAGGAAGGAGGAGGAAGGAGGAGGAAGGAGGAGGAAGGAGGAGGAGGAGGGAGGAGGAAGGAGGAGGAGGAGGAGGGAGGAGGAAGAAGGAGGAGGTGTTTGAAGTGACTGAGCCTCAGAGAATGCCTGGGGTCACTCAGTGAATTTCAGGTGTTTCAACCAAAAATGAAAAAGCTTTGAAGCTGAGCCATACAACTCCCAGCTTCCAAGGATGAGGATGATGCAGTTGGTAAGTACTCAGAGCTGCAGAAAATCAGGTGCCATGGCTCATCCCCCTTGTTTGTTAAGAGAATCTGAAGAACAAATTGCCCATTTCCATCCAGCCTGCTAAGAACAGAGACAGCAAACACACCCTCACCCTCCAGCACTGCTCCCAATTATTTATTGCAGTCATATTTTCAGGCACCTCCCTGCATCTCTAAGGGAATCAATAAAAAGCTCTCATTTCTTGCCCCAAGCAGATGCTCCTCAAGCCCAAACACACCAGGGCTGCCTGAGGACTCAGCCATCCCACTGCACCAGGCTCTGCAGCATCTCCTCCTCACACTTTAAATTAACAGAAACTCTTTAAATTAACAATAACCACCACTCAGTACTGACACCAGACCTCACACTTTACCCAGGGCAGGTTTTGTCCCAAAAAAGTAGAATATGGTGCCCTTCATGGGCAGTGAAACGGTGAGAAACTCTTCAATATTCTATCTGTGTACAAATAAAAAGGAGTGGATCATCTAATTTATTTTTTTTTCAAGGCTCAGCTCAGCAGGAAGAGCCCTTTGGTTGGATCCCTCCTCTGAAATGAGGAAGCATCATGGTCATCTTTGGCTTTCTCACACAGGGGATGTGCTCAGTGAACAGCACCTTGGATGCTGGTGGCAGAAAGAAGAGAGCAAGGGCTGAAATCTCCAAAAATCTCTATTTTTCTGCATCACCAGGACTTCCAGGTGCTAGCAGAATCTGTATGCATATCCCAACAGCCACAAAATAAATGAGGAAGAGGTTGGCCAATACACCTTTGATTTTTTTGGGGGGTTTATTAGGATTACCAGCACACTTGGGATACCTTCAGGTGTGGATGCAAATCGAGAGAATAAACAGAATTGGAGTGTGGGTCTGCAATGACTCTGAAAGCCTAGATAGAAACCTGGGAAGGAGATAACCTGTGGATTGTGTCTCCAAATTGGGAAAAAAAAATCAGGCAAGAGGCACAGGTGGGGACAGGTTCAGAGCACTGTCAGCAGGAGATGAGCAGGAGCTATGAAACACTTCTCTAAACAGTACTAGAAGTACTTAGCATATATGTTTGTACTGGGGGATTATTTTTTATTGCTTTAGATAGCAGGATAACCCCTGCCACTTTTTTTTTTTTAAACACAAAACTCAGTAAAACACCTCCATCCTTCTGATACGCTGTGAGTAATCTTGTTTTTCTCTGCAGGCCAGGCAGAGCAGCTCATTTACAAAATGATCAGAACAATCTGAAAATTGCTTTTGAGGTCACAGATCTCACTGTTTTGCATTTCATTAAGAGGAGGAGTTAAAAAAAAAAAGAAAAAAAATAGTCTTCAGCATTGCCTCATCCCCCCAGATTCAGGACATGGAACAGAAGGTGAGGATCTCATGGCAAACAAAAAATTCATCTCATGGCAGGAAAAAAAATTCAGGCAATGGCACTACTGGGCAAGCTGCCTTTCAGCTTCCTAGGTCTCTTCTTCTTCATGGAGATAACAGAACTTGCAGAAGTCACCCTCAGGTGCTACAATCAATACTAAAATTCTGGCTGAAATCCTAAGGCTGCTACAGGACTCACCAGCCAAGAACCAGCAAAAGGCCTCCAAATCACCTCCACCTCACTGGTTAAACTACTCTGGCTCCAGACATCATCAATTACTGGAAGAGAAACAGGAGAATTTGTATTTTCCAGTACAGTGTCCTTGGACTCTGTTCACAAACACTCTGACCTGGTGAGACAAGGGCACTGAGCCTTCCAAGGGGAATTCAACCCAAAACCTTCCATGATCCAGCAGGAACCTTGGCAAACAGGAACACAGCCACCAGAGGATAATCCAGTGGGAATGGTGGAATAAGCCACAGAAAGGTGCATTCAGGAGCCAGATGTTCCAAAAGGACACACACAATCCCTGTGCAGATCTGGAGCTGTGAGCCCAGAGGATCCGGAGCTCATTCACTGGCAATGGGTAAAAAGGATGGGAAGGACCTAAAGATGATCCCAAAGTGGAGGCATTAAGCAGAAAAATGGTGCCTAATCCTTTTATAAACTGATCTGACAACACACCCTGCTGATAATCCTGCTAGAAGACAAAGTGGCTGAATGACACATTTCTCAATTAAGAAAAATCTTTCTGATGATTTCACCAATTTGCTGGAGATGAGGTCGTCAGACTGGAGCAAGAAGATTTCTGTCTCTCCCTCCCCAAATAACCTCCCTACAAGCAAGGAGGGCAGGTTAAAGCCTTTTCTCCTTTGCTGTTCAGTCCAGAGCCCTTTTCATCCATAAACAGAGCCAGGACATCAATGAGCAGCATGGAAACATCCAGGAAATGCTCCCCACCCTTTGTGCCTTGCACATCATGTTAATATCCCTAGAACAGCATTACTTTAACTCCTCCAGGGGGAAGGAAAAAAGCAAACCTTAGTGCCAGGGGTGTCCAAACACCAAGTGTTATCCTGAGCAGAAGGAAAGCAGGAACAGTCGTGGTGCTGAGCACACAATCCCAGACAAGTATGGGTGCTGTGCCAGGCAGGCATGGACCAAAAAAAAAAACCAAACAAAGAAACACAAATTAAATGAAAAACAGAAAGGAAAGCAATCCTTCCCAGCCCTACCTTCACTCCCTGCTGCCTGGCTATACCAGTACACAAGAGATTGTCTGTCTGATTTGCCAAAGTGGGAAAGAATTCTTCAACTCCCATTTGAAAAGAAAGAAAGAGGAAAAAAAAGAAGAAACAAACCAACCTCCTTTTACAAAACTCATCCAGCAACCAGAAGTTCCCCATTACAAGAAATCAAATAAAGGCACTGCACAGGACAGGACTTGGCAGGTGAGGACACAACAGACCTGAGTCTTCAGTCCCTTCTCTGATTTTCTTTAAGTAAATTATGAAAGAATCTTGAACAATATGTTAAGAGGAGAAGGGTGAACTTGAATTTTAAAACTACACTACAACTACACTTTACCAAAAAGCAGAAGCAGGGCTCTTACACCATGCACACAGCTCCATGGGACTGGGAGAAGGCTGAAACACCAAATATCCTTTTCTGAGGCTAAACCCCAAGATTTAGCTCCCCAGCTGGGTGCTGATACACATGCACACCTCAGACCAGGTCAGTCCTGGTAACCCAAGCAGTCTCATGTTTAAGCAGCACTCCTGCTCCTGGCACAATGCTCTCCTCTCCTCTGCCCCATCCCCACCTGCAGCACGGGCAAAATTGCAGAAGACACAGCCAGAGCAGCTATAAACATCAGGGGAACACATTACACAGTGCAATCACTGCCCAACTGCAGCCAGAAATAGTTTAAATTGACAAAAAGCTGCTAAAAAATAACTCTTGTTCACAGCAGTCAGCTGTGCTGTGTTATTTTTCCAAAGTGCTGCTCGTGTTTCAGAACTGCTCCTCATTTCCAGAGCAGAAGGGGAGGAGGAAGAGAAGGATCAGACTGTCAAAAGCACATTTTTAACAGAGATCTTCCAGCACCCAATATTCAAAGTCTGCCAGCAAGAAGGTGTCAAGCACCAGAGCATAAAGCTGATGTTTTATCCTAACCACACCAGGACAACGAGCTCCCCATGGACAAACCATTCCCAGAGTTTGCAGGGACTGGGAATAAACTTCAATTTTTGTCTCTTAGTGAGAAGCAAAAGGAAAAATGTCAAGCTTCTCCTGAGGTATTTTCTGGGTAGTTTAGCAACTGTATCCTTTTATTAGTTTGTTAGAACTAAAACACACTGAATGTCCCCAAGAAAACTCTGTGTGTGGGGCCACACCAACCACCAGCCCAGGGCCAGATCCTTAGGGTCTGACTCTGAAGGATTAAGAAACATTTAATTAAAACTCTTCCCTCTAAGACGGGCTCAGTCCTATTTTCCTTGCCCAACCAAGACCAAAGCAAGGCAGAAAGGACCCACTAACTGCTCAGTCCCATTGACTTCAGGCTACCAGACCCCTGAGGTGACACCACCGAAGCCTGAATGGAAAAATAAGAAGAAAAATAAATTCCAGGTGGTCTCTTCCAAGACTGCAAGGACACCAGAGAGGAAAAGCCAGAGGTCCCAAAGCTAGAACCCTTCCAGCTGAAGATGCCCAGAGGGGGCAGGTGGCCCCAGCACTGCTGCTGCCCCAGGGATGCACCAGTGGAATTCCACCTGGAAAAAGGACAGCAGATGCAGATGATGTTGGTTACTCACAAAAAGAAAGAAAAAAACCCAACAAACGACCCCAAGATTCTTGCAACTCAGCCATACAACCTTATCACTGAAAAGCACCACAAATGCCTTCTCCAAACCACAGCTTCGGAGCAGGAAGACAGAAAATTCTTGTGGCAATTTTAAGAAGTAAAAAAAAAAAAATAATTAAAAATCCAACTTCTTAAATTTTCCTGAGCCCTACAGACTCCTAAAACACCACTGCACTGCCCAAACCCAACCAAACCAACCATGACCAACAATACAATGCCTTTCCCCTGGGTGCTCCAAAAGTTCTGAGATCCCCAGGGTGAATCATGGCAGATGGGACTGGAAGCTCAACAGTTGCTGCTCACTGAATTCAGGGACAAAAATCTCCAGGTGTTGGGGACTAAACTGGTGGCTGTGGTGCCTGCAGAGCTGGAAAGGAATGTCTGCTTTTTTTGACACCAAAGTTTTGATGTCTGGAGATACTGAGCTGCAGCTCCATCCCCTTCCCTCTGAACACCTTCTGCAACTTGGGTGCTGAGCATCCCAACTACAAAGTTGAAACTTAAGAATAATAAGTAAAAAAAAAAAAAAAAAAAAAAAGCCTAATTTGCAAAAGAAATGCTGCTCTATTTTTAGTTGAACCAGTGCTTCCCCCCTCCCCAGGTCCAGAGCACTCCCTGGGGCTATTCTCAGATAAACCCAAGCCCTTAATTAGAGCTTTCAGCAAGGCCAATGACACACAGAAGGTAAAAGCCTGAACTAAAACAAACGAAAAAGTATCCTGAGCAATTTGTAGTTGGGCAGCAGACTGCATCGTGACTCTTTTACCAAGCAAGTGCAAGGTTACTGAGCTATCAAATGGGAAACACACAGCTCAGTCTCCAGGGTTTCCTCTGGAGCAAGCTGAATGGTATGGATTTCTAGAGCCAAATTAGATTTTGTGTCTGAGCCAAAACAACATCCTCTAGAATGCAGAAACACACAAGAAAAAAACGAAATAAAATTAAATCAGGACTTATTAGGGATGGAGAAGGAATTGTCCTAGGAAACAGCCTTGAATAAACAAGTTGTGTCCTACTCAGGAGAGAGGGACAGCCCAAATGAGCCTCAAGTGCTGGTGAGGAGACAATCCCAGTGTCCTTCCTCACCCATTTCTGTGGAAAAGCAACCTGTGGTGGACCAGACACAGGAATGTCCATCCAAACACACTGCTCCATGATTTTCTTCCACTGAGCTTCCTCCAGAACTGCACTGGGATGGGAGAAGTCAGCTCTGCTTGTACCAACTGCTCCACAAAGTTTTCCAGCTGGGATAAAAGCACATTTAACAGTTAAAAGGTGGAAAACCCAGAAGCAATCTCTGGGATTTGAAAAACCCAGTGCTGAACCTAAAATCAGACCGCGTGGAAGCAAAAAAGGAGATGCAATTTCCTTTTTAGATACCAGATTTCTTGTTTCTCTATTGCAAGCAGCCACCTCAGCACTTGTTACCTCTCACTGCCCCAAACTTATTTCAACTCCAATCCAAGCTTTGAGGACAGAAAACAATGAATGTAGAAGTGACAATTCTTAACCCCGTGCAATGATTTTTTAAAATGAAACAATCAGTACAGAAAGGGACAGAATTCAACACCATCCTCCAACAAACTCTGTCCCACAGGAGCATTTCCATTCTCTGAGGGGATCCCATGTCAGCACTGGAAGCATCTAAGGGGCCAGGAGAGCAGAGAAAAGCAAGGATTGCATAGGTCTGTTTCCAAGAAGGGGAAAAAAAGGAAAAGAGAAGGCACACAAAGCCAACTGCAATAACTTTCCTCCATCTTCTCCTCACTACTTCCCTCCACCTCTACTGTGAGCAAGTTTATGTGACAGAACAGGAATAAATGCCATGGAAGTTCATACTGAGAAATGGAAAAGTTGGTGTAGAAAAAATTGCTTCAAGACCACAGGACTTCTTTTCAGCCACCCCAAATCATCTGATTCTCCCAGCTCCTCCATCTGTATCACTGCATCCTTTGTTTCCAGGCACTGAAGGGTCCCTCTGTGAGGAGCTGCTCACCAGCTCCCACTACACATTTCCCACCAACAAACCTGGGGGGGCTCACTCACAATTGGCTTAATGTTTATTTTTTTTCGAGGCCAGAAACACGACTTTCTTTCTCATCACGACCTCAGAAGTTTCTCTTCATCCTCACTGCTGCAAAGTAAACAACTTCAGCACGAGCCATAAAACAAACCTATAAAATCTCTGTTTCACCTAGGAGCACCCCAGGAGGTTCTGCTGTCCACATGCAACCCCCACCCCAAAGGTCTCACCAAGCAGCAGCAAGATTTCAGCCACCTGCTGAACTCTGCGTGGCTCTGGACAGCCAGTATTTATCTGCAACCCCCCCTGTTCCCATTAAAACAGACCCAATTCCCACAGCATATGCCATAAAAACAACCCTCTCAATTATTCACACTGATAGGCAGCATCTCCCTGCCACGCTGGAGAAATTTTAACTTCTCCTCATGATGCTTGGTAAGGGACTCTCTGCAGCTCAGCTCCAATCTTCTGCCAAAAAGGTTGGAATTTCAGGCTATGGGAGAAGATCTCCCACCCAAAGTTTTACCTATTAATAAAAATCACTACTTCCTCCAGGCACAAAGATCCACGATGGGTTTTGAAGGGAACCTCACATTCTCTTTTTTGAAGGGAAGCTCCTCAGAGCTTAACACCTCTCCCTGGAGCAGAGGAAAAAATTAAAGAAACAACCAAGAGAGAGACAACAAAAAGCAAGCAAACCCAGTAATAATGATAATTTTCTTAGCTCTGTTTTTACAAATAGGAGCTAAGGAACTGCAGCAGGCTGCAGGTGCCTTTGCAAATCAGTTTCCTCCAAGCAGAACATCTTCCAAGCCCCTGGTGTTAAACTTTAACCAACCAAGTGGAACACTGCAACCTCACAGCTCAAACTTCCACTTGCTCCACAGAATATTTAACAAAGAAAAGCAGGGGAAGGAGCCCATTTTTAAAGCCAAAAGAGCAGCTTTCACCTGCCCCCAGTGCTGAGCTGCAGCCTCCCCCAGGTTTGGAAGATGCCCGGCAAGCAAATCCTGAGTTTTTTCAGTAAATTCAGAGCCTGTGAATTGTTTAAAAACGCAGTAATTCCTCTCCTCCCCTGAGATTACCCAAGAGACATTTGCCAGCAACCTGCGAGCTGCAAGGGAGTTCATAAAGTGCTCACCCTGGTGGCTCTGGGGGGTATCATGTGTAGAATATATTTATTTTAAAAAGTTGCATAGATAATATGTAACTCCCGGTGTCATCACAGCTTACCCAGGCGTCTGGAAAGCCTCTGCGACTGAAATATTATGCAAAAAAAAACCCAACAAAACCCACAAAAAACCCACTCCCCCCCAAAACAGCAACCAACCCTTCACTTTCCCCCAGCCCTGCTTATTTTTACTCTTTTTGGAGGTGACAGCAGAGTCCTCAGGGGGTTTTTATCCCTCCCCACGCAACCCCGAGGGGGTTCAAGCCACTGCCCCCCCCCCAGCTCCTCCCCGCACCCCAAAACCCCGCAAGGAAGGGGGGGGGGGGGGTGTTGGGTGTTTGGGGTTTTAACGCCAAAGCCTTGCTGGGAGGAAACAAATAAAACCCCAAGAATAAAAACCCTGCAAAAAAAGCCAAAATAAAAACAAACCGGAGGGGGGGAAAAACACAAAAATAACAACAAAAAAACCGGGAATTGGGTGTCCGGGAAGCGATGTCGGAGTTTCCTTTCCCCGAATGGAAAAAAAAAACCCCGGAGCGGCGGGAGGAGAAGGAAGCAAAGGCCGCTCAGGGGATAAACCCCAACACACCAAAAAAAACCAAAATAAAATCCCCCCCCCCGCACCCTCCCCGCATCCCCTGGCCCCGGGGAGGCCCGAGCGGGGACACAAAGCCCGGAGCCTCCCGGTAAACACCGCCCGGGGAGGCGGAGAACCCGAGCAGCGGCCCACAAGGCCGCTCCCTTCCCCCTTTGCGGGAGAAACGAAAGGCGGGGATCCCCCCCGCACACCCACACCGCAATTCCAGCACCGCGGGCTTTGCGGGGCCGCTGCCTCCCCCCCCCTCCTTCCCCGCACCGCGCCGGGGCCTGCGCTTACACCGCGCCGGGGCCTACCCCGCATCTCATCCCCCCCACACCCCCTGCTGGGCCCGGCGGCGGGGAAAGAGCCGGGGTGTGCGGGGTGCATGGTGTGCGGGGATAAGCGGCGGGGCCGGGGATGCGTGTCCGTCCCCCCCCTCCTTCCTTTCCCCCCCCCCCCTTATTCCCCCCCCTCACCTGCACATGATCCGCCATCTTGCTCCATTCATGCTCCGCTCCCTCCGCCTCCGCCTCCGCCGGGGCCCGGCACGCGCCCGCCCCCCGCACCCCCCTCCCCGGGCTCAGCCCCCCCCCCTCCCCCCCCTCCCAACTCCCCGCCCCTCCCCGCCCCGCCCCGCACCACGCCCCGCCCCGCACCACGCCCCGCCCCGCACCACGCCCCGCCCCCACCGCGCCCCGCCCCGCCGCGCACGCGCACGCGCGGGAAGGCGGAGAGGGCGGGGCCACGCGCGCGCTGTCCCGCACCGCCCCCCCCCCCCCCGGGTGGAACGCGCGCGGGTGACGTCGCGGGAAGGGGGGGAAGAGGAAGGGGGGGGGCGGGAAACCGCGCTTAAAGGGACCGCGCACCCGCACCAGTGGGACCGGGGACACCAGTGAGACCAGTGAGACCAGGGACACCAGTGACACCAGTGACACCATTAACACCAGTGACACCAGTGAGACCAGTGACACCAGGGACATCAGGGACACCAGTGACACCAGTGAGACCAGGGACACCAGGGACACCAGTGACACCATTAACACCAGTGACACCAGTGACACCAGTGAGACCAGGGACATCAGGGACATCAGGGACACCAGTGACACCATTAACACCATTAACACCAGTGACACCATTAACACCAGTGACACCAGTGACACACGTGCACAGCCACTACCCCCAGTGCCCAGCACCAGTGCCCCCAGTATCCCAACCACCCCATTTCCCATCACCGGCGCTCCCAGTTACCCCAGCAGCCCTTTACTGGGAGCACTGGGCGGCAGATGAGCAGCACTTGGGGGGGGGGAGGGAGGAGGTGGGGGAAACTGAGGCAGGACGGGGAGCGGTGGCGGAACCAGAAGAGCCCCGAGTGGGCTGAGCCATCCCCGGGCAGCACCGGGGCGGGACCGGGACACGGGGGGGGGGACAGGGACACACGGGGGGGGACCGGGACACGGACACACGGGGGGGACACATGGGGGGGGACCGGGACACGGGGGGGGGGACGGGGACCGGGACACAGGGGTTGGACCGGGACACAGGGGGGGCACACGGGGGGGACACACGGGGAGGGGGACCGGGACACACGGAGGGGACCGAGACACAGGGGGAGACAGGGACACGGGGGCGACACACGGGGGGGACAGGGACAAGGGGGGGGGACCGGGACACACGGGGGGGACAGACGGGGGGCACAGGGACACACGGGGGGGACACAGGGACACACGGGGGGGACTGGGACACACGGGCGGGACCGGGTCCCCTTCGGAACCACCCCAGGGAAGTGGGAGGGGCGGTCCCGGGAGGAGGAGGATGAGGATGGAGGAGGCGGTGGTGAAGCAGGGGGGGCTCTACCTGCAGCTCCAGCAGACTTTCGGCAAGGTGAGGGGGGGTTGGGGACACCCATGGGTGGCGGGGGGGGATGAGGGGGGATGGGGTGGGGGTCTGGGTGCATCTGAAGGGGAGGGGGTGCAGCCACCCCCCGGCTTCCCAAGTGTCGCTTCCCTACGGGGGGTGGTGGGGATGGAAGGGAAAAAAACCCCGAATTTGGACCCCCCCCGGGAAAAAAGGGGTCTGAGAAACACACACACGCCCCCCAAAAAACCCCAAAAAAGCCCCAAACACACCCTGAGTTTTGTGGCTTCTTCCATCCGGAATTTGGCAACTCCGGCCTCGTTCTTGGGCAAGAAGGGGAAGGAGCCATGGGGCAACCATCACCTCCCTGCCTGGGGGGAGGATGGGGAAAATGGCACCAAACCCCCCCCCCCCCCCCCCCCGGGAAAGTTTTGGCAAAGTTTGAGGTGCGGGGCTCTGAGCCCCCATCCCCCCCGTGCGGGATGGCTTGGGAAGGGGGGGGGTTTGGGGAAAGATGGAGGAAAAGGAGGAGTTGGGTGTTCACTGGCAGCGGGGGAAGGATGGGATGGATCCCGGTGCTGGGATGGTGCTTTTCCCAGCTGGAAAACCCCCCATGTGCTGGGAATGCTTTCCCCTCCTCTGCCCCATTTATCTCCCCCCAACTTTGTCCAGCCTGGAGCCAGCAGTGGGATCATGGGATGATCATTCCAGTCCTGGAATCCCAGCTCGGTTTGGGTTGAAGGGACCTTAGAGATCCCCCAGTGCACGGACTGGGACACTTCCCACCATCCCAGCTGTCTCCAAACCCCATCCATCCAACCTTGGCCTCCAGCACTGCCAAGGATGGGTGATGATCCCAAGGAAAGGAAAACTCCCGGCAGGGTGGGAGCAGCTCCGAGCATCCCCGAGGCTTTCATTCCATCTCTCTCCAGAAATGGAAGAAATTCTGGGGTGTCCTGTACCGGGAAAGCTCCTGCTCCACAGCCCGCCTGGAACTCTTTGAGGGTTCCTCACCTCCAGCTGCTGAGAAACTGCGGAGAGGGGAGGGCAGCAGGCGCCTGGTGAAACTCCGGGATTGTGTCCATGTGGGAGAGGCCCCTGGAGAAGCTGGATACCCCAAGGAGACCACCCCCTTCCTCCTGGAGACCACCCACAAGAGGTACCTCCTGGCTGCTGAGGGCACCCAGGTGGCCAGCTGGATCCAGAACCTCTGCCAGCTGGCATTCCCGGTAGGCACTGGGGAGGGAGGGTTTGGGAATGGGATAACCTGGGATCCGTGGAGGGGGAGGTTGGGGATGCTGAGCTCTGTCTCCCCTCACTCGCTGCTTTTTGTTTTGCTTTTTTTCCCTGGGTAAGAGGAGCAGGGAGGAGGCAGCAGGAGGCAAGGATGGGCAGCAGAGCTCCTCGGGTACTGATGGGGAATTTTCCATGGAGGAAAACACCCTCTACAGCTCCCGGGACAAAGGTGGGCACTGGGAGGAGGGGGAGGGGGGGGTCTGCTCAGACAGGAGGCAGCCCACATCCAGCAGCATCTTAGAGAATCCCAGAATCCCAGACTGGTTTGGGTGGGAAGGGTCCTGAAAGACCATTTAGTGCCAACTGCCAGGGGGCAGGGACACCTCCCCCCAGCCCCATCCAGCCTGGATGGTGGGATTGCAGGGATGGGGCAGCCATCCCATCTCGGTGTCTCACCACCCCCACAGCAAAGCACTTCTTCCTCATGTCCAACCTCAGTCTCCCTTCTCCCAAAAGCCATTGCCCCTCATCCCATCCCTCCAGGCCCTCATCCCAAGTCCCTCCCCAGCTTTCCTGCAGCCCCCCCAGGCACTGGAAGCTGCTCCAAGGTCTCCCCAGAACCTTCTCTTCTCCAGGCTTGACACCCCCAACTCTCAGCTTGCCTCAGAGCAGAGCTGCTCCAGCCCTTGGACCACCCCCACCCCCCCTGTATTTCTGAGGCACCTTGGCCAGTTTCTTACTGGGGAGCAGCCCCCACCAGTGCTACGTGCTGGCGGGGGGATGGGAAGTCTCCCCCCCCCCGCAGCAGCCTCTTCCTGCTCTGTGGTTTGGTTTCTCTGCTCTATCAGGGCTGCTCCGGAGCCCTTCAGCTCTTATCAGCCGGACGCTGCTTTCCCCCCACCCCTGGGTTTGGTTTTTTGGGGTTTTTTGGGGGGTGGAGTGGGTGGGGAGGGATGTCACCATCCCTACGTCAGTTCTGTAGCGTGGGAGATGCAAGCCTGCTCTGAGCCAGGTGTTAAATGTCCCCCTGCTGTGTCCCCAGCCAGCCTGCAGCAGGTGTTTGAGGTGACGGTGAGGGCCACCGAGTCCTCCGAGCGCTGCGGGCTCCGGGGCCGCTGCATCCTGCGAGCTGGCGAGGAAGCTCTGGAGCTTCAGGACTTCCAGACCTTGGAGCTCCTCTGCAGCTGGCCCTACCCGTTCCTCCGCCGCTTTGGCCGGGATAAGGTAAGTGGGATGTGGGGTGGGTGGGTTGGAGGGGGGGCATGGGGGACCTGAGCCCGTCCCCCTCCCCAGGTGACCTTCTCCTTCGAGGCCGGCCGGCGCTGTGTGTCTGGAGAAGGCAACTTCGAGTTTGAGAGCAGGCAAGGCAACGAGATCTTCCAGGCCATCGAGTCAGCCATCAGCCTCCATCGGGGCCTGGGGACAGAGGAACCCTGGCGGGGTGGCCCTGGGGACGATGCTTCCCGAGGTGGCCACTCCAGGGTACCCAGCTGGCCACAAGGACACGAGGAGCCTGCTGGCACCAAGGAGCCCACCTGGGAGGGGAAGTTGCCCAAAGCCAAGCTGCTGATACCCCCCGGGGCCGGGGACCCATCGGGCACCTTCCTGTACTCTCGTGGTGCTGACTGCCCCCACCCTGAGCCCTGCAGCCCCCCGTGCCAGGGGACCCCCCCGGTGCTGGAGAAGGGTGGGTGGCAGGAGGCTGAAGCTGAGTATGCCATCCCCTTCGACACCATTGCCAAGACCTTCGTGGCTCGCCAACTGGGCCGCTCGGCCAGCAGCCCCCAGGGGGTCCCTGACCCCCTTTACGCCAGCATCGGGGAGGCTCGGGGGCAAAAAGGGGGGGAGCACCCCCCGCCACCTCCCCCCCACACCAAACCCGACCACATCTATGACGAGCCCGAGGCTCTGTCCGTCTATGATGAGCCTGAGGAGGTGAAGGGGGAGGCTTGGAGGTTGCAGGCAGCCCCCGAGGAGCCCCCCGGGTTTGAGTACCCCTACGACCCCCAGCAGGATGACTACGCCGTGCCCAAGAGACCCATCCTGCTCCGGCAGGGCAAGGGGTGCCTGGGGGACACCGAGTGTGACAAGGTGGCCCTCGAGTTTGCAAAGAAGAGGAACCTGCAGTGAGCAGAATGGGGATGGGGAAGAGAGGAAACCCCCCCCCAACACACCCTCCCTGCCAGACCCCCTTCCTCCTCGGCGTTGCTGAGACCCCCCCAGCTCAGCGCACATATGGGGGGGGCTGCGGAGCGGTGGGTGCACATCTGGGCAGCTGTGAAGCACATCTGGGCAGCTGCGGGGTTGGCAGCCGGGATGTGCCCACTGGAGGGCGGTGTGTGCCCGCCGTGCGGGCAGGGGACAGGCAGGCGACAAACGGGGGACGCTCCGCAGCCGCTCCGCTCCCCCCTTCCCCGCATCCCCAGACTCTCACCCCGCAGATTTGAGGGGCTCCTGCGGACCAGATCCCAGGTACCCCGCCTCACAACGCATCCCACATCTCGGATGCAGCCGGGCGATGCTCAGCTTCCCCCCTGCTCGCAGATTTTCCTCCTCCTCCCCCCCAGCACCCCCTGGGTCAGCATCCTGCCCGGAGCTGGGCACTGGTCCTGTCCGAAGGTCACCCCACATCCTCGCTCAGCAAGAAGAGCAGCATAAATTTCTACTGTCTCAGCCACATATTTTTTTATTTTTTTTTCTTTCTTTCTTTCATAAAACCACTTCCCAGTTCCTCTGAATTATAGATGAAATACTCAGCTTTATTGTCACGGTGTTTTTTAGCCACTGGCTCCTCTCCTCCTTACTCCGTGGCTTGACACAACCTGAATTGCTCTGGCTCAGCCTCTCCTCCTCTTCCTCCCCATCACCTCCAGCCCTTGCTAAGGGATCAGCCGGGCACAGGGAGAGGAACCGGCCCCAAGGCTCCAGCTGCTGATGCTTCCCTGCCACAAAACCCTCTCCCAGGCCAGCCCCGGGCTCCACCGGTGCCCATCACCCTGCTCAAGGTGTCTTTGGTGTCACCGTGACAGGGGGACCTCGGGAGCTGCTACAGGTCCCACCACCCCCCAGCAGGTCTTACCACTGAAGGCAAAGAAAAGGCAGGAATTACTTCTAAGGGGTTTTTTTGTTGGTGTTTTGTGTTTTTGCTTTTTTTTTCCAATCAGATAAACACTTAGGTGCTTGAGTTAATTTCCTGGATCCTGCAAATCCAGTGCAGACTTTTAATAAGGCAAATTAAGAGCTTTGTACATCCTACGTTGATTAAAGCTGGATGGGACGGAAGGGGATGGGACATAACCAGGCCCCCAACAGCCACTGCCCACCCCAGCTGGGATCCCCCAGGACATAAGGATGCTGCTTGTGCAGAAAGACTTGAAAATTAAGTAAAAAACCCCCAAACAAACAAAAAGAAACAAAAAAACAAAACAAAAAACCCCATGGCTCTAAACCTCAGCAGCTTCCACACCGAGGAAGAGCAGGGAGCAAGACACAGTTCTTGCTGTGCCCTGGGATCTGCAGGTGGAGAGAGAGGTGGGATGCTGAGGAGTGGGAGACGCTCCTTAACCCACAGCATCCCATCCTCTTCTGGAGCAGTTCCTATGGCACTGAGGGATGATCCCAGTCCAGCAGCAAGCCCCAGGAAAGCTGGGCAAGGCCAGAAGCATCCCTCCTGGCTAGCTGGAGCACTGGGAACCCCTGACAGCCCAGTGCCATCCCCCAAGAATCAATTGCTCGTATTAATTAGCACTCATTGTGGTGGTTATTATTAATCAGTGTTCACACACTCCTCTCTCCTCCAGCCCGGCTCCTCACTACCATCCCTGCTCCCTCCACCTGCCTCCACCACTATTCTTCTTCATTAACCAAAGAAATGGAAAACATTTTCCAGACTTCACTTTAAAGATCCTGCGGGCCTAACGAGGTTTGTGCCCTGCCAGTCAGGCTAACGAGGGCCCCACTGCCCCTGCCACTCAGCAAACTTCACACCCGGGAGGTTTGGGTTGCTGGAATGAATTGCTCACAGCTTCCCCCACCTACGTGAAAGGGGTTCAAGGGTGGGAAATGTCACCCGTCCTGGAGTATTGAGTCCGGGTACTGAGGATGCAAAAGCTGGGAAAGCCCTTGGCAGGGCTGAGAAAACAAAATCGATGGCAGAGAGGAGAGGAAGAGATTACAGAGCAAAGCCCCAGACGAATGGAGAGCTCTTTAATCTGATTAGAGAGTTATTGTCATTATTGCATTACGCTGGTTATAAATCATTTAGGAGCTGGGCTAATCAAAACAGAGATTTGTTCTGAGCTTTAAGGGTTGCTCCCTCCAGCAAACGCCTCTGCCCCTCTCCCACGCTTCCCTCTGGGAGCAGAGGCAGAGCTGCACCCCTGGCTAAAGCAGAGAAAATCCCATGGGAAGGCTGGGCTGGCAAGGTCTGGGGGGGCAGAGCAAGGAAAGAGGGGTCCGGACACCTCTGGGGTGGAGAGGATGGGGAAATGAAGCAGGAACAAACTCAGGGAGCAGCCACGATGCTGCCGGTGGCCTGGAGGTGATGTCCCTGGGAGTACCTGGGGGTACCGGGAGCTTTTTTCCTGCCCTTTGCTCCTTCTTTTTTTTTTTTTTCCCATTCCTGTCTCCTCGGATTAGGGATGCACTCGCTTTGCAGGGCTCTTTCCAGGCCGAATCCCGGGCGCCAGTGTGGAGCTGCAAACTGCATTAGTGTCTGGCCGAGGAAGCCCTAATACTATTAGGAGGGAGGCATTAGAGGTGCTAAATGACCAACCCCTCATCAGCCCCGGGATTTATGTCAATCACGTTCCCCACGCAGGGTGGAGCAGGGTTCTTCATTCAGGAAAAAAAAAAAAAATAAAAAATTGGGAGGGTCTGGATTCTCTCCGCCTGTCTCCTTTCTGGAGCTCCTGGTGTCCATGCTTGGGATGGGGAATGATGGTGAGGTGTGGGGTGTGGAGCAGGGAGGTGGGGAATGTGGCCATGGGTTGGCCAGTTCCTGCCTCCCTCCAGTTGCTTTTCCTTTCCAGCAGCTGGAGAAGTTCAGGACTGGTCAGTGCTGGGATGTTGCAGGGATTGCATCCATCCAGACTCTGCTGAGGACTGTCCAGGAAAAGAATCGGGGAAAAAGAAGCTGCTTTCCCATTTGCTCACTTCTTCAAGACCTGGGCTGCCTTGGTCTCAAGGAGATGAATTGGCAGTGACCAGGAGTGCATCAGCACCAGCCCTGCCTGGGGAAGGAAGCTGTAAAAGCTGCCTGTCCACAGCAGTATTTCTTTCACTCCACATTGATCCCGTGGCCTTTGCTTCAGCTGTGGGGTGACATACGTGGCCCCTGCATTGATCCCGGGCCAGCCCAACCCCCACACACACACATTCCCAGCATCTCTGGCTGCAAATCCCCAGGCTGGTGTCAGCCAGGAGCAGTGTCACTTGTCCTCCCTCTCCTTTCCACCCATTTGGCAATATTTATCCCCATGCCTGATGTGGGGACAAAAAAACCCCCACAACCTGCATCTGCAAGGGACACGTGGCAGCATCAGCACCAAAACATCCTGGAGCAGGGCACTGAGGGGTGCTGGCTGGAGGAAGGGGTTGGAGCATCCTTTTCTGGGATGGAGGGATGCAGGAGGGTGAAGCCTCCCACTGGGGTGCCCCAAGGCCCATACACCACCCTGAGGCTCCAGGGAGGGGCTGTACAGAAAGCTTGGACCAAAGGAGTGGCTGAGATGAGGAGGGCTGGGGTAGCCAGGGGTGAGGAAAGACAATTTTCCTCCTGGAAATCGAATTTGCTGCTGGTTCTGGTCCAGGGGATAGATGTTCTTATGGGGTGGTGATCTCTGGTCTCACCCAGCCATGGGGATTACTGGGAACAAGGTTCCCACACCCTGAAATCTCCTCCTCTGTGTCATTTTCCAGTGCTGAATAGTTGAGGAAAGCTGAAATACCCATGAGATGGATCACAGCAGCTCTACCTGCAGCCTGGGAGAGCATTTTAGTTCTTTGGCTACTTCATGCTACTCCTACACCTTCATTACAGGAATCCCACTCCAGGCATTGGCTGGACCAGAGTGACAGCAAAGGGGGGGATGCATCCAGAGCCCCAGTTCCCAGATCCTGCTGCAGAGTTGTCACAGGACAGGTTGTATTTTACAGCTTAGATTGATTTGGGTGATTTTTAAAAGCCCGCAGCTCCCGTGTGTCTCTGCTGCAGTGTTCAGTGCCTTCCCTTTGCCTTAATGGGCACTGTTTGAGCAAAAAGAATTCCCTTTATGTTTTAGCCCCTTCCCTTTGCCTTAATACACACCTTTTGAACAAAAATACCCCCCTGTAAGTTTTACAGAGCTCCTCCACACACCAGTTTTTCAGGACTCCCATATAAATATCCCCACCAGCCTCCCAGCACCCCCCTGCCCAGCCTGATGCTTAAGGAAGAAAATCTACAACATCCCCCCCCTCACCCCCACCTCAGTGCTGACAGCAACAGCTCAGCAGGAAACGAAGCTGCTAAAAACTTGTCCTTGGTGCCCAAAGAGGGTCTGGTCCCTCTGCATGGCTTTGCTGAGGGGACCCCAGGGTCCCCGAGCAGCCCTTGTGTGTGTGTCCCCACCGTGGTGGCACGGGCCATGGGTAGCTCCTTATTAAAAGCCATTCCCTGCCCGGTGTCACAGTGTCCCCTGCAGAAGGGCCACCTTTCCCAGGGACTCATCTCGTTAGAAAAGGAGCCAGGAGGCGGCTGAATTTCCACCCCGCTGCTCTCAGTTATCTCTGTGAAAGGGGAGCCAATTACCAGCAGCTGGTGAGAGCCTAAAATTATTATTAATTTCAAACAAAGCATATGCTTTGTGTTAACAATCCTCCGTGGTGTGGCAGAAGGGCCAATACCATCCAGATGGCTCAACGTGCACCAGGAATGATTAATGCCCAACTCCAGCTCCTCGCTGGGACACGTTTGGGGACAGAGGGGCAGGGACCCTGTTGAGGTGCCCACCCTGCCCAGCACGGTGACAGGGTCACAGGCAGCACAGGTTATTGTTTATAACCAAAAAAACACTCCTCTTACACTTGAGCCAATGTCCCCTAGTGTCCCCACAGGGATGCTGGCAGCCCTGGAGAGCCACGGGTCTGGCAGCAACCTATTCCAGAGATGCTATCTGTGTATTAAGGAATAAAAATATATCAATATAAGTATATTAAGGAAGGTTTGGATCCCAGGCTGCTGTCCTGACAGACAGAGATGAAGCAGCTCCTGCTGCTCAGCCCCATGAGATGCTGAGAACTGGTCCTCTCCCTGCCCCATCTCATCTCCCCTCGCTGGATTTATACCAGAGTAGAAAAATCAGTCATTTTCCTCTTTTATCCCAGGCTTGGACTGCATGTGCAGAAGGTCAGGAAGGTGTTTTCCAGCTCAGCTCAAGGGTTGGAAAAGTTCTGAGCTGTCTGCAAGCTCTTTGGCAGGCAGGGCTGCAGGGTGAGGGAGCAGGTTCAGTGCTGCTTTGCTTCCTTAGCTGGCTGGGGGGGGGGATTGCAGGGGGAGGTGGGAATGCAGAGTTCAGAGCAGGAATTGCACCCAAAACACCTGCTGTGAAAATAAAGAACGGTTTCTGGTTTTACCAGGCAGCAGGAGCTGGTGCTCTGGGTTGCCTCTGCTGGGCCTGTCCCCGGAGAGCGTGGAAAAGGGGGGGGATTCTGGGGGAAAAAAAGGTCCTTTCAGAGCAGCCAGGCCTCCTTTGGACACAGATCCACCCCAGAGTGGTTTCTGCTTTGGGTTTGTCCAGCTTCAGCTTGCAGCAAGACCCTGGTTCTGGGGAGGAGCTGGTTTGCCAAGCTGTCCCCAGGGGTCCCCTCATCTTTGGTGGGGTCAGCAGAAGAAGGTCCTCGGGATGCTGGAATTCCACCACACTCCAGCTCCCTGTCCCCTGCCCCTGGGGGACCCAGAGGGGCTTTTCCTGGGGGTCAGGGTGCCAGTGTCCCTTCCTCAGCTCCAGAGACCCCGGGCAGGGGGTGTCAGGGGAGGAATTTCTTTCAGTCCCACCTCTGGAATCGGGAGCAAAGCATCTCCAAGGCAGAGAGGTAAAAATAGCTGCAGCTCCGTGCCAGCACCAGGAGGTGGGCTGGATGGAGGGCAGGCTGCGAGCACTGGGTTATAAATAGGAGTAATTACCCGAGTAAAGCACGGCAATTAATGAGAGGTTGGGCTGACACCCGGATTGGACCCGGCACCAGGAGTTCTTTGTACCGTGACCCAAAGCCTTACGGGAAGGAGGGGAGAAGGGGGGGTGACAGAGCAGGATGTCCCCAAGGAGACCAGGGCTGCTTCGGGCCAGGAAGGAGAAACCCTCACGTCTTAATTCCAGCCCCTGTAGCTGGTGTCCGGGAGCTGCAGGCAATGAGGAATTTAATTAAACCTGAGCTGAGTGGGAAAGGTTCTGCCGGGGTGTGTGTGGGGATCTTCACCCAACAAAACGCAGCTCTTGTACCCCCCCCGCACCCCCCTGCCCCTCTGGCACCCTCCCTGGGTCAGCCCCGGAATCGCTGAGGTTTTGTGGGGTTTTTTAGGGGGTTTCTTCTTCCCTTCCCCCACACCCCAGGGTTGGTCCAAGGAGGAGGAGAGGGATGGAGAGAGGGAAGGAGCAAGAACTCAGGCCGGGAAAGCTGCTCCGCCTCAAAAAGGGCAGGACCGAGCCCTGGTAACACAGAGATCTGAGAGAGAACGGGGCCAGAAGAAACTGAGCCCGATCCCAAGAAGTGTCGGGGCACTAAAAGGCAGCAGAAGGCGCTGGGGATGCTTAAGAGACCTTGGCAGGGATGGTTTTCCATCAGGGATGGCCTCCTGACCCAATATCCTCATCCTCCAGCTCCTCGGTGTCAGCCAGGAGATGTTTCAGATGTTTGCCACCCCGGGGATGAAGCAGTGCTCAGCCCATGTAGGGCTGCACCCCCCTTTTCCCCTTCCAGACCCATTACCAAGGCCCTGATTGCCCTTTTTCCTCCCTGTAAGTGCTGTGCTCCCCCTGCAGCCCCTCTCTAGGCTGTGACCTCTGGCTCATTATTGCAGCCATCATCTCTTTACCACCCCCTAAAGACCTGTTAGCCCCCAGCTCCCGGCCCCTCCGCCTCCACTTTATGCCCTTTGCTCCTTTGGGCCAACTCTTTCCCCTCTTTGCTCTCATCAGCAACTTTCAGGCCTGCTGCACTCTCTGCCTCCTGGGTTATTTATCCCTAATTTCCCCCCATGGGCTTCCTGCTCTCTTATTGCTTCCGTTTTTTGCTTTTTTCTTTTTTCCCCCCCCCTGCCCAGCAGCCCTGCCCTGCTCCCCAGCACACATTGCACAGAGGACCAGACATCACCAGGCTTGGGAGAGCAAACTGAACAGCAAAAAAAAAACCAAAGGACAAAGCTGCTGAGGAGAGATGGCTTCAAAACAAGCACTGCTGGGCAGGTGGCAAGCAGGTTTGTGCCTGTGCTGTGAGCTTCTGCTTCAGCTCAGTGCAGGGAGAAGAGTGAGAAATGCTTTTTCCATTGCAAAAGAGGATAAAAAAACCCAAACAACCGAAAGCAGCCCCCCTTGCCATGCCGCAGAAAAACCCAAAGCCAGTCCTTCCCCTCCTGCCAAGTCCTCATTGCCTCCCCACATCATCCCTCCCAGTTTTTTTGTCCAGAGCTGGGATGTGGCTGTTCCTGAGCTGATGTACCTGCAGCACACAGAGATATTAATGACTCAGATTTTTTTTTTTTTTTTTTTTTTTTTTTTTTTTTAAGTCATCTTTTCCTAGGTGCAGGGAGTTCTAGGGCAGCAGAAAGCCTCAGCTGTCCAAGAAGCCATCACCAGCTTGGGGGGGTTTTGTTTGTTGGGTTTGGTTTGGTTTGGTTTTGAGCATTGGGAGCTGTGAAGACTCCTCATGGGGAATAAGTAGGAAAAATGGGATCCTTCAGGGCTCTTTCCTACCCCAGGCCTTTGTCCCTGGGTCCTCTGCCCCGGTACCCAGGTGCCTCGCATCCCTCAGGATCTGCAGCATCCCTTTGCTTTTGTAGTTTGTTTGCCTGTTTGTTCTCGCCTGCCAGCTCCCCTTCTCCTCGCCTCCCAAATGAGAGCAGATTGCATGCTAATAAATTCTGAATCGGCAGCAGGAGACGGGGAAAAGCTGCTTGAATCATACCAAGAGCCTCACTTCTGCACCTGGATTTGCTGCTCAGCCCAAGTTTCCTCTCCCGGGGCAGGGATGCTGTGCTTGTGTGCAGGGATCCAGGATTCAGGGAGTGGGGTGAAAGAGGAAAAACCGATGGGGCTGGAGCCATTCTATATTTAGATGTATGAATACAGACTTAATTCCCCTGATGTTGGACTCACAGAACCACAGAGTGGTTTGGGTTGGCAGGCACCTAAAAAACCATCCCTTCTAACCCCCTGGGCTGCTCCAAGCCCCATCCCAACCTTCAGCCCTTCCAGGGATGGGGCAGCCACAGCTTTTAGGGCAACCAGGGGCTCAGGGTCCCTTGCCCAGTGCCTCCCCAGCACACACCTCCTCATCCCAGTTCCCTCCGTGATGCTTCCCCAGGTCCCCGCCAGCCCCCGGGCTCCAGCAGTGAAGATTAGAGCTGTTTCCTTTTCTTGGGCGAGGAGTGTAATCCCCCCTTTGAAAGGCGCATCCTCCGCTTGATGCTTCCTGACATTAATATTATCAGCTCCAAGCAGCCGCAGAGCTCGGCTGTCGCCTGCGATTAGGGTGCTGACACAGATGGGTGCAAGATTTCACCAGCCTCTGATTACCGCTGACTTTGGCAGGAGTCGCCTGGCATAAACCTGTCACCTGCTCTGGGATCAGGTGCTGAGGGAGGGGACACAAACGCTGTCCCCATCCCTGCATCTCCCCCCCCCCCCTTCCTCCTCCTCCCAGCGTCTTGCAAGGACCTCAGGAGCGGCTTTGTCCCGCACTGGGGTGGTAGAGTGGTTATACTGGGATGGCAGAGTGGTTGTACTGGGATGGCAGGGTGGTTGTACTGGGATGGCAGAGTGGTTGTACTGGGATGGCAGGGTGGTTGTACTGGGATGGCAGAGTGGTTGTACTGGGATGGCAGGGTGGTTGTACTGGGATGGCAGAGTGGTTGTACTGGGATGGCAGAGTGGTTATACTGGGATGGCAGAGTGGTTGTACTGGGATGGCAGGGTGGTTGTACTGGGATGGCAGGGTGGTTGTACTGGGATGGCAGAGTGGTTGTACTGGGATGGCAGGGTGGTTGTACTGGGATGGCAGAGTGGTTGTACTGGGATGGCAGGGTGGTTGTACTGGGATGGCAGGGTGGTTGTACTGGGATGGCAGAGTGGTTGTACTGGGATGGCAGAGTGGTTATACTGGGATGGCAGAGTGGTTGTACTGGGATGGCAGGGTGGTTGTACTGGGATGGCAGGGTGGTTGTACTGGGATGGCAGAGTGGTTGTACTGGGATGGCAGGGTGGTTGTACTGGGATGGCAGAGTGGTTGTACTGGGATGGCAGGGTGGTTGTACTGGGATGGCAGAGTGGTTGTACTGGGATGGCAGAGTGGTTATACTGGGATGGCAGAGTGGTTGTACTGGGATGGCAGGGTGGTTGTACTGGGATGGCAGAGTGGTTGTACTGGGATGGCAGAGTGGTTGTACTGGGATGGCAGAGTGGTTGTACTGGGATGGCAGAGTGGTTGTACTGGGATGGCAGAGTGGTTGTACTGGGATAGCAGAGTGGTTATACTGGGATGGCAGAGTGGTTGTACTGGGATGGTGGAGCTGTTATACTGGGATGGCAAGGGAAATGAGTGATTTTCTCCTGTAAATCCAGCAAGGGAAGCTGAGATGGGGCAAGGAGAGGCTCAGCCTCCAGCAGGAGCTGCTGGCCCGGGAACCAAAACTTCCTGAATATGCTTACACGAGTCTATTCCTATTTTATTCATACCCACATCTCATCCCTGGAGGAGATTGCTGCCAGAGCCCTGTCCCTCCCCTGCCAGCATCCCTGCTCCCTGCATGCAGGGACACCAGACTGGGCACACTGGTCAGACTGGTTATCTCCCAGAGGCACCTGGCAGGTCTGGAGTGGGGTGAAAGGACCCCCCCCCCCCCCCAGCATCCCGGGTGTGCTGTGGATGGAGAGAGGGGACAGGGACATCCTCAGCTCATCGCTCAGCACCCGCATTGGGGAGGTGCGGGGCAGCAATGCGGGATTGGGGCAGCAGGAACCGGGCCGGGGTTTTGCGGGGATTCGTTCAGAGAGGTCGGGTGGGGGGAGGCTGGGTTGGTTTCTGGCCTGGAGCAGGCAGCAGCACGCTGGGTTTTTGTGCGGGGCTCAGCAGAGCTGCGGGATCCGGCAGCGCGGGGGCTCCCGAGCTCTGCGGTTCCGCTCCCTCTGTGCGGGGTTCGGTGGCACCGCGGGGTTCGGGAGCAGGATGGTCCCCACGCAAAGCTCCTCTGCTGGAAAGGGAGAGGTTTTCCCAGCTTTCCTCCCTCCTCCCGGGTCAGGGCTGCGGTGCAGGCAGGGAGCTTGCCCGGGCTCCATCCTGCCCTGGCGCTGGGTGCTGATGCACAGCAGGACCCATCCCCTGCCTTGTGTCTGGGCTTGAAGCTGAATGCGGGACCTTCCATCCCTGCTGGCATCCCCTGAGAGCCGTTTTGGGGACCCTCTGCCCCCACCCCATCACTTCGGCTTGGGGCTCTGAGTCCAGGGGTCCCTGCTGCAGACCCCCCCCTGCTGCAAACCCCCCCCTGCCCGGGGCAGGCACGGGGCTGGCAATGTGACCCCGCTCCCAGGGCTCATCAGCAGCGCCAGAGTCCCCTCCCTGCAATTAATCAGAGGAGCGATTTGTAAATGAAGAAAACCTCAGCTCCTCAGCTCCTCAGCGCCTCTGCTGCTCCCCCTGCCAGGCCGGGGGGAAGGGCAGACCATTCACATCAGCTGTCCTGGGTTGCTCCCCCCCTATTTCCAAACGTTTTGTGTCTGGGTGCTGGGGGTGTCTGCCCCTGGGGTGATGCTGAACCCACCCCGGGTGTGCCCAAACCTTCCCTGGGGCTCCTGCCTCTCCAGTCCCCCCCTTACCCCCTCCCCACGGAGCCCAAACCTTCCCTGGAGCTCCTGCCTCTCCTTACCCCCTCCCCACGGAGCTGTGGATCTGTTACCAGGAAGTTTGGGGCACCCCGGTTAACAGAAGAGCTCCAGGGAACCCCAGTTGCTATGTAATTATTTCCACTCTACCCCAGCGACAGGTGAGAAATTCATCCCCTTCCCAACGTGCTCATTGTCCCCAGACCCTGGTGCTGAAGATGCCAGGGCACGGCAGCCTAATTAAGGATAAATCATTAAGGAGGAGGGCGAGCAAGCTCCAGGTTGGCTCCTCCCAGCACCCCCCTTGCTGGTGGCACTGGGAAGGGACGTGGCACTGGTTTAGCAGCACTGCAAAAGTCCTGTGTGCTCCAGATTCCTGCTCCCCCTTTTTCTCTGTCCCTTTCCCCCTTCCCTGTTCCTCTGGCCCCAGCCCAGGGAGCAGCCTGGCTACTGAGCACCCATGGGGGGCTATCTGTCCCAGCCCCCCAGCCCTGACCTTATCATTCAATGCAAACGCTGGGGAGTAATTGCTGGAGGTAGCAGCAAGGAGAGGAAAATGCCAGCGAGCCCAGGAGCAGCTATTAGACAGGAAAGTGGAAACAAAATGAGCCCCATTAGCCTGTAGTTACCCTGCAGATTTTTGCCTGGCGGGGCTGCTGGGTGGGTTGGTTTCTCCTGAATTGCTGGGGAAGGAGATGGAATTGTTGTAGCCCTGGGGGGGCTGGAGGTGGCCAGGGCCACTCTGTGCTGGCACAAACCCCTCTCCCCACTCCAGCTCAGAGGCAAAATCCCCTTTTCCTTGCACCCCAACCCGCCTCCAGCATCATCCCGACTTAGCCCTGCTAATCTCTGCTTGTCAGCAGCACCGAGGCTCTGTCAGCTCCTTCAGAGGCCTGGAATCTGCCTGCTAAATCCGACAGGATAATTAAAATCAGGTAGGGAGATGGCTATCAGGTAATTTTTGTGATGCCTTTCCCTCTTCCCCTCTCCCAGCTCCCTTTCTATCTCTCCCTGGCAGTCCCTGCCCTCCTCCTCCTCCTCCTCTGAGGAAGCAATCGGGCTCACTGAGGATGCTACAAGTCCTGGGGGTCTCTCTGTGCCCCCCCTGTCACCTCCCTGCACAGGACAGGGCCCTTCCAGCCACCTCTGAGGCTGCTCTCCAGCCCTGCCAGGCTGCAGGAGCAAATTCTCCAGGGGAAGGGAAATACTGTGATCAATTAGAGGCATTAAAAAAAAAAAAAAGGAAGATAATTTTATCAATGGAGTGATCCGAGGCAGGGAGGTGGGGTTTGGTTTGCTGCTAGAGGTAATGGGAGCATCATGTCTCCAATTAAAGTTTGGAGGATTCATCTTGGAGCCAGGGCCTGTCAGAAAATGACATTTATTAGGCTGTCAAAGTCAATCTCTTTCAGGAGCTGCTTCCCCAAGAAGATAGGATTATCTCTCACTTATGCCTTTTCTATAAGGACACCCGTTTTGGGTGGGGTTTTGGTTTGGTTTCATTGTTTTTGACTTTTTTTTGTTTGTTTATTCCTTGTTTTGTTTCCCCTGATGGGGAAGAAACACAAAACCAACCCCATTTCCTGAAAGCAATCCCTTCTTATTTATTATTATTCTGATGCACAGAAACCTGGAGCAAAGCTGGGGGCTTCCTGGGGTTTGGAGAGGTGCAGGCACAGGAGAAAACCTCAGGATCTTCTCTGGCTGGAATATCCCCAAAACAGGAGTGTGGAGGGATGCTGCTGTGCCTGGATGGAGGGAAATTTGGGATGGGATGGGATGGGCAGAGGTGCTTGGGACACCCACCAGCCTCCTGCTCACCCTCTGGGTGCTCCAAGGCCACAGTGGGTGCTGTCACCTTCACTGATCCTGGCAGGGGCTGGCAGCATCTTGTCACCTGCCAGGAGAGGTGACAGGAGGCTCCAGGGTACACACACCTCCAGCCAGGACTATTTCTGCTTCTCTCTCAGTCCCAAGGGCCATGGGGCTTTTCCTCTTGATCTCCTTCATGCATCCAGCAAAGAGAGGGGGGGGAAAAAAAAAGTCTTTTTTGTGCCTGTCTGCCAGTCCCAGATCCCAGGGGGTGGGCTCAGCTCCCCAGCATCACCAAGAGTGTCAGCACCCCCGAGGAGAGGCAGCAGGATTGATGGATCGGTTTTGGGTTGGTTTTTTTTTTCAGGGCTCCACGCTGGGAGCAGAACTATTTTTATCCCCTCCTTTCACTGCTCCCAGCTTCCCTACCTGTGAGAAGGGAAGGGTTTTAAGCCAGGTTTTTAGCCCCATCCTGGGATGTGTTTTGAATTCTTTCCCCCTGGTTGGAGTGTGCCTGGGGTGGTGATTCCTGGGGATGTTCTTGGGGCTCAGCCCCCACCAATCCCTCCTGCCCCTGAGCCTCTGTGTCCTGGGGATTTATCAGGAGATGGGACTGGGGTGCCTCATGCTTAGCCTGACCCTTTTTAGCATCCCTGGGGAGTTCCAGGGAGCTGGAATGATGTGGGGGTCCCTGTTGGCTGCATACACGGAGCATCCCCCAGGGATCCTGCAGGCTGCCAGGGAGAGGGGTTCCAGGGATGACCCCCACCCAAGGAACCAGAGCTTGGAAGCCTCAGCACCCAGTCCTGGGAATGAGCCCAGCCAGATGCCCTGTTACTGGAATTCAGGCTCCTCGGAGCTGCCTGGACAGGGTTATTACAGGATATTATACAGACCATTTGCATGGCCACCTCCAGGTCATTTCGATCACTTTAAGCTACTTATCTGCCCATTTTCTTGCCCATAATATTTGCCTAATTCGATTACTCTGCAGCCTCAGCATGCTGCAGGGAAATAATCAGGAGATATTACCCAGAGCAAGTCAACTGGATCCAGGTTTCCAGATGGATCCATGTTTCCAGCTGCTTCTCTCCCCATCCAGCTCACCTGCCCTTGCTTGGGGACACTGGGGACAGCCCTGGGAGCTGCCCCCACCTCTGCTCTGCTAAGGGCAAGGACCCTCTGTGGGCAAACATCCCAGCTTGCCTGTCCCCTGTCTGTCTGTCCCAACCCAGCCCTCTGTCCTTCAGCCATTCCACTGCCAACCCAGTGTGTGTGTCCCAGGATTTGGCCCCTCCTGATGGATGGGACAGCACCTGGGTTGGCATTTGGTGTGCCCTGGTTGCTGAATCTGGGTCTGCAGAGGGGAAAAAGAGCTTTCTGCCCACCAGCCTCAGCTCTCTGTGGGTGCACATCCCTAAATGAAGACTCAGCATGCAGAGGAGGAGGTGGGGAAGGGCCTGTTTGAGGAGCCCAGCACATCCCATTTGTACCTGCAGCAGCCTTGGGAAGCTCAGTTAAGCCTTCTCTGGCTTTTCTCATCAAACCCAGCCCTTCTCCCACTCCAGAAGGGGAGATGCTGCCCATACCTCCTCCTCAGAAGGATGGAGATGTCCTGGTGGGACCATGCCCTGTGCTGAGCTGATTTGATCCCAGCAAACTCCATGGAGCAGCTCCCAAAAAACCCAGAGAGGGGGGGGATGCAGAGCTGAGCCTGGGGGTGCTCAGCCAGACCCCCATGGAAACTGCAACATCTTGAAACCCAGGAGCTGCTGGCAGGACCAGTGATCACCAAACATCCCTCCAGGATCTAGGGAGCTGTATCCCAAACTTCTCTCACCCGGGAAGCATCCAGCACAAACTGTGTTTCAGTGAGTCTGGAGCAGGGGTTCCCCCTTTGCCTCACCCCCCTCTCCTGCCCTGCAGCACAGCAAATAAAAATACCCATAATTAAGCTCCAGCTTCCATTGCCAAGGAAAATGAAAGCAGTAAATCCCAAGCAGGAGGAGGGGGAAGCAGTGGAGCCTCGGGGCACTCAGCCCTACCCCTTGGCATCCCTCACCTTAGGGCACAACCCCCCCCTTGGCAATGACCCGGGGGGCATCTGGGAGGTGTTTATATGTGACCCGTGGTGGTCAGGAGGAGGAAAATCAGAGCAAAAGGGGCTGGAAGTGCCTGGGGCAGCCTGAACCATGCCGGAGATCCAGGTAGTGCTGAGGATGCTCCTGAGAGGAGGCTGGGAGGGGAGCGATGCCATAAATCCATCTGCTGACACAGCAGGGAGGGCCCGGGGGGGGAGAGACAAACAATAAATAAATAAAAAAAAACCAATCCAGGGGCTGTGGGGGTATTTCCAGGGAGCTGAGGGGCAGGCAAGTCATGGCAGAGGAGCAGGGAAAAGCTTCTGGTGTTGTTCCTGGGGGTCTGGTTGCAGCTCCTTCCTCGGAGCTGAGCCTGATGGATAAAAATCTTATCCCCTGATGGATAAAAATCTGGGGAGTTTCTTCAGCACCTCCCCAGCCCTCGGGGTTTCCCTCGGGGAGATAAACGAGCACCCACTCCTGCAGCAGCCAGCACCCAGGGACCGCTCTCCGGAGGATGCAGCAACATCTGGAGCACAGCTGGAGCAAATCCTCTCCTCTCCCACCTCTCCCAGTCCCCGGGGAGTGAAGGATCCAGCATCCCAGGCTGGTGGCATCCCGGGGGGAATTCCCTCTCTGCTGGGGGCAGGGAAAAGGCAGAGCTGATCCTGAGGAGGCAGCAGCTCCCTGACGCCCCCACCTCACCCCCAGCTTTCTCCTTCCCTGCCCTGGGAATTGCTGGAAATCCCCGGTGGCTTCCTGGGATTTTATCGCCCTCTCCGCCCGCTGCTTTGATTTTTTTTTGCCTCTGTTATTTCTTCCCCCATCCTCAATCAAACCTCGGAGCACAGGGAAAGGGGCACATCCCCTGTGCTGCTCCTCTGCCTTCCCCCTTTGCCATCCCTTCAGCTGCTTTTATCCCTCTCCCGGCTTCTTTCCCGGGATTTAAATGATGCCACCAGGTCACAAAGCTTCCCAGCTGCTTTCCCAGGCTCCCGGTGCTCAGCCAAACCTTGCAGAGCTTCACCCTGGCAAGAGGGAAGGAGGGAGGGAGGGAGGAGCAGGAGATGCTGCTCCAGGCAAGGGGGAGTTTGGGAACAAAGGGGGAAGAATCCAATTGGAAATGCCCCCCAGTTCTGGGGTGATGCAGCCTTTGCAGTGCTGCAGAGCCATCCTGTCCCCAGCAGGCCTGGGAGGGGACAAGTGGCATCCCCAGAGGTTCTGATGGGTCGGGGCACAGAACCCCCTGAGCCCTGCTTTGTCTGTGGCTTCACGGGGGTGGTTTTGGTGTCTCCAGCTCCAGCCCAGCTGGCAGAAATGCTTGTGGTGAAACCCCATTCCTGTCATTGCCTTACTGGAGCTGAGCTGGTGACACTGGAACCACCCTGCTCTCCCCCACCTCATTCCCAAAGCTCTTGTCCCCTCTCTGCCTGTGCCCCCATCCCTGAGCCCTAATCAGGATCCAATTCCTCAGGGGCTGTGACTCCATTCCAGGAAGATCCCAGACTGAAACCCGGGGTGTCCCTGGGCAGCTGTGCCCAACCCGGGGGCCTCCCAGGGCCGGGAGCCTCAGCTCAGAGCAAAGGAAAACCCAAATCTGTTCCTTTTGCAAGAAAAATCCTCCCCCCTCTTCCCTCCCAGCTCAGCGTCTGGCTGAGGGGCCCTGGGGTTTCAGTGAAATGTCAGCTGGAATTTGGGGCTGTGGAGGATGAAGAGTGTATGAGCATGAGACCTGACAGCTCAACCCTCTGTGTCCCAACCAGGAGGTGGCTGGGCTGATTGTCCCCTCCCAGTGCCACCAGCTGGATTGCTCATCCCCGCCCGGATGGCTGCAAACTCAAAAAAAAACAAACCCCAAAATAAACCAACAACAACAACAACAACAAAACTCCAACCCAAAATAAACCCAAAGCATCGAGAGGAGGGGAAATGCTGCAGCATCCCCCCAGCAAACCAGGACGAGGGCACCTTCCAGCTCCCTGGAACTTGTCCCCAAACACAGGGCCACCCCAGCCTCCTCCATGCAGTGCCTGGATTTTAGGGATAATTCCTGGCATATTGGGACTTGCTCCTCCCATGGGGCACTTAGGGAGCTGGAGGCATCCACCAGCCCTGTGCCAGAGCATCCAGTTAGCAGGGAGAACCACAAACTGGTGTTTATTTTCCAGCAGGACAGAGCTGGGAAGGGGAGGTGATGGCTGTCACCAAGGGGCACTCGTTAGCCACAAAATGAGGCAGGATGAGTGATTCCAGCTGGGAATGGTGCTCCCCACTCCAACGAGTTCAGAACCTGGCAACCAGCCCTGAGTTTTATTCCAGGGGGTTGAAAGTGTGATTTGGTCTTAGCTGAGCTCTTTTTATTTATTTATTTATTTATTTATTTTATTATTTTATTTTATTTTATTTTATTTTTTTTGTTCAGTTTCTCTGGAGGGACCTTTTCTTTCCTCTGCTGATGGGGACAGGGACAAAGGCAGGGACTGCTTTCCCTGGCAGAGGTTAAAGAGGGAGAAACAGTCCAGAAAACAGCAGTGAGGGGAAAAAAATAGCTTCTGCTTTGCATGGAGCTGTCGGGGTCCATCAGTGTCGGGGGGGTTGTAAGGACTCCCATAGCCAGTGGCTACTGTCAGCAGCCCTGAAATCCTCATCCCCAGGGAGGCTCCCAGGGATCAGCTCTTTGTGGGCAGCCTTGGGTGGAAAGCCCTGGTCCAGAGGTGTTTTTGGAGGAGGCTGGAGGTGCAGGGCTTCCCCCAGCAGTCAGCATGCAGCTGGCTAGGGATGAGCAATGCAGCCTTTCCTCTTGGCTGCCCCCTGCTAATTTTTGCAGGAGTTAATTAGCTGCACCAGGCAGCAAATGGGCCCCCAGTGAGCCAGCCAGGGCCCCCCCCCACAACCAGGGCTTGGGCAGCCCCTAACATGAGCTTCTTGTGTAAAAAAAAAAAAAAAAAAAAAAAAAAAAAATATATATATATATATATATATATATATATATATAAACCAGAATCCCATCTAGAAGGGGAACAAATGAGCAAAATACCAGAATCTTGGAGCTAAGAGACACTAAAAAAGCAGAACACACTTGTAGTACCTTTACCCAGCTGTAACTCAGTGCCCCTCAGCATGGTTGGGTTTTGGGGCACTTGGGCACGGGACACAGATCCCATCACTCCTGGTCCCTGCAGAAAACCCTCCAGTGGGTGCTGTGGGAGGTGCTGAGCGTGGGCTGGGGGTCAGGGGCAGCCCTGGGGTGGGTGGGTGGTGCTGTGGGGTTTGAACAGGGCCCAGGAAGGCAAAGCCTTAGCCCCAAGATGGGCTTTGCAGGCTCAGGGGTGCAGGAGCAAAAGGTGGGGACCCTGGTGGGACCCTGGAAACACCCAGAGGTGAAAAAAAAACCACACACACAAAAAAAACCCAAACAAAACCAAAACAAAACAAAAAACCCAAACAAAAAACCAAACCAAACCCAACCAAACCCACGTGGGACCCAGCACCCCTGGGAACTCCATCCATCCAGACAGACAGACAGACAGACAGACAGGGATGTCAGGTCTGGGAGAAGACAAAATGTGGTGGGGAGAGCCCCAAGGCTGCTCCTGCCCCCCCAGATGACCCTGTGAATGCATAATCCATCACTTTAACAACCTTGCCTCCCATTCCTGTGATAAGGCTTTGCAGAATTCAAGTCTGGAGTCAGGAGGGTAAGGAAATCCAACTCATATTAATGACATTTAAACAGAAGGAGGGGAGAAACCCTCTGGGTCACATTTATCAATTTCTGAGCAGAAAGAAAGCCTGGAGAAATATCCCAGCCCTAAGGAGAAATATCCCAGCCCTAAGGAGAAATATCCCAGCCCCAAGGAGAAATATCCCAACCCTAAGGAGAAATATCCCAGCCCCAAGGAGAAATATCCCAGCCCCAAGGAGGGGTTTTATCCCTCTCTGCTGCCATGGGATGCTGGAGCTGCTGGGATTGGGATCCTTTGGAGCAGGGAGACAATGTGGGGAGAGGAGCAGCAACCTGAGCCTGTCACCCACCCCCCTCACCCCAAAAACCTGCCTGGCCCCACTGGCAGGAGCAGGGAAGAGGCAGTGGGTGCCAGCCCAGCCGCTGCCTTTCTGCCACGGGCTCTGGGATCAGTGTTGGCATTTCATCCAGGGATGGGTTTGCATCATAAACACATGGAGTTTGTTCTTTGCTTGGGTCCTTTTTGTTTGGCTGGGTTGGTTGGTTTTTTTGTTTTTTTGTTGTTTTTTTTTTTTTTTTTTTTTTTTTGGTTTTGTTTTTTGGTTTTTTTTTTGTGTTTTTTTTTTTTGTGTTTTTTTTGTTTTTGTTTTTTGTTTTCTGTTTGTTTGGTTGTTTTTTTTTTTTTTGTTTGTTTGTTTTTTTGGTTGTTTTTCTGCTCGTTTCTTTGATTGATTGATTGTTTTCTCTTTTTTTTTTTTTTTTTTTCATTTATTTTGTTGTCCTCAGTCCCCCCTTTCCCGCCGGCAGGTGTATGGGCTGCGGGTGGGCTCTGCACACACAGCCCACCCCCTTACCCCCTCCCTCCTCCTTCCGCGGAAGGCCGCTGAAGGGCGTCCGCGGCTGCGCTGCCTTCCGCGGAGCGGGGCTCGGGGCGCGGCGGAGGGGCGGAGAGGCGCGGGGAGGCTCAGCCCCTTCCCCGCAGCCGCCCCTCGCCAAGCCCCCTCCCCTCCAGCCCCCCCTCCTTCCCTCCCCTCTCCCGCACCCAGAGGCTCCGCAGAAGCCGCCGGTCCCCGCCGAGCGCGGAGCCCCGGAGCGCGGAGCCCGGGCGGGGATGCGGGAGGAGGTGCGGGGCGGCTGAGGAGGCCCCGGCTCCGCGCCGGGCGGAGCGAATTCCAACCCCCCCCTCCTTCTTTTTTTTTTTTATTTTTTTTTTTTTAATTTTTTTTTAATTTTTTTTTTTTAATTTTTTTTTAATTATTTTTTTTTTTAATTTTTTTTTTTCCTCTTTTCCAAACGTCTTCGGATTTGGGATCTACCTTGGGAATTATATATATATATATATTTTTTTTTAATTTTTTTTTATTTTTTTTTTTTTTTTTTAATATTTTCCCACACGTGGAGGCTCGCGTGGATTATTATCACTAACATGCTCTTGGCAAAAGCCTTCTGCATCGTCCTCTTCGTAGGTGAGTGGCCCCGGGGGGGGTGCCCGCTGGCTGCTGTCGCCTGGGCAGAGGTGACATGTCCTTCCCCGGGGGGGGGGGGGGGACGGGGACAGGGGCCACAGGGACCGGACCCCCCCCGAGTGGGCACCGCTGGGCTCTGGGTCAGCCCCAGGGATTCCAACCGGGGGCAACTTTATTATTCCCTATGAAACTTAAAGGCAAACACAGGACCCCCCCCATCGGGGTCCCCCCGGCCCCCCCCGGGCCACGATCGTGATCCAAAGGAGAGGCAGGAGCAGGGCAGAACCCTCCCCACCCTTTTTTTCCCAGTGGATTTGTATTTTGGGGGATACCGACCCCCATTTCCCCTTCCCCCCCCATTTCCCCTTCCCCCCCCTCTCCAGACGCTGCCGCCCCCCCCCCATTCCCCCCATTCCTGGTGCCAGGGCAGGGAGGAGCCGTGGGGAAAGTTGAGCGGATTGTGCGTGGAATTGCTGTCCCCACGGGTGCCTCCGGATCCTGTGCGGGTTCTTCAGGAGCTTTTGGCGTTTCTAGGGCAGGAAAGGGAGGAAAAAAGCGCAGCGGAAAAAAGGGGGGAGAAGGGAAGAGAGGTGGGGAGGGGGATGCTGGGGGGGTCTGGGCGTGAAAAGGCAGCGAAAGAGAAAGGTTGGGAAGGTTTTAACCTCCTGCCAGAAGGGAAAATCAAAACAGACGGAGTCAGGGTCCAGCACCCGGGATTCCGTGGTTTTTTTAAATTTTTTTTTTCAAAATTAAAAGCTTTAATTTTTAAATTCAATGTAAAATTTAATTTAACCCCCCTCTGCCTCTCCGTGGGGGGAGGGGGGGGTGTGTGTGACCCCCTGCACACTGCAGCAGCCAGCGCCCGGAAAAAATAAAAAATAAATAAAAAAAAATTCCCGAGCTGAGCTGGCTTGGGCTGGAGGAGCTGTCACCCCGGAGAGGGGACAGGGAGAGGGGACAGGGAGAGGGGACAGGGAGAATTGAAGGTTGGCAGAGCAAACCCCCCCCCAGGGGACGGGGCTGGGGTGCAGGTGGAGGTGTCAGGGTACAAGGGGTGCTCGGTGTCCCCAGGGAGGACTCGTCCCCCCCCCAATGAGCTGGGGGTGACAGTCACTGCCTCTGCTGGGGGATGGAGGAGTTGGGGGGGGGGGGTTGGGGTGCTGGAGCCTCCTGTGCCTTTGTCTGAGTGGGGGGGAGGCTGAGCTCCGGTTTGGGGGTGTCCTGCCCCATGCCCTGCCAGCAGCAGAGATTTTTTTGGGGGGTGGGGGGGTAGGAGCCCTACACAGGAAGGGATTCTCGGGGGTCCGGAGATGGACACATGGGGCTGGGGAAGGCAGGGACCCCCCCCCCTTAAGGCAGCCAAACCCTGGCAGGGGGGGTGGGGAAAGCAAGACCCCCCCTGTCCCAGCGCCCCAAAGTTTTTCTGGGTTCAGGGGAGGGGGGACTGGTCAGGGGGCTGCTGCCCCCCAGGCAGAGGAGCTGCAGGACCCCGAGCAGTCAGCACTGTACCCCCAAAGTCAGCATTGGGGATGGGGGGAGCCTGGGAGGGCCTGGGGGAGCCTGGGGGAGCAGGGACCCTTTGGAGGGCACCTAGCTCCTCACATCTGGGTTCTGCTTTCTGAGGAGCCAAGAAAAAAAAAAAAAAAAAACAAAACAAAAAACCCAAACCAAAACCTTTTGCTTGGGATAAAGTGAGCGCTGCCAGAGCAGAGCCAGGCTGCGAGGCTGCTCCTTCCTCAGCATATTTTTTAATTTTTTAATTTTTTTAATAATTATTGTTGGGATTTTTTTGTGGGTTTTTTTGGTTTTTTTTTTTTTTTTTTTTTTTTTTTTTCCTAAGTCAAGTTGTGAGGATAAATATTTACCTCTGAAGCTGCCTGTGTCCAGAGGTCTCTGGCAGGAGCAGTGTAAGGAAACTCGGATTCCAGCTAGGAAAGAGGAGACCCAGCCTGGGGAAGCTGGGGAGGGAACGGGGCCTCGCTTGCTGCCTGCAAATCCCTGCTCTGCTCCCACACCCCGGGGTCGGTTTCAATTCTCTGCAGATGTTTTATTGATAGGAGTTTAGGGGGTGTCTGGCCGCCGGGCGATTTCTTAAAAACTTAAAAAAAAAAAAAAAAGCCTCACAACCTCCCCCTCCTCCGTCCCAAGTCCCCACCCGAGTCTCTGCGGGGGATTTACCCGGGAGGAGAGGAGAATTCCAGGGAAAAACACTCCCTGGAGCTGCTGCTTTGAGGGGACAGAGCTGGGAACCGGGGAAGGTCTCATCCTGCCTCTCCTTGGTGCTGTGCCCCGGGCTCCTCCCGGCTTGGATGCTCCGTGGGACACCCAGCACCCTGTTCCTGCGTGGCCGTGGAACCAAAACCCGGGAGTTTGGGGTCCTGCTCCCTTCCACGCATCCCGGGTGGATTTATTGTCGGGTTTCCCATCCCGGCTCCCAGCCCTTCTCCAGGATGTTCCCTGCCTGCTCCAGCAGGGTGAGGCTGTGTCCCCCCCCCCAAACTCCTTCCCTGCCTGCCAGCACCTCCTGTCCCTGCCTGGAGCCAGCAGGGAGATGGGATCAGAGCTTCGGATGACACCTTGGGAAGTGGCTTGGCTGGAAAATCCCAGTTGGAGCTGGGAGCTGAGGGCTCGGGATGAGCTCCAGAAGGATCCGGGCTGAGTCTCCGGGGCTTTCCCAGCCTGGGAAGGTGCAGAATTGGCCCCTTTCTACTGGAAGCAGCAAAGCATCACCCATCTCCTGGTGAAGAGCTGATGATATTCCTGCCCTGAGGAGCAGCTGGGGGGTCTGTTCCTCCTCCATCCATCCTGGAATGTGCCTCCACCACCCCTGGATCCTGCCTGCCTCCCATGTGGAATATAATGCTAAAGGAGAGCCACCCCAAGGGATGCCTGACACCCCAAATTGGATCTAATGTGGGTCTGGGGGCTCTGCACCTGCTCGGGGGCATCGGCTGAAGATGAGGAGGAGGATGGGATCTGTTCCTTGTCCTGACCACAGGCACTGGAGATGTCCCCACTGTCCCCTCTCCTTCCCACCCCCCCCCCCCAGCATTGTCCCCTGCCCCCCACAGAGCCACTGGAGCCTCTCCTCTCCCCCCCCGGGGCTCAGGGTGCACAGGACAGCCAGGGCTGTGTGGCCACTGGGTCCTGTGGCCACTGGGTCCTCCGGCCACTTCCCCCCCATAGTCCCATCCACGCAGGACACAAGGGACAGTTGTGTGTCCCCACCCCAGGGGACAAATCCTGCCCCTGGGATCCTCTGCTGGGGCTGAGCACGGGTGCTGTCCCCGTGGGTGTGGGGACAGGGGGGTGGCCCTTGTCACATGCCTGTAGGTGTCACTGTCCCCCTGCCATACCCAGACGAGCGGCCACGGCTTGGGAAAGGGCTGGGAACTTGGGGGGGGGCTGCCTGCCCACCCTGGTCTTGCCATGGGGCAGCTGGGGGGGGGGGGGGTTGGGGGTGGGAAGCTGGTCCTGAGGGTGCAGGGGCACCCATGGGAAGAAGCGGGGTCCCCCACTCCATCACCCTCCAGGCTGGATGAGGATGCTCTCCAGGTCTGGGTGTGCCTGTTCTGGTTTTTCCTTGCCTGCTGCTGCCAGAGGGTCAGGAGAGGCTGGGGAGGGGGGGTCCTGCTCACCCCGTCCCCTGGAGCAGGCAGGGTGGGACAAGCTGTGTCCCCTGTTCCCCCCCAGATGTCCCCCTTCCCCAGGCACCCTCGGCGGGATGGGTTGGTGGCCTCCCCTGGGGTTGAGCTGGCAAGAATTTGTTTCCCCCAAAAATCCAGAATTGTTGTTTTGTTTTGTTTTGTTTTCTTTTTTTCAGAGGAAAAAAAAAAAAGAGAGAGAGAAAATGATAGAAATGATGTGAGAGCTGAGGGAGTGTCAGGTGGGGAGGGTCGGGGAGGTCACTGAGGGAAGGTTCAGGGAGCAGCCAGGGGCTGTGGATGGGCAGGAGCCAGGCAGGCTGGATGGTTGCCATCCCCAGGGGTGGCTAGCAGGGAGGCAGGCAGGAGGCCAGCCTGGGGAGGAAGAGTTTGTACAGAGCTGCAGCTGATCTGCCAAGAGCCAGGGCTCCAAAACCCATGACTCAGTTGCCCTTAAAAAAAATCCCCTGGGGGAGGGGGGGGGCCGAAAATCATGAGATGCAAAATAAAAAGCAAACAGCAATGTGGGCAGTGAGCTTGGGTGGGCTTCAGCCCCTTCTTCTCCCTAGTAACAAGCAGCAGAACAAGAGGAAATGGGCTCAAGTTGCCCAGAGGAGGTTTAAGTTGGAGCTTGGGAATGATTTTTTTTCCCCAAAAAGGTTGCCAGGCCCTGGCCCAGGGAGGTGGTGGCTGATCCCCATCCCTGGAGGGACTCAGAAGCTGTGGATGGGATGCTGAGGGACATGGGTTGAGTCCTGGACTTGGCAGAGCTGGGTTAGTGGTGGGTAGAGTCTGGTTAGTGGTTGGTAGGGTCAGGTTAATTGTTGGTAGGGTCAGGTTAATGCTGGTTAGGGCCAGGTTGTGGTCGGACCCAATGATCTTAAAAGTCTTTTCCAACCAGAAGGGTTGGGTGTGATTCTCTGACTGATTCCACTGGGTTCTTCAGGCCTCCAGCTGGACCTGAGTCCTCTTTACCCTCCCCTTATTTATGGCTGGGGACACATCCAGACCTCTTTGTCCCATACTGGGAGGATGCTGGGACCAGTCGGGGACCAGGAGTGGGTGATGGGATGGGGAGGGGAGACCCCGAGTTTCACCCCACCCTCTCAGCCCTCTCTCCCTTGGTCTCTCCTCACCTTCCCCCTTCCCCCCAGATGAAATTCTCCACTCTCTGGCCGGGGCCCCCTCCCCTTTGGGGCAGGACCCCCATGGCTGGCGAGTGGTGGTCGTGGACTGCGTCCGAGCCAACGAGTTGTGTGCTGGGGAACCCAACTGCAGCTCCCGGTACCGAACCCTGAGGCAATGCCTGGCTGGGAGGGACAGGAACACCATGCTGGCCAACAAGGAATGCCAGGCAGCCCTGGAAGTGCTGCAGGAAAGTCCCCTCTACGAGTGCCGCTGCAAGAGGGGGATGAAGAAGGAGCTTCAGTGCCTTCAGATCTACTGGAGCATACACCTGGGGCTGACCGAAGGTATGGGGTGAGGGGGTGATGGAGGAAAAGGGGGTTCTGACCCACCTGGAGGTTGGGGAGCACCTGGAGATGCTAGATCCCACCTGGGATGCTCTAGAAGGAGTTAAGGATAAATGGGTATCCCAGATAAACAGCCTCGGTTCCTCAGAGGAGCAGAAAAAAAACCCCAATAACCCACCCCAGAGGAGGAGTTCCTGCCTGATTGTGTCCTACCCCTCCTGAGCAGCCTTCATGCAGGTTCCCAGGGTGCAGGATGGGTGCTCCAGGACCTGGAGGAGGTGGGGAGTGGAATGATTCTAAGTGGTCCTCAAGAGAGGCAGAAACTTTGGGGAGACCCAGCTGCTCCTCTCTTTGATGTGCATAAAGCAATGAGTGTAAAAAAAACCAAACACTGAGGAGCCCGAGGCAGACCCCAAACTTCTGCCTTTTAGCAAAGATCCTGTGCCCAGTGGGCTCCTGGCCAGCTCTGGGCTGCAGGACCTAACCTGGCCCTGCCATTAAGGAAGCCCAGCCCTGGCTCCAGCCTCATTCCTGGAGGTTAATTGCATCTCAGTCAGCTCAAGAAAAGTCCTCTGCCCTCTTAATGCTCAGTAATTTTCCTAGCAAGCAGCAGGATTCAGCTGGTATTTAATTATTTATCTCATTGGCAAAGCCATCTAGCAGGAGGTTAGAGTGTGTCCTAAATGCACTTTAATGGAGGGGCTGCTTGTCTTTGGGGCATTAGGAAACCCAGCCAGGTGAGGGGCTTGGCCTGGAGCAGAAGGACTTTGCAGGCTGCCCAGGATGAGTTTCCATCTCCAATGCTCATCCTCTGCATGGGGCTTTCAAAGTCCAGCCATTTCTTTTCTTTTTTATTTTTTTTTTAAGTGTATATATATTTTGGGGGTGTTGAGGAGAGCGTTTCCTCCCCTGAATCCTCTCCTCCTCTCCCCAAATCTCCACAAAGGGCAGGAGGCAAAAGCTCGTGGGGTTTTTGCTTCCAAAGGTGGGAGTGAGGGGGTTTGCTGGGAAGAGCTGGAGGGGGCTCGGTTCTCTCTGGAAAGCAGAGGTTGGGATGGATGAGTCCCTGGATCAGTGGGGGGGATGTTCTGGAGCTCAGCTGGTCAGGGCTGGATCCCCTCCCTGGTCCTCAAAGACAAAGCAGGGAGGGAAATTGACCTTTGCAGTGGGTTGGTTTGTTTGTTAGGGTGTTTTGTTTTGTTTTTTTTCAACAATAAGCCAATTCAGTTTTATTGAGTACAGACCCCAAATCTCTCAGGCTCTGCCTGGCCCAGGCTCTGCAGAGGTAGCCAGGAAACTCTGACCTTTTACATTTAAATTCCCTCACTTTGGAGGTCACTTTGGAGCCATCTGCTGCCCACCCAGCCCCAAGCCCCCAGCCAGCAAGAATTAAGCTGAGCTAGTCCAAAATGGCCTTTTTTTTGGTTTTTTTTTTTTTTTTTTTTTTTGGTTCAGGGGCAGTGCTTTAAATTCTTTTTAATATTCTCATCCCAAAACCACAGCTTGCCATGCTTTGGGGGGGGGATGCCCATGCCTGTCCGAAGCCTTGGTGGTAACTGAGGTTACATTCACTCTGAATTTTAATTTAATTTTTTTATTTCCCCTTCTCTTTTTTTTTTTTTTCCCTTCCACTCACTCCAGGAGAAGAATTTTATGAAGCTTCCCCCTACGAGCCGGTCACCTCCCGTCTCTCTGATATATTCAGACTTGCTTCAATTTTCTCAGGTAATAAAAGCCATGTGCTTCCCCTGCTTTAACCTCTCTTGCCCATGATCCTGGAGGATTTCCTGGCAAGAAAATCCTAGACCTTCCTCCCCCTTCTGTGCTCCTCCACCTCCCGTGCTCCCTCGCTGCCTCCTCTCCCATCACCCCAGATCTGATGCCTTGAGCTTTGCTTTAGATTTTTACCTTTTGGTAAAAAGCCTCCAGCCCTGGGTTTCTCAGCCTCTCACCCCCTGGTTTCTCCTGCCAATGTGTCCCCTCCTGCAGCCAGGTGTCCAGGGAGGGGACACAGGGACAGCCAGGGCTCCAGGGGCTGGGACACCAGACCCTCCTGCAGCTCACCCATTGCTCCATCTAAACCATTTTCTGGAATATTTAGGACTGGCAGGATGCTCCATCTGTGGGGAAGCCCAAGGGTTCCTTTTTTTTGCTGTCCCTTCCTGGGATGCTGCCAGGAGAAGGCTGCAGAGCCCTTTGGAGCCTCCACATCCTCCTCTGGGGAACCCAAACTCCACCAGCAGCCTTGGAAATTTTTTTTTTTAATTTTTTTTTTTCCCCACCTATTTCCATGACAACCCTCCCGTGCTGCCACACCCCCCCCCTCCCCACTTTTCAAATTAGGTCACTCAGTGCCTTGGCTTCTCCTCCTTCTCTCTCCTCCTTAACCTTTTCCCCAAGCCCCCTCCTCACCCCAGGGTTCGGGGGTCCCTGCATCCCCAAACTCTGCAGGGCACAGATGGGCAGAGGCTGATGGCACCCTGGGGACCCTGCGGGGATGTCACCCCCCCTGGGCATCCCTACAGCCACCCCAGCTCATTTGGGGACCCCTGGGAGAGGGGGAGTTGTGGTGCCCCATCCCCTCGCTGCCATCACCCACCCAGGGGACCTCAGCACGGGTTGGGGATGAGGCTGTCACCCCCCCCTGCCACCTCCCCCCTGCCCTTTTGGATTCCATTAGCATCAAGGAAATATTTTAGCTGCTGGGAAGGATGGGAAAGCAACGTGTCTGGAGCAGGGGATTAAACACTCAGGAGCTGATTTATTCATAAAAGAGAGGAAGAAGGGCTTGGTGATTTTGGAGCTGTGAGAAAGGGGGAACTGGTCCTGGTTGTGTTCTGGAGAGGTTCTGCAGCCATCAGGGGGAGGAGGGGACATCCCAGGCTTCTCCCACCCTTTCTCTCTCCCCTTCCCATGGGGCTGGAATGGGGAGGGAGGTGAGGAGTGACCCCCCCGGGACCCCCAGCCCTGAGATGGAGCCCAAAGGATTGGAACAAAGGAGCTGCTGGTGTTGGTTCTGGTTAAGAGGGCAGAGCTCTGCTGGTGGCAGAGGGATTACCTTGTTGTGATGGAGAGAAGGGGATGTGCAAGTGAGGAGAGCCTGGATTCCTCCTGCCCTCCTTGGGCAGCCTGGGTGGGGGCTGGTGGTACCCCCAGAGAGCATCGAGAGTGAGCACGGGAAGTGAGAACCACCAGGAAGCACCAGGAGATAGCACAGGATCAGGGAATCAGGGAATCATCACGCTGGGAGAGGAACTCCAAGATCAGCACCACGAGCAAGCATTGGAAGCAAGCAGCACGAGCCCCCCCACATCCCCCCAGATGGAGATTTGTGCTCCCAGACCCCTCCTGGAGCATCCCCCAGCATGACCCCCCCCCCCCATGGATGGAGATTTGTGCTCCCAGACCCCTCCTGGAGCATCCCCCAGCATGACCCCCCCCCCATGGATGGAGATTTGTGCTCCCAGACCCCTCCTGGAGCATCCCCCAGCATGAACCCCCCATGGATGGAGATTTGTGCTCCCAGACCCCTCCTGGGGGGGAGGATGCTCTGGGGATGCTACGGGCTGCTGGATCCTGCTCCAGGGAAACCACAGCCTGGAGGGAAGAGGGAAGAGGCTCTGGCTGGGAATGGAGCCAGCCCCACGCTGTGTTTCTGCCTCCCTGAGCACCAACAAAGGCTCAGCCTCCATCACCCTCCTCATCCTCCTCTGCCCCTGGCCCCATCCTGCACCCAGAGGCCAAGCCAAGGGGACAGCTGGTGGCACCAGGTCTCTCAGCACTGTCCCCTCCCTGGCTCCTCAGCCCCGGTTTCCTCCTCACCTCATGAAATTTTCATGCTCGTGCTTTATTAATGAGCTCCCCAGAAACCTTCAGCTTCCAAGTCTCGGCTCTATTAAAATGAATCCAGGTCCCTGCAGGTTTGGGGCAGGGCAGGAGCCACACTCGGGTGCTCTGGAGGGTCAGGCCATGAGCTGACACTTTGCACAAATCCCACCCCCTGCCCAGAGCCCCAGCACTGCTCAGAGCCAGCAAAAAAACCCCCAAAAAAGCAAAAAACAAGGAGCATCTCCTCAAAAAAAAAAAAAAAAAAAAAAAAAAATCCAAACCCAAACTAGAGACAGAAACTGTGCTAGGCAAAGAGGAAAGTGACCCAGGTGTCACCCATCCTCTTCAAGCCTCTTTTCTCCTCCTCTGGCATCAGTGTCATGAGCTGGCTGCACCCTCAGGCCTTGGCTGGAGGGTCCCCGTAGCATCTCCTGGGCTGGGGGGGTTCCTGCTGTGAAATGGGAATTTCTACCTTCTCCTTTGGGTGTAAAACCCCCAAAGGACTTCAGTGAGCCCCCTTTCCCCCTGGATTTCTCCTGAACAGAGCTCCCTGAGGAGCAGGGTGGAGGATCCCTGCCAGCTCAGCACCTTCTTGCACTCTTTCTCAGGGCAGATCGACTTAAAAATCCCATCTCAGCAGAAGTTCCCACTTTCTGGCTGTCCCCCAGCCCTCCCTGGGGTTTGTTCAGCCCTGGGATGACTCCTTTGGAATTTTCAGGGCTTTCTCCAAACACCTTGACCCCCCCCTACACCTCCCCCTGGTTCTGGGGGGCATCTCAGCCCAGCTTGGGGGGCTTGGCTGGGGTGAAGGGGACCACGGGGACCCCAGAGTTGTCACCACACGGGTCAGGACCGGTGACACCAAGACCCTGGCATCTGCAAATGTCCCCAAAAGGGCAATGAGACCTGGGCTGGGTTTACATGGGGGGAGGGGACCCCTCAAGGGTGACGAGAGGGATGAAACAGTGGGGAAATGAGACAAAAATTGGGTCCTGGGGGGCAAATGAGCCCCCAGGATGGTGCTGGGCTGAGGGAGGGAGCTGATTGCTGTTTGCTAATTAGCAGAGCCCTATAAAACCGGCTGTTAGGAAGTGGGGAGAGGAATCTGTGGCCTTGGCTGAGCTGTGGAGGGGAGGAAATTAGGGATGAGGTGGCTTTGGGAACGGCACCTGGGCTGCCGAGGGTGATCCATCATTTTGACATAAAAAGAGAAAATTCAACGTTTGTTTGGCTTTGCCCGTGCTCGGTTCCTGACGGATTCCCGAGGGGAATGTGGGACCTGGCAAGTGCCCAGCTCTGGTGGCAGCGTTGGCTCCATTGTCCCTGCCTGAAGGGATGTCCTTAGGGGGGTGCTGCCTGGGGGTCACCCGGTTTTGGGGAACCCCAAGAGAGGATAGGGGGTCTGGAGGGGTCCCTGTGCAGCTTGGCTTAATATTCTGCTTTGGCACGGGCTGAATAATTAATCATTATTCTTTGAATAATTGACAAGAGATTAAAAAAAAATATTTTAGAGTTCTGGCATGAATTATGCACTGACCGGGTCCCCTTGCTCCACCTGGTGCCCGTTAACCCTTTCTGTGCCGGAGGATCCCTGCAGGAGGGGGGGTGACAATAAAGGGGGGGGTGACAATAAGGGGGGGAGTGACAATAAAGGGGGAGGGGGGGTGTGACAATAAAGGGGGGGGTGTGTGACAATAAAGGGGGGGGTGACAATAAGGAGGGGGGTGGCAAAAAAAGGGGAGGGGGGTGGCAATAAGGGGGGAGGGGGGGTGTGACAATAAAGGGGAAGGGGGTGTGACAATAAAGGGAGAGGGGGGTGACAGTAAAGGGGGAGTGTGACAATAAAGGGGGGGGGTGGCAATAAGGGGAGGGGTGACAATAAAGGGGAAGGGGGGGTGACAGTAAAGGGGAAGGGGGGGTGACAATAAAGGGGGAGGGGGAATGTGACCATAAGGGGGAAGGGGGGTGACAATAAAGGAGGGGGACACAGCAGAGGTGCATCCAGCACTGTCCCCACTGCTTCCCTGTGCCAGGCCATGCTCCCCCAGGTTGCAGACATCTCCCTCTCCTCCCCACGCTCACCTCTTGTTTTTTCTTTGGTTTTGGGGTGGTTTTTTTTTTTTTGGGGGGGGGGTCAGGAATGGAGCCCGCCGCCAACTCCAAAAGCAACCACTGCCTCGACGCGGCCAAGGCCTGCAACCTGAACGACAACTGCAAACGCCTGCGCTCGGCTTACATCTCCACCTGCAGCAAGGAGATCTCTGCCACCGAGCCCTGCAGCCGCAGGAAATGTCACAAAGCCCTGAGACAGTTTTTTGACCGTGTCCCCAGCGAATACACCTATCGCCTCCTCTTCTGCTCCTGCCGGGACCCCGCTTGTGCCGAACGCCGCCGCCAAACCATCGTCCCCTCCTGTTCCTACCAGGACAAAGAGAAACCCAACTGCCTGGATCTGCGCAGCACCTGCCGGACGGATCACCTCTGCAGGTAAAAAGGGGGGGGGGATGCTTCTGCCCAGCCCCCCGAGCGGGGAGACCCCCAGGAGCAGCGGGGTTGGAGCTGTGCTGCTGGAGGGCTCTGGGTTCAAGGCCAGGTTGGATGGGGTTGAGCATCCTGGGCTAGGGGAGGTGTCCCGGCCCATGCCTGGGGGGTTGGATGGTCATCTTTAGGGTCTCCTTCTGTTTTCCCTCCTTCCGTTTCTCCCTTTCCTTTTCCCCCCCCTTTTCTTTCGCCCCCCCTTTTTTTTTCCCCCTTTTCTCTCCCCCCCTTCTCCCCCCCCCTTTTCTTTTGCCCCCTTTATTTTCCCCTCCTTTTCTTTCCCCCCTTTCCTTTCCCCCCTTTCCTTTTCTCCCCCCTTCCTTTCCCCCCTTCCTTTCCCCCCTTCCCTTTTCCCCCCTTCCTTTCCCCCCTTCCCTTTTCCCCTCCTTCCCTTTTCCCCCCCTTTCTTTTCCTCCCCTTCCCCTTTTCCTCCCCCTTCCATTTCCCCACTCCTGGAGAGTTTTTGGGGCTGAGAAGTGGCCCTGGGGTTGGCTCCACTTGCTCTGTGGCTGCTCCAGTGGAGGTTTAGCTGAAATATTGGAAGAAAAGTCTTCAGGAAAGGAGTAATGAACCCCTGTGCCAGACTGTGTGCAGGGAGGTGGTTGATCCCCATCCCTGGGGGGGTTCAGATGCTGTGGGTAGATGTGGTGCTGAGGGACACGGGTTGAGCCCTGGATTTGGTGGAGTTGCCTTCAGCAGCCCCAGAGAAACTTCATGGTTGGGGAAATGTGCTCTTTTCCCTGCACTGGGGTGAAGCCAGGGGATCAGGCTTTTTGTTCTGTTATGAAACTCATTATTCACGTGGCTGAAAAAATCTCCTGACACCCTCTGGGGGCTGGAGCAGCCTCATAAAGAATGCTCCCTAAGAGGAGGGAGGATGTTTGGGTTTGGTTTTTTGTTTTTTTTTTTTTTCCCATCAAGGTGATAGACTTTCCCAGAGCCTGGTGGGGAAATAAATAAATAAATAACCCCACTTCAGGTCTTCCTCTGTCTGCAAGTGAGGGCGTTTGGGAAGTGGGAATGTGGCTGTTCATCAAAAAGTAATACAAGGAGCCAATGCCTATGAATAAAAGATACCTGGGCTGTGGCCAAATTAATGGCAGCACCTCCCCAGCAGCAGGGCTGGTGTTGGCTCAGACATGAAATGCTGAGGATGCCTCTGCTTGGGGAGGGGGAGAATCTGCAGCACGTTAGGAGGGGACCAGAGGGTCCAGGGAGCTGCTGAGCAATAAATCAAAGCCCCTTTCTGAGGCAGCAAAGGGAGAAGGGCTCCATGCTGCAAGTTGGAAGTGTGTTTGCCCAGCATGCTGCCTGCCCGGGGGCTCTGGCTCTGCAAAACACCCAAATTTGGCATTTATTTCTACATCCAGCAGTGCTGGGCATCAGTTTGTGGGGTTTTGCCTCAGCCATTCCCTCCCTGTGCTGGGCTGTGCGTGGATGTTCTCCTTGGATCCAGGCTTGCAGGAGAAGGTCCCATCCCACCCACTCCCTTCCTACAGCTCTGGCAGGCAGGTTTGCTCCAAAATCCCCATTAAAAGCATTTTAATTAGGCAGGCTGTGGCACTGGGGTGCCAAAAGGGCTAAGAGCCTGTGTCCAGAAGATGCAGCTGCCCCATTATGCTCACTTTAACTCCTCCTGCTTGCCCAAGTGTTTCACAGCAGTGACCCACCTGAGGAAATAAGAATTTTTCTCTTGTTATTGTTGCCTTGCAAGTCTCAGTCAGGATTTTTGGGTTTTTCCTCCCAGTTTTTTGGGATGGAGATGGTTCTGACAGGGGCTGGGAATGCCCTGGGAGCAAGCAGACACACGCTGCATTTTTTATTCCCTTTTTATTGCACTTTATGGCCCTGGCTGCTCTTTCCTCCCCTCCATCTCCCTCGGGGAGCTCTCCTGCCAGCACACCTTCCCCAGGGATGAAGGAATGGCCCTGGATGCTCTGCCTGATGGATGCTTGGGCATCCCAGCCCCTGGGGAAAGGGTGAGGAGGAGAGCTGCTGGAGGAGGACCCATGGTTGGGAAGAGCCTTGTCTGCCAGCCTGATGCCCCAGCTGCTTCCCAAGAGCATCCCGGTGGCCAGCAGCCCATCCATTCCCTGCCCAGGGATTCCCAGCTCCTGCTGCTCTGGGTTTCATTTCCCACCTCGGGACAGGGCAGCTCCACTACTCCGGAGGAACAAACTGGGATGACTGGTCCTGCCCTGGGATGCTGCTAAAGCCCTCCCCCTGTGGAGATGCTCCAGCGCCCAGCACCTTCTCCCAACCTCCAGAGAGGAACAATCAGGCTCAGATCTCTGCAATTTCTGAAGCTTTTCCTGCTGGGAAGCTTTTCCCAGCCCAACGGAGGAGCCTGACAAACTCCCTGAGCTTTGTGTCTGATTGCAACGGACAGGTTTTAGCTCCCAGAAGATAAAAAAAAAACCCCTTTTGCAAAACACTAACCTCAGCTAAGGGGAAAGGGAAGAAGGGGGAGAAAAGAGCTGATTTCAGCAGCTGCAGTTTGCTGGATTTTTCATCTTGCATCAGCAAGTCGGGAACACAAATAATCTGGTCTTACATGCTTCAGTGCTGCTGGTGCTGAAGAATTTCCTTCCCAGCCTCCACTGGCTGTGGCTCCTCAGCATCCAAAAGCAAAACCATGCTTCATTTCCCGGAGTTTTCCCCCCGGTTTTGTGGCAGGGAAAGGGACAGATCCTGCCCAGCTCTCTCTGCCTGCCTTGGCAGAACCCAGCACCTTGGCTGGGGGGGAATTTGGGAGAAATGTCCTTAGGGGGGGACCCAGGACTCACAAAAGGTGTGGAAGCAAAAGGTGCAATTTTTTCTTAAATTGTTTTACAATTTTTTTTAACCCTCCCGTGCTTGCCTCCAGGCCCTTTGTTCAGCACAGACAAAATGCCCCCTGGAATGGACTTTTCCTTGGCAAAGAGCAGAGCAGCTCAACTTTCCCATTGCTCCATGGAATGAGGCACTCTGGCAGAGAGGAGGGAAAAATGCTCCTGGATTTAAGAGGAAGGGTTGAGGCTGGGGACAGAAGATGGTTGGTGGCTTCTTAGGGTGGGAAGCAGGGCTGGGCACCCCAGGGTGCTGAGGGGAGCATCCCAACCCCTCCTTTAATTAGGAAATCTCTGTGATTTGATGGTTCCCTGGGATGGAGGGAATGGAGGGACCCATTCCCCTGGGTCCCATCTCCTCTGGATACCCATGTGGAAAGGCAGCTGGAAGGGCTTCAGCCTTGCTGGAGGCTAAGCATGCTCTTAACACAATAATAAGTCAATTCTCACTGAATAATTAAATAGAGAGGCTTCATAAGTATTGACTTAATGTGACAGGAAGTCTATACTGACTCAGGCTTTGCTTATGTAAACACAGTCTCTTGTTCGGCTTAGTTAGCAGTTCAATGAAATAGAACAGTCCTTCAATTAAAATCAAATGATGCATGCGCTTAATTCTTCCCATCCCGGGTAATGATAGGGTTGGAGCAGAGGAGGGAGGATAGGGGGAGGAAAAAAAAAATAAAAAAAATAGTCTTTCAACTGCACAACAAATGTTACGTCCTAAAAATACCCGCTAAACTTCTTAATTAACAGCTCTGAACTTAACAGTTGGGCTGCTCTCTGTCCTTGTTCTTCCTCTTGCTGACTCATTTGGGGGTTTCTCTGGGGTTCATTCCCTTTTTTCCTGCTGTCTGGGTGGGGAGCAGCCCCACAGAGATGCTGTGCTGTCCTGTAGGATTTTCACTCCAAAGAGGAATAAACTCTGGTGACTCTGGTCTCTAGAAGTGGCAACTTACTTCTGGATGAAACCAATATTTTCACTGATTAATTTCTCTTTTTCTCCTCCCCCTCTGGAACTATTATCAGCCTTAACAGAGGAACATCCCAACAAGTGGAATTTTGCTCCAGCTCCCCTCAGTCCTTTCACTGCCCCCCATCCTCAGAGCATTTTGAATTCCCTCCCCTCTCAGTCTTTGAGGCTGATTTTTTTTAAAAATTATTTATTATTTAAAAATTTATTTTAAAAAAAATTTAAAAAATTATTTTTTATAAAATTTAAAAAATTATTTATATTTTTTTAAGAAAATTATTTATTTAAAAAATTATTTTAAAATCTCAGCATCTCCCTGCCGGGGAAGAATTCATCTCCAGAAGGCAGAGAGGGTGTTGGGGGGAGGATGCTCAGTGGCTCTCAGGGTTTTTATGTCTTGCTGAGTTTTTCCGTGTTCTCGCAGCTTCTTCAACATCCTCAGCTCTGCAGGAGGGGGGGGGGGAAGCCGTGTTTCTGAGCTGCCTCTCCACGCTCATGTCTATTAAAACCATTTTTCCTCAGTCCCGGTAAATTGCTTGTGAAAAACACGTCCTGAGTAATCTCCACATCCCCGACATTTTCTGCATGAAATATTCAAGAGGTTGATACCGTTTGCTTTGATGGGAGATGAGTTATTCCCAGCGCCAGGCTCGGACTTTTCCAAAGCATGTGGTGCTGGGAATAATTAGCGCCCAATTAGGTACCTTGCATCTGTTCGGGGCTATTTAAAAACCCAAAAAAAACCCCAACCCAAAAAGCAAACTAAAAAAAAAAAACCCACCAAAAAACCCTCACAAACAAACCCCAAAGAGGTTTGTTTTTTTTTTTTCCAAGAGGAAAACCAAACCCAAATCAACAAACCCAACACCAGATAAAAAAATAAAAAATTTAAAAAAAATCAAAAATCACCTGCTGTGCATTAACTTATAACGTCAGAGGGAGGGTGTCTCTGGGCAGCTTGAATTCCTGTGTGCTAACAAGGCCAGGGCATTCAGCAATGCACAAAGTCCCCTAAATGGGGGAAAAATTCTGTCCTGGGGGGTATGTGTGCACTGCAAGGAACCAAGACCCTGGGCAGTGTCTGGAGTTGGAGCAGGGAGAAGGAGTATTGAAGCCTCTGGGGCTGCCTCCCCTTGGCATCCTCTTGGTCTTTGCACTCAGAAATCAAATGTATTTTTAAGACACATCAAAGAGAAAGAACTTAGGAACCCTTAGCTTTGAAATCCAGCCCATGGAGGGGGTTTGGGATACGAGAGATATGTGGCTATATGTAATTAATTTTTGTTAATGCTTTTTCGCTCTCCTTTTTCTTTGCTTTCTTGCAACTCGGAGGCCTTTCAGGACAACACTGTGCTGGCCAAGGCTGCACTCTGCAGCTCCCTGTGTCCCCATCCTGCTTCCCCATCCCTGACCCAGCTCTTGCTTGGCTTTGGCAGGGCCTGGCCAGACCCACCTGCTGCCTGGAGCTGCCAGCCAACAATTTGGCACCAGTTCCTCCTCTTTCTGCTAAGATGAACTTGGCTCCTTCTCTTTTTTTTTTTTTTTTTTTTTTTTTTTTTTTTTTTTCAGCCCAGGCACTTAAAAGCAGAAATCTGAGAAGTGATGGGACAGCTCCAGTCAGGTTTATTCCTGGCAGTTCAGGGTCTCATCCAGAGACTGCAAACTCATTGTATACAAGGGAAGGAGTGACATCTGGCTTGGATATTCTGGAAGGATTACCAGCTGGCTTGTCATGTATTATGAAAAGAATAACATTTGCCTTAGAGGATGCTACAAGCCAGGAGCAGGGCCCCAGGGAGCCGTGTGACAAATTCGTGTGGTGCTGGGTGATGAACTTGCCAGGAATTGACATTCCTGTGCCTCTCATCTGGGGAGAGGGGAATTGCTCTTGGAAATTTCATTTATCACCCATGGAAGGGGGGGGAAGAAGGGAATCTGAATGCCTTCCTGCCACAGGGCTGGTGTGGAAGGAGCAGAGTTGGTGTTTTTTTGCTTCCTGACACCCACCCCAGGCTCTGTTCAGCTCCCACCTTGCAAACAGGAGCCAGGCTGGGAGGGCTGAGCACTGCAAATGTCCCTTGGCAAAGTTTCCTGGCCAGGCTGGGCTTTGTGCAAGGCTCCAACGTGAGAGAGAATGTGCTGAGAGGTGCTGGGGACAGGCTGGCACCCCTGCTCTCCTTCCTTGCACCACTGCTGTAGGGATTTTTTCTTTTTTCCTTCTCCATTTGCTAAATCACTTGGCAGGAAAATAAAAGTGGATCTGGTGAAAACAACCTGCTGCTGGGATAGGTGAGTCTGGATTCCAGGAGGAAGGAGATGGAGCAAGTGCTACAGGAGAGCTGCATTATCCCCATTTTTATTTTTTTTTCCCCCTGGAATGGGTGTTTTAGCCCAAGCCTTCCTTCTTTTCCCACCATGGAGCAGCTGCCCCACACAGCCCTTGGCTTCATCACTCCCTGAGGCAATGCCAGTCCTCTTAGTGCTGTTTCTCAGCATCCAGCATGTAGGAGAGCAGAGTGGTGCTCTGGATTCCTTGGGAATGCTTGGATAACCCATCTGAGGAAGCTGACCTTGCCTGGAACTGAGCAGCTGGAAGTGGGTCAAGAAGAATCCAATTCCCATCAGGGAAAGCTGAGTGCAACCTGCACACCCAGCCAGGGACAAGAAGGCACCAAGTAGGATCCTGCTCATCCCAAAGGATCAGGATGTCCCCAGAAGATGGTTGTGGTATCTGTGGCTGTGTTGGACCTGGCCAAACCCCAGTCCCAGCTGGAAAGAGCTGAAGTCTCCAGGAAATCCATGCATTCCTGCATCCAGAGCTCTGGTCCAGCCCTGGGCAGCTGCAGTTTATTCCTTCTTGGGTCTTTTCCTTTCCCCAGTCTCTGATGGGATAACCCCCGGATTGGGGTGTGGGTTGGGGTGACCTGAGGAGAATTTTCACCTCCTGGGTCTAGCCCTGCCTTACATCTCCTCTCTCCATCCCTCTTTTCTCTCCTTTCCCTTTTTCAAACCTTACTCCTTGCTGCTCAATTGCTCCATGCCAGGAGCAGGGGTGAAACCCCATCCCTCTCCTTCTCCCTTTTTCCACTCAGGTCCAGGCTGGCTGATTTCCACACCAACTGCCAAGCTTCCTCCCAGTCCCTCACCAGTTGCCCAGGGGACAATTACCAGGGCTGCTTGGGCTCCTATGCGGGGCTCATCGGTGAGTGCCCGGGGGGGCTGGGTCAGGATGCTGCAGGAGATGCTCTCCCACTCTGGCTCCTCAACCTTATACTTTTTTCTTTTTTTCCCTCCTTTCTGGAGCAGGTTTTGACATGACACCCAACTACGTGGATGCCAGCACCACCAGCATCACCATCTCCCCCTGGTGCTCCTGCAGAGGCAGCGGGAACCTGGAGGAGGAGTGTGAGAAATTCCTGCGAGACTTCACGGAAAATCCCTGTCTCAGTAAGGCTCTCTTCCCTCACCCTTTTCTTCACCTTTCCCCGTGGCTGCAGCCCAAGAAACATCTCCTGCCTCCCCCTACCCCCCACCCCAGGAAATGCCATCCAAGCCTTTGGCAACGGCACCGATGTCAACCTCTCCCCCAAGAACCCCTCGCCCCCCATCACCCCCCCTCCCAAGGTGGAGAAGAGCCCTGCCCTGCCCGATGACATCAACGACAGCAACACCATCTATGACATGAGTGTCATCACCACCTGCACCTCCATCCAGGTAGGAGCCCAGCCCAACCACTCCTGCAAACTGGGGGAACTGGTCTGGAGCACTGGTGGGGGTCAGCAACCTGGAGGTGGGCGGCAAAAAGGTCCTGCTGGGTTTGGAGGGGGTGGTTGGTACCCAGGTACCTGGCAGGAACTGGACAGCCCTGGTAAATAGGGGTCTGGGCAGTGTTTGGGGGTGTCTGGGCAGTGTTTGGGGGTGTCTGGGCAGTGTTTGGGGGTGTCTGGACAGTGTTTGGGGGGGTCTGGACAGTGTTTGGGGGTCTCTGGGCAGTGTTTGGGGGGGTCTGGGCAGTGTTTGGGGGTATCTGGGCATCACTGGGGGTCCAGCGTGGGGAAGGGAGGGGTCCATGCCCTCTCCATCCCCTTCCCTTGGATGGTCCCTGCTTGCAGGGTGGCCAGGGCAAGGCTGGAGGAGGTGGCCCCAGCCCAGCTCCTGCCCCTGGCTTGTTGGGGGATGAAACAAATGGAATTCCATCCACCCGGTTTGGGAAAAGCTCGAAAATAACGTCTGGCATTGGGCTCGTGGGTTCTCACATTGGTCCTGGGATGGGAGAGGACAAAAGGGGATGGGGTGCATGTGTCTGCTCTGAGCCTCCCCCCTTCCTCCTCCCCAGGAGCAGGGACTGAAGCCAAACAAGTCCAAAGAGCAGAGCCTGTGCTACTCAGAGGTGGGTTTGGGGCAGGGGGGAAGGGGCCGGAGGGGGGCCCGGGGCCTTTTCCCTCTGCAAAGAGCTGGGGAAGGAGGTGCCAGCCAAGCACCATGCCAGGAGAAATGGGTGTTGGTAATTCCATGAGCCCCAGCTCTCCTCTCACCCACAGACCCAGCTCACCACTGACGTGATGCCGGAGCAGAAAACCTTTGTGGAGCAGAAGGCTGGAGGCAGCCGAGGCTGGGGGGGCCAGATCCTGCCCCTCCTGCCCATCCTCCTGCTGGAGCTGGCGTTATAGAGGGGTGAGGACAGCAGCTGGGAGGGGGGGATGGGACCTGCACCACCCACCTGGCCATGGGGAAAGGGACCTTCTCATGCTGGAGACCCCAAAAGGCTCAAAACCCACCAGGAACACCGAGCCCAAAGATGCTGGGTGGCAGCAGGACCCTCACCAGGCTGGGGAAACTTGGGTGTTTTGTTGGCTTTTGCTTTTTTTTTTGTTTTGTTTTTTTTTCCCCTGTGTTTATTTTTCCCCCTTTTCTTTTGAATTTTGGTCTCTTAGGGTACCTTGGGTTTCTTCTCCAAATCAAGAGCCCAGAGCTGGTGGTGGAACCCACCTGCCCCGCACCGACCGGATCCCCAGTGGCACTGGGGAAGGAAAAGAAGCACCAAGAAGAGGTTTTTTGCAGGACCCAGGTGATTTCCAGCCAGGTTGTGCTGGGACAGCCAGGTCTCCACCCTGGAGCATCCTGAGGGCTGGACTGACCCATCAGGAGACTCTTCCACATCCCCCCGGGGACTCGCTGGAGCTCTTGGCCTTGTTGTTGGGTTTTCTTTCCTTTCCAGTGGTTGGGGAAGAGTTTTCAAATGGAAGGGCAAAGAAGTCACTATTCAAACGTTGTGAGGTTGTCCTGGTGTTTTCAATCTGTCACTTGGAGGGGGAGATTTCTCTTTGGGTTTTTTGTTGTTTTGGTTTTTTTTTTTTAAAAAAAAAAACCTTTATCAGGTTGGGTTGGGATCTGGCCCATTGGTGGTCAGAAGCCTCTGTCTGTTCCCCTCCCTTTTCTTTCTTTTATATATACATATATAGTGTATGTATACAGCATTCACCTATACCTACATATATGTATGTATATACATAACCAGAAACATCTATGGTGTGGCTTTTTACATTTCTTTTTTTTCCTTTATTTTTTAAAAGAAAAAAAAAAATTGCTCAAATGGCAGCAACGACTTTAAAAAATGTATTATTGTAAAGTTTATTTTTTTTAATAATGTCTATAATGGAAAAAAGATTAATAATAAACCAAGAACAACCAACCAAGGCACCAAGCAGCACCCAAAACTGAGCCCAGCCCGAGCCAGGGGAGGGCGGGTGGAACAGGGACCCTTTGGCTGCAAAATGTGGGGATTTGGGTCAGGCTAAATAATTTGCAACACTGCAAACAATTCCCTGACTGCTTTGCTCTGGGAAACAAGCAAACATTTCAAAGGAGCTGACACATTCCCGTGTGGCAGGGAAGGTTTTTTATGTGCAACAGCTTTGGTTTTGAAAATACTGTTCCCTTTCTTAAGGTGTGGTTTTTGGGTTTTTTTGTGTTTTTTTTTTTCTTTTCTTCTTCCCAAGCAGCCTGACAGTGCTTAGAGCCAAACTGAAGCATTGAGATTTGGGTCACACAAAGCATCAGGTTTCTTGATTTTTAAATTAATTCATTATTTTTTTTTTTTCACTTTGTTTTTTTTTTTTTGTTGTTTGTTTGTTTGTTTCTTGTTTGGTATTGGGGTTTGTTTTGGTTTGGTTCTTTAGTTTTTTTTGTTACTTTGTTGATTTTTTGGGTTTTTTTAGCAGAACCTCAACGCCCATCCACTTCTACCCCTGCTAAATAGGGGGACCTGGGGATGCTGAAATTGGAGCTGGAGGCTAAGCTGGGCTGTTTGCAGGGAGCCAGGTGGTGGCAGAGGGGGAGGAATATTCCCTTTTGCAGCAGGGAAGGAGGGAAAAAAAAAGAAAAAAAAAGCCAAAGGCGTTTGATGTGGAAGTTTGCGCCGGGAAAATAAACATGTCACGTCTCACAGGAACCGCCTTGCAAACCCAGGCTGCTCTTTGCCATGTTCTCTCCTCTTAACAGCCAGGAAAATGACAGCTCTGAGAGGCAGCCAGATGTGCTGAGCAGTTTGGCACTGGGGAAAAAAAAATTAAAAAAAAAAAAAAAATATATATATATCTAAAGCAAAGCACAGCTAGGTGGGATGGTGGCATTTGCAGTGCTCTGCAGCCAAAATTGAGGTGCAGGGGTGAGCTGAAATCTCAGCTGTAGGCTTGGGGGTTTTTGGGGTTTTGGCAGAGTTTGTGCCGCCCTAAGCATAGCACTGAGTGTCCTTAGGAACGGGGTTGTAAACACGGAGGAGATTGTTTGCTTGAGGGTGGTTTGGTTGCTTTCCCCCACCCCAGAAAGCTGGGAACACCCGGGGCTTTTCCAGAGGGGGTCTGGAAAAAAAATCAAGGAGAAACATTTCCATCCAGGAGCTTTTGCTGCACCTCACCCTCAGGAGATGTCCAGCCCCATTCCTTGGATCTTCCAGCTCAGGAGGCACCAGCAGAAAGCAAAAACTTTGGGATGAGCCTGAGTTAGGAGTTATCTCCTTGTTCTTTGGGCTGTCCTGGGGATGCTGAGTCCGAGAGGGAAAATTCTGGCGAGTTATCTTCCCCAAACCTTGCTAAGCCTCTTCTGGAAGGAGAGCATGGGGTGAAGACACAATCCCCTTGGGAAGAGGCAAAAAGTGGCTGTGGGAAAGGGGTTCTGGAGGGTGTGGAGCAGCACCTTGAATCCCTGCCCTTCCTCTCCTGCTGTCCACCAGGATTTCATTTCCATGGCAGTGGTTTGGGCATTCTGGAGGAACAGCACACAGAGAGGGGTTGGAATTCTGAGTGGGGAGATCTCCATCCCCCCCTCAGCTGGAGCCAAAGCTGATTTTGTCTGGATTTGGAGCCACCCTGCTCTGGCAGGGCTTGGAGAAGGGGATGGAGGAGGGAAAGGCTCTGTTGGAGCAAACACGGAGAATCCTGCAGCCCTGCAAATCCTCCCAGCAGGGCTGGGTCCGGCAGGCAGGACACCAGAGATGCTCTGGTGGGGTTTGGGGAGATGCAGCTCCGGTGGGAGCAGAGGAACCGACCCCAACCTGCAAAACCCCCCCAAGAAGCTTTATGGACTCAGTGGCTTCCCCCTGTCCCGGCTGAATTCCCGAGCTGCAGGACTGGGATCTCCCCCAGGGCTGTGAAGCCCACGGGACCTGCAAGGAAAGGATTTTCCTTCTCTTTCTCCTCTGCTAAGAGGGAGGCATCTGCCACAGCTTCCCAAACCCTGCAGCTCCTCCGAGCCCCCCATCCCCTCTGCCCGGAGCTCAGCTGCTCCCCTCGGCTCTCCCTTCACTCCAGAAGATGAAAAAAAAAAGGAATTTAGGGAAATTCAGCCCTGGAGGAGCGAGCTGCCCGGGTTTGTGGAGCCTTGGTACATCCCAGGGCAGGCTGGGCTGGCCCCAGGAGAGCAGGGCTGGAGGTTCAGCCTCTTTTTTTCTCAATTAACACCCGAATGGCCTCGTTCCAGCAACAATTAGCAGCCTCCCAGGGTCTCCTGTGTCCCGCCTTACACTTTCCTAATCAAATTACCGCAGCAAATGAAGGCTGAATTAAATGAAGGAGGAAGGCAGAGAGGGGCAGGTGGGGGATGCTGCTGCCAGGGTCACCTCTTGGGGTGCAAAACAATTTTCCCGGCTCTCTCCCGGGATTTTTCACTTTTGAATTCTTCCTCGGGAGAGGGATGAGAGGAAGCTCCCAGCTTTGGCACGGAAAGGTGGAGGTGAGCAGGCAGGTAGGGCCTGGCAGGTGCAGCATGAGATGCTCTGGGGATGCTGCAGGGTCCCTGCACTCGGGTGCTTCCCAAAAAACAGGAATAAAATCCAGGGCTGGAGCAGGACCCCAGGACAAGGAGAGGCCCCGTGGCAGGGCAGGGGGGTTGAGGTTGTTGAGTGGTGGCTGGAGGGCCCCGTGACACCTGAGGGGACTGGGAGGGGATTTTTATTTTAAAGGAGATTTGGGGAATCAGAAAACCGTTTGGGTTGGAAAAGTTCTTGAAGGTCATCACACCCAGCTGATCATTCCACTCACTCCTGCTCCCACAGCAAGGCACCAGCCCAGCCCCTTGGGCACCCTGGTACCCACCAGGGCCAAAAAGATGGGGGTGCTCCCTCGGGGGCTTGGCAAGAGCAACGTGGAGCCCATCACCCCACAAAACTGGCTTGGGCAGCTAATAATAACAACTCCAGCCAAAAACTAACCCCTGACACTTTCCCCAGTATATTCTGAGCGCATTAATTACAGGAAAGAAAAATGTCTGTGCTTCCAGATACTGCGTGGTCGTGAAAAATGACTGAGTGTAAAACATGTCTGCGAGATAATTAACTTCATAGATAATTTCTTCTTCATTTTGACTCAATTACTTCCCTGATACGAGAAAGTGCTGAAAACACTATTCTGGGTTGGTTGGGGTTTTTTTTTTTGTTTTTTTTTGTTTTTTTTTTTTGGTTGCTGCATAAAAAAATAATTGAAGAAAACCACTGAAGCTTTCCCAGAGAGAGCCTCCCCTCCTTTCGATAAAGAAGCCAGGGAATAAATTGAATTTAATTCTTGCTCTAGAGTTCCAGGGTCTCGGCTCTTACACTCCTCTGTGTTATATCCTTTGTAGGGGATGGGAAAAATAATGCTCTGTGTTTGGTAGCAAGCCTTGCAGAGCCAGGGTGCAAATGTCAGGGCTGGTGCCCGGAGGCAATGCTGCCCTGGCAGAGCTGGGTTTGCTGAGAATAGCACAAGAAACAGGCCTGGGAACTGTGAAGTTGCTTGTTTGCAATTTCAGGGTGAGCTGCAGTGAAGTTTTGTATCTCTGAGTGCCAGGGCTGCTCCCCCCCTTTTGTCCAGCACCCCCCACACTCCCCAGGTCCTGCTGCCAAAGGGGCAGCAAATCATCAAATGGTCCCAGATTAATCAGGATTTTCTCTGCTGGTTCCTGGCTGAAAGGCTCCATTTTGCAACTTCTCTCCCAGCAGAGAATTTAAACATAGAAACCAACTGAACCTACTCAGAGACCAAAGCATCTCGTTTTATATTGTGAATAAATTGCCAGGCTCTTTGCTCCTGCCCATCAAAGGATGCTCTGTGTCCCTGGAGCAGCAAGGGACACTTGGGGACAGGGCAGGGGACAGCATGGGAACCCTGTGCCCACTAATGATTTCACCTTCAGCATCCTGCCTTGCTGGGGTGGTTTTTTCTTCTCCTCTCCAGGGCACTCACCTCTGCTCTGTCTCTAGCTGCATAAATCGAGCTCAGCACTGGTGAGAGGGTTGTTCCAAGAAGATTTTCTGCAGCTGGGTTTTTTTTTTTTTTTTAAAAAAAAAAAAGATGAAAAACTCCCTGTGCTCCTTGCAGGAAGTGCCAACTGGTGGGAGCACTCATGGGGGAAAGAACAAAATTGAAGAAAAACTGTTTTCAGAGATATTTTTTTTAAGAATAGCTTCCGTTTGCACCAGAAAGACAAATGTGCAGCCCTGAGGTACCATCAAACTGGAGTGGGAAAAAGCACTTTGGAGACAATTTTGTTTAATAAGTTTCTCTGCTGAGGCTCCCTTTGCTGGAAGGGTTTCTGGGAGAAAAAGGGAGGATTTGGTGGGCCAGGGGTCCCTGCTGGAAGGGGCAGCTCCTGGGCTGCTTCCAGTCCTGAAAAAAAATGGGTAATGAGGGTAAAAAAAGGCTGGAGGAGGGATATGAGACTTTCCAACCACTTGAGATTGAGGAGGAAACATCTCCCCTGCTTCAGCTCCTTCTGTCCCAAGGTCAGTGACTTTGTAAGAGCAAAAGGGATTTAAACCCCAGTAAAACTGCCCTTCTGCTAAAAAAACCAATCCCCTCATCTTCACCCAAGAAAAACTGCAATCGCCAACACTTTTGGCCAACCCCTAGCCTCGGGAAGAAATTCATGGACCTGAGGAGAAGCTTTTGGGCTTTACAGAAAATTGGGTAAAGGAAATTCTGAACTGCAGTTGGAATAATTCTATGATACAGAGTGTGAGGGTGAGCCAGGCAGCGAGGGAGCCTGGGGAAGGAATTCCCTGCTGATAGCTGGCAGATTTTAAAGCTTGTAAAATTTTAGGGGGGGAAAAAAAACCCAAAATCAAACAAAAAAACCCCAACCAAACCCCAAAACCTTGTTTAAAGGCCTGGCAGGGAGTGCTGTCACGGTCAAAGCCAGGGCAGGACATGTGCAGAGATGCTGCTCAGTGCCTGCCGGGCTCCTCCTGAATTATTCCTCGCTGCCTTCTGGAGTGCTGCAGCTTTGCATACATTAATTAGACTCAGTGGGGAAAAGCAAACCTCATTCCCTGCCTGGGTATTCATTGTCGGAGAGGCAGCAACTGGGATGTCAAGGAGCATTAGAGCAGCGAGCTGGGCAGTCACAGGTGGTTGCAGCAAGGGATTGGGAATTTTCCTGGCATGGGGATGGAGCAAAAACCCTCTGGCCCCAGAAGCAGCAGCCCCTTTTTTTCATTGTCTTTCCTGGGGGGGGGGAACACGGGCTGCTCTGCTCCCCAGTGTTCCCAGCATGGGGGCTGGCAGTGAACTGGTTAAAGGGTTTTGCTCGGGTGCTGATAAATGCTCCAGCCCCACAAATCTCAGTTCCCAGCCCCCTCCCAAAAAAAGATAAAGGCAGCATTTTGCAGAGCAGCCAACCCCGGGCTCATTGTGGGGACACGGGGGCCGCTCCCCCCTCCAAGGGAACAAGGGCTCCACTGTCTGCAGGGGCTCTCTGGGCTCGGGGTCCTTTGGGTGACCTCTCAGGGTCATTTTGGGAGCAGATTGAGGCTCTGGGGAAGAGGGAAGGCCAAGCCTTGATGTTTTCCCCCATCTCCAGCTTTCCTGTGGCTCCCTGTGCCCGCAGGATGCTGGGGACACCCTTGGGGGGGGGGACACCCCCAGGTCCCCAGGGGTGTGGGTGCCCGTGGGGTGCTCACCCCACCCCATCCAACCACGGGTTGAGGTTTTTAGGAAGCAAAGCCCTTGTCCCCCGGGCAGGATGGGTGTCTGGAAGCCATGGCATAAGCCCAAGGGCGAGCAGGAGCCCCGCTGGCCCCGGCAGGGTGGAGGTGGCCCGGGATTTAATTAGCGCTGAACATGACGCTGGTTTTAATTCCCTGCCTTGGGAGCCGTGTGCTGCTGCCCACACACACGCGTTGCCATAACAACTTTTAATTTGGTTTGTAGCCTCCGCTCGGGTGGATTTGGGGATTTTGGTTTGGGGTTTATTTTCTTTTCTTTTCTCCCTCCCTTCCCTCCTTTCTTCCCCGTTCCCTCTTTCTCCCCCTTCCTTCTAATTCCACTCAACCCCCCTCCTCTTCTCTTTCCCGGCCTTAATAAGAGGCAAAAAGTCATTGCGTGGCTCCTCGACCCGAGCCAGGCATCTGCAGCTGGAAGGATGCAGGAGCTAGGATTTATCATCCCCAGCAACCCCAGCAGGGCTGAAGTTTCCTTCCCAAATTCCTGTCCTGCCCCTGAAGCACGGGGAGATGTGTGGCTTCCCTCTCCTGGCTTGAAAACCAGGAATTAAACCTCTTGGAAGGCAAAGCAGAGGTGCTGAGGTCCCGTTTTAAGGGACTGGACTCTTTAGGGAGAGAAGTAGATGGAAAGTGCAGAAGGAAGAGCCCTGACTCTGCCTCCATGGGTGTGGTGATTGGAAAGGGATTTCAGGGGGGATTTGGGGTCCTGGCAGCACCCTGAGGGGTCTGTCTGCCATGGAGGGCTGGTAGCCAGGGACCACCAGGCTCTTCCTTTGTGCTGAAGCCAAGGATGGATCTGGCAGTGGCTCAGCAGCAAGCAGGGCAGCTGGAGGAAGATGCTGAGATGGATCAAGCCACCAGATCATTCCCTGGATGGGGATAACTGGTCTTTATCCCTCCCCTTCCTTCAGCTGGCTCTCTTGCTGTGGTCTCCTGGGTCTGATCCTCTCCTGCTTCCTCCAGGATCTCATCCAAAGCCCGGGATGATGCAGCTGGAGAGCCTAACACAGAGCTGCCTCTGCTCATCCTGGGGACTCAGTTGTGTCTCTGCTCTGCTCGGGGCTTTCTCAGGAGGGGAAATTCTTGCATCAGAGCAAAACCATGACAGAGGAGCAGCGCTGGCCAAATAGGGAAAGAAAAAAAATAAAATAAAGCAGCAAGAAAAGGAAAACTGGAGTTATCTGCTGCAGCAGATGCATGGGGGAGGTGCTGGGAATGGGGTGACCTGGAGGAAGAAGAGCTGAGCAGGGAGGAAGGTCAGGCAGCACCCCAGGCCAGGGCTGTCACACTGATTTACAGCAGCTGCCAGCCAGGTTGGTGGCCCCTGGGTCCCCATCCTTGGCCCTGCTTGTGGGTGCAGCCTGGATCCCCCCTGCCCCAGCTGCTCAGCCCCCCCTGACTTCATCCCAAGAGGATTGGGCTGGGAGCTCCATCTGGGAATCTCCAAAGATGGGCAGGGTGCAAGGAGCCCATTTTGTGCACAGACATCCCTGGTCTGGGAGGTTTCTGCTCTCTCAAGGAATAATTTGCCCAGGATGAGGTTTGACATTAATAACAGGCTGAGCTCCAGCCCTGCTGAGGAGCAGGATGTTAATGACTTGGTGCAGAGCTGGAAGGAGGCTGGGAGGGAAAACCATCTCTGGGCTCTTGGGCTTTGCTGAACACTGGAATTAGAAGGATTTAGGGAGGAGACAAACCCCAGACCTGCTGTGCTGTGGAGGGTTTGGCCACCCAGGCCCCCAGGCCAGGGTCTGGTGGGATAAATCCTGCGTTGGGATCTCTGGATCCTCCTGGAGAATCACAGGCATGGTCCTGAGCAGTTTGTTGGCTTGTCCCATGTTCCAAGTGGAATGGGGAGAGGTGACCATGGGCAGAAAATACCTGGGGGGTTAAAATGTGTGTAGGTGGGCTCTGGGCAGCTCCAGGATCAAAGGGGATGCAGGGGAGGGGATGCAGGGGAGGGGATGCAACAGCCTGGGATGCAGCAGGAGGGATGCAGTGGTAATACTCTCTCCATAGCTGTGGTTTTATGGCTTCCCATAAACAGTCCCCTCCATCTCTCCATTTTTAATTACCTAGAAAATAACCTCCATTCAATTTACAGCTCATTTGAAGCTATGAGCAAGAGCCCATAAATATTTAATGTGTTTAGAAGTGGCACCAACTGTCCGGGGCTTTTTTGTGCTTTTTCAGGAGTTGCCTTTTGTTTTAGCATATTTATTCCCACACATCTTGACTATTTTCTGCTCCCTCCACCTGTAAAATCTGGTGGTAACAAGCAGCAAACTGCTGGCAAAGGTTTCAACCCCCACATTTTCTTAGGAGTGATGGACCAAAGCCATCATTAAGGGTTGTTCTCTAACCAGGGCAATTAAGAGCAGCAGCTTCCTGAGCATCCCTGAGCCCTCCCAGGTATTTTTTCCGAGGATGCTCTGCTCCCAGCCTGGGTTATGGGAGATTTTGCCAGCAAAAGGGGATGGGATGCTGGGGTTTCTGCCTCCCAGTTGTGGCTGGGGCTGAGTGTAGGGAAGGGTAGAGCAGAATTCAGCCTGAAAGTCCACCCTGCCCTATTTAAAAGATGAAAAAAAATATTAAGAGCTGTCGCAGTGAAGAGGAAAAATGAGAATTCCTCTTGATGCTGTAATTCCAGCTGCTGGGACTGCAGCTTTGCTTTCCTTCTCCGAAGGAAAACTTCTCCCATCTTCTGACAGTTGCCCCAAATCCCAGATATTATGCAAACAAGCAACATCAGCTCCTGGATTTTGGTGGGTTTACCCAGAACAGATTTTGGTGGTGTGTATTAATTGCTACAACACATATTTTATTGTAACATAATGGATATATTTACTGTACGAGGACTGACAGAGTTCATTAATTATGCAGGAGCAGGCCTAGAGAACGGATTTGTTTGCTTTGATGTCTGATGCAGCAGACTTTTTTTCCTGCTTGTTAAACTTAATCAAAAGCAATCAAAATATGCTCCCATAAATTACAGCAAATTAATTTCAAACAAAAGGGAAAAATATTAAGTAGCGCAAAGAGAGCTTTTTTTTTTTTTTTTTTAAAAAAAAAAAAAAAAAAGAAAAGCTGCAGCAGGATAGGAGTTGGGTGGACTGAAATCTTGTGGTTGGCTCCAGGTTTTTGGAGGGCAGCCCCATCCCTGGGGGTTGCACCCACATCCCTGACTCCAACCCCCCCTGGGACCCTCCCTTGCCCTCTGCACACCTCAAGCTGCCTCCTCCCTCTCCTTCCATCCTGCTGACTGCTTGGAATGTTGAGTACATCCTTAATTAAAAGGCGAGCAGCTAATTATTCCTGCTGGTGGGTGGCTGGTGCTGAAGGACGTTCCCTGGTGGATGGGCACCTTCTCCAGCGCTCTATTTACATAATGCTATTGACATTTGGAGGGTGAAATTATGTATGCTGCTTTAATTCACTGCTAAATTAAATTATGAATGTTTGGAACATAGTAATTTCTTTTGTTCTAGGAGCAGATTGTTTTATATATCTGCCTATATTACCGAGTTATTAATTTAATGATTCCATAATAGCACTTCTTTCCTTTGGGTAATATAAAGTGAAAAGCAGAGCTCAGGCTGACTTGCTTGTCCCTGCACAGATTGCAGGGGTTTAGGAATAGAGCCAGGCTTGGGATTTAGGAATAAATTGAGCTTGGCAGAGCATTTGGGAGGGTGCAGAGCAGGCTGAGCATCTCCTGCTCCTCCTGGGGACGTGGGACGTCGGCAGCCTCCACACTCCTGGGGTGGCCCTTCCAGAGATGGGGCACAATCTGGCACCAGCCACCTCCAATTCCTGCTTTTCCAAAACTTCCACAGCTCTGCTCAGCTGCCTCCTCATTGCTCAAAGGTCTCCCCAGCTCTGCCAACGTCAGAGCTGACATCAGCTCTGTCTGAGCATCCCTGCCAGCTCTGCAGGGCTGCCACCAAACCTGGTGACATTTCAGTGTGGAGCATTTAAAGGCTGAGCTCCCAGAGCCAAGTGACTCCACAGGCTCCTGTATCCATCTATCCATCTATCTATTTACACAAATTTTATCCTTTTATCCTCCCTGGTGCCACCGGCTGGGGTGTGGGGGGAAAAAAAAAAAAAAAAGAAAAGAGAAAAATCTGGGAAAATTTGTCCACCTACATGCTCAGAAAGCAAGGAACAACAGCAGAAGCAGCAAGTTGTTCTTTAAAAAGGGGACTTGGGTAAGAGACGTGACGTGGGGCTGGGGACAGAGGAGTGGGCTGCCTGCTGACGCACGTGGACTTTAACGTCTCCAAAAAAAAAAAATAAAATAAATGGAGCAGAGTCAGCACGTAAAGCTGAGCCTTGCCAAGGCAAGCAGGAGGTTCAGGCTTCTTAAACCCCTGTCCCCAGCTCCTTTTCCCATCTCTGACACCCAAGTGCTTTTCAGAACACCCAGGACCTTCCCTGCTCCCCGAATTTCCCAGGGGATGGTGTCACCCCCAGCTTGGCTGGTGGCCTGAGGGCCTTTGCCTCAGGTTCCTGTGCTGCACTTTGAGCTGGTTTTATGTCTGAAACATTGGCAATCCCTGGTGGCTCTGTAGGGTTGGATCTCTTGATCTTGAAGCATAGAAAAGAGTTGGGAGCTGGGTGCTCCAGGCTGCTCTTGGAGGCATAGTCTGTGTGCTGTGTGGGGCTGGAGTTCAGTCCTCAAAAAGAACCATGAAATAATCTGGAAAGAAATAGTTCTTGCTGGTTTGTGTGTCCTGCAGCTCCCCAGTTCACCCCATTACCCTTGGGTAGCAGGCAGAGGTTGGTGCTGGGCTCCCCCCTGCCCAGAGAGGGACCTGGCTTGGATTCCAAGCCATTAAAACCACAGAATTCCTCCGTTTTGCTGCTTAATCAGCCTTGCTGTTCAAACACGGGCCTTATATTTCCAGTGGGGAAACTGCAGCCAGGCACGATCAACTCCTGCCTCTTGTTATGTCTTTCTTCAGTAGATTAAAGCTCCTTTAGTAGCCGGTGTTTTCTCCCAGGAAGGTACTTACTCATGGCAATCAAGTCACCTCCCTTGTCCTTTTGATAAACTCAGCAGCTTGAGCTCTTTAAGCTCTTCCCTCGGTGGAATTTGTTCCAGAGCTGTGTCTGCATCCCCCTGCCACAATGAGGGGGAAAAGAAGGGGAGTCAGGGAGTGAGGGTGATTCCCTGCTGCTCGTGATGTAAAGATGGTGGGGGTTTTATTTATCTGATGACTCTTCCTCTCTCCTGTCACCTCTCCTGCCTCCCTGACATTTTTCTAACCTCTCAGGGTGATACCCAAGGGATGGAGGAAGAAGTCTCTGCCTCCCAGCCCCAGGGGAGAAATTCTGGGTACCCCCTAAGCTGGAGGTGTTTCCTTGGTGCTCAGGGCTGGGCTGAGAAAAAAAACTTTCACAGGCAAAAAAACTTTCACAGAAAAAACACTTTCTCCCCTGAAAAATGGGGAGAAGAGGCTGGGGGGGGAAAGTGAAACCCCAAAATATGTGTGGGGTCCACCCCACAGGGCTTTCCCATCAGCAGAATTACCCCGAAATTCAGCTTTGGGGGGGTGAGGGGTAAGGGGAGCAACACTGCAGGGGTCTTTGGAACTGGGAACCCCCCGGATTGAACCACTTCGCTTCACTTCGCTTCGCTTTGCAGCCGGGGAGCGTTTGAAATCCGAATTTTCTCTCCTTTTCCTTGACGCTCGTGCAAAAAAAAAAAAAACCCCGGGGAACGGAGAGGGCGAAATGAGTCAGTTCCAACATTAGAATATTTGCAAAGTGATGCTCTCCAGCAACAGACACTTGAAATAATCTGCTGAGGCATGAGGTGGATTTGCTGCTACCAAAGGGCTGTCACCAGTGTCACAGGCACTTAGTGTCAGGCCCTGGAACCCCTGCTCCTCCTTAGCTCCCCGACACCCAGCAGTAAACACATTTTCCTGCTTTGCCGTCTTAAGGAGAAGGAGAAAAACCCTTCCTGACAGCTTGCTTAACCTTTCCCCCTTCCCTTTCTCACTTGCAAGTGCTGAAGTTCTCAGTTCAGGGCAGCTGCGAAGAGCAGAGGGGGGAGAAGAGGTGGGGAGAAAAAAAAATAAAAAAAATCAGATATCTATTTGTTCACTGCCTAAAAATAGAGTCTCACACGTTCTGCCTTCTCGGTAATTAAAAGGCTGCTTTCGTGCTGCTGTAAAGGGTAACCCTAATTAGAAGGTGCCCCCACCCTCAGCACTCTGCTTTTATAGAGGTGGCAAATCCTGCAGGGAGGGCAAAAAACCCAAAATCTAATTTCTCTTAAATAGTGAAAATGTGATTTTTAGTTTTCAGCCTGGGAAATGTAGAGGGAAATGTCCTGTGTAGGGCTGTTGAGAGGAGGGGAAAATGAGGAGAAATCCTTAGGAATAAGGAGCTATTGAGGGAAGTTTGTGGCTCCTTGCTGGAGGATGGGGAATTGCTCCTCGGTTTGGGCACTGCCAGGGGGGTGGGGGATGCTCCGTGGGGGACTTCTCACCAAGGGCTCCGGGGATTTAAGCATTTTGGGTTTTTTGTGCCGAATCCCTGGATTTTCAAGGCGTTTGGATGGTTTGTGAGTAAATGGAGGGGACCTTTTTTTGTGCCTCCCCCAGGGATCAGCCCTGATCCCTGCACTGCCACAAGGGTCCTGGGGCTGCCATGGCATGGCATGGCATGTCACCTCTCTGCTGGGGACAGGGTGACACTGACGCACTCACAGCCCCAGCGTGGGGGGAAAAACCCAAAACAAAGCCCAGGCTCATCAGCTAATTGCGTTTTCAAAGCTAATAATTGCATGAGTCAAAGTGATTTACCAAATAAAGTCCCTCTGCAGGGACTGGGGGGGTTTATTGCATTTTTCCCCCTCCTTTAAACCCAAAGCTGTAAGGATGCCACTCACTGGTGGTGTGCTGGCTCTCTGCCCCAGCAGGTAGGAGCTCAGACCCTTCTGAAAACGAGGATTTTACCCTTTTCCCCCTCTTTTCTGACTGAAATGAGTCACACAGTTCCTTCAGAGAGAGCTTTTTCTTGTGGGAGCTATAAAATCCCCAGCGATCCGAGCGCAAACCTTAAAACTCTTCTGGCAAAGCTGCAAATCTGGATTGGTGGTGGGGTTGTTTTTTTTTTTTTTTTTTGCAATTAAGATTTTTTAAAATTTTTTTTTAATTTTTTGTTGGAAGGCGAATTAATTGATATTTACTTAGTTTGTCAAAATAGCTGCAGCGCGTTGGAGGTCCAGGAGGTTGGAAGGGGGATGCTGGGGAGGGAGCTGTGAGTCAGTGGCACCAGAATTCCAAGCAGCAGCTCCTGCTCCAGGCCAATCCCGTTTTGCTGGGAGAAATGGGAGGGAAGCAGGTGGACAATAAAGAAATGATTCCTGGGAAACCTGCCCTGCTCTCTTTTTGAGGAAAGGTGCAGGGGGTTTTGGGATTCTGACACCAGCAGCACCCAGTTGGGAGATTTCCCAATATTGGGCAAATGAGGGTGTAAAGCAGGGTGAGCTTTGATGGAAGGTGGAGAGAGATGGAGGCTGCTGGCTTTGGGGGTGTGCTTTGGGCTCTGGGTCCCACCTCAGGTGGCTGGAGAAATGTTCTGTATAAATAGAAGTGTTTTTCTCTCCAGCAGAGACCCGTGTGTGTGTGCTGGCTGATTGCTCAGCCAAGCATGGCCTCGAAGAAACTTTAATTACACCTATTTATATATTAAAAAAAAAAAAAAAAAATAATACAGAGCTGAGAAAACACACGGGTGTGGGAAGGAAAGCAGTTAATTCCTTACAACAACCCATCAGCTGGAATCTGGAGCCCCTGGATCCATCTCTCCTGCAGCCTCAGGAGCTGCCCAGGCAATTAGACAAACCAATTGCCTTGCAGCAGGGGATCCCCAGCCTGTAGCACATATGGTTTGCACAGCAAAAATATGTGCAGGATGGGGAGGAAAAAATCACTTTGTCTTAGGGAATGACTCTGGGGATGCTCTGCCTTGCAAAGGCTGAGCTGGGGCTGTGGTTAATATCAGCTTTACCCAGCTCCAATTGCCCAGTAGTATATGAAAACCATATTTCTGGAATTACTGGGGTTACAGCTTACACAATTAAAGCTTTTTTTTTTTTTTTTTCCTTGGTGCCCTGCTGCCCTCTGTCCTCCTCCTGGCCTTCCCGTTTATCTCCTCTCATTTATCACCTTTATTAGTTCTGAATCTCCCATGGGGGCTGTGGAGTTAAGAGTGGCATTAGGGGGAAGTTTAATTGGATGGCACTCCACGGCCTGCCCAACATCAGACTCAATAAAAGTTTATGAAAAGATAAAAGTCACACTGGCTTTTTATAGCTCTGGACCAGAAAAAAAAAAAGGGGGGGGACTGGAGAGAATGGAGAGAACAAGGTAACTTTTTTTCCACCTGCTTTTTGTTTTTTTTTTTTTATTTCAATCCCTCCCCAGCCTGCCCAAGCTGTGTTTCAGGTTGATTAAACACAGAGGGCAGGATCTGTGTGAGCAGCAGCTCCTGTTATCCCTTTGGCTGCCTCTGAGCACTCAGTGCCTGCTGCTCCTCACCCTCTCCCCTTGCTTGCCCCTGACAGGAAGATGAATTGAGCTTCGGCACGGGAGAAAATAACATTTATTTCACATTGAAAAATCTGCTGAACTGCTGGAGAAGCTGCCCGGGGAGGTCAGGACAGAGGGAGAGGGGACAGGAGAGGGAAGGGACAAGAGCTCAGTGCTGCTCTTCCCTCCCAGCAAGTGCTGAGCTCTGCTTTAGCATCCCTGGGGATCTCCAGGGCTGAGAACTTCTTGTCAGCCCGGGTGATTTTGCTGGGAAGGAGCAATTTGGATGTTTGGGGAGGGAGCTAGGGCCACACCACCCCATCCCTTCTCCCCAGCACCCTCCTGGCAGGTGGAGGGGACCCTGCTCTCCCTATCCACCACCTTTTCATCCAGCAGATGAGAGCTGATTGAGGGCATTCAGAGGAAGCCCAGGGCATGGGGAGAGGATGAAAGGCAGCTGATTGAGGCTGCCAAGACCAGGGGGGTGTCAGCACAAACCCAACCCCCTCTTTCTCCTACCACCAGGCTCCAAATCTTCCTCCCCTTGCACCCAGCCCAAAACAGAGCTGGGTGCTCTGGGGGAGCCACTGGGGTGGCTGAGCCTTGCAGGAAAATCACTCCCAATTAAAGTTATGGGAAAATCTGCCTTTTTCTTATGGTTTTCTCTCTCTCTCTCTCTCTCTCCCATGATGGAAGCTGTTACTGGTAGAAAAAAAAAATAAAACCCAAGCTAATCTTCATTATAGCTTTCCATTAGGATAGTAATTGTTTCCATTCCTGTTAAAAATAATCCTGGTTGGTTTTGTCCCCCTGCAATACCCTGCTTTGCTTTTCTTTAATTTTCTCTCTTGGGTTCTTATCCCAACTTTTTCTTCTTCTAAAGTAACATATGGGGGAAAAATGTGGGGGAAAGTGTTAAGAAAGAAGGTGGAACAAAAGGGCACAAAAATAGAGAAATGGGGGAGGATGAGATGAGAGCATGTGGCTTTTGCATGGGGGTACAGACTGTGACCTGTGTGGAACTTAAAGCACCCAAAATCAGGGAAAAACTCAGTGGGGTTGTGGGGCTGGTCCTCCACCAGTCCACAAAGCATCCCCCTGGGCTGGGAGAGGGGATTGGAGCTGGAACATCCCCCTGGGATGGGCTGGATTGGGGCTGGAGCATCCAACCAGGCTGGGAGGAGGCACTTTTCCCATGTCTGAGCATCTCTGTGCCTGTCCCAATCCATCCTGGGAATCCTCTTCCCACTGCTGGGGTCCAAGAGATGCCCAGAGAGAGGAGGAGCAGAAAATAAATGGCGATGGGAGGAAAAAAAAAAAAAAAAAGAAAAAAAAAAAAAGAAAAAAAAAATACAGGCAGAGAAGAGCTGGGGGAGGCTCCTTTCATCTGTCTAATAGCCTGGTTCTGACAAGGAGCCTCTGTTCCCTTCCTGAAGAAAGCTTTTAAGAGCCCCGAGAAGGACAGGCAATTAGAGGCAGGTTCGGGTACCTGCTGGGTCTGGGTACCAATCACTCCCCGGGGGGTTGGGTGGGGGGCTGGGTCCCCAGGTCTGTCCCAGTGTTGATGGAGCAGTAACTGGAGGTGCTGGAGGGCTCGGTAATTAGGGAGTGACATTAAAGCTGCTGATCCAGGGGAAGTTAATGCTCATCAACAAAAGGAAAAAAAAAAAAAAAATCGCTGAGAGCACTAAAGGGCAAAGCTGGGAGAGAAGGGAAGCGGGATAATGAAGTTGGGGGGTGCCAAAAGAGCAATTGGAGGCCGGGTCCCCATCTCTCCCCTGGGGCTGAGCAGGGGATGGGGCCCTTTGGTGTCCCCAAGGGGAGAGGGGAAGGGTGGCTGGGTTGGTCCCGTGGGATAAAGCATTTCTTAGAGCCTGGAAAAGTCTCCTTGAATCCCTGACCCTGCGGAGGGTCCCATGGCCACTCCAAGTAAAGGAAAAAAACACAAACCAACCCAAAAAACAACCCAAAGCCAACCATGGTTCGACCCAGGCAGGGGTCCACACCTGAACTGGAATTCAGATGCTAAACCCACTTGTTGCTTTTTCCCTCCCCAGTGCCAGCAGCCTCCACCTGGAAGGATTTTTGGGGTGGCAAGTGGGATGCAGGGCAGCTCATCCTCCTCTAGCAGGGGCTTAAAACCCCTGGAAAAGCACCCAGGGGTGCCCCTTCCCAGGGAATAAACTGCCAGAGGCTGGGGCAGCTTGGCCAGAGGAGTTTTGCTCCAAATTAATTTAGTTTTAGTGTTAATAAAATTTCTGGGCAAAAGAGTGACGTAGCAGAACAGAGAAAGGGGGAGAGGACCCCATGTCTCTGGCAGGGTTATTTTTGGCTCCTCTTAATGTGCTTGAAAGCCACAGTAATACTGCAGAAAGCCTCAGCCATAGGATAACTTAATTATAATTTACTTAAGAGAGTTAAATATTCATTATTTGGCTTCAATTACTGCCTTTGCTGAGCACCTCTCCTCTCCCACCTCCACTTCTGTTTTCACTGGGGCTAATTAGGCTAATGGCTGCTATTTGTTAGGACCTGCTTCTGGTGGGTTGTTTTTTTTTTTTTTGGGGGGGGGGGGTGGGTGGTGAAAAAAGAGCAATGCACTGTTGGTTGGTGTTAGCCAGGGCTGAAGGTGTGAATTCAGGGGGTGAATTCCTTGGGGGGAGTTGATGAATGGTGAATTTTTGCTCTCTGTCCATCCCACTCCCCCTCCTGCTTGGCTGGGGGTTGGGAGCAGCCTGCCCCCACTTCCCACCCTCCTGGTGTCTTATGGGTGGGATTTTTGGCAGCTTGAGGGCAGTTAGGGATGAGTTTAGTGCTTTTATTGCCCAGGTTCCCCTCTCCCTGCTGGCTGCCTTGGCCAAAATAAATCCCAGAATCTCCATGCCAGGTTGGAAGGGACCTCAGGGATCACCTGCTCCAACCCTCCTGGGGAACACTGAGGTTTGCAGATGTCTCAGCATCTTGAAAACTGCTTTTACAAGGGTGGTTTGGGTTTTTTTTCCTCCTTCTGGCCCTGGGCTCATCACCCCCCAGGGTGCTGGGCAATGTCTGCTCTGCTGTTGGAGATGTCCCAGGGCAGGATGCCAGGAACAGCTCTGGGGTTCCTTGCCCATACAAATACATTTCCAGCCCTGTTCCTGGCTGGGAGAAGCTCAGGATGTTGTGTGTCCCCCTCCATCACCCTGCTTTCTGGCCTCCACCTTTCCCACGTTCCCAGCTCCACCGTTGGGCTCGAGCCACCACCTCAGATGGGAGAAATAAAGTAATAAAGTCAGGGTTTGGGTTGTTTTGTCCCCTCCACTCCCCTCTTCCTAAGCCCAGGAATTCAGTGTGGTTTCACGCATCACTTGGAAACGTTGCTCTTTAAATGTGTTTTCACTTGAATCCTAATTCTGGAAAAAGGAGCCTTTCAATACACTGGTTTAATTTTTTTAATTTTTTTTTTTTCTCTGTTTGGGATTCCATTAAAGCTGCCATTGCTCTCACTTCTCTGGGATGGAAACATGTGTCAGATTTCCCCGTGAGTCCCTGATATTTCCACTGGCACCCTTCAGAGAGGGGAAAGTTTGAGTGAGCAAACCTGCTTGATGCCCTGGAAAAGGCTTTTCCATGTAAAAAAAAAACCCAAACCCCACAACCAAACTCCTAAACCACCTGGTGAATGAAAGGAGGGAGCAGCAGCTCCTGTGACCTTGCCCTTTCTTTTTTTTTTTTGCCAGCCCAATCCTGCCACCTCCCTGGTGCTGCTCCAGCACTGGGAACAGATGCTTTAATGCCAGTGGAAAATGTGATTTCTCCTGGTCTCAGCCACCTTCCTAGGGCTGCCAAAGCCCAGGAATACCTTTGCTGTAGGAACGAGCTTGATTCTGTGCAACAGCATCAGGAGAACTGTCAGGAAATGGCTGGTGGGGTGTAAGTGTGGCCATAAATAAGCTGGAGGAAGAGGATGGGTGAAAGGGAAACAGGGAGAGATGGGAGCTCTGGAGCTCGAGCAAAAATAACTTTTTTCTGCATGTGTTAGTGAGCAAGTTCCAGGAAAAGAATCGAATCCATATGGCAGCTCCCAGTCAAGCTGGATGCTGGGGATGGGAAAGCATCCTTCTGGAGCCAGGGGAGCACGCTGAATCTGGCTCCAACATGGTGATTTGATGTTTACCCTGATTATTTCCATGCATGGGAGATGATTTTTCCCACAAAGAGATGGTGGCAGCTCTGGCCTCTCTGTTTTCCAGGCAGGGACAGATTTCCATCAGCCTCCCCAGCCCTTCTCCCTCCTGGTGGCAGCAGGGACCAGGGCACAGCATCATCTGCACCCTGCCCTCTGGGGACAATGACAATCCCCTCCAGGCTGGGTAATAAACCCCTCCTGAGCCATAGGATTCCTTGTCTGGAAAAAAAAAAGAAAAAAAAGGGAGAAGCAGGGAGGGAGGGGAGCCTCACAGGGTGGTTTTTTGGCTCAACCTCAGCAACTTGTCAGCAAGGTGCAAAGCCACAGCCCTCCCAGGGGGCCAGAAGATTTGGGGACAGATCCCCCTGAATTGGGCAGCTCCACCTCTCCTCAAGTGGGCAGAAATCCTGCTGAGACTTTCCCAGGCTCTCTGCAGGCTTTAGAGGAGATCTTCCAGCCCTGAAAACCCCGACCTAACACTCCTGGCTGCTGCGTGCTGCTTGCTTTTAATTCTCACCCTTGCTTATTAAATACAATTTTTTCTGTGGAGCAGCAGGGTGAGGCCAGGCAGCCCCACGGGTTAAATAAGAATCGTAACAGATTCTTATTTAAAACACTCCCACCCCCCTTTCTTTTTTAATAAAGGGAATATTGTTTGCCCTTACAGTGTGTTTTCAATGAGCCAAGGAGGGCTTGGTTTTAGTTGTTTTTTTGGTGGTGGTTTGTTGTTTTGTTTTTTTTTTCCCCTTCCCTAATTGTAATTGATTTTTTAATTATTATTATTTTTTTAAAACGCAATATCACCTAACATTCGCAGACTCATTTGACTGAATTATTCATCAGCAAAATTTTAAATAATGCAGCAGCTTTTTGCTGTGGCAAATTCTCCTCTTACTTTTTGCTTCTTAGGCCAGGGCTGGAGACTGAAAGGCAGTGGTGGGGACTTCACTGCTCCTTGCTCCTCATCAGGAGGGGGGGGGAGGCCAAAGACCAATTCCAGTGGAGCCATCAGCCTGAGTCCTGGTTTCTTCCCAGCTTTTGGTGTGGTTGGAGCAGCTCCCACTGATCCAGGGAGATGTCTGCCCAGGCTGGGGAGATGTTGCAGAGCTGGGATGAGGATGGGAGAGTGGTGACCCACAGAGAAAAAGGGGGAAAAAATGCTATATATAAATTGTGTGCTTGACAGTCCCGTTGTCCCCTTTTATCTTCAATTATCCAGCCAGGAGCAATGGGAGAGGGGGGATTTCCAGGCAGATAACTGAGGGCTGGTGGGCTTTTTTGTTAGTTTGTTGTTTTTTTTCCCAGTTCTGCCCAGTTTCCATCACTGGGGCTGGTGGGGAGAGCAGAGCATCAGCATCCTGCCTTTGAACCAGGCACCCAGATCTGATTTGCTTCCATTTAAAATTACATTTCAAGCCAATATTCCCTGCCCCGATAAAGGAGGAGAGAGGAGTGAGGTTTGCTGGTGGACAGGTTGAGAGAGGGAAGGGAGAGGAGCCCAGCTGGGGGGTGGGATGTCACCTTGTCTCCTGAATTTCCCAGTTAGGGGCTGGGGAGGGACTGGTGCCTGGCAGGGGCTGGGCCAGGGTCCCTCCTGTCACCTCATCTGCATTCCTCTGGGTCTTTTGCTCTTTCCAAGTCCCAGGATGTGCTGCTCAATGAAAGACATTTAATTTCAACAGAGAAATTGATTAATAGACTGAATTGAAATAATTCCCCCATGTCCCAGGGGCTCAGTGAAGCATACCAGTCCCCCCCTTATCTCCCCTTCCTGCTCTGGGGAGAGGAGAGGGGAAAGGGGGCAAAGTCAAAGGGTGGTTTGGGAGCTGCAGCAGGAGCTGAAGGGGGAGGCACAGCCAGATGCAATTAGTCCAAGAGCTTTAATTAATGTCCTTCAAAATAGTTATGTCCCTCCCAAATAGATGATGTCCCCTCCAAAAAGATTATATTCTCCTCAAATAGATGATATCCCCCCCAAATAGATGACATCCTCCCCAAATAGATGATATCCTCCCCAAATAGATGTTGTCCCCCCCAAATAGATGATGTTCTCCCCAAATAGATGTTCTCCCCAAATAGATTATGTCCTCCCCAAACAGATGATATTCTCCCCAAATAGATTATGTCCTCCCCAAACAGATGATATTCTCCCCAAATAGATGTCCCCCCCAAATAGATGATGTTCTCCCCAAATAGATGACATCCTCCCCAAATAGATGACATCCTCCCCAAATAGATGACATCCTCCCCAAATAGATTTTATTCTCCCCAAATAGATGATGTCCCCTCCAAATAGATGGCATCCTCCCCAAATAGATGATGTCCTCCCCCCAAATCCATAACGTCCTCCCCAAACCCATAATGTTGTCTCCAAACCAGTTGACCCAGAGGTTTTTTCCCTTGGGATCCCTGGGGTTTAAACCTTGGGGGTTCAGGTGGAGCATGGCCAAGGCAAGCAGCTCCTCACCAAGGCTTTGGAGATGCCCTAAATATTTCATGCTGTCTCCCCAGCCTTGAGGAGGAGGTGTGGGAGAGAGGAAGCGTGAAGAAGGGGGAGTTTTTGGAGGCTTTGCCTAGAAGAGAGGATTTTAGGATTTTCTGATTAGTTTTATGCCTGAGGACTCAAAACCTCCAGCCTGGCAACACCCCCACCCTCCCCTATGGTCCTGGAGTTCAAAGGCAATTTGTCTGCATCAAATTGGAGGCACAAGGAAATGGGGACCTCTGATACTCCAAGGAGTGGCAAAGCACAAAACCCAGGTGCTCCAAGCCTGGAATTCACTGAGGAAGGGACCTAAATCGTGCAGAGTGGAGATAAATCCCTTGTTGTGGGTCATGGTGCTTGGGATGATGAACCCAGCACAGCCCCTGGGGCTCAGGGAGCTCTTTTCCATCTCTTTCCAGTCATTTATACCCCTGCACCATGAATATAAAGTGTCCCTGGCCTGTCCCTGACATCCCCTCAACTCTGCTGCTGCATGGGGTGAGGGTGGGGATGGGGATGAGGATGGGGAGGACCCCCCCATGCCCACCCTGCCCTCAGCCCCGTTTTTCCCCGAGTGGTTTTTAGCCACTGCTGGAAACTTTGCAGGAGTCACTTGGCTTTTTCTGCCCCTTTTTCCTCCGTTCCAGCCACGTGGGTGGGTGGCTGTAAAATGAGCTTTGTCTTCAAAGAGATGAAGAAAAAAAAAAAAAAATTAAAAATCCAAGTTTAAGGTCAGGCACTGAATCTGGAGCTGAAAAGTGGAGCAGAAATGTTGCTGGAAGGAAAAAAAAAGCCCAAGTTCTCCTTCCCTGGGTGCAAAAGGAAAGCAGGATGCTGGAAATTCCTGCAGGCATCATCTGCCCTGGCCACAGGTCCTGGAGTCATCCTGACCAGAACCTTGTTGCTGGGGAAGGTTCTGGGACTCACTGGGCTCAGGCTGAGCTGGAGCACTGGAAAAGCAGCCAGGATATTTCCTCTTCAGATGGAAAAGCAGCAGGGACCTCTCAGCTTGCAGGGGAAACTCCCTTCTCCAACTCCCTGACAAAAATGAGATCAGGATTTAAAACCCCCTGAGGAGCATCCCTGCCAACCCCCTGGGATGGCAGAGCCTGCCCAACAGCCCTGCCCCAGCCCTGCCAAGGAAAAAGCAGAAAGTGCAGGAGCTTTGGATTCATTTTGTTGGTTTTCCATCTTCTTTCCGTGGCTCTGACACAGGACAGGACATGGACCCTGGGACCCTTTCTCTCCTCCAGCCCTGGCAGGGGGGCTGGCAGCACCCCAGGCTCCAGCAGGGCTGGGAACAGACTTTCTGCTGTCAGCTTTTCCCTCCCTGAAATCTGGAAATTTTTCCTATGACGACGGTTTTTCTGGTTTGTTTTTTGTTGTTTTGTTTTGTGGTTGTGGGTGGGTTTTTTTGGTGTTTTGTTTTTTGTTTTTTTTTTTTTAATAAGCATAATCTGATCAAGAAACTGCTGAAATGTTTCTGGAACGTTGAGGACTGTTTTGTTTCAATACTGTCAAAATAATCACAGCCCTGAAGGAAAACGATTTCATCTTGAGCATGTCAAAATGTTCCAGCCCAGGGTAATAGCAGGGGATGGAGCTGCAGATCCCAACCCCACATCCCTGGCACTTTGTGTCCCCATCCCCTGCCCTACCCACACAGAGGACTCTGTGGAGATGTCCACCCCTTCTGCTGTTCCTGGGACACTGTCCCCAGCTGCCACCAGCTTTTCTGCCACTCTTCGTGTTCTTTTCGAGCCATTTAGCAAACCTCTTGTCCTTGGGCTCCCCAAAAGAGCTGTGATGGGCTGTCAGCCAGCCTCTGCCTTTATTGTGATCTGGGATGGGGAGCTGGGGGTGGGTGGTGTTAGGATTTGACTGGAAATGAGATTGAGGTGTAAGTGGCTAAAGTGCTTTTTATCCAGGCTTTCAGAAAATGTAAATGTCACCGGTCCTGTCAAAAAGAGAGACAGCAGAAAAATAACTGGGGTGAACATGTTAAAAAGAGAGACAGCAGAAAAATAACTGGGGGGGAACGTGCCCGGCCCCATGTGCCAGGGCTGCAGGGATTGGGAATGAGCTCAGCTCCCTTGGCAAGGGGCAAACCCCAACCCCACGGATCTGTTCTCCTGCCTCAGGGGAGTTTGGAGGCTGGAAAAACGGGTGGAAGATCCTGGGGGATGCTTGCAGGGGGCTCTGAGGGGTGCTGAGCCCCAGGCCTGCTCCTTTTGCATCCCCAGGGGCTGCTTTGGGGAAGGGTCTGAGCCCAGCACCCCAACCCTCTCTGCTGCTTTCCCTAACCCCCCTCCACAAAACAAAGGTGTGGACAGGGAATAATTTAAATATTTGAGGCTTGTGTTCACCCCATCAGGAGCACACAACTCATTCCACAATCAGCGAATAATTTTCAAGAGTGCAAATGTCCTCTCCCTGCAAAGCTTTTTGCTTCCATTTCCCTTTCACTCCCTTTTTATTAGGATCAAGAGAGAAGAAAAACTCAACCCAAACACCAGTAACAACTGGAAACAAAGAGCTTGGTGCTCCAGAGTGGGGCTGGAGCCTCTGGAAGCTGCAGAGCATCCTCAGGGTGCTTTTCCCACAGCCAAAGGGACTCTGCTCCCCTGGTGTCCCAGTGGCACCCAGTCCTGTTTGGCCAGTTGGAGCAGTTCATGTCCTCATGCTAAGATACAAAATCCTCTTTTAAAAATTTTTAAATTTAAAAAAAAAATTTTTAAAACAAATTTTCAAGGATTGGGGGTTGATTTTTCCCAGCAAACTGGTGCTGGCTGTGTTCAGGAGCAGGACATTTGCCTGTTCACCATCTCCTGAGGCTCCAGAACAGGCTGGAAACCTGGGGTCGATGCTGCCCCTTCCCTCTGACAGATTCCTGAAGCTCTGGGGACTCCCTCGATTGAAGGCGACATAAATCACACTAATTAAAAACTCTCCGGAAAGCCCAATTTCCAGCCTGGGGGGCTGGGCAGGGGGTGCAGCATCCCGAGCTCCCTGCTCCCCCGGACCCCTGGGATTTGGGATAATTGATTTCGTGGCCTTTTTTTATTTTCGGGAGGGCAGAGCCCTCCCAGGGCTGGGTTTGATTTGGAGAGTAGGGCTGGGCTTGATTTGGAGAGTAGAGGTGTTTGGAGGCAGGGAACAGAAGGATCTGCCAGGATTTTTTCAGCATCACCAGAATCTCTGGGATCCTGCCTCTTGTTCTGGGGAACCCAGATGCTAACCAGGGGGGTTTGTTGTTGGGTTTGGGGTTTTTTGGGGGCTTTTTTTTGTGTTTTTTTGGTGTTGTTTGGGTTGGGTTTTTTTTGTTTGTTTGTTTGTTTGTTTGGTTTTTTTTTTTTTTTTTTTTTTTTTTTTTTTTTTTTTAGGGTATAATGGAGATCAGGAAGCCAAATAAATAGCTGGGTGTGAATACTCTTTTTCCCGAGGTGTTGCAGATGCTTTGCCAGGGGGGATCCCACTGGGGCTGCTGGCAGAGGTACCACAGGTACCACCCCAGTCCCTTTGAAAACCTCAGCATCCTTGGTCCCCTCTCAGGAATATTCACGTGGCCATTGCTGCCTTTATCCCTCTGCTGAGCAATTCTCATTTTAAAGGCTCTCAAACACATGATTTAAAGAAGGGGTTAAGCTGGTGCCTGGTGGGGGGGGGGATGTCCTGGTTTGGGCCAGGATAAAGGTGATTTTCTGGTTTGTACTTTTGCTTTCAGCTGAGTCTCTTGTAAATAGTTGAAAGCAAAAGTACAAACCAGAAAATCACCTTTATCCTGGCTCTGGCTGAGGGGGTGAACAGGCAGAAGGAGCCCCCAGGTCCTGTGGGTGTGAAACCTCTGGGGTGGGGGGGATTATCCTGCTTCCAGATCCACGGGCAGAAAAATCCGGGACAAATCCAAGGCTACCCCAGGATTTAACTTTGGGAAGTGAAGCCCCAGCTCCCAGCTCCTACCTGGAGCTGTTCTGCTAGGATCCTTCCTTTGCTGGGAAGTATCCACTAAAACCTGCTTTGCACGCAGCTTCCCCATGTACCCATCAGGGTTTTGGGTTGCTTTTTTTTTTTTTAATCCCTGTTAAAATTAATTTAAGGCAGGGAGAGATGCTGAGCAGAGGGGGCTGGCAGAGGAGGAACATGTGTTGCCATCTCTTGTGCTGAATCCAGCTGGCAGCCCCTCGGTGCCACTTTCCCCAAGCTGTGAGCCCCAAAAGCTTCACGCACAGGCAGCAAATTAAATAAATAACAGAGCTATTAATTGTTAATATCTCCCAGATCAAAGGTAGCTGCTGTTCAGGCAGGGAGGAGGAGAGGAGTGAGCATGTGGCATCTCAGCTTGGGTTGCTTTTCAGAAGTGTTGAGCATCCAGGGCTGGGGAAGGAAGGGGGAATGTGAAGATGAAGTTGCAAAAGCTGTTTCAGGACAGGGTTTTGCACTGGGGCCTTTCCAGTTGCTAACTGGGAATATCTTTGCCCCAGCTCCACGCTCAACACGTGCTGAGGGTTTGAGCTGAAAAATTAAAAGCTGCAGGAATGTTTTTTTTTTTTTTTTCCAGAACCAGAAATGAGCTGGTGTTTCAGTTCTTCTGCTTTCCCTGGAAAAACTGGTATTTCCCCCAAGAGACTCTGACAGGCTGTCCTGCTCTGCCTTGAATGGGATTCAGGATTTTCCCACTGCCATATCCAGACCCACACAGGAACTTTTCCTACAAGGCCTAACCTGTTGTTCTGGCCTTGTCCTATAGTGGATGGAGATAAAAAAAAAAACATTTGGAGGAGAGTTGGGGACCTCCAGACAAGTCCTGCCTCCCTCCACAGAGCGAGTTTGGGTCTATTGATTTTATAATTAGCTGAGTGGGAAGGATGTTTATAAAAGAACTGTCTGCCAGCATGGATTGGCTTTCTTCCCTTGAGTCAGGCCCATGGCAGGTTATCTCCAGCCCTATCACAAGGGGGTTTGTCCCTGCCAGGAGAGCTGGATGTGACAAGTGTCCTCTGAATCTGCAATCACAGCAAGCGACTCCCCTTTCCCTCCCTTCCCCGGTGTCTGACTTGGGATCTTGTCGCTGATTAAGCTCGGTGCCTCATAAATTATGTTTCACCAAATTACTACATTAATAAGGGGCTGTGCGTTCTTGGAGGATCATTAATTATAGATACGTTTTTATTTCCCTTGTAAAATTGCCCGGGTTCTGTGCTGGGCTGATTGTGCAGGTACTGAGTGGTGGGAGAAGGATGGGTGGGTGGGCTGGGGGGAGAGGGGGGACCCCTTCACCCCCCTAATTTGAAGGCTGCTTGTTGGGGAGGGGTTTGCTCCCCGGGCAGCTTTACACCCACTCGTGTGATGATCTGGGAAGGATTTTCCGGGCTCAGCAGTGCCCCGGCTTTCCTCCTGTGAGGACAGAGGGTTTCTGTCTCCCGTGGGGATCTCTGCTTTGCAGAGAGGGTGCAGAGCATCTGGGGGTGGGGGTCTGCAGGGGGGGGATCCAACTCCAGGGATCCGTGAGGAGCAGCCTCCCTCTCCCAGGATGCCCGGGAATAATTGTTCAGTTCCTAATTAATAAGATGTCTCCGATTGCAAACCTGCCCGGGCAGGGTTTGATCAGCACTATCGATTCCTTTGCAACACTCACTCAGGCTGGGATGAAAGTTTAGGCTGAGCTTGGAAAAGAGCATCCAAGGAGCATCCTGGTAGGATGTGGGGGGTCCCTAGGGCAGGGATGGGGCTTTTAGGGTGTCCCCAGCCAGCAGGGACACCTCTGTCCCCAGCTGCCTGGTGTCAGCTGCACCCAGAGCCAGGGATTTCCCGGGGGGAAGGGACACGTTTATCCAGAGATGATAAATTCCCTCTTTATTTATTTATTACAAGAACTCGAAAGGGCGGAAAAGTGGCTTGTAGGGTGTTGTGGGCTGGGTTTGTTTGGGGTTTTTTTTTTTTTGTGTGTGTGTGTGAAAGCTGTTAAACTTTAATGTCGTGCTGTAATGGCAAATGAAGTCCTCCCTGAAGTTTAAATAGTCCCTGATTAAAGAATTTCCCCTTTCATCTGCTCTGGGGGTGTCTGTGTAAGAAACTCTCGCAGCAGAGGCGGTGGATCAGGGAGCTCCCCAAGTCAATCCTGACACCCACAGAGCCAAATCCACCTTCTCCTCTGATTCCCATCAAAGATTTAGCAGCCGGGAGACAAGGATGTTTGCAGAGAGCTCAGGGGGGGCCCTCTGAATATTTAAATCTAAACCAAATAAAGGAGCTGGCACCCCGGGGCTCTCAGTCTGGGCTCTCCTCTTCCTTGCCGGAACTCAACCAGGCACCCCAAAAAGGAGAAATCGGTGGAGTGATGCTGGGGCTGAAGTTTTTGGAGCACTGATGGGTGGTTTTTTTCTGCTCTCCTGGGCTGAGAGCTGGGATGCTCCGGGATGCAGGCTGAGGAGCAGCCAAAAGTTGGAGAACTGGGATTAGCAGAGCTCCTGCCCTTCTCTGGGACCTTACTTTGGTTTTCCCTTTCCAAAGATGACAGCAAAGGTCCATCCGTTTTATGGATGACAAACTGAACTACCCCCCCGTTCAATCCCGTGCTGGAAGATTTTGATTTCCACCCTGAACAAGGCTGAAGAACCTAAAAGGGGTTTGGGGATTTAAAAAAAAAAAAAACCAAACACAATCCATTCTGACATGGAGCTAAATATTTATATGGGGAAAAACCTATAGACCACAGAGGGGCTGGAAAATTAGCAAGGCTTAGCAAAGCCATGTGCACAGCTCAGCTCTACAGCAGCAGTTAAATAAATATATTGATAATTCCCCCTTGGAAAAGTGTCTATAAATTCTGTCTGCCTGATGCTGCTAATAAGGCTGTGGACGATGGATCCAGCACATGGAAACTCAGGTCCTGAGGCAGAGACTTTTCCAACCCCTTGGTTTTCAGTCCCAGCTGAGAGGAAGCACAACCCCAACCCAGGAGAAAATTGCACCAGAGCAAGGGAGGGGGTTTGGGGGTCCCTGGTGTCCCCCACCATGGGGTTTAGCAGCAGGATGGAGTTATTCCTACCACATCCATCCCCTGGAGTGGGGCAGGATTTCAGCTGCCTTGCTGGGTGTCTTTGGCCAAGCAGCCCCAGGCCCTTGGTTCTCTCTTTCACCTCTTCATTTTTTCCCTTGGTTATTTAGATAATTTGTGACTTTCACCACCCTCTCCTGAAGTGAGATGCACGTCTGGGACCATGGTTATTGGAAAAGAAATAACTCAGCTGACCTCAGTGGAGGTTCCAAATGTGACAGCGAATCCCTGGCAAACACAAGGGGACTGTAACGTTTTATTCTCATTACTTAAAAAAATAAGGTGAAGAATCTCATTAGCTCTCTTTCCCTGTCCTGACTTAAACCATCTCTTGAAGTGATCAGTCTCTTCCTGGCCCTCAGACCTGCCTGGTTATCCTCACTGATACACCCCGAGGGACCCGTGTAGCATCAGCACCCTCCAGGGAAACTCCTCCTTCACCAAACTTGGGTTTCCACCCCAATCCCAGGAGTGGAGAAGCTCCTCCTGGTTTCTGTGGGCACTGGACTGGCCTCAGGGCTGCTCAGCCCTGTTATGGTCCCATCAAACCCATTTAATATCGAGCAATTTCCTGCTCCAAACACCACTTAATGGCAATTACTGCGTGCGGCCCAGGCAGTTTTTCAATTAACTGCCCTATATAATTTTATGTTTCCAGTCTACTTCTCTGTACTTTGTGCATAAACCTTGTAAAATGATGGTCCGGCCAGACAGGAGCTGTGAATTTATTTTTAAGAGGACACAGCTGGGAGCCACAAAACCTGGATTTTGATTTCCCAGGGTGGGTTTTGCCCCAGGCTGCGGGGTCCTGCTGGGACAACAGGTCTACCTCCAAAGGAGCCACAGCTGCATTCCTGCCACCTCTGCAGCCCCTTTCTGGGGTAAAAAAGGTGCTTTTCATCCCATTCCTCCCGTGCCATGCCATGGGGCTGTCCAGACAGCATTTTGGGATGGAATTGCTGCCCCATTGACCAATCACTCTCGTGCATGACCTGCTTGATGATTTTTACTGTTGAGTTGGATCAAGACAAGCATGGGTTTGTGTATGTATATTTGCTCTCATAACATCCAAAGTGCTTTTTTTTTTTTTTTTAATTATTTTTTGTGTGTGTGGGGGGGTTTTTTTGTTAAAAACAAAACAAAACAAAAAGGTTCCCAGCAAAGGCAGGAGTAAGACCTGTGCTTGGGGAGCAGATCTGGGGGGTCAGGGAGGTCTCTGCCCCCTCCCCAGGTTTCTTCCCCTTCCTTTCAGCCATAGGAGGTGTAAAATGAATGACAACTCAGAAACAACTCTACCAGACAGGAGCTTCTATCTGTGACCTACAGTACTTAAGCCTGGGTAAATATGTTCCTAATAATCAACTGGTATTTGTTTAATGTACAGTAATTCTGCTGCTAAGCTCCAGTGGAACGCACAGTTAATTAAAAATGTATTTGAAATCAGTCCTCTGGGGAGAATATTTTACATTATCTGAGGGCTGGGTGGGTTTTTTTATCTTGTTTTGTTTCCTTTTCCCCCTCTTTTCCCCGCTTGTCCCTGCTATTGGTTTTCTCTTTTCCCTCTCATCCCACTGGTGTTTGGTGGCACTGGGGGGGTTTGGCTTTAACTTCCTGGGATCTGAGCCCTTTTCCCTGGGGGGAGCAGGCAGGGTTCCTCTGGAAGCAGCACAGGAGGGGTTGGGGTGCAGGGGATGCCTGGGATGCAAATGACTCAGCCCCAGCAGCCAGGATTATTGGCTTTTTGTGCTTGGTGAAGTTTTGCTGCAGCAGGAAGAAATAATAGCAAATAAAAAGCCTCTGATTGATTTTTTTTTTTTTCCCCCCTATTTTTTTCAGATTTATTTTTACCTAACAGAAGGGAACAGGAGGCATTTGTGGGCAGTCTCTGGTCCATGTGCTGGAGCTTCCTAAGGGACCGTGGTCACTGAGCTGGAGGACAGGATTCCCCCGGGACCTGGATGGTCCCTTCTCATACTGGTCAAACTGGGAGAACTGGGGGAGGCAGCTTTTACAAGTGCAGCAATGCCAACCCCAGGACAAGGGAAAATCTTTTTCCTGGGGCTTCAGGAGGAGGGTGCTGGTGTCCTCCCAAGCTGCTGGCAAGTGGGTGGCATGAGTGGGGAGGCTGGGAGGGAGGTGGAGGGGGAGGCTGAGGAGGGGGAAGAATTCAGGACGAAATCCCTGAGCCACTGCCTGTGTTCCCATCATCCATGGCTGAGCCAGGATTAACAACTTGGCAGCCAAAGCAGCTCATCTGAGCTGGGAGATAAGGAGCAGAAGATGTGAGGGGAGGAGGAAACCTCCACCCAGGAGCCAAGATGTGCACCAAGAGGTGCAGCAGCCAGGCCAAACCATCCTGAGAAACCCTCTGCTGCTTTTTGTCTGCTGAGGCTGGGCAGATTTGAGGGTTTGTTGTTTCCTAATGATTCGTTTTGCATTTATTTCCTCCTTTCAGCTCCAGAGCCCTGGGAGCAGCGGATGCTGAGGGGAACAGAGATGATCAGAAGTCATTTGAAGAGTAATTAGGTTTGATCCCGGATCCTTTGGGATCCCAGTCCTGCTCCTTCTGCTCCCAGCATCTTTTGCTGATATCTGTGAGATGGCATGGGGCAAAACAGGGGGAGAGGAGGGGGGTGATGGTCCAGGGAGGGAGGGGGGCTCTGTGGCAGCCACATGTCCCCTGCCACCAACCAGTTCTGCTCTGGGACAAGAGAGAGCAGGAGGGTGGTGAGAGCTGGGACAGCCCCAGCCCATCCCTGATGCTCACCTGGCTTGGCACCAGCAGAAAGAAGAGCCCAGCACTGCCCTAAAATTTTCCTTTAACCCTGCTGGGGTTTGGTCCTTGACTTTCCTGGCTGGGTCATCACCCCCTGAGCCTCTTTGCCAACCCCCAGGAACTGCTGCAGAGGGGAAGTTTCCCCCCCCTGAGCTCTTGGGTTGTATTTTCCTACATAAACCACAAGGCAGGATGCCCAGCGCTGGGTTTATAAGCTCTCTCCAGCCCAGAACCACCCCCTTTGGGTGATCAGTAACACGATCATTGCCGGGCCATGAAATAAAACCTGAGGAAGTAGAGCTGAGAGCAATTTACCTGCCACACAGCTGAACCTGCTGAGAAATAAATCCTTTTCCCTCGGGCAGGAGGCACTAAAGTTGTGCTTGAGCTCACAAAACCAATCCTGCCAGCTCCTCCTTCTCCTCCTCCTTCTCCTTTTCCTCCTCCTCCTCCTCCTCCTCCTTTTTCTCCTTTTCCTCCTTTTTTTCCTCCTTTTCCTCCTCCTCCTTCTCCTTTTCCTCCTCCTCATTTTCCTCCTTTTCCTCCCCCTTTTCCTCCTCCCCCTTTTCCTCCTCCTCCTTTTCCACCTTTTCCTTTTCCTTTTCCTTTTCCTTTTCCTTTTCCTCCTCCTCCTCCTCCTCCTCCTCCTTTTCCTCCTCCTGCTCTGAGGATGATTCCTCCTGATGGTCCCTAATGTCTTGGGCACAGGCTGTCGAGGTGGTTTTATTTTTTTTTCCCCCCTCCCTTTTCTCCTTTTTTTTTTAAAAATTTTTATTTTTATTTCCCCATCTCCTTCATGTCAGGTTCTCCCCGGGTTTTTCCCTCCGGCCTGAGCACGGCTGGGGATGGAGAGGAGAAGGGAAGGAAAAAAAGAGAGAAAGCAGCTCAGGAAAACCAAGCAGAAATTTAACAGAAGGGAGTTTTGGCCGTGATAGACCCAGGTCAGGCTCAGCTCCTCTGGGCCATTCCTGCCTTCTGCCCTGCAAACCCTCTGCAGGCCAAAAAAAAAAAAAAAAAAAAAGAAAATCCACCTTTTAGTCCTCTTTCCCTCCACACCAGGGAGAGAGGAAAAAGAACCAAAAAAATTATTGCTCAGGCTGCTGCGTTTTTGGGTTTTATTTCCCCTCACTTTTTATTATTTCTATTCCGTTCACCGAACACTTTCAAAGTTAATTTCAAAAAGCTGGGAACACTTGATAGTTTTAATTAATCCACTGCCTAGGGAAATACAATTTGTTGCCCAAGCCTCTCGCTTTTCTCGGTCTCAACCTCCCTCCCAGTCAGGCTGATGGCAGCAGTGTGGGGTGATTTGATTTCTCCCAAAGACTCCGTGGTTTGGGTTATTTTGGCCGGGCTGCCTGCCCCGGGCTGTGCTGGGATTTCATGGGGATCAGCTGGAAACCCTGCGGGAACAGCTTGTTCACCCCAACTTCAAATCAATTGACAACAAAGTCTGGAGTGATTTTTTTTTTTTTTTTTTTTTTCCCCCAGGGACGTGCCTGGCTCTGATTCGAGATGTAGGAGCACTGTGATGCATCTGAAATGCAGTTCCGGAGTTGGCTTTGCTGTTTAGGTTTGTTTTGGTTCTTTTCCTTTTCCTTTTCCTTTTCCTTTTCCTTTTCCTTTTCCTTTTCCTTTTCCTTTTCCTTTCCTTTTTCCTTTCCTTTTTCCTTTCCTTCCTTTCCCTTTCCTTCCCTTCCCTTTCCTTCCCTTCCCTTTCCCTTTCCCTTTCCCTTTCCCTTTCCCTTTCCCTTTCCCTTTCCCTTTCCCTTTCCCTTTCCCTTTCCCTTTCCCTTTCTCTTTCCCTTTCCCTTCTCCTTCCCTTTCCCTTCCCTTTTCCTTCCCTCTTTCCTTCCCTTTTCTTCCCTTCCCTTTCCTTCCCTTTCCTTCCCTTTCCTTCCCTTTCCTTCCCTTTCCTTCCCTTTCCTTCCCTTTCCCTTTCCCTTTCCCTTTCCCTTTCCCTTTCCCTTTCCCTTTCCCTTTCCCTTTCCCTTTCCCTTCTCTTCCCTTTCCTTTTTCTCTTTTTTTTTGGAACCCTGACCCCAAACAGCCCCCCCGGGATTGGGATAACCCTGATCACAGGAACCTTCTCACCCCACCAGCAGGGACATGGGGACGGGGTGACCCTCCTGTGTTCCTCTGACCATTGCTCCCATCCAGGGAGCACCCAAGGGGCTTTTTCCAGCATCCCAGGGGGTGAGGAGTGGCTCAGGCCCCTCGCCCCCTTCCTCCAGCAGGAACCCAGCGTTTTGTAGCCACTTAGTGAGGGCTGGCATTTGGAAGTGACATTTAAAGGTCACTGCCAATCTTCCTGCCCGGAGAACAGGGGGAGGAGGGCTCCTGAATCCCTGATGGGACCAGGGGTGCAGCAAAGATGCTGAGCTGGGTCCCTGCATCCCCATCCCTCTCTTTCTTTCTCCCTGCCCCATCTCCCTTCCCAGATATTGAGTTTTTCATTCCCCTGCCAGGAAAGGGATCTTCTGGGGGGGGGGCTTTGGATGTCCTTGTGGCCCACAGCATCTCTGCACTCTTGGGGTTGGAAAAGGATTTCCAAAGGCAGCCGAGTTCAGGGGTTTGATGTTTGTATTCCCGTTATTGTTGCTGTGATTTTGCTTCTAGGCAGAGCAGCATTATTTTTTATTTTTTTTTTTTTAAGTCTAACCCACTTCACAGCAAGTCCTTAAGCTGGAATATAATACACACCTCAAAAGCACTGAAAATCACACTCGGCAATTTCAGCTCCCCAAAATAAAAATAAAAAAGTCAATACAAATTAAGTGAGAAAGAAGAGCCAGTCTGCCTCCGTTCTTTAAACCTGGTTTCCAGGCAATTATTCTCCTATCTCCCCCATAAAATTAATAAGAATTCTGCTCGAATGTTCAATAGGCTGTGGTTTTGCATAGCATCGTCGAGGCACAGGAGGCTGGAATGCTTAATTAGATTCTTACATCCTCTCCTGCTTACACAATGTGTAGGTTGCTGTGCCCATAGGTACCAGGGGGTCACCCGTGCAAGGAGGGGGGGGCTCTGCTGCTGTAATCAATAAAGATGTTAAATCAATAGAGTTGGAGCTGGGGATTTCTGCCACGGGAGGGATGAGCAGTGAAGCCTGGGCTGTCAGAGGTCATTCTGAGCTTGGCATTGTCCTTTTTCTCTGCTCTTTTCCCCCCTGGATTGTTTCCTTCTCTTCCTCACATCCTCCAAGCTGCCTCTCCTTGCCACCCCCATGCCCACCCTGCTCTCCTCTCCCCTTCCTGCCCATCCCTGCTCCTCTGCCTCCTCCTCTGTAAATGGATAAAATAGAAATTTAAAAAAAAAAATAAAAAATGTGGATCTGAGAACCTCAGAAGCAGCAGAGTGATGGATAAAGGGGTGAGTCCATATGGGGAAAGAGAAATAGACAGGGAGATGGGGAGCCTGGGTAAGGAGCACTCCGTGTGTGTCTGAAATCAAATTAAGAAATTCCTCACATATGTTTCATTCCATCAGAACCTCAATTATGCAGACTGTGTCTCCTGCCCCATCGCCATAAATAAAGCATAGTTTGCAAAAAAGGACAGCAATGATATTACAGTAATACGAGTGCAGGCCAGAAATAAAGGCTGGGGAGAGCTGCAGGTCAGTGCCCATCCAGCAGCAAATAGTTCAGCATCGTGGCACAAAATCCAAGGTGTTGGGAGGGCCAGGTTCTGGGCAGGGAGAGCAGCACCAATTTGTCACTTAGAAGCACCAGCCTATCAGTATGGATCTAATTAACTCTCTGCTTTTGGCCAAGTCTGAATCCGATGTAAATCAACTTAATCCCATTGATACTCATTGAAATAAAACGATCTGCACCCACTAAGTATCTGTCCACCCATCCATGTCCTTCTACATTCACATCCATTTGTAAATATATATAAATATATATATATATCCCTGTGTGCATATGTGTTTGTTTCTGTTTGGCTCTATTTATACACACATACGCATGCATATATAATTTTCTCTCTTTAAAATATTAAAATAAATTACATCTTTTCATAGAATACAGACATTAATTCTGTTTCCAGGAGATTTGTCAAATCAGTGGTCTGTGTTTGCATAACAACCTCTTTGGTTATGCTGCACTGCATATAAATTACCATGTTGTCAGGCTCCAGATCAAAATCATTGGGTTTTAAGCAGGATCTCTCACATTGATTAAGATGTGCTTTATGTTGTGTGCATCCATTACACTTAGAGCTCTGAAAGCAGCTTCAGGAAAAGACTGGATGTGGCCAAAGGAGACTGTGGAAACCCCAGAAATGTCTCAGATTCCTTTGAGAGGATCCTTGTTCTGCCTGCAATGTGCCACTGGTGGCTGGGATGAGTGCAGGGAGGATTCTCCATCCCTGGGATGAGTGCAGGGAGGATTCTCCATCCCTGGGATGGGTGCAGGGAGGATTCTCCATCCCTGGATGGGTGCAGAGGGGATGCTCCATCCCTGGGATGAGTGCAGGGAGGATTCTCCATCCCTGGGATGGGTGCAGGGAGGATTCTCCATCCCTGGGATGAGTGCAGGGAGGATTCTCCATCCCTGGGATGAGTGCAGGGAGGATTCTCCATCCCTGGGATGGGTGCAGGGAGGATTCTCCATCCCTGGGATGGGTGCAGGGAGGATTCTCCATCCCTGGGATGAGTGCAGGGAGGATTCTCCATCCCTGGATGTCTGCAGGGAGGATTCTCCATCCCTGGGATGAGTGCAGGGAGGATTCTCCATCCCTGGATGTCTGCAGGGAGGATTCTCCATCCCTGGGATGAGTGCAGGGAGGATTCTCCATCCCTGGATGTCTGCAGGGAGGATTCTCCATCCCTGGGATGAGTGCAGGGAGGATTCTCCATCCCTGGGATGGGTGCAGGGAGGATTCTCCATCCCTGGGATGAGTGCAGGGAGGATTCTCCATCCCTGGGATGAGTGCAGGGAGGATTCTCCATCCCTGGGATGGGTGCAGGGAGGATTCTCCATCCCTGGACTCCTCTGGGCTGCAGTAGCTGCAGCCTCCCATGCAGTTGGAGCTGGTGATGTTATCACACACTCCTGCCCAACAGACAAAGTCTGTTAAATGCCCAAACCCCAGACTGTATCTCCTTTTCAAAGCTCCACTTATCAGCCAGGGCAGGAAACAGCTCAGGGTTTAGAAAATGCTCAGTCCCAAGCAGCAGTCGCCTGCCTGTTGGTTTGTTTTAATGAGATAAAACCCTCCCCAGAAGTCAGAGGGACAGATTCCAAAGCTCTTTGCTTGTCTCTGGCTTTCCTCATCCTCCCTTGCTGCTGCTCCCAGCCTGCTCCCTGATTTCTTCTCTGCTTTCACCCTGATCTGGGAAGGCAAAGTGCACACATTCCTGGGTTGGGCCCTGAAATCAGGAGGGTTGGGACCCTTTATTGCTTTGGGTGATGAGGGTTTGGGAGCAGTGATGCTCAGTGCACTCTGTTTGGGTTTTGTTTTTTTTTTTTAGTGTGTTCGGTTGGGGTTTTTTGATTTTTTTTTTTTTTTTTAAGGAGAAAAGCGATATTTTCCACGAGAAAAAGAGCATCCAATAATAGCTCAGAGGTCCCCGCAGAGTGGAGCTGCTTTCTTTTCCCTAAATCATCCCAATTCCATCCCCTCTGCCAAGCCCAGGACTTCCCAGGAGCTGGGGGACAAACCTGCCCATGGGACAGAACTCAGAAAAAATCCCTTTTCCCAGTGAAAAAAGCCAGGGACTTGGTCTCCACTGGAGTTTTTGGGTTTCCTGGGGGGGTTTTGCTAAGAAAAGGGGCACTGGGAGTTTGGAACCTTTTGGCACCTCACTTCACAATTGTATTTCTTTAATTTTACCAACCAGGAGCCTGGAGGCAGAGCCACATGAAAGGAAATTATTGTGATTGGGGAGAATTCCTCCTTTTGTAAAGTGCATTTCCTTGGTGCTTTGCCCATTCTAGACAGAGAAAAAACAAAAAAACAAACAAAAAAAAGGAACAAAATGAGTTTAAAAGCCTCCTGCTGTGCTGGCACAGACTTGCTGCTGTCCCGGGCTATATATTTTTTTAATTATTTTTTTTTTCTCTTTTTTTTTTTTTAATTTTTTCCTAGGGAAATGGCAGCTCCAGGAATCCTTGAGGTCAAATTCTGAACTTGAATCAAACGCAGCACCAAAACCCAGCCTGCAGCTAACCCCAGGCCACATCCCCTAGTTCCTAAATATTTTTTATAAAAACGGAGGGCAAAACATAATGTATAAAAGATTGGATCGAAGATCTATGATGCTATTGCATAGCAAGCCTGTCTGCAGGAATTTATGGCTTTGATAGAGCCCCTGTTAAAAGAGGTTCTGCAGGCTGAGGGAGGAGTTCAATTCATCTTGGATCTGTTGCAAACCATCAGCATTATGCTTTGCTCATATAAAGGGGAATTGGGATCAAGCCTTTTGGCTATTTATTTAAAAAGATAAAAAAAAAAGAACCAAAAAAACCCAAAAAACCCCCAAAACCAACCAACCAACCAACAAAAAACCAAAAAACAAAACCCACAACCCAAATAAAGAAATGAAAAATCCTTTTTTTGTTTTTGTTTTTTTTGTTGTGTTTTTTGTTGTTTTTTGTTTTTTTGTTTTTGTGTTTGTTTTTTTTTTGACTCTCCCCTTCCTTATGCAAACGTGGGGGATGAAGGGGATTATTTGGGGGTGTGCTGGGCAGAAAAAATAAAACAAAACCCAAACCCAAAGCAGCTGGTCCTTTTCTACTTGTTGGGTAATCATATTTGGTCTAATTTCATGTCTTCCCCTCATTTTTTCTGCTGTACTTTCTGCTCAGGAATACTGATGCTGATGTGCTGCTGTGGAGCTTATTCCTCTCCTTTCCTCCCTCCTTATTTCCATCCCTTTTTTCTTTTTTTTTCCTTTTTTTCCCTCCCCCTCCCTTTCACACAATGACTCCTGAATTTCAGCTTACTCACCTGGAAACTGCTACATTTCCTGCTTCCTTCTGATTAGATTTTGTCTCCCAGCATTGTGCTGCTGAGCCATTTTTAAATAAGATGTTCACTTAGCACAATCACCTAATTATTTGCAGTTTAGTGCCACCGTATTTTTACAGACTCTCTTAAAATTGATTTTTCCCCCCCCCCTTTTTTTTTTTTAAGCTGAGAGCGAGAAAAAAAAAAAAATGCAATTTTTTCCCCTTACAAACCGACATTTTTTAGCCATGTAGGATTTTTTTTGTGTGTGTGTGTGTTGTATTTTAGGGCTGGGGCCTGGGAGGATGCTGGGCAGAACCTTGGGAAGCAAGTTCAGGTATTTATTCCTCTGCTGGAACCACCTAGTCAGAGCTCCAGATTTATCTCTGTCCCACACGTGCCTAGGAAAACAAAAGAATTAGGAAAAAACCCAAAGAATTAGGAAAAAACCAAAAAAATTAGGAAAAAAACCAAAGAATTAGGAAAAAAACAAAAGAAAAAAACCCCAAACCTTGGCTCTGACTGCCCCCCCCTCCCAGCCGCCAATGTCTTGGGTTTTATTTAAAGAATTTGTGAATTGCTTGCAAAAAGAATTAAAAACCCCACAAAAAACCCAGCATAGGGAGCGGGGCTGCAGGAGGGGGGGGGCAGCTCTGCATCATTAATTATCTCATCAGATTAATTCCTCATCCATCATTAATTGTCAATCGGCGCTCGTTAATCGTCGCTCATCAATCAGGACTCATTAATCACCAATTATCCCTCATTAATCACCAATTATCCCTCATTAATCACCACCCCTCAGACTCATTGAGCAGCTGCACTTCCACCCCGGCACCGCCAGAGGGCGACACGGGCAGAGCCCGCGGGGATGACGTCACCCCAACAACAACCAATCACAGACAAGGGGCGGGGCATATATGGGGTGGCTCCTCCCCCTTTTTTCTCCGCCCCAGCGCCCCCTGCCGGCCGGAGGTCCCGGGAGGTTCTGGGGGGTCCTGGGGGGTCCTGGGAGGTCCTGGGGGGTCCTGGGGGGTTCCGGGGGTCCCGGGGGGTTCCGGGGGGGGTCCCATGGGGTCCTGGGGGGTCTTTGGGGGTCCTGGGGGGTCCCGAGGGGTTCCGGGGGGGGTCCCATGGGGTCTCGGGGGGTTCTGGGGGGTCTCTGGGGGTCCCGGAGAGGGTCCCATGGGGTCCTGGGGGGTTCCAGGAGGGTCCTGGGGGGTTCTGGGGGTCCCGGGGGGTTCTGGGGAGGGTCCCATGGGGTCCTGGGGGGTCTTTGGGGGTCCTGGGGGGTCCCGGGGGGTTCTGGGGGGATCCCGGGGGGATTTGTGACCCTCTCCCTGTCCTTGTCCCCATCCTCAGGGAGGATTTGGGAGGGGGGGGGGGAAGAGGCTCCCCAGCAGAGTGAGGGGTGGCTGGGTTAAGAGGAAAAAAATATAAAAAAAGAGATTTTTCCAAACTTTCCCACTCAATTTATTGTGTGACATCCTGCTGCAAAGAGCAAAATAAAACAGGGCCTTTGTTATCTCTCCCCTCCCCGCTGAAAAAAAAAAAAAAAAAAAAGAAAAAAAAGAAAAAAAGAGAAAAAAAAAGAAAAAAAAAAAGAAAAAAGAGAAAAAAAAAAAAAAAGAAAAAAAAAAGAAAAAGAAAAAAAAAAGCCAAGCCATACAGAGAAATAGATAATTTCCATCGGCTTTTTTTTATATGCTTCATAAAATGCTTTGTTGCAGGCACGTAAAATATATGTGGCCTGTATAAATATGTTTAAAGACATAATTTTAAAAAAATGGGCTGCTGGAATTCCCCGGCCAAGCAGGGGAAGCTCCAGGGCAGCATCTTTGGGGCTGGCAGGGACCCCTCAGCCCCAGCACAGGGTTGGATCCTTCACCTTCTCCTTTTTTTCCCTTTTTTCTTTTTTTTCTCCTTTTTTTCCCCTTCTGCTTTTCCACTTTTTTTTTTTTTTTTTTTTTTCCCCCATCAGAGGGGGCCCTGCAGAGACCCCAAAAGAAGACCCCAAAAAAAACCCCATCATCCTGGGGAGATTCACCTGGAGCCTCTGTCCTGAGCTGGGAGATTCCCAAATGCCCCCCAAAATCTGAGATTTTCTGCCCCAGAAACACCCGTGGGGTTTGGGGGGAAGAATTTCAGCTCTTTGGGTGTTGATTTCCCAGCTGGAATTACATTTTGCTGCCTCTTGGCACCAGTGCAAGGCTTGGGGCAGGAGCAGTGGAGGGGATATGTGTATTATTATTATTATTATTATTATTATTATTGCTATTGTTATTGATATTGTTATTGTTATTTATATTGTTATTGTTATTATTCAATTTTAAAATGTTATTATTTAATTTAAATAGTTATTATTAAATTTTAAAATATTATTATTAAATTTGAAACCGTTATTATTAGATTTTAAAATATTATTAATAATATATAATATAATATTATTACATATAAAATATTTTATATGTATATATAATATATATTATACACACACAGACATATATATAAAAAATAAACATCTCTGCAAGTCCCCAAGCTGTCCCCACCTTAGCAGACACTTTCAGAGCTTTTCTGCCCCATCCCACTGTGACCTGGGCAAAAATCCTTTTCCCTCCCAGCCCTGGGGCAGCCAGAGGTGTGGTTGCCCCATGTGTCCCCTTCCAGCTGGAAAAGTGGGAAAAATTCCAAAAAAAGGCTGGGAAATCCCTGCTTGGTGGCTGCAGGATGGGAAGGGAGAGAGTTTGGAGCTGCAGTTTCTGCTCCCCCCAACCCCAGCCAATTTAATTTTGATTTTATCCCGAATTTCCCTGATTTAGGGCTGTCCCTGCTGGGTGCTGTTCCAAATCCCCTTTTCCCATATTCCCCCCCTGGATGCTCAATAAATTTGCAGGAGGAGGAGGGGGGGGAGGGATGGGTGGCTGGGGAGAGGAAGGGAAATCCGAGAGGCAGTAAATTTTCAGAATTGCCCCCAAAAAGCACATCTCCTGAGGAAATCCCATAGAGTGGGCTGTCTGTCAGCACGTAATGTATTCCTTATTAATAATGCAGCCCTGATAGAGCCTTTTATTGATCTTCAATAGATAAATCTAACCTCCCTATGAATAAAAAATGGAATAAGGTCTTGGAAATAGACTAAATAATTGCAGATGAACCCGAAACGATGGGGATCAATGGCAGTGCTGGGGAAGTGGCTAATGGATGGCTACCTGGCCTGCATTCTGCTAGCCATGGCCAGGAGGGGGGTGAGGACAGCAGCCTGAAACCAGGGGACAAAGCTTGGGGGGTCATCTGCTCCCATGGGAAAGCAGAGCAGGGCTCTAAGGAATCCTGGAAAAAAAAATAATTAAAAAAAATTAAAAAAATCTTGTCAGGAATCCTCTTTTTGGGGAAAAACAATCCCTAGGTGTGCTCCTCAGCCCCAGAGCTGAGAATTCATGGCCACAGGTGAAACCCCAGGAACAGAAATGTCATTTTTTCCCCCATTTCTCCCCAACCCATGGAAACTTCCCCCCCAGTTTCCCCTTTGCTGCTGCAGAACTGGGCTGGGGCCTTTCCCTGCAGGTCCCACACGAGGTGATTCCCCTTCCCAGCTCCCTGGGAAACTTTTTCACGGCTCTGGCTTTGACTTGGTGAAAATAACTTGGTGAAAAAAAACCCTTTTAGTGTTTAACTTGGCTCTGAAAGAATTGGATCCTCAGCAGCAGAGGCTGGGCAGCTTTCCTGGCAGCAGCAGAGGGGAGAGGCAGGAATAACAACACCAATAAATCCACCTCTGACAGAGTGATGCTCTTTTTTTTTTTTTTAAAAATTTTATTTTTTTAATTTTTTATTATTATTATTTTTTTGATTTTTTAAAAATTTTATTTTATTTTATTTTTTTTGAGCCAATAGATGTCAAACTGCTCCAAACCCCAATGCCATTTCCAGGATGGAAAGAGCAGCACTTGTTGGGATGAGCTGCAGGAGGTGGTTCCTGGGGATTCCCTTGCTCCCCCCCTGAACTGGGATGCAGGGAGGAGCACGGGGCTCCCAGTCCCCCCCTGTTACTGGGACCAGTTATTCCTCTTACTATGGGGATGATCACAGGGGATGGAGCAGCTCAGGGGTTACGGTGCTCTCAGTTATTTGGGATGTCACCAGGGTGCTGCTGTGTCACCCCCCCCAGAGCATTAATTGGGGGTCAGGGGGGTTTTTCCCCTCCCCCCCTCCCTCCAGCACCCACATAGGGGGTGACAAGTGACAGGAGACATCCCTGGGCAGGGGGAGGGCTGGGGATATGGGGAAAAACGGAGCTGTGGGAGGTGTTTTGGGAAGAGGGAGCCCTGCCCCAGGTCTGGGGGTGCCTGAAGGAGCAGCAAAGGCTCCCACTGCAGCAGGATGGATCCTGGCACCCTGGATCTCCTCTGGAGCTCACACCCCACCCCTGGGGGTCCCTGGGATGAGCCCCCCACCCCCAAACCATCAGCACAAAGCCAGGTTTGATGCTGCCGAGCTCCATCCCAGCAGGATCCAGCCAGGATGGATCCCATCCCAGCAGCTCTGCTGCAAGGCTTCTCACAGGGATCCCATGGGACAAAGCTGGGTGTCTGGATGGGATGGGATGGGGGATGGGATGGGGGATGGGATGGGTGGTTCCAGGGGATGGGATGGGGGATGGGATGGGGGATTCCAGGGGATGGGATGGGGGATGGGATGGGGGATGGGATGGGGGATGGGATGGGTGATTCCAGGGGATGGGATGGGGGATGGGATGGGGGATTCCAGAGGAGCACAGCACCCACGCTGCAGCACCCTGGGGCTCCAGGAGGGGATTTTATTAGCTGAGAAAGCCTTTGGATGGTGACACTGCACCAGAACCCCAAAAGTTCCTCTTTGCAAGCTGGTGGGTGCTAAAAAAGCCCTGAAATGGGTCTGGTCCCTGTGCAGATGGCCCTGGGCAGGACAAGCTTCCCGGAGCATCCCCAGCAGTTGCTATAGCAGCACGGGTGAAAGACAGAGAGAGTGAAGGAGAGGATGAGGCAGGGGGGATCCTAGCAAAGCAGAGAGCTGCCAGCTCGAATAAATACTAAAAACAGGCAAAAGCTCATGTCAGGGCCAAGCACAAAGCCAGGGGGAGGTGAAGAGGGAGCAAGGAGGGGACGGTGCTGGGGCTGAGCTTGGGGGCTCCTGACCTGGCTGAGGAGATGGATGCCAAGACACCCAGGAAAAAAAAGCACACAGGGGAGAAAACCAGTGTATTCCCATTCTGGTCTGTGCCTCACTCCCTGCATCATTTTCTCCTTCTTTCTTCTTCTCTTTCCTCACCTTTATTCCCCTTTTCCAGCACTCTCAAAGTCCTGGCAGCATGCAGAGAAGCCCTGGGCAGCAGGAGGGTTATTGCTTTCCTGGGGACAAAGAGAGATTTGGGGCTCTCTGGGGCACTGCAGGGCAGAGGGGAGCAGCTCCCACTGCTGGGAAGAGAGCAACAAACACAGATGTTAAACACGTGGAAACCAGAGCAAATAACAGGGGCGAGAAGGCAAATATTGAGCAGGGTGCAGCTAAACACACAGTGGGAAATGAGGAGCTCAGGGGTGGGCAGTGGGAATACACAGAATGCTGGGAGATAAAAGAAGGAGGGGATGCAGGCAGCACCCAAGCTCAGCACCCCAAAACCAAGGGGGATGCAGGCAGCACCCAAACTCAGCATCCCAAAACCAAGGGGGATCCAGGCAGCACCCAAACTCAGCATCCCACAGCCAGGATGCAGCCCCTTGGCCCTTTCCCCAGCTCTGGATTCCCAATTTCTGGCTGAGCACAGCTCCAGGTTGGAAAGATTGAAGCAGAGGCTGAAGGCTGGGAATAAACCCATCCCGTGGCTCCAGTGAAGGCAGGCAGAACCACCCAGGGGTGCCTGTGGGATCAGAGCTCAGCTCTGTTCAGTTTTATATGCAGCTTGCTTGAAAGAGCCTGAACAATACCTCTGCATTGTCCTCATTACAACCCAGAAATTCAAGAGAGTTCATTCCCTGATTTGAATCAGCTATGTTAGTTGAATGAAGCAGGCAATTTATTTTCAAATCCTTTTCTAGATTTTCTCTTCTCTCTCTCTCTCTCTCTTTTTTTTTTAATTCACTGACAAAGTATCATTTATTTCCAGGGGAGTTAAAAAGAGGGAGGCTGGGTGGGCTGGGCAGGAGCTAACCATGCAACACCTACACACTCAGTATGTTCCCCAAGTCGGTTCTGCCGCAGGGAATTTGGTGAAAAAAAAAAAAAATAAAGCTGTGGCTGTGGTGGGGTGAAATGATGTCCCTTGGGCAGCTCAAGCCAGGACACCTGGAGCTGGGCAGGGAAAAACCCAACTCATGTGTCCTGGCTTCCAGCAAAACCTCCTCAACTCAGCCAAACTCCCTGATTTTTTTAATAAAAAAAAAAAATAAAATAAAATCATCCTCCACAAATTCAGGCAACTGCTTAACTTCAGAGCCTTGGAGGTCCCTGGAGCAGAAAGGGAAATCCTGGAGTCACTCCTTGCCAGCTCAAAGGACTCAACCAAAAGTGAAAGGATTATTTTTCCTTATCTATTCGATTCAAGAGTCAAAGGGCATTTCACCCAGGAAACATCAAGTCCTGGGTGTCAGAGATGGGCCTGCTGCAGTTAAAGCACCAAAGGGGAAAAAAAAAGGCTGAGAGACCTCAAAAATATTACTCAGCCCACTTTGTCCTTCTCCCCTCCTGTCCCTCTCTGCACTTAGAAAATTGATCATGAGACCCACACCAAACTTTTCTTGCCCCAGTTTAAGGCTGTGCTGCCTTGTCCTCCAGAGAGGGGAGGTGGGAAAGGAGCCAGCAAGAAATGTGGATGTCAAAGTGGTGCCTGTTTTTAGTTTAAAATTTAACTAAAGGAAAGGATTTGAATGTAGGCATTTGTAGCTTCATCTACCTTCTTATCTAACTTTGGCTTCCCTCTCTTTTCCCCAATTACTTTTTGAGAGATTAATTAAAAAGACAACACCGGGGACTAGAAAAGGTGGAAGTGTTTATTAGCCTGTCAAAGGAAACTGTAGGATAAATATTTAGGGATGGGGCAAAGGAGAATGATGAGGCAGCAGCTTTCCACATGAGGCAGAGGGAATAAAACCACACTCGGAATAGGAGGATACAGGAAAAGCAGCCAGAGGAGAATAAATTCCTTTAGCAAAGGTAATATTATGTATGAGCTCGTGTGCCCCAAGGTTTACTTCTTTGGACACCATTCAGTCACCAGACTAACTGCTCCACCCTTTCCCTGGGCCATTTTTCCCCCAAAGAGAAAAAAATCGGGACAAGAAGCTGGGGCAGCAGCTCAGCACCGGGGCTGTGTGGGGATTCAGCAGAGATTCCTGCCCCACCTGATGACACCAGTGACCTTGTCGTGTCACTTCTCTTCAGTGTGCAAAGCAGGGGAGAGGAGCCAGCCTCTCCTGGTTATTTATCATCCCCTTTATGGGCAGGAGGGGATGCTTCTTCTTCTGTGAAGTATCCAGCACTAGAGAGCACGGCTCTGAGTTAGTCCCCTGGATGTTACCGGCACGTAAATAATGATAAAAATAACCTATGCAGAGAGAACAAATAGACTGAGAGCCTGAGGAACCCATTTCAACCCTGAATAAATTCCAGACAGCGTTGCTTTATCAATTCCTTGTCCCCGCCGAGCACCGCATCCATCACAGGCAGCGATCTGCCAGCCTGGGGGGAGTTCCCCCCCCCGGTATTCCCTCCTCTGGGATGGCTGAGGAAATCCCGGGAGTGGGAGAGCTTCTTGGATGTGCACAAAGGCCACCAGCACCATCTGCTCCTCTCCACCCTGGGCGGGGGGAATGGCACCGGGAGAGGCCGGACGCCAAGGGGATGGGCTCAGGGGTGCTGCAAAAACCCCGGGAAGGAGCTGGGAGGAAAACCTGGTGGTCCAGAGGCATCCACGGAGCTCAGGGGATGCCAAAATATCCCAGACAGAGCACACTCCTGGCTCAGCAGCTCAGGACCGACTTCTCCATCACTTGCAGTGCTAAATCAAACCTGCCTGAGATCTACCCAAATCCCCCCCCGGGTCAGACACAGAGCAGAGGTGGCTTTGGAACAAGGCAGAAATAATGCTGGCAGCCAAGAGAGCCTTCACCTTGGGGGTGTGAACCACCCTGCCATCCCCAGCTTTCTATTTTTCATTTCTTCTGAAAACCCCGAGGATGCAGAAAGCCCGTGGCAGTGTAATGCAGCTGAGTGGCTCGGGGCATTGCACCCTTTCCATTTCTTTAAATTTAATTTTTTTTATTTTTTTATTCTTTCCAGCACGCTGGATACAAATTGCTGGGGTCCAGGAAGCTGCTTAGAGTCAGGGAAATTTTACGGCGGGGGCGAAACGGAGAGAGCAGGAAGCAAGGGGAGCTGAAAGAGAAAAACTGCTGAAAAGCCTCCTGTACTTGTCAGGAGCATTAACTTAGGATGATGTAGGGGAAACAACTAAGTGGTTTTTGTGTCAGCTACACTGAATCAAGCTTGTTCAAATATATGCAGGCGTGTGTGCAGTGAAGAATATAACTGATCTCCGGAATGGAAAGCAAGCTCTTAGTTGGAACTGATTTTGATGGTTTGGGAGGATGAGGAGAGCTGGGTATAAATTAGAGGGGGGGAGAAGCACCAGGCAGGGGGTGCTGAGCCCCCCAGAGCTGCAGTCAGTGGGGATGGGGGCAGCGGGGTGGGCAGGGGGGGCAGAGCCCCTGGTGGAGGTGGCAACAGGAGGGGGGATGGAGCAGGAGGATGGGAAAGCCCAAGGATGCGAGGTGTCACCCCAGGGATGTGATGAGCCACCCCAGAGAGAGAGGTGTCACCCCAGGGATGTGAGGTGTCACCCCAGGGAGCAAGGTGTCACCCCAGGGAGCGAGGTGTCACCCCAGGGATGTGAGGTGTCACCCCAGGGAGCGAGGTGTCACCCCAGGGATGTGAGGTGTCACCCCAGGGATGGGATGTGCCACCCCAGGGATGTGAGGTGTCACCCCAGGGAGCGAGGTGTCACCCCAGGGATGTGAGGTGTCACCCCAGGGAGCAAGGTGTCACCCCAGGGATGCGGGGTGTCACCCCAGGGATGTGAGGTGTCACCCCAGGGAGCAAGGTGTCACCCCAGGGGCCAGGCAGGGTGTCACCGAGCCCCAGCACTGAGCATCCTCCCGCGAGCACTTCACACAGAGGTTTGGGGTGCTGCAGAGGTGAATTCATTCACATCCCTGTCCTGGGGGTGACAAAGAGGTAAGCAGCATCCATTCCAATCATCACTTTCTCTTTATGCTGTGAGGAGGGGTGAGGCGCACAAACACCTCTCCGGGGCTAGGAGAAAAAGAGGTTTTTAGCCTAAAAACTGGCTTTTAGCCTAAAAACTTCTTTCCCTGGCAGATTGATCACCCCACAGCCAAGGCCTCCATCCCCTCCGGATAAACCTCCGGACAGACCAGGGCTCTCCTTTCCCTCACCAAGAGCTTTTGGGTTGTTGGGGGTTTTTGTTTGCTTTCCGGGTTTTTTTTTTCTTTCATAAAAAGAAGTCGAGGAAAGGGGTGAGTGAACACGCTGATTCCAAGAAGTTCTTTAAGTGCTGGAGCAGAGTCATAAAAACATGCTCTGCACCTCAAATCCTTGCAGGAGGCAGGAGCTGCCCACAGTCTGGCGGTGGAAAGAGACCTTGGATGCTCAGATATCATAAACCCCATCAGGAAAAGGTTCACCCACTCCCCAAACACTGGCTGCAGGGTTTTACAGGTTTTTTTTTTTTCCAGAGCAACACTTGGTCCTGCTGCTAGCTTTTTTTTTTTTTTTTTTTTTTTGAATAAAAATAATACGAGTAATAACATTGAGCTAATGGCCAATGAAGTGCAGGGGAAGCTCTGCCAGCAGCACCAAAGGATTCAACTTTATTTCTCAAGGACTCAAGGAGATGAGAACTTTCCCACCTGAACCTACAACCTCCCGCAGCAAGTCTGGGGCTGCACCTTGGGATTTCCCTCTCCCACATCATGCTCCTCACCCCAATCCTCTCTATTTTCCACCCTTCAGCCCCAGGTGAGGAGTGGGGCACCCAAAGGACCCCCCAGCACACCAACCTCCTTGTCCTTCCCAGGAGGGAGCTACGGAAAGTGCAGAAGCAGAATATTAATGTTGGAGAGGGGCTGGGGCTGGAGGAGCAGCTACACACCTCTATTTAAAAGGTTTGAGGCCAGGGGGAACGTGCAAATCATTTTCTATATTTTTTTAATAACGTCTCGCCACCTGACATGCTGCTCTTTGTAACAATTACCTTTCTAACCCAGGCGCTTAATTGGATTTTATTTCGCAACTTGTACCGCGGAGTCTTGCGACTTGATGGTGCTGCAAGTGGCAAAAAATCCATTGGGATGGGCTGGGAGAGGCAAAACATCCATCTGGGACTCTGAGCTGGGGCACCCACCTGGGACACCCAGCCAGGATGCTCCCTGAGCAAGGCAGAGCTTTAAAATAATTTTTTGCCTTTTTTTTCCCCCCCTCTTTTTTCTTTTTCTTTTTTATTTTTATTTTATTTTATTTTATTTATTGTATTTTATTTTATTTTATTTTATTTTTAGGATCAATGTCCAGCTTTGTAGCCAAAGGGGGGGTAAGGGATCCTGGGGGCAAAAAAAAGGGGCAGAGATGCAGCTCCAGCTGCTGGGGGGGGGTTTCTCTACTGCTCTACTTTTGTAAGGTTTTCATCAAGCAACATCAGAATCCTTGAAGGTTTTGGGGGTTTTTTGCTCAGGTTTCTTCTCTGGGCGAAAGTTTTGTGAGCATCCAAAGTTGTTTATCCCTCTAATTCCCCCAAATAGGTGCCAAGGTGGCAGGAAAAAAGGGGAGCAGGTGGGGGTGCACGGCACAGGGACCACAGGGACCACAGGGACCTCAGCCCCAGAGCATCCTCCTCCTCCTGGCCACAGGGGATAAAACCTCCATGGGGCTGCCAGCCAGAACACCTTTCCCAAAAGCAACAGTCACTTTGGATTAGAAAAGGAAATAAATAAATCTCCAATCCCCAGCAGCAGCTTTACCAGATTTGTTTCCTTCCTTCCTTTTTTTTTTTTTATTTTATTTTATTTTTTAATTTTTTTAATTTTTTTTTCACCCCCCTCACTAAGGCAGAAGTTGTAGCAAGATTGAAAGCAGAGATCTTAACACATTTTTCCCTCAAGTGTTCTTCAGCTCCAAAAGGACTTGTTTAACAGAGATAACTGCTACACCATGCCAAATAAATTCTGGTTCTAGGAAGAGCTGCTGACACTTGGAGAACTTTGAAAAACCTTCTAGTCAGGACCAGTTCTGCCAATATGTCATATATTTTCAGTGCTCCTTCTTTCTCTTCGTTGCTGCAGAGGAAGCAGAGGTGCTGGTGCTTAAACCTATGGGTTTGGGTAAGTTAGTGTCTGCCTTCCAGGGATAAAGGGATGGAAAAAACCCACCCAAATATTCCAATTTTTATATGGTTTTCTGGAAGGAAAGGTAGAAACAAACCCCACAGTTTGGGCATCAACAACAATGTGAAAACCAACTTGTGCCTTTCTGTCCCCAACCTAAACCCAAACCAATTCTCCCAGAAAAAAAAAGGAGGAAATGAACCACAACACTCAGGAGAGGGCTCATCCTCCACAGATCAGCTCAGGCCAGACCACCAAGGCACCCTGCTCCAGGGCTCAGAGAATGAAAAAAATTAAAAAACAAAGAAAAAACAAATAAATTTATTCCCCCTCCTGCTCTTGCTCCAGTGTGGGTTTAATTACATGGAGCAGCTCCTGGGTGCAGCTCTCTCCTCACTCAGCTTTCTCTCCTGTAGTTACACGCTAGAATTTCCTGCACAGACACCATGGAATTATACACTAGGTCCAAATATTTCAAAACCCAACAGGAACAAATATGCAATTATATAGTTCAGTGATGCAGCACTGCATTGGCAGCCGGGGAGGAGACAAAAGGCATCAGGAGGAAATTTCCCTGCAGAGTAAGTCAGGTCACCAGCCTGAGCCCTTCCAACCAGGGCATCCCACACCAGGTCCAGTCCCTTTCCCACACAGCTGCTTCCCAGATGCCAGGGAGTTGCTTGGAAATTAATTAAATGTCATGTAGCATTAAGTGCAACAACAGAGCCAGTGCATGGCTCTGTTGGCTGGGGATGGTGAGTGGTGATTGCTCCTTTCTGGGGTTCCATTTGCTCCCAAGCATTTTGCCTGACCAGGCTGAGCTAGAAATGAAAATTATTTCATTTACATCACATTGTCTGGACGGCTTCAGCAAGATTGCTTCAACATGAAACGATCCCGAGATGGATGAAGCTTTATAATTTGGTTTTGCAAGATCCGAGCTGTTATTGATTTGGATTGGGAGCCTTTATTACCATTACAAGTACATAAACGGGAGCAGTGGAGCTGAAAACACTGTGCCTTGAGTAAGGCAATTGCTGGTTCCAGCCAAGACGAAGCTGATTTTCCGTCCTACTTGGCTGCCCTGGGGCTGCCTTCACCCTGGGAAGGGGCTTGTGCTTTCTCCATGCTTCCTAACCCAGAACACCCCCCCAGCCCCTTCCTGGAAACCAGAAATTTGCAGTTGGGTTCTGTCCAGCACCTCCTCACCAGGGGAGGCAGGAGGATGCTCAACACAGGCACCACCCAGGCTTATTTCCCTCTCCCCCCACACCCCCCTGTTATTTAGTGGCCTGCTAGGAGAAAACTCTGCTGCCAAAAAAAAAAACCAAAACAAAACAAAAAAAAACCAACCAAAAAAACCCAACCCAAACCAAACCAAAATAACAAAAACAAACAAAAAAACCAACCAAAACCCAAGCAGCACAACCTTTTTGCTTGCCATTTCCAGCCTGCCTGAAAGAAGCAAGCACAGGGCTGCTCATTTGGGTTCCCCTGACTAATTAATTAATTGTCCCGAAGGCAATGATGCTGACCTCACACTGGAAGCTCCAACATCATTGCTGCAGCAGAGCCAGACCCAGGGTGCTGGAGCTTCCAACCAGCCCCCAAATGCAGCTCTTCAGGGGGTTTGGAAACAAGTTGTTTGTTTTCCTTTAAGGTTTTCTCCAATATCCACCCTGCCACGACTGCTCCAGGCGAAGGGAATCACTGTGGGACCAGTTTGCTCCTTCCCTCCTTGTGCCTGATGATTTGTTGGCAGATTAAACAGAGCAGGAGTTTAACTCGAGCTGCAGCATCCCCGCCAGGATCCCGGCCCAGACCTGCAGGAGATTCCACCAGGGAGTCTAAAAGGGCTTTAATGTCTCTGCTGGGATCTTTAAATATATTTGCAATCGCCAAGATACAGCAGCAGCATTTTCTGCTAGTGTGAAAAAGAGAATTTTTAAAAAAACAACAAAAAAAGGGGGGGGAATTTAGTGTAAAGCTTCTGTATCCCAAAAACTGGGACAGGGTGAGCTGGAAGTTCTTCCTCCCAGCATGGAGAAGGGTACAGGGCTGCTACTGATTAATCTGCAGGGTTTAAACAAAAGAAGGGCTGGAATTAGCAGATAACTGCAGGAATTAGCAGATAACTGCACATCCTTCTCCCTGCTGAGATGCCTGCTCATGGCTGGGAGCGCAGGGAACTATTTGTAGCAAACAATTTATCCATGAATGGAGTTTATTTGCTGTGTGAACCATCCGAGAAAAAAGACATGGTTTTTTTTTTCCTGCCTCTTTCCGGATTTCGCAAAGATTTTCCGTGTCGTGTCCTCGCTTCAGGCTCCCTGGGTGTTCAGCATCCCTGCCCACCCTGCTCAGCACCCAGGAGCCCCCCAAACCCTACAGCCAGGGGTGGCAGCTGGGCTGGTGGGGAACCAGTTCTCTCTGAAACCCCCAACTCTCCAAGGCTTTTGGGCAGGAAAAGGTCATTTCTCACTTCTCCTCCAGGTTTTGGTGGAATTCATTAGGAATCTTCTAATCCCCCTTCATCAGGAAAGGTCCCTCTTGGTGCTCAGTCTCCCAGTGAGCACTCCCAGCCCCTGCATCCCGTTTGGCTCCATGTTTTGTTTTCCTTTCTCAGTGCACGTTTATTTACAGCCCCATTTTCAGTGGAAATCAACCCATTTATTCATTAACTTTACTGCGTCCCCTTTGGTGCTGCTGCTGCTGCTGCTCAGGATTTGATCCTCACTTATTGGGCCTTTTTCCCACACGTCAAAACTTTATTAAATATGTTCCTAACGGGGCGGAAAACGCCTGAAAGAGACTGAATGCTTTTAAATTGTGGCAGGTTTTTTGCATCTCGGTGATACCCAAGCCCAGCAATAAGATGTGACAGGCAGGCAGGGCTTTCAGAGGCAATTATTATCACACTTCAGGAGGCGGAGGGAGGGATAATCCGGAGGGGGAAGGAGATAAAAAGAAACCAACTTGCTCTCTTCTCACTCACACATCCCCAACCCCAGCACCATCCCTTCGGGACCGAGGGGAAGGAGAGGGAAGACATCCGTGGGAATATTAGGGATGCTACAAGGTGGAAAGGAAGAAGGTGAAAGCGGGTAGGAGAGAAAGTAATTAATGGGGAAATAATGGCCCTGAGCCGGGTGGAGGAAGCCTAAGCAGTTCCCACTGGCCAGGAAAGCGAGGATGCTTTTGGAAGCACCTCAGGGAGGATTATTTCCCCATCTCCATGACTCAGAAATGTCCCCATTTATTCACTGGGTGACCCAGCCACCACTGGAACAACAGAGCTGCTTGTCTGTCCAGACAATTGTAATTCCCACCCTTCCCTCTGCCTTTCCTTCCTCCCATGCCCTGGCACATCCAGCACAGAAAAGAGGAGAAAAATCTGTGTTTATCTCCCCAAAGGCCATGTTTCCATTCGCTTTCCCCCCTCCCCATGCTCCAAGAAAACAAACAAAAACAAACAAAAAAAAGAGGTCTTTCTGAGCTCAAACATCTTCCCAGCCCAGGCAGGAAATAAAAACCTCCGGATATTAAAAGTTTCCTTGGAGCAAAGGGGGGACCCAGGGCTGGGGGTTCTCCCCAGAGATGCTGCTCTCCCTGGAGAGGAAACTCAAGAAATTCTTTGATCCCTAGGAGCCCATCAGGCTCTCTGAGGAGATGTGTGCTGGGTTGGTACAGGAGCAGGCAGAATGCTGGAGGTTGTGTTCCATCCTCCCCAAGAAGGATGGGAGCTGCAAAAAGAGCTGACAGTCCCCCCCCAGAGCTGCTGAAGTAGCCTCCTGTCTTAATTAGCCATCGGCAATTAATTATTGCACAACTGCCTGGTGGCTTTTCCCAATTTGGGGCTTTATCCCCAAACCAAAGGCGTCTGCTGGGAGGGCACCTGCACAACCCCGCTGCTTCCCTGCCCCCCCCTGGCACACGGGGCTTTTAATTACGATAATTAAACCCATCAAAGCCAAGGCTGATTTGCACTGAGCACTAGGGAGCAGATGGCAACAAGTCCCGAGCTCCATCAAAGAGAATTGGAAGCTGGGAAGCATCTCGGGCTCCTCTGTGCCCCCCCAGTCCCATAACCCCCCCTGCAGCTCCCCGGGGACATCTGTGCCTGGAAACTCAATCAGTTTTAAATCCCAAATTGTTCTCTTGAATGCCCCGGCCCCATCTGGGACACTGCAGGGAAGGGAAAGGGGACAAAAACATTTTGCAATTCTCCAGAGCCCTCAGCGAGGGGATTCCAGCAAAATTCAGGAATCCTCCCGAGTCGGGGGGAAGCCAGAGCTGATTTCCATTCTGCAGCATTTCAGTACATATATATACATATATATATATATATATTTTATTTTATTTCTTTTTTTTAATTCTATTTTTTCAGCTGTGTTTTTCTCTGCAGAGCCTCACTTTGGAGCTCTGGGGGGGAAATCCAAATCCAGGAATACAAAAAGCTCTTACAAGCTCCCCCCGTGTGCTGTCCCCTGGGACAGGTTCTTAGGGACAAGGGGCTGCTGAGGCCACCCAAGGGGTCCCAGCCTGGTAGCACCCCGATGGGTTTGGCATCTCCCATGTCACGGGGGGGGACTGGGGTGAAGAGGCCAGGAGCCATGAGATGAGATTCCCACTGCAGGCTTTTTAGCTGTGTTCCCATGGGAGATTTGGGAGGCTGGGGAAGGGCCAGCCTGGCTGCTGGGGATGGGTTAGGTCAGGAGTCAGGCAAAGGAGCTGCACCCAGAGGAAAAGGCTCAGTGGGCCCTGGGTGCATCACCCATAGCCAGGAGAACATCCCTGCAGAGCAGGGGGGAACTGGAAGCATTTTGGAAAACAACCACAGCATCTGGAGCCAGAGCCCAAGCACAAACCAGGGGTTTATTAACACCAACTGCACTACACCACCAAATCCTCCCTCTCCCAAAACTGCAAGGAACGGCTCCATCTAAATATTAATACTTTTTTTTTTTTTTTTTGGTGGTGTCTGATTTGTGGACTTCTTTCCCTGGTAGTCTAGGAGGGCTCCTTGTTCTCGGGATGCTGAGCAGAGTTGCTCTGTGCTGCTATGATTAGATGGCTGAGACCCAACCTCAGCAGCTGCTAATCCTGACTATTAATTAGAAGATTCGGGGTAAGAATTCCAGCACGGAGGCTCAGTTCAGCTCCAGCAGTTTCTTCATTTTCTCTTCACACTCCCCCCTTCCCCTTCTCTCCCCATATAATCCCTTGCAAAATCTTTGCTTCCAGCAGGACCCTGCCAAGTGAGGATGCCCGGCCATGGGTTCTGATTTTCATCTCTGGAAAGAAAAAAAAAAACCAAGAGACTGCCCTGGTGACAGAGGGAATTCATCCTAGCCTGCAATGACAGCATCTTCTCCTCGGGCCAGCCCATTAATTTTTGTCACAGTGCCTTTGAGAGTCCTCAGTCGAGGTCAGGCTCTGGGTTCTTGCCTGCTGGACGTGCACGTTGCAGAATTCCTCTCCAGAGTGTTTAGGGTTTGCTCAGACCCTGTCATGTGGCTGGGGGATGACTCCTTTGCTGCCAGCAAAAACAGGGGTCAGAGCCACCTCCTTGCCCCAGGCTGGGGGCTGCTGGCACCTCGGGTTGTCCCCTGCCTGTCCCCTCTGCTCTGCCCTTGTACCCCTAAGAGAGGGATGCAGGATGCTCTGGGGCATCTGCCAAGCTCCAGCAAACACACAGAGAGGTGGCAGCTCGAAAGCTGGGCAAACACAACCCAGCCACTGCTCTGCTCCAATTAGTTCTTTGCACCCAAAAAACCACTGCCCAATTTGCTTTAATTTTGGGGGGGCCCTGAGGCTGCAGAGCTGTGCCTGGCTCCGAGGTGAGGAAGGGGACAGAGCCCAAGGGGTTGCTGAGCAGTGGGAGAGGCCAGGAGAGCTGAACCCCAATTTTTTGACATTCCTGCCTGCACAGGAACTGCCACCTGATTTTCCTGTCCCCAGAGAGTGGCTGAAGCCAGCCCCAGCAGGGACATGCACAGGGTGGTGACTTCTCCTTGGATGGCACCCAAGGAAGGGGTTCAAAGCCATTAACATCTCTGGGAATGAAATATTGATGGCCAGAAAGCTGTTAACAGGAACAAGAGAACTGGCAACACCGACACCTGGTATCCTGCCCATTCTGCTTGGAAAAAAAACCCCAACAAATGAAACAGGTGAGGAGGGGGAGGAGGGATGAGAGTGGGTGCCAGGGAGACAAAACCAACAGCGGCGCCAGGAGGTGAGGGATCCCTGGGCTGATAATGCACAACCAGGCCTGGCTCTTCTATTTTAATTTCGTTTTTCCCTCCCCCTTCTGCATTTTATAAACTAAACTGATTTCCAGAAGAAAAGCACGTTCAGAGTAGCCTTCTCTTCCTCAAGGAGGCAACAGGTTTAATTTGCATTTCTGAGGGTTTGCTTTTTTCCCCTTCCCCTGTTTTTTTTGGGTTTTTTTTTTAATTATTTATTTATTTTCCCGCCCTCCTCCTGTAAATCAGTTTATTACCTTGGCAGGAGAAGCAGGCAGACCTGCCCTTCAGAAATCTGTCATCACAACCCCCCTGAGCCCCAGGGACAAGGATGCAGGAGGGGATTCCCCTCCTTTGGTCCCCCCCTTGGTGGGACATCCCCCCTGCTGCTGCTCTTGCTCCTTCCATCTCAAGTTTTTGCAGGGATTGGGCCCTCCGTAACATTCCCCTCAATATCTGAGGTTTTTTTCCCCCCTCTTCCTTTTCTTTTTCCACAGCAGAGTGACCCTGGGGGGGCTCAGGACCTCCCAGAACCAAGGAGATCTTTTCCTCCTACCCCCACCCCACCAGGGCCCCCATCTCCGAGCAGCTGCAGAGACAAGAGCCTGGCTGAGGACCACCAAAAAGAAGAATTTCAGAGCAAACCCCAGCAAGGCAGAGCCCCCTCCTCACTGTCTGCACCATTTCCAGCTTTTTTCTTCCCACTGGGGCATCCTCCCCCCAGCCCTCCACTGACACATTGACTCCAGGAAGGTTCTGAGCAGGAGATAATTAATTCCAAACCGAAACAAACATTTAACCTCAGGTCAAACGAAAGCCTGAGTCGATCCCAAATGATTTCCTTTTTGTAATCCTTTTCCCCAAATAAGAATAAATTACTTCCACAGAACTGAAAGGAAAAAAAATAAAACAAAAAGCCCATCTCTGCTGCCAACAGGTGCCAATAGTGCCCAAGAAAAAGGAGATGGGGTGAAGGAGAAAGAGGAATTAGTTAATTTTGGGCATCACTCACCAGCAGCTTCCCAAAGTGGGGGGATCAGAGCAGCCCTTGGCACCTGTGTTTAGCAGAAATTATTTAGGGTTTTTTGAACAAAATTCCAGCTTGGGGTAGAGCAGACAGGGCTGGGGGAGCTTTGCAGGCAGCTGGGTCCCTGAGGAGTCGCTGAGGTGTCAGGAGCCTCCCAGTGACATTTCCACCCACTGGAGTGGAGTGATGTGAAACCAGCTCCAGCTTCCTGGCTTGCATCTCAGCCTACACATCCAGAGCCTCACCATATGCATGGGCAGACACTTCTGGGTTTGAAGATACTGCCTGCTAAAAAAATTTAAAAAAAAAAAAAATTCGAATTACAAAAAATTCATTTTGAACACCAGAAAGGTGACGAAGAGCCAAAATCCAGCAGTTTGCTCCCATATTTCCATCTCAGCAAACACCTGCAGGGATGTTTAAGTGCACATCTAATCTGTGTGCACACTTTGGATGCAGCCCCATGCTATTTGTGGGCTCTTATTGAAGCCCTGGGCCCACAGTCACGTCTGACGTCTGCCCCTTTTTTTTTCTTTTTTTTTCTTTCCTATGCCAGAAAATTAAATTACACAGCCAGGGCCATGTTCTCCCCCACACATCCACATCCATTTGCATTCTGGGGAGGAAAGAAGCTGTTTTCCTATTCCTGCAGATACAGCTGCCTCTTGCTCTTAATAAAATCATGAGCATTGATTTCGGGGGTGAGAGCAGGAGATTCACACTGACCACTGCAAAACCTTTGCTTCTCTTCCCTTCTCCTAAAAACTCCTTCCCCATCCACCTGAGCTGAGGTGGAGAGAGCCCAGGAGCTGCCAAGCACCCTGAGACACCCAGGGGTGTCACACAAGGGTTTGTTTGTTTGATCCTGGGGGTTTTCCCTTCCTCCAGCATCTCCAAGGGCTCATCCTGGGCTCCTCGTTTGAATGGAGCTGGAGAGCTGCTCCTCAGCACTGGGCAACCCTAAAAAAAAAAAAAAACAACCTAAAAAACCCCTAAAAAATACCCCCAACAAACAGCAACAGCAAAAATAAATCAATAAAAATCAAATAACAACAACCCCTGGCTGTGGATTTGGGGGTTTAATGAAAGATGCCATGAGGATGATCCTGTAATTCACCCCTTGGGATGGAGCTGTGGATGCATCAGGGTGGTCACAGCAGAGCAGGGCACTCAGAACCACCTCTACTTTGCCATTTTTCTTCCCCCCCAGCTTTGCTCATGCTTAATCCTGTTTTGCAGCCTCAGTTCCTGCCTGACATTTGAAGGATGAGCCATTACTGATACTAAATTAATAACTGCTACAGAGTTTATTTGAGAAGATTTCCCCCCCAAATCAGTAATGTCATGATGTCAAGCAGAGTTTCTGGAGGGGTTTGTTATTATTATTATGCTTGTCTTCTATTTTTTTCTTTCTTTCTATTTTTTTTCTTCCTTTCCACAATTGATCTGAAGCTTTCAGAGGGACATTAATACACCTGACCACATTAGAATCCTTACTTGTTCACCTCCAGCCAAACAACTAATTCTCCAGGGACTCCCAGAGGACTTAAATTAATCCTCTGCATTTCTGGAAGTCCTTCTCAGAGCTCACCATTTCCCTTCCTTATTCCTTTGCTTTCCAGACATAGCAAGGACCTACTCATTTCCAGCTCCCCCTCCCTGGGAAACTTTGTATCAGGAATTAAATTCACTTAAAAATGACTATTCCCTTTAAACTGCTCGGTGATTTTTCACAAGGCATTCATGCAAACATTCTTTTTAACCAGCCAAGAAGACAGTGATAGATCCTTATACCAGCTTGAAATTTCAGCATTCTTCAGACATTTTCTGGCCTCACCCAGCTGCACAGATACACAGATACTGCTGCTTTACACCAGCACATTTTTTTTCCTTCTAACTGTGCACATTTTTCAAACCCCTCGGCAACCTCATTACCAAAAGCAAGACCAAAAATTTTTAAATTAATATTTTAAGGAGTCAGTGTAATTAGCACCCAGTGCAATGTTCCTCACACCTATAAATTCATCAGGCTCTCAATTTCTAGGGAAATTTGGCTTGAGAATTGAGCCCTTCACTTCGGGCCCCTCTCTTTGAAACCACAGGGATAGGATATCCAGTGTGGAAAATCTGCCCTGGAGCCTCCTTGACATCCCTGGGATGGTGGCAAACACCCTGGGACCTGGCAAAATGTCAAACCCAGGTCTTTAAAAAGTCAGGTTTGTGTCCTGCAGTCTGGCAGTAAGGAAACAACCAAACAAAAAAAAAAGCAAAGCATGGTTTATTCAAGAATTTCCGCAGGTATTTCTGGTGTCTCTCACCTTTCTTAGCCTCCCACTCTCTCCTCCCCATGTCTCACTCTCCTTTCACAGGCAAGTTCAGGTCTTGCTGCCTGCACAGCAAACACCCTCACAAAAACCTCCAGTTAATGCCCTGGCATTTGATACATTATCAGTAGAAGATACACAGAGGGAGGAAATATATTGTGCAAATTACTTGATAATGCACAGCAAGCTGGTACCATGACCTTAAAAAATGCCTGTTAACAGGGGGGGAAAAAGAGGAGAGAGAGAAGAAAAGGGTTGGGAAGACTTTGTTGGGAGGCTTGATAGTCTAGGTGGAAAATGGAATGATTTTTTTATGATTTCCAGCCTGCTTTAACTCTGCCCTCCAGGTCAATAATCTCAGTAACAACCTTTTTCTCCAAGAAAATGTTAGAGCTCCCACCACTCCCCATGAGAATTAAAGTTCAGGTGCCTCTGAGAGGCAGCTCATTGCTGAGCCATTTGCCTGGCAGCCAAAATAATGCCAAAAACCCCCCAAATGGGCAACAGGGACCCCAGTGCCAGCTCCCGAGGGTGTCAGCCCATGGCTCCATCCTTCGAGCATCACCTCACTGGTGCTTTTCCCCTCTGCCTTTTATTTGTTTCCAGGTTTATGAACCACCCCCCTCCTCTTAAACTTTCCCACCTCTGCCTGGTGACAGAGAGCAAGTGTTCTCTGGTGGCCAAAAAAACCCACAAACCACCAAAAAAGCGAAAGGGATGGGTTTCCATGGCAACTCCCTTCCCAAAGGGGGGATGCAATCCCCTCTGCCACTCTCCTGCTGGGTCAGGGACATCTCTCTGGGCTGTGTTTCTGCAGACACCAAAACGTGGAGCTGGGAGACCCAGGGCTCTTTTTTTTCTTGAGCCAAACACATCTCCCCAAGGCTCCCAGAGGGCTCGGGCTCCTCATCCTCATCCTCCTCTCCTCCAGCAGAGCACAGCAAAAGCAATCGATGCCCTTGGGTACCATCTCCAGAGCCTCCCTGCAGAGCCAGGGGAACAGGGACTGAGATTTTGGGGCATCACTCGGTGCTCAGTCAGGATTTATGGTGCTGGTCTGGATAATGCCCTTTGCCAGTCTGAATTTCACTCCTCTGTCCTGACTCCCCCCCAGGGCCATGCCCAGCATCAGTGTTTGAAGTCATTCAGCCTAACAGAAGGTGACACCCAGGAGCTGAACCCGACTGTGAATAATGTCCCTCTGGTACTCCCTGCTCCCCCTTTCCCTTCCCTTCCCTCTCCCCTTTTCCATCCAGCGGGGTTTTTGTCACCCCTGGCATCTGAGGAAGAGGCAAAGCAACTTCCAAAGAAACCTCAGGGATGGGGGGGGAAAACAGAGGAGGCTTGCAGAGACAATTTGCTGCCTGGTCCAAGCAGGATTCCCTCAGGCCTGGTGGGAAGCAGGGAAAACTGGGTTGGTTCCAACTTCTCCCAGTCCTGCAGTGGTCTCTGCCATGCTGGTGTATTGCAGGGAAGTGACAGAGACCTTGCTGAGTGTCCTTGCTCAGAAGGAGCATGATGGATCTGGCTTTTACCAGGAACAAAGAGGCCATGATCTGACACCAACCTGATGAATTGTCCTTTTTTGCTCCCCACCCCATCCCCAGTGATTACTTGAGAAAACTTTGCAGTCTGTAAATATTTACCGGGGAGACTGCAACCATCCCCTCTCCTTTCCCAGCACAGAGGGGTTGGGTTTAATGAAGCATCATTTCATTAAGAGCAGCCCAGCTCCCTGGAATACAGACTGTGTTTTTTGGGGACACAGGGAGGGACATTTTCCCAAAGTCAGTTGTTGGCCTGGTGGCAGCACAATAAACCATCCCAGCTTGCTGAGGTCCAAGGGGAGCAGGAGCATCCTTCAAACATCCCTCTCCTCCCAGTACCCTGTGCCCACCTTGCAAAACACACCTGAATTTCAGCCTCTTTTGCACTGCAAACAGTTGCTCCTGTGAATGCCAATTTGAGCTTAAAGATTCATATAATTGAAAGCAAAAAGGGTTTTGGGGCTATTTTCTACTAAAGCAGCTGGGGACAGTTCCTGAGCAGGCTCCTCTCCTGCTTGCATCTCCCCAGGATGGAAAGGTACCATCCAGGGCTGGTGGTCCAAAGGGATGAAGCCATCCCAAGTGGCTCTGGAGGGAGGTAATGGTTTAGAAACACAAAAAATGACATCACAAAAGTGATGTCAGGGCTGGGAGAGAGGAGGAGGCAGGGCTGTGCCATGCCAGCCATGTGCTGGGTAATTTGGCTGGAAGGCAGCCAGCAGAGGAAGAAAATGTCTTATCTACAGTTTAAAAAGAAAAAAAAAATCAGGAAAAAAACCTCACAAAATTGAGATATATAGGAAGAGAGGCAAATTTATAAACAGGAGTTTATCAGGAGGCAAAGCAGATAATAAACAGCTCTTCAGATCTAGGTCTCCAGCTCACAGAGAACAGAATAGAGAATGGGATTCCTCAGGAAATGGAAATGGATGATAAGAGCTCACAGTGACTTAGCAAACATCATTTAAAATTAAAAAAAACAAGGCAAAAAAAAAACACAAAAAAACCCCAACCCACCAGCCCTCTGTTTTCTTCACACAAGAAAATTACCCACAGCCCCTGGACAGATTTCCTGGGCTCCAAATCAGGTGAAGTGGGAGATGGAAACCTCCCCACTGCTGCCTGCCAGCAAAACCCATCCCAAATGGACCACTTGGAAATTCTCTTTCAAGATGGTTTCAAAGCAGGAGGGCAGGGGCAAGGAAAGAGGGGGATGCCTGGAGAGACCCCAAAACCCCTCCCAAAGCAAACCCCTAAACCACATCTGGGTTGGAGGAGCTCAGGTGCCCAGGCTGGGGGTCATTGCCAGCCCCCAGCTCTGCCTGCTGAGTTCCAGGCTCCTGGGTTTTGTGAATCAGACCATTTGATTTTTTTTTTTTTCCCCTCTCACACTTGTTACCTGGGTATTTATTTACAGGCAATTTTTCCCTCTTTTACTTCCATTTCTGTGCCACCTTGTCTACAAGGCTGCTTAAATGCCTGGTGTAAAGGTAATTATATCACTGCCAATGCAAAGCAAAACCAACAGCAGATGTGCACAAAAAGAGGAAAAAAGGATTTTTTTCCTCCTGTGGAAGGAATTATAAAGCTTTGTCCTGCTTGGCTCAGGCACCAGTGGGACAGGCAATCACCCTTGGCTCATTTTTTCCTTCTCTCCTGGGTGGGGGCGAGGGAGCAAAGTGATGGAGTGAAGGAATTACGAGTGCAAACACCACTTCAGCACTTGCTTCACTTCACTGCATGTGTCTAATAACCAAGTTATAGTTTTTCAGTTTGATGAATCCATTTACTCCCCATTCAGCCTTTCTTCTTATTACTATTTTTGGTAGCCTTACCGAGGACTGATTCTCTTTAAGCCATTATAATCAAATTTGCAGAGGCAAATAACCTGAATAAGCAGCCTGCAATCCTCCAGCCCCTCTGCCAGAACCACAAAGGGCTGCCCAGCCCTGCTGAGGAGCTGAAGAAAAAGCTCATTTCCCACCCAAATCCCCACCACATCCCAGTGGGACCTTTTCTGGTGCTTGGGTGGGATGGTCCAGGTGCTCTCAGTTCCTCTCCTCCCAGGAATGAAGCTCAAGCCCAGCCCTGGTCATTGCTTTTTTGGCCATTTTCCTGTCTTGTGCCCCCACAATTTGCTTTTATTCTTCCCTAGTCTGAGGTAATTAATTTAATTGCTTGGAGGTGATCAGAAGCACGGGAGGAGTGATGGGTGCCCCCTCCTGCAGCATGTGTCTCAGCACCCAAATGTGCTGCTTGATTATTTACTTGCTTTTTGTCAGTGCTTCAGATATTTTACAGTAAATTACCTCAGTTTATGGGTTTTGTGGGTTTTTTTTTTCCTTCCTTACATAATTGTTATAAATAACCTTCAAACGTCACAGAAGCCATAAACATGGGGAGGGAAGGAAGAACAAATTATAGAGATTTCAGAGCAGATGAAGGAAAACTTGCACATTGATAAGGGGAGGCTGCTTGAGTTGGTTTGTTTGTCCTTGCTGTCCTCCCAAATTGTCTTTCTCTTATTTCTTCCATAAAAATCCATCTGGAAAGAAATATTTCCCTCCCTGACCACAGGGGACCACCTCAAACCACCCCAATCTTCACAACCAGAAAGCCCAGGGTTGGGGGGACACACGATGAGAAAGGAACCCCAGGGCTGAGAAAGAACTTTGGGATCCTCCACCACTGCTGCTGAAAGATTTTTCCCTGGAAAAGGGGGAGCAAGATGTGCTGCCTCCTGATCCCCAGGGACCCCTGGGACCAGCCACCCCCTCAGTTCATGGGGAATTCACCCATGCACCCATCAGGATGTGCTGAGGGGGAAGTGGCTGCTTCCCTCCCACGTTTTATGCAGGGAGCTCCTGGGATTTGGGAATAAATATTTGATCTTTAAAGATGGTTTTGTTGCTTGTTGCAGGCAACCCAGCCAGGTTTTTAGTGTTTGTTTATGCATCAGACAATGTGATTCAATAAACCCTGGTTGAGAAACGTGTATCACTCCCTTTAAAAGCCACCCCCCCCCTTCCCCTCCACTCCACTCCTTGGGTTTTCAAGCCAGGCTTTATCTAAGAAAAATTATTTATTGCCAACACTGATTTCACCCTTCCCTCCCCTGCCCCCATGGAATCACCACGGCTAAGGAATTCTGTGAAAGATCCCAGGATTTTAGCAAAGCATTGGGTGGCCATGGGGCAGGGGTGGAGGGGGACACAAGCTCTGTGCCCATCACCTCTCAGGGGCTGGGGTTTTGTGCTGAAAACCAGTGGCACCTCCTGACTTGCTGCATCCTCTCCCCTTGGGAAATGGGCAGGTTCTGCCTGGGGATGCCCTGCAAACCTCCCCTCTTCCTCCTCCTCCTCCTCCTCCTCACTTCTGGACCCCCACACAAAGCAGATCGCAAGCAGAAGACCGGCGTGTTCCCCACCTGCAGGCTTCTGTTCTGGGTGGATTTTTTTCAATGAGAAGCATATTTTTTTCCCCCTATATGAATTATTTATTGTCATTTGAGGCCTTTCTAGGGCACTCAGCATCTTAATTACACCTGGACACAGTTTCAGCCTTGAAGGGGGTGGATTTAAGACTCTTGACTCGCGTTATCCCCATCTCTGCAGCAGCCTCTCTTCAATTTGCCAGCAAAAAGAGCCTCACTACTACTCATTTTTCCTTTAATTAAAAAACCACTGGTTTATCAGAAGTGGAAATCAGTGCTGAAAAGGATCTGCTCCCATGAATTTCCCTCCTCCTGCATGTTACACAAGAAAAGAGCTGAAATAATCATAAAGTCCAACTCCGACGCTTTCAAATCGAGACCTCCGGCTTGCTCAGCCCTGAATGACTTTTCAGTTCTGAAATGTTAATTAACAGTAAGAACGATTAAATCCAGACAGGAAACAAAAAGACATTTCCAGTTCCTCACAGCTCCTTGGTTGACCCAAGAAGATGCTTTCTGCTCTGGGTTCCTGCCTCCTGGAGAACTTCTGAGCTTCCCGTTTTACAGCCTGATTTGAGGCAGGAAAAGAAAGTCTCAAAATTTGTAGCTGCTGCCTGGGAAAGCAGAGCCGTTCCCAGCCCAGGTCTGCTAACAACCCACCAGGCAGCAAGGAAACGCTGCAATTTTATAGACATTTTATACAAACACCTACACCTGTATAGAAGTTTTATGGAAGTGTGTGGAGTTCAGCTCCATGATCAGAGCTGCGTTTAATTAACGGCACCAGAGCTTTCTCTTTGCTGCCACCTGCCCTTCCCCTGCTCTGCAGAGGGCTGGGGATTATTGCTTACAGGGGATATCTCTTATCTCACCCATCTCTCAAAGAGGATTGCTGTGTCCCCCCCCTTGGCACTCCTTTCCCAAGGGAATTTCGGATCCCAAGAGAGATTTCCAACACAAAGCTGCACTCCCCAAGCATAGCTGCCTTCTCCTGCAGAGGAAGAGATGCTGGATGCCCAAAAGGAAATGCTGGATGCCCAGGAGGAGATGCTGGGTGCCAAGGAGGAGATGCTGGATGCCTAAAAGGAAATGCTGGGTGTCCAGGAAGAGATGCAGGATGCCCAGGGAGAGATGCAGGATGCCCAGGAGATGCTGGGTACCCAGAAAGATCCACTGGGTACCCAGGAGGAGGTCCTGCATGCATCTCAGATGATCTTAGACAAATCACTCCATCTTTGCACTTCTCCCCTGAGCAGGGAAGGCATTTCCTTTGCTCTCTCTGCCTTCCCCTGTGTCCCTCATCAATCCCAGTCAGAGTCACCAAAACCCATCCTAAAAAAAACCCCTCCAGCTATTGCAAGAGATGAACTCTTGGAAGGATCTCTTGCTGTGGAAAGCATCACTTTGGTCCTTGGAGAGAGCTCTGAGCAGCTCCTCCATTGCCCACAGACAGCCTGGGAAATGTTCACTCTGATTTCCTTTGTCTGGTTCATTTCTCCCTCAGTCAATGGGTCAGAGGCCTGGAGGAGTTTGATGGCCAGGGCAGAAACAGAGCCCAGGTGCTCAGTGTCCCTGTCTAAGCCCCTTGCCAGCAGAAAGTCCTTCCCTCTTCTGTTATCTGATGCTGTGGAGAGACAACACAGCTCTCCTTGTCCCACCTCACCCACTTCTCTCTCCTCATCAAAACAGATGGGATCAAACTCAGGGGGACAAATAAAAAATAAACCCCAGAGCTAGAAACCCTACAACAGTCTCAGATGAATGAGCCCATTGCTCTGTTTCTGGAAGGGAAGGTAATTTCCAGCTGGGTGTTCAACTACTCAGCAGTTACCACATCTCATCAGCCTCCAGGCTCAGTGATGTTCATCCCTGACCACTCTGCTGGGGCCAGGAGAATCCCCCTGCTACCCCTGAGACCCCCAGATCCCTTTCCCTCACTGACTCTGCCTTCTGCAAGGTGATCACAGCAAGAAATAGGAGAGTTTGGGGATTGGGGGGCAAAAATCCTCAGTAAGAGGTGTGTCTGCAGTAACTATCCACCAAGAGCATCACTGGGAGCAGGCAGCAACCAGATCCTCCAGAACTGGTTTGCCTGGTGGTATTATTGCTGTTACTGGTTCTGCTAAAAAACCCATAAATCCCAGAAAACACAAAGGGCTGATGCTGTCCTGAGGGAGAGGAGGGAGAGTCTCTGGTCCCAGCCATAAAACAGGTTGGAAAAGGGTCTGGGGGTCCCATGAGGGGTTTTAGGGATTGTGGGAGGTCCTGGTTCTCCCCTGAGCTGGGAAATAAATGGCCAAAGGTAGAGAAAAAAGATTACAGACAAATGTCAGTGGCTGGGGGGGGACACCAAATCAAAGGAAATGAATTATTCAGCTCCAGAGCTGAACATTATCAGTTAATGATCTGTAATTATTAATAAATAATTTAAGCTTTAATAGCTAGGAAATGAAATGCTTAATTGCATCATAACATAATTAACGGAATTAACTGCTATGAATAAAATGAGTTGTGAGGGTTGTTTCTTTATTTTAAGTGAAAAATCTTATTTCTCCACAATGCTCTTGGCTATTTTTGTTCAATTTAAACACCAGCAGAGATGCAGGAGAGGAGGAAGAGGAGGAGCAGGACCCCAGGACAAGGACCTTTGGAAAAATGTGGAAAATCAGGACATGAAATTGATAAAGCTTTGTAAGACCTGACAGCAACGAGCCTGCCAGAGAAACAAAAAAAAGCAACAATAAAAACCCATTTCTGGGCTAAAAATACAAGTCCAGCCAAGCCTTCAGCCAGTGTGCAGCACAAATCCCCACAGCCACAGCCTGGGTTTTAACAAGTGTTAACAAACCCAGACCACCAGGCATGACCCATTCCAAGGGGTTTTTATGAGGCAATCATATATTTTCATTAGTTATGGTGATGAAGCACTTAGGTTTTATGGGGTGTGTTAGTGCTTCATCTCGATGTCTTTCCTGATTACCCTGCTACCATTTCAGGGTGACATGGACCATTTTCTCCTCTTGCTTTCCCAGCAATAGGATGGCCATAAACAGAGGCAGCTCGCAGCTGCTGGTGCTTGGAAAGAGCCCATTAAAGGCTGGGAACTTGATTCCAAAACCTGTTCATAATTAATATACCTCAGCACAAAAAAAAAAAATCCCCAAATGTTACTACAAGATAATTGTTTAAGTGAGTAGGGATGAGCTGAAGGTCTTGCTGGGCATTTAACATCCTGCTGCATGTCTGGCATCACCCAAAAAGCAAAGTACAGCTGGTTTCCAAGCCCAGATCTTGGCAGGTACAGACTGATGGGTTTAAAAAAATACTTATACTCCATAAAATATATACGTAGACTCCATAGAATACTTCTTGCTGATCTACACCACCTCAGTCCTCTCTGCACAGACCCCAACAGCCACGCACAGGTTTGCAAATAGGGACCTGGGTCAGCAGCCCCACTCCTAGCCCTGAAATTAAATTATTTCTCTGGCTTTGGGATGTTTGGAAGGAAAAAAAAAAAGGAAGAAAAAACCAAAACAAAACAAATAATTAAAAAAAAAAGGCAGAAAATCTCACAAGCAGCCAAACAGGGGGAAAAAATTGGAAGCTCTCAATGAGTGACAGTTTGCAGAGTGATGCCAAGCTTAATCGTCACCATTAAGCAATTATTGCAGATGAAAACAGAAAGTGCCTGCAAACTCAGCCTGCTCTTGAACGAAATGGGAAAGGGTTAGACAGCAGGAGATATCTGCTGCTTTCCAGCTGAGGGATCAAACCACAGAAAAAGCTCCCAGGCTCAGAAAACTCACCTGGGGTTTCCCCCCTGCCCTTCCCACCTCCTGCTTCCCAAGACTCAGAATTTATTAAGGGATTTATTTATTCATCCCCATGGCCAGTGGGTGAAGGAGACCCCAGAGATCCCCCCAGCAGGGTGCTGGCATCCACATCCCTCCCTGGAGGAGAGGGAAAAGCTTTATTATGATTACATAGATTTGACTCAGTCTGGAGGTTTTTTAGGGGTTTGGTTTTTTCCCCCCCTGCTCTCTCCTTTCCTTTTCATGGTAAATTTTCAGCAGCAAGGCAGCCAATGGTGAGGGAGCACGGGGATTGAAAACCCTTTCAAAGGAGCCTTATCATGCTGGGGACACGTGCACATTGAGCCTTGGAGATAGGAGAAGTGCAGGGCCCTGCTGGGGGAGACAGACAAATGTATACAGTTTGTATTTGCTTTTTTTTGGAGGGTTGCATTTTCTTTTTTTAAATTTATTTTTTTGTTTTTCACGGGGGGTGGTGGGGTGCCTGCCCAACCTGTCAGGGGGGTTGGTTTGGGCTTGGTGACTGCAGGAATTCACTATATGTCTCCTTTAAAGGGCCAGTGATGCTGTGAAAAAATATATCCCCCCATACAGCGTGGATTTTAAAGACAGAACTCAAAAGTCCTCACCTAAAACACCAGGGAAAAAGCAAGAAGAAAGGGGGAAAAGTGTTTTTACCACTCAGCTTTTCTTGGTTTTTTGGTGTGTTTGTGCTTTGTGCACAGCAATGTCACAGATCTTTGGGTTAAGGAGACAAATAAATAGATGGGTGGGCAGAGGGATCCCTTCACCCTCCACATCACATGGAGCTCCAGGGCTGCAAGTCAAAGAGGTTTCTCAGGAGAATTAGGAGAAAAAAACAGGAGAAAAGATGGATGGAGCCCTTGCAGGAGCAGGGATGCCCACAGGGTGCTTCCCATTAGGATTTAAATACGGTTTCCCCCTTAGGAGGATGGAAATCCAGGAAAGATGACACACAGAGAAGGTCTGGGGAGAGGGGGAGCTTGCTCAGTATGGGATGGCTCTAAAAATCCCAGCCCCATCCTTTCAGGGGTTTTTGTTGGGGATCAGGGGGGTTGCTATTGGCTCTGCAGAGCTTGCCTTCTCTTTTTATTCAGTGTGGCAGAATTTCAATAGTCCTGCCTTTCACCTCAATAAAAGCAGCATGGCAGGCAGCAGGTTTTTATGATGGAGTGACCTTTTCCTCATGCAGAAAACCCACACCTTTTCTTGCATGGGGTGAGTAAAGCTGCTTTTGATGAGAAACAAAGCCTGCAACTCCACGTGCCATATCCCCAGGAACCAGAAAATTAGAGTAGTGGTGTTGGGTTGGTTGTTTTTTGGGGGTTTTCTTGGCTTTTTTTGTTGTTGTTTGTTTTTTTTTTTTAACTATGCAGAATGATCTCAGGATAAAACTTGCATTAACACCAAGTGCTTTGCACGTGCACGTTGGGGTGGAAGAAATTGCAGAGCCCCCCACCTCACTTCCCCCCCTCTTGGGATGCTCAGACCCATGCAGGGACCACGTTGGGTCAATGGTTGGAGCTGCTGCATCCCAGGCAATTTGTGTGTCAAAAAAACCCCAAAAAACAGGGGAATAGAAGGTGGCTGTTTGCCTGCTTTGTCCTTCCTCATCTCCAAGGCTCCATGGGGGCAGCCCTGGAGTTAAATCACCTGAGAGAAACCTCTGGAAAGCCATGGAAGTGTCCTGGTGCTGCAGCCCTGTCCATCAGCACGTTGTTGGCGTTCATTAATCGAGTGTAAAACTGTAATTAAAAATAATCTCCTTTTCTTGAAGCAGAAGGGGATAAAAAAAACCCAACCAACCAAACAACAAAGAAGGAGAATGCTGAATAAGGGAAAGAAAACTAATGTTGCTAATTGCAGCTGTGGCAAGAGGCTGGCAAAACAAAATTCCTGTTTTGCAAGGCCAGAAGAACCCAGCCACAGGGAGAAGCTCTGAAACACTTTGCAAGTGTATGCAGCCCCCTGGGAATCCATCTTTCCCCCAACAAAAAAAAGAAAAAAAACCCAAACCAAAACAACCAAAAAAACCCCCCTAAATTGGAGTCCAAGTTGATCCCTGCTCGCCCAGGAGCGGGGTTGTAGTTTCTCTTGTCTGATTTATCTCCTTCGCTGAAGATTTCATTTCAAGTTGGAGGATGTTCAAAGGAAAGCCAGCCCTGTTACAGACTTAATTGGACCATATTTCAATCCCAGTTCATCTATTCGGCATGGATTCCTTATCCTGGGTCCATAAAGTTTTATTAAGTGATATATCAAGGAATATACACGCAGTGTCGGGAGAGCCAGTCCTGCTTACATGTTTTGCAAAATGAGGAAGCTTGCCAGCACCTCTGTGCCTCTCCCCACTCACAGCCAGGTGTCTGCTGTCTTGCTTTGGCCTCTCACAACTTTTTCTCCTACAAATCCCTGGGAACAAACACCCCAGGGAGCCCATCCTGGCTGGGACTGGGAGGGCAACGAGCAAAACCCACCCTGGTGGGAAACACTCCATGGGCAGCACCAAGGGCTGGAGGTGGTGATGTCCTCTGGCTTGGAAGCAAATCTGTGTTTTGGAGGAAAAGATTTCTGGGGTGATGCTGGGAAACCCCACTGGGCCCAAGGCACCAGAACCAGGAGCCCATCAGGGCAGGGCAGCGGGTGCTCTTCCCAACTCTGCTTCTCCTCCTGCCCCTCCTCTCTCTCAGCTTGGCAAAGAAAAATAATTCCCAGGGTGTTCTCCTCACTCAGCCCCCTGTCCTAACAGCTCCTGCTGATGTCCAGGAGCAGGCAGCTTGCTAATGGCACGTGGTGAAGCTGATTGTCACTGGAGACAAAGGATTTCTCTGAGTGGATAAACTTCTGAAGGCAGCAGCAGAAGCTCTCCTTTTTTTTGTTGTGGTTTTTTTTTTTGTTTTTTTTTTTGTTTGTTTGTTTGTTTGTTTTGTTGTTGTTTTTATTTTATTTTTTTTGTTGTTGTTGTTGTTTTTTTCTGTTAAAAAAAAATAATATAAAAGCTGCCCCCTTTGAAAAGGCTGAACCTCCCCCAAGATTCTTATTTCAGATTAGGATATCAAGTACAGGGAGAGAGATCTCCCATTCCTTGGCTGTCAGGGCTGCTGTTTGATATTCAAACCTGCCATTTGATCGTTCCTGAATAGCTGCCTTGCTGTCCTTGAGGAGAGCTCTATTAAATGCCAAATCTGTTCCCTCTCCCTCTGTAGCCATGATGAGACAGAATAACTCTGGGGTGTATTAACACAACTCAATTGTGTCTTATTTTTTTAAGCACTTTGTGGAAAGAGTGGGTGGAAAGGGAAGGGGACAGGGAGGGGAGGAGAGAAGCTCAGGGATAAAACCCACTTGAGCTGGAGTGTTTGGTTGTGCTGACAGGCAAATCAGAGAAAATCATCCTGAAATCAGGAGGTGACAATAACTTTGCTTAAAAATATAGAAAAAAGAAGAAGTTATTCGAAAGCTTCATGGCAGGAATTAAAAGGTGATGGTTTCCTGGTCCAAAAACTCCTCAGGAGCCACAGGAGTGGTTGCAGGCAGCATCCAGGATGGCTGAGAAGTTGGGAAAGAACCATCCAAGGCTTGGGATCCAGCTGCCTGGAACCCTTGGGTTGTTGTCACTGCAGCCACCATGGAGAGACCTTTCCACTCCTTAATGGCTCTTGATCTAACGACATGTTCACATTAGATCTCCGTGTTGATTGCTTCCTTTTAATTACAGAGTTAATTACCAGCTAATAACTTTGTTGCTAATAGCTGTAACGGATTTTTGGCAGGAGTTGTCAGAAGGGGCTGATTGGAAGGTCTCCTGGGTAGGATCCTCCTTGGAGAAATGGATAAACTGACAGCAAACGATCCCAATCTTTTCTCTTTGATGAACAGTAAATTATTCTAATATCCCTCACTATTGTATTCACTTATTAGCTGTGGGTAATTAGAAGGGAAGAGCTGCAAAGCTGCCTGATAGGAGCCCAGCACCAGCTTGATGGTTGATGCTCAGAGACTGGGTTTCCATCCCTCAGCTTTCCTTTCCTTCCCCAAGCCACAGAGCATCCCCAGCCCTGCTGCACCCACACCCCTCGAGAGTCTTGAGAAGAATACCAGTTGATTCCTCTGCCTCTTACAGTCCTCAGAAGCAATTCTGCCAGCTGGGACACTTCCCCATCCTTTGCCCAGTGGCAAGCACCACTGGTTTCTCTCCCTGTCCCTGCCCCCCAGCCAGCAGCCAACCCCCAACTTCTCAAGCATCCTCACTTGCCCATCACATCCCTGCTTTTGGAAAGGATTCAAAGCTGTCTCTGTGTGCTGAGCAGCCAGAGCTCTGCTTGATTTGGATGGCAATGAGCAGGCAGCAGTGGGAGCTGGGGGAAGGCAACCTCAGAGACCAGAGGAACTTCTCAGAAAATAAATGAAGATCACAGAGTGCTGCCCCTCAGCAAGGCTGAGCTGCCAAAACCAAAGGCTTCGTTGTGCTGCAGGGGGAGGGGGATGGATTGTTCAGGTTTTTACAAGGGACCAGAACAATAAATCAGGCCTGGGAGGCACTGCCAGCAGCAGGTGACCATAGGAACCCTGTCCATCACCTGAGTTTTCCCCCAGTAACCCTGCTGGGTTGTCCCAGGGGGGTCAGGAATTGTACCCTGCAAACCCTCTGTGTTCACTGCCACAGGGCAGAGCTCTCCTGGCACAGCTCCTCAGCTCAGGAAAGCTGCTCCAAACCCCTCTTTATCACCCAAGTGCACACTCTGACATGACAGGGAAAGATTTGGGATCTGAAGGAGGCAGAGGAAAACCATTTCATCTCAAAGCACCACAAGGGTTGGAGTGCTGGAGCGTGATGCTTGGATTTGGTTTCCTTTCCCCCAGCAAAATTCAGGGCTGAGAGCAACAGACTCTGGAAGCTGATTTCATGGAGAAGGGAGCCAAGCCTGAGCAGTATCCCACTGCCAGGACCACAGCAGCTGCTGAGGAACAGCACATCCCTGCCTGGCTTGGGATGAGCAGATCCAGGAGGTTTCTCACCCCCTTGGCTGGCAGCTCAGACCCTCTGCAGCTCTGTGCACGCCTTGAGGAGCTGCAGCTTTTAACATCCCCTTCTCCAGAGCTCCCTGGGTTCTCATTCCCTGTGCTGAAGTACAAGCACTGCTTCACTGCTTCCCTTGAACCCTTTTCATTCACCAAAGGAACTGACAAGCCCAGAGGGGAAACCTTTCTGTGCCTGAACCCTCCCATTTTCTGGGCTGTCGGGGAGGGATTCAGAACCAGAACCCCTGCCAGAGACAAGGGAAGGGATGGAAATGCAAAACCCAGCCACCTGGATGAGGAGCAAGCCCCAAAAATGCTAAACCAAAGCCCAGCATCCTGCTTCGCATTCAGTCCTCAGCCTCAAGCTTGTTCCTGCTGAACTTTGATTTCCTCAGATCCAGAGCTGAAGAGAAGAGATAAGAGAGGTTTTGGCTCAGCCCCTGACCCTGGCCACACAAGTGATTCCAGGGGCTGCTGTTCTCTGAATGGATAGCAAAATAATGATCTGTAAATCAATAACCCCCTCCCTATTACACGCCACAACCCTAAGAGGAATTCATTACAATCTGTAAATGTCAGCGGCGAGAAATCTTAATCCAGATTCAGCTCCGGGTTCTTGCAAACATCCAGCCTCCCTTTACACCCTCCCTCCTGGAAAATAGGCACGATGGCAGCTCCTGACACCTGGAAACATTTTCCAGTCAGGATGCTGCAGGATTTTTCCCTCTGCAGCTGGGATCACCCCGCAGCGAGAGAGGCTTCGAAATGCAGCTCCCAGGATGCGGAGAGGAGGAGGGAGCTGGGAGCAGGTGACAGGGTCTGAATGTCACTTAAAGTTCACTTTCATTATTTTAATTGTCGCTGTGAAAAGGAAATACCAAAAAAACCTCCTCCCCCAATTCCTGACTCGGCTGGAAGGGAAATCAGAAGTGCAGCCCCAAGCAAGCAGCCTTGGCAGTGGTTTTCCTCCCAGCCAAGTTCCTGGGCTGGGGTGAAGCAAGTCCTGAAAAAAAAACCCCAGGAGTCTTAGGAAGGGGTGGGATGAACGTGGAATACCGTAGAGGACCACAGGGAATAAAAGGAAACCTTCACCTCTCAGGGCAGGATTCCCCAGGATTGCTTTGGGGCGGTGAGGAGGGGGTGGGAGCAGGGAATGAAGGTTGGGAAAGACTTCTAAAATCATCAAGCTCAGCTGCCAGTCCCACTGCAGCCACTGATCCACGTCCTCAAGTGCCACATCCACACCTTTTGTCAACACTTCCAGGGATGGGGACTCCAGAACTGCCCTGGGTAAGAGGCTCTGGGCAGGTCAGTGCCCTGCTGCTGCCTCAGTTTCTCTCTTTCCCACATGGAAAAATTGCAGGAAGGAGGATTTGAGGGGTGGTAAAGGATGAGGGGCTTGGTCCCCTGGGTTTTGGCAAGTCTTTGGGTAAAGGGGTTTATTCAGGGGGCTCCCAGGGGTCCCACAGCCCCATCCCAGGCCTATCACGCCAAGAGTTCAGGTGGAGAGAGGGGGAGGATGCTTCATAAGCTGCCTGAAAAGTGTAACCTGCTTCCAGAGAAACCAATCTGCCAAAAGATAGAGCCAGTGGGATCAGGCAATAACTTAATAAGCATCTCTGAAAAAATGAATGCATTTAAGAACATTGGGGTGGTTTTGGTTTTTTTTTTTCCTAATGGAGGAACATCAGCTCTGTGGGGAAATAAATGTAATAAACTAAGTCCAATCTCCACAAACATTTGTTTTCTTATCTCTGGAAAATCAATATACACGTTGCAATTATGTCCTCCAATGAATCCCCCAAACTTTTGATTCTCTCTCAAAGCTTCCTGCTCAATTGAAGTTCATTGCATCTCCTTTTTTTCATCTAGCTAAATTTAGGATTTTTTTTTTCTTTTTGGTATTTCCAAGCCCAGGTAATTTTTTTTTTTCTTGAAAGGTTTAATTTCTCTTTCCTTACATTACAGAGGGAGAAGAGATCTTCCCTCAGCTCTAATCTAATAAAATTAAATGTAATTTAATTGCCATGCAAGCTTATATTTGTTAGAAATCCCAGCAACAAATAAATCAGAATAAAACCAAAGCAAATCCTCCCAGCAGAGCATCTCCTCAGACATCCCTGGAGAGCCCAGTTCAACCCAGCTACAGGTGCAGAGCCTATGGGATCCCCCAGGAGCAGTTCTGTGCCCTGCTCCTGCACAGCCAGGGGTCAAGATGGGCAGAAAATTAAGCTGAGAGATTCTGAAATGACAGGAAAGGAAAAAGAAAAGGAAAAATAATTAAAAAAAAAAAAAAAAAGGCAGTTAGGAAAACCAGCAAACGTTCCCTACTCATCTGAGGGTTTATGAGCCTCTCTCTTGCCATCTCCTCCAGGGGCTGCTTTATTTTTCCCTGTAATTAGCAGCAAATTGTGATTGCCTGGCTTTAGCAAGCCAAGTGGCTCCTCTGGATGCCCACATGGGCTTTTTCCCATGTCTTTTTTTTCCCCCACTTTTTACTTCTCACCCTGTAATTGCATCAGAGCTGGCAAAACTCCTGGAGGGACCAAGTCTGGGGGGAAGCAGTGGTTCAGGGGGAAGGAGCACCCAGGGCAGGCAGCACCCAAGGTCTCCCCATCACCCACCAGTTCAACTTGGAAATAACACCCTGTGACCAAGGAGAAGCAGCTTCAGCCCTTGAGGGCACTGCCCAGAGCTACATTTTCCACCTACTATCCCTATTTTCCCTTCGAATCATCACAATTAAACTAAGATTTCACAAATTACCCACTTTTTCTCCTCAGAAAAGACAAAAACCTTTGCCCTGGTGCCATGATCCCCTTCTCCTTGGCCAGGATGGGGACACCAAGGCTGAAGAAGCTTCTGGAGATGCTGAAGAAGCTTCAGGAGATGCTGAAGAAGCTGCTGGAGATGCTGAAGAAGCTGCTGGAGATGCTGAAGAAGCTGCTGGAGATGCTGAAGAAGCTGCTGGAGATGCCAGCCCTGCCTTGGGCTCATCCCCTGCTCCCTGCAGGGATTCCCACGTTAAACAGAGGGGCCCTGAATAAAACATGAAGCAGCAAGTAAATTCTTTCTGGCACCTGGTTACTTCTCTTCCGAGTGCAATAGAGGAGGCTGCTAATTGTTTGATTTACTGTAGCAGTCACTTTGCCAACAGCAATAAATAATGTTAATTAATATAAGGTAACCCACTGACAGAGGCTGGTAATTACCAGGAAGCCAGAGAGATGGGCCTTTTGTGGTACTGTTAGAGGAGAGAAGAGGACAATTTCCTCTCCTCTATTTAGTTATCTATCATCCTTTATTTGTTTGCCTTGAGCACTATGTGGAGAGATCCTGCGTCCAATTTCTGTTTGTTTTCTTTTCCTTTTTTTTTCTTTTTTTTTTTTTTTCCCCTCTCCCCCGCGGATACTGCAGGTTAATCAGAGAGGAGTTTCTTTGCTTGCAGGCACACAGAAATGAGGGGTTTTTCTCCCAAGCATGTGCAGTGAAGGAAATCCGATGGCAAATGTTGAAGAGGACCATCCCGGTGAGCTGAAGGGAAGGGATGCACCCAGGATGCTGCTGCTGCAACCTCCCTGCTGAGCATCCTCACCCCCCACCTTTCATCAGCTGCTTCAAGGCTTTTGTTGGAGCTGGGAGTAAGGAAATTCAGGCTAATTTCTGTCTGCTCGGAAAGATGAGGGAAGAAACAGGGAAACAAAATGCTTTGATCTGTTACAAAAAGTCAGCAGCCTCTGCCCTGACCAGCTTTGTCCCCTCTCTGCTCCTCTTCTCACGCTGACCAAGACATAAATCATTGCAAAATCTGTCCATCAGGCTACAAAAAAAAACCAAAAAACAAAACCAAACCCGAGCAAGTGCAGGGAAAGGAGATAAAACAAAGGAGACCTCGCTGAGCTGAGCTCAGCCCCAAACTGCAGCCCTAGGATGATGCTGGGGGGGGGGATGACGATGATGATGGCTCAGGAGGCTGCTTCCAGGGAGCTGGTGGAGAAAAGATCCCCTGGGGTGGGAAAGGGATGTCTCAAGTTTTTGTGGGGTTTGTTTTTTTTTTTTCCTCACCTCTCCTGATGCCCCAGTAAGTCTCTCAGCGAGAGACTGGCTGGCCCGGAGCCATCTGATGCAGACAAATTGCTCCAGAAAGCAGCCCTGACAGCTCCTGACATCCTCCTTCCCCTCCATCCCTCTTGGAAAGACACCTGATCATTCCAGCAGGAGAAGTGACATGGGACACACATCAGCCAGCCCCGAGGACAGGGAATCTCCAGGTACCCTCAGCTGAACCACAAATACACAGAGCAGTGACCCAGAGGAGGAAATTCCCGCTGGTTTTTTTTTGTTTTTTTTTTTCCATCATTCAGCTGGGAAGCTCCCAACTCCAGAGCTGGGAGCAGGGAGAGCCACCCACCCTGCACCCTTTGGTAAGGGGTTTTGGGGATTTGAGAGCTGCTTTTTTTTTTTTGAGAGGGAACTTGGGGTGATTTCCATGTTGGGTTTTTCCAAGGAAAGGAGTGGAACACTCAGCTCCTGGAGGAGAGGAGACCATCTTGAACTCTTAGAAGGAATCTGAAGGAATGGGATTACTGGCTTCAAAATGTCCTTTTTGGGAGGGGGAGGTTTCAAAGAAGAAGAAAAGAAAGCAGCTGCATGTAATCTCTGGTGGAGAAACTGCATTATAAACTCTGCTCCCTGAAGGAATTAAGGAATCTTGGGCATTGCAACACTAAAAGCAGAAGGCATTTGTTTTCCTCTAGGCTTTCCTCCCAGTTAACAGACAAAAGTCACCTTTCCCTCTAAAATTATTATGAAGAAATAGAAATTAGAAATATTAGAAATATTAGAAATATTATGCTGCAAGTGGGGGGGCTGCTCCCAGGTTAGTAAAGCCAGGGAGGTGGTGGGTGCAGCTCCCTGTGCTCTTCTGGAGCTGGATTTGGCCCTGGACTCACCCTGATTTACACACTCAATTGCTCCAACCTGGCTGCATTTGCAGCGTATTTTTCACAGCAAGTTTGAAGAGCATCTCCTCTGGGGAAGAGCTTCCTGCACATTTCCCCTCCAGTCTCCCATCATCTCGGAAATATGTTTCAGCACATGTCATCATGACTCCACAAAAAAAAAAAAAAAAAAAAAAAACAACAAAAAAAAAGCCAATTGGAATAATTTGTCTGCTACATAAAGGCACAGGATTTGTTAGCAAGATGGAAACTTCTCCCAGGACTATTGGGAAAGGAGAGGTGGATTCTGATCTCTCCATATTCCTGTGCAGATACCTCTCCCCTGTGTCCAGGGCTGGCTGCATTCATCTCCTTCTCTGCTGCAACTTTTTAGTGACTTATTCTGCTCATTTCTTCCACTAAAGGATTCCCAGCTTCCCAGCTCACTCTTTCCTTCATCTCTGTGTGTCAGGAAGGTTTTTTGGGGGGTTTTGGGCAAGAGCAGCACCCAGCTGTGCCAGCAGCTGCTTCAAGCCCTAACCAGGAGCAGAAGGCAGAATTTTTATTTTCAGTTGGTTTTCTGCAAATGGGAGCTCCCTGTAAGGACCCTTCTGCTACAGGGTGCTTGCACATGACCTCACACAACACACTTGGTATAAAAGTGATATTAAATCTACCAAAAAAACCCCAAAAAACCCCCAAACCTCCTTACTCATCACCCCTTCCCTACCTGAAAAGGGGAGAGACAACAAGCTGCAGCACTCAGAGCTGATAGAGGTCAGGTTGAACCTCAGCAGAATTGCTTCGGATTTCCTGAATTTGTCTTTTTTTTTTTTTTTTAAGGCCAAAAGGGGCTATTTCCCACACCTACCCTCACAGCTTCCTTAATGAGAGCCATTCACCCACTAATTCCCATCCCCTCTGCCTGGGGATAGAGTGAGGCTCTATTAAAAAACAAAACCAAACCCCACCCCCCCCCCAAAAAAAAAACCAAAAAAGAAAGAAAGAAAAGCCAGGCACCTGACCTTTGATAATGGATCCCATGGTTAATTACCAGGGCCAGATAAAACCGTGGGGTTTATTCCAATTAGAGCTTGATTAGCTTCCAGACACCAAGCCTGGATACTGCTTTAACATCCTGGGCTGCATGCACCAAACAGGGACCTTCAGCTCCCAGAGACCTTTGTGATTTTTTATTTATTTATTTATTTGTTTGCCTCCAAGGAATTGTGCTGAGCTTTCCCCCACCCCCATTAATACAAAAATGCAATTTTAATTTCACAGGGCTCCCAGAGCATCCCTCTCAGGCTCCACACTCAGAAGAGCCAAAAGGGCCTCAAAGAGAGTCAGTACGAGGGGTTGGAACAACTGATTTCAGGGGGATTAAAATTCTCTGTAGTCTGGACCTGCAGAGCATCCTTGTCAGGGACGTGTAAGGCTGGAGCAAAGATGATTGTTGCATTGGAAAATCCAATGTTTTGGTTGTTAATGGAAGAATTCCCATCAATCACAGCCTGGGGACAGTGGCTTTGGAGCTGCAGAAGGTGCAGGTCCCCAGCCTGGATCTCATCCATGGACACAGCTCCTGAAATCAGGGATTTAAAGAGCTTTCCCTGCAGCTCTCACCCCTGGAAAGAAAAAGTTCCCACGGCCCAGATCTCCCCTTCCCTGGTGGGATTGGGTTCCCTCCTGATTGGAGAGGAGATTGCACATTTTTCCATGTAAATGTTCTTTAATGGCTGTTTAGTACAAAGCTGACAGGGAGATGACAGCTAGGATCCTCACGGGGGTTTTTTGCAATCACACTATTAGTTTACTCCTTCAGATGACAGAGATCCTGATCTCTCAGGCTTTCAAGTCCTGTGTATTTTGGGTCTGGTGGATGTGTTGTGTTTTTTTTCCTAAGCAGTGATGTCCTTGACAAATACATTAAAAGGAAACAAAACAAAACAACGAAACGCCACAGAGACAGGAAGAAAACACTGGTCCACAAGGTAAAAAATAAAATAAAATAAAATAAAATAAAATAAAATAAAATAAAATAAAATAAAATAAAATAAAATAAAATAAATAAAATAAAATAAAGTAAAATAAAATAAAATAAAAGTATGTATATAAAGGCCAACCTAGCAAGTCAGCAAACCCCCAGGTGGTGCAGAGAGCTGAAATAAGGCCCCTTGAGCTGGCTCCCAAAGGCTGCAAACCCAAAAACCTCCTCCCCATGGGAAGCTGGGGACAGGGGACCTGGCATAACTTTTCCCTGCCAGCACCAGCACAGGGATGGATGCTCCTTGCAGCCCCAACCTGCCAGGTTGCCCTCGTTTTTCAGGCTGCAAAGAGACCTCCAAGGCTCCTCCTTTGGTTAAATTGAAATCCAGGCACAAAATCCCTCCTGTTTCCTCTGCTATTGTTCACCTGCAGCCTCGCGTGTTGCCAAGGCAGAGTGGATTGATCATAGAATAAAAAAAAATAAATAATAATAATAAGAAAAAAGACATCACACCAGATTTCTCCCCAGATTTTCCGAATGCATCAACTGCAAGAATTCAATTTCTTACTGAATCCTAAAGGGAAATAAGAGGAGTCTGGGGAAGGAAGAAGGGGGAGGAAGGAGAAAACCTCACCCAAACAGAAATTAATGGATTAAATACAATTCAAACCAAGCACCTAAGAGGCCAGCTGCAATCAGGGGGAGCAGATGTAGATGGAGAAAAATACTGATGCTAGCTAATGGGAAGAAGGATCTCTCCATCATTTATATTTTCCAACATGCTGAGATTTAGGACAAGCTATTAAGAAGCTGACATTTGGAAGAGTATTTAAGCCCTGTTTAGATTAAAGCTTTTTATTTCTTCTGGCTCTCATCTCCTCCCCACCACTTTCTCCAACATTTGCCCCCTCTTCAGTGGATTTATTTCTGTGGAGTTACTCAGTATCTCCATCCACATCTTCACATCACTCCTTTTTTCTCTCCTTCTATTTACCGGGAAGCTAATGGTGAATAAATTAAGAGCAAAATGAATATATTCCTTCTATAAATAATTGATGGACATCTCAGCTCTGTGCTGATCCCACACAGGTTTCTGTCTGTGTGGGCACGAAGCGTGCAGAGCCAGGAGAAGGAGAAGAGAGGAAATTTTTGCTCCTGATCACAGAAACCTGGAGCTGATGGGAGGAGGAAGAATATTCCTCCCTGCCCCATCCAAGCAGGTATTTACTGCCTTGCCATGGACACCTCCAAACCCTCAGTGCCACTTGGGTCACTGTCCCCAGCTCGGTGCAGCCCGGCCACGTTTCATCAGAGCAGTTGAGGATAATTAAACTTTGCAGTTAAGAGATAATGGGAGAGATGCAGTTTTTCCCTCTGAGCCTTTCACATCACAGCTGGCGGCATTAGATAAGGTGGAAATTGGCCTATTTTCCTGCCAAAAGGAGCTCTGCTGCAAGAACAAAGGGAAATTTAAGATTTATCATCCCTTCCTTGAAATAAAAACTTGATGGTTTGCACTGCTTCACCCCCCCCACCTCCAAAATCTCAGAGATGGAGCCCAGCAGGATGTGTTATGGGGTAGCAATAAATTTTAAAAAGCCCAGAAATGATCCTGTAGCCTTTTTCCAGGGCATTGTCCTCAGATGCCCACGTCCCAGAGGGACAGACAGCAGGAGGGGAGTGACACCAGGCTCTGGATCAGTAACACTCCCTGACCCACCTAAAATTTGGAGGTGGGGATTTATCAGCCCTTGTTCCTGAAGGCTCCAGGGCAGGAGGAACAATGAGATTTGCCTGGGAATCAATGCCAGGGGATGCCACTGGGGTTCAGGGCTGAGTAAAAATCCCTGCCCTCATAAAGCAGCATTAATCACGGAGTCATTCCAATTGGAAAAGAGATTTAAGAGCATCAGGAAATGCTGGAGCCCCTGCTAGTTTGTTACCAGCTCCAGGCCTGGTTAATTGCAGCTCCATATGGACACATACAGAGACCTGCAGATGCTCATCCTACAGGGACATTTTGGGTGTCCCCTCTGGACACCTCTGTCCTGGCATTGAGTTTGACAGACAGATGATGCAGTGGGGTGGGGACATAAACAAAAAAAAGAAAAAAAAAGAAAAAAACCCAAACCAGCCAGGCAACAACCTATAAAATCTCCCTTATCACATTCACTGCCAGAGCCTGCTCCAAGGCAGGCAGCTCCTGACTGGGCTGCTGTTTGCTTGGGAAGAGAAAGTAAAAAAAAAAAAAAAAAAAAAAAAAAAAAAAGAAAGGAAAAGACAAAAAAGTCAAACGACCTCAATCCAGGATATTGCTTCCTTCCTTCTGACATTTATGAACTATGTATTTCACATCTCTGGTGCCATGGTCCATAAAACAACATCTGTCCTTGCCAGCAGCCCTGGGAAAGTGCTCATGCTGGGCTTTTTTTGCAGATTTAGTGCTTGGAAGAAGGGGCTCAGTGGGGGCTGATGGGGGGGGAAGAGGTGAAAGGAGGAGGAAAAAGTCTGGGGAGCTGCTCCAAGGAATGAGCAAACCCAGAGCCCAACCTGGACCCCCTGGCTCATCCCAACCCTTGGAGATGCAGAAAGGGAAGGGAATTAAGTGCAAACTTCCCTGGCATGCTCTGTTTTCCATCTCTTCTCCTCTCCATTCCATCACATTTTTCTCTCCTTACTTATTTCTGTGCTTTTTCTGAATTTTTCCCCATTTCTCCCTTTCCCACCTTCCCATTTCTTGCTCTGGAATGATCTCTTGACACCAGGACAACCTCCTTGGCAGTGATGGCAATAGAGGCAGCAAAATTTCCCAGCTATTGGAAATTCTTCTTCTCCTCTGCCATAAATTCCCTTGTCCCTTCACTCAGCAAAAGTCTCCAAGGAGCTCAGAGCTTTGCTTATGAAGATGATGTCTCCAAAAAAAAAAAAAAAAAAAAAAATCAAGTAAAATAAAATACTAAAAAAAACCTTGAAAGCAGCATTCTGTGCCAATATAATTCTGCTTATATAACACATTATCTGTCTGTCTCTTCTCCTGGATTTTATTACTAAGAGATATTTGCATGAAAACAGGATCTTTGTTGCTTAGGAAATTCATCTGCTGCCACTCCTGGCCCCGTTCTGCTGCAGTCAAGTGCCAGCTCTTGTGCTCTGCTCTCCTTCTTTGTACCCGTGCATCCACCTCCTTGGGAAAAAATACCCTTCCTTTAAAACAAATTCAATTTCATCTGTTTCTTGGTGCTCTTTTGACTGAAGGTGTTGCAGACAACAGCTTTGGGTTGCCTCCACCTTGGAGCTAAAGAAATGGGGAGCTCGGAGGTGGGTTTGGGATTTTTTGGGGGAAAAGATGTATTTTTTAGAAACACTTCTCCATCCCTACACACTGCAGGTTTTCCAGGGGTTCACCCCAGAATTTAAAGTTGGAAGAGTGGGAGAAGGTGGCACCAGGTCCTCTGGAAGTTGGGAAAAGCCCTTGAGGTGGAGGAAAACCAGAGAAGACTGACTTTATCATCCCAGAGAAGACTGAGTTGGAACCAGGGAGTACAAGAACTTTCCAAGGGGAGAAAATGCAGGATGCTAAAAGGGCTGTTTAATCCAGCAAAGGGAGGCATAGCAAGAAGAAATAGCTAAACATGTCCTAAAATACACATTTTTTACAGTGATGGTGAATAAGCACAGGAACAAACTGCTGCAGACACCCCAAGACCTGGGTCCATGCTTTTGCCAGACACAGCTTGCAGGGTACCAGGGGCTGGGATGCTCAGGAGGCCACCAAGGCCCTAAGGACACCTTTATAAATTTGAAATACCTCTGATTATTCTCCTCAAAGCAAGATTGCTTCCTACAAGAAATATCTGTGTTTGCTCTAACATGGAAATACATAGAGAAAAAAAAAAAAAAGAAAAAACAAAAACCAGAAAACTTTTCCGCGGTAGCAACTTAAAAATCCTTCAAGCCTGAAATGCTAATACAAATGTTTTTGATGGGTTATAAAGCCCTGCTTTCTCAGGTTTTGTTCCTTTACCCTGCCTGCACTTCCCAGCCAAGCAAACCCTACTGGAGCGGCTGGGGGATGTTCAAAAGCAGAGGGAAAACTCCCGGCCCTGCAGCTGCTCCCTGCTACTGATGTATAAATGATAGAGACCAGGGAAAGGGGATCCATCCAGCTTGAAACGTTTCAGCAGAGACAAAAGAGCACTGCAAACCCAGGGACATCAGGAATGCCACCTTTGATTAAAAATTGACTGGTGTGAGAGTTCCCCTGCATCCCTGTGGGGCTCCCACATCCTCGGGTGGGCAGGGATGCTCCCACCCCCCTGGACAGGAGCAGGGCTGGGAGTTGCCTGGGTTTATTTTTGCAGAGGTTGGAAACGTGGTTTGAATTCTTGGCCGTGTGATCAGGGCCTCTTTCTTTCTGCTTGGCAAAAAAAAAAAAAAAAAAAAAAAAAGGGGGAAGCCTTGTCACAAAAATTAATTTTTTGTGGTGCTGGTATGAAGTCAAAGGGGTCAGTGAGTCAGGGCTTACCCATTCAGGTCCCACCTCAGCTATTCTACAAATGTAAAAAGAAAGTAATTAGTTTCTTTAATGGATCAGACCCCCACAAAAAAAAAGAGTGGGAGGGGAGGAGGCCATGCACAGATCAGCAGGTCTGGGAACTTTAATTGCTTTTTATTCATTTAAGCTCTGAGGACAGGATGACATGCTCTGCTATAATACCACAGCCCTGATGGGATGAAGCCTCACTAAAATATCAAATTAACAAGACAAAGGTTATTTATTTCTTTAACTCCTGTTTAAAACTATCTGCACACCTCTGCCAGGGCAGGAAGGAGCCGTGTGCCTGCCCCTGGCATCCCTCACTGCTCTTTCTCTCCAAAGAACCTCTGGGACTTTTTTTTTTTTTAATTTTTATTTTTTCCACAACCTCACTCAGCTCTGGTGGGAAGAACTTCCTTACAATTCTCCTCTCGTTAGCTACTCCTTAATGTTTCATATTCCTGGCTGGGATGCAGGGCTTAGCATTGCTTCTGAAAAGCTGCTCTGGCTCTCCTCCCGCAGACCCTGGGATCAGGAGAGAAGCATCATTAGAGTAAAACTGGGATAAAACCACAGAAACCTGAGAGTGCTGGGAGATTTCTTGAGCTTTTCCTGCTTAGGCAGCCCTTGGAAAAAAATAAATAAATAAATCAAGCCTTGCAGAACTCATTAAAACCCCACTTCTGCTCTCCTCTCCCTCTGCTCAGGGACAGGGGCTGGGGATGCTCAGGACACAGAACCAGAACCAGAACCAGAACCAGCCCTGAGAGGTGCAGAGGAAGGGAAGGAGGTTTCAGGAGCAGGGAGCATCCTCCTCCCTGGCCTCCCTTCCCCTTCAAACCCCAATGCATTTGGTCTTAAAGATGTGAGACTTTTTATAACAATTAAAAACTGCACTTCTCCTTTTCTTTCCCTCCTGGGTCAGGAGAGGCAGCTCCTGTCTCTACCTTTTCATGAGAAGCGCTCTTTTTTTTTTTTTTAATGATGATTATTTAATGAAAACTGAGATTCTCACCCAACAGCATAACCCCAGGCACTGGGGCTTTGCAGAAAACACTGGAGAGGCCCCTGGGGGGGTGGGGGGATGGATGGATGGATGGATGGATGGATGGAACAGACACACCCAGACATGGGCTGCATGCCAGAGCTGGGATTTGGGATTAGGATTTATCCTGAAGCTGTGCCTAAGGCCTGGGAAAGGTGCTGAGCCCTCCTCCCAGCACTCAGGTCCAGCTTCTTTCTGCCTTTTGGGATGTTACACTAATTGTGATGGATGCTCTCTTTGTGCTTACGGAGGGAGGCAGATGATGAAGCCTTAATGTAAGGTAATATGTCTATTAAAGATTTAAAATCACCCCTGCTGCTGGTGATTCCTCACTTTAATGGCAGCTCAGCAGCTCGGGGGATGAGGAGGGGATAGGAAGGGATAAAGGCTCAGCCCATGGATAGGAACACACCTGTGTGCAGCAGCCAGCCCTAGGATTTTCTGATTTTCTGCATTCTCACCTTCCACCCAAACCTGTCTCACCCTTACCTGCCCCAGCTCAAACCAAAGCCCATGCTCCCTCCCTTCACAGCATTATTTCTGCTCCCTACAGGTGCCTGGCCCCAGCAAAACTCATTACAGATAATTTTCCTCCATGGGGGGAGAGCTCCAGAGCCCATCCCCACAGGGCCAGGGCTCAGGTTGTGTCTGTGTCAGGGGCAGAGAGGAAATTATTCTCTTTGCAGCAGATAAATCCAGAAATTATTAAAGGGAGATATACGTGAATGCATAACACTGTGGTTACTCTGTCACTTCTCCAGCTGTGGTTATGTTTCTTTAATGTCTGTTGGAAAGTTTGCTCCAAAAATGATCCAGTTTCAAGACTTTCATTTAGGAACTACAAAGTGGAGTTAAAATGCTGCGCTTCCTCCCTCTTCTTTCAAAAGCTTTTATGACAATGCTTTGAATTAAAATACAAAAAAAAAAAAAAAATTAAAAAAAAAAAATCCCTCCAGGCTTCTAATTGTCCAAGTAAATCTCATAGAAACACACGACACTTCTAAATACTCTCAGATTTAAAAGCTAATATTGCAGCCAGCAGACTCAACAATTTATACAGCAGTTTGGGAGCACCAAACTCTCCCTCTGTGGTTCTGCAGCCCCTGCCCACAAATTCTTTCACCAAAGGATTTTAATTTTCAGGGCAGCAAGTCAAAAGCAAAGGCTGGGGCTGAGCATCCTTCTCCCCATGGCCCCAGCACCTCTCCAAGCTGGCAGATGCACAGAAGTGGCTGCAAAGAGGCTCTCCAGGGACTGGGATCTCTTTTAATAGCACCCAAGTGGGTGCCAAGTGGGTGCCAGGGGTGATGCTGCTCCTCATCCTCTGCTCCAGCTGCTGGAATGGGGTGGGAATGAGTGTCAGTGGAGAGAGCAGGGCTGGAAATCCATTTTCCAGCTGCCTCAGAGCTGAGGTTAATAGGATGCACTTGGCAAAAATAACCTGGAGCAAACCTCCTGGATCCTGGGGGCTTCGAGTCAATTCTTGCACCTCCCCTGCCAGGAACACCTCGAATGGACCCAAATTTGATGTGAAGGTGCCAGGCTGTCTCCCAACCACTTTTCCTGGAAGCTTCGGATCTCTTTGGCAGTGCCCTTGGGCTGCAAACTCTGGGTCTCAGCACCTCTGGATGTGGGGCCATTGGCAGGAGGGCAGGGGGGGAGAAAAATGCCAACTGCTTCCCATAGGAAAAGCCAAGCAGCCCCATGGAGTGAGCTTCCTCTCTGCTAATAAAAAAACCAAAACACCTCCCCCCCCCCCCCAAAAAAAAAAACAAAAAAAAAACACCAAAAAACCCTCCACAACCAACAAAAAAAAAAAAAAACCAAAACCAAACCAAAAAACCCCCACAACCAACCAATAAAAAAAACCAAACCAAAACAAACAAAAAAACCCCCGCAACCAACCAAAAAAAAACCAAACCCCAAACAGCAATCAGGAGACACATCCTCAGATACACCCAGACACCTGAAAGTGTAGCCACAGGCAAAAGGAATACAAAAAACACATTTAAAAAAAAACCCAGCATCTGTCCTGCCCTTTGGTGCTTCTCCTTAGAGCAATCCCCATGGAGTGTGGGCAGGGGCATGGTTACACAGATTTACACCTGATATACTGGATTTACACTGGGTTTACACCGGGTTTACACCCAGGAGCACATGGTGGCCCTGGTGATGCCAACCCCTCTGCCATGGTGGGCAGCAGAGCAGCCCCTGCCTGCCCTTGGGATGACACCCACAGCTCGTGTTTCTGTGCCCTTTCTTCAAATAAACTCTTTATTTCCTATGCAAACAGCAAGGAGATGACATAATGACTTCCTGGAACATTCCCAGTTTAATAAAAATTACAGAGGGGAAGAGATATGATGTGGCACCTGAAATTGAAACCTAGCTATTTCTTCCTTCTTTATCATCCAAAAAAAAAAGTAATATTTTGACATTTACAGAGAGCTGCAGCACAGTGATTTTTTTTTTTTTTTTAATGCATTTTATCTTTCCCTCTATGATGTTAGCCAAGCTCTTTTCCATTTTCTAATTTCATTAACTGGCATTGAGAATAAACCCCTGAATCCACCCACTCCACATATTTATTTATTGATTTTGTTTGTTTCCCATCCCACAGAGATCTATGTCTAAAAAGTTTCCCCCAACATGATTGCTCAAAGAAAAATCCCAGGGCAGCAGCAAAGGACCTGAGAGAGGTGGTGGGGACCTATGTGGGGTCTCCTGGGCTCTTTCACCTCCCCAGGATAATAAAACAGCAAGGAAAAAAAAAAGAAAAAAACAAACAACACAAAAATAACCTTATCAGAAGACAATTCCAAGTGGGAAAGGCTTGGATGGAAGGGGAAACCAGACAAGTCCATGCATGGAATGCTCTTGGGAAGCTGATGGGGGTGGAGAGAACTTGCTTGTGGTTCAGGGGGAAGCTGGACTTCTTGGAGACGTCAAATTTTATTTCCAGACTTAGCAGTAGCTGGGATAACAAAGCTGCTTTTCCTGCAGGAAGGTTCAGATTCATGGCTCCTTGCCAGGGGCTTTAATTAGGGGGGAAGGAGCTGAAGTTTTCAGAGCTGAACTTTCATCCAGGGCACCCTCAGCTCCAGAGCTGAATGGGTGTTAATAAAACCAGCCTCAAACAAACCCCACTGCCAGGGCTCGTGCTTTCCAACACAATTCATCTGTCTGAGCCTTTCAGAAGAGCCACTCAGTGTCCTCCCCCCCACATCACCCAAACCTGCTGGGAGGGTCTTTGTTTTAGCATAAAATAATTCTACTCCCGCCCTTGAAAAGTCAAATACAAAGAGGAGATGTTCACTGGGACCCAAAGGTGCAGCAGAAAATCCTCTGCCTGCTTGAGGGGGAGGCAAGGGGGGTTATTTGGGATGTTTAATGCTTCACATCCCAGGCTTGTGACATCTCCCCTGCATCCTCCTGCTCCCTCTCACCTCCCAGAGCTGACCTGGAGCTGTACAAAACTGCCTGACCCAAGGGCTGGGGGGCCACATCCATCCCTGCCACATCCAGAGGCAGGGACCATCCCTCAGGATGCTCCACAACCACATTTATTGAAAAAAAAAAATAAAATACAACAAGGGGGGACACACACAAGGGCTGAAAATCCACCTGCAGCTCCTCTGCTCAGCACCAGGCAGCAGAGCAGGAGTCAAAGGTATTTGCAAGCAAAGAGAGGAAGAGACAGAGCTGAGCAGAAAAAAGCCTCTGTGAGTCCCTGGCTCTGCATTATAGCCATTGTGTTCATGGCTCTGCAGCTGAAAAAAGACATCAGGGAATTAGGAAGCCCAGTGATCTTGGAGAAGGAATGAGCATGATTAATGCTGTAGAAGGGCTGGGGTATGAGATGGTGAAGTAATAAAAGAAATACAGATGAAATAAAATCCTCCCTTGAAGCCTCATTCATCCAGATCTAAAAAGGTGGAACCCTGCCACCTAAATCAGGGTTTCCTTGGCCAGCAAAGCAGAGAGATAAATAGACAGATAAGGTGCCTGCTCCATCTCCCTCCATTCCTTTCCCTGAGTCCCCCAAAGAGTGATCACTGCAGACTCAGGGGCTGCATGCCAGCTCCACAGATGTTCCCTCTTATCCATCACCCCCGAGCAGCACTAAATCCCAGGCACAGGGCCACCAGGAGCTGAATTTCCATGGCTGGGGGGATGGATGCTCCAGGGGGGTTGAGCTCCTCCTGCATCCTTCTCCTCAGGGTCAGCTGGAGGGCAGGGGAGCAGTGCCAGGGGCAGCCTTACAGGAAAATTTGGGGCCACTTCGTGTACCAGGAGCCCTGGCATGGGGGGAAAGCACACCCACATCTCCAGTTCAGAGGAAAAATCACCATTTCCCACCCTTCTCTGGTTCCAGATTGGAATGAGGGAGAGTGGGGATGCTGGAGGGGTGCTCTGGAAGGAGGGGTTCCAGGGCAAATGTTGGAGTTTACGCCCCCATCCCCATTCAAAACAAATTGGGCTTTTCCAAGGCAGAAAATATCTGATTTCTCCTTGGAAATCCCACCAAAAAAAAAAAAAAAAAAGATTCCCTTCCCATGACCCAGCAATATTAAACACAAACAGTCAATCCAGCATCAAATCTGTATTTCTCTAGAAGACAAGAGCTGAAAGAGAACAAATGGTAGCAATAAAATTGAAACAAAACATTTTTAGTTTTCTATTACTGCTGGCCCCAGGCTCTGAGCCCTTGGATCTGGCTGCCCACCAGGGATGGATTGCCTCAAACCCAGCTCCTCCTCCTCAGCAGGAGCCTGCATCTGGATTTCCCTCTGGGATATCCCAGGAAGGTCCTCACAGTGGGGAGGAGGTGTCCATCCCACGGCCAGGAGCAGAGTTAAGCAGGACTGGAGGCAGCAAGGATCCCAGGATCCCATCGATCGCTGCCTCCGGATGCTGCGCACGCCCGCGCCTCCGGATCAATAAGCAAGGGCTCTTCTATTAAAGCAACCATTAAAAAAACAACATTTTTCAGGAGGAGGTGGATTTTCACAGCCCTGCCCGTGCTGGCTCACCAGCCAACCCAGCACTGCCTCTGTCCCACACCAGATTTCAGCCCAGATTTTCTGGCAGGGGGGGGTTGTGCCTCGGCTCCCCATGGGAATGGGGTGGGGGTATGGGATGGTGAAGTAATGCATGGGAATGGGGTATAGGGCCCAGGACATCTTGCTATGGGCAGCACCTTCCATCTGCACCAACTTATGTATGCAGACAGCTCTGGTAGCTCCCAGTCCCCCCCTGCCACAGTGTTACCACCCCCCTGCCTCAGTTTCCCCCTGGCAGCAGCTTTGCATCCACTCAAGACAAACCTCGCTTTATTCCCAGCAAACCACCAACTTTTTGCCACTCCCTTCCCAGTGACAAACCTCTCTCTCCACTGGTTTGCAAAGTCAAGAGGGGCTCTGCTGGCTCCTGGAGGGGATCAGGGCCAGGCTGTCCCCGTGAGCTCTGTCCCTTAGTGTCAGTGCCCGGGTGATTTATTGCCACTATTTGTGTGGCCACGGAAGACAAATGGAGTTAATAAAGCCACTCATCCCTGCCAGAAGCATTTATTACAAAGCTGGTGCAATTCTTTCCTTACCATCCCTGCCCTGGCTCCAGTTGGGGCTGGGAGAAAGGCACTGGGAGCATCTGACCCCAAAGTTTCTCCTCTCAGCCCCTCTCAGCCAGCACAAGCTTCCCCCAAGAGATGAACCCAAAGGCACAGAAAACCTTTGGAGCAAAGGCAAAGAAGCACACAACCCTTTTTTGCTTCTTCCCGGGGAGCTTTTTCTGGCTTCTTGAAGCTCTGGTTAAAAATTTGGGGAAGGGAGGGGGGAAATCTGAGAGCAGCTCAGCATCCCTCTGCCTGCTTGGCCCCACTGGGGACATCAGGGGCCATTGCTGCAGCTTTCCCAAAGTGGAGATCAAACAAAAACAACCACCAGCCACCTCCCAGCTGCCTCTGATAGGGATCTTAATAATTCTATTCCTGCTAATCCTCACAAATTAGTAAATACAGCTTCATCCTATTTGGAGATATTTCGCTACCCAGGGATTTCTAATAATCTGGTCGAAAGAATGAGCCAGAGGAGCTTGGCTAACCATGCTTCTGAAGAGCAGCATCAGGTAGTGTGTCTAATAAGCCCTCCCTGGTCCAAAGGGAGCCTCTGATCAATCCCTATCAGGCAATTCCCTGAGTTACTTTCCATTTACCTCTTCAATAATCCCCTCCGGCAGTTAATCAGAGCTTTGCATTCCAAGTCACTTAAGTTCCATCGGATTTTCCTAACGTTGTTGGCTTGTTAATATTTCAAAGCCCTGGCACTGCACCTCCTCGGAGCCAACCCACCATGGGAGTTTGCTCAAGGAGAGCTTTTGTTTCAAAGCAAAACTGACAGGTCCCCAGGGAAGAAGTGGAGATCCTGGGGAAAAGGGGAATTTAACAAATTTAACAACCCCCTGAGCACTCCCCAAACACCAGCAGCAGGCCAGCAATTCCCCTCCACCTTCCCCTCTGCCAGGCCAAGCTGAAACAGTCCCCGAAAAGCCAAAAATTTGGTGGTTCTGAGAGTGTGTCCTTCTTACTCCCACCTTGCAGCATCACCCTGTGTCCCCAGCCCTTCCAGCTGAGCCCATGGGAAGAAGAAAGATATTTAGGGCAGGAAATCCATTCTCCAGCTGTAGCTGGGACTCTTATTAAATACAAAGCATGAGATAATTAACATTTTTATTTTATGTATCCCCCTGCCCTCTATCTCTCCCCCCCTTCCGCAGCCTTTCTTTTTTTTTTTTTTTTTTTTAAATAAATACTTAAGCATCTTTCAAACTGTGTTAGAAGAGCAAAGATGAACAGGTTGATATAATCTCCTTTCCCCTCTCTTTGCCAGACAGGAAATCTCCCAGATCTTTGCCAAGGGAAGGAGGGAGGATTGGAGCCCGTGAGGAGCATTCCCTCCATTGCCCCCAGCCCCCAGCCTCTTATTCTTTTTGCAAGTGCTTCAAGGAAGGAGATGAAGATGTGATTCATGGCTTTTAATCCTGATTCCTGGGTTTTAATCCCTCTTCTCCCTTTTCTGCCAGCCTGATGAACCCTTTAGGACTCCCCACCACTTCGCTGCCAGTTTGGAAGCTGGCACCCATCCACTGAGCCCTCAACAGACCCATGGCAGAGAAAAGCCTTTTATTTCCCAACTATTTCAAATTAATAGCACAGAAATTACAATTTTTTCCCCTGCTCAAGCCTGCAAGCTGCAGCAACTTGATTGCATTCAGTTATGTGTCCATATCTTTACATCATTTGGGTCTCTTCCCTTATTTAAGTAAAATATTATTACGTTTAATATAAGTTATTTCTTCCCTTCAGTTTATGCTGATGAGTCCCCATCCAGTTCCCGCGGGTGCTTTCACCAAAATGAAAATTACAATATCAAAATAAAAATCAGCTAATGTGGTAGAATAAATGGCCCAGAGAGCATCAAAGAAGAAGTTCCATGAGCAAATTATAAACCATCGTAATTCCTCAATTCTATCTGTCCATCCATCTCACTCTCTGGTGGACAGGAGGAATCTCAATTAGCTGTTAAAAGGATATTTATGATTACTTTACAGGCATTGCAGTGCTTTTCCTGCTCCCAGAGGGAAGCAAACCCAACAGATTAAAAGATTTCCCAAGAAATGAGGCACCCACCTGCTGCTGCTCTGGGGAGGGGACAATCCCTGACTCCTCAGCACCCCCAGCAGGGACCTGGCTCATTCCCACCGGGACCATTCCCAGTGGATTGATGGGGATGGGATAGAAGGATGCTCCCAAGTGAGCCATTAATTTTTGGATATGTAATTACCCTCTGAACAAGCAGCCGGGCTGACCTCTCCCTCTTCAGCCCAATCAGCACTCCCCGTTAGCTGTAATTAAGGACAATTACCTATTAGAATCCCCAAATTTTCTTTTTTTTGCAGTCTCTGGTGAAGGAGCAGAAAGGGAAAAGGCTGCTTTGTGTCAGGATTTGTGCTGAGGTTTTTACAGCAGGGTTTTCTGGTGGCTGCTTATAGATGTCCCATTGAATTCGGGCTGGAGACAGAAGGAGAAATTAAGCAAAAAACCCCAAACCAAAAAAATAAAACCCCAAACCACAGCAAACTAAAAAGTACAGAGGCTGTAATCCCTGCTGAGCATCCCAGCTGGGATCCTGCCCAATGAATCCTCCTTCTCCTGCCATTCCTTGCCTTTTGTTTACCCAGCAGTTTGACAATACGTATTTATGCAAATTCAATTTTTTTTCTTCTTCTTCTTTTTTTTTTTCTTTTTTTTTTTTTTTCCCCTTGTGCTGTTCATTAATTAGCGTCTCATTCCCGACGTGTAAACCAGCTTTAGGGGCTTGTTTAATCTGCTCAGCAGTTGGGTTCCTCTCTTCCTCCAGCCTGTAACGTGGTTTCTGGGTTTTTTTGCAAAAAACCCGGGACAGAAATAACTCCTGCTAACAGCCAAGTTGAAGGGTCCAGTTTCTGGAGGAGATGTACAAAGGTGAGGAAACACGTCAGCAACCTCAACTTCATGCTCAAATAAAAAAAATAAAATAATAATAATAAAAAAAAGATGCTTCTTGCCTCCAATGCCTGATGGGATTTGCTGGAGACCCAAGGCCACCCTAGGCTGGGGCAGCTCCACCCTGAGCTCCCACTCCTATTTTCCTGATTCCCATGCTTGTATCTGTCCTCTGCTTCCCTCCAGGGCAATTTCTTTTGTTCGATTGACACATCTGTTTATAAAAATTAAAAAAAAAGGACCAGGGGGATGGGAGGGGGGCACCCACCCCCCGCAGGGCACCCGCTTCCATTTCACCCCTTCCAGCCCCTGCCCGGTGTTTTCCTCTGCAATTTCTGCAGCCTCACAGCCCCGCCAAACCGGCCTAAACACTGCAATTTTCCAACCATTTTCATCCAAATTGTCAGCAATTTCCCAATGGCCCAGGCACCAAATTGCAGGGAGTGCTCAGTAATTCCCAGCGGCTGCCTCGGAATCCGTGGGGAGGGTGAGCAGGAGGCAGGAGTTGGACACAAAACCTTTTCCTCAACAGTCTGGGGGGGAGATTTGTTACCAACCAGCTCTTGAGCATCAAATCGGGGTGAAAAAGAAAGAATCTTTTTTTTTTTTTTTTTTTTTTGGTGCTGCAGTTCAGATCCCAGACGGCAAAAATCTTCCTAGATGGAAAAGGTTTATTTTTTTTTTTTTTAAAGTGGGATTCAGGGCTGCAGGTTGCTTAAATAGAAACGGATCCCGAGGTAAACTGAGGCACTTGCTTGGCTCCCAGCCTGCCTGCTGTAGCACAGCTTTGCTGTGGCAGGGGTTGGCATTGCTGGGAGTTCTGGTGACACCCAGATGGGTGCTGGCTGAACACCCCTCACATTCAGGCTTAATTCTACCATTTTCAGTAGATGACTTTTTTTTTTTTTTTTTTTTTTTTTTTTTTTTAGGGGTGTGATCTGGCCCAGCAGAGCCATTGGGAAGGGAAGGAGCAGGGAGGTTTTCCCAAAGCACTGAAAATATTTGGAGCAGCACATCCCAGCTCCAGGGAGCTCTGGATCTCACACCAGATCCTTCCAGCATCCCTGTGCCACTCCAGTCCCCTTGTTTTCTGCCTCCGGGGCAGTTCCTACAGCATCCTGTGAGTTTTCATCCGTCTCTCCTCCCATCTGCCTCCTCCTGCTCACACCTTTTTTTTTTATATTCCCCACGTTTCCTGGTGGAATGAGCCTGTCAGATATTTGTATGTTTATCACAGATGGCCTTGATTTCAGCAACCAACCACGCTGCACTCAGAAGGGATGGATTAATAATTATATCGCACGATGTGATAATTACTTCCACAGCAGTCTGAAGGAAGGCTTTGCTCTCCCCTCTTCTGATTACCCAGTTATTTCACCAGCGACCAGGAAAGTCAACAAGTGTCAAGTGTGGTGGTTAATTCCTGAGCCGATAGCATTTATTAAAATTGCTAATGAATCTAATAATTAAACACATAAATATAAGTTACCTCAGGTATTAAATCTAATTATTGGGCCAGCGAAAATCAATTTTCATGCGTATGCATCATAATGCATGGGCAAAGTTAATTAGAAATGTCCAGATCAATATTTGAATAATTCTTAACTAGTGGAATCCCTTCCCGAAGAGGGGGGGGTCTGGGCACTGTGAATAAGTTATATTTCAGCAATGAATGCTTCCCCCTAATGGAGTTTAGCCTAGTAAATTAATAATACTCCAGTAAATCTGCAAAATAAATCACAAACCTGTTTGCCTGAACATTGCCCTTAGGGAAATCATTAATATCCTCTGCCAGCAGGCTCCGAGGTCAGAGCAGGAGCTCCCCAACAGCTTTGATCCATGGGGAGGGCTCCAGGAACAGGGAGAAAGCAGAGCTGGAGCTCCTGGTGCCTGTGGGACTCTTGGGCATGGGGGACACTGAATCCAAGCCCATCCACAAAACCAAGCCCTGGGCTCCTGCAACCCAGGGAAAGTTCATCCTCACCTCCAGCAAACTCCCCTGGTGGTTGCTCCCCTTGGCTGGGGGGATTTTATCACCCCTTCCCATCCCTGATGGAAACCCAGCATCCATCCATCCATCCATCCATCCATCCATCCATCCATCCCTGCGTCCTGGTGGAGGTGGTTAAAGAGAGGGGGGGAAAAAAAACCAAACAAAAAAAGAGCAAGCACAAATGTTTTGCTTGGCTGGGAGATGCTGCTGACAGGAGCCTCCACCTTCTCCCTGGCCCTGGCACACTCTCCCTTTGATCATTCATCTGGGCTGAAAGGAGATAAAAGAGATGTAAGAGGGTGCACAGCTCCAGCACACGTCTTAAATCAGCTCCTTGGTGAGAACCTGGCTGAGCTGGTTGGGTGCACACGAGTGGTTTCATTGCTGGCTTTCTCCAGAGGGCTCCTGGCACGAGCAGAGATGATGAAGGGAAAGTTATTCAGTCATGGGTGAAACCATCCCGGGTAAATCCACTGAAGGGGAAACTCATTGTCTCAAATTTTGTGCTTTCCTTGCCTCCTCTGTCATATTCTTGAAGTCCCAAGCAATACTCCTGGTTCCCACAGCTGACAGGCAGAGCTGAGCCTCCCGTTTCCAACCTTTTGCACCCGTTTGTATTTTGTGAAAGGGGTAGAGCAGCGAGATGATTTCATGTGAAACCATCTCCCACCATCTCCCTCAGCCATGATGTTCAAACCACACTGCAGCACAAATTTCCAGCCCTGTTCTGGAGCCTGGTTTGTGTAGCCCTGCCTCTCCTCAGCCAGGAAAATTCACACAGCACACGCCTGGGGTTGCAAAACGAGCATCCCCACCTCTGAAACACCCAGCAAGGGTGGCAAAAGGGGACACATGGAGCCTGTCCCCACCTCTCAAGGAACTTAGAACCTGGATGAAGAGCAAAGACCTGGGGAAGGACTGCTGAAGGGAAAGATCAGCCCTAAGACTTGGCCACCCCGAGCATCGTGAGCAAAATAAACCCATGGCTGGCCCCCAGCCCCAGCAATAACGCCCAGATGGATACAATGGGCAAAGGAGCAGAGGAAAAACAGAATCAGGGATGGAATGAGGTGCCAAAGGCCCTGGAGCTGTTTGGGGGAGTTCCCTGGAGCCCTCCTGGACCACGAAACTGAGAGATGTGGAGTGCTAAGCAATGCAGAACAGCAAAGCCACCAGAAACTGGGTGTAATCCAGCACAGATTTTCCAGAGTGGTTCTCATCTACTGGCCAAAGGCAGAGCTGCTACGGGTCCCTGGAATCCCAGCCAGAGGGAATGGGTAATTCAGGAGAGTGTTGGAAACCCAAAGGATGCATCAGGGAAAAGGAGCCTTTGGGTAAATCCAGCTCTTGGGAAAAGCTTTGGTGGGAGCTGCCAGGGGGGCAGGCAAGCCTGGACCTGAAGCAGCAGCTCAGCTGCTCGTTTGGGTGATGATTTGTTTATCAATGATTTATAGAGGCCAAATCAGCACTTCACAGCCTTGCCCAGCCTGTTGGAGGCAGGAGGAGCAGTGCTGCAGACAGCCCAGGAGGACAGAAGTTGTCAGACCTCAGCCTCAGTGGCAAAGGAAATGAAAAGCCCTGGAGGCAGTAAAGCAGCAGGTTCTTGAGTTGTTGGATTCTCCAGCCATTAATTCTCCCTTCATTAAGACATCTCTTTGTCATTTATTTACCCTCTGTGTGATGTTTATAAAGCTGGTCTTAATAAAGTCCAACTAGGTCTTCCCAGGGGGGTCAGGATCCTGAGCACATCACTGCCAGCCATCCCCTCGGGTCTATCACACCTTTTCCATCTTTTCTCTGTTTGTTTCTGTCTCTCTTTCACTCCCCTGGGATAACACCATCTTTCAATCTACTCTGAAGCCTTCTTTTCCTGAGGGCAATTTAAACTGAGAATGATTCCCTGATTGCTCAACTTTGCTTCCTCCTCTCTTATTCTGCAGGGTTCTTGTTTGGGTTTCTGTTTGTTGGCTGATTTTTTGGCTTGTTTGTTTTGGTTTGGTTTTTTTTTTGCAGGATCATAAAATAACATGTTTAGAAATAAGTGCCATGACAGGGATGCTTGCTCACCAGGTGAGCCCCTCCAGACTGCATATTCTCAGCACAGATTTGGGGAAGCTTTCCCAGTGTTAGGCTCCAAGCATCCCAATCCTGAAGGCTTTTCCAGAAGGAGCAGGAGCAGGCAGCTCTGCCCATGCTGGGCTCCAGCTCAGACTGGGTCTGTGGGCAACCTGAGCCAACATATTCCCAAATTAAAGGGATTTCTGGAGGTGCCAGAGACACCAATCTCTCCTGGGCTGGCAGATCCTCTGTGCTTCCCCACGATATCAATTCTACTCAAGAGCTCTGGAGCATTTCTATTTAGTTGTAAATTTATATGTATTAGATTATATATTGCAAGTGCAAATAAATTCCATGTATTACCCAAAAGCCCTTTGATTTAGCTCTCAGTAACGAGCAGCTGTACTTTGAAGCAATACATACTGTGAGAAACAAGAATTATGAACAGGTTTTCCCATTTCCTTTCTTATTTTTTTAACCTTTTACAGACCACCCGGAGACTGGCATCTCCTAACAAATATCCCCCCCTGACACAGCCATCATGTAACTCATTATGGCAGCCACAGCACACCAGTTGTGTGGGTAAGGCTCACTTAACTATGAAGATATTTATGGCAGACCATGCTGCTTCTTAGGGAAATATTGATTTCTTAACAACTGAATGTCTGTACAGCTATTAAATCAGGGCAGGCTATGGTACAGCCTGGCACTAACAAAAGGATAGGTTGATTTCTTACATTTCTGTATCTATTTCATTTGTAAATGAAATGGAAAAGGACATGGAGGAAGCAGAGCTCTGCTGCTCCTGGAGCTGAACGTGTAAAGCCAAACCTGGCCACTGCACTGCCTATACAGCTTCTAAAATTCCTTGAATCTGCCCCAGAGCAGGGCTGGCTGTCCCTGTTTGGGACAGGAATGGTGGCACTGGGAAAGGGGGAGGCAGAAGGCCACCAGCAAGGGCATCAGAGCATCCCTGGTTGCCATGGCAACGGGGCTGATCCTGCCCTCCCCTGGCTGCATCCCAGAGCAACAACCTGGCAATCCTTAGCCTGGATTTCTGCAGCTGGAATTTAGGGAAGAATATATCCCCCCTTGGGATTTTTTTTGTCAAGGTGGGGAGAGATGAGGGATCACAGCCTCATCTCAGGATTTTTGAACTGATCAGCTGGGGTTTGCAATTCATTCTTCTGGTGCTGAGGCCTGGGAGAAGGGTGCTGGCAGCCCTGGCTGTTCCTTTTTTCTTTCTTTTAAGGAAATAGAAAACTTTCTTCTCTTATTGCTTCCTTGTTTGTCATTTTATATCCTTTCCCCTTGCCTAAAATGAGAAAAATGACTCCCTGCCACAGGCTCTAAACTTTACACTCCCTCACTACCTTCTCTCCCTTATCTAATGCCAGGGCAGCAGATAAGGGCAAGGAGCAGCCAGGGGGGATGGGAGATACCTGCCTCCCTTCCTCCTCCTCCTCCTGCCCCTGGCAATCCCAGCCTTTCCATCAGCCCCTTTGAGCTGTGAATTTCTTTCCTTAAAACGTGATCTCTGGGATGATGTTTGGGGCTGTAAGAGCAGGGGAGGGCTGGAGCAGGGCTGGAGGGGGGAAGGAAGCACCCCTGGGCTCTGGGCAGAGGAAGAGCAAGCAGCACCATTGATCCTGGTCCACAGGACTGCTTTGCACCACTGCATTTCTCAGCTGGCCAAGAGATCACAAATGTCTCCAGCAGACATCACAGGCTGCTTATTGATCTCTGCTTGGTCTGCTCCTCAAATAGAATCCATCTCCTTGATGTGCCCAAGTGAGAGGAAGGCGATCAGGAGGTGAAGCATCACCCCCAGGCCACCAGCACCATGGGGTGCTCTGCTCCCTTGGGAGATGTTGGATTCGGGATTGGGAGCAGGAGGGAGAGAGGGATTCCTCAGCAGGAGGGACAGCAGCGGGACAGGGGGGTTAGCTCAGGATTTTCCCCTTGGTATCTGAGATAAGAGCTGGTGCCTGAGATGCTGGACACGGGCCTGATCCTGAGGGTCCTTTTGGCACCCAGGGAACCTTCGCTCGGGACACAGGGAGGGATCCGGATCCCAGGGAATTCTGGTGCTGTGCACACCCAGCCCCTCGCTCTCTTGGGATGTGGAGCCCTGTGGATTTACACGGCTCAATTTTGGATCATGTTTTATTGTCACTGGCTGGGACCCAGAGCATCCCCAGCTCCCCAGCTCATTAAAATCCTTCAGCTCAGCACGGAGGCTACTTAAGAAATGTCAGAGGCAGCAGACCCAGCTCCTAAGAAAGGAGGAAAGCAATGACAAGGGGAAAGAGCAGCAAGGTGCAGGAGTTTGGACCACGCAGGAATCTTTAAATGGCACCAAAATCCCGAGGCGCTTGGAGGTGACAGGGAGAGGGGGAGGCTAAAGGAACGGAAAGAAAGGCACGGAAACATGTGCCTGGGAAGGAAAAAAGGACCTGCCAGAGAATAAAGGGAGCTGGCAAGGGGAGGGAAAAAATCCTGGGATTTCTTGGCTTCGAGAGCAGAGAGAGGAACCAGGGGGACAGGGACCAGGTCCCTCTGCCTCGCCCGGCTCTGCTGCTGGCAAAGCTGCAGCTTCTGAAATGGGGTAAAATAAAACTAAAAAAAAAGGTAAAAAACCAAATCCTGTTTTTTTCCTTGTCCCTGACACCCCAGGCTGTCATCCAGCGCGTTGCTGGAGGGAAATGTGGGAGCGCAGAGCTCAGCAGAAGAGAGGGATCCAACCCTTGGGGTTCCTCACACGTTCCCCCATGTCCAGACACAACCTGGGGGCATGCAGCAGGGATCCAAAACCCCAGCAAGGTTCTGGAAAGCCATGGGAACAGTTTGGCATTGCCATCTAGCGGGGTCCCCACCAGCTCCTGCCTCCCCACGGGTCTCATTCCTTGTGATTATTTACAGCAACGCCTCAGAAATCCGAGACACCACCTCCAACCCTCTGCAGCATCCCCTGCAACCCGAGAGAGAATTTTTGGGGAGGGGGAACAGACCCTGCACGGGTCACCTCGCTGCCACCGACCCCCCCTGGGAGCATTGCCGGGGGGCAATGCACAGAAAATCAGAAAGAAGGAGTGGGAAGCAATCCCTCAGACAGTTTTCTGTTTTCTACAGGCTTCACAAATTTGTTTTCTGCACAACTCCCTCCCTGCTTCCTCTCCTTTCAATGAAGAGGGAGATGGCAAAGGTCAAGGCTTGCCCCCGGCCAGCAGCCATGGGCCCACACAGTGTCACAAATGTCCCCGCTGCCAGACACCTTCCCTTTGCACAAATCAAGTGGAATTCCAGGCAGGGAGACACAAACTTCCTTCCCCGGGGCAATGAGGGTTTCATCAAAGGATGCCTTGAGTCTGGCATGAGTTGGCACTGGGATGACAAAACTCTTCCTGCTGGGGAACTGGAGCCTGGACCAGACAAGGAGGTCCAGAGCAGGGAGAGAGACTTCTCCAGGGGCACCAGGGACAAAGTCATATTTTTCAAACCCAGCATCAAAGCACTGCCACCCCCCAGATACCCCCGGATCCTAGAATCACGGAATGTGGGTCGGAAAAGACCTTTAAGATCAGCAAATCCAAGCATTAACCCTGCCAAGCCCACCACATCTCCACAGCTTTGAAACCTGGGGGCTCCACCCCTGCCCTGGCAAAGCCTCTCAGTAATTTTTCCTGATAAATATCCCATCTAAACCTCTTCTGGCACAATTTTTCCTCTTTTTCTACCTCTTGTTACTTGGGACAAGAGACCAACACCATCCAAGCATCTCGTGGCTATGGACTGGCAGGTCCCTGTCCCACAACAGAGCCAGAGGCAGCTGTAATGCAGTGTCAGCAACCTTCAGGAATTAAGTGCACTTAATGTGGAATTAATGGGATGTTTTCCCCCATCCGGCATTAATTGAAAGGAAGAAAAAATGATTATTAAACACAGATTCTCTGAGCTTTGACGAGAAGGTAGTAAACATCCACCCAGCACATGGCTGCTAATTCCCAATAAATATGTTTCTTTCAATAACCAGCTGGTTTTAATTTAACAAACAAATAGCTGTCTGGTAAAATCTGAATTAATTGTGTGTTTGGAGACCTTAATGGAAAAGAGCAGTTGTGGCTCAGCCCCCACCCCTGGCCCACAGAGCTGGGTGCTGGTAGGCAACAGCAGAACTGGGGGTGCACTGAGCCTCTCCCTCCCTAAACCCATCTGACCCCAAATCCATCCTTCCCTAAATCCATCCCTCCCTCCTTTGCCCCAGCCATGGCATGCCTGGGAGCAATGCAACATTTTTGGAGCATTTTCTCCCCAAAATCCTCTTCCTGACACCGTGCCACCTCTTGCTGCTGCTAAGTACATGGGGCAATAATATCAATAAATTAACATTTTATTTCCACAGCACCTACCTGGTTTGGGATGCCACCCCACAGCATTAACTAGACTGGAATAAAAAAGCAAACCAGACAAAAGACATTTCCCAAATCTGATTTTTCCAGGAGTAGCTTGTGATGTTTCTGGCTTCCCCTGGGAGAAAATCAAAGCAGCAGCACAACAGCAAACACCACGAAGCCTTTTTCCAGCTGGGGTTCTTAAAACGAGTTACTGACAGCCTGGAGAAGCACCCAAGCCACCCAGGAGGTTGCTTGAAGGAGAAAAGGACCAGGAGAAAAGGAAATTCAAGCAGCCCCTTGGCAGGGGGCTGTGGGGACCACCTACCCTGCCACCTTCCTGCTCCAACCCTGGGGAATTTCCTTCCAGCCTTAAGAAAAGCAGGAATAAAAAAAAAAAAATCAGGGTGCTCAGAGCTTTCCCCCACAGCTGCTGCCACGCAGGCACCTCACTTGAGAGGTTTTATTTGGGAAAAAAATAATAATAATAAAATAAAAAATGACTAGCCCAAGATGCAGCATCCATCCCAGCCCCAGGGATGCTCTGCAGACCCACATGGACGTGACACCCCCCAAAACCTGAGCAAGGGACAGCACTGGGAGAACTGAGGGGGGATTTACACCTCCTCCTTTGGTCAAAGACCTCTGTGGATTCCCCAAGCAGCCCCTCGACTTCCCCACTGCTTCCTGATGTTTTTCTGGCCCAGATCAAGTCCCTGGGACCACATTTCTGCTCCCTGTGGGCAGCATCCCTGGAGATGATCCAGGGAGCACATCCACAGCTCTCCCAGGGAAAAAACCCAATATTTTCACAAGAAAATAAAAAACCAAACCCACAAAAAACCCCAAACCAACCCAGCCTTGAAGGTCAAGACCAAAGCTGCCATGTGGAGCATGAGGAGCCTCAGAAGATGCTCACAGCCTGTTCCAGGAGTGGGAAAAAAGGGGGAAAAGTGCAGGGACTGCTGGAAGGGGCCAGCAGGAATTCTGATTAACCCTTAGCTGACATTTTGGCTCAGGAGGGAGGGACAGGGGCTGAGCAAAACCATCGCCTCCCAGCTCCTGCTCAGGATCAGGAGATTAAATGAGGACCTTGCCAGACACCATGCAAAACTATTTAATCAGCAAATTGCCTCCTGACCAGTGTGAGACTTCCCAGCTGCCCTGGAGATCCCTGCCTGTGTGAAAGGGCTGCAGCAGGGCAGAGTTAAATATCTCTTTATTAAATCTGGGTGTCAGGAATCCAGTGGCAGCCCCTTTGCTTGGTGCAGAGAAGGAGCCCTGAGCCCCAGAAGCTGTGACTGAATTGCAGACACTTTAAAGAGGAGTGATGATGAGATGGGAGGTCATCCTGCAAAAGGACAGGGGCAGAGGTCCCCAGCCAGCTGCAAAGCCACCAGGGTGCTGCATCCCCCATTTGGGAAAAAAATAAAATAAAAAAAAATCCTATATTGGTTTTGCTCGGAAAAAAAAAAAAAAAAAAAAAAAAAAAAAGGAGAAAAGATGGATGTGGATGTCTCAGGGGGAAGAAAAAAAAAAGATAAAAAACCCCAAACCACCATTTCTTTTCCATTTCCTAGGGGTGAACTGGTTGTATCTGTACACAGCCACCCCTCCCCAGGGAGGAACAGACACAGCCTCAGGGGCTGGAAATGCTCCCAGGTGACAGAATTGGGCTTTTGGGCCACAAAAATTCCTCTGTCTGCAGCAGCAAGGCGACTATGGAGAGCCTGGGATGGGGGAGAGGAGCCCAGCCTTTAATTATATCTTATTTCCCAGCTGCAGCCAATTCCTGCTACGGCTTAATAAACAGGTTGCATGAGCCCTGAAATGTATTTTTGTTAATTTTCCTGGGGAAAATTGAGCTTTTACAACCATTTTGGCAGAAAGGCTTATCATAACAATTACGACTCATTGGTGAGAAATTGAAAACATCTGCAAGCACAACAAAAAAGCAACTTTGGGACAGAAGGACAGCAGTCAGTGGGGGCAAATCCAAATTATTTTTCAGCAGAGGTAGATGCTATGGGTTGGGGTTTTTTCTCTCTCCACACTAAACAGTGGGAAAAGGTGGTTCAGAATAAGATATGTTCAGAATTTGAGTTAAATGTCTGTAAATCAGAGCTTTTCTTTCCATTTGGGTGTACTGACAGTCACAGAACCAGGAAATTACTTATAATAGGAAAGGGAAAAAGCCCTGATAGGGGTAAAATGGTGAATCTATATTAAAACTACTGAACTGAGACAAAAATGTGAATCTAATTCCTGCCTATTTGACTTCGGGCAGTGCCCTTGGCCAAAAAAAAAAAAAAAAAAAATTAAAATAAAATACATTTTAAGTTAGGCCCTGACTTCTCCTTGTATAAAACAGATGAATTTTCTTTTTTCTTGCCTGGAAGACTCTGGGCTCCTTTGCATGTGTGCACAGCACAGAAGCACCACAAGGCCTTCCTGGGAATTAGTCTGAGCTTTTTTATAACAAAAGGAATAAAAATAATTGCTTGGCCCCTTTCGAAGCCCTCGCTCTGGAGCAGCTCAGTAGTGATACAAGTTTTATTTCCACCAGTTTTTCATCAGAATCTTGATATTAAAAGAATAAAAATCCACTCATTTCAACATTAATACACTTAAATATCCTGATTTTTTTTTCCTCCCCCCCCAAAAATGGTGTTTCCATAAGGGATTTTTTGCATCTCTCATTTCATCATCTCCTCAGCCTTTTCCCTGCCAATATTTAAGAATAAGAGGAGGGTTTTGAGGGCACTTTGGGGCTCACAGCAGCATCCCATGTCCCTGCCTGGTCCCCTGAGCAGCCACATCACCTCCTGGTGTCCCCTGTTCCCCCCCCCCCTCAATTAGTGCCTCCTGATTGCCATTAATTCCCTGGGAATGGGATTCAAACAAACTCCAGCAGCAAAAGCTGATCAAAACATATCAGTCAAGACATGAAAGAAGAAAGGCTGCAGCAGAGGTGTGGTGCTACAGGAGGGATTTTCATACATTTATTCTTTTTTTTTTTTTTTTTTTTTTTTTTTTTCCCCCCTCTCCATCATTTGTTCTGAGCTGATTAAGTTCAGTCAGCAGTAACTCTGGGATTTTGGTGGCTGGGAGATCTGAGGCCCTCAGCTGTCAGGAGCTGCTCTGCATTTAGCATCTGTAATAATAATAACTCAGAGGCACAGCCACACGGGGCTGCTTTCCACACACCAGACCCCCCCTAAAAAAAAACCCCAAAAATGAAAAAAAACCACCCATAAATAAATAAATAAATTTAAAAAAACCAAAAACCCAACACTTGTCAGACAAGAGCTGCTTCTGCAGAGCCTGAGCAGGAAAGGAGCAAAACCAGAGAAGCTGCAAGGTGAACTGGGATGTGTTTAAATAAAACCAGCACACCAGGACCTCCTGGCAAAAAAACAAACTGGGAAAAACCAAGCTGAGGTGCTGCTCAAAGCATCAGCAAGACACAGCTCTGGTTCCACAGATTTCCAGCTCAGCTCCCTGCACCCATCCTGCTGGGAACCTTGGCACCCACAGCCAAGGGGAGGGGGTTCCAAGTTTTAAGAGCTTGGGAGTCAGAAAAAAAATAAATAAATAAATCCTGTGTGACTCTCACACAACAATCTGGCTGCAGGGATTGCCTCCAGCAGGACCAATGTGGTGGAGCTGGAAGGAATGAATTGATTTTTTTCTTTTTTAATTTAACTCTGAGAAAGGTCCAGCCATTCCATATAACTTTTTTTTTTTTTTTTTCTTTTTTTTTCCTGGCACTCAAACCTTTTGCCAGCAGTTTAAATCCCAGGGAGACACTTAGCATTTCGACTAGGGAAAAAAAAACAAAAGAAAACCAAACCCCCAAAAACAAACCAACAAAAGACCATTACAGCCACTGCTGTTTTAATTGTTTCCTTGAACAAACTGAGATATACCCACAGAAATGCTTCATCAAAGGAGCTCTGCTGGGATGGAAAAGCAGCTTAAAAAGAAGAAATCACACCCTCTGCCAGCACCACCATCCCCAGCTGCATTTTTAGGCATTTTTAGGCATTTTTTTCCTCCCTCCCCACCATTCCAAGGCCCAAAGGACCTCAGGGTGAGGTTTGCTTTGAGGACCCCCATGCCCTCTGTTTTTTTGCCCAAAATTATCCTTTGTCACCTAAAGGGGCAGGAGCTGCAGGAACATTGGGGACCCGCTGCCTCCCGCACCTGGAATTAACATAATTAACATAATTATCTCCCAAAAAGGAGCAAAAAGGAGCAGGGCAGAGAGATGTGGCTCAGCATCATTCTTTGGGGCTGGATGTGCCCCAAACCCTCTTGGTTTTAGTTCCTTCCTCTCCCCAAGACGGGCAAAATGTTCTCTGATCAGGGCTAAGAATAAAAGTAGCTGAGTGTCAAACAACCTTGGACCACAAAAAAATAAAAAAAAAATAAAAAAAAAAAAAATCAACATTAATGACACTTTGCAGCCGCACTTCCTTGGCACTGGTTCGTTGCTGGTGGCTTTTGAAGAAGACTCAGTCATTTCATCTCTCCATCCAATCTGGCACTAAAAATAAACTGCTATTTTCCTCCAAGTTCTCAGGTACAAAGCAGCAAGTGTGCTTTGTAATTTGTTTGAAAGAAAGGAGTTATTTTCTTTTTAATCCCCTAAACAGCATTTTTCTCTTCTGCAACGTGCCAAGTCGCTGGGATTTTTTATTTTTTTTTAATTTTTCGAAAAGAAATTAATGCAGAGAACAAAACGTTGCCACAGAACAAAGCAGAGAGGGTTTGTTTGTCCTCAGCAAAAGGAACAGAGCTGACAGACGGACAGCTTTCCACCCCAGGTACAGACCAGTCTCACACTCCTTTGCCTTTGATGGCTCCAATTAAAACACGGCAGAAGACGGTAATTAAAAAAAAAAAAAAAAAAAAATCCTGAGAACCACTTGGCTGTTTGCATTCACCACGGAATGGTGAATTTAACCTTTTAAAGGTTTAAACTTTAATCTTTTATAGGAGATCTCCCCAGCCCAAGGCTTTGCCAGCAAGGGGAGATTCCCCTCCAGGACACCAAAGGTCTGGGGACAGAGGGAAAAAGCACCTGGGAGCCCCAGATCCCTAAAAATCAGCTCAAGCAGCAAAAGCCTGGAGCTGGGGTGGTTTTCTTCCCCTTCTCCATCCCCCAAACCTTCATGCCCTGTGGCTACTTGCTGCCTAAAATCCTCTTTTTTCACCCGGGATATAAACACAGCTCAGTCTGAGGAGCCCTTGGGCTTTATTTCTGGCTCTGGAATGATTCCCTGAAGGAGCTGGAGGAGAATCCTTCCCCCAAGGATGAGTCAAATCCTGGTCACTCTCCCAAGTGCATCTCCCAGTGCACTCATCCTGCCCCCAGGATGCTGGAAATGCCAAGAGACTGTGGTTCTCCTCTCCAATGCTCCCTTCTCTGCCCTGCAATAAATTGTGACTCACACTGGCAGCTCTCCCAGGAGAAGGTTGTAAGGCTAAATTAATGTGTGCAGAGAGCTTTGAGATGCTGAAAATTGTTTTATGAATGCAGGGTCTTAATAATATTAGTGTAGTTACCAGAGAAGAGGATGGTGATTTTAGTGCTATTTGTGTCTAAGAACTGCCATGCACAAAAATTATGCTCTTACCATAATGAAGAGGGGTGGGGGGGGGGAACACAAACCAAAAAAAAAAAAAAAACCAAAAAACATTATCCGAGATTAATTTGTAGCAGAAGGTGGCAAAGTGTCCTCACAAACTCTCTCCTCCCTGTCTCTGGGCACACTGGACCAGTGACCAAAGAGCCCAAAGCCCCCCTGGGCTGGCACTTGCACAGGAAAAATGGCACAAAGAGCAGAAAAAAAGGGAATTACAGGAGCAGAGGGACCTCACAGCACATTGTTCCAGCAGCAGACATCCCTGATTCCCCAGGAGCATCCCTGGACACCCCCAGGAGCACCGAGAACCATGGGGCCCAGCCCCAAGCATCACCTCTGCTCCTGGTCACTCCTTCTCCTCCCTCCTAGAGGCTTCAGAAACCCGTGGGCAGACCCAGGTCCAGAATATTTTGTTCAAGCCTCAGTAAGATTTTTCAGCACCAAATCAAAGAGCAGAGGTGGTGGCTCTGGGGGGTGCCCAGGGGCTGCAGGAGGGACACGGATCCAGGACAGCATCTGCACCAGACAGGAGCCCCAGCCAGCATCAGCTCTCCTTAAAGCACCTCCAGCTTGCAAAACCTCAAGGTTAATTCTAAAATGGAAATCCACCAGCACTGCAAAAATGAGAAAAAGCTTTCAGACCACAAAACCCCCCTCCCAGCAGCTTGCTGAGAGGGGGAGCAAACCACTGGGATGATGGAGCTGGGAGCAGTAATTGATGGCAAAAAGAACATCAAGCCACAAGAGCTGGCTCCTCCTCACCAAAGGCTTCAACCCCTGGGCTGGGGACTGCAGAGCAGAAATCATCTCCTAGGGGAGCAGTCAGCTCTTTGTCATCCAAGCAGAGTGAATAAATCCATTTGCATCCTGATCAATTACTGATAAGAACAAACTGCTCCAATCCTTCTCCATCACTGAAAGCTCCCTGCTGCAGCTGATGAAGCCAATCAAGTATCAATCAATCCAGGCAGGGAAATAACAATGCCTGAGCTTCTACGGGGAGAGGAATAAGTCTGCTCATCTCAATACTCTACATTGATCAGATTTGAGGAGGTCTGCAGGAGATAAGGGGATATGGCAACATCTCCCCATACCTCCCAGGAGCAGAGAAACAGCCTCCTTCCTAATTATCCCCTCTGGGATGGTAGAAGAAAACAGTGCTGGGGTAAACACTTCAAAGCTACACCCATTAATTCATGCTGGCAGCTGCCTTTGTACTTTGGAACCAGGTGGACTTTCTTTTTTTTTTTCTAATTGCTTGATGAAACGTGCCACCAACCCTCTCAGCACCAACAATGCCACCAAAGATGGACCCAAATGCCAGGACCCCTGCAAAGGGGCAGAGGGGGTGGGCGAGGGGTGACCTCTCCTGCACCCACATCCCACTCCTCCTCCTGGAATTAGCCATGCCACAGCTCCTAGCCAAGCTCCATGTGGTGGGAACTGGCCTGATCCCAGGCACCAAGTGAGGCTCATGATGAAAAAACAAGGGGAATAAAAGAAACAGAAAAAAAAAAGAGGTAAAATATCTTCATAAAACCCACCAAAGTTTCTGGGTCTGTTTCAGTTCCGTGCTGCTTTTTAGCACTTCCAGCTGAAAGCAAGCAATTCATTAACTTGCTGTCAGGACAGGTGGATTATTCTTTATTATTTTGGCTGCATTGCTGCAGCTAATTTTTGGCAGCAAGAATGTGCAGGTTTATTACTTTGTGGGGGAAAAAAAAAAAATAAAACAGACCAAAGCTTTCTCCTTGGAAGCAGCCCTGAGAATTGATTTGTCCTTAGTAGGGATGATAATTTACTTAAATGCAATCATGGGCCTTCTCAATAGCCAGGACCAGCTCATTCCAACTCTGGATTAGTGCAGCCTCTGGATTAATGTGGACTCATGGAGCTCTCAGAGACTGTGCTCTGGAAAAAGGTGCAAGTTCAGTAAGTTGTGGTGGTAATTGATCAAGGGTTGGACTCGATGATCTCTGAGGTCCCTTCCAACCCAGCCTATTCTATGATTCTATGATTCTATGAAATGCTGACGTGAAAAACTGTCTTAAAAATACTCCTGGAGTCCAGTTTGCAGCAGGGACAATTCCCACCTCCTCCCTCTTCACCACCCAGGTCACTGCTGGAAGGCACCTTCCTTGCAACCACCCACCCACACATCCCAGGATGCTCCTTCCAACCCAGTAAACCCCAGATGAGAGCAACCCAAACCCCCCAAGTTTCCTCTTTTGCATCGTTCTGTTTGATCCCAGGTTTTTATGGCAGGCTCAGGGCACAGAGGGGTCAGTGCCCACATCCCTGTGCCCAGCAGGGCAGCATTGATGCCCTCGTTTATCCCATCCATCCAAAGGCAGCCGAGGCTGAGGGCTCCATCTGAGGTCAAATTCCATCTGCCAACCTCTTCCAAAAGCCAAGAGGACAAGGAGAGTGGCCTGCAGCCAACACTGGGAGCATCCTCCTCCTCATCCTCACCTGTGCTGGGTGCTGTCACCCAGAGAGGAGCCCACAGGCTCCCACCTAACAGAGATGTTGTTTAGCAGCTTGTCAGCAGCTGTAAATTGGCCGAGGAGCTGAATCCTTTCCCTCTCCACGGGGCTTGAACTGAGAATTAAAACAGCAACAGCAACAACTGCTGCTGCCTGATGGAGCAAATCAATCCCAGCACTGGAATCATCCCCAGCCTGGGCTCATCCCAGCCTGGGCCAGGCAGCCCCCCAGGAAAAGGCAGCAAGGGCTCAGGGCAATTAACCTGCAAGCCCCCTGGAGAAGGGAGGAAAGGAGGAGATTGGGGTAAAACTCAGGATCCGAGCCCTCCATCTGTCCACACGCTGCTTTAATTGATCTGGGAAGTCAATCAAACCAGCAGCAGCTTTTACTCAGCTAATCTGAGGCTCTCTGCAAAGCAAACAGGGGGTGAAAGGGCAGAGTGGGATCCTCCATCACCCAGGGAAGGGCTGACACAGGTAACAAATCAATCAGCTGAAAGGAGAGGCAGAACCTGGCATCCCCACCACCCCCTGCCCTGCCAGCCACCAGCCTGAGAAAGAGAAACATTCCCATTGCACCCAGTCCCATCCACAACATCCAGCAGCACAGCATCTTCCCTGATGGACCATCTCCCAGAGTGACCCAGCAGGGCTGGATCTGCTGTCCCTGGCATGCTGGGGACAGATTGCCTGGGTCACAAAGCTTTATCCATCTCCTGCCAGCTTCTGCTGCAGCTCCACCTCCTTCACCTGCTCTGACAGCTATTTGCTGGGCCAAAAAAAAAAAAAAAAAAAAAATTAGGAGGAATGGTTTGTAAAAGGTGGGCCATCAATAACCCACCTTGAAGCAGTGGCAGGAGGGCAGGAGGCAGTCCATCAGGAGGCAGTGACTGATTGCCCAGCCAGATGACCACAGAGAGATGAGTCCTCTGGCAAATCCATCATCCCCAACCCTGGGATAACCCCGGACACCTCGCCAAACAGCAACAGCATTTGCCTTCAGCCCTGCCACTCACTTCTTCCCCTTGCTTTTTCCCCTACCCTTAATTCCTTCTGCCCTCATCTCCTCCACATTGCAACCCCCCCCCCCCCCCCCCCCCCCCCACACACACACATCTCCCCCCACCCCTTGGCTGAGCTGGAACAATAAATCCAGCTGGGAAGAGCCACATCCACCTGGCTTGGCTGCTCTGGTGCTCACCTCACATCACACCCATCCTCACCCTCAAAACCCCATCCCAGAGCTCCCTTGGCATCCTCCCCCCCCTCCAGAGGCAGCAGGGACCTCAGCACCCATCCTGCAGCACCCAGCCTGGGTGTCACTGGGTTGATGCTGCTGCTACCCCTGGCACCACAACATCTGCTTTGCATGGGCGAGGGGGTTTTGCACATCTAAGCCTTCCCAAAGCTCTCTGGCTTTCTGGGTTTCCTTCAGAAGATGATTCTGGTGTTGCAGCCAGCCCTGGGGAGCTGTTCTGATCTGCTGGGTGGTGCCCAGGCAGGGAAATGCTGCTCCTCCTGAAGAGCTCTTCCTTGCCCAGCCTGGGTGATTAACCTCAGGCTTTGGCTCTCCCATTCAGGCTGAGATGGTCTGCAGAGGTGTCTGCTTCCTCCTGCTTCAGGGAACCAAGAATTCCAGACAGGAATGCTTCCCCTCTCTTTTTCTGCATGGGAAGATCAGCTCCAGCCCTGCCAAAACCCTGCAGGGGTGGCAGGGGCTGCTGAGCTCAGCTGCTGACAGGAGATGGGGTCAGAGGAATGAGGCAGGCTGCCTCCCTCTTTCTTTTCTTTTTTCTTTAAAAAAAAACAAACAAAAAAAAAAACAAAAAAAAAAAGCCATTTTGCTCCATCTCTCTGGGCAGGGATAAAATCACAGCTGGATAATAACCTGCCAGTAAAGTTTCCCAATTTAAGGCTCTTTCATTGCATCTCCAGGCACCAGCTGGAGTCCAAGGGAAGAGAGCAAAAGCTTCAGAATATCCTTGTCAGCAAGTAGCACTTGTGCCTCCACGCCTCTGGGTCTGAGGGAATGCTTTCTAGGGACAGATGTTCAGGAGGAAAGCAGCCATCTGCATCTGCCACCACTGCCCAGATGTTTGCCAGTCCCCTCTGGTAAGGGGCCAGCCCCAAATCCAGGATCCACCCATGCCCTGCTGCACCCCTCCTCAGCAATTGAGCATCCCAAAATCTCCTTCTTCACCCTGCATGGGACTCGAGCCTGGAAACCTCCAACCAGGGAGGCCCTCTGAGTTTTTCCAAAGGGAAAAGTTTTGTAAAAAACACTGACCAGAGCTGTTCCCCTGTGCACAACCACCACACCCATAACCACAGCCATACACAGAGCTCCCAACCTCATGGGGACACGTTGGCTTTCCAGCTAATTCCTCCCTGGAGGAAACATGTGCCTTGCTGAAAATAAACAGCAGTGGCATCCCTAAGCCTGCGTTCTGCAATGGGATTCCTAGCAGCTTTACTCTGATCCCCCAGGCTTTCCCTGCATCCTCCACCTCTCCCTCCTCCTCCTCCTCCTCAGAGGCCCTGCCTGCAAACTCCCCCTGGGCTTTGCACATCAGCACCAGGGAGGTTTTTGGGGAGGCTGCAAGCTCCACATCATGGCTTGGATCAGGTACCAGGTGGTGGCTTTTTGTCCCCGGGTAGACCCTGGGAGTTTGGGAGGGTTTGGAGCCACTGGAGGTTCCCCCCAACCTCCTCTGGTGGGGGTTTTATGCTCTGAGGTTCTGCTCCCAACACATCTGGTTTTACCAGGACCAGGTGACCAAGAGCAGACAGTACCAGAGGGGATAACTTGGCAGAGCAAGTCTTTAAAGCCAGGATTAATACGGATGGGTTCTCTCCTCTCCCTTCTCAGGGCTGGGATGAGAGGACCAGCCAGCTCATTAGCAAGCCTCTCTAATTGTGCACTGATGAAAGGAGCAGTCAGTGCCTGATGTCAGCACCAGCCCAGCTCTCTGCTCACATCTTTGCCTCCCTGGAGCCCAGAGCAGCTTCGTGGTGTTTACTTTGCAGCAGTGCCTCTGCTCCCAGATTTTGGCATGCAGAGCCACAGGCTGATGCTCTCCCTCTCTCTGCTTAGAAGAGGCAAAGAAACCCTTCATCTCCACCCCAGGAGGAATTTTCAAGGCACAGAATCGGAGGCAGAAACTGTTGCTTTTGTTGTCGCTACAACATTTGGTACCAGAGTCTTCTTTCAGCTGCTCCAGAGATTGATTTTTCCATCGTGTCTCTCGCTCAGCTCTTTCTGGCCTGATAATATCACAGCACAGACTACAGCAAGGTTACAGCAGCACCGATGGGAAACACCATTAGGGAGTGGGATATCTGACAGCTGCTGCCTTCCTGCTGCTGCCAGCCCAGAGCATCTCCAACAGCAAAAAGCACAGCAAGATAAAAGTTCTAATAAGACTCAGAGCAGCAGAGGTTTTCCATGTGCCTCTCACTGAGCTGGTGCTGAACTGGGAGGGATGGGCACAGGCTGGAAATGCAGCAAAAGGTTTCAGATGGACCCTTGGATCCTGATGCTCTTTGCTCTCCTCCAAAGGAGAAGCCAAACGGGCAGAATGGCAGAGGTCTCATCAAGGGGAAGCGTGCTGGGCAGCTGCAGGTTGTATCTGAATGGGGAGCAGGGATGTACAGCCCCAGAACTGCTGTTATTTCACCCCAGTGCTCAGGACTTCTTGGGTGATGCTCCTTGGAGAAGCAGAAACCCACACTTTTTTTGTTTTTTTAAAAAAAAGAAAAGCATCACACTGACACCCAAACCACACACCAGCATTCTGAGCACATCCAAAACCCCAGCCAAGCAAACTCAAGCCTCACATCTGCAAAGCTCTGCCAAATCCCCCCCCCATCCTCCAGCAGGGCACTCCTGGGTTGGGGGAAAGGTGGGAAGCAGAGTCCTGAAGTCTGGCTGGAGAAAGGATTTTCACTGCTTAAACCCATCCTGGTCCAGGGAGTGAGTTGGCAGATTTCCACCCCAGCAGCTTCCAGTCTGATTCCAACCCTCAGCCTCTTGCACGACTGACTTGTGCCATCTAGTGCTGCTCACCAGCCCTGGCTCCCCCCAAATTTACACCCTCTGGAGACAGAAGGTGAAGTGTTCTTTCCATGGGGCAAACAGAATTAAAATCTCAGAAGGAAGAGCATGAGGAGGTCGGGGGCTCAGTGCTGCTGATGGGGGGGATGGAGCAGAGGGGCTGCATCCCTGGCTCCAGCTCAGCTGGAAGGCACAAGCTGCACAGGACCCCAAAAGCATCCCTGAGGGAGCAGGTTTGATGCAGGAGCTGCACATGAGCCCAGGAGAAGCCCAGGCAGGCTGCCCATGGGATGAGGAGCCCTGATGTGAGGCTGGGGCTAAAAGGGGGTTACAAATCCAGGGTGGGAAAAGCCCCACACCCCCTCCCAGCATCAGAATCGGTCCCTCAGCTGCAAAGGCATCATCTGGATCAAGAGGTTGGTGCTGGAAAGCCATTGTGCAGGGCTGGGGGGTCTCAAATCCCCCCCCCCAGAGAGCCATGTGTGTAGGGCTAGAGGGGCTGAGACCCCCTGAATAAAGGGGTCTGGGGGGCTCAGCCCCAGCCCTGGGGACTGCTCACCTGCATCCCTCCCCACCACCAACCCCCTGGCAGAGCCTACTCTCCAAAATGTTTTTTCTATAATAAACGGGATTATTAGGCAAATTTCTTATTGACTGTTTCATATTAGACCACTTTTTTTTTTTTTTTCACTTTTATGGCAACACAAAATAAAAATGCACTTTATCTTTCTGGATTTATGGGCTCGTAAAGCTGCATTCCTGTACCTCAGGGAATCAGGGGATTAGAGCAGTATTAAACATCTCCAGTGAAAATGCCACTCAGGTGAAAAGGAGGAAGGAATGGGGGGGGGGGGCGGGGGGAATTCAAGGGCAAGGAATGAGCAGCAGCAAACTTGGCAAAAAAAAAAATATGGTTTTAATATATTATCTAAAGAATAAAAAGCTCATAAAAAAAGTTATTGCCAGGCAGGAGGAATTCATAATACCACTGCTTGTGAATTCTGCCTGGGAACTTCCTCTGTAAATGAGAGTCATTAAGTAAAAGCAAAATTCCCCCTCGTAGCCTGCCTGGGTGGACAGGGAAGGAAGAAAAGTGTCACTGAGCCAAACCTTCCTCCACCAAGCAATTAATGGCTAGCAGGAGCAGGGGCTATTTCTAGCCAGGGCAGGAAATATTTGCCATGCAGCAAGGGCTGGTCCCAGAGGGGCTGGGAGATGGATGCCAGGAGCAGGGAGAAGGGATGGCTCTGCACAAGGATGACAAATGGCTTCAGGTGTCACCAGGTATTACCCAGAGCTAGAGGTTGGGTGAAGCCTGCAGTCTTGTCCCTAAAAATCTCACCTTGTCCCTGAGATAATTTCACCACCGGAAAGCGTCGCCTCATGCCGAAAATTTCAAAGGTTTTGACCCAGTCAAAATGCCACAAAATGTTTGAGGGAGTTAATTTAGTGACAATGTCATCTTTTCAAGAAGCAATCGCTGTCACTGGGAAGTTGGCAATACTCAAGTTGTCTCCACAAAGCCCCTGCTTTCAGCCAAACCACTTTTCCCACTCTGGATAAACCATTTCAAACCTTGTCACTGCAGCTCAGGATCTCATCACCCGTCCCGAGGATTTAGAGCAGGATCCACAGCAACACAATCCCTACAACCTGCCTTAGGATCTGTTCCCACCAGAGTTAAGCTCTTAAATTCTGCTCTGCAATGAGCTTTAGCAAAAGGAATAAATTAGTTGGTTCCCTCAGCCCCTTTGACTTCCAGCCAGAATCTCTCAGGTGACCCAGACCCTGCCACTTGTCCCTTGCAGAGCAGAGATCAAGGCTGCATTTTCCCCTCCCTTTCCCTTGGTAAAAAGCTTTTGGAGAAGTTGCCTGGAATAAAGACAGAGAGGATTTACAGCCGCCCTGCTCTGGGGACATCTGAAGAGCAGGACATACATCCCTGGAATGAATCCCCCAGAATCTGATAGCAGACACCAAGCCTTGTGTTATCTGAGGGACCTCACACCCAATAAACATCCCTGGGGATGTGTTGCTACACTGAGTGTAAATCTACACACAGGTGGAGGGGTAGAGGGGAGTGCTCCCCAAAGCTGCCCTCTTCCTGAGCCAAACTTGGCATTTTTCTCCACTCAGGGAGGAGAAAGTTTGGCTGCCAACTCCTTAGGATCCATCCCCGTGGCTCGGTCCCAGTCGGGTTGCTTACTCCATAATTCTGCCTAAAAACTCTTCTTCAGCAGTGACTGAAGCAGTTTCCTTCTGCACACCAGCGTATTTTACCCTCAAATCCAGACCTAACCAGAAAGAGAGTCCTGTTTGATTTAAGCATCCCTGGATCCACACTCCCTGAGGCTGCAAATGCCTCTCCCTCAGTGCCAGGATGTTTTCCCCACCAGGCACTGATTTGAGCTGAGCTCCTTTAAAGCTCTGCAGGCACAGCTGGGAGCTGGCAGAACTTTCCTACCCTTTGCAAAGCTCAGCTGGATGCCCTCCTTCAGCTTCACCTTGAGAAGCATCATCCCAGCACCCCAAGCTCTGTCCTGCTGTGGGATCCCCAGCCCAGACTCTGCTCTGATCTCCCCAGGTTGCAGGAAAAAAACTCCCTCCCTCCTTCTGTCTCTTTGAGACAGATCAAAAACAAAAGACCATATTATACTTAAACCCCCTGGTAGAGAACAACAAGCTGTGCAATGATGAAAAGAGAAGCAGCAATGTGAAATACCAGGTGAAAAACATCCTTGTCGTGGCTGGGTTTAGATTACTTATGTTTCTGACAGCACTATCATCCCAGCCCCAAGAAGATGAACGATAGGACAGATCAGTAAATATTATCTTCCTCCCGCAGAAAGAGAGTGTTCAAGCCCCGGAGGTATTTAAGCAGTTTGCCAAGCCCAAAAAGTGACAAAAAAATCTACTTCAGGCTTTGTGAGCAGAGGTTCCCAGAGCTCCCCCACACACACACGTGGTTCCAACTCTGCTGCTTGGAGCAGAAGAAATATGGGCTCAGGCAGTGGGTTGCAGCAGCCATCTACACAGCTCCTGTCAAGTTTTATGATTATTTTTGTGCTGGTTTCATTAATCTGTTCCCTAACTACAAAGTCCTTGTCTGTCCCACCTGAAGAATGGGATCTTGCAAAGCCAGGAGACTTTCCCCACTTTATCCAGGGGGTGCCAGGAGCTTCAATACCTTTATTAAAGCTCAGCCTAAGCTCTCGGGGTCAGGAGCTGCAGCTCTGTAGAGCCTTACCCTCCCCAGGGATTATTGTAAAAACAAATTCAAAGCAGCAGGAAGCACCAGGGGGGGGAGGATGGCTGATCTCCCAGCTGGATCCCACCTTTCCCTGGTCCAGGAAGATCCAAGAAGAAAAGCCCAAGGTGTTTCCCGAACCCCAGCGAGCTGCAGCATCCTCCCATCCCAGGGAATTCCATCTGGGCACTGACTGCAGCCACAGGTCCCAAAATCACCCCAGCACCTTCAGAACAGTGGGGACTGGGGGGAGGAAGGAGAACCCGGGCTGCAACATTTGGATATTAATACGGAAATGTCTCGCTGATCACTTTTCCTCCTTATTTCCACGTTATTGTAATTTCATGCAAACTTCTCCTTTCCAACACTGCTCCCGACTGCTGCTACACATGTTCTGAGCTGGATCTGCCCCCCAGCAATGCTAATAATGGCTTCCGGATCATTTTTATTCATTTTGTGTTCCACTCACAGTACTTCATGTGACTTATGTATCCCCCGAAGCCCATATTTCTATTTGAATTGCAGGGCAAGTCGTGAGTTTTAACATTCTGACTGCACACTCATTCTCCTTTCCCTCAAAATGAAAGATCATTTGAACTTTGAATTGCATTAGCATGACATTTTTCTACTAAATTACCCCGGCTGCACTCAGTCTGAAAAGAAACAAACCCCTTTCAACTTTGTGTAGTTTATGCACATGTCTAAACACCAGGAGTGACACAGAGGGGAGGGCAGAGCTCTGCAGCACCACTTGGCATCCTCAGCCCTGGAAAGGCCAATTCCATCTGTGAGCCCCTCTAGAACTGAGCCAAGCTCTACCTGATCCCTTTCCAGGATGGATTTGGAGCACCCAGGTCTGGACATCAATCCCTGGCTCATTGGGGACTGCCAGCAGCTGGGACAGCTTCACAGCCACATCCCCAAGGACATCACCACAGCCCATCCACCCATCCTGCCCTCCCACAGCCCATGGCCCTTCTCCTGGCCACTGCCCCATGCTGGATGGAAGCAAATCCAATGTTTTCAGACTTGATTTGCAATGCCCACCCCATGGGCTGCATCTCTTTAGGGGGGAAATCATCCCCACTTCCCACTCGGGGAGGTTTTTGTGGTGCAGGATGCCAGAACCTACTCAGCTCCAGGGTTTTGGGTTGGGTTTTTTTTTCCCATTTATTTTTAAGACAACCATGTGGTGACACCAGGTGACAAATGTTCCAGGCCTGGAGAAACATCTCAACTGCCCGTGCCATCCCAGCTTCCCTCTCAGCTCCCAGCCTGCTTTATCCCCCCCAATCCTTGGATCCAAGCATCTTGACCACCACATTTTCCATTACAAGACACTTTTCCCCACCCAAACTGGCTGCTCTCAGGATGAATCCCCCGGCTCTCTAGGCCTCTGCCTCTCACATTTACAGGCAATGCATTTCCATCTGAAGAGGAATTTAAAAACTATTAGTCAGGGAACACAGCAGATAGTAACTATAGCAATGCATCAATCACAGCATGGTAATTACACACCACCAGGCTGCCTGTAAAAGCTGGTCTACCTGGCAGAAAATGGCAGTAATCAGCCTATTGGCAGCAGACAATACAGCATCATTTGTAATTCTTGTGGCTTCGTGTTCTTCATTTCACAGGGGCTTGGATGCTAATCAATGAGTTGCCATGGTTACCCGACATCCCCAGCCATCGGTAGACAATGAGATGCAAGAAAATTAGAGGGGTTTTTAGTCCTCACTGTTTGGGAAGAGTTGGGGGACCTGGCTGGCTTTACCCTCCCCTCCACCCCATGCTCCCAGCTTGGAAGCTCTGAGCTTGGGCAGATGGTTTGAACTCTGCTCCTGGCTCCTCCTCCAGGGCCCAAGTGATGCAGGCAGAAGAAACCAAATTTCTGCTCTGACTCTGACCCCACAGCCACCTCCCCAAAAGGTTGGCCTAAAAGGAGACAAGACCTGGCAGCACATCCCTAGGGAAAGATGAGGGACATCCCCTAACAGGGAGCAAGGCACAGCCTCATCCAGGAGCCAGCAGTGCAGAGATGACAAAGACTGGGGCTGGAAACAGAGGCAGTGACATTGCCAAGGTCACATGCAGGCTGTCCAGGGTGGCCACCAACCCACGGGCTCCGCCAAGGGCCAAAAGCAAAACCAGCCCCAATGCCAGAGAAGTTTCATCCTAGGCAAGCTTGTCTTCCTAAGGATTAGCAAGGGCTTTTTGCTAATAACTTCAGTATTTGAAGATGCATCAGTGTTAAATAAAAAAAAAAAAAAAAGAAAATGGCATTTGATGTTTGTAAAATTTAAGTTGAATTATGAATCAATTTTCCGGGGTTATTCTTATTGAAATAATTAAATTACCTGTTGCCTGCTGGAATCTCCCAGGCAACCATGAGCATTTTCCCTCTTTTTCAGGGAGTCACAGCTCTGGGAACCCAACACTGGAGAGGCTGGTCATCTGTTTGTCTAAAAAGGAGGCTGAGCCCCAAGTGCACGTCCTGGTGGTCTCCATTCCCCCTTTGCTTGGCTGCACAGGAACATCCCCAGCCAGGTAGAGGATAAACACCCCCAGGGCTCTGCAGACCAAGCATGCCAAGTTTCATGAATGAAACGAGCTAAAGCAGGACAGCAAAAGCACCAAGGGGCTTGATTACAGGAGGACACAGGGTTTAGGACCAGCAGCTCCTGGCCCAGCCCAAAGACCAGACTGCAGGAGCAAAGAGCTGAAGCATTTTTAATTACACCTTGGTTTTAGGATTGATGCTCCCCCTTTCTGTGCCATCAGCTCCCAGCTAATTTGGAGGATGAGATCCCAGGAGCTGCTTCCCACCAGCAAGCAGGAGAACACCAGACAGCAAAGCCCAGCACAAGGTGTTGCTGCTTTATAATCATCCAAAGCACTCCCATGCAAAATGCATGAGCTCCATCTATTAGCAGTAAAGTTCTCAGGTGGCTCTCAGCAGGCCCCTTGGCATGGAATGGGCTTTGTTGATGTGAAATAACACACACTGTAAACACCTTTTAGTATGCATGAGGAATAGGACCAAAAGCACTCAAGGAGGAGGCCAGGCTGGAGGGAGGATGGAAGTTGGCCCCAGCCAGCAGGTACTCAACCACTCATCCCTTTCCAGGTATCTCCTCTCCCCCTGGAAAAGCTCTGGGCATCAAGGCCCATCCTTTCCCCCAGCTTAAACAAGAACCACTCAGCTGCTGAGTGCTTCAGGATGAGGCTTTTCTTCCCTCCCCTGCAGTGGGGCATTCCTTATGGGAACACACACAAACCAAACCACCAAGCAAAGTGGAAAGGGCACAGCCAGGATCTCAGCCCCATTCCTGCTCACCCACCACACAGCCCACACCTCCAGCCCCTCCACAGACAGCTTCAGAGCTTTTTTCCCAGTTCTGGAAGCATTTTCCCATCTCCTGCCCCCAGCAGCCTCCCCCAGATGCATTTACAAAGTTTCTCCTTGCTTTGGGGGGGAAACAATTTTTTTTTTCTTTTGGGGGGGTGGTTTCTTTTTGTTTGTTTGTTTGTTTATTTTTCCTCTTTGCTGTTTCTCTCTCCTGCTATTGGTGCTGTACTTCCAGGCTGGGAAATTGCAATTAAAAGAGGGGAAAACCCGCGGTCGGGCTGCTTCCACACAGCAGCAGCAGCCTCTGGTGGGGAAGGGGAGAGATGCAGCCCCGAGCACCCAAATTTTGGAGTCTCATTGCTCCACAAAAAAAAAAAACCCACCCGGGATGAAGGGATGCAGCACCCTCAGCTCTCCCTCCTGCCAGCCGGATGAATCAAACCAAACCTTTCCCCACAAGTGGGATGCAAAGAGGGAATCAGGCATCAATAAACCCTTTTCAGGCCAAACCCCCCCTCTCTGATTGCTTTATACCAGGGCACAGAGCTCAGAGAATTAACCAGGTAAAATACATTCCAGCACAAGGGCTTCACCTGACAAAGTTACCGAGAGATTAAATCAGTTTTCTCTCCCTGGTGCACTCTGCCTTAGAGGCACACTCTGCAGAGATAACCCAGACCTTATCTACCCCAGCAATCCTGTTTGCTCCTCCAGTGTCTCCCACTCAGCCCTGATTTTATCTCCCAGTAGCAACAAGGGTCCCTCCAACCAGATGCCACTCACTTTGCTCCAGGCTGACCTGAGATTTATTTAGAACTTGCCTTTAACCTGCCTCCACTTGGCAAAGCCAGGCCAGAGACAGGAGGCATCCTCCAGCCCACAAGTACGTGAAGAAAGCAGACAAAAAGAGGGAAAATATTTTGCCCCAAACCAACCAAAGCCCCAGAGCCATGCCAAAGCCAGCAGCACAATTCCCTCAGCTCCCAGTGAGCATCAAGTTGCTAAATCCCACTCTTACCCCAGGAAAATCCTGCCTGTTCCCACCTCTACAACCCTACCTAATCATTTTTTCACCTTCCTAACACAGATTTTTAAGACAGACCCTCCTGAGAGCACATAAATCTTTACCCCAGGGTGAGCAAAAATTGCTGTTGTTGTGAAAAGGCCCCAAAATGGCACAAGCTGGTGGGACATCCAGCCCAAAGCTGCCCTCCCAGGGCCACCCCAGAACCATGCCAGCTCCTCGACACCAGTGCCCCCCTCTCAATCCCTCCCCATAGAAAGCTTTTTGCTGAGTTTCTGGCAAAACCCTTCTCAAATCTGCCTCCCCCCCCCAGCATTTTCTCTCCATTAACCAGATGGCTGCAAACACTGCAAACCCCCCCTCCAGAAACACCACAGCCCCTCAAACAAACACTTTCCCAAGCAGGGAAAACAGCAAACACCTTTTCCATGAGCATTTCCTACTGCAAATTCACACATACCTCCCAGAGATGGAGAACACCAAGGATCAGGCCCCCTCGTATTCCTACTCCGGAGAGAAGCCAGGAAAAAAGGTTTGTATTTCTGCTTCTGATGTGTTTTCCTGATTTTTCTGGTTCGTTACTAACCAGAAAACAACCCCCACACTCTCTCCCTCTCTGTCCTCATTTTTATGGGCTCACCCCCAGTGCCTGCACCTCAAGTGTTGGGAATTCTCAAATGGCTCCAAACGAGCCCAATTCAGTGCTCCTAAAGGACACCTGCACCCAAGGTTCTGCTGTTGGGGGCATCCCCCACCTCCTAAAAAACACATTTTCCACACCTGAGCTTCCTATCCCCGGGTCCAGGGGCCGATTGCTGCTCCTGCCTCCCCTAACCAGGCTTGGTTTAAATCAACTTCAAACTGGTTTAAACTCCCCTGGAGAGAAAGCAGAGAAGAGCTGCTCCAGGTTTTGTCCCTGATTTAGTGAAACCAGTTTATTTCTGTGTTTATGCTTCAATAAATCCCTGGATTACTGCTGGCGTTTAGGAAGTGATTTAAGTTGCTTGAAGGGATTCAGGGTTTGCAAGAGTGCAGCCAAATCAGCATTTCACACCAGGGCAAAAATAAACAAACAAATGGTGGAGAGGAACTCTCAAACCCTACTAAAACTGCTTTCCCATGCACTGGCTCCTGCTCCCCCCCCCCAAAAAAAAAAAATAAAATTGCAGTACTGGGGGATCTCACCCTGAGCTGCAGCCCCCAAAGTGCCCCCCTGGGGCCTTTTAACCCAATTTAAACATCCTGTGTTTGAGTTGGGATAAAGCCTCATTAGGAAAGCTCTCCTTCCAGCCCTTCTGTGGGTGCTGCTTGGTCCCCAGGGCTGTTTTCTACCCAGCTGCAGTGGATACAGCCCAAATATTTCATCCTGCACAGAGAGCCGGGGTTAATTGGTGCCCTAAAAGTGCCAGGATCCTCCCAAGAGCCTCAATGTAGGCAGAACAAGGGGTCCAACCATGGGGGAAGGCAAAGGTAGATTCCAGGAGGGGTTTGCACATGCCAAATTCAGGAATTACCAGTTCCCTTCGAATGATGACTGCTGTTCCCTCACCTCTGTGCAGGTCTGAGGACTCCTGAGCACTGACTGTACTTCAGCAGGGGCAAAGGTTGAGTCACAAGTTGAAAAAAAGAAAAAAAACACCCCTAAAAATACCTCCTGGCCTCCTGCCCCACACAAACACCCTGTGGTGTTTCCTCCAGCACCTGCAAAATAACCTCACAGCCTCCAAACTCAGCCCGGGGGCAGGGGCAGTGGTTTTTTGGTTTGTTTTTTTTTTGGGGGGGGGGGGGTGTGAAAAGGATTTTGCAGCAGTGCCCCCCTCTCTCTCTGGCACTGCAGGTTCCCCAGTCCATCCCCAAGGCTTCCAGTTGCCCCCAGCTCTTCCCATCTTCCCACCACGGTTCCGATGATCCCGTAGGGACCGGTTCCTCCGAACCCGCTCCAGCCTCCTCCTGCTGCTCTCATTGCACATCTGCCAGGGGAAAAGCTGCAGGAACCACAGCCCTGGCACGCTATAAAAGCACATAAAGAGACGTAGGGGATCATTATGCAAAGGCCTCGCTCCTTTATGGGCTTTGGGTTCCAGTTTGCAACAGACGAAGCTGAACTGCAAAGAGCATTTGGGTTTTTACAGGCGCCGTAAACACGGGCAGCCTGGGAAAAAACAGCCCAGATCCCCTCCTTCCTTTTTTTTGGGGGAGGAATATTCCCCAGTGTGTGGCTCCCACATGCCCAGGAGGCTGGGGAAGCCCTGAGCTGCAGAGGAGGTGATGGAGGTGTCACCCCAACCCCCTCTCTCAGATCTCATCTTTTATTGTGGGAATTGTCAAAGCTTCCACGGCCCTGAAAATCAAATTATTCTGTGCAGAGATAAAGCCCAGGCCCAGCCCCACACCAGGGGAGGAAGGGAATGGGTGAAGGAGGCAGATGACAGGCTTTATCACAGGGATGCAGAGGAGAAAGGGGTGGGAAATACAAGGAGAGCAGCTAGGGATTTAAGGGATTCTTTGCAGCCTGCAGAGTGGGGCATTGCTGGTCAGGAAAACAAAGAGAGCCTGCCCAGTGGAAGGACTTAATCAGTCTTTTTTTTTTTCCCTTGCCTTTGCTTAAGCTCTTCCATTCTCATTTCCTCCATTTCCTTCACCTGCTCTGATCCTTGGATTGTCTTCCTCCCTCATCCAGGGCACATTTGGGATCCAGAGTTCACGGATGATTCTGAGGTCCAGGGCACAGCCTGGGGCTGCATTGGCAGAGTAAGGAAAAGCATCTGTTAGCATCCTGCTTCTTTCTAAGTCACAAAACCATCCAGGTCTCCACTGCCTGGCACAGCACGGTCTCACCCCCAAAAGCTCCCTGAGCCAGCCCTGCCAGCCCCCACCTTCACCTCCAGAACTGGATGCACTTCAAGCCTGGATGGATTCCATAAATATTTAAGGAAAATGCTTTCAACATGACCCATGGATGGTGTGTGCTACTTAAACCCAGCCCTGAAAATGAAGTGGACTGGGATAACTGGATGTGGGTACCAGGCTCAGAGATGCCCTCTGCAGCCCCTCTGTCCTTGAGCATCACTTTGCCCCAGCCACCAACCAGGAATTTTTAATTCCAGCAGCCCCTGTGCAAAGCTGGCTGCTGACATGAGTTGTTCCCTGTGGAGGACTCATCTCCAGCCAGAGGGAAAACACAACCTGAGGCTTTCACAGGCATCTCCCACCTCTCCATGACCATCCCAGCCCTTCTCCATCCTGATGTCTCCCCCAGGACCAGGCTGTCTCAGCCAGCTCTCTCCTTGCACAGCAGGATCCCAAAGATCCAAAGGGAGAAGAGAAGCACCCCAAGTGATGCCATCAAGGGTGCAGCTCCAGTAACCCCAGGAGCAGCTCCTCACTCTGCCCCTTTTCTCCTTCAGGGACCTGCAGAAATGTGAAGAAATTCCTAGATCCAGCTCCCTTCAGAGCCCTCAGCCTGGCAGCTTGTCCTGGCAGCCAGGAGAAGGAAACTTTGCTCTGGAAAGGAGTGGAAGAGCCCCAAAAGCTTCACCCTGATGGGTGATGTAACCACATTTGCCTCCTCAAAGATCCAGGATTAATTATTTAGACCTGCAGTGCAGCAACTCTGCTGAATTATTCAGGGGGATTTGGATTTGTTGGCCAATGAAGCAGAAGCAAACTGAGCTGAGCAGCACATTGAATAATCCCAAGAGAAATCCAGGCCCTTTTTTACCTCGGTAAGCAGTGGAAAAGCAGCCTGTACAATATTCGGGGTGAGTCCTGGGAGGGAGGCAGGCAGAGTCAGACAAAGTGCTTTTTCCAGCAGAATATTTCTGGTGCCCAGCTGGTTCCTGGTGTGTGTGCAGGGCTGGGAGATAAGAATTGCATAACCTGGTGAGTAATGCCTGGTAAAGGGGAGGAGCAGGAGGAAAAAGCTGCTAGAGGGAAATCCTCTGCTCCTCTCCAGCTGGTGAGACATCTCACCTGAGGGTTGGGGTGGCAGGGGGGTTTGAAGCATCCCAGTTTGATGCCTGGTTTCTGTTTCTGGCCCCAGCTCAGCTCCATCTCCCACCTGCAGCTCGGGGTTACCCTCTCCCACCTTCTTCTGCAGGGTTTGGAGCTCACGATGCTCTGAAAGATAAAATATCTGAGGGTCTGGGTATGTTTGCCTTTTGCCTTGAATGCCCTGAGGAGCCAAATTTTCCAGCTTCTCTTTCTGGCCCTGAGGACTAGAAACTGTGTTTCCCATCAGAGCTCAGGGAAAGGGACAGAATTCCTGGTTGCATGAGGTCTGGACTGGACAAGCAAGAGTTTGTGGTGTGACTGGGATGTCCAGCTACCAGATACCTAGATCAGCATCACAGATCAATACCCAGACCCAGGCAGTAACTTATCACAGTTTTGCAACTCTGCCAGGCAGAGGCAGCTGCTCTGTGTAACTGTGAAAGCAAACGTGGCTTGGGAGGCTCTGGGGATGCAGCCTGAGCTTGTCTCAATTTTAGCATCCAGCCCCTTCCTTTGCTTGAAGAGGAGCTAAGACATGCTCTTATCATCAATTTTAATGGGAAAGGACTGGATGAATCCCAGAAGTGGAAGAGGAAATTTCAGTCTGCCTTTATCAGCTCAGATGTGATGTGTTTTTCTCATGACCTTTTGGGGGATTTTTGACACTAAACTGGCTGGGATTGAAAGCAGGGCTGCCGGCTGCTTCCCAGGGCTCCAGGAAAGGGAATTGAGAGCAAAGCCCTGTCTAAGTAGGCTTGAATTCCCCAAGTGAAAGTCTGCTGGGAAAGCCACGTGGAGTTTACTTTTCATTCCAGCTTTGCCTGGCTTTATTTTACCCGCAATGATGGAGCTGCAAGGAGAGGGCACACACAGACACACACCCTGCAGCTCCACCCCCATCACACCCAGCAGATTCTCAGGCTAATTGGCATTTGCAATCCACCAGCCCAGCCAGAATGTTCAAAGACCAAAAGCTCCCTCCACCCTGCTGGGTTTCATCCCCACACCCCCCAGGCAGGATGAGGACACTGCTGCCCACAGCCCAGCCCAGCTGCTGGGATGTCCCTTCCCCCCTCTGCCAGCTCTTCCCACCTTGGCTTCCCCTCCAGTGCCTCTATTACTATTTAAAATTCATGCACAAAAATAAAGGTACTATTTATTACACTGTCGCCCTCATCCTGTTCCTCCGGGGCCCATCTGAGCCATCAACCACCCAGAGCATTTTGTGGGTCCATTTGCTTTTCCCAGGCTTGCCTCACTCTTTCAGTATTGCTTCATAGCTCTGTGGGGGAAAAAAAAAAAAGTCATTAAATACACCTACTTCTTGCTTTTATCACTGATCTTATTATCTTGTGACTCCCTTACAAAGCAGTAAATTCATATGAACTAAGTTATATCCAATTTTGATGGATTTGTAAATAATTTGTTAGGAGGGGAAAAAAAAAAGAGGAAAAAATCCTGCCTTTGTCATTTCTACTTATCCTTTATCCTAAATTATAAGGGAGAAGGGGCTCCTATTCAATCTAGCCATGCAAATCCACTCAGGGCTCTATCCAGGATGACTACACGGAGTGCTTAAGAGAGAAGTGTGTGAGTGGAAGGGATCAGGCACTGACTCAGCACCCTGGTACCTGTGCCAGCCCTGGCACTGCCCGAGGTGCCAGACTCCAGCAGGGAGGGTGAACTTTTCATCCACTCTGCCCAGAGTTCCCCCCAGGAAACATCTCCCTGGTATTTCATTGCCTGTTTACAGCCAGGGTGTAAGTAGGGTTGTCTCTTCTCTCTTCTCTTCTCTTCTCTTCTCTTCTCTTCTCTTCTCTTCTCTTCTCTTCTCTTCTCTTCTCTTCTCTTCTCTTCTCTTCTCTTCTCTTCTCTTCTCTTCTCTTCTCTTCTCTTCTCCTCTCTCTTCTTTTTTTCATCTCTCTTCTCTTCTCTCCTCTCCTCTCCTCTCTTCTTTTTTTCTTCATCTCTTCTCTCTTCTCTTCTTCTCTCTTCCCTTCTCTTCTCTTCTCTCTTCTCTTCTTTTTTTCTTCATCTCTCTTCTCTCTTCTCTTCTTCTCTCTTCTCTTCTCTTCTCTTCTCTTCTCTTCTCTTCTCTTCTCTTCTCCCTTTCCCTTTCCCTTTCCCTTTTCCTTTCCCTTTCCCTTTCCCTTTCCTCTCTTTTATTTCCAGATTTTTCATCTCTCCATTCACAGAGGCAGGAGCTGGGGGAGCAGACAGACCTTTTTACCAGCGCTCAGCTCCCAGCACTGGGGAAATCCAAGCACCTCAGAGACAGGCAGGGGCTGGCTGCTCTCCCTGCCTTCCTCACTCACCCAAATCTCTGCCAGGGCCTTTTTTCTCTTCCTCTCGGGGCTCTGGGAAAGCTTCCAGGTGAGTTGGGAGGGAAGGCACCGCCTCGCAGTCGGACTCGTTTGTGGGGGCGAGGACTCGGCGAGTGCTGACACGAAGGGTTTGGATGGATGAGTTTCAGCCCAAAGCAGCCACTCCAGCACGAGCCTGCCAAGGTGACAATGTGGGCTGTGTCCCCTCTGCAGCCATGCAGGGACACATCAAGGCTGCGGACCCCCCCCCTGCTACCCCATGTCCCCCCGTGAAGGGTGAAGTCCCCAGCTCCTGCCTGCAAAATCTGCCCAAGGTGATTCCTGAAAAGCTGCAGATAGAACCACTGGCCCATCTGGTACAAATAACTTCTTGGCTTTGCTGCCTTGTTTTGTTACTTGCTATAGAAACACAAAGCTCTGCTCAACTGAAAAGGAATCTTTTTTTTTTTGTGCCTTTTCCCCTGGGGTAAAATCCTGCTAAACTATTTATCTGCACTCACATCACTTTCTTCCCTTCCTTCTTTCTCCTCCTTCTTCTTCCTCTCTTCTATTTCGGTCCTAAAATAGCAAATTCCAGCTGACTGCTTTCAAGGCAACAAGGCACTGCAGGATTGTGGGAGTGTTGCTCAAATCAGCAGAGAAACCAACGAAGCTGCCAGGAAACAAAATTAAAAAAAAAAAAAAAAAAAAGCAGGGGGGTGGATCTCATCTGCTGAGTGCCAGCTCCATAAATCAAAACCCCATGGTTTGTGCATGGCTAAAACCTCACTTCTCCCTTCCCCACCACCCTGCTGTAAATATTTTCACTCCCTGTCAAATGCACTGAACACTGGGAGCCCAGGGCTGGGATTTGGGCAGGGCAGCAGGAGCCCTCACCACTCCAGTTCACACCATTCCCAGGGTGCTGGCTCAGCTCCCACAGGGAGAACAAACCCAACCCCAGCCACTCTCCTCCAGTCCTGCCAAAAGCTGGAAAATGTGGTGTGCCCATCCACGGGACACCAGCCCAGCCCCATCCACTGGTGAGCAGTTGTGCACAGCCCCAGTTTGACACTGGTTTAGTCTCTGGGTCCTCAGCTCTCCCAGCACCCAACCAGACACCCACCACCCTGCTGGGGCTCCCAAACCCCACATCCCCTGGGTGCTGAGAGGGGCAGGAGCCAAGGAGGGGCTGAGAGGAGCCTCAGGGATTTGGAGGAGCAGGGGGGGACCCTCCCTTGCTGCATACCTGAGTGGGACAGCCACATGGGGCAAGTCCAGATGTGCTGACAGCCACCCAACAAATTCCTGAGCTCTGTGTCAGCCACCCAGCAGGGCAAAGAGGAGTGCAGGGAGCAGGCAGGAAACCTGTAGGAAGAGATTAACGAGGAAGTGGAGAAGAAGGAAGCGAAGAGATCTCCCCAGGGGCAGATGTAGAGGGAAGGAAGGGATGTGGGGAACACAACTGCACCTCCAGCCTGCTGGGGAGCAGAGGGATGCAGGGAACCTGCATGTGGGGACCTGCTCGGCTTCCTCCTGCCATTCAGGAAGGTGATTCAGCAGAGATGCTCAGGGTTTTTGTTTCTGAGCAGCCCTCTCTGCTGCTCAGCATTAAGGTGAGGCCAGGAGGAGTTCAGGAGGTTGGTTCCCCCCCCTCCCTCCCTGTGTCTTGCAGCGTGGAGCAGCAATTTCCAGCCAAACAGGAGGTCCTTAACCCGTGCTGACCTCAGCCTGCTGCTTTGGGGATGGTTTTTTGGTACCTGAAGATAAGGCTGTGCACAGAGCAAACTCCTGGCAGGGCTGAGAGCACTGGAGTCAGGATCATAGAATCATAGAATTGTCTGGGTTGGAAGGGACCTCAGAGATCATCATGTCCAACCCTTGACCCACTGCTGCAGTTGCTAGACCATGGCACTGAGTGCCACATCCAGGCTCTTTTTAAATCTCTCCAGGGATGGAGAATCCACCACTTCCCTGGGCAGCCCATTCCAATGTCTGATCACCCTCTCCGTGAAGAAATTCTTTCTAATATTCAACCTAAACTTCCCCTGGCACAACTTAAAACCATGTCCTCTTGTCTTGTTGAAAGTTGCCTGGGAAAAGAGCCCAACCCCCCCTGGCTCCAGCCTCCTTTCAGGGAGTTGTAGAGAGTGATGAGGTCTCCCCTGAGCCTCCTCTTCTCCAGGCTGAACACCCCCAGCTCCCTCAGCCTCTCCTCACAGGACTTGTGCTGGATCCCTTCCCCAGCCTGGTTGCCTCCTTTGGACCTGCTCCAGGACCTCAATCTCCTTCCTGACCTGAGGGGCCCAGAACTGGACACAGGACTCGAGCTGTGGCCTCACCAGGGCTGAGCACAGGGGCAGAATCCCTTCCCTGGACCTGCTGGCCACGCTGTTCCTGATCCAGGCCAGGATGCCATTGGCCTTCTTGGCCACCTGGGCACACTGCTGGCTCCTGTTCAGCTTCCTGGCAATCCAGACTCCCAGGTCCCTTTCTGTCACTCTGTGCCCAGCCTGGAGCTCCCCATGGGGTTGTTGTGTTGAACCTCATCCCATTGGGATCATCCCAACTCTCCAGTCTGTCCAGGTCCCTCTGCAGAGCCCTCCTGCCTTCCAGCTGATCCACACTGCCCCCAGCTCAGTGTCATCAGGATGGGAGCAGCCATCCCTGCAGACTCCTCCATTCATTTCCCTTTCTGCCTGATGAACAAAGGCACGGAGCCACCGGCAGCTTCGCTGAGCTCTGCCCACACCCGACACTGCAACTGGAGCAGGCCCGCGGGTGCCGTGCCTCAGTTTCCCCGCCGCTTGGGTTTCCTGTGGTCAGAGGCCTGGGGAATGTGTCCTTCTGATTCCTGCTGTCAGGACGAGTCGTGGCATGAGCCAGACACACCCGGGCCCAGCCCGGTGCTCACCCTGGACGGAGGATATTGGAAACTCCAAATCCTTGCTCCGAATCAAGCAAAACAGGAACTTCAGCCCCAACCTTTCCCCACCGGGCGAGTTCCCTGAGCTGGCTCCTTGCCTTCCCCGGCCTCTCGCCTCTTTTTCCCAAGGCGCCAGACTGAATCCCAACACCAAGCCGGGAATAACCACACCGACGCTCCAAATCCGGCTCTTTTTATACCCAAACCACTTCTCACCTCTCCGGGCCCATCTGCCAAGCCCCTCACCCCTCCTTCCCCAACCCTGCGCCTGCCAATAGGGCCGGGGGGAGGGAAAAGAAGGGGGGGGAGTGGGGTAAAGGGGCCGGGACACAAAGGGGCTGAGCCGATGCCTTGAGCTCCAGGCTCCTCCTCCGCCTCCCAGCCGGGGATGCTGCGGCCGGGAAGGCACCGGGTGCCCCGCCGAGCCCCGAATCTCCGAGCAGAACCGGCACCGAGCACCTCAGGTGGGACCCAACCCGCGGATAGGGACGGGAAGGGGACGGGGGGTGAGAGCTGCCACCCCCCAAAACATCCCCGGGTGGATGGGAGGGTGGGATGGGGCTGGGGGGGGGCTGAGCTGCACCTTCCCCCCGGAGAGAAGGGTTCGGAGAGCACCCTGAAACCTCTCGGGTTCTTCGGGGATGCCCCGCACAGCACCCTGAGCCTGGGGGGACAAAGCACAAAGGGGGGGGGGGCTGCCCCGGGACAGCGGTTCCGATGCTGGGTGTCCCCTGGGCAGTCCAAACCCTCGGTGAGATTTGCCAGGGCAGAACCGGCAGCGGGTCCCCCAGGGCTCAGCTCCCTCTTTTCCCTTCCCTCTGAAGTCTGGGAAACTTCTTGTCAAGGCAAAGAGAAAATTCTGCCTCTTCAGCACCTTGTTTGAGGCTGCTGCCGGTGACACACTGCCCCAAAAGTGAAGGGGAAGAGAAAGAAAGGAGCAGATGCCTTTGGGGTTTTGGCACCGGCGTTGAGCTACCCTGGGGAAAGGAAAAAGGAAAGGTGAAAGGAAAGGAAAAAAGAAAGGGAAAAGGAAAGGGAAAAAAAAGGAAAGGAAAAAAGAAAGGGAAAAGGAAAGGGAAAAAAAAGGAAAGGAAAAAAAAAGGAAAGGGGGGAAAAAAGGAAAGGGGAAAAAAAGGAAAGGAAAAAAAAAAAGAAAGGAAAAAAAAGGGAAAGGGAAAAGGAAAAGGAAAGGGGAAAAAAAGGAAAGGGAAAAAAGGAAAGAAAAAAAAAGGAAAGGAAAAAAAAGGGAAAGGGAAAAGGAAAAGGAAAGGGGAAAAAAAGGAAAGGGAAAAAAGGAAAGGAAAAAAAAAAGGAAAGGGAAAGAGAAGGGAAAGGGAAAGGGAAGGGGCTTCTCGGCCGAGGGAGAAAGGATTTGGCAGCAGCCCCCGTGTGCGTGGGGTGGGATGGGCAGCGTGGGTGGGAAGGGAATAGGAAGCGGGGAGGTTGGCGTGGGCACCGCGTTCCTCTGGGTGCAAACACAAAGTGTGGGTGTCAAGAGGTGTGAGTGTGCAGGGAGGGAGGGCTGGAAACCTTCTGGTCTTTCTTTGGGTGCTGGTGGGTGCTTCCCTTGGGGTGTGTGTGCTCCGGAAAGGCTGCGGGATCGGGGTGTGGATGCGTGGGGGTAGGGGGGATGTCCCTGCTGAGAGGTGGGTGCACAGTTCTTGGGGTGTCTGCTCAGCTCCTGGAAAGCTGAGGGTGAATCTCAGCCTTGAAAAGCTGTGCTGGAGCCTTGGTGTGGCTGTAGCAGAAGGCAGCTCCGGGCTGTCACTTGTCACTGGGCTGATGCTCTGCACTGCCCAGCAGGTCCCCACACTGGGGGGGGACAAGCAGGGAGCCAGGTCACTGATTTTGTTGCCCAGCCAGCTCAGGAGCTGCCTCTGAAGGGGCTGAAGCTGCCTGCTGGGCCTCTGGGTGCAGAGGGCACCTTGCTTTTTCTCATAGTTCGGGCCCCAGGTTCAGCTTCCTGCTGAAATGACAGGAGGGTCCCACACAGAAGTGACCCCCACCCCGAATCCCTGGGGACTCCCAGCTTTCAGTCAGACCCCCCCAGCCCCCCACCCCTGGGTCCCAGATGCAGCAGCAGAACCACTGCACGCCTGCTAGGTTTTCCTCTGGGAGTCTGCGTTTGCTTTCCTGCTGTCCCCTCCTGCTGCCTGTCCCCTGGCTGTGGTGACAGTCCCTTCCAGCAGTGCCAGACCCCTCCTCAGCTCAGCCTGCCCTAGCAGAGCAGTGCTGGGGGGGTTTCTCTTCTGTTAACAAGTGAGCTTGAGGCCTGTGACCTCCCTGGGTGTGGGATTTACCATTTTCCTGAGCTTCCCTTTCTGCAGCCACTTCTCTGCCTCTCCAAATTCCTCCCCAGGAGTTTCCTTTCCTCACTGAAGGCTGCAGCAAGTGGAATACGAGCAGGAGGGGGAAAAGAAAAAAGAAAAAAAAGGTCCTCATGAGTCTCCACTACCTGTCCTCCCAATCCGGATGCTGATTTACCTCCCTTGGAAGTCACTGCCCGGCTGCTGGCCCCATCCTTCCCTTAGAAGCAGCCATGGCCATGCCCCAGGACATCCCCTGAGCTCCCCCCCAGCAAATTAATCCCCGGGGGCCATTCATTAACCGGGGGAAGGGACAAAGCATTGGAAGTGCAGAAGCATCGGTGGGGGCAATTAATGGCAGCTGCAGAAATGAGCTGGGAAACACAACCCTCGCCCCCCCCGCATGGGATGCTCTCAGCTCCCACCAGCCCCGGAGGTGTCACCGCTCCTCCTGCTCCCCAGGTGACCCCTTCCCCCCCCTCCTTGCTTGGTACCGGGGGCTGTTCAATGGATTTTGACTCCTTCTTTTCCCACCCACCCCTTAGTCACCCATCCCTGGCAGGCAGCGCTTCGGAGCGGTGGGAGGCAAAGGAATGGGAAATTCAGGCAGGAAAATGAGATTTTAAGAAAAGCCCAACTCGGCCACCCCAGGAAGGGGGTTAAGGACTTCCAGGGCAGGCTTCTCATGCTGAGGTGGGTGGGACGGAGCCTCCCCCCCCCAGGGACAGGGCAAAGCCCCCCAATCCCCAATCCCCCCCCCTTGCAGCTGGCTGGGCTGCGGTGTGGGGATGCTGCTGCAGCTCTCCCAGCCTCTGCCTCCCTCAGCCCTTGCTCTGATGGTATCGTTAGCCCTAAATGACTATTTTCCCCTCTCCCAAAGCCTCTGTTTTGCTGCGGGCAGGTACAGTCATGCTCAGGTGAGGCATCTGCGGCATGCAGAGAGGTGGGCAACCCCCTGAGCTGCAGCTCTGGGTGCACCAGGGAGCAAAAACCCGGTGGAGGGCTGGATGGCCTGCAGGCTTTCCTTGAGAGCATTCAGAAACCCAGCCCTGGCTCCAGACAGGGAGAGCTGAGCTCCTGGCTCTCTCCCCGGGACATTCAGACATCCTGGCAGAGCATCTCCTGGTGCAAGGTGCTGCGTGGACAAGTGTGAAAAGATAGTATCACTGCAGGCATGGTGGGAAGCTGCTGCTAAAACTGCTCCTCAAAGCAGCACAGACCAGCACAGGCAAGCCCTGGCCCAAAGAGAACCACACAGGTTATCCTCAGGCTCCTCATGTCCAGCCCCCCAAGGTGTGGGACCTTAATCCTCCAGGGAACAGGAAAAGCTTAGCACTGATGGGAAACGTGGGGGCTTTTTTTTTTTTTTTAATTATTATTCCTCAACCACTGCCTGGCATGTGTGCTTCTAAATATAAATTAAATATAATATAAATATTCCTGTCTTTGAGGAGGTCTTAAGCCCCCTCCTCCCCACCTCTTGCCTAACTTATTTGATGTTATATATTTACTTGTGTTTCCTGATGGGTTTTTCTTCTTTGTAGGTGTAAGGCAGTGGGCAGGGGGGCAGGCAGGGTGCCTGGGTCAAGGGAGAGCAGTGGTGGAGGCGTGAGGCCAGGAGTGGTCAGGACCTAAGTGGGTGGTTGCCATTAGGGATTAGTTAAAAATAGCAGGGAATGTACAAAGATTTGGCACGTGAGCCACGGAGTCTTTCCTACCCAGATTGTTTGCTGCTATGGGGTTTTTATGCTCGCTGACATTAAGAAAATCCCCCACTGCCCCTTGAGCAGGAAGGCTCAACAAATTGTTCCTGGCAAGCCCTGGCTGGGGGCAGATGTGGCCCTTGCCTGGTTTTGGAGGGTGAAATCCAGGGGGAAGGGGACACCCTCTTGCACAAGCAGTGCTGCAGGAGCAAACCCTGCCCTTGCATCGCTTTGCAGTTGGGTCCTCTCAGCAGCAGTGCTCGGGTTCAGACCCTCCTCATCCTCACACAGTTTTCCTCCAGAGCTAACCTGAGATCTCTGTTTCTCTCCTTGAAGCCTCTGTGAAAGGCAGCTCCTTCCAGCAGAGGGTAGCAATGCCTGTGCATGCTCCCTGCCTTAGAATAAAAGGATTTTTAGTCATTTCTTAAAGAATCTTACCTCCTGAGCATCTGACTTTTGGAGAACAGAGCATCTCTCCCCCATAGGGCAGTGCTGAGGTCTGGCTGCTTGTCTCCCCCTTGCTGGAAGAGACAAAAGGTTCCCAAAGGTCCATCTGGCTACCAGGCAATGGCACAGGGCAAGTTGCCAGCAATAAGAGAAGCTCATCAAGGTTTCCTAGCTGCAGAAGGGATGATTTTGGCCACTTGCTGCCTCACCAAAGCAAAGAGAACAATGTCAGAGGTTCTAGCTGCAAGTTGGAAGGAACCTTGAGATATTTAATTGTGGTTTAGCCAGACATCAGTGGGAAGAGCAGCAAGAGCCAGCTCCATCTCAACAGACATTCTCCTCTGGAGTGCAAGAGCCTGGGTTGATTTTAATTTAAACAATTACATGACACCTCGGTGAGCCAGTTAGGGATGATCTCCTTTAAAGGTTAATTGAATATTCTCTGCAACTTCGACTTGCACATTTCTCTTCTGGGAGAATTGCTCCATTTGGCAGCCAGGCATTAAAGGGGTGGTTTTCACAATGGGCCAAGTTTGAAAGAAGAGGAGGAGGGAAATAGGAAACGAGAACTGAATTTGCCTTTTTTGTACCTCCTGTGGCATTGCAGCCTGGTTGAGCAGAGTAGGGATGGGGACACAGAAAAAGCAAGAGAGGGAGGAGAAGGATGAGAAGACAGCAGCAGTGTGGCAGATGCTTTTTGCTCTGACATGCAGAAGTTTCCTTTTCTCATCCCCCACTTGGCTCCGCATTGTGCAAGGTACAAAAATACCCAGTGTTTAGACAAACCACAGCACAACTGCTGTCACAAATGAGGGAGGACAGCACTGAAATAAGGCACAGCTTAGTTTTGTGGCTCAGGGGCTGTGAAGCCAAACATAGACCTGACACACTGACGTTTACTTCCCTGGAAGATTTTTGGCTCCTCCTATGATGCTCACAGCCTTACTGCTAAGGCCATGGAGGGTTTGCAGCTGCTGCCTGGGTCAGGTTTTTTTCCCCTCCTCTTTCTTAGGTGAGCAGCAGGTGGTCTCCAGCTTTAGGAAGCTGTCCCAAGCTCCATCCCATGCTCTGGCTCATGCTACCTGACCCTCACCAGTGGGATCAGAGCAAGGGAGAGCAGGTGATGGATCCAGGCACCCTGACCACACTCCTGTGGCACATGAACCCAACAATGCTGAGAGAGAAGCAGCAGAGAGCAGCTCTCTGGTCCACAGATGCACCAAGGAGGTGCCAAAAGGCTGGAAGAGGTGAAGGACCAGAGCAAGAAGATGGGTGGCAATGCAGGCTGTGCTCCTGCCTGCTTTTCAAAGACTTGGGAGAGGAGGAGAGACAATGAAAGACAAGAAGATTGCAAACACAGCCCTGTCTCCATGGCAGCCTGCAGCTCCACTTCTAAATTTTCCCTCTACACGATGAGGATGCTTCTCCCCTCTATCTCTTGGGGGAGTTTTGCAGCAGAAAGAGCCTTGGTCTTGGGCATTTCCTGGTGGCTGGGGAGGGAACAAACCCTTGGTGCTACCACCTTGCCATAACCGGGGGAAAGGAGCTCACTGTCCCCCATTTGTCTGTTTTCTCCATGATTTGGGGGGGGCAGAGGAAAGCCCATGGAAGCGGAAAGCTGGGAGGAAAAGGATTCAGGGCTCATCTCAAGTTACATGAAGCCCTTGCTATTTTTAGCTGGACAGGCAAACCCTCCCCATCAATTAGACCCCAGAGAAAGCATGTGGCAGACGTGCAGGACACCAAACCTCAGGGGCTGGGCTGAGCAGGGCTGTGGTGATGCTACCCAGGCAGGAATGGAAGGGCAGCAGCTCTGCAGCTTCTCAACCACCCTCAGGAGCCCCTGCAAGATGTTCAGAGCCCCTGAGCTGCCTTGGGCAAACCAGTTTCTTTGTCACCAGCTTTTTGGGGGTTTGTTGTTTTTTTTTTTCCCTCCTCCCCCCCAAGCTCATCCCCTGGCAGATTGTGTTTTACAGGGTCAGAAATAGATGTGGCAAGGAGGGGCCTGGCAGCTCCCAAGTGAAAGCCATGCTCAGCTGTCACCCACCCCTGCACCACCTGCCAGCCCTAGACACTTCCCAAATATCACCAACTCCCTGCAAGGGCCCCCTCAGCCTCTTCCCAGGGACAGAGGGGTGGCTTGCCACCTGCCAGCCCCATGGGGACAGGCCACCATGGATGGCACAGTCAGGAACCTCTCCCTGACACCTTCCCTGGGGGGCAAAAGCCTTTCCCCAAAACTTGCCCCGTGAAGAGCTGGGTCCTGGGAGCAGCCAGAGGAGACTGAGAGGATGCAGGGCTCTGGGTGCTGTCCTGACCCTTTCCCATGGAGTGCTTGGTGTAGGATAGGTGGGAATTCTCCAGCCTGGTGTCCCCATTCAGGTGTGCCTGCCCCAGCAAGTCCCCAAACCTGCAAGAGACAAAAGCAATGAGCGGAGCATTCCTGAGTTCCCAATTAAGCAGGGCTCTAATTGCAATATTAGCTGCTCATTAGTAGGAAAAGCCAGCTGCTCTTAGGAATTAAGTAAGCTGAAAAGATCTTTCTCTCCACCCCAGGAATATTTAACTATGTCTCACACAAACATTTCCTTTGTAGCAGGAGCATGACTGATAGGACTCCTGTGGGTGCTGTTTAATCACTGATGAGCTCCAAAACCTGGGTGACACCAGGCTGCTAGGATGAAGCTGTGGGGAGGACAGGGCTCTGTCTGCCCAGGTGGCCCCAGGGAAGGTCGGGACCTGGAGCTGCACAAAATTTTCCAAGCCCACAGGGTTTGTGTTCAGGCTCAACGCCCTGGGGGGGGGGGAGGGGGGGGGGGGGGAAAGGCTCTGCAGAAATGCAAAAGCTGAAAGTTGGGGGACTTGGCTGCTTTAGAGCCACTGGCTGTGGGTTGAGCACTTGTCCCCAGGCAGGATCAGGAGCTTGTCCCCTCTCAGCCAGGGAAACCTCCCCTGGAGGGATGAACCAGCAGGGAAGAGGCACAGCACAGCAGTGCTGGCATTGCTGGCTGTAGAAATTCTTCATATTCCAGCACTGGCTTCCCCAGTCACCTCAGCACCAGTGTCACCAGACAAACCATCTCACCTGCTCACACTTCCCAGCCACTTGTTGCCTCATCCCTGGGCAGGATTGGTGCCTCCAGCAGAGGGGAAGGGGATGGGCTCAGCTCCTCCAAGGTCTCTCCCAAGCTGCTGCTGGACTCAGCATTGATATTTTGGCTTGGCCAGCAAGGTGACCTTGACCTGGAACTGGGTGCAAAGAGGCAGCTCCAGGGGATGTGCAGAGAAACAATTTTTTTCTTTTTCTTCTTCTTCTTTTCCCACATGCCACCTTCAGCTCCAGGGCCAGCAGGAGAGCCAGGGGGACACTGGCAGGGACCTGGCAGGATTTACTCCTGGTGCACTGGCACAAAGCCCACCCAGCTCCCTGCCAAAGGCTCCTCTGGCTCCTCCAAGAAGCACCCGCCAAGTGGGTGTGAATTCTCTCGGTGTTCATTGAAAGAACATGAAGTGTGATGGACTCCCAGGCTATTAGAGGGGATGTAACATCTCATTGAGGCTGGTTTATTCTTCATCTGGAGTGTCCCATCCCCTTCCCTAATGGCAAATCAGGGCAGAACACATGGTGTGGGCTTTGTGAGTCCCGGGTTCCATTCACTCCGACCCTGAAATGATCCCAATGAATGTCAATGAATCCACGGGGACACACACACACACAACAATGACTGAGAGTGAATGAAAACCTTGTCATGGGGATGAAAACCTTGTCACGGGGATGAAAACCTTGTCACGGGGCCCTTGGCCAGCACCCAGCCCCAATTGCAGAGCACCCGGCTGGGAATGGGGTTGAATTCAGCCCCATCAGCATCAGGAGGGTGAAGAATATGGGGTGGGGGCAAGGGTGGCTCGGCTTGAGGGGGCTCTCCAAGCCCCTATTGCTGCCTTTACCTTGGAGAGCAAAATGAGGAGGTTTTGGAGAGCAAAATGAGCAGGGTTTGGAGAGCCTGGCCCCAGCTGGGCATGGGAAGGGGGGAGGGGGGGGGAAGAAGTGGGCTCAGCTCCTGGGTCTGAACAGAGATGGGCAGATGCTCACCCAGCCCCTGGTGGGTCACTGGTGGCAACTGGGGAGCTGAAATCAGCAGCCAGTTTTAAGAGCGGATCCCAAAATCCACTCTCAAGGGGCTTGCTGGGCTCCTCAAGTTCTGGATTCAGGCATTCTCTTCATGAAAACAGAAGTCAGATGCTCCAGGTAGCACATGCCTGGCTTGATACCATGGAAATGCCCACATTTTCCCCTGGGGTCACATTCCTGGTATCTCAAAGAGCCAAATCCCTGAATAAAATAGGGGCACCATCACCTGGCAGGGATGGAGGGAATGAAGCTGCTCCTGGATCCAGCTGCTGCCTCTGTATTATCTCTCCATCTCCCAACAAACACCCAAACGTGTGGGTGCATCAGCAGAGAAATTATGAATAATAACTCAAGAGGGAAAAAGAGTAGGCGAGAGAGCACAAGGGAGAAGGAAGCTTTGGCACAGCAAGGGGAGAAGAACAGGAGCAGCAGGGAGGGAGGGAGCAAAGCCTGGAAGGAAACGAAGGCTCTTAAGGCAGGTGACTTGTTTGGGAAAGGCAGAGGGGAAGCAACAGCCTGTGAAAACTCTGCTAGGAAGAAGGGAAGGCTCAGAAGAAACTTCTGCAAGGAGATAAGATTAAATTCCTGCCGCCCATTCAGAAAGGAGGGGACGGGGAGAGTCGCTTTCCCACATGGAAGTGCTGGGGAGGAAAGGCTGCAGGGAGGCTGGGATGCCAGTCAGTTTTCCCTCCTCTGTTTCTCCAAAAGCAGGAGGGGGCATCAACCCCTGATCCTGTGGGTTTGGCCCACACTGCCTTGATGGGGATGATGATGGGGATGATGATGGGGATGATGATGGGGATGATGATGGGGATGATGATGGGGATGACCACCCCCAGCTCACCATTCCCCCTCGGTGGGTTTTGCTAACAACACCTGAAGGCTGGGGAAGGGTCCTGGGGCCAGACAAAAGAGCTTTGAGGGGCTTCTCTGGCCTCATTAATTGGGGAGTGCCATGGCAAATCTCCTTTGTAACCCCATTTAGCACCAAGAACCAGGTGAGGTGGGGAGCTGAGCAGGTGGGAGGCAGGGACAGGGAGATGTGGTGGCATTGCCTGGGCATTTTCAGCCCCAGCATCACTTATATGTTTTTTCTTTTTATTTTTTTATCCCCAACCCCTTTTTACACTTTGCAAGCTGCCTAACCCAACCTGTTGCCAAGCATGCAAACACCTTTCTAATACACACATATGCACATGCATCTAGACACATAGGTATCCATATAGCAACCAGTTTTTCTGAGCTGGCTCCCTGAAGAGTTGCACACTCACTAGATTAGAAGGGGAGACACAAGAGACAGAGGCTGAGCAAAGAAGGGGGACAAATCTGTCCCCCCTGCCCCTTTTTGGAGGTGCCTCAAAGCTGGAGCAGAAGCCTGTGGCTTTTGCTGGCTCCCAGCTGGGCTGTCCCCAGAGCCTTTCTCTTGCTGCTGTGCATGAATGCCAACTCCTCCACATTTTTCAAGCCTTCATTTTTGAATTGAAACAGGGAAGAAGAAGAAAGTGACGTGCCCAGCCCTCTCAGGCATGTGTAGGAGGGTTGGGATTGATGGAAACACCTCCTGCCAAGAGGCTGGAAAGCCCCAGCTCTCCCTCCCCATACTTTTGTAGACACCTGGAAATAAAATAAATAAAAAAAACCCCAAACATACAAGGGTGCATCTACCCAGGGGGCCCCAGCAAGGTGCTGGGACATGGGACAGAGAGCCCAGCATCCCCAGAACACCTCCTGCAAGGACATAGACAGAGAGCAGCCTTCCCTCCCCCTCTGTGCACACCCTGCCTCTCACCCTCTGAAAATGAATGAAGCCAAAGTCATCGATCACTTTTAGTGTATCAGCATCCAGGCAGCCGTTCAGCCCTGGGTTCTCACTCCTCTTAATCTCCCCAGAATGGATTTAAGGATTAAAGGGGATATTCTGTCTCTTTTGGACTTTTCTTTGACACTTCATCAATCGGTGTCCTCGGGGCACAAAGGAAGAGAAAAATAAAGCTGAGGGCTGTGCTCAGGTTCACCTGACCTTGTTAGGGATGCAGAGGAGCCTGAACCAGTGCAGGGAAAGGCAGGACACCCCAAAAAGAGGGGAAAATGTTGGAACAGCTCTCTAGGCCTTGAGGATGAGGCAGGGAGGATACCCAGACACCCAATGCCCTCACCCTCCATCCCTCCACCCTCTCCCAGCAGCCCCCAAGCTCCCTCTCTCTGTCGGGTGATGTTTTACCCTCCTGGATACTTGCCCAGAGAGCACAGGGCAGCTCCAGGAGGAGAGCCAGACCAACACTGGCACCTTTGAGCTTATTCATGCACAGCAGAGAGGCAGAAACATTTCCAGCCTCATCATCCCGTGCAGCCAGGATTTAGCTCATTTCGATTGTGCACCAACTTCTGCCTGCCAGCAGCTCTTCCCCTTTCTCCCCACCCCACCTTTGGATGACCCAGATGGAAGGTGCAGCTCCATTCTAGCCCTGACGCTGAGAGCCAAGTGTCACAGAGGCCACCAGGAGCTGAGATGTTATTTTTTTTTATCCCCCCACAGCAAAGAGAATGCATGCACAGCCCCGCATGCCTCTGAACCCTGCTCACAACACTGCACACACACAAAACCTCTCATCTTCTTAAGTACTGCACAGATATTAAGTGTAATTAAACCTCACAGCATCCCTTTTCACTTGGGTTAAGAGGAGCACTGGAAATTGGACAGAACCCAGGGGTTGGCAGGCTGGTGCAGGAGAGGCTGTGTCTGCATCTCACAGCTCCCAGGAGCCACAAGCCTTGAAATTCCTGCCTATTAGGCACCCAAAAACCACTGCGAATCCCTTTTTTCCTCCTCTACCTTATTTTTAGAGACTGCTGGCTCTTGTCACCCTCCTGGCCTCACCAGGGTGCACCCTACCCAGCACCTCCCAAGCAGCCCCTGTGCACAGGGTGCTCCCAGCAGTGCCAGGGAGCTGCCCCCCAGCCTGGCAGACACTGGGAGGCTCCTGGAGCCATTCCCTGGGTTTTTCCCTGCCTTTCCCACCGGCTCTCCTTCAGCTGGGCCTTTGGTGGAGGGATGGGGAAGAGCCCCCCCACCACCACCTCTTTCACAGCCCCGGGGACCAACTGACTGACCTGCACACACATCCCACCCCCCAGACACCCACCAAGATGCCATCACTCCCCTTTTCCAAACCTTCCCCCCCAGTTTTCCCCCCACCCAGAGGCGTGCAAGGCGTGTGCTCATCCCCCCCAAGCCCCCCCACCCCCAAACCGTGGGCGCAGAACGACCCCCACCCCCAAAGGACTTTTCCTCCCCCATCATCTCTCCATTCCCTCCTTTCCCCCACCCCCCAGACACCCACCGAGATGCCATCCCTCCCCTTTTCCAAACCTTCCCCCCCATCTTTCCCCCCACCCAGAGGCGTGCAAGGTGTGTGCTCACCCACCCACCCCCCCTACCACCCCCACCCAAACCGCGGGTGCAGAACGACCCCCACCCACCCACCCACCCCCAAAGGACTTTTCCTCCTCCATCATCTCTCCATTCCCTCCTTTCCCCCCCCTCCAGGCTCAGCGAGGTCTCTGCTATGATCCCAGCAGCCCCAGTCGCCCCTCGGTGCCTCCCCCAGCCCACGCCGCGAGGTTGCCCCCGGCTGCGCTCCCCTCGCCACTCGCTTGCCCCCCGGGACCAGCATGGGCAGCGTCAGTAGCCTCATCTCCGGCCACAGCTTCCACAGCAAGCACTGCCGAGCCTCCCAGTACAAACTCCGCAAGTCCTCCCACCTCAAGAAACTCAACAGGTATTCCGACGGGCTGCTCCGCTTTGGCTTCTCCCAGGACTCCGGCCCCAAATCCAGTTCTAAAAGCAGCAAAAATGAAGATTTCTTCTACATCAAGGTCAGCCAGAAAGCTCACGGCTCCCACCGAGCAGACTACGCCTCGCTGGCTGGGGGGGAACTGGGCAGCCAAGCCGGGCCCAGCGGGATGGATTTCGGGACCCCCACCCCACAGAAGCTGATTCCTTTTCCCAGCCAACTGGAAGCGGTTCGTGAGGGGGGGCTGTGGGAGGGGGAGGTGGCCCCTGGAGCACATCTGCCCCCACAGGGTTGGTCTGGGGGAGGAGATGGTTCCCAGTTCTTGCTGAGGAAGCTGCTGGGGGCACCCTGTGCTTTGGGGGAGGTGAATTTTTTTGGGGGGGGGAGGAGGTGGATCAGGCACATGACCTTTTCTTTCTTTTCTTTTTCCTTTTCTTTCCAAACATACCATTCGCCTCCCATCTCAGTTGGGAGTTTCAGCCATCAGCATCCTCCTCAGCTTTTTTCCCTCGATGTCCTCATTGCAAGGGGCTGATGCTGGGGGGGGACAGAAAGGATGGGGGGAAGGGGGAGATGTGACTCCTCGGGGCTCTGCTCAGGGGTTTTATCCTTCTCCCCAGGGTGCTGAGAAACCAGCTGCAAGACCCACAGCCTTCAAACCGGTTCTGCCCCGCTCCGGTGCCATCCTCCACTCCTCCCCGGAGAGCGGGGGTCACCTCCCCCAGCAACTGCACCCCCAGGAGAAAGCCAAGGAGCAGGAGCTGAAGCCGGTGCTGTACTCGGGGGGTCTGTCTGACTCCGGCAGGAATTCCATGTCCAGCCTCCCCACCCACAGCACCAGCAGCAGCTACCAGCTCGACCCCCTCGTCACCCCCATGGGTCCCATCAGCCGTTTCGGGGGCTCAGCCCACAACCTCTTGCAGTGTGCCATCCTCCAGGACAGCAACATGATGAGCCTCAAGGCCATGTCCTTCTCTGACGGGGGCAACAAGATCCTCAACCCTGGCAAAGCCCCCCCCCACCATCACCCCCACCCCCACCGCGGTGCCGAGAAAATCTCCTGCATCCGCTCGCCCATCTCCACGGATGAATCCACCATCCAGGAGCTGGAGCAGAAGCTGCTGGAGAGGGAAGGGGAGCTGCAAGAGCTCCAGTCGAGCTTTGAGGAGAAGGAAATCAGCTCCTGCCAGGCCTACGAAGAGAAGCAGAGACGCTGCAAGGAAGAGCTGGAGGGGCTCAAGCAGAAGTGCAGCAGCAAACTCAAGCAAACCTCGCAGAAATCCCAGAGGACGCAGCAGGTCCTGCACCTCCAGGTGTTCCAGCTGCAGCAGGAGAAGAAGCAGCTCCGGGAAGAGCTGGAGAACCTCATGAAAGAGCAAAACCTGCTGGAAACCAAGCTGAGGTCTTATGAGAAGGAAAAAACCAGCTTTGCCCCGGCACTGGAGGAGACTCAATGGGAGGTGAGTGACACCAGCAGGAGCAGGGGAAGGCAACAGCTCCAGCATGATCCCCCCCAAGCTTTCCCCATCCCCACACCTCCATCCAGCAGCACCACAGAGGGGCTGAGCAGAGCAGATGGTGCAAGCAGGAAGCCCAGGCTGCAGGAGATGGGTATTGAAGGCCAGGAGAGCCCCAGTCCATCCCTTGGAGGCTCTGTGAGTTATAATCAGTGATTCGCTGCCCCTCTCAACCCCACAGCATGCAAGGGAACAACCACTGCCTAAACCCCCCCTCATTAAAACAACTTCATGTTTCCAACCTCTGGTTCCTGGGGCTGCCTGCCATGGGCACTCATTAGAGAGCAGCAAAACCTTCCTCACTCTGCTTCAGCTTCATTTTCTCACTGATTGGGCCCCACTGAGCAAAGCCTGCTGAAAATGCAGGATTGAGCCCCAGTACCTCACCCTGACACCACTTCCTCGTAGCATCTTGGGGTTATTTGCAGCATCTTGGGGTTATTAGAGGTTTCCAACCACCTTTCACAAGCCCCAGCCAAAATCCCACCCAGGGCATCCCACCAGGATGCTGAACCCCCCCCTCAGCTGCCTCCAGGAGCTGCTGTCCCAGCCACGTGTTGGTCTCCAGTGGGGTTTGGGTGTTTTGTTCCCAGCTGCAGTTGGCTGTCTCTCCTGTGGAACAAGCTCAGTGAGTTTAAATGACCACAGTGGCTCCAACAAAAGTGTTGGGTGAGACCTGAGCCCTTCTCAGCACCCTCCAGCTCCACACCCTGGCCGAGGGTGTCAGCTCCCCAGGGATGGGAGCTGATGGGTGGAGAGTCTGGGGTCCCCTCCAGCCCCATCACCCCCTGTGTCTCTCCGGGTGGGATTGCCCAGGCAGGGTCCCCACTGTCCAACATGGTTTGCACATGGTCCCGTGGGTGCTGGGGGCTTTCTCTGGGGTGTAACCCACACCAGGGTGCCCTGTCCCTCTCTGCAGGTGTGCCAGAAATCGGGGGAGATCTCCCTCCTGAAGCAGCAGCTGAAGGAATCCCAGACAGAACTCACCACCAAGACCACCGAGATCCTCAGCCTGAAGGCTCAGCTGAAGGAGGTGAGGCTAAAGATGGAAGGGCTGGAGATGAAGACCCAGGACCTGGAGGGCTCCCTGAGGACCAAAGCCATGGAGCTGGAGGTGTGTGAGAACGAGCTCCAGCGCAAGAAGAACGAATCCGAGCTGCTGAGAGAGAAGGTGAACCTCCTGGAGCAGGAGATCCTGGAGCTGAGGACGGAGCTGGCAGTCCTCAAGGAGCAGCTGAGTGAAGCCCGGGAAGGGGTCAGATCCTGTGCTGGGCTGGATGATGCTGAGGTCCTGCAGGGAGAGGTGGAGAGGCTGAGGGCAGAGCTGAAGGCCGAGAGGGACAACAACGAGCAGATGAGCTCCAGCTTCCAGCACGAGAGGCAGACGTGGAAGGAGGAGAAGGAGAAGGTGATTCAGTACCAGAAGCAGCTGCAGCAGAGCTACCTGCACATGTACAAGCGGAACCAGAACCTGGAGAAGATGCTCCAGCAGCTGGCTGCAGGGGAAGATGGCAAAGAGCCCATCGAGCTGGACATACCTGGCTCTGACGTCCCCTACGAGGACATCATTGCCACTGAGATCTGAGCCAGCTCTGCCTTCCCCTCCCTGCAGCTCTCCTCTCCCGGGTGGGAGGCACTGCCCGGGTTGTACACTTTGGATGAGCCATGTATTTATTAGCAGAGCTGGTGGCCCAGCCAGCTCCCCAGCCCTCCTCCCTTCCCTTCCCTTCCCCTGCCCTGCCTGTCGTGTTACAGAGCTGAACAAAAGCCACTCGTGCCAATGGTGACGTGCCAGCAGCTCCCCCCGTGTCCCCACTGCCCCCCTGGCCATGTCCCCCCTGCCCCCTCATAGGGCTGAGAAGCTGGGGGTGGTCAGGGAACAGGACCTCAGCCACCAACCTCTGAGATGATGCCAAATTCCCAAGGGATGTTGTGCTCCAGGCTGGGAGGGATCCCGGGACAGCAGGGCTCTGGGGACAAGGACATCACAGCCCTTCCCACCACCGAGGAGAGGAATTGCCCACGGCACATTCCCAGCCCTGCTCCCAGCTCCTCTCAACACCTCCTCCACCTCCCTGCCCATCCCCAGGGCACTGGGGGACCCAAGAGCCACCCCCTGCCCCCTGCCCAGCCCATCCTTCAGCTGCCACTCTGCCTCAGGAAGGACCCCCGGGTACAGCCCACCCAAACCCCCCCTCCCCGAGGGGCACAGACACCCCCACCCCCACCCCCCTCAGCCATGGCCCCCCCAGCACATCCCTGCCCAGCACATCCCTGCCCAGCACATCCCTGCTCCCTGCCCAACAAATCCCTACTCCCTGCACATCCCTGCCCCCTTCCCTTCTCATTCCTTCCCTGCTCATCCCTGCTCCCACCCCCAGAGGCTCCGTGGCCTCTGGTAGCCAAGTGGGCAACTGGATTGAAGGAGGAAGAGAAATTTCCCAAGCCCCAGTCCAGCAGAGTGGAAGGGGAGATGGCTGTGTTTGTCCCCTTGTCCCCTCCCTGGGTGAGTGCCTTAGCTCAGCTCCTCCTCTGCCCTTCCAGCCACCCCATCCCAGAGATTGGGGGGGAAAAGAAAAAGAAGAAAAAAAAAGAAAAAAAAAAAAAAAAAAAAAAAAAAAGAAAAAAAAAAGAAAGAAAGAAAATCACAAGCCCCACCAAACCAACCACTTTCATTTGGGTTTCTACCCCACCTCTTCAGTTTTCCTCCAAGTGGATAACACGGCTCCATCACCCACAGTGAATCCCCCATGCCCCCCCCCCCAGCTCAGAGTAGGGCAGGGAGGTGGCTACCAAGCCAGCACCCAGCTTGCCCAGGAGGTTTCCAGCCAGGCCCCCTCAGTGCAATGCTCTTTTTAGTGCAGTAAATATGTTTCCCCACTCCAGGGAGCCAGGTGCCAGGCTGGGAAGCCCCATCCCAAGCTTGGGGTGGGATTTGCCACAAATTGGCCCAAGGGCTCCAAGCTGTGCCCAAAACCTCAGCCCCCTGCACCCCCCACTCCAGCCAGCCTGGAAAGGCAACACACACAAACCAGTCTGTGCCTTCCACACCCACTGGAGAAAACCCCCCCAGAAATCCAGCTGGAGGTCAGAGCCACGCTGGGGCTGGCCCAGACCTGCTGAAGGATTATTATTATATTTTTTTAATTTTTTTTTTTTTTTGGGTGGGGGGAGAGAAAAGACCAGGAGCTGAAGGATGGCACCTGGCTCTGCTTCCTGAGTCCAGAAGGGATTTTCTGCATCATCCAAGCCATGGTCCTGCTCCTGGGGCTCCAGGACACGGAGAGTGGGAGCTTCCCAGTGCCCACCCCACGCAGCAGCCCCCAGCCACCCCCCCAGCCCTGTCCCTGCTGCCACTGGCCTTGATGTCACTGTCCCCAGCCCCCTGTCCTCCCCAGCCAGCGCTGTATGATGTGACCACCCAGAGGTGCCACCTTTGCACAAGGCTGTGTGTGACCGTCTGCCTGTACAGAGAATTATTTTTCTGCAGGTTTATGGTTTTGTTGGGGTTTTTTTGGTTTTTTGGTTTTTTTTGGGGGGGGAGGGGGATATTTTTGGGGGTTATTTTCGATGTTATTTCTGGTGACCAATGTAAACTACTGGTAATTTTATGTTATTTATAAATAAATTTTTTAAAAGTTATGCTTTGCCTCTCCCTTCTCACATCACACCCCACACACTCCCCCCCGAGCCTCAGAGCTTTTTCTGCTGCCACACCAAGGTCCCCTCTGGGGACATCCTTCCACCTGGCCCTGTTTGTTTCCAGCCTTATCTCTGCTCTGCAGCTGGGATAACCCAGGCATGGAAAACCAGCCTCATGCCTGGGAGAGGAGGGGAATAATCCCCTGGCCCTGCACCCCAGGGGTTTTGCCCTCCTGCTCTGCTGGTGACCCCAATTTTCATCCCCAAACCCCTCAGCAGAGCCAGAACAAACAAAAAAAAGAAAAAGAAAAAAGAAAAAGAAAAAGAAAAAAGAAAAAGAAAAAAGAAAAAGAAAAAAGAAAAAGAAAAAAGAAAAAGAAAAAAGAAAAAGAAAAAAGAAAAAGAAAAAAGAAAAAGAAAAAAGAAAAAGAAAAAAGAAAAAGAAAAAAGAAAAAGAAAAAAGAAAAAGAAAAAAGAAAAAGAAAAAAGGAAAAGAAAAAAGAAAAAGAAAAAAGAAAAAGAAAAGAGAAAAAGAAAAAAAAAAGAAAAAAGAAAAAGAAAAAAGAAAAAGAAAAAAGAAAAAGAAAAAAGAAAAAGAGAAAAGAAAAAGAGAAAAGAAAAAAAGAAAAGGAAAAAAGAAAAAAGAAAAAGAGAAAAGAAAAAGAGAAAAGAAAAAGAAAAAAGAAAAAGAAAAAGGAAAAAGAAAAGAAAAAGAAAAAAAAGAAAGGAAAAAAATTGAAAAAAAGAAAAAAAAAAGAAAGATTTGAAAAAAGAAAAAAGAAAAGAAAAACATTTGAAAAAAGAAAAAAGAAAAGAAAAAATTGAAAAAAAAAAGAAAAAATTGAAAAAAAAAAATTGAAAAAAGAAAAAAGAAAAAAGAAAAAAATTTGAAAAAAAGAGGAGAAAAAAAATAAAATAAATTTTAAAAAGATAAAAAAAAATAAAGAAAATTTAAAAATTATAAAAAAGAAAATTAAAAAAGAAAGAAAAAAATTATAAAAAAAAAGAAATAAAATAAAAGAAGGAAAGAAAAAAAAACAAACCTAAAAAAAACAAACCCCAAAAAAACCCCAAAAGAGGGGACAGCTCTCCCCGATTAACCCCATCGGTCCCATGTCTCCTACCGAGCAGACTGAAGGAGGTGAAACCCCCCTGGTGCAGCCTCAGCCAGGCTGGGGCAGGGGACACAGGGAGGTGGCAGGGGCTTTGGCCTGGCTGCCCCAGGGGGTTTTGGGGGGGGGTGGAACGGGGGGAGCAGCAGCAGCTCCAGCTGCCCCGAGCCCTAATTTGAATTAATGCTTGGGTTAATCAGGGGATGCAAATGAGCTCCAAGAAAGAGGAGGAAAAAAAAAAAAAAGGGATTTGCAGAATCTTTTAACGCCCTGGGGGGGGAATTAAAGGGCTGGCAGGTGGAGGGGGCTGAGAGGGACTGAGGGGGGGGTAAGAGGGGGATAAGAGCCCCAGGGAGTCCTGGTGAGTTATTGTGGGGAGAAAAAAGGAAAAAAAAAAAAAAAAAGGAAAGAAGGGGAAAAAAAGGGGAGAAGGGAAAAAAAAGGGAAGGAGGAAAAAAAAAGGGAAGGAGGAAAAAAAAAGGGAAGGAGGAAAAAAAAAGGGAAGGAGGAAAAAAAAAGGGAAGGAGGAAAAAAAAAGGGAAGGAGGAAAAAAAAAGGGAAGGAGGGAAAAAAAAAAAGGGGGAAAGAAGGGGAAAAAAAAGAAGAAAAGAAAGGGAAAGAAAAAAAAAAGAAAAAAGAAAGGGAAAGAAGGAAAAAAAACAAAGGCAAGGAAGAGAAAAGAAACAAGAGGAGGAGGAAAAAAACAAAGGGAAAGAAAAAAAAACAAAGCAAAGAAGAAAAAAGAAACAAGGAAAGAAGGGTAAAAAAAGGAAGGAAAAGAAGAAAAAGACAAAAGAAATAAGAAATGAAGAAAAAAACAAAGGAAAAGAAGAAAAAAGAAGCAAGAAAAGAAGGGTAAAAAAAAAAAAGGAAGAAAAAGAAGAAAAAAAGAGAAAGGAAAAGAAAAAAGGAAAAAACAAAGGAAAAGAATAGAAGAAAAAAAAGGAAAAGCAGAAAAAAAAAGGGAAAGCAGAAAAAAAAAAGAAAAAAGGGAAAGGGAAAAAGGAAAGGGAAAAAGGAAAGGGAAAAAGGAAAGGGAAAAAGGAAAGGGAAAAAGGAAAGGGAAAAAGGAAAGGGAAAAAGGAAAGGGAAAAAGGAAAGGGAAAAAGGAAAGGGAAAAAGGAAAGGGAAAAAGGAAAGGGAAAAAGGAAAGGGAAAAAGGAAAGGGAAAAAGGAAAGGGAAAAAGGAAAGGGAAAAAGGAAAGGGAAAAAGGAAAGGGAAAAAGGAAAGGGAAAAAGGAAAGGGAAAAAGGAAAGGGAAAAAGGAAAGGGAAAAAGGAAAGGGAAAAAAAAAAAAAAAAAAGAGAAAAAACCCCAAACAAAGCAGGGTGTAAATGCAGTCAGGCAGCAGCTGGCAGATCAGCACATCCCATTTATTCCCATTTATTCTCATTTAGCCTGGTACCTGCTGTCTGAACCATTCTGTTTGTTCAGCACCCAGTGATGTTACCCAGCACCCAGTGATGATGCTCAGCACCCAGTGATGATCCCCAGCACCCAGTGATGATGTTACCCAGCACCCAGTGATAATCCCCAGCACCCAGTGATGATGCCCTCCCTGTGCCAGGGATGCTGTGCCCACGGTGGCAATGGGTTTCCTCCAGGAAATTAGGAGGAAATTAGGATTTCTTGCCCTGCTTGGAGCCTCTGGAGCAGAAGGAAACCTTCCCACAGGGAATTCACAGAGAGGGCTGGCAGCAGGATTTAATCAGAGCCTCCTTCATCAGAAGAAACCTTCCCAGACAATCCTCCACACACAGGAGCTTTCTTCTTTCAGAAAAAATTTAAAACTCGAGCTCATTTGCAAGAGCTTTTTCAGGTTTCTCTGCCTCCCCTGGTGCCAAACACCCCCTGGGAGATGGGGAAGCTGCAGTACCTTTATATCTATATCTACATATATATATATATAAAAAATATAATATATATACCCACTGCCCTTCTGCAAGGCCCCAACCTGTGTCCACAGCCCCCACCCCCTGGTGCTGGAGGCCAAATCCTGCTCAGCAATCTGCTCCAGTGACAACATGGGGGTGACTCAAGTGGCCCTGATTTACCCCCACTGAGAAATGGGGAAGCAGCACAGGACAGCTTAGAAAAAAAAAAAAAACAACCAGAGATTTTAACCAGAGAGTCACAACAGCTTTGGTTTTTTTCAACACCTTTATATTTAATTTATTTTAAGTTATTCTCTACGGTGAAGTATTCTCATGCCAACACTTCCAACCTCCCACCCTTGCACCTCAAGAAAAATAGACCTGACACAGCTTTACAGTGGAATGCACTGGAATTAAGTTGCTATTCAAGTTACAGAGAACACTGAACAAATTCTAGAGAGAACTGCACGGAGGAGACGTCAGGAAAAGCTGGAATTAGCACATCATAGTTGGAGTCATGTTAGCACCTTCCCAGACAAGCCTGAAGGATTCAGAAGGTGCAACATGCTTTGGTTAGCTAGACCAGAGCTTAGACTACAGCAAGCCTGGAAAAAAAGCAGAGAAACATGCCAGCACTGGGCTCAGAGCCTCATCTGAACCCATTTGAGGAAAAAAAAACCCAAAAAACCAAAACCTTCACACTGAGCTGACTAGCCAGGTTTGCAGTGTTAGGGAATGCTGAGCTCTCCTGGTTAGCCAAACCTGTGCCTGGAGTGCAAAGCACCAGTTTAAACAGGACTCAGGACCCAGTTTAAACTGGAGCATGCTTTAGAGAATTCAAAATCTCCATTCACACCTTCAGTCACTGTCTCCTGCTGCACTGGGTAGGACAAGAGTGGAAAATCTGACTGCCAGATGTTTTTCCACATCTCGGAATCCCCTTGGATAGCAGCACCAAGCCCTGAATCACCTGCTGCCTTGGGACACTGCTGGTCTCAGGATGCTTCTGCCTGCTGCTCTGTGTCTCTGGCATTTCCAGGATTGAAAGGAAAAGGGAAAAAAAAAAAAAAAAGGGGGCAAGTACGAAGTTTACTCTGCAAACTTCAATTAAAAACCTTTCATTAGGAATTATCATGCTACCTTCAGGTAGCAATCTACTGGCCTCTGAGCTCTGAGAAGATCCTTTGCTAGTGGAAAAGCATCTCCTACTTGTCCTCTGTTCATGCATAGCCTGAAGACTCCTGAATCATAGTCAAAAGGCAGGGAGTTGCCTTTCTCAGAGGTAATTGTCATGCAGCAGACTTCCCTCAGGCACACCAGCAGGACAGCAGAGTGCCATCTGTCCCACCAGCAGCATGGCAACTGCCTGGGACCAGACTCAGCAGATGCTTTGGACAAAGAAGTCACATTTCCTGCTCCCTAAACCACGTGGTGCTGGTTTAAAGGTAAAGGTTTGCAATTCTTGGTAATCCTCAGACATTCCCCTTGAGATGTCCATGAAAGGTCCAGTTCAAAAAAAAAAAAAACAAACCAACACAAAAAACAAGCTTTGTGATAGCTATTGCACATTTGTAAGAGCTGGCCTAAAGATGATCCTGGAGATCCAAGGCTTTGGAAGAAAGGATATTTTTAAAAAACTGGTATCAGTGTAGATGGGAACACTGGCACAAATGTCACCTACTCTGGGATTTAATTGTAAGGGTGACAAGGAAACACCAACACGTGGGGGGGGAAAAAAAAACAAAAACCAAAAGAGAAAACAAACAGCATTTCACAGAGCAAAGAGAGAAAAAAAAATGAAGCTGTGGCTAGTGTTTTGCAGTGGAATCCCGAGGGTAGAATTCAGCCAGTGTTGTCTGAGGAATTCTCTTCAGCATTTCCTTGGGGAAGATTCTCAGGAGCTGCCACCCAATGTCCAAGGTCTCGTAAACAGTGCGGTTCTCATAGGGACCTGGAGGAAGCAACCAGAGGGGCAGGGAAGTGTCTCACACCCCCAGGGAGAGCTGAGAAGGGGTTAACAGAAACTGCTGTGCTCTTGCAGCAGACACTCACCCTGAGCAATGAAGTTCTTCTCAAACTTCTGCAGGAACTCCAGGTAAAGAAGATCGTCTGAGGTCAGAGCTTCCTCCCCCACAACAGCCTTCATGGCCTGAACATCCTTCCCAATGGCATAACAGGCATACTAGGAGGGAAAAAAACCAAGGTGCTTTTACCTGGGTCACCCACGGGACCATTTCTCTTCAAACCCCCACTAAAGTCTGACTAAACACTCAGTAACACACTTGCCACCTGTCCCTGGAGTGCACTTGTTTGGCTTCCCCCTTGCAGGCTGTGTAGGAAAAGGTGTATTTGAGCTTTGCCCCTCTGGAGAGGTGTTTACATACCAGCTGGTTGGATACATCTGAGTGATCCTTCCTGGTCATACCCTCTCCAATAGCTGACTTCATCAGTCGAGACAAGGAGGGCAAGACATTAATAGGTGGGTAGATCTGGGGGGGAAAAAAAAAAATTAAAAAATGAGAATTTCAACATTAAGACTTCCGAAAGTACAGAGCAATCTTAATCTCAATATTCTAGGCAGCATGGGACACACCTGTCTGTTATGCAGCTGCCTGTCCACGTAGATTTGTCCCTCAGTGATGTAGCCAGTCAAGTCAGGGATAGGGTGAGTAATATCTACAGGGAGAAAAATGGTTTGGCAGTTTTTAGACCCTTTACACCCATCCTAGCACTGATGTGGCAGCTTTCTGCAGTTGAATGACTTCTAAAAGTAAAGTACCAATCAGCAGCTTCATCTATCACTCTTTTGCAAGGATTAGAGCTGTAGGCACTCCTGACAGAGGGCTGGGGAACACTCCTGAAATGGGGAAAACATTTCTACCAGCAGTACAGAGTGGAGACAGCAGCCAAAAACCCCAAGATCCCAATGGAAACCTCAGGGCCACAGACCCTTTGCTCTTGCTCTGGGCCCAAACCAACACAGCTCACCCTGAGGGAACCTTTTCAAGTTGTTAAAGACACCTGAACCCCACTCACCATCGTTGGGCATGGTAAGAATAGGAATCTGAGTAATGGAACCACTTCTGCCTTCCACCCGGCCAGCACGCTCATAGATGGTGGCCAGGTCAGTGTACATGTAGCCCGGGAAGCCACGGCGGCCAGGAACTTCCTCTCGAGCTGCTGAAACCTGAGGCAGCCAGGAAAATGTTTCCAGGAAGTCAGATCACCCCCAGACATCCACTCTTTCCCCCAGTTCAACTACACGAGGGATTTTCCACCACTTTCTTCCTGCAGGTGACCCCCAAAAGAGAATCCAGGAATCATTTGGGTTGGAAAGGACCTCTGGGGATCAGCAAATCCAACCCTTGATCCACTCCCCCTGGGGTTCCCAGCCCATGGCACTGAGTTCCAGTCTCTTTTTAAAAATGTCCAGGGATGGAGAATCCCTCCTTTCCCTAGGCAGCCCATTCCAATGACTGATCACCCTCTCTGGAAAGAATTTTTTCCTAACATCCAACATAAACCTCCCCTGCTTTCTTGTCTCACTGAGAGCTGCCTGGGAGAAGAGACCAATCCCCAGGCCACCCCCTCACCTAAGACACCAAGAAGGTGCCAAGGCAAAACAGGAACTGGCACCCCAAACTGCTGGATGTCCCTGAGCAAAAGAGTTCAGCTGCCACAGAAGCAGAAACTGCAGAACCCAACCCCAGACAACCCCTGGGAATAACCCTTCCAGAGCACCCTAATGAATATTACTCTTAATTAATGCCAACCTCTCGCAGAGCCTCAGCATAGGAGCTCATGTCTGTCAGGATGACCAGCACGTGCTTCTCACACTGATATGCCAGGAACTCAGCTGTGGTCAGAGCCAAACGAGGGGTGATAATGCGCTCGATGCTGGAAGAGAGCAAGGATCAGATTATTTGTGCCAAGTGCTGAGAGCAAGGATCAGATTATTTATGTGACAAGTGCTGCAAGGCTTTGCCTGAAATCACAAACCCTCGGAAAACCTCCTCTGTGCCCCAGCTGCAGTGCCAGCATCTCATACCCAGCTCTGCTGCCAAATGCCACCACTTCTGGCAGCTTCAGCTCCCAGTTTCCTTCTTCCCAGCCTTTTCCCTGCCATCCCAGGGCTGCTACTCACGTGGGATCATTGGCCAGGTTCAGGAACAGACACACATTGTCCATGGACCCATTCTCCTCAAAGTCTGATTTGAAAAAACGAGCAGTTTCCATGTTCACCTAAATCAGAATATTCAAGCATCAGGACCAGAGCAGATTGGAGCATATTACACTTGGGGTTATAGTAAAGTCTAAACACCTGATTAATAATCTGTAAGCAAAGCTCTATCATGAAGATTCCCCCACATTCCCAAAAGAATGAATTATTCCTAGCGTTCCAGGCCAGAAATTTAAGTTTCAGGTACTTTATCCTGATCAGAACATTTGAAACATTTGGGATTTTCAGCCACTCTGCCAACCCATGAATTTTCAGTTCTATACCTAAGACCTACTCAGAATACTTTCAAAAAAGTAATGTGCAGATACCCTCAGCATTGCCTTATTATTCAAGCATCATTTTCTTCCAATACTACTGACTTACACCCATGGCAGCAAACACAATGGCAAAGTTTTCTTCACTGTAGTCCATCACATCTTTGGATTTCTTCACCAAGCCAGCCTGGCGACATATCTGAGCTGCAATCTAGGGGAAAGAACATTTCAGTCCATCTGGTGCAGCATCTAACTCTTGTTTACTTTTTAACCCCACTAAAAACCAAGCCACTAAACTAGGAAGTAGCTTTGAGTACTCACCTCATTGTGGGGCAAGCCAGCAGCTGAGAAAATGGGGATTTTCTGGCCCCTGGCAATGCTGTTCATGCCATCTATGGCAGAGATGCCAGTCTGAATCATTTCCTCTGGGTAGATGCGACACTGGGGATTGATGGGCTGACCTGTTTTGGGTTTTGAGACCACATTTTAGTCCATGTCCATGTCTGAAGTGTGATCAAGCTGCCACTGACCCTGAGCACTGACCTAAAGCTCATGTCAAAAGGTACAAGCCCCACTGTTAGCCCTAAAAAAAAAAATCTTTAGATGTGTCTGGTCAAACCTCAGCTTTTTGTCGATTTTCTGCTCCCTATAAATTTGAGCGATTTGATGCCATGCACATATTTTAAAGTAAGATTAAAACTCTCCCTTACAGATAAATCCTAAAACCCAAATCACAGACATTAGATTTGTCTTTAGCTCCAGACCAGGAATGGATTAAGAACATACCCATTATGTCAAGGAAATCTTCAGCCAGAACAATGGGGCCTCGGTCTATGGGTTTGCCTGATCCATTGAACACTCTGCCTACAAGAAACAGCAAAAAAGTCAAAATCTAAGTTAGTGTGAAAATCAGGCAGTGTGTCATCTGTTCACTCTTCAAAGCAAGGTGGAAGAACTTACCCAGCATATCCTCAGAGACTGGGGTTCTCAGAATATCCCCAGTAAACTCACAAGATGTTTTCTTAGCATCAATACCTGAAGTTCCTTCAAATACCTGTAAAGAAACCAGAACTTACAGTACCAAAAAACCACAAGAGAAATGAGAATTCAAGAGATCATGTCCCAAGATAGATCTAACCCAGCTCAGACATATCTGATTAATAAAATATTTTTTGGGAGACACTCCTTGTCATACCTGAACCACAGCTTTGGAGCCACTGACTTCCAGCACCTGCCCACTTCTTCTTGTGCCATCAGGGAGTGTCAAGTGGACAATCTCTGCATACTTAGGAAACTGAAGGTGAGCAAAAAAGATGGTGGAAAACAAAAAAAAAAAATTAATAAAAATAAAATAATTAAAAAAACACAAAAAACCCAATGCTGTAAGTTTCAAAAAAGCTTAAGCTTAGCCACTACTTTAATTCTAAAAATAATTTTATCATCAGAACAAAGCTACAACTACAATTTGCCATCTTGCAGGGACAGTGCAACATTTGCTCAGAGTTGCAGGCTGCAGAAAGACAGAACCTGTTCTAAAAACCTGACACAGAGCCACAATTCAGTATCTGACAATAATAAGATAAAAAAGTCTTTTCCCTGCACAAAAACTCCATCAGGTACCTGTTAGTAACCTGAGACCAAGTCAAAACTGTTTAAAGTTGCCTTTTAGGAAATACTTGGGGACATTAACACAGTTGGGATGTTTCAACTTCTAAATTTAGACAACATTGGTGGGGATTTTGGTAAAACTGAAACATTTCCTTTCTCTTCCCCCCAGTAGCCTCAACATCTCTCCAAAGGCTGAGAGAACCTGGGAATTTCAGAGTAGTCTGGATTTAACCCCTCCCAGCTTTTCTTGTCAATTCTCCCCCAAAGATAATTGAATTTAAAATCTAATTAATGAATTCTAAGCAGAATTTAGAATCTGAATTTTTACCTTAACTTGATCCAAGATAACCAGGGGACCATTCACACCCGAAACAGTTTTATAAGCTGAAAAAAAGCAAACCACAAGTCAGGGGATTTCTGATGTCCCAAGAAAAAGTTTACAGGGAACATTAAGGGAACAACACTGCCATTCCCTTGTCTGCCACCAAAATTCACTGCAAGTCTCTAGCCAGGGCTAATCTGCACCTCACCAAAACTGAGGAGTTGAGATTTTAAGCCAATGTCTTAAAATTAAGACACTAATTTTAACTGTGAAATTAAAATTGTGATTTTTTTTAAAAAAAATTGTTGTGAAATCCTTGAAAAGCAGGGATACCAGCACCTGTAATTTGTACTCAAGAAGGTGCCACTGCAATTTATATCCAGCAAAGGGTGAGCAGAGCTTTAATATCAATACCCACCTCCTAGGCTGAGCTTTTTTAAACCACCCTGCTCCATACCAGGGCCAAAAAATATTTTGTGTGCACCTAGGGAATGAAGCAGATCTCTGAGCTCCTCAGCAAGCTGTGGGGTTTGGCACAGTGCTAAGAGGAAACCTTATAAATCCCTTCCTCTCTCCCAGGAAAAGGTCAGTGCACAATATTGAAAAAAAGCTGAATTTCAGTTTTAACCAAACTCCTTGGGTTAGCCTGGAGGCCTGACACCTGAGAGAAGGGCAGAGCTCATCAGCAAGTCAAGAATTCATTGCTCTGCTTTCAGCCCAGTGGAAAAATCTGTGAAAAAACGGAGCAAATAGCCCAAATGGAGGGAAAAAAAATAAAAAAATAAATAAACCTCCCTTGATTCAGCTCAAAGCAACCTTGAGTCACAGCTTTATCAGGGTCACAAGGATGACCAGGAGGTCACAAGGATAATCCCTGAACCCTGGGAGGGAAAAAACAGGGACACCAGGACCTCTCCTTGGTGACACTACAAGGAAAAGGGGACAGCAACTTCTTCACCAATTCCCCCAGCACCAAACCCCCAAAATCCCCAGATTTTCCCCAAACTCTCACAACTGAACTGTTGCCATGGGAATCAACAGCAACCACAAAAAAATTTTAAAAAAATTAAAAACAGCAGCCACAAAACCTGTCTGAGATAAGGCTGGAGGTGACAGACACAGCCAGACACCCTTTTTATAACTTAAAATCCCGTTTTTTGAAGAATTCAAAGGAGCATTACACAGGGGTGAAGCTGCAAAGAGGATTCTGAGTGCCTGCAGCCCAATGTCCCCCCAAAAAAACCCCAGAACTGAGTGTTTGCATCTTGTGACTGCCTTGTGAGCACTTCCTCCTCCTGCACCAATCCAGGGCTCACATTCCCTTTTTATGAGGAATTTTTAATGAGTTTATCCATGAAAAAATGTATTTCTTCAGGATAATTAATTCCTTGAGATCAACCATCAACGATTCCCCTAGACTCCAAAAATTCCTCTTCCTCAGAGGGAACTGAAAATGTTTTTTCACATCCAGTTTGGCAAAAAAAAGAAAAAACAAAAAAATCCAAAAAAACCCCCCAAAAAACACCCAACCCCCCCAAAAAACACCTAAAAAACCTCAAAAAACCAACAAACAAAAAAACCCCCAAAATAACAAAACAAAAAAACACAAAAAACAAACAAAAAACCAAAAAACCAACAAACAAAAAACCCCCAAAAATAAAAATAAAACAAAAAAAACCAAAAAAAAACAACAAACAAACAAAAAAAACAAAAAACAAACAAAAAAAAAACACCAAAAAAAACCCAAAAAAACAGGGATTGAAGAAGCAGCCACTTTGGCTCCAGCCTGACAGGAGCCTCCAGAGCCGCAATTTTGGGGGGAAATCATCGAAATTGCTTTATTTCGCAAACCCAAATGACATTTTTCTCCCCTTTCTCCCTGGTTCCGAGGTGTGTGGGTCCGGAGCAGCGGAATTACTGAATGACAGAGGAAAAAAAAAGGCACAAATTGGGCCCTTCCCCCCCCAAAAAAGCCTCTTTCACAACGTTGCCGCATTTCCCCTTTTTTCACCCCATTTCTCACCCTCAGGGCACAGAACCCCCCCAGATTCTCAGCTCCGGCCCAAATCTCCCTCGTCACCCTGGGCCCAATTCCATCCTTTCCCACAGCCGAACCGAACCCAACCGGAGCCCCGCACGGCTCCTCCACCCCTCAGGCAACCGCGGGGGTTCGGTTCGGTTCTGCCCCCCATTTCCCCCTCCATTACCAGCGGCCTAACCCGCGGAACCGCCCCGAACCGAACCCCCCCGCACTCACTGAGGCGCGGTTGGGAGATGTAATCCCGGGTCAGAGCCGCCACTTGGTCCCGGGGCCCGCCGGGCCCGGCCCCGTTCACCAAACCCCGAACCGCCTGAACCGCCGCCATCTTCTGCTGCCCCGCGGCCCCTCCGCGCCTGCGCTGAAATAGCGCGGAGGCTCCGGCAGAACCGCCCCGAACCGGCCCGAACCGCCCCCAGGGACCGCCCCGAACCGGCCCGAACCGCCCCCAGGGACCGCCCCGAACCGCCCCCAGGGACCGCCCCGAACCGCCCCCAGGGACCGCCCGCTGAGGGATGGGGGGAGATGGGTTCGGGTTATGGGGGAACCGCGGAAGAAAAAAAAAAAAAAAAAGAAACAAGGAAAAAGGAAAAAAAAAAAAAAAGGAAAAAAAGGAAAAAGGAAAAAAAAGGAAAAAAAGGAAAAAATAAAGGAAAAAAGGAAAAGAAAAAAAAAGGAAAAAAGAAAAAAGGAAAAGAAAAAAAAAGGAAAAAAGGAAAAGGAAAAAAAAAGGAAAATGACAAAGACAAGAGGGGAAAAAAAAAGAAGAAAAAGGAAAAAAAAAAAGGAAAAAAAGGAAAAAAAAGGAAAAGAAAAAAGGAAAATAAAAAAGGAAAAGAAAAAAGGAAGATAGGAAAGGGAAAAGAAAAGACAAAGAAAGAAGAAAAAAAGGAAAAGAAAGTGGAAAGGAAAAAGAAAGGAAAAAATGAAAAAAGGAAAATGAAAAAAGGAAAATGAAAAAAAGGAAAAGAAAAAAGGAAAATAAAAAAGTAAAAGGAAAAAGGAAAAGGAAAAAGGAAAAGGAAAAGAGAAAAAAAGGAAAAAGGAAAAGAAAAGAAAGGAAAAAGGGAAAATAGGAAAGGGAAAAGGAAAAAACAAAGAAAAAATGAAAAAAGAAAAAAATGGGAAAAGGAAAAGAAAAAGGAAATTGAAAAGAAAGGGAAAAAAAGGAAAAGGAAAAATGGAAAAAAGGAAAATAGGAAAAGGAAAAAGAAAGGGAAAAGGAAAATAAAAATAAAAAGGAAAAGGAGGAAAGGGAGAAAAAGATGAAATGAAAAAGGAAGGGGAAAAAGAAAAATGTTAATAAGAAAAAAAAGCCTGGCTGGAAGGGGTGCAAATTCCAGCTTGCTCAAAGTAGACCTTTTTGGTTTCTAATTATCTTGGTTCAGTCTTTAACTACTTTCTCAGGCTGAGAAAATTTGCCTCATGGCCAAACAACACTTCCCCACCTCGGTCTGGCCAGGGAGAAAATTGAAGTTTGGTTTTAATTTGCAGAAGGGTTACTGGAAGAAGAAACGCATGGCAAACATTTATAGTGGTTAAAAAAAAAAAATCTCACAAAGAACTTCCTGGAAAAATCTTCTGTACACGTGGAAATGCTCTCAAAACACAGCTGAGTAAGCTTCCCCATCATCTTTGCAAAGCAAGTGACATGGAACTGCCACCTCCTTTGGCTGCTCAGGGCTGAGATGTTGTCCTGGTGTCCTGAGAGAGAGGAAAGAGAGAGAGAGAAAAAGAAAGAGAAGAAAAAAGATTTAAAAAAAAAAAAAAAAAAAAGGTGTATTGCTGTATTTTCTGTATTTTCATTATTTTATGTTCATTATATATATTTAATATATATTCATATATAATTGATACATTTAATAATAATAATAATTTTATAATAATAATAATACCCCTGTCTCCATGTGCCCCTCACCTGAAGGAGAATTAGAATTTGAATTTTTTTTTTTTCTCTGCAGAGCTGAGCAGTTCTGAGCTCCCTCAGCAGATGGTAGTGCTGCACTGCTCATCCTCTGCCTGGCTGCTGATATTTAGGAAGGCACTTCCAGACCTCACCATTCCATTCTCATCCTGGGAAGCAAAATTTCAAGGCTTCAGCACCCGCCTTGATGCAGAGCCAGGGAATTCCTGGACTTGTCTCCCATGGCTGGCAATAGATTTGGGGCAGGCAGAAGGCAGATAAATGGCAGATTTACATGCCAGGAGGTAAAAGGGGAATAAATCTGGGATTTATTTTCTTTCTTGGCAGTAAATCCCTGTATGCTGAACGAAAAATGGGATGGGGTTCAGGATACAACGGTGTCGGGGAAAAAACCAAAAACAGCAGGAAGAAATCAAGGAGCAAAGTGCCAGAAGTTGAAGCAAAGAGAAGTGATGGAAAAGAAGGGATTGTGTTTTCCCGTGGAATTTGGGGAGGATCTCAGAGAATCCTGGCCTTCCAGGGATGAATCCACGGAGAAGCAGAAGGCTGGGATGGGTCCCAGGGAAGAGTTAAGGTGCTGGGACAGAGATAAGGACTGATGGAGAGCAGATAAACTCTGCCTCTCTCCTCCCACCTCCTGCTCTGACGCTGCCTTGGATGAGGCTCTGATTAAATTTCCGTGGGAAAGGGACCCGGGGATCCTCTGCTGAGCAAACCATCCATCCTGGGGAGCAGTGGCTCTGGAGCACAGCATCTCCTGCAGCAGCACCCAGATGGGCTCCAGGGTTCCTCCTCTGCTCCACACACCAGCTTTGCACTGAGAAGGGGAGCAGGTTGGTGGCTTGGGGTGTTGAAAGGCTCTGTTCCCTCTTTTACGTCCCCTTCTCCCTCCCTCCTTCTCCCTCTGTTGATTTACATCTCTAGACAGCTTCCCTCGCCTTCATTCTATCAGTTTCTCTTTTCTTGGTGCTTCAGCCATCCCTGTTTCTCAGCCAAGTGGCTCGTGTGGCACTTTGGGCAGTGACAGAGGGGGTTTTGGAGTGTTTGCTTTGGTCGATTAAAAATTCGTTTGGGGATTTATATAAACACCATTGCTTGGGATTCCAGGAAACCACCGGATTATTGGAAAGAGCCACGGTTCAGATTCACCTCCATCCATTCTGCCACTTTTTCTCCAAAGTGCCTATGAGCTATAAGAACATAAATAGCTAATTGTTTGCTTGGTTAAGTGCAAATTTCTGATTAATGTTCTTCAGGGTGACAGAGTAAGCAGTCTCCTCTGGAGCCTCTCTGAAGCTCTGATCTTCATCACACACACTGGGCTTTTAAGTCCTCTGTCTTCCATGACATTTCAATTAGGTCAAACACAAAGATGTGGAAGGCAAATTAATTTCCTCTGTGACCAAATTTAATCTCCAAAGAGCAAACATGGAATAAAAGATACGGAGATTGCCATAGATAAGGAACTGGTTTGATCTGTGCTTAGAAGATGACTGAAATGATGCCTTGGAGCAGGTACAGGATATTCTAGGGGAGCAGAGAAGGGTTTGAGCCCTCTCCATCTGGAATTTTAAACACAAACCTGAGCAATCCATGGCTTTGGAATTCCCAGCTCCTTGGGGAGAGCACCCAGCTCTTGGAGGAGGACATCAAGTGACTCCAGGAGTTTCCTTCTCCAGGGAGAGAAGCCACAGGAGATGTAACCCTGAGTGTTTTCTTGAAAGGCTGTAGGAGACCTTCATCCCTGAAGAGGAGGAGGAGGAGGAGGAAGGCTGTGCTCCAGGGTCTGGACCATGCCAGCAGGAGCCAGCTGGCTGGCAGCGGGTCGGGCATCCCGGGGACTGGTGCTGGTGGTGGTGTTTGTGGCTCTGCTGCTGGACAACATGCTGCTGACAGTCGTGGGTACTGTGCTCAGCTCTCCTTCTGCTCTTTAGGTGCCACCTCGGGGGCCTTGGTGGGTGACACTGGGGTCCTTGGTGGGTGACACTGGGGTCCTTGGTGGGTGACGGTGGGGTCCGTGGTGGGTGACAGTGGGGGCCTTGGTGGGTGACACTGGGGGCCTTGGTGGGTGACACTGGGGTCCTTGGTGGGTGACACTGGGGTCCTTGGTGGGTGACACTGGGGTCCTCGTGCAGGGAGAGCCCTGGGGAGGGCTGTGGGCAGGGAGCTCCCAGGAGACCCACATAGTGCCAGCACCAGATACTTGTGAAGAGAGAAAATGGAATAAAATCACTAAACTCCCCCCTCCCTTGGCTTTTCTTCCAGTGCCCATCATCCCCACCTTCCTTTACACAACAGAATACGAAGATGCCAACAGCTCTGTTGCCCCATCCTGGACTGAGCCAACTCCTCCAGCTCCTCTTCCTTTCTCCTATTTTGACATCACCACAGGGAATGTCCCAGGCACCAGGGGCTTGGTGGACAGGACAGAGAGCAGCCCCCCAGCACAACCCCCCCCCAGCATCCCCCCAGCTCCCAGCTCCTGCCCTCAGGGTGAGGAATTCCTTGCCAAGGAAAACATCCGTGTGGGGCTGCTCTTTGCCTCCAAGGCTCTCGTGCAGTTGGTGGTCAACCCAGCCGTGGGGTTCCTGACCAACAGGTAGGGCAGAGATTTGGGGGTTGTGGTGGGGTGGGAACCCTTCAGCTCATGCAGTGCCCCCCAGCTGAGCAGGGAAGGTTTGTGCTGCAGGAACCCGTGGGGAAAAGCCCAAGAGGCTATATCCATCAAATATATATATATAGTGTAATATATATAACATATATATATAAATGAAATATATATATAACATTCATATATAAATGAAACATATATAACATATATAGGCATGGATTTTACCTTCTCTAAAAGCCTACAAATGGCCTGCCAAGTTTATATTACAACAGAACCCTCACCCCTCAGGTACAGATAAATGCTGCTGAATACCAGGAACCACCACCCAAAGATTCCCACCTCCCTAGGGGTATCCCATTCTTGGGCAGCTCTACCTCTTTCTCCTCCAGGGACCCAGGATGCATTCCCAGGCACAGCCACACTTTCAGGAGGTGTTCACCATTCCCCAGAGATGTGTGCTAGGGCTGGGCAGCAAAACCAGACCTCAGCCTGGAATGAGGAATCCTCGCTGAGATGCTGCCTGTTGGGGTTTTTTTGTTTTTTTTTTGTTTGTTTGTTTGTTTTTTCCCCTTCCAGGATAGGCTACCACATCCCCATGTTCCTCGGATTCAGCATCATGTTCCTCTCCACAGTCAGTGAGTATTTCCCTTCCCTTCCACCCCCAGCAGCCCAGGGGGGGAAATATTTTGGGAGAGCAAAATCCCAGCGCAGGAGAGCAGAGGAACCGGGATGAGAAATTGGTGACAAAAAAAGGATGAGTGGTCCCCAGCACCCTCCAGCACCCAAACTGGTGCCAGCTGAGGCTGCTGCTACTCCCTGCAGGTTTCCTGCTCCATCCTGATCCTGCCTCTCTCCTTCCCCCCCAGTGTTTGCTTTCTCAGGCACTTACACCTTGCTGTTCATTGCCCGAGCCCTCCAAGGCATCGGCTCCTCCTTCTCATCAGTCGCAGGTAAAATTGGGTCCAATTAACATCAGATAAACCCCCCAAAGGCTTTGGCTGCTTCAGAGAGGTGGCACCCCCCAGCATCACCTGGCATCTCTCTGCTCCCAGGCCTGGGGATGCTGGCCAGTGTCTACACGGACGACTTTGAGAGGGGCAATGCCATGGGGATTGCTCTGGGAGGCTTAGCCCTGGGTGTGCTGAGTAAGGAAAGCTCCTTCCCAACCCTGCCAACACCACCAGCATTCTCCAGAGCTTTTTTGGCCACCACCACCCTGCAGCTTTCACCCTCCTTCCACCCCTGCCCCTCGCCCCACAGCATCCCACGGGCGCTGCGTCTCTGTCCTCCTCCTCCTCCTCCTCCTCCTTCCATCCATCCATCCATCCATCCATCCATCCATCCATCCATCCCTCTCCCGTGGGACCCAACACCTTCCCACCACCCTCCCCCAGCACCCAGCAGGGGTTGGGAGCAGAAGAGGAGGGCAGGAGGCAGGCAGAGGGTTGCTGTGTCACCCAGTCCTTCCCTTCCAGTCGGGGCCCCCTTTGGGAGCGTGATGTACGAGTTCGTGGGGAAGTCTGCTCCTTTCCTGGTCCTGGCATTCCTTGCTCTGATGGATGGAGGTGAGAAGCCAAAGAATTTAATCCAAACCCCTCCAAAAAAACCCCCAAAAAACACAAACAACCCAAAAAACAACAACCAATCCAAAAAAAAGCTACAAAGATAGACATTTCAGGGAGAATCTCAAAGGGTTGTGGGGAGGAAGGGGCTGATTAACACAGCACAAGTAATGTCAGCAGCACGGGTTGGGCTGTTATCCCTAAATCATATGTTTTCTACCACCAGATGATTGACACAGCAACACAGTAAGAATTAGTCCCTCATTACTTAATAAACCCCGTGATTGCTTTAATGGCTTGAATAGCACATCAAGCAAAGCTCTCTGAACTGTGAATTCTTTCTACAAGGCACACTTGTCTGCAGCCTCCTCACTCTGCCACAAAGGATTCAGGCTCTGCCAGCATAAACACTGCTCCTTGTTCTTTCTCCCAAAGCTGAATTACAGGTTTTGGCCTTTGGAGTGTAACAGTAAAGTAACAGAGAGCAGAAATGTGCATTTTTAAGTGAGAAGTCTTAAGCTAATTCAATTACAGCCACTGTTACCATCTTTGCCTGGATGTCATGCAAGACATCCCTCATGAGGCATGTAAGAACTTTTAGAAAGTGAAAACAAAGGTCCCATACATCTGAAATTTCCTTTTCTTATCCCAATTTTCCTTTCCCACCTCTCATTCCTGGCTGTGGCTCTGACAAAACACTCCTCCCCCAGCCCATCACCAGGGAATTCTGCTGCTCCCTCCCTGGGGAGCAGGGCTGGCACCCACCTCTCCCTCTACCCACCACATCCCCAGTGGCACTTTCTGCATCCCGAAGGAAAAGCCAAGGGAAGTGCAGCCTGGGCTGCTGCTGTCACCTCACAGCAGTGTTTTCCTTCCCAGCTTTGCAGCTCTGCATCCTGCAGCCCTCCAGGATCTCCCCGGAGGTGAGTACAGCCCTGGGGGCACCCATGGGTGGGAGTCAAGCTGAGGGTGGTGTACATCACCACATGGGATGGACCTCATGGCACACAAGGCTCTTGGCTGGTGTCACCCACCCCCCCCCCACACCTTTGTCACCCCACAGAGCACCCAAGGGACACCCGTGTCCACCCTCCTGCGGGACCCCTACATCCTGGTGGCTGCAGGTACAGGGGGGTAAGGGGGGGTCAGAGCCTCTTTGTGCACCCACATCTCAGTCCTGCCTGCTGGAAGGGGCAGCAGGAGGTGGCTAAACCCCATCTCTGCTCCCTTTTCCCCCCATCAGGAGCCCTCTGCTTCTCCAACATGGGGGTGGCCATGCTGGAGCCCACTTTGCCCATCTGGATGATGCAAACCATGTGCTCCCCAAACTGGCAGCTGGGTGAGTGTTGTGCTTTGCTTTGCTCCTGCCCAGCTGCTTGCTGGAACCAGCCCTGCTTTGCTGGGTTGGATAATCCTGCTCAAAAAAGAGAAGAAAACAGAGATATCCTCACCCACACACAGAGAGAGAACCATCCCAGGCTGTGTGCTGCTCCAGTTTCAGCTGGAGATGTCCTCAGGGGGAGCTACACAGTGTGCTTTTCTCTTATTGAAAAAAATGGCATGGAACCAGACTCCCCACAAGAGCAATAAGAGAGGAAGAAAGGCTGTTCCATGGCAGGGAAGTCTGTCACATCCCATCTTCTGCAGGGCAGATAATGGTGTCGTGCTGGGCTGGGCTGGTGGCAGCCAGATGGGTTTTCCAGAGGCAGCTCTGAGTAAAACAAGGTCATTGAGAGAGTCCCAGGCAGGACAGGATGGTACCTGCTAATTACCAGCTGCCTAGAAAATGTGATGTGGAGAGAAGATTGTGCTTGCTACAAAAATAAAAACCTAATTGTTATCAAACCCAACTGGCTGAGGATTGACCCAGGGGGGGTGCTTTGGGCTACACTTAGATCCCAAATTGAATTACATGGGAGCAGGAGGGCTGAGAGAGCTCCTAATCAAGTTACCTCTGGTCAGGCAGGAGCATCCATCCTGCTCAGAGCTGCTGCTGCTGCTGAGGAGCAGGTGATGGAGCAGGGATGGGGAAAGCAGCATCCCAGGGATGCTGGCAGTGGGGAGAAGGCAGAGCCCAGCTGCCTGGGAACCACAAAGCTCACACTTGAGGCTGCCCCATCACCACTGGGCTCAAAGGGAACTTCTGAGTTCCCTGAGCAGGACCCAGAGGCCAGCAGGCATCAAAGAAAACCCCAGAGATCTCTGTTAAATTTTCAGGTGCTTGAGATTGGAGAGCAGGCTGGATTTAGAGACAGCCCAACTGCAAGCCACCCCTCTCATGAGCTATGACAAACCCAAGGGTCTTCTTTATTTGTATGCTTTGGGTTGCTCACTCCCAGAATTCTGGCCAAAAACAAGTCCAGAAGAGCTTGGACAAAACCTGCAGGATTATCTGTGCTTTGTAGCTGTTAAAGAGAGGAGAGGAAATGAAACATGAGTCAGGGTGTTTCAATAAGGGAGTTGTCTTAGTGAAATGGAGCTGATCAATTTTATTTGAGGTTGGCAGGAGAGTATATTAAAAATAAACAACGGGCAAATCAGCAAATATTTGACTGTGGAAAGATCCCTGAGTTTTTTACCCAAGGTTATTTTATTCTTCTTTATTTAGTAAGTGGAAAACAAAAGGCAAAGGGGAGAAAGGTGGAAGAGATGAGACTTGGACGAGCTGATTAAAGCTGTGAGGACAAAAAAAGTCCTGCATTTACCTCCTGGTGGTCTCACTGATCTTGGGGGTGAAGCACTGCTCCTCCACGTGCCTCAGTTTCCCCCCACCAAAAGCAAACCCATCTCCTGTGCCTCCCTCTGCCTTCCCCAGGGCACAGAGCTCACCTTGCCTTCTCTGGCTCATGAGAATTCTTCAGATGAGAGGGGCAGTGAGTGGAGGGAACTTTTCTGTCAATCCCCTGGGGTCTGACACCTTCTTTTCCCCCTTTTTTCTCCCTCAGGGGTGGCATTCCTCCCTGCCAGTGTATCCTACCTGATTGGCACCAACCTCTTTGGGATCCTGGCTCACAAGATGGGACGGTGAGTGGCACTGGGGGGAGACTTCAGCTCAAGGCAGCCCAGTCCTGTGCTTCCAGCAGGAATTGAGGGTCGTGGTGCTGGGGACATCTGCTCTCTGCTCATGGTGGCCTCGTTGCAGGTGGCTGTGCTCCCTGGTTGGCATGGCCATGGTGGGGATCAGCCTCCTCTGTGTAAGTAGCACAGTTAGCAGCTGCTCCCTGGTGGGACATTTCTGTTGGTGTCACAGAGTCACATCTCAGCAAGGTCCCTCTGGCCTCACCTCTCTGTCCCCCCCTTTTTTTTTTTATTTTTTTATTTTTTTCCTCTCATAGGTGCCTCTGGCCAGAAATATTTACGGGTTGATCGGGCCAAACGGGGGGTTGGGCTTTGCCATAGGTAAGCTGTTGGTGTTGGGCTGTGCAACACAGCTCCCCTCCTGCTCTGGGAGAGGGCAGGGGGGGCTCAGGTCCCTCTTGCTCGGGGCAGGGATGGTGGACTCCTCAATGATGCCCATCCTGGGGCACCTCGTGGACCTTCGCCACACCTCGGTCTACGGCAACGTCTACGCCCTTGCTGATGTTGCCTTCTGCTTGGGCTTTGCTATTGGTATGGAGCAGCTCCTACTCATGGGATGTACTCAGGGAGTATCTCACTGAGTTTCTGCCTCCTTTTACTCCCCTCTCTGCAAGCAACTGGCAGGGAATCTGCAGCTCCATCCCCGCGGGTTCACAGAGCCCCTTGAAACGGGAAAGGAGGCACCTTCTGCTCCCTTTTATTTAAGCTTTATTTTTTCTTTTTTTTTTCTTTTTTTTTTTTTTTTAATTTTTAAACTCTCAGGGCCATCCACAGGCGGCCTGATTGTACGAGCTATTGGCTTTCCCTGGCTCGTGGTCATCATTGGAGTTCTCAACATTGCTTATGCTCCACTCTGTTGGTTCCTGCGCAGCCCTCCTGCCGCAGGGGAGAAGATGGTGAGTCTGGGGGCACTGCCTTTGCTTCCAGTAATAATCAAGAAATTTGTGGGGGGGGGATAAGAATAAATCTGCCAGGGATTGTGTCTTCCCTCTTACACTCTACTCTGCCTTTAAAAAAATAAAGCAAACTCAGACAGCAAACCCAGGGAAGTTTACCTGGCAACTTGTGCTCCCCAGACTGAACCTGCTGACTGCTTTGGCTTTCTCTAAAATATGAAAACCCAAATGCAAACCCCATTGTCACTAAGGCAGGATTTCTTTTTTCTTTAACCCAGGCAATCTTGAGCCAGGAGTACCCCCTGCAAACCAAACCCTCCATCACTCAGACACCCCAGAAAATCCTCCGCCAATTCCCCCTCTCGGATGACAGTGATGTGGAGGCAGGAAACATGGAGTAGCAACTCCAGGGACACCTGCCCTGCTCTGAAGCTGAGAATCTGCTTACAGAGGAGGGATGGACCCGATCCCAGCCTCCCCCAAGCCTTGCAGACCACAAGAAGGGGGGGTTTTATCACTGACCTCTCAGCCTTGGAGCCCACAGCCAGGGTCTGGAAGCTCTGTCCATCCAGTTAAATCATTTCTTTGCTGTGGGACTTCCAGGAAAGTTGCCCAAATTAATCTGTTAAAAATAAATAAATAAATAAATAATTAAAAAAAAAATTTAATGGAGCTGAGGGGATGACATCAACCTGTCCTGCAGAACAATATTGTCCCAGGCAGCCCATGCAGAGGGGACAGATGTTGACATCTCTCTCAGGTGACTCCAGTGGCATGTGGTGATGTCTTCAAGAATTTTTTTTTTTTTTAATGAAAAAAAAGCCCTGGAGAAAACAGAAATTAAATCAGCAGCATCAACTTCAGAATTCTCCAGAATTCTGCTGCCATCCCCAGCATGGATCCTGTCCCTTTGTGTCACCACTCCATGCATCCTGCTATTTATATCCTGCTTCTGCCTGCCTCCCAGCCATTAAATTAATCCATTTAATTGAAAAACTCCAAGAAATTCCAGTAGAAATAAGCCTGGAAGCAGCTGTAGACTCTTAGGCTCAGCCAACAAAGGTTCTTTTAGATCCCTTGTGATTCCAAGTGGCTCGTAGGGAATTTCAGAATTTCCTGCCCCCCAGCTGGAATGCTCCCAGCCCCTCACCACCAGCTCTGCTGTTAATTGATTTAATTGCTCCTTTGCAATTTCCTGGCCAGGGGTTTAGAAAGAGAGCAGCTGCACTCCTGACAATAAATATGGACTGGGAAAGGAATGGGACTATAATGGGCTGGGAAAGGAATGGGAAAAGAGAGGGAGGTAACAGAGGCACCAAAATTAATGACCTGCTGGGGAAAAAAAAAAAAAAAAAATCTCATTTTTCACAGCCAAACCTGAAACGCTTCACTTTTTGTATAAATTGGGGGCAGTTTGGATAAACTCATTCCTGTCCCCACAGAGCAGTTGGGGAAGGTGCAGCCATTCCAGAAAGGACTCCACTTTCTCCTCACTCAAACCCACTCCGGTTTTTCCCCTCTGTGACTCCGGTTTGCCCCGCTCTCACTCCAGTTTCTCCCCACTCCAGTTTCTCCTCCCGGTCACTCCAGTTTCTCCCCACTCTCACTCCAGTTTCAGCCCCGTTCTCACTCCGGTTTCTCTCTGCTACGGTTTTAGCCCCATTCTCACTCCACTTTCACTCCGGTTTTTGCCCCGCTTTCTCCCCGTTCTCACTCCGCTCTCTCTCCAGTTTCAGCCCCATTCTCACTCCGTTTTCACTCCGGTTTTTGCCCCGCTTTCTCTCCGTTCTCACTCCAGTTTCAGCCCCGTTCTCACTCCGCTTTCACTCCGGTTTTTGCCCCGCTTTCTCTCCGCTCTCACTCCAGTTTCAGCCCCGTTCTCACTCCGCTTTCACTCCGCTTTTTCCCGCGGTTCATGACTCGTTGCCACGGCAACGCCGCCCCGCTGCCAACTCTCGCGAGAGCGCCCCAGGCCCCGCCCCTTCCGGTCATGGCGCCGCTGTAGCCGCCCGCAGCCGCACCATGCACTCTGACGATGTGAGTCCCCAACGGCCCGGGGGGGCCTGGCCCTGCGCCTTTTGTCACCTGGGGGGGCGGGGAGGGGTGTGACTGACACCGTGTGATACCGTGTGACACCGTGTGACACTGTGTGACACCGTGTGACACCGTGTGACAGTGTGTGATAGTGTGTGACATCGTGTGACACCGTGTGATACCGTGTGACACCGTGTGACAGTGTGTGACACCGTGTGACACCGTGTGACACTGTGTGACACCGTGTGACACCGTGTGACACTGTGTGACACCGTGTGACACCGTGTGACAGTGTGTGATAGTGTGTGACATCGTGTGACACCGTGTGATACCGTGTGACACCGTGTGACAGTGTGTGATACCGTGTGACACCGTGTGACAGTGTATGGCACTGTGTGACACCGTGTGACACCGTGTGACAGTGTGTGACACCGTGTGACACTGTGTGACACCGTATGACATCGTGTGACAGTGTGTGACACCGTGTGACAGTGTATGGCACTGTGTGACATCGTGTGACATCGTGTGACAGTGTGTGACACTGTATGGCACTGTGTGACACCGTGTGACATCGTGTGACACTGTGTGACACTGTATGACATCGTGTGACACCGTGTGTGACATCGTGTGACACCGTGTGTGACATTGTGTGACACCGTGTGACATCGTGCGACAGTGTATGGCACTGTGTGACATCGTGTGACACTGTGTGACATCATGTGACAGTGTATGGCACTGTGTGACACTGTGTGACTTTGTGTGACACTCCGTGTGACATCCTGTGATGCTATGTGACATTGTATGACACTGTGTGACACTGGCACTGTATGACATCGTGTGACATTGTATGACACCATGTGACACTGTGGGGCATTGTATGACACCATGTGACACCGTGTGACACCGTGTGACACGTCTGTTTGTGCTGGCAGGTTGTGTGGGACACGCTGGGGAACAGACACTTCTGCTCCTACAAGATCACGTGAGTGGGGTTTGGGGTTTTTTTGGGGTTTTTTTTTGGGGGGGAGGGGATGGGACAAATCTGGGTGCCCCTCATGTGTCCCCACCCCCTGTGTCACCCGGCGTGGGGGGTGTCAGAGGAGGGGGGGGGGTGTCCCCAGGTTCTCATTCCTCTCGTTTCCAGGACAAAAACCCAAAATTTCTGCCGCAATGAGTACAACCTCAGCGGGCTCTGCAACCGCTCCTCCTGCCCCTTGGCCAACAGCCAGTATGCAACAGTCAGGGAGGAGAAAGGTGAGCGTGGGGAGAGGGCAAACAGGGACTGCACCCCCCCACAGGGACACCAGCAGCCTCACCTCCCCCTCCTCACCACCCTCTCTCCTCCCTTCCTCTCCCCTCCTCCTTCTCCTCTCCCTCTCTCCTCTCCTCCTTCTCTCATTTCCTCCCCTCTTTCCTCCCTTCTTCTCCTTTCCTCCCCTCCCTCTTCTCCTCTGCCTCTCTCCCTCTCCTCCTCCTCTTCTTTCCTTTCCTCCCTTTCCTTCCCTCTCTCCCCTCCCTCTTCTCCTCTCCCTCTCCTCCTTCTCCCCTCCCTCTCTCCTCTCTGCTCTCTCCTCCCCTCTCTCCTCCCTTCCCTCCCTCTCCTCTTCCTCTCTCCTCTCCTCCCCACCCTCTCCTTTCCTCCCCTCCTCTCCCCCCCCTCCCTCTCCCCTCACCCTCTCCTTCTCCCTCTCCCCTCACCTCTAACCTTCTCCCCTCCTTCTCCCCTCTCCCGTCACCTCCCCTCTCCTCTCGCCTTCTCCCCTCTCCCTTTTCCCCTCACCCTCTCCCATTTCCCTCACCTTCTCCCCTCACCTTCACCCCCTCTCTCCTCACCCTCTCTCTCTTTCCTCTCCCCTCACCTTCTCCCCTCACCTTCTCCCCTCTCCTCCCCCCTTCTCCCCTCACCCTTTCCTTCTCCCTCACCCTCTCCTCTCACCCTTACTCCCTCTCCCCTCACCCTCACCCTCTCCCCTGTCCTTCTCCCCTCACCCTCTCCCTCTCCCCTCAGGTCGCTGTTATCTCTACCTGAAGACCATCGAGCGCGCTCCTTTTCCCCGCCGCCTCTGGGAGCGGGTGAGTTCCAGGCCTCAGGGATTGAGGGGACACAGACCCGGGACCCCTCCCCTCTTTGTCACCGCTCTGTCACCTTTCCCCTTTTTTCCCTCCCCCCCCAGGTCCTGCTCCACAAGAACTACGAGAAAGCCCTGGAGCAGATCGATGAGAACCTCATCTATTGGCCCCGCTTCATCCGGCACAAGTGCAAGCAGAGGTTCACCAAGATCACCCAGTACCTCATCCGGATCCGGAAGCTGACACTCCGGAGGCAGTAAGTGACAAAACTTGGAGCCATTCCCTTCCTTTGGCTCCGAGAATCCCACCCTGCACAGCGCCCTGCACAGCACCCACCTGGCTTTCCTTTGGCTGACCTGGAAAACCGACCTGGGCTAAAGGGATCGAAGCTCTGCCTGGAGTCTGAGGGGGTGACATGAGCTTCAGGTGGTTGTGGGGAGGGTGTACAGTGCACCTCAGGTGGTTGTGGTGAGACAGTCAATGGGAAGGGATTTTTCCCTTCTGGTGAGACCCCACCTGGTACTGGGTCCAGTTCTGGAGCTCTTGTTACAGGAAAGAGATGGAGAGTGGCCAGAGAAGGGACAGGAGGGTGATCAGAGGGTTGGAGGACTTCTGCTTTGGGGACAGACTGAGAGATTTGGGGTTTTTCAGTCTGGAGAGGAGAAGGTTTTGAGGAGACCTCATTGTCACCTTCCAGTATCTGCAGGGGGCTACAAGAAAGCTGGGGAGGGACTTTTTAGGCTGTCAGGGAGTGATAGGACATGGGGGAATGGATTCAAACCAGAGGAGGGGAGCTTTAGGTTGGATGTTAGGAAGTTCTTCCCCATGAGACCCTGGCACAGGTTGCCCAGAGAGGTGGTGGGAGCCCCATCCATCCCTGGAAGTTTTGAAGGAGCTGATCTGGGGGGAGGTGTCCCTGCCCATAGCAGGGGGGTTGGAACTGGGGGAGCTGCAGGGTCCCTTCCACCCCTGACAATTCTGTGGTTCTGTGATAACTGCTGCTTGTTGGTCCCTGTCAGCATCTGCTCAGCTGCTGGAGGCTGCCAGGCACTGACTGACAGACACTTTCTGTGCTGACTGACACTTCCTGTGCTGACTGACACTTCCTCTTCCTGACAGGAGGAAACTCGTTCCCTTACGCAGGAAGATTGAAAGGCGAGAGAAGAGAAGAGAGGTGAGGGGACTCTGTTGTGTGCTCTCCCCTCTGTGCCACCTCTCCTTCCAGCTGCTGACACAGCTCCTCTTTGCTCTCTCCTCAGGAGAAAGCCCTGATTGCTGCTCAGCTGGATAATGCCATTGAGAAGGAATTACTGGAAAGGCTGAAGCAGGATACAGTAAGGATCACTGCCATGAAACTGCTCCTACTGCCCCCCTGTCCTGCTGGGGAGGGGCCTGGGGGCTGCTCTGAGAAGAGAAACAACCCCCCTGTAGGAGGGGTGGGGGACAACTGATCCCTGCCCTTCTTGAGGGGATTTATAACAGGCTGGAGAACTTCCCAAAGTTCTCATTTTTGATTGAGAATTTGGGCCCAGTGTACTTCGGAAGGGGTTACACCACAGGGCGTGGGCTTTAGGTGCCACCAAGAGCTGCCTTCCTCCTGTGACTTAAGACAAAAATCCCCATTTTTTTTTTTTTTTCTTAGTATGGAGACATCTACAACTTCCCCATCCATGCCTTTGACAAAGCTCTGCAGCAGCAAGAGGCAGAAAGTGAGAGCGAGTCCGAGAAGGAAGAGGAAGAGGAGGAGGAGGTAATGTTGTCAGCCCCAGCACCATGGGCTGATCCTTCCCTGACGTGGGGCATCACCTCGGCCCAGCCCTGGGCATTGTAGTTTGGGGTGTTGGGGTAAGAAAAAGAAATCAGGAGAGCTGAATGCAGGAGAAGTGTGCAGGAGCAGCCTCCTCCCCGGGAGTGTCTCTGGTGCTCAGCATCCATGTGGGAGCTGCTCCTGCATTTTCTTCCTTACAGGACATGGATAAAAGGGAGTTTGTGGAAGCAGATGACAGCGACTTCAGTGACTTTGAGGTGGGTGAAGCACCAGGTATGAAGTGTGAGAGTAACCTCCACCCTGGTGGTGGGAGAAGAGGCAGTGGGAAGACAAGGATACAGTCGGACTGAGGTGTATTCACTACCTCCAGCTCCTTGGGATAGACAGCTGGGAGCCAGGAAAAAGAAAATGGGATGGGAGACAGGAAATAACTGTGCAGAAAGAGGAGGTTTAGTCACAAACCTGAGTTGATGTCACTCTTTCAATCTCAGGACATGGATAAGCTGGAGACGAGCAGTGAGGAGGAGCAGGAAGAGGAGAAAGAAGTAGAGAAGAAAGTCTCTCACTCCACATCCAAGGGGAAAACTCCCCTGAAAGGAGCAGCCAGAAGAAAACGTCCCTACATTGAAATAGAGTATGAAGAAGAAACAGAGCCAACTGCCAAAACAAAAGCAGTTTGACACCTTCTGTAGGGACTGTCAGAGCTCCACATCTCTCCCTGCAACTCCTCCCACCCTTCCCCACTCTGTGCAGGATCCTCCCAAAATGACTCTTTTTAAATTTTTTTTTTCAATATTCTCACTAATAATTTTCTTGAAGAAAAAGAAGGGTTTCTTTCCCAAACCCCCAAGCAAAACCTTGTGAGTTTGTACAGCTCCTGCAGAAAGCAGAGTTTGGGGAGACACAACTGCCCTGGGCTACAGCCCCCCCAAAGCTCAGCTCAGACTGGGAGCAACCTGGACTTGGGGTGTGTGAAACTCTGTTCTAAAGCTGGAGAAGCCTGGCTGTGTCTGGGGGGGGCACACAAGGGTCTCTTGTTTGGGGGAAGAAGGGGGCTAACAGGGGCAGGATGAGACAGACAAGAATTTTTAAATAAATACAAAAAATTTACTGGGCAGAAGGGGGTTGAGCACCCACCCACCCCTCAGGTGTTCTCCTGCACTTTCCTGATGCATTCCTGCACCCGGGGCTCCTCACAGCTGCTGTACACCCCTTCCAGCAGGACCTGAAAGAAGAAAAGCAGCAGTTTTGGGTTTTTTTTTTGTCCCTGGCACACTCAGGCCTGTGGTGTTACCAGCCCAGAACCATCTGTTGGGAGAGAGCAGCACAGCAGATACCTGGAGACAGGCAGCAAGTCAATTAATTAAGCAGTAATTTGGGTGGGAATTGATGCTTTCAAAAGCACTGCTGGACTCAGGGGGCACCATCCTGCCCCTCCTAGGGGAGAAGGGAGCAGAGGAGAAGCAGGAGGGTCCTCAGCTCACCTTCACCTGCCCTCCAGAGCACTGATCCAGCAGGGTGAGGCATTGGGTGGCTTCTTGGAGCAAAGTGGATTTTACCAGCTCTGGTGTTGGACCTTGGTCAGTGTGGACATCCCAGATCATCTTCAGGAGGGCTTTGAGGAGCACAGGGAGCCTGCAGGGCATTCTGCCAAGGGAAACACCAACTGAGCTTTTTTCTAAACCCCTTTTTAAAACATTTTTTAAATTTATTTATTTATTTTTTGCTTGCACAGCTCCAAGGCACCCCAGGTAGGGTTTGGCAGCTCCCACTTCCATCTGGAGCAGGACTGGAGGAGCTGTCACCTCGGGCATGGCCAGCAGAGGAGAGGGGGGGGGACACACACAGCCCCTGAAGCAGAGGGAATCTCCAGAGGGTGGCTGTGCCAGGAACACCTCTCCCTGGGCAGCCTCATTCCCAGCACAGGCCTGGGAACTTTCCAGCCAAACTTCCAGAAGGGGCACAAATCAGACTGAAATAAGGACACAGCTGAATATTTGTTTTTTTTTTTTTTGTTTTTTTTTTTGGGGGGGGTCAGGTTTTTCCAGCAAGGATAACCCAAGGATTCCTTCCCTCTGGATAATTCTCCCTCAGGATTCCCAAGGTTCTGACACAGAGGGACATCCCCCAGCCCCTGCTCCCTGCACTCACCTGGGCCAGGCATATTTTATGGTGCTCTGCAGTGTCTGCAGGATTCCCACCCTGGCTTCTTCCTCGGGGCCATCCCAAACTTCCAGGTAACCCAGGATCACTCTCTCCAGCCTCTTCAGGTGCCGTGCTACCCGGATCCCGAGCCTGCAGAGAGGAGGAAAAACAGATTTCAGGAAGGAGACCCCCAGAATAAAGTGTGTGTGTGTGTAGGGGGGGGACAGGGCTGTGCTGGGTGCTCCCACCTCTGCACCAAGGCAGGCAGGGTGCTGGCGTACACCCTGCGCAGTGCCAGGAGGTGCTCAGCTTCCATCTGGGTCAGAACCAGGTGCAGAACCTCGTGGCAGGGAGCAGTGGGGCTGCTCTGCTGCTGCTGCAGCCTCTGGGCTCTCTCCAGGACAGGCAACAAATCCAACAGGCACAGCAAGACTGCCTGGGGGGAGGAGGGGACAGGAGAGATGGGGATGTTCTCTACAAACCAGAACCAACCTCCAATCCCCTGACCCAAACCTCCTCCAACCCCCTGAACCAGAACCACCTTCCAACGCCCCTAACCCAAACCCCCTTCAACCCCCTGACCCAAACTTCCTCCAATCCCCTGGATCAGAACCACCCTCCAATACCCTGACCAGAACCCCCTCCAGCTCCCTGACCCAAACCCCCTCCAACCCCCTGACCCAAACTTCCTCCAATCCCCTGGACCAGAACCACCCTCCAATACCCTGACCAGAACCCCCTTCAACCCCTTGGATCAGAACCCCCTCCAGCCCCCTGACCCAAACCCCCTCCAACCCCCTGAACCAGAACCAACCTCCAATGCCCTGACCAGAACCACCTTCCAACCCCCCTAACCCAAACCCCCTTCAACCCCTTGGATCAGAACCCCCTCTAACCCCCTGAATCAGAACCCCCTGACCCAAACCTCCTCCAACCCCCTGAACCAGAACCAACACCTTGCAGGGGTGTAACCTGCTGAGTTAGTCTCCTGGTTAAGGGGTTAGGACTAGTTACCAGCCTAACTGGAAAGAAGTTCTGCCTCCTCCTGCCTGAAGCTGGTTATCCCTGGTGGGGCTGAGAGGCAGAACCAGAGGCTGAGGTTCTGGTGTCCTACCTGGACCAGAAGAGGTTCCCGGGTGTAGAGGTGGTTGTAGAGGGCGTGGAACACAACCTGAGCTCTGTTGTACTGGCACAGATCAGCTGCTGGCTGCACCAAGAGGAGAGGAGAGTGTTATCCCTGAGCATCCCACCCAGCAGCCTCTCCACCTGACAAAGAGAAGGCCTCAGGGCTGATCCAAACATCCCTGAGAAAAAAAAAGTGGGGAGGAGGTGCCCTAACAACTGCAGGTTCCATCCACTGGAGCCCCCACTCCCCCATGGCAGTTCCACTGCTCTGACCTCAAAATCCTGCTCTGACCTCAAAATCCTGCTCTGAAAGGCTTTGTCAGGCCAGGAACTGGTGGGGCTGAGGTCAAAACACAGCAAAACATCCTCTGCTTTGGGTTAAAAAGTGGGGGAACCACAGAGGGACAAGAGTGGAGGGTGGCACAGAACTTCTGGGTTAACAACAGAACCAGGATTTACAAGTGAGGAACCCACACACGCCTTGGATGTTAATCCAAGCACAGGACAGTAATAATTAGATTAGTTTGCTGAACTTTAAATAGTCACAGGGCTCCTAGCAGCAAATGGTCCAGAGTGAGAGGTTTCATTTTAAGAAGCCACCAGAACCCACTGATTCTCATGGTAAGAATACAGCATTTTGACTGGGAGAAAAGAGTTTTCTTTACTGGCAGTTCTGTCAGGGAACCAAACCAACACAGGCATTTGTATCTCCTGGATTGCTTTTTCAGTAAATAGTCAGGATGAAGAGGAGCAGTCTGCAGCAATCTACACAAGGTCATCTTAATGCTTTAAGAAATTTAAATAAAAATTCTTCAGAACTGAGACTTAAGTCTTTACTATGACCTCAAGCAACCATCCACTTGTAATCCAATAGATGACATATTAAACTTCTGACACTTTCCCTCATTCCCTTCCTTCCAACAGCACCCAGCAAGGGGGCTGGGTCAGAACCACCCCCCTCTTACCACGTTGAGGATGATGTGATGCAGGCAGTGCACACCCAGGAGTTTATTCTCCTCCTGGTGATCATCTGAGAGGAGGAGGGAGGGAGGGAGGACACGTTCCAGGTAAGAGCTGAGCCAGGGCCTGGTGACTTGAGGCAATGTCCAGGAGAACACAAACTTGGAGGCTGGGTTACACTTCCAGGTGTCTCTGGAAGCTCAGGGAAGACTGGAATCATTCCATGCATCAGTAACCTCTGACTGATTCCCTCCCCTCCATCCTTTTTATTTTCTTTTTCCCTTCCTGGTTGAATTTGCTCTCAGCCCCAGATTCTCTCCCACTGCCTGAACTCACAGCTTCCCCAAAATTTCCCAGATTCTCCCACTGCCTGAACTCACAGCTTCCCCAAAGTTTCCCAGATTCTCCCAGTGCCTGAACTCACAGCTTCCCAAAAATTTCCCAGATTCTCTCCCAGTGCCTGAACTCACAGCTTCCCAAAAGTTTCCCAGATTCTCTCCCAGTGCCTGCACTCACAGCTTCCCAAAAATTTCCCAGATTCTCCCAGTGCCTGAACTCACAGCTTCCCAAAAATTTCCCAGATTCTCTCCCAGTGCCTGCACTCACAGCTTCCCAAAATTTTCCCAGATTCTCTCCCAGTGCCTGCACTCACAGCTTCCCCAAAGTTTCCCAGATTTCCACCCTCTCCCTGCCACTCACTTGCTCAGCTCCCGTTTCAGGATCCCCAGCACAGCTCCAAACCCTCCTTCCTCATCTTCATTCTTCCCCCGGAGGAATTCAGCCACATTTCCACACCCTGCAGCCCGAACCAGCAGCACCAGCACCTCCTCCGCCACCCACTGGGACCTCCCGCTTGTCCACGGCCTCTCCACGACATGGGTGGCAGCAAAGATGTAGATGTGTCCCCTCACCCGGGACAGGATGGGACCCACCACGCCGGGACCCAGGGATTCCTCAGCTTTGGCAGCTTCCAGCTTCTCCAGGAGGTGCAGGAAAACCCCCCCGACTTCTGCTGCTCTTTCAGCTGTGGCAGCGTAGTCTCTCTCCTTCCCGGGGGGCTCCCCGGGACCCCCTTCCTGCCTCGGGGGGGCGGCGTGGCCACTCAGCTCAGCCGCCAGCTCGCCCAACGCTGCGGGGCTCAGCCCCTCCAAGAACCCCCGGGGCTCCGCAGCCTCCACCAGGGCACTCAGCTCCCTCAGCTCCTCCGGGGCACCGCCGGTTCCCCGGGAAAGGACTCTGCGGAGCCGGAGGAGAATTTCCTGGCCCGGCGGAACCGGGGAGGAGGGGGGGGAAAGCGGCGGCTCCGAACCCTCCCGACTCCGGGCCGGCTCTACACCGCTGAGCTCCATCACCTTCCCCCGCACCCCGGGGCTGCTTCCCATCCCCGCGACAAAACCTCCCCCGGCTTTAAAAATCTTTTTCAAGACCCGCACGCTCTCCCCTTAGAGGCAGCAGCCGCGGTTCAGGCCTGGGCGCCGCCATTTCCCGCACCCCCCCCGTTGCCGTAAAGCGCCGAGAAGAAAGGGGCGTGGTGTTCGGCGCATAAATTAGCATGCGTAATGAGCAGCGGGATTGCGGGGAAAACGCGGCGGTGCGGGGCAGGGAAAGGAGGAGGAAGCCGGGAGTGCGGGAGCTGCTGGGTGCGGGAAGTTTGGCGGCGAGAGGAATGGGGAAGAGAGGGGGAAGCAGCTTCGTCTCGCCCTGATCTAGGGTGAGGAGCGGGGCGTTGGGACTGAGGGGCGGAGGTGAGGGAATTTTAATGATCCTCCCGGTTCAACGCGAATGATGAATGGGAGTGGCACGCGCTTGCGTGACGTGTGCGCCCTGACGTTACGACGCGGCACACATTCACCCATCTGAGCGCGGCGGGAGGGCTGTGACGCCATTACGAATATGATTTAAAGTATTCACATAAGAGAGTGAGTTTGGGGCTGTTTGCGGCCATTGTGGGGGCGTTTTGGGGCGAATTCCGCCTGTTCTGGGGGTCCCGGCCTCTGCCAGCGCAGCCCGCAGAGGATTTTTTCTTTTAATCTCCCGTTTTTTCAGAAAATTGAAGCGAATCAGCGCCGAAACTCCTCAGTGCTGCAGCGGGGAGGAGAGAGCCCCCCCCCCGTGACAGGGGGGATGAGAAGCAGAATGAGGTAAAAACCCCCCAAAATAATAAATCTGAAAAAAAAAAAACCCAAACAAACACACACACAAAAAAAAGGAAAAAGAACAAAAAACCCCAAGCGAACAGGAAGTCTCAGGAAGGCAATGGGAAAAGTGAGGTCCTCCTGACCCCAAACCCAACACCAGCTCCTCCCTTCCCTCCCTCGTCCTCCTGCTGCCAAACACCCTGAGCACCCCAGGACTCTGCAAGAGCGCCCACGGGGCTGGTGCCACCTGGGTCACGCTTCTGTCCCTCTGCAAACCCAACCCTGCCTTTGGGTGACCAACATCGTCACCTCCTGATGGATGCTGTGATATACGTTGATGAATTTGTACCCCTGTGATGTATGTTGATGAATTTATATTCCTAACCAAGTAAAATTCAGGAAATGAATTAAATGAGTAAGAACTAAATATCAGTAAAAAATAGAGTAAACCCCTAATAATACTAACTCCTGTTAGCCAAAGGCTAGCAAGGCACCAAAGGAATGCAAACACTACACAAAAAAACCCCACAAAGATGTCACAACAAACAGATAAGAGACAATGATGATGGACAAAGTCTGATATGGAGTCAGCAGAACCAAGAAAGGGAAAAGTTCAAGCCTGATGAAGACTTCTTACTTCCTCCAAAGACCCCCTGAAGACCCCAATACATCTCCCCAAAAAGAAGACTCCGCCTAGATTCCACCCAGACTCCCCCTATTATGAATATTCTAATGAAATGAATATGCATAGAGTTGTACTCAATATAAGACAATGTCAGAGCTTTGATCGGGGTGTGTGAGGGATTGGGATTCTGCTCGTCCCCCGCACCCAGCGCTGCCTTGCTTACTGCAATTTTATTAATTAAACCAATCTACTAAAGAGAACTTTGAGTCTCAATCAGTGGTCATTTTTATAACAGATGCTGACCCTGGGGACTGCCATCCCGGCTCCACTTTCCACCAGGATCTTCCCTTTCTGTCCCCACTGTTAGAATAATAATAATAATAATAATAATAATAATAATAATAATAATAATAATAATAATAATAATAGTGGGGAAGCCCAGCACAGGCTTTGGGCACCAGTGGGGTCTGACAGCTTCAGCCCCTGGACCCAGGAGCTGGGAGAACTTGGCTCCATCTCAGCCCAGAGCACTCGGGGTGATTTCTCTGACTCCTGGGACAGATCCCAGCCTGAACACAAAGCACACAAAGGATGGACAAGGTTTTTCCTTAGCACTGTCTTTATTTTTTTTTACTGGTTAACACTAGAGACGGAGGGCACCCAAACACTACACCAAAAAGCCTCTTTGCCCACACACCAGACCTAATAATTCACATTGCTACACAGACCAGAAACAAATAGGGAACAAGACAAGGAACACACAGAGCTTTAGTCTCTGGGGAGGGAGGGATAGGACTGGCTTGGCAAAGACATCTGCCAGAGGGGAAAAATCAAGCTCTGAAGGCTTCCTGGAGCCAAGGGGGACAGAGGAAGGGGCCAAGTCCCTCCCCAGGCATCTCGGAGCAAGCATTTTGGGCAGGAGGCTAGACATTAGGCCTGCCTAGGTGACAAGGTTGGAGGTTGAGAGCCTGTGTTTGACCCCTAGGAATAGCTCACAGGCCTGGGGATCTCCTGAGCTGATGGGGAGGGCCCAGGAACCAGCTGCATGTCACCCATCGAGCTGCCAAACAGCTGCCCCAGGAGGAAAACTTCCAGCTCAGCCATTCAGCAGGGGCAGAGGGTTGGTGGCCTCCAGTGGGTGAAGATCTAGGGCTGGATATATCTGCTATGGTGATGAGAACACGGGGCTTCTCCTCTACCCTGCAGCAGCATCCATGGAAAAATCCGTGCTGACATCTCTGCCTGAAATCCCTCTTTGTCCCTCCAGCAGTGTGCTCTGGGAAGGGGTGTGTGACATCCAGTGTGGATGGCTAAAAAACCCACAGAGGCAATGTAATTCTGTTACTTGTGCCTCTTCCCCAACTGAAAGCTGACTGCAGTTGTCAGAGAGATGATAAACCCTGAAACATTCCTTTCTGGAGGTTTTTAAACATTATGGGTTGAAAGGAGGAAAGAAAAGAGCCAGGTCTTGGGGTTAAAACAGGACATGGGGTTAACAGAAGGTGAGCATCACCCACCCCCAACACTCCCAGCAGACAGCCCCTCTTCTTCTCCTCCTTCAAGCGCTCCTCTTCAGCCTCAGGGCATTGTCCAGGGCCACCAGCTGGCGCAAGAAGCCCCTGTTGGGGATGATCCCACGGTGGTCCTTGACTGTCTTTATGGCTTCTACAAGGGGCATGTGGTGACGGATCATGAGGTAGGCGAGGACCAAGGTGGCTGACCTGCTGACCCCAACAGCACAGTGCACAAGGATCCTTCCTGGGAGGGGGGGGTGTGAAACACAGGGGTTGGGTCACAGCAGAAAAAATATCCCGTGGGGAAAAAAAAAAAAAAATTAAAAAAAAAAATCCTGAGGACCTCAACTGCTGGCAGGATGGTGCATCCCAGAGCTTGGCTCTGGGCTGAGATGTGGAGGGTTGAATAGGATGCACTGAGGGCCTCTTGGCACTGGGGACCACTGCATCCTGATTTCCCAAAACAGGCTGGACAGGACCAGCCACAGGTTGAGGCTGTGACCCGGGGACCAGTGGTCTCCCTCAGCCTGTTGCCTCTTTGCAGGAGACGATTCCCTGCAGGAGACACCACCCCAGGGTAGAAATACTTTTGTTTTCTACAACACTTAAACAACAGGAGGTTGATGGAACTTCCCACCTGCCTGGGCTGGTTTCTTCCCATCCCTGCTCTCCCAGTTCTCTTCCAGAAAGCTTTTTGGCTGGAGAGCAGCCAGGCAGAAAGGGAGCTGGGAGTCTGGATTGCCAGGAAGCTGAACAGGAGCCAGCAGTGTGCCCAGGTGGCCAAGAAGGCCAATGGCATCCTGGCCTGGATCAGGAACAGCGTGGCCAGCAGGTCCAGGGAAGGGATTCTGCCCCTGTACTCAGCCCTGGTGAGGCCACAGCTCGAGTCCTGTGTCCAGTTCTGGGCCCCTCAGTTCAGGAAGGAGATTGAGGTCCTGGAGCAGGTCCAAAGGAGGGCAACCAGGCTGGGGAAGGGATCCAGCACAAGTCCTGTGAGGAGAGGCTGAGGGAGCTGGGGGTGTTCAGCCTGGAGAAGAGGAGGCTCAGGGGAGACCTCATCGCTCTCTACAACTCCCTGAAAGGAGGCTGGAGCTGGGGGGGGTAAAGCTCCAACCTCCCAAGTAGCTACCAGCAAGACAAGAGGGCATGGACTTAAGCTCTGCCAGGGTAGCATTAGGTTGGAGATGAGGAAAATACATATTAGGGTGCTGAGGCATTGTAATGGGCTGCCCAGGGAGGGGGGGGATTCTCCATCCCTGGAAGTTTTTAAGCAGAGACTGAATGTGGGCTGGGAACCACGGAGGGGGGGGTGGGAGTGAAGCAAGGGTTGGATTTGAGGCTCTCAGATGTCCTTCCCAACCCAAATGATTCTGTGACTGTGATTTTTTTTTTCCCACCGACCTTCATTCAGTGCTTGGTGGATGAAATCAGCCGCAGGGTAAAAGTAGGGGCTCATGTCAAAGGAAGGGGAGTCGTGGGCCTCGATGCCCAGGTAGCGGATGCCCGTGCCCTCGTAGTACTCAGCACCCCCCCTCCACTTGCTGTGGGAGGCATTGAGGATGTGGGTGATGTGGAGCTGGGCCAGCTCACGCCTGTTGGCTGCTATATCTCTGCAGAGGGTGAGAAAGAGGGCAAGAGGTGAGGAAAGGCAGGTTAGTGAGATACAAGTGTGTCCAGAAAGCCAACGGGATCCTGGGCTGCATCGGGAGAAGCGTGGCCAGCAGGGCAATGGGAAGGGATTTTTCCCCCTCTGCTCTGCTCTGGTGAGATCCCACCTGGTACTGGGTCCAGTTCTGGAGCTCTTGTTACAGGAAAGAGATGGAGAGTGGCCAGAGAAGGGACAGGAGGGTGATCAGAGGGTTGGAGGACTTCTGCTTTGGGGACAGACTGAGAGATTTGGGGTTTTTCAGTCTGGAGAGGAGAAGGTTTTGAGGAGACCTCATTGTCACCTTCCAGTATCTGCAGGGGGCTACAAGAAAGCTGGGGAGGGACTTTTTAGGCTGTCAGGGAGTGATAGGACATGGGGGAATGGATTCAAACCAGAGGAGGGGAGCTTTAGGTTGGATGTTAGGAAGTTCTTCCCCATGAGACCCTGGCACAGGTTGCCCAGAGAGGTGGTGGGAGCCCCATCCATCCCTGGAAGTTTTGAAGGAGCTGATCTGGGGGGAGGTGTCCCTGCCCATAGCAGGGGGGTTGGAACTGGGGGACCTTAAAGGTCCCTTCCACCCCTGACAATTCTGTGAAGTTTCCAAAGGCAGCGCCAGGGCCCTCCTCTAAAATTCTCTCCAAGAAGGATGGGTACAAAGGCAAAACACCAGTCTGAAGATTCTTCAACTTGAAGCCAAGCTCAGTCCCTGACCCCAGGGGCACCCCACCCCCCCCAGCAGTGTCCTGCACCCTGCTCATGTCCCCCTCCTTTGTCCCCATGCACAACACCCTCCTCTCCCTTCTCTTTCCCCAACCTCCCCTTGCCAGATTTCCCCGTTTGACACAAAAACTCCCAAGCCCACCCCCCCAAGCCCTTGTCCCCTTCTGATACATACTGATCACCCAGGTAGAGTCCTGGCCAGACCTCATCAGCATGGTTACAGGCTGTCTTGCCTGTGTACAGCAACCTCTCCAGCTCAAAGACGCTGAGGATGGGGTGGTGGCTGCGCTCCTCTCGCGAGCCTCGGCTTGGTGACCTGGTGCCATTCCTGGAAAACCTGGACAGGAATGCCATGGGAGCTGCTGAGACCCACAAGGCATACCTGTGGGTTCCTGAAGGCCGGAGAGTGGCCTGGAGGTCACTTCTGCTGCTGTTGCCACCCACGGTCCTGTTCTGGAAGCAGTGGGGATAACATTAGAACAGTTCAGGACCTCTTGCTGCATCCTTTGTGTAGAAATGCTCTCCCCAGTTCTCACCTTCCTGGTGTCAAGGCAGCTCCCCAGTGCTTCCCAGTATGAGACAAGAGCATCACCTACGCTCCTTTTGGAGCAGCAACACTGCTGGGGAAAACTTTCTGATGCCAGGGGCTGATAAAGGAAGCCAGAAGGCTGAGTCCCCCCAGGCTGAGGTTTTGTTCCAGCCCCACGACTTTGGGTTGAGGCCACACTGGCAAAGAGTGTTCTACACAGGACTACCTCCCTTCTGAGCTGGCTCTGGGGTTTTGCCTGCCAGCAGGACAATGCCAGCTCAAGAACTGATGTTGCCAACCTGGGATCAGAAGCGATGAAAAGCGGCCAGGTCTGGGCAAGCCACCAGGACTGGGGAGGAAAACCCCCCCCAAACAGGTGGAGGATTCCATATGGCACCACACAGAGCCTGGCCAGGACCCAAACTCCTACAGACCAAGCACAAAAACCTGTGGGGAGGGAGGGATGGGATTAAGCCCTCCAAGTACAGCAGTTCAGGACTGGTTTGGGATAGGAAGAGTTAATTTCAGAGGATGAGAAATCTCATTTTACAGAGCAGATCCTAGGGCCAAGCTCTGCTCTCAAACCTTCAGATCATGCCAATCATTGTCACAGATCTGCAAGAAACCCCCCCTGGACAGCCTTACCCACCCAGAACAGTCCCTGAGATGTTCCTGAGTTTCCTCCTTTTGCTGTTTATGAGAACACAATTCCCTGCCCTGGAAAGTGGCCAAAGAGCATCCCCTCACAGCCCCCCCAGCAGCTCAGCACTGATCAGTTCTTTCTGGGACTCCAGGGAGGAATCAGAGAGACCTCAAGGCTGGATCAGAGCACATCTGTCTGTCTGTCTGTCTCTCCCTGCCTTGCCATTTTTCCTAAGGCACCAGCCAGCAGCCTCCAGCCACTTCTTGGCAAATCTGCAGAGGAGGAAAACATTGCAAGGGCATGAGAGAGCTCAGAGGGAATCCAGAGAGAGACTTGTGGGTACAGATCATAAATCTGTGGCCATCTCTCTCCCTGCTCCAGGCTTCAGAGCTTGCCTGGCACCCTAGGGTGCTGCCCAGGAGAGTTCAGCCCTCTCTGCACTGCCCAGCCCAGCACATCCCATTCCCCCAGCGTCTGGGGGAAATTCAGATTTCACCCTGACACATCTCCCCTGCTGAGATGAATTTTGGACTCCTTCATGCTGGGAACTGGCAAACCCCACCTGGAAAAGGCATTTGGCATGGCCATGTGCTGGGGCCCTTAAACCTGCTGTGACCTTGGCTGCAGCACAGCCACATGCCACCAGCCCCAGGCAGTGGTAAGAAACAAACAGAAGTAGGGCCTGAAAAAGGCAATTAAATAATCAGTATAAGCCTTTCATTAGCCAAAAAAAAACCAGCCCAACAAAAACAACAAAAAAACCCAACAGCAGACCCTCTTATTGCTGCAGCTGGCTGGGAAACAGCAATCCATCCCTACCCTGGGATAGACCCAAAGCTGCCACCCAGCATCTCATCCCCACCACCCCACCCTGCCAGCCCCCCCTTAGTGCTGCAGGGGAAGAGAAACTGCCCCACCTCCAAGACCCCAAAGCATCTCTGGCACTCAGACCCCCCCCCCCCAGCATCCCCCAGACCCTCCCTTCCCTTTTTACCAAGCCCAGGGAATCCCCCCCCAATGCTGGGGGTGCCTCTGAGCCCCTCTGCCATGCTTGGAGGGAGGGGAGAGACATCCAGAGCTGCTTTGATGCCCAGAGCCAGCTCAGAAGGGGCACTGCTGAAGGGGAAGAGGCTGCTGAGCCTACAGACAGACAGACAGACAGCCAGGAGGGAGGGAGGGAGGAGATGCCCACCCCCTTAACTCTACCTTAGTGAGGGGCTGGGATTGCTCAGCTCCAGACGAAGTCTGGGAATCAGATCCAGTCGGCCATGTCCTTCCTCCTCCTCCTGCTGCTGCTGCTGCTGCTGCTGCCGTGGAAAGGCTGATGTCTGAACATCTATTTTAAGCCATGACATGTCCAGAGGCAGGTTTGTTTATATCATGCTGTGCATGGATGGATCAGGGAAGAAGGAGATGGGCAGGAAGGCAGAGCTGCTCTGCACGGCCACACGCACACCAGTGCCCATTACTACAAAAAAAAAAACCAAAACCCAAAACAACAAAAAGACAGCAAAATCCTCCTGCCAGCTTTTTTCTCTCACTCCTCCTCCAGCAAACTGAAACCCACAGGCGTGCAGAGAAGGAGAGGAGAAAAAGGCAATAATGTGGTGCTGATGGCATGATTACCCAGATCATAAATCTGTGGCCATCTCTGTGGGCTGCTCCTTGGTGGGTTTATTACAGCTGAGTTTGTGTCCCCCACCCCCCAACCTTTGGTGGGTCCTCTTGGCAGAGCCTGGGCTTGGTGGCATTTTCTTAATAAGCCAGGGGGGGGAAATGTATGTGGTGAGATGACAAACTATTTACAAATCCATGTCAAAGCCAGGGAATACTTTTTTTTTTTTTTCCTAGGGAAAAGTTAAAAAAGGAGAGAAGAAAAAAGTAGAAAGTTGAAATAGCGAAGTTTTCTATTTTGACATTTTCTAAATTACATCATTCATTTCAGAAGTGCAGCAATATTTCAGTTAAACATTTTCCAGGCAGAATATTCCCCATTTCCCTTCAAAGTGCTGGTTTTCAATTGAAAAGCTTGCCTCAAATCAGAGGTGGGAGTGTGGTGTGAAAAACAGCCTGGGGAAGAATTGAAACTGTGCTGTTCCAGGCCAAAGGACACTTCCTAAGAAAATTCATGGCATTCCTTACCTCCAGTTTGATTAAAAACCAGGATAATTGTCCTGTCCTGTTTTCAGCTGAACTTGTGTTTATCCCAGGATATCAGAAGCTGTACGGATGAACTCAGCCCTGGCAGATACCCCTCCTGTCCCACTGCAGGATGCACACAGGGTGAGGTTCAGCTCAGCTTTTCCAGCACCCCCAGACAGCACAGGTCCCAGGGGTGCAGTCTCAGAGCACCACACACCTGCCAGTGGGGCACAGGCCTGGATTTTTTTGGGAATAGCTAAACAATGTTTTTTTCAGGACCAGTATTAGGGGCCAACAGCATACGTGAGTTCCAAAAGACTTTGGACACACCTGGACTTCAGATCTCAGCCTTCCCCAGGAAGTTTTGGATGCAGCTCCAGCCTCAGAAGCTGGAGGATGTGCTCAGGAAGGCATTTGGGATTTGCTCTGCACTTACCTGCTTTCTCCAGGGAGAAAATGCTGGCTGCTGTGGGAGCTGGGACACAGGCATGATGGGCTCTGTCTGCTCCAGTTCCTTTGCACCTGCAGAAATCTTCATCCAGGGCTCAAAAGTCCCAGGAGAGACCTCCAGGCAAGACTTGAAAGGTTCAACTGCAGCTCCAGAGGGTCCCCACAAACCCTCCTCCCCCCACAGACACCACAGACCAGGATCCCTCCTCCTGATCCACAGGGAACAGAGGCTCCAGCTCCGTCCATCCCAAATCCTCCAGCTCCGTCCATCCCAAATCCTCCAGCTCCGTCCATCCCAAATGCTCCTCCCCAAACAGCTCAGGGGCTGTGCCAGGAGTGGTTCCCTCTGCCTCAGCCACGCTGGGGCAGCAGCTGTGACATCTCAAATGTGACATCTCAGGTGTGACATCTCAGGTGTGACATCTCAAATGTGACATCTCAGCTGTGACATCAGATGTGACATCTCAGGCAGTCACACTGCCACCAGCTGCAGGCACAGAAGCAGAGCTGCAGGGTACACCAGAACTCTACTTACCTGCAAAAAAAATTTAGCTTTTCATTTCACAGTGCTCCTCCAAAAAAACAAGGGGTCGGAGTGACCTAAAAGGAAATTTGCACTTTCACAACTCTGTAACACAATTTTATCATGGACAAGCAGAGGCCACCTCCTCCCTCCCCTGCACCAAGGAATTACATTCCCAGTAGTCTGTAAAACATTCTTCCTGACAAAAGCATCTACAACCCCCATTACAAAAGTTAAATCTGAATTTAAAGAAAACAACAAAACCTACATGAAATAAAATGAGGTGGAGAAGTGTTTTGGCAGAGCATTGCCTGCAGGGAACTTACTGGTCATTTAAGCAGAGGATTAGTAGTTGTTTCTATCCTGACAATAAGACTGAAATTGCTTTGTAAAGCAGCCAGAAGTCCCCAACAAAGCCCGTGACTGCTTCTTAGATAATGAAATCTCAGTTGCTTTGAAATGCCTGGGCAGCTGCATCCAGGAAAAGCATCAGCAATCTGTCTTATTTTAAGGGATTTTTCTGAGACACAAACCAGACCTCTTTGCCTCACCTCCTCTCCTTGTTTTCCATGAACATCAGGGATGCAGCAAGGACTGGGCTGCTCCTTGCTCTCTGGCAGGGTTTCTCAGCTCCATACATCTGCAAGCACAGGAGCTTCAGAAGCAGAGAGGGCACTCAGAGCCCTGGGACTTGGTCTGCATGCAGGCTCAGGGGGGTCCAAACCCCATTTGAGGTTTGCTGGACACACATCTTCCTCAGTTTCCTTGCCCCTTCCTCATCAGCTCCAGGTCAGAGCCCTGTCTGCCACCAGTTTTGTCCTGAAGAGCCCTGTGAAGCAAAGAACACCCCAAGAATGAATCACCAAGGCACAGGGAGAGAATTGAGGAGCTGTTGGGACAGGGTAGGATGCTGGTGCAGGCTATCCCTGGAGCTCACCTATTGCTGAAAACTGGAGTGCACAGCAGCAACAGAGGTGGAATCAGCTCCCAGCAGAGTAATTTGGGGACCTGCTGCTCCCAGCTCTCCTAGGGCTCAGCTTGGAGCAGGGAGGAATTGAGGTTGGGATCTGCAAAACCCCAAAGTGAGCTAAGACATGGGCAGCTTTGGAAAAGTTCACAGATCCAACCACTGGAGGCTGCTCTGGTTATACATAAATCACCACTCTGCCCATTGTCAGACAGGGAGAACTCAACAGAAGGAAATAAAGGGCAAGGGTTAGAGAGTTTCAGAGCTGCTGCTTCCTTGGTTTATACTCCCCTGTGCATGCAAATTCACTGTGATCTTCCCAGCCCTATTTTGAAGATCAGAGATCAATCACTTTGCACACTAAATGCTGCATGTCCAAAAGCCACCTGGGAAGCACAGGAGAGCCAGACTTCGTTATACTCAATCATAAACAGGAGGAATCTCTAGTCCCAACCTGTGCTATTTGCCAGATTCAGTGCAGGGAGATGAAGGGAGAGCAGAGGGCACAGGCAGCTGCAGCCCAACAAGGTAAAATTAAGCCTCCTGTAAGCTGAAGTCAGGATAAAGTGACATTGTTGAAAAGAAGAGTGCAGGATGATGGCAGCACTAGAGCCACGGAGTGGAAGAGGTGCGAATAAATGTGATTTACTGAGCACTGAAACTGCCTGGGAAGAATTGGATGCTCGGGGCAATAAATCCACCACTTTCACTGCAGCACAGGCTCCTCTCTAACTGCACCGTGGCTGAAGCACCAGAAAGGTGGGGTGGGGATATATTCCTCAGAATATATCATAGAAAAATTTATCTGAGTAAGGGCTGAGGTCGTGTGGCCACTCAATCCAGGGTAAAATCTACTTTTTATCAAAGTCCTGAAGTAATAAAGAGCAATCTTCACTCTTTACTTGCCTGCATTTAGGTCAGGGATAAAAGATTTCTTTTGGGGCTCCATCCATGCTCCAGCAGTCCAGAAGGAAATTGCAAAGCTTAAGGCAATGAGCCCCCCAGGGGCTCTCCCACATCCAGCCCAGCACCTCTGGGACAGAAGCTGTGAGCTGGAAAGTCCTCTCCCAGCCCCCAGTAAATATCTGATTCCCTGTAAGGAATGGGATCGAAGGTAATAAACCCTGGGAAGAGAGGATGTGTGAGTAACACAACCCCTCTGTGCCCATTCCACTTGTGTCAGCCAGAAAGTTAAAGCCTCATCACTTGGCTGTATTGATTCACTGCTGGAAGGGGTCACTGGAGTTCTGGCAATACTGAGATATTTTCCATTAAAAGAAAGAAAAAGGGTAAAAAAAAGAAAAGAAAGAAAAAAGAGGAGGAAATAACTGGCATCATTGTCTGACAGCTGTAACACCTGCAGAGCCTCAATTTGTGAAGGAGCAAGTCCTGGTCCAGAAAGAGAGACACAGCTGGTTTTTTGGGGTTTTTTCTGTTGCAAACTTGCAGTTTTTATGGTCCCTTATTAGCAGGGAGACTCTGAATTGCTGGTGGATGCATTTTGCCTCTCATCCACAGACAGGAGCAGTCTGGGACAGCTCTGAGTAGCTACAGGACTAGAAGGAAAAAACCAACAAGTAAACAAACAAAAAACCTCCCCAACAGCTGAAAAACCAATAATTTGCTGGCAAAATTTGCTGTGAAATCCTGATGCTCTCTGTCTAACTGCTCACTTCAGCTTGTCACATCTTGTTAGCAGAGCTGCCTGGGGCTCAGGCCAAACTTTCCTGAAGCTGGGGGGAGATTTGCTGCTGACCTGGAACTCGGTGTGTTTCAAGGCTCAGGAAGATGTCAAGTGGGAGAGAACCAGAAAATGAACTTCCCACCCCTCTCCTGGAAGAGAGCACAGCTGAGACCTTCATCATCCCCATTAGCAAGGAGCCTGAGCTATTCACACTTTATAAAAAGCTGCAGTGAAAGTCATGTCTGTCTTGCAGAGCAAAACCATCTTCAAAGCAGAGCACATCAGCCCCAGAAAGCAGCACCTCAAAGGCAGGGGGTGGGAGCAGACTGTAGGTCAGTTCAGATGGCTCTGCTCTACCTGCAGCTCAAATCCATGGGGGTGAAGCTGGGTGCTCAACACCTGACTCCAGAAGCTCCAGTTTTACTCTTGCAGTTCCTAAATCCTCAAGGAGGAAAAAAAAAAAAAAACCAAAAAGAAAGAGAAAAAAAAAAGGAAAAAAAAAAGGAATTATATCTGTGTCTGGGTAGAAACTAGGGCCAGGTCCCCAGGAAATTCACCCTGATTTTTTCAGGGAGGATGGGACTTGTCTGTGATTATTTCCCTTCTTGAGTGCTCTTGGACCAAGAATGAATCAGTATGAGCAGGGCCATGCAGCAGCAGTGTCTTGGGGCTGCTGTGAACACAATGATTTCTCTACACTCTGTCTGTGGCACTAAGAACCCCAGCAGCCCAGCTATCATTTCTAAAGCAGCAAGAACAGCTTAGGAGCTCAGATATAAAGTCAGTGAGAGCTGGGTGCCTAATTCCTTTCAATCTCCTTTCTAATTCCTGGCCTTAGGGCTTTGAGGAAGCGCGGGTTTGATTTGATGAAGAAAAAAGCTGCACCATTAGCAGGTCTGATGTTTGAGAGATTTCTTTCAGCCTGTGATGAATCCCAGCACCCTTCATCAGGCCACACTTGCTGCTAGATCCTATTTTCCCTTCAGTGACATTATGTCTTAAACAGGCTTTCACTGTAATAACATTTGCAGTAATGAAATCACCCGGCTGTACGCTCTTCTTTTAACAGCAAAAATATCTGAGTTGGCTACAAAGGGAGATTTAAATGTCACAGAGAATGTGCTGTATGTGTCCATCAGAAGATAAGGTTTCTCTTTGTTGATGAACCGAGGCAGAAGGGTGACTGCTGGGCTTGGGAGCACAAAGGCTCCCTGAGGCTCCTTGAATAGGGAATGAGGAGGCTGGGGGGGAGCAGGACAAGGGAAAGACAGAAATACAGAGGGCTTTTAACATCCCATCCTGGCTCTGAAACACATCACAATGGCAAGGTACTAAATTTGCAAGTGAAATGGATTCAAAAAATCAGCTCTTCTCTTTCCTTCCAAGTTCAGGGTTTGGTCCCTAAGGAACTGGCTGGACAGGATTAGGAAGTGAAGGTGGAAAGGATCTCAGCTGGGTGAGGATGAACCCAGCAATGATGCTCTGGAATCATCTCAGGAGATGTGCCTCCAGTGCCAGGTGGAGCAGACTGGGAACCCAGACCCCCTGGATCCAGCAGGATGCCTTCCTCATCCTCTTCCCTTGGCTACACAAGAAGGCTCCAGCTGCCCCCTCTGCATCCCTTATGAAGGTTAAGAAGCAAAATTGCCCCTGAAGCCAATGTCCCAGCACCCACAGGTGAACCTCACATTTGAACAGGGACCTCTAGCTCATTATGGAATGAAAAACACCAGCAGGGGGGAATAGTTACACCAACTCAGAATTAACTATTTATGTTAAGCTACAACAGAAATGTTTTGTCGTTTCTAAACTCTTCATTTTCTTAGGACAAATGCAGACACGTTGCTTCTCCCCAGCACACAGAAATTCTGATTTTCATAGCATGCACTCAAGACTCTGTGGGCCTGATTTACTTCAGCTGATTAGACTCCAAACTGATATTTCAAATTAAGCTGCCACCAATAGCCCTCCTTCAGCAAATGTGGCTGCCTGATTTCATAGGATGGAATTTTTTTCTTGTTTATAGCCAGGAAAACTCTCACTTGATTGATCTGTCCCAATAAAAAGCTACAGATTCCCAGTCCCATCAAAGCCAGTTCTAAATTTCTCAGCATCCTAAAGACAGGGTTTTACCAGAACATTTGGCTGTGCCTCAAAGTTGAGGTTTTTTGTGAGTTTTTTGGTGGTGGTGGTTCGGGGTTGCTTTTTTTTGTTTTGTTTTTTTTTTGTTTTTTTTGAGAAACAGCTCTGTCAGCAACTTGAAGGCTTTCATTAGAAACCATTGCATTTCACTGCTGGCTCTTAATGGTAACACGACTTGCATCTCCAGCTTGGCTTTCCATCTGCTGCCAGCAGAGACAGTAATGTTACAGCCAATGTGGAAGGGAATAGCAATAATGAAAGGAGGAAAACATATCAGAGCTGATGATTTAGGCTAAGAAAGGGCAGATCATATCATCCAATATACCTTACAACACAGCTATGAAAAGAATAACCTTTCCCTCTGCAGGAATATTTGGTGCAATGGGACAAGAGACCTTGCACCAAGTTTTTGCATGAATGGTAATTTTAGGAAAAGCACTAAAGGTCACGAAGGACAAAAGATTGGGAGGGGGTAAAAAACAAGCCTCCTCCTCCCTCCCCAAAGACCTGACAGTCTGAGCTGCTTTGCCTAATAGAAACAGGCAGCAAAGTACATTTTGGCTTTAATAATTCTAATTATTCCACAGTATTGTGAAATAAATTAGAAGTCCAAATGAAATCAGTGTCCCATGGCACTAGGAAATGTACAGTCACAGAATGCAGGTATATAAATCTATCTTGAGTTCTGTTGTGCAGAGACAAGACAGAAAGTAATGGAAAATATTCTCAGAAACAGGAGAGAAAATTAAAAAAGCACAGACTTCTGCACAAGTGACTGCTACAAAGTCCCAGCAGGGAGCTGGGGCAAACCCAGCCCTGAACCTCAGCCTCCTGCACCCCACTCCCATGCCATGGCTCCCTAAAACTTTCCTGTAGCTGATGAGGATATTTCCCCATTTTCCCCTCTCCTGGAGGATATGCAGCTGTGGTTCCTTGGCCTGGAAGTTAGAGCAGCTCAGTCCCTGAGGAACAAGAGCACCTTTGGAGCTGGGAAATGCCAAGGGACAGAACACTTAACAGGCTGTGAAATCCACAAAGATTTGATGCAGTCCCAGGGGCATCTCTGGGGCTTCCTTGGAGGCAAAATCCCACGGGAAGGATCTGACTGTAAGCAGGAGAGAAACTTGCTTTTATTTACAGCAAGGGAGCAGAAAATCCCCAGCCCTTAACATAAGGATCTTAAGTCTGCACACAGCATCCAAAAATCCAGAAGTTCATGAAGCAGGTGACCAGGAAGACAATTCATACAGACACATAGGAGAGCTAGGGACCAAAAATAGAGTTTCTCAGAGGCAGCTATTTAGCAGTATCCTCATCCATCATACTGGAGGATGAAAGGCCAAATAAATGACCCTGCTACTGGCCACTGTTATCCCAGCACTGCACAGAGGAAGGGAAAGGCAGGATTGAATCTTTTGTTCTTTTCCCCCACTGCCTCTGCTGCCTTTGGAGATCTTTCTTCATAAGTTTCCCGAAAGTGACAAGGGCAATTTATTATGTGTGCACAAGGCCTTGGGAATCTCCTGGAGAGACATCATTCCTGCTCTGATCCTCCTCACACGAGGAGCTGTTGTTCTTGTCAAGCTCCTTCCCTTTTTCCCCTGCAAAGAGAAGAGAGGATGCTGGGGACTTTCCATTCAGCGTTTTGACGCCGGGAGCCGCGGTTCCTCTCTGCATTCTGATCACTTCTGATCTCTGCCACCATTTTTCATGGTAGCACTTATGAGGATTGCTTTATGCTGCTGGTTTGAGGTGTGTTAATGACCCACTGTTCAGTGTCCAGAGGAAAGCCTGAAATTTAATGTACACTCCAGTGGGAAAATCTATTGCAGCTATACATTTTCTTTCTTGCTATTCTTCAAGGGAGGTGCTGGCTCTGAGGAGCAGGGGGGAGTGAGGAGGAAAGGCTGGCAGGAATAGTTTGGCTGATGATGAAAAGCAGGGAAAGCAAGCAGGGGTTTCAGCACTTGAGCTGGTGCTCGGAGCTCTCATGGTTGGGAATTGGAAGATCCAGTCAAGGAATGGCCAAGTGGGAAGGGAAAATCTTGCCAAGAGATAATGATTGCAACTGATGGGAGCTCAGCACATCCTGGTGTCTTGTCCAGGAGGTAAAGCTGCTCCTGACTGTGTGCCAGAGTCTCTGACAGACTCCTTTTCCTGTGCACTGGGACACTTCCATCATCCACAGCCTCTTCACACAGACCTCAGAACCCAGCCAGTCTGCAAGAGTACAAGAGGCTGAGTGAGCTTGGTCCTGCTCAGGCTCTGATTTCTTTTCCTCTCTGAGCATTCTAAGTTTAGAACAACTGCAGTCCAATAGTTGATTAATAACAACAGAAATTCACAGCTTCTGCCACCTGAACTCCAAGTCCTTCAGTAAAGCACTAGGACCAAGCAGCATCCTCCCATTGCCTTCCCAGAGAGTGGTGAAAACATGCTGAATCTAAAAATAACAAACTGGACCTTGAATGAACCCCTGCCTTCCCCCAGGCCTCTGGACTCCTCCCAGCTGCTGTTTTCTGTGCTAATTTTGTGCTGGCTCTCTGCAGCAGAACATCAGAGCCTGATCCTGGTATCTGGGAGCATCGCCCTTCCTTTATGTGCAAGTACTGCCACCTCTGTCCAGGCCAAATTAATCTCAAATGTAATCTTGTCTTATTACACAATGGTCAGGAACTGGCTTCCACTCTCAGTGTGTCACCTAACACATATTGCATTGTAAATCAGACCCTTTGACATCTCATTTTAATACAAAAAGCATAAAACATAGGAGCAAGGGATTGGAAAAGACCTTCTGGAGTTCAGCTCTTTGAGATAAAAATCTCAATTATACCCCCATCACATTTTTTCTTGAAACTGTTAGGCTTCCTCTCCCACAGCCCTTAGTCCAGTCATTCCAGGGCACAGAAATCTCTAATTTCCAGCACAGATTTACTCACAGTGAGGTTGCTCTTATGCTAACAATGTCTTCAGCTTAAATACCAACTTCCATAGTAACATTAACAATAATAATAGTTCATTACAGCCTAGAGGGGCTGTTGCTGGGACTAAACAAACCTGGTAAGCCAAATATATTCAAGCTGCAGGACTGCAATAAACAACATCTCAGGTTCAGAGGCAATAAAACATCTTCTCCCAGGCAGAAAGTCCAGAAGGAAGGAGAGATGCTGCTGGGAGTGAGAAGTGGTGAGGCAGCCTCCTAGGGCACTGCTCACTATGGGTGTGGTTGGACAAAGGAAAATTCAAGGAGGAAAGAAAAGAAACCCTGTTTCCCTGTGGGAAGCAATTTCCAGACAGCTGCTTGGTCCCCTGGGAGCAGGCAGGGAGCAGGAGAGAAAGCCATTCCTGCTGCCTTGCAGCCTGGACCTACATCAAACTCCTTAATGTCAATAGGAGGGAAATTGAACTGAGCTTTGTTGTAACCCTAATGAATCCTTTGCCAGTTACAGTAAATTTATTCTTTTGATTTCCCTTTCTCCCCCCATCTTGTTTCATGTGGGCTTCACACCCCCCCCTTCCCCTTTTATTTAATGTTCCTTTTCTGGCAGCTTCTTTTTATTTCTCTCCAATTTAAAACACAGTTAAAAAGCCGTGGTTGATTCCAATTAAATACCCCCTCTGGGATTACTAAAACACACAGACTCACACAAAGACCCTCTCTTTGATTGTTTCCACGGCAACGTATTTAAATCTCTCATTCAGTGTCCAAGTGAAGAGCTGGAGGATTTGGAGAAGCTCTCCTGCTCCCTCACCTCCTTCCTCACCCGAATTACTGATGCTGTAGCTGAAACTGGTGTGGTACACACAGTGCACTCACCAAGCTTTGGCTAGAACACAGAATGTATCTGGAATATGTACAGGTGCCTGGAATTCCAGAGAAGAATTAGATAATGTATGCCTTGCAATAAGAAAGAGCTACTGGAATTACTTAGAAATGGTGGGAATGACAGGAGTATCATGTCAGCAGCAAACCAGGTCAAATTCTGGTGTTCACTGCAATAAGATAAGTACAAAGTGACCCCCTGGCAACCACAGGGCTGTGCTGGCAGGGAGATGGTTAGGAAAAGTGGAAAGGAAGGGATGGATTTAGGATGATGTAGTTAACAGGAAATGATGGCAACGTGGAGGTGAGCAGGGCCATGAGTCTGTCAAGTGCCACACAAGTGTGTGACAAGGTGTGCACGTGGATCTGGTGGCACGGGGACACCTCTGCTGTAGCACTGCAGAGAGGTACCAGGCAGCCAAGCATGGTGACAGCAGTGACTTGCAGAGGTCCCAGACCCACAGACACCTCTGTGGTACCAGATCTGCAGTTTCCCTGGGCACGAGCCATCCATAAACTCACTTTCAAAACAGACATGAGCAGGTTGGGAGGAAAGTGCAGCACCTGCTGTGCCCTTGACATTTCCCCCTTCCTACTCCACTGAAGAAGCTGACTCCAGTGTGAACTGGTTGCTTTGCAACTCTTAAATATTAATTCTGCTTTAACAAAGGTGGTATTTTATCATTAAGTGTTCTGCCTGCAAGAGGGAAAAAAAAAAAATCCCCAAAGCAAAAGGGCATGAGTCAAATCATCATTGCAGTAATGAGTGGAGGGCTCCTGCAAGGCACTCATTTTCCCTGCTGTTCTTTTCCCCTGCTGTTGCTTTGTGTTCACTCACTTTTCACTGCAAGAAACACTGCTTCTGGCTGAGCTTTTCATACCCACAGAATTGGGCAGATTTAAGGTATGAAGATTTCTAATGCAGACAAGGCAGGCTTGTGTGTGGCAAAGCTGCTTTCTGCTTGCTTTTTGGTGGTTCAGCACGGCCTCTGGCTGCTCATCAGCTGGTTTTCTTTTAGAAACAAATACCAGATATATGTAGTTTTCAGTGGAAAAATCTCTGCTCCTTGTTCTTCTTGTCCTGGAAGCTTTGATGCAAGAACATCTTTCAAACAGATCTGGAAAGATTCCTTAGAGATTAAGGCTTTGCAAAACTCCTGATTAATTTTGCGGAGTACTGTTGGTAATGTTGGTTTTGCTATTTTATCTTTGGCTTCAATTGATTTTTTTCTTACAATTTCAGCAGCTGAATCATTGAAAAACCATCACAAATTCTGCTTCTTAAAAAAAGAGAGGGAGAATGACAAAAGCTTGAGAACAAAGCGAGAGCAACTTGAAGAATCAGAAATCAGAAGATGAAGACACTACATGTATTACAGCATTGTTAAACCTGTGACTTTTAAAAAAGACATGAAAAGACTTCTGGATGATAATCCTAATTTCTCAATACTTGGTAAAGACCCTGGAGACTTGTGAAATTGTTCACATTTGTAAATATTTTAATCCTATGACTAAAACCCACATGAGTCAGGAACACTTTGCTCCAAGGGCTGAATAATAAGTGACCATTTTGGAAACTACTTGGCCAGAAAACAGAACAAAACTTCAGTGTGCATCATCTGACTATGAGGAATGAGATGCTGGTGGGAGAGAGAAGGAAGACTGGTGGTTCACCACAGATTATTCAGGGTGCTCTGGCAAGACAGGCACTTAATGCAACTTTTCCCCTTCCCCTGGTTTGTTCCATTGCTGGGCTGTCATATCAGCAACATCTTTTACAAACAAAACCCCTCTGTGGAGTTCAATAGTAATTATACAAATTTATCACAATTGCCAATCAAGGTGTGCTGGAAAGACTAAGTCTTTCTTGCTTAAATTAGCTTTCACTGCACGTAGATCACAAGTTGTCTTTAGGAAATCAATTGCAGAAAAATTACAGCTTTCATTATGTTCAATGACCTCACCAGCAATCTTGCAGCTTAATTCCTACCCTCAGACACTTGGGTGGCCTCATATGGCTGTTTTCTAGAGTAAAAAGGAACTATAACACTCAGCACAAAGCCTGAAGTAATTCTCCACGCTTGAGTGGAGTGATGATATCAAACAAAATGTATGTTCTCCTTGGCCAGTTTTGTAAATGACTGTGAGAAGAGAAGGCCCTGGCCATGTTTACACCTTTGTTTGCTGCTTCAAACTATGCTGGCATCAATTCTGCCTTTGGCTGTGTTAATTCAACCACTATTTGAAATGGAGACCAAACTCACACACCCCAAGGCAAAAACCAACCCCAAATGCTTCCTCCTGGCTGCTGAATGCACACTTCTAGGGACTTTATTCTCTGCTGATAATGCTGCCAGGAGGGAGATCCTCAGCTGCTACATATCAGCTTGAGATCTGACTGCAGGAAGGTGAAGGTAAGGAGCTCAACCCAGTAACAGGCTGATGATTTCATTCTGCTGACACGAGTCTATATTCCTCTGTCATCCCGAGTTATTCTGCCACCACCTACACCCATCCCTTGGCTTTGGCCAAGCACGTATGTCAGGGACTCTCTGACCCACAGACTGATACACTTGAGAAGTTAAATTAGATCATAAAACTGCCCAGGGATTGCTGACTCCTTCCCTTGACCTAGCTGTGCATTTGGGAACAATTTACTGCTCAGGTTTCACAATTGAACGTGCCCCTTTGAAGAAGAACCTGGGCTTGTGGAACCAGGACCACCTCTAGGGTGACAATAGGGGACACTTAGAGGGCCCCACCAACCATTCCCTGAGTCTGTCTGACACTGCCAGCTCAGACAAATATGTTCCAATCAAGAGGAAACTACCCCCTGACTTCACTGGCTTTCAGTAGGGTGAGGACAAGTATTTTTAGAATCTTACTGCCATGGATTTCAGTGGCTCTTTGGCACCTAAACAAATTTTTAAATTCTAGCCTGCTGTGATTTTCACACTGGCATAGCCTGTCAACTTTCAGTGGGGCTATTCCTGTTATACAGTGTTGTAGGTAAACTGGAGAGTTGTTACACTGCCTGGGTCAGCTCTGGGACAGCTTTTCCCCTGGCCTAACACTCAGTGGGGTGATGCTGCCATCCTCTGCCACAGCCTCTGCCCCATCCTGCTGCCAGCATTGCTCCTCCAGGATTTTTGGGCTCCAATGTTTCCTGCTTGGCTCTTGCCTGACTCTGACACCAGTCCTGCAAAGGGAATGGTAATTAATTGTGCTCATCCTTTTACAGGAGCTACATAAGCAAACACATTTCCTCACACCTTGGAGTTTTCAGAGTGCACTTTACCCCTCCAAGATACCCGAGTGACAGCTGCTTAAAAATCCTATGGATGCCTGGCAGCTCAAACAAGGGACTGCACTCTGCCAGGTATTGTGTCAACAGAAGTAAATGCACGTAAGAATTTCCCTTTCCTTGGCACAACACAGGGAATGTCATTTGTGGGGGAATGGGGACACTGGGAACATGCTGGGGTGTTATGAAAAAAAATAACTTGGGCTCCCTCCCTGCTGAAAGGAGTTGCTCAAGGGAAATTAAAAAAAAAGGGGAAAGCAGTTTATATTTAATGGCTTAAGGATCAGAGCAGACACAGGGTGAAAAATAAAATGGAGTTTATGGAATAATCACTCCAGTGCCCGCTTGGCTGTTCCAGAGGATGAGCAGCATCAGCTCTCAAACTGTCACAACTGATGGAGTGATTTAAAATTGCAGTGGAGCAGTACAAAAGGAATTTAAAGAGCTGTGAATAATTACTGTTGTGGGTGGCTGCGGGCTGTGCAAGCAGTGACTTTGCAGATGAGAAGCTCTGCACTGCTGCTAGCACTGTACCTACCAGCAAGGTTTCCTGTGCTCCCATCTGGAAGGGTGACCAGACAGTGAGAGTCCTGAGCAAAACCCAAAGAGAGACTGCATGCAGCATGCTACTTAAGGGTGTAATAAAGTAGTAACATTTCCTTCTGTGCAAAAATTAATGCCAGGATGCAACTACTTCCTTGCACTGACTGTGGTGGCAGTTCCATTACCTTTGACTAATCTGGATGCTGTTTCTCATCAAATCCCAGTACCCATCAAGATAAGATACTGATTTTTCAGCACAGCTCCATTCAGTTCTGGTTGGATGTTTCTGGACAGGCCCCAAACCCCCTCCCCATCAGCAGTGTCCAACCTGACACTGCCCTCCAGGGCAGTAAACACTGTCCTGCTATAAATATTACCACAAAACTGCATGGTTTCTTCAAAGCCATATAAACACAGAGCACCCACAGGTCAGGAACATGAAATTATGGGCTCTGCTGGGTGATTTCTTTCACAGTTAATGAGGTTTAAAGCAAACAATTACTTTAAAAAGGGTCTGATAGTCAAAGTAGTTTAACAGCAGCAGGCACCTGGAGGAATCCTGTGACCATTATCTGAACCATTGCCTTGAGCTCTCTCCAGTCCAAACCCCACCCTTGAAATGCCACCTCCTCTCAAAGTCTGCACTCCCTGCCTGGAACCTGCAAGCTGGTGTCTCCTCCTCACTAACAGCAGCACACCTGCAATCTCCATTTGATAAGCAATTTCCAGCTCAGCAGTGTGGAGATGGGGAGAGACAATATATCACTGGAGACAAAGAGGATTCCACAAAGTGGGGAGGAGAGTGTCCAAAGGATGTGAAATTAAAAAGCCAGAGCAGGAGAGGCTGTCATTTAAATTCACCAGTTTCAATTTTGCATGGTGCTGCTTAGCTGCTGCTAAATATGCTGAGAGGGGCTGAGAGATAAATGGGTCAAGCTTGGCCTCTGTCAGCACTCTTGCACCTCTAAATCTCCTGGATCTATCCATTGCTGTAATTGTTTACTGGCTTCTCAGACTTAGGGAGGCATTTCCTGCATTAAAAAAATTACCTCTCTTCTTCCTCCAGACAGTCTCTTTTTGGTCAATAGTCACCAAGGAAGAAAGTTTCCCTGCAGGTAAATCACAATTCCTCACCCCACTCCAACTTCTGAGAACAGCACAGAACCACAGCAGAAGAAACCCTGGGGTCATCATCACATAAAGCAGCCAGGGCTCTGGCCAACCAGGAATAAACTTTGGTACAAGTACAGTGGCTGTGAAAACAGATAAAGTGAAGACTACTGGGGTGTGGAGAAACCTCCAGGAATAAAGAGCAGCATGAGATGTGGGCAGAGGCCATGGAGAGCAGGGTCCTCTGAAGCCAGCAGATTGGATGCTACCAGTAACACCCTCCTGGGCACCCAGACTCTCAGACTGGGGCAAAACAGGGAAAACAGCCCTTGGATTTTGAAGTTAGTACAGGGATAAATCAGCAAACCAAAGCACACTCCTCCTTTTAACTACTCCTGTCTTCCAAATGCAATTCCTCCATCTTTCAAGTACTAAAAAGGTCTCCAGGTCCAGAAGAGCTCAAACAGAAGTTGTTCCACTCCTCCAAACATCTGTTTCGTGTCCTGGCTTTCTCAGCTTGCTTTAAATGACTATCTCCCACACTTTGTTAATTACATGATTACAGCATCCATTGACAATGAGAAAATTAAAACTCCATGCTGCCTTTCAGACAACACTTTATTACTCTGCAAAAGAGGCTGAATGCAATTTAGCAAGTGCTGTGCTGAACAACTGGAATTGTTCCCTTCCACAGATTTCCTTCTCCACTCCCCCAGTTTCCCCAGGGACAGCAGTGTTTGCAGAGGCTTAATAAAGCAGGAAAGAGAGCAGGTGTGAAAGGAAACATCAATTACTATTAGTCCTGACAATCCTGGACCATCCCACCCATGGAGAAGGAGCAATGTCAGTCAATTTTGGATTTCTTCCTCTGTAGGTTATGAACTACTTGGCATTTCCTCTAAGGGCAAAACCTGTTAGGAGTTTGGGATGGAGAGGAGGCAGGGATTCCTGTCAGAAATACCTGCACTAGTTGGGACTGAAGGTCTGGACTCTGTTCAGATTTCCACAATCCCTTTTCCTGAAAATTTTGCAACTTGAACACATGGGAGCACTGATGGCTCTGTCTGCACAACCTCCCTGGAGATGAGGAATTGATGATTAGAGAGCCAAAGCTGCAGAGGAGGTGGCTTTTCCCATGACTGAATGCTCAAACCTTTGGAAGGGTTGAACCCATAAACACATGGACCAGATTTTCCCAGCCCTAGGATCCCCTGTGAAACTCAGAAGATCTGGCACTGGGGTTTTTGGTGATCTGGACACAGAGCAGGGGCTGAAAAGTTTCCAAGGTCTGGCCCAAAAAGAGCTGCCCAAGGCTCAGCCCATAGCAAATTTCACAGGTCCTCCAGTGGCTAATAGGAGGTATTTATTTCCATTCCTGTGGTGCTTCAATTTTAAGTATAGCAATAATTCAATGCATCTCATTTTGGGGGGATGAAAGATTACCTTTATTTTCAGCTCATTTTTTTTGTGCTTTATTTCTCTCTCTCCCTTTTTTTATTGAACTCTGAACATTAATAATCAGCCCTCATTAATGCAGTTAATTCTTCACATCCTCATATTCTTCATGCCCAGCACTATAAAGCCAAAGAGAAGACTAATGAAAGCTGAAGAGATGGTTAGAGTTATTAAAAATAATTTTTTTTTTATTTGGTAACCCTGGGGGTGTTAATATTCTCATCTCATCTTCAGTGTCAATCCTCTAAGAACTCAAAGCTCTTTGGGTTTGCAAGACACCTTGGCTCTGGCCCTGGCAGAGGAGCAGCCTGGGCTCCTGCCTTTCATCTGAGGAGATGAACAAGAATGGCAAATTCAGAACATTAAACAGAGGGGTGATCCCATTCTGGGGGAGGACTGGCCAAGAGATTTGTTCCCATGCAAGGGTGTGAAAAAGAGGTCACCAAGCTGAGTTTACTTCAAGCTTCAAAAGAGAGATGTTTCTCAGGTTTTGCAACATTTCATTCCTGTCTTGTTTTCCACCTGACTTCAGTCCCTCTGTGTGCCTTTCCTTTCAGCAGCATTGTTAATTCATGAATACATTTGCACACCCTTTGCTCACCTGTCCTAACAGCTTATCCTGCCCATTTCCTTCACTCCAGACTCTGTGTCCCCTACCAAATCACACCAGAATCCTGTCCTGAGCAGGAGAAAGGGGTGGGCAGTGAGTAAAGATCCCAGTTGCTTGTGCAGGGCACACAAGAGGGGAGAGGAAAGAGCTGGCTTTGGAGTGAGGAAAGGAAGGTGACCAAGAACCCCAGATCTCCAGCTGGTCTGGGCAGGGTCTGCAGAGCTGCCCTGCCAGCATCATCTCACACTTGTTACTGAGATGTGGTGCCATGGCAACCACTGCCATTCCCTCATCTCCAGGAGGATGCTCCTTCATTCCCTTCTCTGCTGATTGGAGGCCAATCCCTTTACCAAAGGGATACAAACATCCTTTTGCCAGCACCTTCCTTCCCCTCACACACTGCTGAGAACAGACCTGGAAAAACAGACTGTAAGAGGGGGTGATCCATCAGCTTTCAGTCCCACTTTTATGTGGGATTTTGTGGTCATGGGGCAGGTGTGAAATTCAGCACAGAATTTCACATCTTGGATGCCTCCCATGTCAGAATCACCCCCTGAGGTGACTCCAGGAGATTTATCTTGTGTATGCTGCCCAGGTTCCTGCAGGATTCACTCTTAAATCTCCTTTCCTAACAGTTAATTAAAACCTAATGGTGTTTACATTACAGACAGAGCTGAAAGAAAAATAATAATAATAGTCATAACAACCCTAATAAACACTACTGTACTAGTCAAGGGTGTTTGTCAAATGGCTCCTGGAGAAGCTCAGCACACTTTAATGAGTTTAAAGATGATTTACACTGAGGAAACTTACTCAGTTGTTCACACGTGAGTGGTGAGAGGAAGCAGCAACCAGAGCAGGCAGCATGGAGTCCTCAGCAGGACAAAATAAAAAAGGAAAAGGTATTAAAATCCCATAACTTTTATGGCAGTGAATATGTAGAATGGACCTGCAGCTCTGCAGAGTCCAGAAGCTATTCTAAATTAATGGCTTGGCTTTGCCAGTCCATTCAAAGAAGCTCATTTCATGGAAGATAAATTATAGGACCCTGCCACCCTCATTCCCTGAAGAGAGCTTTTTGTATTTACCATGTGTGTGTGTAAGGGAGAGAGCTGGGGGTTCTGAGAGATCCCCTGGGGCACACTGACCTGATCTGGGTGCTTTTTTTTCACCCAAAATCAGCTGGAACAAGAAGCTAAGCAGAAAGAGGGAAGGCAGCAAAAGCAAGCCCCCAGTCCAGGCAGCCAAAACAACCCTGAGAACTGAGACTTGCTGGATAAAAACCTTCTAAAAACTGAGTGGCTAACTCTTAAGATTTATTCTGTGGGACAAACCAAGCAGCTTCATTTGGGAGTGGAATCTAATAGAAGAGAGGTGGCTTGAGGACTGGGGTGACCTTAATCCCATTGTAAAAGAAATTAAGACAGCCTTAACCTAACAAAAATCAGAAATCCAGTAGCTGCATTCCTGAGGTTCTTTTTCTCCCCATTTTCTGGTGGTGTTAAAATTGGCTCCTTCAACCTAACCTGCCCATCAGCAGAGCCAAGAGCTGGACTCCATGCTTTTCTTGGAGAAACCTTAAGGCAATAGCAAATAATCCTCTAAGCATCCTCCTGTTCCCTTTCTGCCAACACCATCTCTGTCACTCCTGGGCTATGTTTTTGTCATCCATTTGGGCCACTTAATTACGTCCCCTTTTCTTTTGGAAACAACTGCCATAATAATTTTCATGATTAACACTCTTGTGCAGCTAATTGTAATTATACCTTATAATCACAGTTGTGATTACTCATCTTTGGTTCATTTCTGTGTTTTTCATTATCTGAGTTTCTGAAAGTTGTCTTGGCTGGATACACATGCACAAAGTAGCCCAACTTGCCAAACTTCTGTTTTTCTATTGAAGGAATAATTTGAGGGCACAATAATGAATAAAAGCCAGATGATTGGTTGGGGTAAATCACAGCTTTGCTTGTGTCAACACAGCAATGGTGATTTACAGCAGTTGAAATGTCAGATATTTTACTAAGAAAGTGGTGTCATGGAAAAAAATATATCTGCCTTAGAGGCCCTTTTGTGATATAGGTTCCATGTACTGAGCAATGCATATTTTTTTAATATCTCTATCCTCATATTTTGGAGAACCAAGAAAAAAAAATCAAATCATCCTGTATACTCACTAGGTTGTATATTATGCAGCATTTTGAAAGGCATTTCATTCTACACCTTGAAAATACACAGGGGATTGATTCTCCTTTTGCTCATGCCAATTTTTATGTGGTGTAGCTGTCAATTTGAATCGAGCAGCTCCTGGTTTACACCCCAGTGAGTGCAAACAGCAGACAGTGGATGAATATATCAGTTTTACAAGGAGGCTCCTAGAATAAATTCTAATCCAAGCCACACACAGGAAGCTCAACAATCAGAGCCATACACTTACAACTTACACAGCAACATCACTTTCAGCTCACAACCTGGTCAGGATTTTGCTAGTTTTGCTCTAAACCACAGATGGGTGACAGGAGATTTATTAATTGCAGTGGGTGCCTGGGACCTTAGATGCAAGGATTCCTGGACCTGAACTACACTGGGTGCTGCAGAAATAGAAAATGGCACAATGTGATGGAAAACCGTCAGGGTGGTTGTTGTGCTCCATCCTTCTCTGTCCTCTTTGGGCAAGTGATTTAATTCTGGGCACTGAGCTGCAGGTTGGGCCAGCCCAGTCAGAGCCTGATGCAGAAATCCTCCTCCATTTGCAAAAAACTGGAGGGATGAATGAATAAAGAGGTGGTCTCCCAACCTGGAGATTACTGCCTCAGTAATAAAGCAATTGTGAATGAATCATCTCAGCTGCCCGAGCCAACCAAGATTATTAAAGCAGGTCCCTGATTTAATGAGAGTGCTTAAAACTCTTGCTGAAAACAAAAATGCAGCTCTCAGCTAGAACATGGGCTTTGTGCAGGAAGGGTGACTGCAAAGGGCAGCTCTGCCCACAGTTTATTCATGATTATTGAATCAAAGGTGGGACTGGGGGACCTCACTGCAGGGTGGCAGAGCTGTTGTCCCTGCACACCTCTGAGCACTGCCTGAGCCCAGGAGCTCAGGTTAATGCTGCCTGCCCAGCACCTTGTGTCAAAAACCCTTTACACTGGGTTACAAAGCCATGCACACCCCCCAGCACTGCCAGCAGAGCCATCCAGGACAGGACAAGGTGATTTAAGCCTTCCCCAAACCTAGAGAGCCATCCTGGGACACAGCCAGGGGGACACTTGAGCAGAAGCTGTGATTCAGGGGAATGATTGCCCTGTGCCTCCTGGCATCAGCAGAAGTTTGTGACACCCTGAACTGGCAATCCAGCTCCTCAGCAGTGCCAGTTCCATTCGATGTCCCCAGTCTGACCAGCAGGAAAGGGCCCTGCAGTGATGCCTTGTGGCTGACCGAGCATCACACCCTATTTCTTCTTTAACTCAGAGTCTGGATTTGAACTGTGACTACAGGAAAAAGCCAGCACTGCCCATGACTGGAGATGGGAGCTGCTAGGAAGCTTTTTTCCTTTTGAAGAAAATCAATTTTCAGACTTCAAAGGCTCCATACCTCAACTGCTTTTTCCTAGCCCAAGACCGCTGCTTTTTTTTTTTGCTTTTTTTTTTTTTTTTCCTGAACTGAAAACACAACTGGGAGTTTTTGCAGCCTCTGAAAAATGCCATAAACAAGGCTTCTGCCCTTTCTGCCAGGCTCATCAGGGCTGGTACCCCAGAGCTGCATCCTCTGTAACATATCAGGCCTGAGATCAGAGCACAAGCTTCCTTTAATAACAGCAAGCACTGAAAAGAAAGTGCAGGCAAATTAAGCTTCACAAAAGACAAATGATTCTATTGTTATCTGAGTAGTTTCCAAATGGACCCAAATCAGAGTTTGAAGAATTATTTTAATTGATAGCTACAGATTAAGAATAAGATAAATAGAGATTAGAAAATACCCGTTGCACTCAGATGAGGCTGCAGGAAATTTTCAGCCTCAGCTAATTGTTCCATTTTGCAGCATTAATTAAGTGCAGCCTCCTGAACCAAACTATTCCAGAGAGTGGGAGCCTGTGTATTAGCACATCACCCAAAGTTCCCTGGATACACTTTTGTATCCTTGGAACCAGCTTCTGAGCCTAGGGACTGGAGTTGGATGTGCAGTCTTCCATCTCCATGTGTCCCCCCCTCCATCTGTATAATGAGGAAAATGGTTCTGAGTTCTAGGAAAAAAAGTGTCCTCTTCACTTTCTAGCCACTGAAGCTAAGAAATGAAAGAATTCTTTTCCCAGCAGTAAATAATTCCAATACACAGAAGAAAATTTGGCTTGATGTGTGCTAATGCAGAACCCAGTGCAGGGCAGGGGCTGGGCTGTGGCTCTGACAGTCTCTGCCTTCAGCAATGAGTATGTTCAAGAAAAAACACAGCCAAAAGTACACATACAATAGAGGAGAGCCAAATCTTGTGATCTTCAGGCTTGACAGCAATGAAAAATGAAAACAAGCAAGGGTGCTTGGCTTATCTCTGCACTCAGGGCTGTCTGCAGAGAAGTCCCCACTCACACAGGGATGATTATTCAGTTTGATTTGGTCAGCTCGTCCTCACTCCAAGATGCTCCCAGGATAGGTCTGGCTCCAGATTCCTCATGAGAGGGATTTGTCTCTCAGCTGAGAGGTGTCCATGGAGACATCCTCCAAACCCAGCACGTTAGAGGAAGGTGATGGAAATATTCCCCTAGATAGCAGTATTTCCTTGTACCCATTCAACTTCTGAGGCTGATGGTCAGGCAGAGGACATAACTGCAGTTAAGAAAGACTGAACCACAATAACTTCTCGAGAAAAGCTCGAGGGAACAAGAGGAAAAGGAGAAGGAAGGTTGAGATGTATGGTTATAGCTGACATAAGAGAGAAATGCAACTTGGAGCTGACAGGGAGGGAACAAATAGCAAGAGCTCCCACAACAGAGGAGAATTGCAGATTTGGTTATTGCAGTCCTATTGCCCATTTCCTACCCCAGAAGGTACAAACCTCTGCCTGCCACTGCAAATGGAGACAGACACAGATGTGTGCTCTCAGGCAGGCTCACACATCCCTGCACACTAATGTACTCCAAGGAGCCCTGAGTTTACACTTAATAGGAGGAAAAGGCAGCAGTGCACACATCCTGTGTTGTTGCTCCAGGTCACCCTGACAAAGCCAGCAGCTGGTGCTCTGGGACTCAGCTGATGACATATTAGAGCTGCCAGTCTCTATTTATTTGGGGAGTAAGAGTTTTGTATTACCACAGTCATTCCTGAGACTCTTTAGGAAAAGAGAGAGGAGATGCAATGTGGTTGCAATGCATCTTTTGGCATGCATTAGGGGTTTTCATCTTCTCAGCATTCAGTAAAGTTTTAAATTGTGCCTTTAACTTTAAATAGCATATAAAAAGAGCAATCAACAGGATTCCTTTGTGTATTTATTCACATGGTCACAGACCTTTTTTATGGAACATCATTTAAAGCACTGTCACACTAATAAAATACCTAGAGACCAAATGACAGTGAATTTGGGTTTCCCACCTGTTTGTGTTCCTGGCTGAGCCATCTCACCCAGGCTGTGCATTAGGTGTGCAGGTGAAGGACAGCACAGGTGGGATCATGTGTACAGAGAACATGAACCTTGAGAACTGACATTAATGTTTCTATACTCCTCCCCAGTCTTCTTGCACCAGGGATGCTTCTTTGATCGCACTAAAATCAGAAGCATCTTCCAAAAAATCAGGTTGTATTAAGAATCTTATGCTTAATCCTTCAATTTGAGTGCATTGATAAGAAAATACCAATTAAGATTCAAATTCCCATGCTGGACCTGTACTCAGAGACTAAGGAGATTATGTGATCACTCTAATTTCATCCCCAGGAATGTTAAATAGTTATAACTTTATCTCATTCAAACAGCAATGACCCATAAGCTCCAGGGTCTTTCTGGCCTATTTGGTGCTACCACTGCAGATGTCCCCTTGACCTCCAACACAAATCACCTGGTTGGCCCCTGTACCTTCAAAAGAAAGGTAACTGCAAGGCAAACAGCAGCAGCATGCATTAGCAGTCTGACTAAAGCAGTATCAGAGAGGTCCTGAAGACAAATCCAAGCAGGAATGAGAGCATTAACAAACAGCTGCCAGCACCAGAAACCACAGCTCTGATTGCACGAGACAGGAATATCAACTGATGCTTACTAAGGTAGCAGGAGACAAAGAAAGGTTTTCATACACCTGAGTCTACCAGCCACATCCAAACCCAGTCAGGAACAACAGGATATATTTAAATATATATTTATTATATCTTACCCACGTTAAGGACCTGCAGCTGCAGGGTTTTCTCAAGTCTATCAATTTATTTAGAGTGAAATGACAAGGCTGGTCCAGGGGAAGTTTTACCAGCCATCTTTACCAGCCTAGGAAAACAGGGATTTAACTAGGAAATCTTGTGAAACTGGATCCTTTTTCCCTGGAAAGCTCTACTGGGGATGTGGAAACTCAAACCAAATAGCTCAAACTCCCAATCCTGCTGATACTGGCTGGGTAGGATGAGTTCATCCTTGTTCTGTTGATCTACAAGCTGGTTGTAAAGGTAACCCATGCAGCAACACTGTCTTGTTCCTTTTGCTCTGACACCTTCCATCCCTCTTCATTTTTCCACGTCCCCATGAGTGCCCAGAACCTCTGCAGGGAGCTGGTTTCTGGCCAGGGGCTGGGGGGTTGCAGCTGCCTCCCACCACTCTGTGCCTGCTGGCATCAGCCTCCCAGCCTCATTTGGCACTAATGTAATATGAAAGTAGTCATAAAAAAACCAAACAACAACAACAAAAAAAAAACCAAAGCAAAAAAACCCATAACAGCTCCAGGCTCTACAGATGTGGGAAAACCAGACTTCCAGCTTCAGTCATCGTGAGGGCTGATTTTTACAGGAGCAAAAAAGCAGAGGGTGTTTGGTGAACAAGCAAGCATTTGCTGGCTGCAGAAACCTCCCAGCCTGGGTGGTTGGAGCCCAAGTTTTTGCTTGTCTCTAGAAGGAAATGAACTAACCCTCTTCCATTTAATTCCTGAAAACCCCAAACTAATTACCTTTTCATTCTTCTTCCATCTTTTCACTGCCAAAGGAAAGAAACCAGGACAGGACTCCTGGGCTTCTTGGATCTTGCAATATTTATCACCTGAAGCCTTGTTCCCAACAGGAACACCCAGCACTGAATCTTTTGTGCTTAGAAGAAAGCACCCAGGGACAAAGGGACAGGCACTGGGAGCATCATTCTGCAGCTGGCCCTGAAGGGAACATGATCCCTCTACTTGTGCAGAGCAAGTCCACTTACTGAATGTCACATTTCTTTTTTTTGTTTGTTTCTCCTTAAGCAAGCACCCCAAAGAGGGAGACAGTAGCAAGGAAGATGGAAGAAAAGAAGAAAGGAAAGGATGGGAAAAAGAAGAGTAAGATTTAAAAAAAAGCAGTGTGGGGGATTAGGATTCTGGCCAGCATTGTCTGCAGCCTTCCAGACCATATGATATATCTAAGGGAAAGGCAGACAGCACATCTGAGCAAAAATTACAGGTGGCTGAATTAATTAGCTCCAAATCCCCATGCCCCCAAACATCAGGCACTGAGATTAAGGACTCAAAGCTAGTTTGCTGCTGAATCCCAAACCTCAGATATTATTTGGATTCAAATTGGAAGTGTTGCAGATGGGTTTGTTTAGGGAGAGAGCTGTCTTTTCCCATTCCCCCTTCAGCTGAGGCAGAAAAGCACCTCTCTCTTCCCCTCATAACATATTAAAAAACACTGCAGCCTTCCCTATGCTGTGTTTGGCTCCCATTAATCTTCAGCTTCCAGTTCTCTTCATATGCCCTGGGGTCTCAAGATGGGTAGGCAGAGATTTACTTCAAGGCAACAGGAGAGTTGCTTCTTTCTGTCCTGTCCTTGTGGGATGTTACTGGCCTTAAATGTTGAAAAAGTCCTATTGTGACTAAACAAAGGGACCCAAACCTAATTTTACCCTGAATCACTGAAAAACTGGCAGCTTCTCCATTTTGAGGCAAAGTCCCTGAAAAGCTCACCAAGAGGTTAATCAAAATGGTTGAGAGGCATCACAATTACTTTCATTTCCTGGTGCCACCACTTACTCCCTGTGATAAATCATTTGATCTGTCTGTATTCCTACAAAATGGGGATGCTCCTTGCTAAACTATTGGCAGCACGGGTAGAATGAAGCACTCATCCTGGGGAAATGTTCCTCATCTAAATGGAGGGGAAAATCTGCAAAAGGTGGAAAAGTTCATGAATCTTGGAAAGGATAACCTGCAGCTCTTGCTCCATCAGGTGAGCATCAGATCATCTGCCAGAATCCCTTGTGCAGGTTCTAATTATCTGCTGGCAAAGCAGGTACAGAAGCATCAGTGGCAGCTCACTTGCTTCATCTACCAGGTGCCAAACAGGCTGGGAAGTTCAGCACAGCCTGTGTGCAGCATCCAGAAGTAGTGTTCAGGGAGACAATTAGTGTTCATGTGGCTTCTGAACTGGATGTGATAAGAGGCCTGGAAAATATTTGTGTTTATTACTGTGTTAGTATCCAGTCAGGACTGAAAACACAAAATACAAAATACAGTCATTGCTGAGATGCTCACTCAAAAAAAAAAAAAAAAACAAAAAAACCCCAAAACATTTGATGGACACAAAGCTTGAACTAGAACAAGAAAAGGCATTTTTGGAACAGTGTAATCATGTCTCAGCAAAGCACTGAGCACAACAATTATTGATCAGAGATTCCTCTATTTCCCAGGGCTCTGCAGATGTGCCAAGCACCATGCCAGAGGCAATTGGGTATTTGCTTCCACCAGGGGAGTCAGCTACCCATCTCTAAAGCACAGAGCACAACCTGAATGCACTACCTTCTCATCAGGTCTGGTGTTACATATAATCAGGAACACTTTGCAATCTGCAGGTGGCTCAGCAGGTTGCAACAAATTTTTATTGCTTTGATGTTAAGCCTTGACCACAGATCCAGCCCCCAGAGGCAGGGGCAATGGGCAGAGCTGGCTTGGAAGCAGTGCTGGCAATCCAGAGCCAGGTATGTGCACCACAGGAATGACAACTGCATTACTACCAGATTGTTCCCTCAGAACCCTGATTATCCACCCCAGTTCCCAAATTCTCTTGGCAATAGCCACAAGATGATAAATACAAAGCAGTCCTGCATACAGCAGGTATACATCCCTTTATGTCATGCAGAGAGGCATGGAAACATCCTGGATGAGGTTGGGACAACAGTTAATTCCAAAGTATTTCCAGGAAATGGGCACATAGCAAGCAGCTACACATACTTTGTTTTCTATAACAAAACCAGTTTGCTGTAAATCAGAAAAACAAAAACCCCAGCAGAATTTTCTCCCTTGTTCAAAACCTCAGTGAGCAGTAATATTTCAGAGACAGCATCCTCATCATTTACCACCCCTTGGAAGGTGACAGGCAAGCTTACAGATGTAACTTATTGCATAGACAGTGCTTACAATAGTGTAATATTTTCTGTCAAGTTAAATGAGGGTGGAAAATCTCTACTATGTCAATAAATATCAGCAATGATGAGGGCTTGAGCAGGGAACTCTCAGAAAGACCTGAAATGACTCCACAGGAGAGGAGAAAGCCAGACACTAGAGGATGGGTTCAAGCTGCCTTTCCTACTACAGCTTCCTAAATCAGTGTAAATGTTTGGAACTTCTCTGGCTTTGTACTGCAGCTTGCTGAAACTGGCATCTGGGGCAAGAACATGCTAGCATCACCTCCCCCTCCTGCAAGACAAGGAATTTCCATTTTCCCTTCTAAAAACAAACAGCACTTTCCTTGCAAGGCATTTCAGTTGGATGTCTCTAACACCACTGAGCAGGGGACTCCAGATGGTGCCCTTACATCTTCCCTTGGCACAGGAGCAAAACTTCAGGTTGGAATAAACTGCAGTGGCTGTCAGGAAATTCGTGCTCTGTCACCATTTCTCTGACAGCAGTCAAACACAAGCTCAGAGGTCCTCCTTGTGGGCTGTGTTAATCTAAGATGACAAATGAAGGCAGCCAGGGAAGGGTTTTATCATCTCCATGAGTGGCACACACAGGGTAACACCAACACGGCACAAGAACTGGGCTGTGCCTGCTTTTGCAAACTTTTTTGAGGTCTACTGGTCACAGAAATCCCAAGTACAACTCATGCTGCACATACCTCACTCTGAAGTGTACTGTGAGCTGGAGCCAAAGCTCAGTCTTACCCAGATAACATTTCTGTGTTAGGTTGCTTATATACACATTGATATGGTAAAGCCAGAGAGTTCTCCTGCTTGTATAAAACCAATATCACAGTATCCTTTCTCTGCACACCAGGCTCTGGCAGGTTGCACACAGAAGTGCAGGGGTATGTTATAAAATGAGCCATTCTCACCAATAACTGCTTTTGGTTAGTAATTCCTGCTTCAGCTACACTCCCCACAAAGGTGCCCATCTCCAGATGCTAACCCCAAGTTAACTGCTGTCTGCCCTAAGAAAAAAAAACAAACTGGAAATACTGGAGGAGTTTCCTTCAAGGGGAAACACTTCTATTAGCTCCATCTATCATTTATTTGTGGTGCTAAGAGCAGGGAAAACCCAAGAACATATCCCTTTGTCACTCCCTGTCTATTTGTCTGTCTAGCTCTCATGGGTCTCTGTTCCCTTCATTAAGGGGACAGCAGGTGGCAGGGGGGATGATGGATGGGCAGGGAATGAACTAGAATAGGGTCTACTCATCATCCATCTGTGCACCAGAGCAAGATAGATGTCAGAAAGAGCTTGAAATTTGTCCAAAGGCTGAGTCAAAAAGCCATATCACAGAGTGGGGGACACTAATTTGCAGCCACTGATGGGCAAAGCATTAGAGGGCAGGAGCAGAAAATGTGTGGGTCAAGGTGGGTGAATAGAAACCTGTGCTCCAGTAGCTTTACAGTCTTACAAAATACACAGCCCAAGGAATATAGCCTGGTCACTGAAGTGGCAGGAACAGGAACCTGGACCTTATATGAAACTTTGCTGACAGCAGCAGAAGAAAAGTAGTCAGAGGTAGTTGATTAGGAAGGAATAAATTAGGAGCAATAAGCATGCACCAAACAATTTCATTAGTTATTCAAAGTTACCCCTACCTCTGCAGCTCCCTCCATTTTTTCATGTGATCAAAGACCTCATTCCATACCAACATGCTCCTATTCTTTCCTTGCAGCCTACAGGGGAGCAAACTCAATCTGTGAAGCTCTGTCATTTTCTCCCATTTCCACTCTTTGCAAAGGTTTGCAGTGTATCTACAACAATAAAAAGCATCCTGTTTGCAGGGACAGAAAAATCTGCCTCAGCACTTCTTCCATGGGAGGAAAAAGGGAACAAAAAAAAAAAAAAAAAAAAAAGAGTACACTTTAAAGCCTTTTAGATTGTGACTTCTGCAAATTAGAAAATGCACACTTCTTTCCCAGATGGAATATAGGCAATTACACTGTGAAAGCAAGTGCTATTTCTGTCCCTTTTGCCTCTCAGTCTTACTAATGCTTTTAAGATACGTAAAGATACATTTGTGTGCAGTGCAAAGAAGGCCACCTTCAGCAGCAAGATCAGGGGATGAGGAAATAGCTTTGCTTCCTGTTAGTTTTCATGATAGTTAAAATTCTTTTAAGGCCTTGGAGAGTGAAGTCCCTTCCATCCACCAAAGTCTGCAAACTTCCCTTCCAGGCCCAAGTGCCTTGGGTTTCCACTTTTGGTTATTCACAGTGTATGGGTGCTTCTGATCCCATGGGTTCCAGCAGAAATAAGAAGGCAGATGTAAGGAAACAGCAAATAAACAGAGGACTAAATGAATAGCCAGACATATGGATAGACAAATATAGAGTGATCAGCTCTGGCACATGGCTGTGTACAGAACCCCTCTGCATTTGCAGAGATGAGCCCCACAGATTGAAACCAAGGAAAACAATTCCCCAGACACTGATGAGGGCAGAGCTTGGGTCATCTCCCAGCTGAAGGATCAGCTCTGGCCTCTACCAGGTAAAGGAGAAATGCTCTTCCAGCTCCCAGCTTCTGCAGGCTTGTTCTCCCTGCTGCTAAAGGTCTTTTTGTTGAGTGGAAGCCTTCCTGCTGTGACAGATTTTGGCTTTTTTTCAGTTGCCTTTACTTCTCTAATAAGCCAAATGTTGCATTATATTTTCTTCTCCCTTTGATAACCCTTTATCACTCCATATGTGACTGGAGCAACCATCTACCAGCAGCATATGTGTTTAATCAACTTTAATGCTTCCACAGACTATAAGTAAGAGAAATGGTCTGGACTGGGAATAATTATGATTTTAATTACATTAGGGAAGAGTCAGACTGCTAGAAGGTAAGAAGATCTGTGGCTTAGTGCACTCCTAAGCTGGGCAGTAGCAGCCAGGACCTGGACCTGATCTGACTGTAAGGCAGCAGAAACCTGGACTAAGGGACCACATCCCAAAAAACTTCCACAAATGTGCAGTTCTGGCTCTGGCAGGAGAGGAAAGGGCTGAAACCACACTGCTGCTTCCCTCTCCCATCCCATCTCAGAGCTAAACAAGGAGTCTTGGAGATTCTGAAGCACAGTCTCCTGGTGCAGATTTATAAATGTACATAAAAATTTAGGAATTTACATCTGAGTCACTTAATAACAAACCAAAAACTTCCTCTGGAGTGGCCACAGTACTATTAAGACAGAAATCTGCCTCAGGCATGAGGGGGGGAAACTGAGATAGAGGCAGCAGACAGCACAACTGAGGCTATCGTGTGTCAAAGGCACAGCTCAAAATGCAAAAGTCTGTTTAAATTTATGGAATATCTTTGAAGTTCAAGCTTAGATGCCTATTTGCCTCAGGGTACAGGCAAGGCACACTTCCCATTTTTCCTCTAAATCCACGAGGGTTAGAATAATTCCTTTTCATAAGGAAACAAGTGCCTAATGCTGAGATTCACATGTAATCACATCTCAGCAACAAACCCAGCCTTAAGAACAAACAATAAATATTGAGACTTGTACTGACAGAATCACAGAAACTGGCAACATTATAAATCTCTTAGGAGACTTTGAGTATCTCCTCCCTATCCTTTAAAAGCCTGCAATCCAAGCAATATTTGCTGAGTAAATTTTACATAGCCCTCTGCTCTTGGTGGTGGGAAATTGGTTGCTCCAAGTCTTACAGGTCTGTTTCTTAACTAGAAGTGTAAAGTAATTTAAACATGGAAAGAATGAAAAGCAAATAATGTGTGGCACTCCCACAGCAGCAAACTGCCTCAGGTTTCTGTGAAAACTTTGACAGGCAACAGCAGCATCATGAAAAGCTGGATTCTGGCTTGCTGGACCTCTGCTTCCAGCTCCAGGTTCCTGCCATGCTGGAACTTTGCAGGAGGATCTGTCAGGCTCAGGAATTCTTCCTGCTGATCAGAACTGATGGAAGTTACCTGGATTTCCATGAACAGGGGTAAACTGTGAACTGGAGGGGTAAACTGTGATTTCCATGAACAGCTGCTGGCCACAGAATCTGTCCCTACATATCAGCAACCAGATCAGAAAAAGCCCTTTAGCTCTTGATTAGGCTGTGTAATTAATTACCAGGCTGGTGAGCAAAGGTACAGCCTGGACATCAGAATCCAGAGGTCAGCTGTATTCCCTGATATTCCCAACAACCAGATCCTGTCTCTATACAGGACCTGAACCACAGCTTTCTGTGGGAGAACTCAAGTATTTGATGGGGTTTTCTCATTCTCTCAGCTTGTATTCTCTTCCTATCAGGAGGCTCAGGGACAGACCAACAGCAAACCACTAAAATATAGTGTGGGACAACATCAAACTGCAAAGGCAGAGAATGAGTCTTGGCTACTGAATGAGCTGTTGATGTGCCTCCCTGTTCTGTCCTAGTTTGCCTCTACAAACCTGAGATGCTTCAGAAAGTTGATCCTAATTATGTGAATTTATAATCATTTAGTTAAAGCACATTTAGCCTCCCGGGGACACACGTCTTCATCACTGAAGCCACTTCAGCTCCACCCAGAGGGAATGAGTATTGTCAAGAGCAATCAAGTTCCCAAGTTTTAACAACTTACTCCACGTCAGAGCACTCCCATGTGCATGCTGAGCCCACTCTGACTGCAGAGGAAAACCTCAGCTTTACTGGGATTGTGCTTCACAACTGGGCCAGGGAGAGCTTTTGTGCTCCCAGTCCCTGCAATGCACCTTACAGGGGGGGCAGCTCAAAGTTCTGGAGCTTTTTTCCAACCCCACATCCATAGCATCTGAATTACACTTCCTTTGGTTTTGACTGAGGTTGGCCACACCAAAAGTTAAGGTCATGTAATTAATCTACTTTGAAAGGTACCTTAAATTAATTTTTCTATGGCTACCTGTACAAACTCTTGCTGACTTCATTGCTTCACCAGCAGCACAGAAATCCCAAAGAGTTCACAGTGTGTGCACGGCCCTGGGTTTGCCAGCCCTGGCTATGGATTTTAAGTGCAAATACACAAAGTGCCTCCCTAATTCCAGTAGAGAGTCACAGGTGCTGCCTGAGTACAAATAATAGGAAACATGCAGATAGAATGTTAGAAAAACTATGCTTTTATACCATTTTAATATTAATTTTACATTCCAGAATTGGTTCAGACAATCATCCAAGATTTTGCTTATCTGAACCTTCAGCCTCCCATACAGAGGTAATGTTAAAGGCACTGCACACCCAAAGACAGCAGTAAAACTCATGGAGGGTTTGCATGGAGGGATTTACCTCACTGGGGGACAAATTCAAGGTCAATGTCTCAGCTCCAAAGCCACAGCTCTTAAATTCTTAATAGGACTTTTCAAAATCAGACTATTTCATTGCAGGACCTTAGGAAAGAGATAATAAGTTGGATTTGACATTCCTGCTCTCCAGCTTGTCATTTCCTTTGTGAAGTCACTGGAGCTACAGAGATGTACACCAGCTGGGGATCTAACTCTGAGCATCAGAAACTGTTGTTTTATAAAAAGAACAACTGATATACTGAAGCATTAAAAAAAATCCTTTCTATACTTATGATTTACTTAGCTCAAAGATGCTGCAGATAAATACTTAATTCCCAGCTTTACAGATGTCAGAGGAGGGACTGCTTTCTCTCAGAGACTGAATTTATCATTCCAGTCAAAAGCACCCCGTGGATTCAGCAGAGGGCAGAGATCAGTTGTTTTGTCCAAATGAAACATCCTTCTCCCTAATAGCCTTCAAGTTTGTCCCATCCTTCCTACTTTGTCCCTTGGCTACAAGACGGCAGCAGTCACTTTTGGATTAGGTCTTCAAATTTGCTGTTGGATGCACATGAAATCGTTCCTGAAAACAATTTCCCCATGATTAAAGATCCGCTGCTGCTAAAAATATTGAAAGCAGGAATCATCCCAAATAATAGACTTGGCAACATGTACCAGAGATGACAGAGATTGCTGGCACCATGCAGAAAACACATCAAAAGACAAAATCGCATCAGACACTGTGAAGCACTGGAATCCTTTTTTTCCTTTTTGCTTTGTGCCATTTTGCCAAGGTTGTTTGGGCATCTTTGTGTAATTCCAGCTAATTGCACAAATCCTTCAGTCCAAGATACTCTTTGAAATCTCCCTGGGATGGTTCCTACACTTGTGTGTCCCTCATTCCACTCCCATTATGAGCCACCCTGGTTCTAAATGAAAAACTACATTCAGAAGCAGACTGTTGGGAGTGTTGCATTTTGCAACTTTTATTCTATTTAATTTACTTCCCCCCCCCCCCCAAAAAAAAAAAAAAAAAAAGAGAAACATTACGGAATTGGCAACTTTTGCTTTCTCCTTCCTCCCCTTTCTATGAGGGAAATCTCAAGATTCATCTGCTTGTTAAATTAGTGTGGTTACCTACTGCTGTCACCACTCTGTCCTTTATTGATAATTCACCTGATAATTGGTTCTGATGGATCTGACCTGGAAGTACAGAGCAGTGGTGGCAGGAAATGAACCAACACTGGGTTTGGTCCTTCCCAGCCCAGGGAGCTGAGCTCCTTCTCTGGTGGATGGGCACCTCCTCACTTTTTCCCACAAGATGGAACAGGCCAAGTCCCACTTCATTCATGTCATTCCTTTGAGCATTATGTGATCCATGAGGAAAAAATTGATGCCTCAAATGCCATGTGCCTCCAGTGCTACATCTTAGGAACCTTTTCACTTAAAGGGTCTTAACATGAGGATAAACAGAAGGTGCTGGGAGGTGCCTGACTGCAGCATGTTTGGCAGGATCAGAGAAAACCCTTTGGGGAGAAAGCACAGTGTAACCAATTGCATCAAAACAACTCAAGGAAGAGGTAATGACAGAGGAGAAAGGTGAGGAAATGACCTTGCTGAAAGCTGAGCAGACTGAAGGGTACCAGTGCTAAAGCCTGGCCTCCCAGGAACATCATTCCTGAACATAAAGGGACCAATTCCCAGGGCTGGATGTGACCATGAAATGCCAAGAGGTGTGTTGGGGGTTGCTGTCCCTACAGGATCCATGAACATCAACTTTGGGGTCATATTTACACACACATAAATACCTAACAGAAGCAGAGGATTTGGCCAGGTCTGGCTTCAAGCCTTCTGGAGCCCAGGAGAGCTTTTTGATTGGCATCCCCAGTTTGGGAGGAGGCTGATGCCCAGCACAAGCTGTTCTGCACAGGTGCAAAGTCAGAGATGTGAACACTGTGCAGAGAGCCCATCAAGCAGCATCAGCTGCTTCTCAGCACACTTACACAACCAATTAGAGAGAACACTGGGCAGTCAGGGTGCATGGATATCTGGTGGGGTTTTTTTCCAGGGTCAGAGTATAATGACCCCTCAAGTTTAGAGACGTCCAACACAGCAGCATAGCAGCCCTGCCAAATCCTGCTGTCAGTTTGAAGGCTTGTTAGCAACTCTTCTCCAGTTTATCTCTGTGATTAGTGAGTTTCCAGTCTTGGAAAAAGTGAAGGAATAAGCCTTAACAAGGTTCAGATTCCACCTTCCACATATAAAAGCTGCAGCATTTTTACTTCATCTACTTGTTTGTTTGGGGCTTTTATATTTTAGGAGAAGTTGTTCTCATCATGAATCTCCCTTCCTATATGCACTGGCAACAATAATAAATGTATTCAATTATTTCTACTAGAATTTTTTTTTTTTTTAACTTGAATGTGCAAACATTTCCGCCCACAAGAACTGAGCTATAGGAATAATTCTGCAGGAAACACAACAAACATCTGCACACTGACAATTCAACCACCACCACCAGTAGGGATGTCCCATCACACAACCACCTCTGCAGAGATCTGTGGCCACAGCCCTGGGCAGGACCTCAGGGCATGTGCATCCCAGCATCACATCTGCAGGCTCCAGGATCCACCTGCACCCCCCTCATCTGCTCCCAGGCAGACACATTTGGGAAGCAAAAGGCTCAAAAAACCTTCTTTCCAGAGGAAAAAAAAATTCCTGTTCGCTGAGCTAATACTTCTAATCAAAACGCTCTGATTGCATGCATAACAACTGATATGAATTAGTGCCTGATGAAAAAGAATTAGAGGTGGGAAAAACCACTCCAGTCTGGGTCTTGGGATTGCCTACAAAGCCTGAGTTTGTCCCTGCATCCAGCATCAAGGCATCATGTACACAATGGCTATGGACCTGCCATTGCTTCTACCCTGTGATAGGCTACTTCAGTACTGCAGCAGTTCCTCCTCCCCCCTTCCCCAGCTTTACTATTCATATTAAATCTTCATCAATGCAGCAGATAACTCAGTTACACAGAGAAACGGGGAAAAGAGCCGAGGCTCCAAGTGCCTTTTCTTCCAGGACCCAAAGATGGTGCTGTTGCATTTACTGTTAAGGGCAGGACCCTTTGGCAAATACACTTTATTATTAAAGAAAACGTTAAATCAAGTTGCCTGTAAACTAAAACTGTGTTGTTTATCTTCACAAGCCATATTTAAATCTGACACCTGCATGTTTGCCTTTGCCATAAGCACATCTGTATTCCTACTGCTGCTGAGCTCGTTTTTAGCCAGAGATATTGAGTCCTTGTTCTTCAGCAGCCTTGACAAGCCTGGAACAGAAATTCAAGCACTGGAAGGACAGGTCCTGAGTAGCCACTCTCTAAAAAAGAACCTAAAGCTGCACTGGTTCACCCCCCCCCCCCCCCCTTCTCCATGCTCCTCCAGCACCAACTTGAGCTGCTTTGCAAGGGGTGGGAGCTCATCTTGGGCCCATCCAAACCCATGGCAAGGCTGAAAACTGCAAAGAGCCCAAAGCCTGGAGAAAAGTGGGTACCAGGAGCAAAGGCTGTGGTTATGTCAAAAGCCTGCACTGTGTGAAGCTCAGACACGATGCCAGCATCACTGAACACAGGATATCCAAGCCAGTCACTAGGAAATGAGGTTAGGATTTATCAGACTGGGTGGGTGCTGCCTGCTCAGGCAGTGTATCAGGGCTTCAAATATCAGCAGGGGTCAGGAATGTCAATATAATAATGCCAAGCAGCTCTAGGAGTGCAGGTTTCATTCAGGCAATGTTAATGTATTGGTTCTCTTCAGTAGTTAAAGGAAGGGACAAAGGTTTTTGAGCTCTTTGCCCCTCTGGGTAAGATTGCTCTGGTTCCTAAACAGGATGAAAGGAAGAATATCCAGAACTGAGAGAGGTCAAAGTTGTGAAGAGTGGATAAAACAAGGAGTAAATAGAACCTGAGCAACATGAAAAGGGAAAAGAAAAAAATCCACACTGTCTTCTCCAAATGAAAATGGTATTGTAATTTTTAAATCATCTACGTGTGCTGTGACACCCACAAGGAGCTGGGTGACTAAGGTGTTGCTACTCACATTTCACAAATCTGTCTGGTGAATTAATTGCTGCTGGTCTTCATGGAAGAAGGAAGGAAACACATGGACACTGAAGCTGGAGTATGGAAGTGCAAGATAAAACAAATTATGTAATGGAAGATGGAGAACAGGGGATTTTAGGTATTCAGTGTACTAAAAAATATACTAATGTGTAACTAGAGCAAGGATACATATACACATCCTTGCCCCTGAGGAAAATACATCAGGATTCCCTGAATTTCAAACTACCACTTAAAATTTCAGGATCTGCTCACAGTTGGCCAACACTTCCCGATGGCAGTCTCTGGGATAAATGTTACCCCAAATTTTAGGAAAATACCCTCAACAGGCAGGCTTTCCATGTAAAAGTATTTATCTAGTAGGAGCTGAAATTGAGTTTAAGTTTTGCTTAGTGAAATTTACAGATGTTTTTACTGAAATATTGACAAATGACCCCAATAGTAACTTTAAACTTACAACTAACATATTCAACAAAGACTGGATGATAAGATGAACACAAAGATAAATGGCATCTACACCAAATTGTGGTTTTTTAATTGCAGGTATAGAAAAGAAATACCACATAGGAGTTAAGTTCCTATTGATCAGCAAACAGATCAGACCAGTTATGTATGAATCCTGTATTTTTACTTGTAATTCCATCTAAACAGCTACCAAAATGGAAATACACAAGGTTCCAACAGGAAAGCTGTTCTTCTCTTTTAGTATCCATAGAGAGAAAATGCCATAGAGTAGTCTGTTGGTCCCTTCCAACCTCTGCATATATTTTATGTTTCCTTTGGTCCCACCTTCACAAAGCTTTCAGTAAAACATCCCTTAACAGCTTCATAAGCCAAGAGTGCCTGAAAAAGCAGTATTCTCAGTATCCTCCTTAATGAATCTGGAAAGCTCTCTTCAGCACCATAAGTGTACGAGACTGATAAAGATTCTATTTACTTTTTTCCCCTTATAAGAACTTAATGAGACAAAATTGGTAGCTCCTAATCAGGCATTGGCCTTTTCATCTCTCTGGGTTTTATTTACAAAAGCTTATTAGAGCAAAGCAGGCTCAGTGATATGCAGTGATAACTACAGTGATGCTTAACGAGCCCTAGCAGGCAGCACAAAGCCCTGAAAATTAAACCAAAAAGGTGATTAAAGAAACGTTACCTAATGTAAACAGAGCCCTTCCCCCCAGCACCAGAAAAGACCCCAAAGCCAGACATGAAGCTGCAGATGAAGCCACTGCCTGGACTGCACCTCTCCCTTCCATTGCTGCCCTGAGTCAGGTTTGCTGGTGTCCAGCTCCTGACATCAAGAACTCAGCAGCTCTGGACCAAGCTAAGGAAGTGCCCTGCAAAGAAGTCAGCCCTGTATCCCCCTGGATCTGGTTTTCCAGCTTCAACACATTCACTATTGAAAAAAAACAAAACCAACAACTTATTTTTCACACAAGCTGCTCAATGGCTTAGATGTCCCCCTGTAAAATGGGGGATTCAATGTAATACTGAACCCTGTCAAACCAGCCAAGAACTTGGGTAATCTTCAAATCTAATTAACACCAGGAAGCACCAAAGAATCTGGAATTCTGCAGAGTAAAACCTAACAGGAGCTGCTGCTCTTTCAGACACAATGCCAGTTTTGCTTACAAATAGAGCAGTGGAGTTGCTCCTTCTCCCTCTAATTTGCTGCTTCAGTTTCATCCTGATAAATAGAAACCCCATGCTTGGGTAGGAAAAGAGAAGTTACTGTATCATAGGAAGCAATCACACCCTACAGAAAACAAGCACTCTTAGTAATTAAAGTACTTCCAGCCCTCTTTCTCTGTTCCTTTTCAGCCCTGTGCTGCTGGGCTGTTTGTCTTTGGCACAGCAGAGGCAAAGGCAGCAGGAAAATGTTCTTCCAGCAATTCACTCCCAGGAGGAAGGGGAGAGGCAGAAAGGCTGAAGACAGATATGTTCAATGTGTCTTGAAAAATCAATACCCCACCAAGGATCAGCTCTCCAGGTCATTGTCCTGGTACCATCCTGACAGACCTGGCAACTCACTGGCAGTGAAGTGTTTGGTGTTCTAGCCAGATGTTCTCCAGGGCTGTAGCCATGCTCCAGCTCTGCACAAACTTGGATCTTGCTCTGCTGTTCCCATTTTAAAATGGGATTTCCTGCGTTTCAGGAGCCAACTCTGATGTTGACTGACCTAGGGATCCAAAAAGAGGGCAAATACAAATAAACACCAGCCAGCTCCCTCCTCAAGGAGATTATAAAGGCTTGCCTTGTAATTAATACATGAACATCAGGACAGAGCACTGGAAGGCTGTTGCTGTTGTTATGAGGTGTTTTCTTTTACAAATTCAGGACCAGCGATTTGCAATTAAAGACATTACAAATTAACTTTATTCATTGTTTTTAGCTCTCAGCAGCTTTGAGCCTTGTCAAACAGCTCAAACTCAGCTGAAAACTTTTCAGGTCCACAGACCTCCTGGTGTGTCCTGCTTTGGCCTGAATGGGTCAGAACACACCTAAACTCTGTTCCTAGACATATCCCCTAAGCCACTAGAAACAAGCACTTCTAGGTAGCTGTGCTCACAGTTTCTCCCTTAATTAAGATATACCCACTGTCTACACAATAAGTAACAAAACATTCTGTTCCTAAGTTTTCCAGCAGTGCCTGAAATCATTCCTTTCATCTTCTAAATATTAAAGGATGAAGGGGTAATGTACAAAACCATAGCTTGCTTTGAAGCCTTTCAGACTAAAAACCTGTAATTCAGGTAATGCTGATGGCACAGCCTGGCTCCTCAACAGATAATTTATGCCACATTCTGTAAGGAAGCTTTGCACATCCCCCTTCCTCTCCTCATGCAGATTTTTCCAAAAGCTTCTCCTGAAGGTCTAGAGATGCACAAGTGCCACAAGTGCCCATCCAGATAGCCTGGATCCCAGTTCACTTCTTTCTCACACCCAGTAAGGGCAGATGGCCCTCAAAAGAGTGATACCTGCCTTTAGGCTGAAGTGGTGATGCCTCAGCACACAGCTCAGGAGAGCATTCAGAAAGAGAAATGGGTGCCCTGGGACTGAGAAGGGGTCTCCAAATCACACCAATAATAATAATAGTAATTAAAAATAAAGCCCTGGATTGTGCTCACCTCCCAGAAGGGGATCCCTCAGAATCTCAGGCTGGCAGACACCAACTGCAGGGTTCCTGCAGAACATCTTTTAAAGCCTCACAAAGGTGAGCTCTGGTCCTGCTGAAAGCAAAGAGATCCCTGCTCAGCACTGCTGGGGACTCAGTGTTTTCTGGAGCTCATGGAGTGTAACAGACTTGCTCCAGATTTAGGAAGGTGCATGGAGATGGGAGAGAAGCAAAGGACATGACAACATGTTAGACCTGTTACTCCTATCAGTCAGCTGTACTGTAGGGATGTCTGACAGTTTAATTTTCTTTTCACTGATTCCTTAAATTACTTATTCCACGTTTAGGCCCTACAGTTAAAAGCAGTCCTGGGAGGCAGGCAGATTTTCCCCTGACCTCTCAAGCAGCTGTGAGAGCAGGATGTAGTGACAGGAGGCAGCCCTGTGGTTTCCATGGGTAGCAGTGCCACAGTCACATCCTGTCACCATGGATTCAGCTGGCACCAACCCTCTCCTGTCTGCATCCCAGCAGCTGCCAGCCAGATGACAGACATGTAGACATGTGCCTGGCTGCACCCCTGTGAGCCTGATTCACTGCTCTGGCAAAAGGCTGCAGGGCAGAAAGAAAAGGGCACCATCTCCTATGTGCTCCTGGCCAAACACAAACAAAAGGAAGGAAATAAATATCAGGCTTGGCAACCCCCCAGATAGATCATCCTCGTGTAATAACAGGACACTGATGGGCTCCAACTGCCAACATTTGCTTAGGGAGAAAGATTCAGTGTGTCTGCTGTTCAGATTAATTTATAATTTATATCCTCAGGACACTGAAGTGAAAGAAAACCCATACTGAAAAAAAAAAAACCCAAAAAACCAGATGGAGAACCTTTCCACAGTGTCCTGCATCAGAGAACCACAGCACAACCACAGGTACTGACCCAGCAGTGAGGGAGCAGCCACAACATTTGCTCCAAACCAAGCACTGGGAACATTTCCAGACCTCCAGGTTCAGGGGTACAGCTGGGATGTGCCCCAAGGCCCTCTGCAGGAAGATGCTCTGGAAAAAGGGCTCTCCTAGGCATGAAAGGGCTATGAAATTAATGAAATATAGGTTATGAATATAAATGAAACACAGGTTATGAAATTATTGTAATGTGAAAAAAATTAAAGCACCTTTCTTTTCCCCACCATGTTTTCCAGTTCCTAGAGAAGATAATGGATCAGGCAAGAGACCACAGGACTTTTTCCACGTGAACACATCTAGATAGGAGATAGTAGTGACTGGCAAACATACTAGGAGTATTTTCCAGGAAAACAGTTCTTAAAATATTCCCCTCCCCATTTTAACCTGCTGCCACCTATTTCTTCCCCATTTTTTTACAGAAAAATGAAGCCTATTTTCCACCGAGTCAACTGGCCCTTTCCTTTTTCCATTTATAAAAATGAAACATGAAGAACTAAAAGCAGAAAAGAAACAATATTTTTCTCCCGGGGAAAATACCCATAGGAAAAATATAAAACTGGTTACTCCTCACCTAACAGCTATGACCTCCTCCAGTGTCCAGTACCTGCTAGGACATGGGGATTTCTCTCTGGGAACAGGAGAGCAGCAGGAATACACTGGGCTAAGGATGCCACAGCTCCAGACTTTGGCTTTTAACACTAAATCAGTTTCCTCTTCCCAACACCAGTGAGCAGCTACTGGAGGTTTAAGGCCACACAGAGCACTCATTTACCCATCCTCCAGCCCAGATGTCACCACTTCCAGTGGCTTCTCCACAGGCATCTTACACATCAGTTAAATCCAAGTGCAGTACAGATGGGGGATTTTTTTCTCCAGACTTACACAAAGCCTTCCCACCAGTTGAAATTTCATCTTTCCTTTTTCTTCAGCTCCTAGACAGTACTTGATATACAGGCCTCTGAGGAATTTCAACCCTAATTCAACAATCTATATTAGCAGCAAGATATTTAGGGACAGCATTACATATAAAGCCAGAAAATATGGCTTTAAAATCTGGACACGTGTGCTGGACTAGAACACAGCAGCTTCAAGCTAAGCACTTGATTTTTGCCACATCAGGGACTGAAAAGGTGTTTATCTTTCCCATGAAGATAGGATCAGAGATCAGATCTTAAATACAGCCTCATCTGGGATTGTGCAGCTACCTTGTAAAAATTAACTATCAAAACTTCAGCCAGTGTCAGTATGCTCAGGGCATTCATCCAGTCAGAGGAACAACTGGCTCTGCTATAATGCTATTCTTCATACAGTTTTCTCACTTGACTGACAATTACACCAGAACCATTACACTGGAAATAGTTATTATTGAAATAAATCTGTTTTTAAGGTTGTTTGCAAGTTTTTATTTTATGGATCTTGCAACACAACAACCAAATAGCTTAATCCTATAATAAAAAGGAAGCATATTGTGAAGGAGGGGAAAAACAATGCCAGTGATGTGTGGTTTAAAAGCTAGAGAAGTACAAAGGATTGGGAAGACTTCTGGGTTCACCATGGGTACAAATGACATTTCTACTGGAGGTCCTAGTGCTGTGTTGAACCAGCTGGAAATGGACTCAGCTTCTGTTGCTCCTTCAGATGCAAGTGAAAAAAATTAGCATGTAATACGAGTGATTAAAACCACACATATTAACATTTCTCCTTTCTGTACAGATCAAAAGCTCAGGCTGATGAGAGAAACTGGCCTGGGATAGACTCTCTTGGCCTTGTCATCTTTAAGGTTGCTTTTGTACAAAAGCTTATCAGGCACAATCCTTATTATATTTTATTTAGCATATTACTACTGCTTATCATGCCTTGTACTGTTTCTTGCTCCTTGATTGCTCTGTTGGCTCTAATTGCACATTTCAGTGCTCAGGAATGGAACCTTCCCTCCCCTGTCACCAGTTCAGACCCTCACACTGAGGCACACAACATCTCATTCTCCTCAAGGCCATCTCTCTATCCAGCCTCCCCCCAAATAAAACAAAACTACTATCAGTTGTTTGTTATCACAAATGTTCAGGTTTGGAGTTAAAACCCCATACAAACAGCTCATATGCATCAGGACCAAATAAATTCATTTAGCACTTAATGCATTTCATCTTTGATCATGGTATTTTTGCTATAAAGACATTCAAATTAAATCAAAGGAAAATAGATAAAAGCCAGCTGACTAGTTGATCCAACCATCCAGAGGAAAAGTACATATTTTATTACTACATCTGGGTTACTGATGAAGGGAAACAGAACACAAAGTAGAATGCTCTGCAGCTCTACATGGGGGTAATTCATCCCTGAGCATCCAATACATTGCATCACTTTCATCCCACTAAACCTGTTCAGGTATCAGGATAATGCCTCAGGAAACCACTGACAGTGCACAAAATTGTTGTCAAATACATATTTCAGTATGTGAAATACTGAAACTATGATTTCCAGTTGAACATTTATTGCTCCTACCAGTCTGAAATACAGAAGTGCACAGTCACACCATCACATCAGGTTGTTTGTAATTAGGTACTGCTTTTCCTTAAAAAAAAAAAAAAAAAGGAAAATAAAGAGATGAGTTTACTGAAGAGTCAGCAAAAGCTCAGGGTTTGGGATTTCTCTGTTTGCATCCTCAGCTGCAGAGATTTGTAGTGCAGATTCAGAGCCTTAATATCTTCCTCTGCTCACAGCCTTTTATAACTCAATTACCTACTTTATAAAGTACTTAACATTAACCACCAAGAACTGTGGGAACTGTACAAAAAGAAACTAAGCATTCAGACTTTACAGACATTGTGGATAGCTGCACCATAAGCCTGTCTCTTAATGATGCTGCCAACACAAGAAAACATGAGGCTATATAATTGAGATCACATATCAGAACTAAAACCAGAATGTATTTAAAAAATCAAATGCAGCTCTCAATAAGCACCTTTCAAACAAACAGTAGCTAAAAATTATATGCTGTCATTATGCAGTCAGTAGTTTAAAATGACAAATGTATTTCAGCCAAAATCATCCTGCATCCATTGAGAATCCATGAATCAACATGAACTTCAGAAAAAGCAGAGTGAGTGCCTCCTGGAAATCTCTCGTCCCTGAAGTCAAAATGTTAAACTCTTTCTAATGGACTCAGAATTTTGAGAAGCTCAAAATAAATGTGACTCTTATAGTTAATAAAACAAACAGATCAGAAAAATAAAATATCCAATATGGCACATTTCAATGACTAATTCCAACTATTGTCTTTAACCGAATTTTCAAATAAATAAATTTAATGGACAAATTAAAGAAGCAGCTGTTTTCTACAGCCTTACAAAGGTCAAGGCAAGACCACACTGAGCAGCTCTTCCTCTTCTTTTGGCTGCTGGGGAAGATGCTGGTTCAAGGCCATTGCAGCTGCTATTAAGAGGACAGAGAGGCAACCAAAAAAATTATATAGTCAGTCGTGCTAAATTAGTTTACCTAAAATTGTATGTGCGAGTGATTTTAATCAAAATCTAATTTCCCCTCTTTTTAGAGTAACTGAAATGAGATTTTTCTAATTTACTTTTCGCGGTTCAAGTTTCTCATAATTCTTCTACGGCGGTGACAGCGCCGGGAAAAGCGTCTGCTGCTACAAAGCATTCAAAAAATTAGATTTTCAAATTGATGTGCTAAATTAAAAATGTTTAATGTTTCTCATCAAAGGCACAGGAGTATGCACAGGCCCCTCGGAACAGTTAGAGGCACAAGGCTTTTTTCATCTCTTTCTTTAATTCACATCCCAAGGCAACTCTGCTGCAAAAATTAACAAGCTACAAGCAAAACAGTGCTGTAAAACAGTGTCTTCAGAGAAACTACCTTATAATTTCTTCCCCTCCCTGTTGCTGGTCTGACCTTAAGGATGCTATGTTCTGTTTTACCAACTTCAGACCCAGTTTTACCGAATTCTTTCAGAGCACCTGAGCCTCTGAGCAACCGCAGCTCTCTGGGCTAGCCTTGCCAGTCCCATGTTTTAGGAAATTACATTATTTCTGTAAACTGACTGAAGCTGTTATGACATTCAAATCTGGGCTTCTGACCTCAGCAGCTTGTGAAGTAGCCCAAAGCTGGGCTGGGAGCACTTGAAGAGCTGCTGACTTAGGTGTGCTCGCTGAGCAAAGGTGTTCCTGGGGACAGATTTCCATGTCCCAGGGAAGTCCTTGGTATCAACTCCCCCGTTGCTGCCCAGCAATACAAAAAGCTTGGAAACAGAGCAAGTCTTGACTCTGGATTTATGCTTGGGTATCCTGCTGAGCAGGTTGTTCACAGAAAAACCTAACATCTTCAGTGAGAGGACTCCACATCCGTGCTCACAACGTGACCACATGGCTTGAAAGCCTTTTTCCCTTCAAGAGAAGCAAATCAAATGCCAGCCATGCCTACTAGCCCCTTATTCAGCCAGGGCTTTTTTTGCAAGGACAGCACTCTGCAAATAAAAATGAAAAGCACATTCACTCTATCTGCATAAATACAAGTGCTTACATTTAAATGCATTTTTTTCTGCCTAGGTCAGGCACGAACAAAGCCTCATGGTGAGACAAGTGGCCCCAAAGAGAGCACTGCAGATTTCCCAAGTCCAGACTGTGTAAGAATGAATAAAAGACTGTTCTGTCTCTTGTCAACCTCAAAAACTTGGCAACTTGCTAAAGAAACACAGCAGAGGAATCTCATCCCACGTACAGCAGCTACAAGACCAGCAAGTCCTGGGCCATCCCTCCAGGGGAGAAGGCAGTTTCTCCACCACCTTTCCAGCTACTTAATTATGATCCCCAAAACTTTTTCCAAACCAGAGATAATCTATTTTCAGGAGCTGTTTGCAGAGGAGGAGGCATACCCCATGTCCTGCCTCTTTGTAAGCACACTGCAGAAGAGTGGCCAGCTTGGCCAGGTGCCAGGAGAGAAGAGATGGAGCAGAGAAACCAGGCCCTTTGGCTCTGCAAGAGGCAGGGAGTTCCAACAGAATATGAGGAGCATCCTAAGGAACAGACTGCTCCCTTCACCTGATCTTACCTAGCAAAGAATTCATGCCCACTACCAAGTGATCACTTAAACCCAGAGCACACAGACAGTATGAGCTTGGAGTTTCTCCACTTCATCAGCTGCAGCTCAAAATGCAGAGCCTGGCACAGCCCTCCCCAGCTGGACCACTCAACTCAGCCATTCCCCATCCCTCCCTGCTGCTGAATTTCCAGGAATGTTACCTTTGCTTGGGAGAACACCACAAAGAGAAGCTCTGACTAGCATTTCCCATTATCACTGGACACAGCTATGCATAAAGTATTAGACTAGTAGGTCAAAAGCTTATCCAAGTACACAATTCTTATCTACAAGGCAGCTCCTTAAATTAAGCTCTCTCTATAAACTTTTGATTGCAAATTCTGTACAAACCCGAGGCAGCTGAGCTCAGCTTCTCTGATTCAGAGAGGGAGGGAAAGAAATACATGCATACATACACTCTTTATGCCATTCACAATCTGCATGCTGCATATCCTCCTGCTGGTAATAATTCTCATCTACTCGTGTAAAACCTCCTCAAATAGTTTTATCCTTCAGCAGGTTGAGATAAAACATGCCAGGCACGTGCACCATAGAGCAGCAGGGTAGATTCTGCTCACTGAACAGGAAACCAAGAAGTTTTGATGGCACAGAAAAAGGTTGGATCCCAGTATGGGACAGGCCATCTTTCTGCCCCCCTGGTCTAGCCCACAAATCACTAATATTTTGTAAGTGGCTGTGGGGGGCACCTTCAGTGCTAATAGCTTCAGAATAAGCATCAAGGATGACATTCAAAACACCACCTGAAGATAATTTGAAAGGTGTAATAGCAGAAAATTAAACCCTGTAAAATACTGTCTGCCAAATTAAAATACATAATTGATTATATTAGCTCATTTTCAAAATTAAGTGGTGCTAATTGCCAGAGACAGTATTCATTTGGTACAGCCACTGGATCTAACTGGCTGATCCAAGTTTACATTATTGACAGACAACCAAGCTGAAGTTGCTAAATGTTTGGTTTTCCTTCTCTTTTTTTCTCAGTTTGTTTCAAGGATTCACAGAACAGGCATCTGACCTTTCCACTCTCCAATTCCCATACCCAAGAAAATTTATCTGTGTGCAGATACGTCAGAAGCTTAAACACATCTTTCAGCTTCTGCAATATCACAACAGGCAGATCTCCGAGGTCCCTCCCAACCTGAGCCATTCTATGATTCCGTGACAACATTTTATTTACAAAGCAAGGATCTGACCATTTCAATCACCCCATTATTATTTTCTATCATATTAGGAAGCAACTCTTTCAGTATTGGTGCAAATTCCTTTATATGAGCCTGACTCTTTTGTCAGATTTACAACATCAGGCCCAAAAACATAAGAGAAGAGCTTCACCTTATGCCTGAGGTTTCACTCATCCCAAAGGCATAAGGAATTCCTCCACCTATTGTGCATTTTTCAAGCACAGTCTTCTCCAGCCACTTAATTCACTAATTAATATCTTGAGCTAGGCTCATTAAGTCTTCAGTGCAGATTAGGGTTCCTGTGGAGGATTAAGGAAGGACAATGCCAAGAGAACAACATCCAGCCAGGAGGACATTCTGGTTTTTAGAGCATCTCCCTGGTGAAGAAGGATCTCCTGCTCTGTGTCCAAACCAGGAGCTCCCAAACCCAAGGAAATCTCCTGTTGACATGTGAGAAGTATGGATTAAAGTTACAACTGGTAAGACCACCAGGGGATGAATTAGCCTAATTGGGGTATTAGTCTCAGTTACAGAGTAATCATCACAGGCTGCCTCTGTTTTCATTAGAAATTTAATTACATTTATCAATATTTGGCTTCTTTGGCCTCTCTTTCCACCATCTTCCCTGCACTTTCCTTTGTTTCATCACTATTTTTAAGTGGGCTGGGAGGGGAAATTTTTTCCACTATACCCTGCTTTTCAATTTTTTCTCTTGTCAAATCTTGTCAATATTCCAAAGCAGAGAAAGTCAGGGATATCCTTGCAGATATCCCTGCTGCCTAAATGCTGCTCTGCCACATCCCTAAGAGAGGTCAGGAAGATTTCCAATTAAAACTTTTAATACTAAGGGCACAGCTACACCAAGCACAAGAGTTTCTTAGAGGACAAAGGCAGCTACATTGCTTGCCAGGCACCTGGCCAACCCAAACCATCAGTACTGCCAAGTTCAGACCTTGAACAAAGACAAATACATTTTGTTGGCCATATACACCAAGCCACCTTCATCTTTTCCACCCATCTCCTCAATTGGGATCACCAAGTCCTCCCCATGCACTGTGTTTTCAGGCACACAGCTCTGGAGCAAGGCAGGTGAGTTTATCCAGATCAGACCTGAAGCCAATGTACCTCCAGATTTAATCTGAATTGAGTTTCTCTGATTTACAGAACAGGCAGAGATGAGGCTGTACACACTCCTGCTCAGAAAGTGGAAAGTCTCCAGCCCTGGGGGAGTTGTTCCTAGCTAAGGAAACCTCTGCTCTGAAAGTAGTGGCTCTGAATCCTGTTCCTCATGCTGTTTCTCACCCATTTCTTGCAATACTGCACTGCCAGCACCAACTCTCACCCTCTCCTCACCCTAAACCTAACAGACTACCAACACATGACTAATGGGTTGATGGCACACAGTTTTAATCTGTAGGGGCTGCTAGCTGAAAAAATGCAGCCTACAGTCAATTCCTGTCACATGGAATCAGCCATGACATTCTCTTGTACAAAGACAGAGGCTCTGATGCATCTTCCAGCATAATCACCAGGGACATTGGCACTGGGGGACTCGTTAATGCACCACTTAGCGAACCTCTTCTTGCTATCTCCACAGCTTAAAATAAATACTGGGTATTCCTTAATGTGTGTCATTAGCAAGAGAGGCTGCAGCAGCAGCAGCTGCATGCCTTCCTGCATTGTCCAAATTAATCCACTGAGGGTTATTGAATCACTTCATCATGGTGGAAAGTTACTGCCTTGGAAAGGCAGGCTTTTCCTTCATTAGATTTAATATATTTCTCATTATACAAATCTGCCAGTGCAACAATAAGTCTTGTTCATAAATCAGTTTGCCCTTTTGCTTTGCAGTCTCCAAGAACTTTCATCAAAGAAGACATAAATGGAACCTGTAAGACAGGAGGTCAGAGCAGCCTTAACCAGATATTAATATCTATTCATTAAGCTTATTTTAATAGCACATTTTAATAGCTTCTGTAAAACAATTACAGGTCTTTCCTTACTCTCCCCCCCCTCCTTCTTCATGTTGGTATTTTCATATATTAAAAAGGAAAGAAATTAATAATTTAATTACTAGGTTTTATTGTTTATATTATAGTAGAATCTGGAAAGGTCAAAAAAGTTTTTGGCCTCCTTGGGTTTGGTGTTGCACATGAAAACTGATTGATTCTAAATTCATTTCTTAGCATGTTGATGGAGGTTTTCCAGGAGACCTTTCCGAAAAAAAAATTTGTACCTTCTTGCAACATTTTTTGTCAGTTTCCAGTAGCAGTTCTTTTCATGCATACATAAAACCCACAACTGCATTTATTCATAGTTTCTGCTCATGGGTTTCATGACAGTTCAGCTTCTTCACAACATCTGGGACCAAGGTATTAGGAATCATGACACAACTGTACCCTGAAATATCCTATTGGTTTCTACCATAAGCAGAGTAAACTCCTCACTGGCAATACAACGACAGGCAAATTCTTAACTAAAACAAGAAAATTAAAGAGCTGGGAACCTAACTCTTCACAAACTCTCCCACCACAATCTCCAGTGCTTTTCTTTCTAAGATACTACTTGTATCCTATTTCCTGCAAGCTTACCTCCAAATGTGGACTCCTGCATCTCATCTCTCTCTCTCCATAGCTCAGCACACCAGCAAATGCCATGACAAAGGAATAATTTTCATTTTCAGCAATTGTTAGTTAGTTGTACTAACGACTCTGCTGAGATACCATCCTACATCTCCCCCATCTACACCTCTTCATTCCTAATTCTTTTCTTGGGAAAAAAACCCAAAACAACAAACCTTATTTATCTCAACCTTTCTCTGTTATGCACGAGCAAGTTATGGGCTGCTTCCATCTTCAGGAGTCATTTATCTCCAGATTTACTGCCCAGCTCCATCCCTGTGTGCTCTCTCCCACACAGTACAGAACATCTTTCCTCCCCAAGAGGACCAACCACTAAACCTGCCCAGAGGTAGCAATAAGCCTGACAAATAGCTCTGTCCCTCTGACCTGCTCTCTGCTGTTAAGCCAATTAAGATATAAGAGCTCAGGAAACCTCACCCTGGTGCAGCCTGTGGGCAAATGTCAGACTCTACTTTTTTGGAGGAGCCTTAGTGAAGGTGAATACAAGCTCCACTCACTCCTACCTCCACCTGCCTGAGAAAGGCAGGGGGGTAACAGATCCTTTCAGCACACCCCAAATCCCACAGCTACTGGGAAACGCCCCATGGCATTTCACCTGTATTTTTTGGAGATGGTTTAGAACAAATCCAAAAGACGTTTTGGTTTCATAAGGATGTAAATGGGGATCTCAGGAGGAAGGGAAGGACATCCTTCAGGCACAGCACTTTGTACTCGTTCATTTTTTTCCCCATTTTTCTTTGTATTTAGCAACTTTTCCAAGAAAAATACTCTAGAATTTGGGGAAGTACCTTACACATCCACATGCTTGAGACACCTCATGCATTTCAATTGCTGCCATTACACCAAATGCACAGTCCCACTCTTTACATTTTACTTATGCTTTCCATTTTCCATTTCCTTAGCACTGCCTCCAGTTCTTGGTTCTCCACTTGTGAGCATCCACCTCAATTTTCCCTACACATTTGCTGAACAGCTCCAATTCCTTTTTCTCAAAGCCACTTTATATGAAGCTGGAAAAAAACCCGTAATTAGGTATTTAGGGGAGCCTCCCCTTCAAGGCTTTACCACTGAAAGTTTCATGTGCAAGACATGAATTCTACCTAATAATTCTTAATGCTCTGTTCCCTAAAATTCTTTAGTAAGCAGTGTAAGTGAATAACTTCTACAAATATTGAGATGTACCTTTTCAGGTTTTTAGCTATTGAGCAGCTTTGCAGTATATCACAGCTACATTCCTGTTGCTTCACATTTTGGTTTGCAGGTCACAGTTTTCCTCTACATTTCAGCCTTTCCCAGCCTCACCTGGGTTCAATCTGCTCCTAGGAAAATAAAGCATTAATTAAATGATAGCATAACTAATTATTTGATAACCAGTGTCTTTTATTTGAAACATTACATTTGACTTTCCCAGGGCTAGCAGTGCACAAGAAAGGAGGAGGGAGGGCAAGACAAGGGGAGGAACTGATTGAGTTCCCTTGCAGTTTTGATCACAAGTCAGACCCCATGTTCAGCTGTCAGAGGTACTGCTAGGGGAGTTATCATAAAGGAATAAAAGGGTGGGAGTAGAACAAACTTCCTTGCTCAGGGATGTTTATACATTTCAAGTGACAGTTTGAAATGTTACAGAGAAAATACTTGACTGAATCTTCCATTATCTTTTAACTTCAGTTTTAATAAAAAGGTTAGTGAGGAGATTGTCCTGACAACCCTACCATTACAGATATTAGATCACAAATTTAAGGCTTGTACATCCAATTAAAAACAATTAGACACAGCACAATAAATACACAGGACATGAACACCCATGGTCTCCTCTAGAATTATTTAGCACAATTCCACCGTGGCAGGCAGAGAAAGCCTGCCTGTCTTTTACACCTCTTTGTAATGACAAAACAGGTAGAATAATACCACTTTGTTCTTCATTAGAGATTTCATATGTTCCAATCACACTCATAATAATAGGAAAAATAAGCTTTCTTGGAACAGGAAAAACAATTGCTCGGCTGTATTATAAGGCTGCAAGAAAAACACTTAGCAAGGAAGCAAATGCTTTTGAATCAAAATAGTAACACTGAGGTTCACTTTTATGTCCACAGAAACACATAAGCATTATGAACTTAATGAAGCATCACTCAGCATGGAACTTGAGAGCACTTCAGTAGCAAAGCAAGGAGAGATCTCACAGGAGATCCCAGCTCAGTCCCTAACTCCTGGGGGGCTTCACTTTCCCACTTGACCCAGGACCCCAGAAGGGTTTAATCACTGCTCTGTGGGAGCAAAACAAACATACAATTCCTCAGCCACAGTTCAAGATTTAGCAGTGCCTTTTTTTGCATGCACTAACAGACCAAGGGCTGAACTGCACCTTCCTGGATAGGATCATAACCTCTGGAGAGGCAAAGGAAGAGAGCTGCCCCAGGTGTCCCAACTAAATCCACACAGCATTTCAAACCACATCTCAAATTTCACACACCTTAAAAACCAGTCACAAAGTGCCCATGTACCTGAGGTGCCCCACAGCATTGCGTGGACCAATGCTTTCAAATTGCTGTTCTGAAAACATTTGTCTCCAGCTTATGCAATATAAATAAACTCACAACAACGTCCAAGCCCTTTTTATCTACACTATTTTATTCAAACGAAGTCTTCTTACTGCACAAAGACCACCAGCAGACATCCTCAGCCCTTCACTCCCACAGTCTGGACTTCACAAATATTTTCTCCAATATGCTCAATTTCAGGGCTCTGACAGTCCCAAATGAAACATCAAACACAAGGGTCAAAAACTTAAACATTTACCTTACAATCCCATCACTGGCAGGGATTCCTGGGGTGTTCATAGGCAAACTGGTTTTTTTAAGTGCTGGACAACAGTGAATAACAGATGTTTGGGGTTCAATTTTTCATGCCCTACTACCATAGTTCTTTTTGTCCTTTACCAGTGTTTGTACTCTAACAATCTATTGCTTTGACTTTATTTTTTTATAAGCATACTGCCTCCTAGATGCATAATTCAAATACACATATAAACTGGGAGCTGTTTGCTTTAGCAACAGCCATAATTTAAGTATAACCTTAGCAGAAAGCCATTCTGGGCCCTCTCCCTGTACAGTGTAATTTAGTCTGGATATGCAATCTTCCTCCCTGCCATTTTAATAAGAAGAACTTGTTTGCTAAGTAATCATCATAGAGTTCTGCTCAAAGCCCCAGTTTTATGTAAAGTTAGAATTTCCCCCCCTTTTTTTTTCTCCCTGCCACATATAAATGTTGCCAAGCTAAATGAACACTCTTTGGAAAGCTATTACTGCCTTGTAGTTTTCATTTGAAAATGCCACAATAAAGCAATGTTCTTTGATGCCGGGAAGCATAGCAGGTTACAGCATAAGAAAAACAGCAAATAAGATAAAATAATACATTAGGAGAGGCCCAAAGGGCAAGAAAGTGACACTTTTAAAAGCCCGGGTGACTTCTCTCCCCTCCTTTTCTCTGTGCTGCCTTAGCACCTGAGGGAAAGCAGCCAAGCCCCAGCTGAACAAAAACATTGAAGTTAAGCTTTTTGTTGGGTATTTTTCTGAGCTCAGGGAAAGGCTCACAGCCCTGAAGCAGAACCCGAGGCCTCCAGCTCCAAACCCACCACAAAACCAGCCCCAAACTGCTGCAAACCAAAGGTTTAAGTTAAGCACAGACGCAGCACAAAGACAGGTAAATAAATATAAGGGGAAAAAATAAAACCGCGGCAGTGAGGCGGCCACAGGTACCTCAGGGGAAGGAGCTCGGGAGGTAGAAAGCAGCAACCATCTTGGAGAGAGGAAGGAAGCAGCACTTTTAGTCAGAATCTTGCAGAAAAGAAGGAAACAACACAAATAGTCAGAATTTAGGACTCTTTTGAGGGGGTTTTTATGCCCACTCAGGGTGGGCTCTGCCCGGGCCAGGTGGGGCCTATTGGGAGGTGCTGTGAGGGGAGGCCCTCAGCGGCCTCACCTGTGGTGGAAGAGGGTATTTAAGGCAAAGAAACCCAACTTTTGGGAAAAAGAGGAGTAAAGAAAGAGTAGTGCTTTGTGGGAGACTGTTTATAGGAGAGACTGCTGTTTTCTCTGGTAAGTAACATTGTAATGGTGGTGAGGGAGCTGGGGGGGGTTTGCTCCATGAGGGGAGCTGGGGGCAGCTTCCTTCAGGGGTATTTCTGTTTAGTTAAATACGAATGTTTTTATTTCTTAAAAAAAAAAATAGGTGCTGTACTTGGTATATGTTGCTACTCCAGTGCTAGGACTGCATGGAAGCAGTGTCCAGCAGCAAAATGGTGAGTAGTGAGCCTGAGGCCTGTGGCCTCTGACTACCACTCTTTATTTCAGTATTTAAGTGTTTTAAAGTGTAACTTACAAGGTATTTATTGTTTGAGGCTCTACATGGTCAATCATGTTTGGTTATGGAGCAGTTTTCTGAGGGGAGAGCAGGGTGTTGGTGTCTTGTGGTTTTATTTCTGCTCAGACCGAGATGGCTCAGTAAAGGACAGAAAAAATTGTGTTTAGGCACTGAATTATCTCTTCTGGCTAAAAAGCTCTTTCCTGGTAAGAATTACAGTGTCTATATGCTATCCAAATAGAAGTTTTGGAGGTGTCCTGCACTGATGGAGGTGCTGGGTAGGGTGATTCCAGGGCATCTTTTGTTCTGAAGATCTTAGGGTGCTCAATGAAGCCATGAGTGGGGAGACTTGGGGAAAATTTTTATTTTTTTCCTGCTGTGGAAAAGAATAATTTCTTTCTGTCCTTACTTGCTAGGTTTTGCTGTCTCAATTTCTAAAATTGGCTGCTGTTGGCAACCTTTTAGCAATAAAGCAAGGCAGGAGTCTGGTGTGGAGGGGAGAAGGAATAATCCCCCCTCAGAATAATCTGGAAAATCTACTGTCAATACAAAGGTTATGCAACTCAAAGGCTATGCAACAGGGGTTTAAAGTTGCTCAAATGTCTAAGCTGACTATTGAAAATCTTGTTGTGGAAAGATGCTTCCTTTTCCCTGTGTCCTGGGAATAGCAAAGACTGTAAGAGCTCTTTTCTCTATTTGATATTTTGTGACCTTTGCAGCCTACTCTATATAAACAGCAAAGATCAAGCTAAAGATCTGAAAGAGCTTTAACATGAGCAGGTTATTCAGTCTAAAAATCTTGTCACATTTGAGCTTTATCTCATGCTTTAATACAGTTCCAAGCTTGACTTTGTTACTTGAATTTTTACTTGTCTGTTTTGCCACTCCTCCTTGACCCATAGCCTATACTTGTCCTTGAAAGGAGCAAAAAAAGTTTAATTATTGCTGGGGTTTGCTACTTCAGCCTATGGAGAAGTGACCTAAAGCAGGAAAATCTGCAGTAGAGTGGGCTAGGAAAAGACTTTGGAATTCTGTTTGGTAAAGAGGAGGGGAACTCTCAGATGAGAACCTCAGAATACTAAAAGTGAATGAAGACCCAAATGTAACTGCTTTTTGTTTTTTACCAGCAGTTTCCTTTCTGCTGGTTATTAGCTTTGTAAGTTTACCTCCAAGTTCTCAGGAGGAAATCCACCTGATGTGTTTTCCTACTTAACTGGCAATTTGTTTCGCTGACTGTAGTCTATGTTTCTAAGTCAAATATTAGTGAAATGTTGCAAAATGTTTCAGGGTGTTTGGGAACTTGATTTCAAAACATAAACACTGTTTTGAGACAAAGTAACTCTTTTTAGTTTTAGACTGTTTTCTTTGTCTAATTTATTAATCCCCCCAAAATACCTTTGCTGCAATTTCAGGGGGATCAGAGGTTCACCACATCAGAGGTTATCTGATGCTGCTGCCTTTACCAGGCTGAGATTTTTGTTTTTATTCTTAACCAACGTGTTACTGTCCTCCTTCCCTTCTGTGAGCAGCTCTTGAGTCCCCCTGGCATTACAACTGGCTTCTTCCTTTCAGACTTGGCCAGGAAAAGGAGCTCCAGCTGTGTAAGGAATTTGTCATGGTTAGAGACAGTTTTATATTTCCTTAATGCTGTTAGCTGTTCAGATGCTGGTGGGGCCATTTGTCTTATTTAGAAAGGTTTTAGTTCTGTGCATGTAACAGAGATTTACCTCTAGGATGATGCTTATGGGTGTTTTGTGCCTTTCACCATAGGTTTTGTAGCTGACTAGTTAGGATTTAATGCTACCAATGTCAATAATCATAAAACTAAGCTGAGGAAGGATGCTGCTAACTTCTGGCTCCTTCCAGCAGGATGATGGCTGGTAACTGCATCCCCTGCCCTGGTAGGCATTAGAATAATGACAGCACATGAATATTTTACTTCATGGTTATTGGTAGTGAAAAAGAGTGAACTGCAAAAGCTGTAATAATTGAGTCTAGGAAAAGAGGAATATCTTGTCTTGGATGTTTCTGTTGCAGAAAAAAAAAAAACAAAACTATTTTGACTCTTAGACTGTTGAAACTGCTTGGGTATCAGAGACATACACTGTTCATATTTCCCTGATCTAAATCATCTTGGTGCATATCAACATTTTACCATGATGTGAGGTGAAAAAGAGCTGAAGAATTTTAGATTCTCATCTTTAGAGTCAAATTGAGCACCTAAAGGGAGTGTCTCTACTCTAAAAATGGCTTCTTCCAAGATGTTTAACCTCAATGAAAATTAAGATTAACTGTGTCAGTTCATACTTAGATCTTAGTGGAAAAAAACAGGGATGTAAAAAGCAGTATTTGTCAAAGCCCAATGTTAATTGCAAACCCCTGAGGTTGCTAGGATACCTTATCTTAAATGAGTACACAAGCAATCAGGCTGGATGCTGATGTTAGAGATGCTGAGGAGGTTTTCCTGTCTTATTCCTCCTCTCCTGACTGTGCTAGGAGATTGATTTATATGCAGCTGTGTCAATTTAGAGTTTGAGAAGGTATATTCTTCAGTAATGCAATAAGGGGTGGGGAGAATGTTGTCTTTTGTCACCTCTGCTTTGTAGAAGAAGGGATCATGCTGGCAACTCCCCTATTGACATTTATTCCTTATTTACTAATCCTGCCAAGCTGTTTGACTGAAAGCTTTGGGTTTTTAAAAATAGCTTGTACTTCTAATGAAGAGCAATAAAGGCAGTGTGATTATTCCCCCTCCCAGCCTCCCAATGAAGTATGCCTTGCTTTGCACTAAGTCAACAAGCTTTTATGACGCTGTCTTAAATGAGCAGTCACAGAATATGAATGTCTGAATCATTTATACCCAAAGTCATGTCTTGCCTGTTGCCAGGTGCTTTACAGATGGCCAGGAGGACACCTGTATGAGTTGTCATCAAATGTGTTACCTGTAGATAGTGAGCTTTATGCACTTATTGCAACATTTAACAGAAGTTAATCCTGAACTGTGTGTTAAATAACAACACCCTGGCTTTATCCACCCTCCACTTACTTATTGAGTAGCTCTCACTATCAACTGGCCTGCAGAAATCCCAAGGTTTCCTGGGTTGTGGACAGCTTTGAGAATGTAGGACACTGAAAGTGACAGCTATAGGAGTTTGTTGTGTGTATGTTTGTGTGTGTGTATATATATATCTATATCTCTAAGGTAGTGCTGTTGGGTGTGCCAGATCTCAGCTCTAAAGAGACTTTCCCCACCTCCTTTGTATTTATCCTGAGTTAAGGCTGGAGGGATGATGGTCAAGCAGTTTAATTCCACTGGTATTTTTTTTGGTTGGTTTGTTGTTGTGTTTTTTTTGGGTTTTTTGTTTTTTTGGTTTTTTTTTTTTTTTTTTTTTTTTTTTTTTTTGCTACAAGACAAAGAATCGAGAGCTTGAAGCAGTTTGGAAGTCTCAGTGGTTGGGTATTGATTTGAAACTCCTTGGCAAAACAGGAACCAGCACACTGACAAAATAAACATACCTTGTGCAGCAAATAGTTTATTGATGATCTGCCTGCAATGAAGTCATGGAGGTGACCTTACTGCTCTGCCTTACAGGATTTTTCTGAGTGCAGTGTTGAAAGGGCAGAAATAATAAATTTCTTTCATGTTGGAGCTGGGGGAATTACTTTTTATGGTTTGTCATGTCAGCTCTGTTAATTACCAAAAGAGCTTTCCTGATGGGTGTTATTACAGGCAATTTTATCTTTTAAAGCAGTGGAGGCCAAAGCTGTCAATGAAAAGACTTTATGGGTCTGCACTGCTCTCTGACCTGGGTTCCTAACAGTGTGGAGAGGTGTCTGGGGAGGGAGTAGTCCTTGGAGAGAGGAGGGAAAATAAAGAATGTTCAACAACAGATGTTGACTGGAAACTTAAGTCTGCTGTTCCCTTGTCTAATTGGCAAACTCTTACCCTGAAAAAACTGTACCTGGGGTTTGGAGCGATGGCTCTCCACTTAAAAAGAAATGTTTGCTGTAATCTTGTTTGCTTTATTCCCATAAATAATCAGTAACCACAGGAACTTCTTGCTCTCCACCTGCTTTAGAGCTTCACACAGGACCCGTGCACAAAAGCTCACTTCTTCCTGCTGTAAATAACCTTGGCTTTCACACAGGCTGCCAAAATAAAAAAAACCAAACAAACTGCTGCTTGCCAGAGAGAGGTGCTGCTTCCTTGGGGAGCCTGATGTTTTTAAATGTATCTGGCTGCTCTGTGCCCAGAGGGAAAGCCAGAAGTATAGTAGTAAATAGTGTTGCTACTCAACACAAAGAGGATTTTTCAGTGGCTACTTCTAACAGGTCCACGTGGGAGTTCTGACATTGATTCAGTCCTTGGATACACTGGTAACCAATGCAGACAGCTTTATTCTGCCTCTAAATAAAGACAATCCTTTCGAATGCTGCCAGATGATTTCCTTTCATTGCAGCCCTGATTTATTCCCAGCTCCTGATCAGATCTAAATGAGAAAAAGGCAAACTTGGTTGAAGCTTTACTTATTGGCTGGGTGGGCAATGCCTGCCTCCTGTTCTCTAGCATGGCTAATCTGCAATTGGAGTTGTTCTTGGAAATCAAGTGTGTTCTTCCCTGGCTTGCTGCTGTTAGCCTTGAGTTCCCATCTCCTCTAATCACAGCTATTACAGTGTAAGCCTTGAAATCACAACTTTGTGTTTTCTTAAATTGCCAATTACAATGCAGGATGGGGCCTCTGCTACTGAGGTGTTTGATAATGTCACTGAGAGATCCCTTCAGCCCCAGCAGACAGAGGAACACATTCATTGAGCAGGAAAAATGAAGGTTTCAGTTTTATATCTGTGTTCAGACAACACAATACACTGACTGTTTGGTAATTATGAATGTTCTGCTCCAAGTTTTGGAGGGGTTTGTGCTTTGGTGTTTTGCTCTGGCTGTACTTCTGGGCAAAGGGAAGACATTTTGTTGAGAAGCATGTTGGTTAAGTTATTAATTACAGCCTTTGTTAATGAAGGCTGAAACCTTGGGTAATCTGACCTCTTCTTGGGAGTTTCCTGGGAGTGCATTTAATGGCAAAGGAAGATTGACAGCCTTGGAGACAGAGGATCTGATTCTACAGCTGCTGCAATGAGTACAACCCTGATATTCCTGAATTGGCTCTGAATTTCTCTGGGGACACACCTGCAATATGCTTAAGCTCTCTCTGCCAGGTAATTGCCAGTCCTAAGTACAACTGAATGACCCCAATGGGCTCAAACACAAAAATCTTGTTCTGCAGTCCCAGATAACTGTGGGGAAGGATTAAAATGGAAGATTCTGGTTTTAGCTTGGGCTGCACAAAGATGCAGTGGACAAGCCTGAGATTTCTGAGGCTCACATGTGTATCTCTCCAGTAGTAAATCTCTAAGCTCTATAGAAATGCTTCACTGCTCTTAACTGCCACTACCTGATGGAAATGAGCTAAGGGATGGGCTGCTTTGATATTTAGGGTCTCAGGAGGTGATCTGTCTTGATTAAAATAATCTTATTGTGTCTGTAGTTTTGTTATGCTACAGGAAAATGCTGTTAATTTATATAGTAGAAGCGTGGCTGACAGACTGACTTGTGCTCTCTGGTCTTGAAAGAGCTCCTCTTGGAATACAAGCATGCTAATGATTGACATTAATTGTTTTCAGTCATGTAGTGAATTTTATGGGTAATGCTGCTCTGAAGAGATGGTAGGTGCAGATATCAGTGTAACACAGAGCAGTTATTCCAAGAGCACTGTCTTTTTCATAAAAGGTCAAAATAATTTGTGGTGATTCTTCTGCTTTAAATGGTGTTTACCATGAATAAAACCAGTCCTAAAAGGATCTGGTAAAGATGACTTAATCCTCTGGAGATTACTGAGGTGGAAGCATGCTTATTTCTTAAGTATTCTGCCAAACTGATGCCACTGGCATCAAGCAGGACTATTCCATAATTCCAGGGGCAGTTCTGCCTTCTACCAGCACCAGGCATGTGTGTTTGCAAGCATGTGAGGGGGGAGGCTAAGGGGAAAATGGCTTGATGCCTGCTGTTTGTCAGTCTAATTACTGAATTAAATTACCATGATTTGCCCAGCCTCTGTGTGTAGGCAGACAGATTTAGAGTCATTTGAATGGAAGAAGAAACATGGCTTGAACAAAGTGAGGTTAGGGAATAAAGGTAAATTCAGTAGCAAGCTGACCAATAGCTGTGTGCTGGTGTAGACTATAAAGAACAAAACCAGCAATAATGAAAGCTGCTATTATAAATCTGCTTCTTATTGCTTACAGCTTCAGGCTGACTTAAAATCAACTTTTATTAGCTCCATATTAGGGGTTTGTTTCCTCTGGATTTGATTACTAGGATGGATATATTTGAAATCTGTATTTCCATATAGATAGAACTTGTCTCCTCTAAACCTGCTGCATTTCTGAAAAGGCAAAGGAGCTCACTGAGGCTGATTGCTTTTAAAGGACAAACTGCACCACAGACCAGGGGGAATGTGGGATGTGAGGCATTAGGAGGGGATGTGCTATCTGGAATGAGTCTGCCAGGCATTGGTAGAATCTACCAGGAAAACTCCCTTGTTTTATTTGTATTAGACTAATGACTGGAGTGCTCTGAAAGAGTACCAATAAAATGGATCCTACACTTTGATGAGTGGGCATGTGAAAGGAGGGATGCTGCTAGCCTGTGCCACAGCAAAGGAAACTGAGGCAGAGATGCAGTTTTTTACCCTTCTGAAGGGCTTAAGGATCCTTAATATATTTTGAGCAGGCCAAGAATATTTATCCTTGCATGCCAGAAAAGCAGGAACTGCCAGAGGAGAGGTGGAGGTTCTTGTCAGTACTGTAGCTGCTGGGCTTACTCTGGGGCATTCCTACATCTGGAACTGTTCTGGAGCCAGTTGTCTGGTCCTGGAAGTTCTAAACTTCTGGGTGAGCCCATTCCATACGGTGAAGCTACTCCTCTCATCTCAGTGCAAGTTGTAGATTCCAGCTGCCATTAGAACTGAGATTTCCCAAGATTTATTTCCATCCTTACTACAGCAGAACTCCAGGGTCTTTTTTTTTTTTTTTTTTTTTTTTTTTTTCTGTGAAACAAGGATAACAGCTCTTTTCTGAAATTTTGACATCTGCAGATAAATGCTATGTCCTGCAGCCTGTGCCAAATCCCCTTTGTTCATATATAACCCTAGCTACAAACACCTCCTACCTTGAGATTTTTAGTGACAAGTGGAAAATTGTTCTATTAGCAGAACAAGGAGAAGTTAATCCCTTCCAGCACCACTTTCTTTATGGCTGTGAAAACTTTGAATTGAATGCACAATAACAGGTAGAAAAAAAAATTAAATACAGTAATGTAAAATAGAATTACTCCAAATTGATTCCCCCCCCGACCCCCTTACTACTTGTACTAATTTAGTAAGTATCTGATAGTGCTGAAGGAGCTGGCCTTGAATGGAAGTTACTGAAGGTGAGGTGGAGTCTAGGGGTGGAATTCAGCTGAAAGGTTTTTAGGGGGTGTATTAGGGGGGCACTGATGCTCCTGGCTCTTAGCATGACAAGATTACCTTTGTGCATTAATACAGAGTTACTCTACTTTGAAAGCCAGACCTAAACCCCCCAGTGGCTCCAGGGAATGCACTGAGCTTGCTGCCATGCTATTCCCTTTCAGGTCTGTTTGTCTAAATCAATAGAAAAGCAGAAGTTGCCTTCCCCAGGCTGCAGTGGGCAGGAGACAGGAGTACCATTCCTGGGTTTGTTTTGGTCCTGGGATTCCAGGAGAGCAGCTCTGGGTTGAGACTTTGTTTCAGAGAGCTCTCTGAACACATCAAATCCAGCAGGCAAATGTAAAGACAGCTCTGCTGGAGATTGATTTGTTTCCTGCTGGGATATGCCCAGTCCTTAGATTTCTCTGCAATATATGATTCTCAAATGTTTAGCTCATTCCATGAATATCTTGGACTTTGAGACAAAGTTGAGATCTTGTAACACCACAGAGCAGGAGGAAAGGAGCTGTAGCTGAAACATGCTTTGCACAAAGATGCTTTCATTGAAACAGGAGCTTTGTGATGCTGGTCCTTTGCTGCCTCATAGCATCAAATATTCATTCCATGTCTGCATTTTGATGGTGATAGTGTGATACAAGAAGACATGATGTTGCTTTAAGCTGGAAAAACCACAGAGCTGTCAGAAAGGAGTCTGCAGCTACAGGGAGGGAGCTCTTGCTTCAGCAGAAGTATTTATCAGGCATGTCTGGTGTAAAGAAGTAAAGTGTTGGAAAACGGGGGATAGCCCAAGAGGAGGTGAAGCTTTTCAGAAAGATGTGATGTTTGACTTGAAGATGTAAGATCCCAGTCCTTCTCTAAGTAAAAAGAGAAAGCAATTTAATCTGTAGTACCACAGACTGCATAATAAGCAGACACGGGTACATAACCTGTTAACCCTGAGCTGCTGGCTCTTCAACAGCCTGCCTAATAAAAGTTCCTAGCTGTATTACCTTGGGTGATTGCTGGTATAACAGACTGCAGGTAATAAACAGGCACAGGTATATTTCATTCAACTCCTCCTAAAAAACCCAGGAAATGTTGTTGTTCCTTCCTGCTGTTTTTGGCTCATGCTGGGCTTCTGCAAAATGGATTTGATTTGATGCTGCTGTCAGTTCAGCCCAGGTCAGTAAAAACCAAGTGTGGTTTCCTTAGGACAGCTGCTCAGTGACTGATGTGAGTTATTTTGGTAGTTATCAAGACCTTCTTTGATTTAAAGTGTCCTCACTGCTCAAGCTCCCAGTCTAACAGAAATGTCTCAGCTGTGTTGTGGTTTCCTTTCAGCTCTGGCTGGGATTTGGCTGGAAGTGTTTGCAGCAGAGGAGGTGGTCGGGGCAGAGGGATTTGTTGCCAGAGCTTTTGCTGTCACAGTTCTGAGAATAAACCATGGCCATCTGTCTCTGGGCTCTTGTTCTGGTGTGTTCGTGAGAACTCTATTCAGAAGCTCCTATAATTTGTTTTTCTATTGCTTTTTCCCTGGAGTTCGTGCAGTTGTTCCTGGAGGTAACCAACCCCACATTCACTGGAGAACCCCTGAGCAGGGCTGTGGATACAGGAAATTCTGTCCAGGATTAGGATCAGTGTCAGTAGCCATACAAGCTAATTCCTCTGATAAGTACTGAGCTTGAAGTAGGAAAATGTAGAAAAGCCCTGACAGTTTCAGAGGCCACAAACTTGTAAGGACCTTATCAGGATCACATGTTTGGCCTTTATCACAAATAATTACTCTGGGCAACTGAGGAATATTTGTTAGGGTGCATTCGATTCTTGTCTTGTCAGGAAGTGGCAAACTCTGTCTGACAGTGCCCTGAGAGAGAAGAGTTTTCAACTGGGCAGATGAAAGCCCAAATATCTCCCATGGGGTCTGATTTGGGAAGGAAGGAGAGGGAAGGTGCTGATGCCAAGGCATCCCAGCAATCTTTGAGGGCAGAGTCTTTGAGAGATTCTGTTCACTGTTCATGTGTGTAAGTGGAAAGAAATTTATTTCCTTCAAGATGCTGGACAAAGCAACAGGGCTTAATTCTAGAATTAATGCCCTACCTTGAAATTTACTAAAATATGGAAAAAAGTGAACTTGACCTGAGGAAACTCTCGGCCAGGTTCAGGTTTTCTAACCTTTGAAAACAGACCTGAATTAGTGCTGAGACAACATCAAGGAGGCAAAACTGTCTCTATCACTGGGTGTATCTTGTCAAGGTCCCTGGTGTTCCACGGATAATAAAGCTGCTTTGAAACAGCTGACAAATACTTAATTTCAAGCCCAAACTTTCTCTGCTGTCACTCGGGAAGCTTTCCTGACACCATCCATTGCATGCTTGAAAAACTGTTGGAGTGATGTGTCTGTGTGGGTTTATTTTTTCTCCCTCTGCAGCTCCTGGTGCTCCTAGCCACAAAAGAGGCATTCTCAGTTCATGGAGGCAGCAAACTGTGCTGGAGCAGCAGAGCTGCTTTTCTGGCTCTCCTCTGACACAAGTGTCCTTTTCCAAATCTTTTTTTTTTTGCTCCAGCATCTGTTCTCTCAAACTGTTTATGACCTTTCACTGGAGAATGGCCTCATGGTTAGGACTGGTCTGGTACAGTCCACAGTCCCTCCTTCTGTATAATGTTAAGAGCTGAATTTCATTGAACTACAGACTTAAATGATACAGTTTTACCTCCCAAACATCTTAGTCATTTGGAGCCAGAACTTCTGGAGTGTAGCTGGAATATTTCCTCTCACTCCTGAGGGGCTCTGGCAGCCAAAGCTGACTGAGGATTTATTTCTTTATGCCTTGAAGAGCTTTAGTTCCTCTGAGGGGGGTTTCTTCTAGAAACTGGAGAGGCATTTCAGAGAATGAAATAGATATTTATTACAGCTACATCTCCCCTTGGCTTGAAGGCAAGGAAGGCATCACAAATACAGTAACTGATGTCCAGCTGAGGCCTCTGAGCACTTTACCCCTTTTCCTTTAACCTTCTCACACTTCTTGATCCTGGATAGTAAATATTAAGTCCTGGATAAAATTCCATTGTGCATTTCCTTGAATGTCCACATCCACAGACCAGGGATGGCATATCAATTCATCAAGGAAAACATCAAATGAGGTGGTAATTAAACTTTCTACATTGTAATCTAATGAATGAAGTGAATGAGATAATTATTTAGTCTCCCAGGGAGAGAAATAGTGAGGCTTTGCTACAGACCAAGGCAATACTTGAGGGGGCTCAGATGCAAACCTGTTCCTCTTGGCTGTGGCACTTGATCTTCATTCAGCTTCCTGTTTCAAATTATACAAAACAAGGACATAGTTGGTTTTGGGTTGGTGTTACAGTCTGGAGACCCAGTCTGTTTCCTGGATGCTGTACATTTTCCAGGGAGATAAATAGTTCACTCCCTTTTATTTTGAGACAGTAGAATTAAACCAGTGATCTTTAGCTGTGAAACTTTGACACTACATTATGGCAATAATATTCCAGTTGAGAATGGCCTTGGTCTCACTCTTATGTTGCCACCTTTATCCAGAAGGGAGAGGGGTACCAAAATCTGAAGATGAAACCAAGTGTTTCCAGAGAAATATAGTAGCTATGAAGTGCCCCTCAAGCTTCAGGGACAGCAGCTTTTGAAGCTGAGAGCGAAAAAACCTGGGCTGAGAAAAAGGATATGAAAATGAGGCAAGATGTGAAGAGTTTCATGTGCTCATAATCTGATCTCTCAGCCAGTGGGGAGATGGGAAAGGAGTGTATTGGGAAGAAAATGATCAGAGGAGAGAAGGACTTGTGGAGAAACTGGGCTCACTCTTCTCATAGCTGCAGGAATATTGCTCTTAAGTGCAGGGGTTTTTTGCCTTAATGGAACAGGGTTTTTTCTTGCTTGATGTGAAGGTTTTAGTTCTGACAGACAGGGAACTGTTAAATTTGGCTTTTAGTAAAGCTACTTGAGCACTAGGAGGTTGGACATGCTGAGTTGTGTCCTGGTATTATACTAGTTTGACATTCATGTATTCCAGCTGATTCAGTACAGTTGCTGCTGATGTACACCAGGGGTAATAAGGATAGTTTAGCTTGTTCTTTCTGCACTGCTCAGGAATGTTTTCCTTATCCCCTTTTCACTGTAAGAAACAGTAATTAAAATTCATGCTCGTGTCTTATGAACTATGAGTCAGAGGAATAAAAGCACTTAATCACTTAATGAAATTATTGCCTCTCCAAGCATGAAAAAAGGTGGTGAGGGGGGAAGCATAAAATGTTTTATGGCAATCACTTTAAAAACAAGTCTCTTTCTACTTTTTTGTAGTGTATTTAACTGGGTATGTTCTTTTGTTGTGCACTGGCTCATGAAGAGGAGGATTGCTCAGGCAGTCTCAGCTGAGCTGTTCTCTAGCTCTGTACATGGCAGGCTTGCTTTTGATTAGAGGCTGGATGGGGGACATACTCTGTAAGGTGGGCTCTTCAGAAGAGGACTCTACATTTCTGAACTGGAAGGGTGACTTTGGGGAGAACTATTTTTTTTAAATTAAAAATTGCTGTGGTGATGACTCGGGTCCAGCTTGTAGCTTACGAGCAGTGAGTACCCAACTCCTGTAGGAGACTTGGAGTGCAGTATCTGTGTTCAGGGCTTTGATTGCCAGCAAGTGATGCTACAGTCATCTAGGCCAGCCTCTGACTAACAGTTTGGAGATGCATCTGCTTCCTTTACCAGGGAACCTGCAGTGGGCAAACCTGAGGGGTTTTTAATCACTTGGTAGCACCTTTTGTAAATACACGGGTGATGAACCCTGAGCTGCAACCACTTTGACCAGCAATTTTCACAGCCTCCTTTGCTGTGAGACATTCTTCCCTTCCAGTCCTATGTTTTTCTGCTGTGCTTAGCATGCTCCTTAGCAAGGTACATGTTCTGTTTAGATGGCTGAGTGAACACTGAGTAAATTGGCTCTTGTCAGTTATAAAGACTGCAAGGAATCTGGAGAGTCTTTGAGATGAAAAGTACTAGAAAATGTGAAATGTTATTTATCTTGATGTCATTATTGTATGGGGTTTAAATTACTACTTGACAATAACTTCTCATTACACTGTGCTGTCATATCTGCAGATACAAAGAACTTAAGATATTAGAGGTTGCAATCCACCCTGGATTTATTAGGGAAGAGGCTGGCTCTTTGCCCCTCCCTTCAGTTTCTCCCACTAACCAACTGGATTAGTTTGGACTAAATTAAATAGGCTCAAAAAGCCAAAAGAGAGAAGCAGATCAATACAGAATAAGAAATTAAAAATCACTTCATTGAATTTATTTTAATCTGCAAAGTTGTAAAGTGCTTAAACTGCAGATCCCACACTCTGAAGAAATCCGAGGGGATTCTCAATCTGAATTTTGAATGCAGAGCTCAGGTTTGTGGTTCTAGTGAGCAGGAAATAAAGTTTCTTTTGTTGCCAGTGGTCAACAACTAGGATTGTACCTGGAGCTGGGAATGGAGAGGGGAGGTACAAGGATTTTTACACAGTGCCAATGTTCTGGTGACAAGAAAGCCCTTTAGGTTCCATGAATATTTCACCCTAGAAATAAACAGCTTCCTCTCTTGCTGCACAGGTTTCTCCCCCCTTAGTTGATGTTTTTTTCTTGAGTAATACATCATTGAAGCAACTCATTCTGGTGATGAATTACTTGTACGTGCTATCAGCTGGGGCTGCTCTGATACTCCTGCATCATCCAGAATATTACACCAATATATCACAGGTTGAGCTCTTCCTCCCATTCTGGCTCTCGTCACTGCATTCATACATGGGCACAGATCCTGCTGAGCACTGCAGAGCAGAAATGGTGATCTGACCCTCCCTCCCTTGCTTTTGAAAACATGGCAGTGTCTGCCAAGTGCCAGGAGGGACAAACTCATCTCAAGTGGCTGTGGAGGACTTAAGGTTCATTCTTTTTCCATGCTGGAACATTTGGGAATGGGTGTAAGGGTTGTCTGGATTCATTTGCTCTCAGGTGAAGTCTGGGTTGGAACCAAACTTCCCTGCAGTTGTCTGCAGATCCAGACTTCTGCCTCAGGGCAGTCTACAGCTGGAAAGTTGAACCTGTCTTCAAACTTCTGCAGTTCCTGAGGTCTGTGCTTTGCTTCTAATCCTGCTCAGTGCTCTAGTTACTTAGCTCAGGTTTAGTTCAGATGATGTTCAATGCTTCTTGCGAAGCCAATCTGAAATAGCCACACCTCCAGCTTGCACACTCAGCCTGCAAACTTGCAAGAACAGTGTTTATTTTCTTTAGGTTCCTGGGATCCAAACCAGAACCTCCTGAAGTCAGCAGAGGAGGGTTCTAGAGGACACTTGCTCAAGTGTCTGGGACAGAATGAGAAATGTCCCAAGTGTGCTTTGTAAATACTGTCCTGCAGCTGGATTTTGTGCTGTGCAGTCACCTGCCCTGGCACACACAAATTTCACCTTTTTTCTGTTGTTGGAGGAAAAATGGCTGTGACCTCAACCTGACATTTCTCTCTAGAGATGCAGCAAGGCAGCCGGAGTTATTTGCATTCTGGCTCTGATGTTTATGGATGTGTGGATAACTTTTCGAGATGGTTACTTTATATTCAGAACAATCTTTTGCAGCTGTGGAGAATGAATTGCAAAATTAAAAAAAGCAAGTAACTTGTAAAGGGAAAATAAGTTTGAGTAGGAAAGCAGAAAGTAAACAAGGATTATGGCAGAGCCTTAGGAGAGCAAGCTATGCTGAATGGAGACACAAACAAACTAGAACTAAGTCTGGAGTTTACACTTGGCCACTTAATATTTATTTGTGAGCAATGAGATCAGTGTAGGAGGGCAGATACTGGAGAGCTGTCTGGAGATGCCTCTGCTTATCAGGTGACCCAAGCAGAAAAGGAATTTCTGAGCTCCGGAGAACAAACCATTCTTGCAAGAAAGACAACTTGGAATATAGCCATGCAGTGATTTCCCAGAGATGACTTTCAGTCCATTTCTCTATCAGGAGAAATGATAGAATCAAAGCAAAACTGGTGAAACTGAAGTTCTCTGTTCAGGTCCACTTGTGTCTCATGGTATATGGAAGGAGTGGCTTAAGGGACTGCTGCATGATACATTTTACAGACTTTTAACTGCTGGTTTAGTAAAACTCTCTTGAAAATGAGAAGCATCCTCATTCAGCTGGCATGATAACTTGCTTTGGACCTCATCCTGAATGCTCTGTCTCCTCCCAGAATCCCTGCTGTCTGAAAGAGGACTGACACCTACCAGTTACACTCCTCAGCTCTGCAAACTGTGGCTGTGATTGATAATTATCTGCTGCTTGGAGACAAAGACCAGAAGTGTGTTTCTTCATCTTCACTGGCAGGAGCTGTCTGGGGACTCAGGCTAAACCCTGGAAAATAACAACCTTGTGGAGATCTTAAGGCTGAAGAAAAAGGGAATGGTTTTTTCCTAGCTTCCATGGGTCTTGTTTAAAGTATTAAATCATGAAATCAGTGGTTTCTGAAGGGAATCACCAGGTGAATTCTGCTGCTCAGCCTCCCTGCAGAGGTGAAGCAGCAAGGCAGGGGGGTGCTGATGTCTGCAGCTCTGCCAGCTGGGGGAGCACAGAGCTGCTTTTGCAGGATTTCCAGACTACCTTGAGGTTACCCTTTAATTTTCTCCAACAGGTTATCTTACACTTTTCAAAGAAAGCTGAAAGACTTTTTTTTTTCCCCTTACTATTTAAAAAAAGTAAATTAGGACATGCTCTGGGGGCCTCAAAGCCTCTGTGGTGCTTTCTCCAGTAACACTGAATTTGCCACATCCAGCAAATAGCTGCTCAAAGACTTTTTTTTCCTTTTTTTAACTTGCTATAGCACCCGAAAGCTAAAATTCCCTCATTAATTGTTAATGACACTTGGACTTCATGCCTCTAATAATGTCAACATTGATTACACTTGTAAATGGCAAGACCTGGTTGTCAGGCAGAGCATCCTCAGTCTGCACCAAGCAAATAGGTCAGCTCTGGGGAGGCTGTTGCCTCAAACATTAGATAAGCAGTATCCTGACAAAGGGGCTTCATGATCTTTCCCTGGGAAGTACTTGATTTATTAGTGAGTTGGGGAGAATTGCAAATGATATTTTGCATGCAGCTTAAAAAGACCAGGGCATTGGAAAAGCTGCTGTTGGTGTTGCAGAATGGTCACCAGGAAGAGTTGGGAGAGGTATTACCAGCTTCTGAGCTTTTGAGAATTATGAAAAGGTAAGAAAATCTCATTAGGTTCATTCTATAAGGGCCCCAAAGCCCTGTTGGGATATCCCAGTGTATTTAAGACTGTAACAACAAAGTTGGCCCCTTCCTGTTGTTCTGTGTAGGTTAACTCAGGAACTGTGGCCATTTTCTTTATTCTTAAAGTGTTGTCAGCACCATCTGAAATGTGACAGCAGTAATTAGCCTTGTCACAGGTATCAAAGCCAAGAAAACTGTATTTAGAGTAATGTTAGTGGCACTGAAGATGTTAAGTGCAGGAGTTTTCAGGCTAATTGCTGTGGTGTTTCTAATTAGAGAAGTGAGAGCTGCCCTCCAGAAAGCAAAGCACTTAATGTCAGGTGATGTATTAGGTATGGAACAAAACATAGGAAGGGATGGGAATGTACAGCACTTCCCAGGCATCCAGCATGCAAAGCCCAGTCAAATATCTTGACAATTTTTTCAATACAGCAAGAGCCACCAGAATATTTATTTTTTTTCAATTCTGCATCAGCTGTGGAGCTGGAGCCTGTGCAGCAGTTGATGGGAATGCCAAGGTGTGAAGTCCTGGATGTGTCAGCTGATGGATGAGCAAATGTTAGAGGAAATAGCTTGTAAAGGGAGTTTTTTGTGGTAGAGTTAAGTGAATCCAGGGCCAGGAACGTGGTGGTGTGAAGCTGGAGAGGACAGACTGGCTGAGAAGCTTCCCAAGCTCTCCCTGAGGCACCAGGGAGGTGCAGTTTTATAGAACTTAAACATTTTAACAGCTGGGTGACAAAAAATGCCTGGGGAGTTATCTTCCAGTCTCACTGCACAGGCAGCTCAGCATCAGCTACCTAAATATCACTGGTTATTTCACTAAATTTATCCCTAGAGGGGTTATAATGAGAGAGAATGGGGAGTATATTTTGGAAGCAATTAGCCTTAAAAGTCTGTACTTTTTTGGAGCAGTCTTCAGGGAGCTAAGTGCAACGTTGTCTAATGGGCTGGGTGTCTTCTTACTGCCTGTACTCCATCTTCAGAGCTGGCAGCTAAACAGGGATCCCTGGCATCTCAAATTAGAATTAAAAAGTCAGAGATTCAAGGACTGAGGAAGGGGGTTTGCCAATTGTTTACAATACACCTACATGAGGAGGGAGATGTTTATGCTTGGAAAAATGAGGCCCAATAAAGTTCCATCCCCAAAATGTCAAAGAGAACATCATCCTCTTGCTCTTAAAATGTCTCCTGGCTCAATCCTGGCTTCTTAAAAAGCAGAAAAAACACTTCCACTTGACACAGTCAAGCTTAGATTTGTCTAACAGTTAACTTATTAATGAGAGAGATTTATTTGCTGCTGCTTTTCAGTGGAGTCTGGCATTCTGCAAGTGAAATAGGGAACTTAATAATTTGGGTAGAAATAGGGAAAGGAGAATTGAATTTATTTTCACTGCTAAGCTGAATACTGCATCAATATTCTCATTCAGTAACAGTAAGAACCGTCATAAAGCTCAGGAAAGCAAACAGGAATGGGATTTGTGTCCTGGAAGCAGACTTGGTGCACTGACTGCACCTCCAGTGAGTTTTTTTCCTACTTTTACATGAATGGAATATTGCACTGCCTCCATTTATTTCTTCCTCATATGTTTGTCTCACTTCCCAGAATCAGGAGGTGGCTGCTTCTCCTCCTGCACTTTCCTTTCTTCTTCATGCTGAGAATTAGGTACTTGGGAGAAATAATGTTTGGAGTGTAAAAATAAAAAAGCTTTTTGGTCCATCTGTTCCTGAAGTGCATGTGATTTTTCTTGGGCATACTTGATAATTATAAAAGCCAATAATCTCAGAAGACCTTTCCATCTTGCCCTGAAACTGACCTTCCACATAACTCCCTGATCCTGTTTTCAACCTTGCTGCTTAAGAAATGGGGAAAATTCAAGGTTCTGATGGGTTCTGCCCTGTTTGTTGCCTCATCATTTACTACTAGAAAGTAGGAACAAAATGAATACACAAGGACTGTTCTGCTGGGATTTGTTCTTGATCTTATACAATACTAGGAGTCTGTCTTTTCCTGGAGCTGTGATGTGGGTACCTCCAGCACTACACAACAGGGAACACCTCATGAGAATCCTTACACTGGGGCAGAAATTTTTAGTGGAAGTTTTTAATTCTGCAAGGCAAAGTCTTCAAGCAAAAAACCAGCTTTGTCTCTGAACTCCCACGAATTTTGTGCCATACCTGGAGGATTTATTAAAGCAGTTGAGATTCACAGCCTGAACATGTGAATTTATTACTAATAAATTACTCCTTCCATTACTATTGTAATGGGCTAAACAGCTCTTACTTGTAGGGCAGAGTTGAAAAAGATGAATTAGTTGTGCTTGAAAACTAACTGGTGAGAAGGCAGATTGACAAGCTGCACTGACAGCTCTTCCCTGGCCTTTGTAGAGCCCCACTTTAGACTTGCTGGTCTGTCAGGGTCTCTTTTCCCATCTGTTAAATGCTGGCTATAATTAGGCAGTCTTTCACAACTTTTCATATTTTGGAACTCTTGATACTTACTGTATTTTGATTCCTTGGGAATAAATGTGAGAACAAAACAAATCATAAGCCATTATTTCTTTTTCTGTCTTCCTTTTGGTTTTTTTCCTCTTGCTCTCCTGCATTTCAGGTGTTGGTTGAACCCCAGAGGACCTCCACACCCACTGCTAAGTTTCTGTGAAATGACCTTGAACACAAAAGGAGGATTTCAGCTCCAAAATCTCTTGCTAAGAGCTGTTGTTTGCCATGGTTACCTCATGATCAATTCCATATGCAGATAATCTTGGCAATAACATTAGGGGGAGTGTATCACCTCAGCTGTGGGGGTCTCTGGTGTCTTTTTAAGCAGCAAGAAGAAGCAGAAACTGCTGAGCTCCTCTGGTTTGCAATCTCCCAGGCAGTGGAGCCCAGCCCAGCAGTCAGAAGCAGAAAGCAGAGTGCCAGTGGGACTTCAGGGGGATGGTCAGCAGAAAGGTACCCTGGAAAATCCAAAGTGCCTCTTCTGCTGGCAACCTGAAGCTAAAGAGATGAGGGGAGGGCAGGCCTGCAGTATAAACAACATAGGAAAAAAAAAAGCATCATAAATATAGAAAATCCCAAAGCAAAAAAAAAAAAAAGTGTGGAGAGTTTTGGTTTTTGTAGCAGAATAAATGCTTTGGCAGAAGAGCTCCCACAGAAGTTTGCAGGAGTGCAGAAGTCACTGTCCCATGCATCCATCTCCCTCTTGGCAGTGGTGGAGCTTGCAGGAGGGAACCTGTGCTCTGGCTGCTGTGCAGGCTGTCAGTGAAGGGAAAGCTGATCCTGGTGCTCCCACTGCACAGTTAATTCTGTCCTTTCATACCTGGAATATCTCAGGAGGGAAAGGGCCCTGCTGCACTGAGTTCTTGGTAGGTACCTTAGCATCCCAGGATGCTGCTATCCTGTCCCTCCCAAACCCAGCACCCACTGATCTCAGGAAAGAAGCAGCTTTCAGCCTGGGGGTGATTACAGAAGTATCTCTTCCCATTGCACCCCTGCCCTCCCGACCTCATTTTTCAGTAGCCCAGGAGGTTCTGGATGGTAAATCAATGCCCCAGCCACTCCACAGCCTCACTTCTCCTGTGCCTGGACAAATGAGTGGAGGTGATTCATACCCTCAACACTTTTCTTCCCAGACCTTTATACAAGTGTAATCCAGAGAAGTGTCAGCCTAGCTGGAGCCAGAGCCCTATAAAAGAACTGACCCTGTCGTCTGCATGGAAAATATATGACTGATTACAGAAAAGTGTGGCAGCCTTGGGGGGCTGTAGCTGTGAAATACTGCCTAAGGGACTGGAAATGGAACAAGAGATGATGAACATGTAATTACAGAACTGAGATACTTCCCAGTCCCAAAGTGGCATTTTACAGCTATTACTGCAAATGAGAGAGCATTTACTTCACTATTCATGTTTCTATCCTTTAGAATGGTTTTTATTTATTTTTATTTTGAAAGGAAGCTGAGATCTTGGATCCCAAATGGAAACAGCATGTGGGCTCAAGGGGAATTGAGCAGGATTCTATTCTTGCTTCCCAGTGGGAACAGAAAGGGTTCCTTCACCCAGTAAAGACATGGAAGAACTGGTGGGATAAGCTAAGGCAAGATGGATGCTACTTAGTTGTGACTGTGGCTGTCTTCAATCTGAGACAGGACTCTTGTGGAAGAATGTTTTAATCAAAACTGGGTTTGTTCCAGGAGTGACTGAATGCCATGGTCTGTGTTCAGCATGGGAGATCAACCTACATTGTGTTTCTCCCTGGTGTTACAGTCTCTGAGGATGTCAGTCTTTGCTTTTCCTGCTTACAAGTTGTCAGATAAGCTGGTATACCACATCTGGAGTTTCCTTAGGTGATGAACTCCTTGTAAAAGTGTTTTTCTAAATAGTTTTATATTTTGTTGATACTCATTTAACAGAATACCCCAATAATTGTGTATCCTGAGATTCAAGCATGGAGCCAGACCTGTGGGTTGGAACACTACTGCCACACATCAGCACCTGGCTGGGCTCTCCATCAGGTGCAGACACTGATGGGGACAGCCCAGAGATGTAACCTCTGTGTGACACTGAAGACAAGCAGCAAGGAGATAGATGGTTGCAGTTGTGATGCATGTGAAATGTCAGTCAGTTGGTTTAAAAAGAGTAAAAGAGTCCTTAGAGAGACTCTTTTTATTATGACCTTATATGATCTGACAGTCACACGCTCCAAAATTGAATTAATAAATCATTCACAGCTCTGGTTGGAATAGTTAATACATGTTTTGTGCCCCAGCAGAGAGGAAAATGGCCTCCTTTCCTTGCTCTATGACATATTAGGCCTAAATAGAATTAATGATCAAGATTTCAAACTATTTACTGTGCAGAAGAGCTGTTTCTAAGGGAATGGTAAGGGAGGAGGGAAGGAATGAGCTATGAATAGATTAATTTCCTAATATGAAATTTTAATTACGTGCAGCTATTTTACTTATTGCCCTGTACACTATTGCAGGGGGTGAGTAGGGAGAGGGAGATGACTCCATGTGGTGAGCAGGTACCAAAGTTCAGCTGCTGCAAAGACTTTGTCCCAAGCAGAACATTTGCCTGAATTCATGATTATTCAGGATAGGTGCCCACCCAGTGCTCCCATGTTTATAAAAGCTGAAGGAATAAAACTCTTCAGCTTGTTCACAAAAAATACAGACGTTGGCAGTTCTGATTCTGAAAAATCTGAAAAATTTACACCTCTGGAGAAATCAGAGAAGCTGAGATGTTGGAATCAGCAAGCCAGACTTGGTCCAGCAGAAGCAGTTGTCTTTAGAACTCTTAGATCTTTCCTTGGGCATTCACACAAGACTTCTGTTCCCAGCAACCAGCAGTAAGGTTTTCTCTGGAAAACAGGTAAAGCTAAGGAAGAAAATTACTGTGAGTGCCCTGAGAGCAGGCTTTTGCTCCCAGGCCCAGGTACTCCTCAAAGAAAAGCATTTGTTCCAGTAATTGTCTCTATTTTTGTCCACACAAAGATTACAGAGCAGAGGACAGTGCACTTAATTAAGCAGCTAAAGATAGAAGTAAACAGATAAATCAGATTTCCCCCCTGTTGCTGTAGGAGTTAATTATTGAAATGTTAAATGTATTAGATGCAATGAATAATTAAACAGAATTGTAAATTAAACATCCCTTGGACATAACACGTTGGAGAAGTTGGTTAAGTTCCATTCCTCTGGCACCAAAATATCCTTTCTCTTTCCAACATGAAACTTCCAAATTTGAGGAAAAACCTTTCCCTTTCAACTTGAACATTGCCTCAGCAATATTGATTTCCTCTTTGGTGCCCTCCCAGGTACAGTGCTTGGCACTTTCGCAGCCACATGTTGCACACCAGGGCTGGCTCCAGGCAGGTTCCTAATTTGTTCAGCCTCCCAGCATGTTCCACAGTGCTTTTCTTAAAGGATTTAAAAGCTCACTATCTTAGAGAATTTAACCCATTTTGCAGACTTGGCTGCTAGACATTTTTAGGTCCATAACGAATTCAGTCTCTAGATGTATGGGGTTTTTTATCCAGCATGAATTTAATGGAATGATGCAGTTATTGTACTGGTAGGATAAATTCAGTGAAGGGCTGGTGTATGATATATGCAAGAAGAAGACTTGGAGGGCTTCTTGAGGTCCCTTCTCACCCAGAGGAGGTTTCACAGCAGCATGACTTTTCTGCAGATCACAGCCTGATAGATTGGTGGTGCTGGCAGAGGTGGTTTGGCTTTATTCTCTGGGCTATAAACCAAGCAGCAGTAGCAGGAGGGGATGTATGTTCCTTGCAGCTTTTCCTCAGGTCTCCATATCCTGAGGCAGAGTGTGCAGAGGTGAGGCAGAGCCTTTTCACTGAAGTGCTCTGTGTCAAGTTGGAAAAATCAGGTGGCAAGAGGATGGACTGCACTGTCAGTGGTAGCTCGTGCTTTCTGTACACTTGTTGCAGAAAATGCTATAACCTTCTAATTATGCAATTTAGTCTTCTGGTGTCTGAGAAGCTGGTGTGTAATACAAAGAGGAAGCAGACAGACTGATAAATTTGGACCTTTTGTGGTGTTTATAGACTCATTAGTTTCTCTAATTACTGGAAATGGGTTTTCATATATTCAGGTGCTACTGTTTCAGCTGCTGTGAGGAAGGTCAGACCAGTCTGTACACTGATACATACACAGATCATCAGCTTGCTCCTTCATTTACATGAAAAAATAAACCCCTTCTTTCCCTAAAAACAGTGGCATTACATTGAGAAGGCTGAGCTACGCCTCAGAGCTAAACCTGCCTGCCAAATCATTCTTATTTTCACAAAAGTTTTGCAGTGCAAATGAAATGAAATCCCCATCTTGAACTAAGCTCAGGCCCAGGCAGGACCTGGTCCTCTCCATTCAGCTGAGCTGGGGGGGCTGAGCTGGCTCCATGGGTTAAGCACAATGCCATTGAATGGCCCCTGGTGTGTCAGGGAGCTGAAATGGCCTCAAAATGGTCACAGTAATTCTCTCTGCAATTTGCTGCTTAACACGTTAAAGCCACAAAGGGGAAGAAAGGGCAGGAAGTTATTCTATGTAGATGAAAAAAACCTTGCTTCAAAAATCATTCTTTTTATTATGGCCCAGGTTTATTCTAGGTAAGATTGAAGTGCTTGACCAGTGCCACCCGTGACAGGAACTCATCCTTCAGTAATTCATTCAACCTTTAATTAGTCTTAAAAAAAAAAAAGTAATTGTCATATTAATTTGCTCCTTAAATGTTACTTGGGTTCCCAAGGAGTCCAACCACTGAGAAACTGCAGAGTTCTTCAAGGTTAATATCTTCAGATTCAAGAGCATTAGTGAAAGGGTAAAGTTGGTTTATTTAGGCCAAACTATTTTTTAGAGAGCCCTCATTTACAGAAATACATTCTATGTGGAACTGCTCTCATTTTCCACTGTATCTGCATGGCATTAGCAAAGGTCTTCTTTGGGATTAATGCTGCAGGGATGTGGTACTTTTAGCCCTTCTAGGGTCAGCAAGCAGCTCCTGAAGACCAAGATTCAATTAAGTTAATTTAATAAGTGTCTCATTTCTGTGCATTAGAAGCTACTGTTGTATTGACAAAGATAAAGACCCAGAGGTTTTGCCAAGCATAAGTTGTTTTCACTTGATGAAGAAAAACTGCTCTGTAATCAGGGCAAAGCTCTGGGTTTTACCTCTTGGTGTTTCCCAGTGACAGGTTCCCAATGCTATCAGCAGACAGGACATCCAAGGTGATAAATCTTAATGATATCTTCAGTTTGAATTATTCATCTCTTTTCTTTGATGTTACATAATTGGTAATGATCATATTGATGGTCCTGGGGGACAAGGAGTGGAGCAGAGAGGAAAGATTTCCACAAACACCACCAGAGCTGGCAAATCCCATCGGGGGGGGAATGGAACCCTCTGCTTGGGAAGGAGGCAGCTTCAGCTGCAAAGCTGAACAAAAATCCTGGTGCAGATGAGCTCTGTTTTTGTCAGGTGCCAGATATTGGCAACGTGCTGGCTTCAGACAGAAACCAGAGCCGTGCATACGTGTGTTAGTGGAACTCCCACCAAAACACAGGCAGCTCTCCCTGGGTGCTTTAAATAGCTGAGGGGGGACTTTCAGCTGCTGCTGAAATCTGTAAATTGAATTTTCTTAATCTGGCAAGTAACCCAGGCAAGGAAAAGATTCCTTTGGATTCATGTTTGTCTTTCTCTTCTCCATCTTTGCTTGACATTTTGTTGTAAAACTTGGGTCAAATGTATTTTTTTTTCTTCTTTTTCAATCCTTTTCCAAAAAAGCCCATCTGTCTCTGTCATGCTAGAGAAGAAATGCTGATGAAATGCCATGGAGCCAGATTTTGATTTTGCTTACATTGGGGTAAATCCATTATCTTTTTTTTTTTCTCTCCAAAAATAATGGAATTATGTAGTAATCTTTTGCTGGTAACTGCAGCAAGTGTGCATGGGTTTTTTTTTAGTTAAGAGATGGGGTCCTGTTTCAGAGAGAGGGAGCAGAGGGATTTTGGAGAGGTTCTGTGAGGGAAGGGAAATTGTCTGCAGATGTATGAAGTCAGCAGCTCCCCAGTGACTGTGCACAGCACCACTCTAAATCTTTTTGGACTCCAATGAGGTCATTCTGCAATCAACCTCAGCTGAATAATCAGCTTCTAAATAAAACTGCTTCAACTTGGAGCCTGTTGAAGAACAGGGAGTGTTTTCTTTATGAGCAGAAACTCAGGCTTCCAATAGGTAAATTTTTGCTTCCATTGGTTTCCTGAACTCAGGTGGTTGTAAGGACACCCGTAGGTAACAGCAAAAAGATGTCTCTTTCCTGACCTATATTTCTTGTATTCATCATTGTTCCCCCTTACTGACAGGGGGCCTGGGGTTTGGATGGGCAAATGTCTTAAATTCTGAGCAAGGGGCTTTTGAAATAATTTCAGTCATACTGCTAATTCCTTTCAACAGTTATTTCTTTTAGCAAAAGGACCATCTATTTATTATTATTTGCTTCTTAACAGCCTCTTGCATTTTGTAGAAAAGTGCCTAGAAGTTTTTTCAATGCTGTTCACTATTGTGTGTGCTTGTTGTTCAGCTCCTTAAAACAAACAGCTTCAGTGTGTGATCTTCCCAACATCAGCAGCTGTGGCTCCAGAACTCAGCAGTCCTCTCACACCCTGGCAGGCAGGTGAATGCTCTTCTTCTTCTCACTTGGGCTGCATAATTAATAACCTTGTAAAGCAAAAGCTCCATTCAGCAATGGAATAATCACTCTGATTTTAGTAAAAATGGCTCTGCTAGCAGGCAGCCAGTGTGCTTAATGGGCATAAATGAAATAATAACAAATGACTCTTGCTTTGTAGAGGCCAAAGTGTCACTGCCATCTGGAGATAGTGATGCTTGACCTGTTTACATCTTTATCCATGATGTGCCATGGCCATGTCTTTTCCTGGACCACTTCATTTGTAGCCTTGCTTGCTCCATCAAGCCTCTAACATAGGCTGCAGTCACTTGCTGTCAGAAGCATTCACTCTTTCTTCCATCAGTGCTCAAGAAGCCCATATCAATAAGATTTTGCTGTTATGTAGCTGTCATTTCTGCCCTCCAACAAATCTCGTTGCTGCGCAGTGTCTGGAGGTTGCAGGTGCCTAATAATGTTCTCCCTTGCTCTGTCAATTGATTTCAAGTCTTTAGACCCTTGTCAGACAACAGAGTGCAAGGTGCAGGGAGCCTGTGTGTGCTCAGGTGTGTAGAGTTCACATCTCACTCATTTCCAAGCCCAGCTATACCTCATTTTCCTCACTCCTGCCTATATTCAGTTTTTGCAGCTCCAGACCCAAGCAGACTGGAAAGCAGGTGAAGTCCTCTCTTTCCTGGACTGAAACCTTCATCTGCCTGCAGAGTAAAACCTGTGTGAAACTAACTCCTGAGCTTGCTCCCTGCAAAGGTCTTGGTTTGAGGGGAGATTGCTGCTGCTGACCTATCCACCAGCCATTCACCCTCACCAAAACCAAATTAAGAGCTGAAAAGTGCTTTAGACAGACATAAAACATCTTCAGAAGTGGGGTGAGACCTCAGGTTTTTCAAGTTTACCTCTGGAGTGTTGGAAATTCTTGTGGTGTTAAAAGGCTCTATTGTGGCTGTATTGTTCCAGATGTTTCACCTTAAAATGGAAAAATATCTTGCAGGTTGCCCTGTGAGGAGGTTAATGGAAGGTTTTGTCTCCAGCACTGCTTAGTGGGTAATTTGAGTCCAATCCCTGCCCAGGACTTCACTCAATTTGCTGCATGTGTGTGCAGAGAATTATTTACACATATGCAGCTTTGCTCTTTCATAAAGATTCCATTTGGGATTCTTGATGGTGGTCATCTCCCAGCCTCTTCTGAGCTGGGAGAAAATGTTCTGTCACAAGACATATGAATCTAGAGCAGGGAAATAAAGGGAAGAGCTGATAAATCAAGATATGATAAGTGTAAATGCATTTCTAATGAACACCCATTGTGTAGAATAATGACAGTATCACCAAGACTGGGAGATTTTTAATTAAAAAGACAAAAGAGGAAGGGAAAAAAGTTCTCTTTGCTTGGGTTTTAATTATATGCAGTGTCTCACTGAAAGTTATGCAACATTACTCTGGGAAAGTGCAGGAATAACCACCTTTCCCCACAAACCAACCTTCTCTTCTTTCAGTCTTGCCTTTGCTTTTTCAAAGTGGCAACAGTTGAACAGTTAAATGTCTCATGCTTCTGGGAGCTCTTTCCTGCTCTAAAGATGACCTAACATGGTTTATTGTGCTTTGCCAGAATGCCCACAGATGGAACTTGGAATATGCCTCCTGTGGGGAAAAAAGAAAAAAAAAATAATTGCTTTGTTCTCCCTGCAAGGCAAGTCATGGCAGCAGTTCTGGGGAAATTGAGGCAAAGTATTCTGGCAATTTTGAGACAGGAATATGTATCAGACAGGAAAATGGTTTGAGAGCTTGATTAAAAAATGAAGACAAGGCATCTGTTTCCCAAAACTGAGGGGAACTTTGGCCTGCTTGATTATAAATGGAACTTATCATTTTTGTCCCAATGACTTGAATATTTTGGTGATGATTTCAAGGTATTGGGAGACTCATTTGAGAGAATTTTCATTCATCATATTGACAGTGATGTTAATCAAATTGACTATCCTTAACAAAAAACCCTGCTTCATTTGAACTATATTGCTTTTCTGCCTGAGGGGAACATTTATGCAATTAACAAAACCAGATAGAGTGCTAATAAAGAAAACAAATGAAGATATATGCATAATCTACAAAAGGACTGAAATAAATTGAGTATAGAGGCGGTTTTGGAGAGTAAGAATTAGTGATAATAGAAGAAGGTTTTTGTATTCAAGCAGCAGTGAAGGAAGAGGTTGGTTTCTTACACTGCTACAGTTTTAGTGCTGCCCAAACCTTCATCATGGTGAGATTTTACTGTAACAGCTGAATTTCTTGACTCAGACCACATTTTGGAAAAATGCTTGAACAGTGAACTCCAGATCGTTTCCATTTATCAGGGTTGGTGAGTTTATGTTCAAGTGCTTTGCTGAGACCTAGCTTTGGACTTGATGTTTATAAACATTTTTGTAAATGGTCTCATTAAAATTTTAATCAGGAAGTTTTAACTAAGCACAGCAAGCAGGTGAACTACTGCAGTGCAAAAAAGTGACAGATGAGGTTTAGCTGGCAGAATAAGGAGAATTTATTCTAACATGCCCTAGATGTATAATTTAGTTGATGCCAGGCTTTAAATACATTGTAGAATGGAAATGAGTAGGCTAATAATAATAGTAAAACTAAGAAATTTAAAATCTGTCTTACAGGGCTTTTATAATTAGTTTGGGCTTCTGTGGCTGGCAATAGAGCAGGTCAGCTTCACCCCTGTTGCAAGCATGAGCAACTCCACCAAAGTCAATAATGAAGTTTTCACTTGCAACCATTATTGAATTTGGCTTGGGATGGGAAAGGGAATGGGAATGGGAATGCTGCAGCCAGGATGGGCTCAGTCACTGCAGCAGCTGATGGGGAAGAGCTGGCAAGTGGGAAGGCTGTAATGAGAGAGGGTCTGGTGCAGAGGCAACCAAAGTCAGGAAAAATGGAACAGCTTTGTCTCGGGGCCTGAGGGTCTCTTCCTGGATCTTCCTCACAGGTTTTGCCTCTCCCATTCCAGGTCAGGAGCATGGAGGTGCTGACCTGGTTGGCTCACCTTCCTTATTTTTGTGAAAAGCTGAGTTTTGAGAGCATTATGTGAACCTTGTCGTGCTATTGTTGGTGTTCCCCATTCCCTGCTGGAATACACATGTTCTCTGGTTTTCCATATCCCTCTGGTTAGGCAAGACTGGGTTAAATAATAAACTTGAGAGCAAGGCAGAAGCTGTTTATGGAGGAAGAGTGTAAAGCTGTGTTTGGCACACTGACCCCATAGTGATAGCAAATCTGTTTATTTATGGAGATTACAAATATATTAAAGATTGAAAGGAGGTTCTGCAACCTTTAAATCCTTTCGTACCACTTCATGTTCCTGCTGTTAAGCAGGGTTGGTAATATTTACAGCACCTAAATCATTGTTGAGGACATAAAGAATATTGAAGGATCAACTCTACTTATTTCAAATGCACTTTCATATTTTGACTGCCTGACCAGAGGTTGGGAAATAGCTGTGCTAGAATGATAATGAGAAGTTTAACAGTTTTATGATGGTTGGAGGGGACTTTATGCAAGTTGATAAATTTCATCTTGTAGGTTTCAATTTCTCATTCCCTACAGAGAGATGGGGAAAATACATTGATACTGCATTTCAAATTGGCTAGATCAGAAGGAACAGCAGCTAAAATCCATTACAACCCAATTACATCCATCAGCTGAAGCTGTGTGCATTCATTCGTGAACATCAGCATTTAATCCATAAAGAGGAACTAATGAGAAATTTGAAAATGGAATCCATGCGTCAGTAACTTTGGAGAGATTTTGCTGGGATTAATGAACTGCCAGAACATTGTCAACACACTGAAAACCCATTCCCTCTAGGTTTGTTTACTGACCAAAGACATTTTTTTTGTTTGTTTGTTCTTCACTTTTGTCTCTGGGTTGTTGCTTTTTTCCTTGCATTGGTGGTAGAGGAGGCCACGTTTTACCCACTTGAGGAATCAAACACTTGTTTCTTTTTCATCTTTCTCTTCTGGACATCTGGTTGGGTGGTTGGCCAGCTTTAAATGCACTGCAGATGAACATCCACAGCATCCCTGGGCTTCTCTGCAGAAATCTGTACAGAACTCCAAAATACAGGGGCATGTGGGCTGGACAGTGTTTGTAGTGCAGGGGGGAAGTCAAAATATCAGCAATTCCTTTGGAAAAAGCTCTGTACTGGAGGAAACTTGCTGAGGAAATCCCCCAGTTCATTTGTAAGTTAATCTTCAGGCTTCCTTTGTATAATCCTGTACTAACTGATGTATTTTGAGAATTTCTGGAGCTACCAGTAGGTGTTTGTCCAAAGCTACTCTCTAATGGTACTTAAAATAGAAATTAAATGCAGAGATCTGGCTTGGCTGCCATATAGAAACAAGGCACTAAAATGTCATTCATGAAGATCACACATTTAAATGACAGCAAGGGCAGATTTTTTTCCTTGATGCTTCAGTGTGTAATATTGTGATATTAATTTCTGTCACTCTGTATTTTGGGCTTTATTCTCTTGTTATCCAAGATGGAATCCCTGGTCTAGTGAGGTCCGAGGGCTTAATATTTATAACTTATTTATTTTGGTCTCTGCCATGTTCACCAGCTGGATAAAGTTATTATTGACTTACTATGAGGATTAGCAGGGCTGATCTCCAAGCAAACCCCTCTGACAGGTACCTCCTGAGCTCCTCTCTGATTCCACTCTTGCTGCAGAGCTGGCAGGTTCAGGGAGGATGCTGAGGAGCAGGCAGGAGAAGGGAATGGAGGACAGACCAGCTGCTTTGCCCCATGTAGATGCACCAAAATGAATCTTTCTTTTAAAATCCTTGTTCCCATGCTAACAGACATTGGCATGGAGGTGCTGTTCCCCTTCAGCCTCTGAGCTTTGCCCCTGAGGTAGGAATTTGCCACTTGTTCTTCTGCAGAGATGTTTGCTTACCAGGTGTAACTGATTTTAGGAGTGAACAGATACTTGAATGGTTGGGAATTGTGTTCTCAAATGCAGCATTTAGGAGCAATTGAAGATGAATAAATTGGGCTCACTTATTAGAACCCAACCACCAAAAAGCCTGCAAAATAATGCTTAGGAATAGAAGCTACAAAGAACAAGGAATAAGAGAACATAAATGTGAATAAGGGTAAATGTTTTCACAGTTGTGTCAGACTATTTACTTACATCCCCTGGGGTGTTAAACACAGAGGTTTCTTCCTTTTATTAATCCCTTTTGAATGCTTAACAAAACCGAGGAAAATCTCCCAACCAACTTGCCTTGTTGTCTTCTGTGTGGCCTTTGACTTCCATGGAGTAGTTACAGCTCAGCTGGAGAGCAAGAGCTGCAAACAACCCAATCCTCTTTATTAGCACTTCCCTTTTTTTGTACCTTGCATTGGGGTGTAAAAGCAGTGCCAGATATCCCAGTGGCAGCTGGAAGTAAAAGTGGAGGGTATAATAAAAATGATGGTTAAGAATTGCAGCAAGATCAGGGAATCAATTCTTGGACAAGGAAGGAAGTGTCCATGCACAATGTACCTGCTTACCTGCACCTATGGATTCAGAACTTCTCTAATTTCTGTGGGTCAGGAGATTTACAGGATGAATGCAGAAGAACTAAAGCTCTTAATTTGCTTGTGACCTGAAGTGACAATTCTAAGAAGGAAAAATGGGGTTGTGGTTGTACAGAGCAGGAAGTGTTGCTCCTGGTTTGGATCAATAGAACAGATGTTAGGAGCTGATTCTGATTTCCCTCATTTCACTTTACACCTGAACAGCTTCATTGATTTTTTTTTTTCTTATTTTTTCCTGAAAAACAACTTATTTGCAAGGAGGTAATTGAGAAGGTAATTATTCCCCTAGGTCTTACCTGCTGTAGTTTTTTTGCACAACTTTGGCATGTCAACCTTTTGGTTATCCTTGGAGTCCCCTGGCTCTACCCTGTCACCATTCTACAACCATTCTACATGGCTCACCCCTGTTGCCATTCTACAACCATTTCTCTGAAAAATAGATGGCAGCGAAGTTTAAAAGAGTTTGAGCACCGCCCAAAATAAATTATCTTCATTTCCTTGTAGATGTGAAGCCTTCCAACTTGGAAAGAATAAAAGGGCAGAATTTTGTAGTAAAAATCAATCTGCTTGGCCAAACACCCCCTTGTTTCAGTGCCTGAATGAGTGCTGGTTCCTGTCAGAGTCACGGGGCTGTCACAAACCTCCATAAATCATATTCCAAGAACAGGTCTTAACTACCTCCTGTTTTCTTTTCAAATACCTATTGTTAATCATCCTGACAGTTCTGACACTCATAATATTGCTGAAGTTTTGAATGCTACACGTTGCAGAGAGCTGAAATCTTCATGTAAAAGGCAAACATGTATCCCAGACGGAACCTCTGAGTAATGTAGGGGTTACTACAGCTCCTGTCTAATGTGCACACTTGATATCATTGCCTGTAATTTGTGTATATAAATGCAGGCACATGAGTGCCATGGAGATAGTGATATTCTGAACCTTTTGTGTGAATACCCAGACTTGCAGTGCTTGAAGAGTTTGAAAGGTTACAAGAAAGCACTGCTTGGGTGTTTTCACCTTGGAGTGAGTGCAGCCTTGCAATAAGCTGTGTCTAAATCCTGCTCCAGGTTCATTTGTTGCTTTGGTATCATGTCACTAAAGCAATTACAGTGTCACATCACGCAATAAACCTTTGGGCATCCCTTGAATTGTATCCTGAAGTTGGTTTCATGCCCCAGGGCTGAGCTCAACCCACTCTTCCTGCTGAGCTGGCTGCTTCCTCTGGATCCCTGCAGCTTCCTCTGGATCCCTGCAGCCTCCTCTGGATCCCTGCAGCTTCCTCTGGATCCCTGCAGCTTCCTCTGGATCCCTGCAGCTTCCTCTGGATCCCTGCAGACCTGGAGGGCAATCCTGACTCCCCCTGGAGCAAACACTCCTGCCCTGGCTGAATTTTCCCAAGTGGGAGGTGCAGATGGTTCAGACTTCCTATGGGGATGAGCCCTGGGTCCCATCACTGCTGCCAGTATGAAGTTCCAGTTGGGGATCCAATTAGAGGCAAAACTGAGGTTTCTGCAATCCCTTTCCTAGGGCTCATTCCTCATCCTGCTGCTTGCTTAGCTGGCCTTGAGCCAACATCTGTCCCTGTCCCTTCCTCCCTTTGAAATTCTGTGGCAGAAAGCAACTCCTGTCTCTCCAGAAGCTGTGGTGGCTGCTGAGCAAATATTTGCTTTCTACATTCAGGCAGAGACAAAGAGAGATTCTGACAGTAGTTTGTAAGATAAATTCCCTCTTCAGCTATCCAAACACTTGGGGTTTATTTGTACCTCTGCCAATAAGTTACTAAAAATAAACTGTGTTATGAAGTCTAACTTGAGACCAAAGGGATGCTGAAAAGATTATTTGTTTGAATTGATTTGATGACATAGCTCTAGCCAGGACTCTTGGCAGCACATTCAGATTGCCCTCAGTTCTCTCACCCCTTATTAAAGGACAGTTGGCAAATGATCTTTATCTGCTTGTTCTTCTGGAATAAAGTTTGGGGTATTTTTTTTTTTTATTTTATTGCAGAATCCCCATATAAAATGCCCCTAGTGTTACAAATTCAACTATATTTTCATTTTTATTACTGAACTGACTTGGAAATTCTATGGCCTGAACTAAATTATTGACTTAGAAGATGCACTCCTGTTTTCTGTGACAAGTTTGGCAGTAGAGAGGCTTTAACAATTTAAAGCTTTAACAATTAATTCCTGTTTGTTTGTCTCATGTGCTAATTTTTTTCTCTTCCTGCCATCCTCAGTGTGCCTTCTACCCTGTCTGCAGACTTCTGGAGCCTGTTGTGCCTGGTGCTTCCTACCAGGAGAAGCATTCAGATTGGGCAGAATGCATTTTGATTTTCTGGAGGAACAACTCACTTGGAAACAAGGAGAATATTTCTCCTGCTCCTTCTTAGCACCACTGTGGGAAGAGTGAATGTAGAGTTCCTGAGGTCTCTTTCATTACTGTTTGCCTTTATGGATCTGGAAGGTGTAGGGGGTGCATAGATCATCTGCTTTCTCTACTGTAACACAGTTGGTAATTTTCATATACTTAATGCTTCTACTGAGTTCCAACAGCTTGAGTTTGGCTTAATGTCTCCCAGGGAATGTATCTGATCTGGACTAAAAGCATCAAGAAGAGAGAGTTCTCCAATGGCTTGAGTAGTTAATTTTAATTTTTAATAGCACTTCACACGGGAAAACTAATTTTTCTGTTTCAATATGTATGAATCAAGCTTTAATCTTTTCCCACTTTGTAGCATCTGAAATTGAGTCACTCCATTTCAGTCAGTGGAGCTTAAACTGCTCTGAGTGTGCCTGGAACAGAGAAAAACCTTCCTGGGGTTTTGTCTGTGCCTGGTGGCTGAGGTCTTCATGGCAGAATTCCTTCTCATACCCTCTGAGGCTCTGGATGCCAACAGATCTCTTGGCTTTGCTGTGGCCCTGTCTGAATCGTGTCCCTTCTCCTGCTGGGAACCTCAAACTTCAGCTTTTGCTGCCCAAAGAGCTGAAGGTTTCCTCTTCAGCCTGCAGCAGTGCTGCAATGGTCCAAGTGACACCACCCTGGGCTTAGTTCAGAATTAAAAGTGGTTGCATGCAAGCTGGCAGCTCTGTGGCTGCATTTTCAACTTAGAATGCAGGAGGGAACCTCAGAACCCTGAAAAGAGTTTACTGCTAGCTTGTGATTAATATTAAAAGGAGTAACCATGGGCTTGTAAACTGTAATATTCAACTCCCCTTAAGTGTAGCTGACTTTCGGAGAGAATAATGTAGCAGGTGAGCAGTAGACATCAGTGCTAGAAACAAGTCAGGAGGTTTTTGGAGTTCCCAAGCCAGTTGTTTGTTTGCTGCCACCCAAGAGCTGTGCTGGGTGTGAAGTTTTTGGCTTCTGCAGTGCATGGAACTAGACCAGAATGACCCTCCCTGGATCCAGTCAGTGAAATCTAAGTTGAGAAATATGTTCATGGCAAAGGCTTTTTACAGCTTTACTCTCCTTTGAAAGTTTCACAAGTGGAATTTGACACCTCCAATGATTTAGCAGCAGAGAAGCTGCCATTAGGCTGTCTGGCCCAAGGATGGATCCTGTCAGTTAATTAAGTTTCTACATGGTATTAGTCAGGCTTCCACTCAGAAGCCATTTGCATGGTCTAGAAACTGAGATTTTTTTTCAAGTACAAACTGGTAATTGCAGATTTAATTCTGTTCCAGTCTTTGAGTTACCCTGTAGCCTTGGAAACATTAATTCATCTGTGGGGTGGTTTGGATGGCACAGTGGAAGGGGGTGGAAAAGGTGGGGTCAGAATGCAAGAAACCTGGACTGAATTTCTCTGTTTTCTTCTTTTCTGTGTGGCTGTAATCTGGGGGGGCTGGGGACACAGATGTTCTGGATTTAGGATTCCTGATAACACATGGAAGGACTTCTGCAAGCTCCTCCTGTCTCCCAGCATCCTTCAGAGCTTCTGTTTTAGAAAAATCTTTATGGTAGCTAAAAATCTGGTGCAAATGAAGAGTTAAAGCAGCTGGGGAGGAGGAGGTACTGCAATATAAAAACACAGGAAACCTGAGCTGCACAGAGAGGAAAACTTTCAATTTTAAGGACATCTGTAATGAATGCAGTGAAGTGGAAGAGCAACATGGCACTGCATAAAATAACTAGGGTGTCATGTAAATTGATCTGGAAATGACTGATAGTTATACTCTTCTGACAAGGATTCACACTAATTCAAGGAAAAAATTTCCTTTCAGTGTTAACAGGCAATGCTCAAACACAGGGGAAGAGGAGGTTACTAGCTGTGAAAAGGCAGGAGTCCTGTAAAAGCACCACTCTGCTCTGCTTTAACACATTTCTTCGAGCTTGTGAAATGGAGGAGCATGAGACTGGGTAGATAACACAATGAAAATTCCCCTTCTTGCAGGGGAACCCATAGGAAATGGACCCAGCATGGTCCCAAAGCAGGATTTGTCCTAAATGAGCTTTTAGGAAACATGTAGTTCCATTGTAGCTGGCATTAATGGATAATGGATACTTTCATAAAGGATTTCACACCTGAGAAAGAAATAATAGGATACAGAAAAGAGGTGTTTTTTTTTTTTTTGGGGGGGGGGGGAACCCTTTCATCTCAAGTCACAAACTTTTATACTTAGCAAAAGTGAAAGAAAAATTGATTTGAAAGCAGTGAGTTGGTCATAATTTTTATTATGAGGTAAAATTTTGCTGTGCAGGTTTTCAATTTTCCTTCACAGAATTCTGAGAAGAAATGAGTACAGAGAAGGCTTTCTTCTGAGAAAGATCACTTTGCTTGGAAAACACTGAGTTAAAAGAGCTCATGATCATTTCTTTCTTGTCTTGTGTCAGAGGTCTGAGCAGATTTGGGGGAAAGACTTTGAGTGTTTCTGTAAGCCTGAACCAGCCTCTTACTTGGCTTTTTCTTGTGAGAGCTTCTGAATTCTCCTCTCCTGTGTCAGTGATGGAGTGGCACTCGTTAGTGCTTGATGGATTTCACTTCAGCCATGGGATAGCTTCTTCCAGCTCATTCTTGTTGATAGGAAAAAAGGAAAAGAGAAGTTGCAAAGGTGTGTGTGGCAGAGTTGAAATGCCCAGGGGTGATGTCAGGGGCAGTTATGCCTATGAGGATTCCAGCCCAAGGTTATTCAGCTCTTTGTTTTCAGGAAATAATCCAGTTCCTTACCCAAAGTTTCTGTTTCCACTCTGACTTTTAGCAAGATCACAAAGTAGGTTATGGTTTGTGTTTTGGTTTGTTTTTTTGTTTTTTTTTTCCATTAGCTCAGCAAAACCTTAGAGGAGGTCAGCTTGAGAGCTGCCAACCTGGGCAGAGGTGTGATAAATCTTTCAAATCATCTACTCAGAACATCTCTGCTTTGAGGAAGAGGAGTAAGTCCACCAGGGCATCCCTGCTGCTCCACCTTTAGAGGTGGAAGGAGCTCCTCTCTCAGGGAAAATGGTTTTTTAGTCTGTCTGCTCTTGCAATCAAAAGGAACAGACCTAATTTCTGACCTGTGTCTGCTGCTTGCAGAAAGGACTTCATTTGTGTATTGAGTGGCAATGTTTGCTGAAAGCCACGAGTCCTTTTCTGGTGCTTCTCTGGGGGGTGACACCACGACTGTCACTTCAGACTTTACCAACTACTCAGCTCATCTAAACTATTTAAAAAGTTGTTTTGCTACAGCGTTTCCTGCTCTTGCTTTCCTCCATGTATTGATGGATTTCTGCTTCTTGGTAACAACCATCTGGAAGGTTAATAGGTGGGAAAAGTTCATGGAATTCAGCAAAGGCTGTGAAGAAACGTTTCCTCCTGCAAACCTAAAAATAACTGGGCTTTTCAAACACTCACCAAACAGGTGCAAATTAAAACATCTGGCATCTCTTCTGAGAAGGAGACCAAAAGGACCAAACAAAGAAGTTCTGATGGGAAATGTTTGAGCATGTGTATAATGGGGGATAATTTTGCCCAATGTTAGGAGGTTACAAAGAAAAACAATGAAAGATTCTGTCTTTAGCAGACTTCAACCTTGGACTTTTCTTATCTAATCTCCATGTGTGATTTAAATAAAGAAAATCCATGTAACTTCCTCAAATAAGGAAATTTTTCTGAACTAGGGTTTGATATCCGTTTCTAAATTCTTAGTTGCACAGAACCAGTTCTGCCTTCAGAATTCTGATGGGCTGGGATCAGTGGAGGATCTGACAGGTCTGAATGTACTTGGTCTGGACAGGTCTTTGAGTAGAGGTCAGATCTGAGTCTATTGTTCCACAGCACCAGGAAAAACTGCACTGAGACATCAGTGCAAAAGATATGAATCAGCCCCATCAGGCAGCTGCCTTATAGCAAGGAGATTAATTTGATTAAGCCTTGGCATTGTGTGATTGCTCTGGGCCCAGCAGGCCTCTTTATAACCTTTTCATACAGTTTCTGATCAACTTGTCAAAGTGTTGCAAAAATATTACTAGCTCTGGATCTTTTTTTTTTTGGGGTCAGGAAGGTCTGTTCCTTTCTGCTCATCCTTTTGTGCTAGGAATGCAGTTTCCATTTAGCCCTTGAAAGATAGACTTTTTTTTTTTCTGGTTTTATATCTGTCTGGAGTTAAAATACAAACTCCTATATAAACCCTGCCACCTGCAAACTCCCACTACCTGCTTCTGTCTGGTGTATAGAGAGTCACTTCTGGCTTCTGCAACTTCCCTCTATGCTGTGGTTTGGTTTTAACCTTATTTCTTCACACTTGGCCACCTTATGTCTGGCTGCAGCTGGGATGCCTGACAGGCAGAGCTGCAGAACTACTGAAGTTGGTGTTTCAGCTGCACTTGGGCTTAGGAATATAACAGCATTAAGTTCTGTTCAGTACAAGGTGAGTCCTCCTTGTAAGTGGGTTGTGAAAAGAAATCTGATTAAATGGTGGAGAGCTCAGTATCAAATTCTGCACACTGGAAACTTTGTTTGGTTTGGAGTGTTTGGGGCAAAAGTGGCTCCATAAAGGGCTCAGTGTTGGACTGATTTAGCAATACCTTTCCATCCCCATAGCACCACCTCTTGGTTTATCTGGTTCAGGCCATGCTGGCAGCTAACTTGCCCTGAAATGTGATCATTTTTCCAAGCTCTCAGGTGCTCAGAACACACACAGCCTTAGCAAGCTGAGATGGTGGCTGTGGAAAACTGCTGCAGATGTCATCTCACCTGAGGTAGCTACCCTGTGGTTAAAGAAGCCTTTCTGATTTTATTTATAGCCAGGGATGTAGTTCTGTTATCAACAGTCAGATAGCAATGGAGAGGAATCATAACTGATCAGCTGAGGGGTAATGGCCCTGCAGCTCTCTGCTCAGGAATGCTGATTTTGTGTCTGGAAGGGCTGGTGAATCACTCCAGTCCTCAGGAATTGTTCTGCCAGGCAAATGGTGCAGTGCTGCTTTGCTGTCTGAAGCATCTGAGGGTGAGAGCAGTGGTTCTGGGGCTCATCAGCACCACTTCTCAGCAAAGTGGTTCCATTGAAATAAGTGGAACTATTTGTGGAACAAGAGATGAGCTGCTGTAAATGGAGTCAGCTGGAATTTTTTGTTAAAATGTGTCAGAAAATTGTTGATTCCATTCAGTCCATTTTATGTGTGAGGTTTTGTTTTTTCCTTTCAGAAAAGGGGATCAGTTTTGACAGAACTCTCTCCCTAAAGAATAAAATGCAAATTGAGAATTGATACTCTATCTGTCCAAGTGGGTTTGAGATCCAGAGTCCTGGTGGTGTTCTCCTGCAGCCACTCAGTGTTTATTTGCTGTAAGAATCTGGACTTTCACTTGGTTTCACTGTTCTGTGAAGCAGAATTTTAGGCAAAGGGGCAGGAAGGACAGATAAATGTGCAGCATGGTTTGGGGGTGGGAATCACAAATTGCCCTTCAGTGTTCAGAAATTGGCATCTCCTTGGGATGTGTAAAATGCAGGGGTCTTGCACAGCTTTCTGCAGATGAGGAGCTGCTCTGCAGATCCAGCAGCACAGGTCTATGCTTCTGTTTGAGACTGCCAGGTTGCTAAAATGAGGTAAGGTAAAAGCCACCTCTACTGATAAAAAAGCATATGGGCATCTACAGGGTTTTCACTACATTCTAACATTTAATCCCTGTAGATTCAAGACAAATTAATGTACCTTAAAAACTTGAAAATTCCATTAGTTACTCTGTCACTGTCTAAATACAGTTAAAAAAACCTGGCTCATGAAAGGCTAAGATGTAATGTAGGCACTCAAGAGCTTAAGCTTGGCAATTTCAGAAATGCTTATGTGACTTGATAGCTTAAAGCCTGCTAAAAGTCAGCAGGACGTATACATTGAAATGCCCATTGGCTTTTGAAAATTGAACTTATTGCTCATAATGCAATCACTACTCTTCAAAAAATTCATTGTTTATCCACTCCTGAAGCATAGCAGCCAGCAAATGTGTGTGATTACAAAAAAACCTGGAACACTTTGTTATTTATAATATTCCCATATGTGTCTAACAGTGTGGGGTGAAATCCCCAACTCCTTTTCACTACTCCATTAGAACCAGTAATGCTGAATCATTTAAATTTTTTCCCAAGAATGATTCATCTGTCCGGACAATGAGAATATAAAAGCAATATAAGTCCCTATTGCCTGAAAAAAGAATGAAGTCTGTACCTTCCAAATAACTTCATATCCTTCAGCACCGGTAATAAAAATCCTTTTTCTACAAGGTACTCTGTTCAGTGCCTGTAGCCCTGAATTATTCCTTATATATGGAGAAGCTTTGAAGCTTATCAGCATATTGGGATGTCCTGAAGGTTTTTCTGTAAAGGTGACCACCTCATTACCCCTTACCTCTGTGTTCTGAGGGGTGGAAGTAAACTCCCCCAGGGATTCAGCAGCCCTTTGGAGCTGGGAGCAGATGGATGACACTGAAAGCTGTCCTGCAAAAAGCCCAGGATAGAAGAGGATTTTGCTGCATCTCCTGAATGTTCTTTATTGCTTTTCACTGCTAATGATTTGATGAACCTCTATCACTTTGACTCACTATAGGAGAGGTTGCCAAATGCTTGAAGCCAGAACCTTGAAAGAGATCTCTGTGCAGCTCACTTATGTAAGAGAAAACATGCTTGCAGAGTAAGAAAGCTTATTAAATATTTAAACCCTGTCCTTTCCTCAAAAGCAGAACAGCAAAGATGATTTTCCATGGAATTTAACATTAAACTCTGACAATTTGTACAGCTGTGCATATAAATAGTTTGCACATCATCTCCAGAGGCAAAGGTCAGCATGCCTCATACATTTCAATACTGTAAGTTACATAGCAACAACCTTCCTGCTTCTGTTTCCATGTTATTTATTGAAGGGGACTTTAAAATTGGGACAAAGTAGCATCAGTTTTTGAGAGATGAATGAATGGAAGTTGATTGTAATATTTTTCCTTAATCGCTTTATTTTTGTCTCTCCATGGCAGAAGATGGATAATAACAGTCTGTCAGCATTGGGGCTGGCTGGCATCAAGCTTTTTCAAGGAAAGAAATCAGAACAGACAACTGCCTGATATCATTTAATGCAATTTGTTCCATGGCTGATCTTCAGACCCCTGCTTCATTACCTTATACAAACTTAAACCTGTTTTCCAAGAAGGAAAGATTCTTATTTGCAATTAGAATTACCCAATTATACACCACTCATGGAAACACCACGCATATTTAGCTCCAACAGATGAAAGCTGACTTTAAATGACAGATATATTTATTCAAATAATAAATGCTCAGGAGTTAATATCATGAAAGGAGTCTATGCAAACAAAACAAGTACTTTAGGATTAGTTCTCACTCCCTGTGCTCCAGCAGCTCCAAGGTTATTCCCTGGGGCAGAGTTTCATCTGGTGAAGGTCTGCTGAAAATAAGAAAAGGTGGTTGATTAACTCAAATGGATTCAGAAGATCTGATCCTTTGCTTCTGACCAGGGCTTGAGGTAGGGAAGGTCAGTTCCTCTCTGTCCCTGCATCCTTTGGGCTCCAAAAGATGGAATAATGGCTGTGCCTACAGTCTACTTAGGCTCTATTTCAAACAGAAATTAGGTAATGGACAGGACTTTCTTCCATATTGTTAAAGTTCTGGATTCATTTTACATGGATCTAATATTTTCTTATTTCAATCTTGTGCATTTTATGTACTTATTTATCAGTTGGGTGGAATTATGCTAATTGACTCACTGGTAATTCAAATACTTCCTGCTGGGGAGGCATCAGAGGGAATTGGTTGTTTTTGCTGGCTCTCCAACTTGTTAATTGAGAAAGCTATTCAATTATAGGTAATATACTTTTATTGCTAATAAGGTATTCTGGTATCAACAACATCCCCAAATCTGAAATTAAATTTGCAGGAATTATGAGAAACTTGAAATTGCTGGGCAGAAGGCTTTAAAAATTAGACTTACATGGAAATACTTGGACTGTCATCAGCTTCAGAGAACTGAAAAGTAAATCAATAACATTCTTTCTAAATTTACCATACTATTTATTTACTCATTTGTGATTGTTTCAACAGAAGTTTGTAAGAAGGAAAATTTGCTGCAGATGTATCAGGGTAAAGTCCTTCTTGATGTGGGTTATGAAACAAGATATCTAAAACATACTTAATACTGTTCTTTATTATCTAATTTTCCAAAATTAGATTTGATTTTCTTATGCATCAGTTCACAATCTCATCTTGAGCTCTTGCATTAGCCTACTTAAGCTAGTGAAGAATATTTCTGGTAAATATATATCAGTTCTCAGGAGTAACATGCCAAACAGCAGTACCTGGGAGCCCACCTGGAGTCATGGCACTGTGCTTATGGTGAGGCTGAGGAACAAAGTTTAAATAGCAATGATAAAAAATGGCAGGAAAAAGGACACTTGTTTTTATTCCCAGTTTCTGTGGGGAATGAAAAAAACATATGGCAGAATTAAACCTTGATCTGGTCATGCCCTAAACACAAGGTCAGTCTCTATCCTCACTCATTTCTTGTTTTCCCAACAGCTTTTCAGGTTTTTTTCATGCTGATAGTGTCCCAGGTGGGGACAAGGGCTGTTGGCTTGCTTGCATCTGGCAGAATATTAAAAAAAGAAAAAAACCCACCAGCCAACCCACCTCTCAGACAGGATTATTTTGTAGTTTACTTTGCTTTGTGATTTGCAGGAGCAGACACCACTTGCATGTCTTTTGCAGGCATGGATTCAAGTTTGTGTCACAGTAGTGCATTTGCCTTTGGAATGTATGTATCTGTCTGCCCCAAAATAATTTCTGGCTCCTTCAAGGGAGGAATCTGTGGGCTACCATTTTCTTTTCTCATTACAGGCTTTGGCACAGAGACCTCATCTAAATTTTAATGCCCAAATGTATGCCCTGCAATCTTCTAGGGTGCTTTACTATTCTGACCTTTCATCATTTAGTATTTTGATTGGGATGGCTGTTCCACCCCGCTCTGCCTCTCTCTGGAGCTGTAAAATCCTGAAATGAGTAAAATGACTGTAGAAGGTCTCAAAACAGAATACTGAAAAGGTCATCATGGTCCCTTCTGTGCTGCAGCTGTGGGGCACACACCACCTGAAGTATTCCATTAGTGTGTGGGGTTGTGATAGGGCACTTGGACAAGAAGGGAGAATTAGCACCTGAATTGAGGTGTCCTGGTTTAGCTGAACAGCAAGTCAAGAGTGAAAAAGGGTAAAAACATTCTTAATAAATTATGTGGGGTCTGAAGCTTCCAAGAGGGTAAAACTAAGATTTCTGACATGAGCATCCCGTGTCACTTCAGTGGGGGAAACGAGAGAGCTTGGACTCAGTCCTTCAGAATCTTGTTGTCTGTAAGGCAGATATTGATTCAAAATCCAGCCTTAGTGAGAGAGCAAGTGTAGTCTGCTCTCCTAGGGTCTTAGGAGTTTTTAATTTTCAGCAAACCTTTGCAGTTCTGCTTTAAATTGAATTTTCTCTTGAGCGCATCGAGTGAAAGAACCTCGGCAACTTCCCTCGGGATTCTATTCCATGAACTTAATGAGCTCATCTTCTGGAGATCTTCCCATCTGCCATTCCTAACCTTCCTTCCTCCCTAAAAAAACCATCTCTCTCTCTTTTGGTATTTCCACAAAATGGCTTCATGACTGCAGGACTCAGAACTGAGTGGCAAATCCACCCAGAGATCAACTTGTGCTTATTTCCATTTCCACCTAAGAAAGTTCCTGCTTTGTTGGTTGCTTTCAAATGCCAGTATATAATCTATTTGTGTCTTCATTTTTCCTCCCAGAGGCAAAAAATGTTCACAGCAACAACAAAAGGGAAGAGAAGTATGAAAAGATTAGTTTGATCAAAGGAATATCATGTCACACCAGAAGATTGATTTTCCTTTCCTCCTGGACTGCCATGCCCCCCTCTCCGTGCTGCCTGCAAGGCTGGTGCAGGGCTCACTTCCTTGCCTCTCCATGCCTCCCATGTATGTCTTTTGATTATGACTTGTCTCCTTTTAATATCACACAAACAAGGCTCTGTCATGTCCCAAGTGCTGTCTGACCTATTCTGTGATGGAAAGGACAGGCATTTGTTCTGTTCTCACACTTTCCTTGCAGGTAGGAGGTTCAGGACAGGACGTTCAATCTACATCTCTGCTGTCCTGTGACCTTAAGGAAGAGCAGCAGATCTTAGAAAGAAAAATATTAAGATTCAAGACAAGCCAGTGCAAAGCTGGATGTCTTTTTTGCTTACACTATCACTGAATTTTCACAGAGGATTCAGTCCTGCTGTGCCACAGAGTACAGGTTGGAGTTTTGATGGACAGAGAGAAACATAAAGAAATGATTTGATACCAAGTGTTAACATATTACCTTTTGTTTGATGGGGATAAGGAAACAATCCAATTTTAATAATGCCAGATGACTGCCTAAATGAAATGTGAACAGGAGATGAGAGGCTGGTAAACAGTGTTGCCTGCCAGCAGGAACAGGGGTTTTAATCCTGTAAATCACAAAAGGAAATTGCTAAGGCTGTATCTCGTACAATTAAGCCAATTTAAGCCTGATTATTAGGGGGAAACCATTATTCAAACTCTGGCATTTCAGGATGGAGTTTAGTGGGAGTGTTGGGTTCCCTCTTCAGAGACCTCTCTTTCCATAACCTTGTATCCCAGGCTGCTGGGACTTCCATGGAAATCCAGTGCTTACTTTACACAAAATGTTTCTCTCCAGTATTCTTATAGAACCAATCTTATGTCACACTTTTGTGTTTCAGGTTGGAATTCAGTGGTAGCAGATATTTGGGCATGAAAGAAGTCTCAGGCATGCTTAAATCTGTTCTAAATTATTCTTGGTTTTGTTGTAAAATGGAAGATCACTTCTGATTTCCCTCCCTGCCTCCTGGTAAATATGATATGTGAGGGAACCATGTAATCAGAGCTATAAAACACCAGTTACCTTTTGTCTAGACAGCAGTAAAGATTTGTTCTGAATAAACTCAAAGATCATAAGGTTATTTTATCACTTACTCTGTGTGAAACAGAGGGTGCCATCTCGGGTGCCTCTTACTCAGCATTTCTGGTAGGATTAGAAGAGTTTGAGGAAGATACATGATCTTGATTTAAAACTCTCAAAATGATGCCTGGTTAATTAGATGGAATAAATGTGCATGTAGAGCAAGGTGAGCAATTGAAAGGTAGTGGGCTGCCTATTTGGCTATTGCCCAGCACATAGATGCTCAAAGCCAGATGGATAAGAGGCTGTAAGATGCTGGCAAAGGGTTTGCTGTTGTCAAACAGCAATGGAGATAGAGAGTATGGGGAAAAGAACTGTAGAACTTTCTAGAGTTTGTTGTTGTGCTTATTAAGGAAAAGCTTTTTTTTTTTTTTTTTTTTTTTTTGGAATTCATCCATCCAGCTCCTGATTGTGGCAGCTGACAGGAACAGGGGCTGCATTATATGATCCCTGAGTACTCTTTGTCTGAAAAAGCTTTGCTAAGAAGAAAAGGAAAAAAAAATTTGCAGCTATTTATGAGCTGCCTTTGCAATATGCTCCACAGCTTGAACACCTGAAGTATAGGAGATGAATTTTCAATCTTTAAAAGCAAACATTCTATCCAGCAATATGGCTTGCATTACCAAAGCTGTAATACAGTAGGGGTGGGGATTTCTCTTTTTGTTTAGGCTGCTGGATAATAAACAGGCTTTTTTTTTTTATTTTTTTTTTTTTTTGAGGCAGAATAAATTGTATAGGTGATTTTAACAGATTGATTTTTATCAGCCCTCCACTGGAGCTTTGATAGCTCTCTGAGTGGCTGCACTATAGGGAACATTGCAAAGAGATTAAGTAGCAAGGGTCTGGTTTCCTACAGCAATCAAATGGAAGCTCTGACCTGGTATAACAAAAATCCCAATAGATGCAAACATGAGAACATTTGTTAAATTGTTGTTGCAAAGATTAGATAAGTTCAAAGAATAAGTTTTTAACATGGCAATCTTTCTGCTGGTTTGTCATGGTAAGGTATGAAGAGTAAAATCAGGCCCTTTGTGATGCAGTTGTGTAAATAGGAATTAAGAGCACTTGCAGGTAAGGGAGCCTTTTGCTCCTTCACTGCAAGCTCTTCTGAAAAAATAATATGACATGTAACAATATTTCATGCACACAGTTTCCATTATTATCTGTGTAGCAATGATGGGGAAGCTCAAACACATCCTGAAACTGCCCAGTACCACTTTTTCCCCCATGGTAAGAGCAAGTGGAGCTCTTGCTTGTGAAGTGGCATTAGAGAGGTGCAGAGATGACAGTCTGCATGGGAAAATGCAGAAAAATCAGACAAAACCTTGGTCCATATTCTCTGCTAATCAATACAGGATCCACACTATATTTCTAAATGTTTGAGGGAGACCTAAACCCACTCATGCTTGTATGGCCCTTGCCCTCCAGCCAAGCCATCTGTCCTTTTCCTTTTGACTTGCTGCATGTTAAGGTGAACGTAAAGCTTAAAAATTTACAGGAGAGTTTTAGCTGGAAGAGTCAAGCTTGTGAACTATTTCAGGTCTGAAGAAATGAATTTAACTGGAAAGGTTTTGGTGTCCAGAACATGTGGGGCTCTGCTCCCTACAGTGTCAGGATCTGTGAGGGGTTATCCATGTTTCAAGGGACAAATAGCCTGAAGTACACCCCCGGGAAAACCCCAAAGCAGGTAGAAAACCTAATGCCTGATATGTCCACAAGCTTAGACCACAAATGGCTTGGCAGAATGCACGTTTTTCTGAGGTTTCAGGAAGTTCTGGTGCCTGGGGTACCCACCCACCCCATTGCTATCAGGGGTGGCAGCAGGAGTAACTTGGGAGCAGCATTTCTGGTTACAAATCTCAAACGAGGAACAAGTCAGCAGTTCCCTGGAGGGTGTTTATTCTGCTGGCTGAACAATTAGCTTCCCTTTGGAAAGCAGTCTCCCAAAGCTTGTTCTGTTTGGTTATCACTGTACAGAGCAGCATTCATCAGCTTCACTGAAATTAGTCTTAAAAGAGCACCTTGTTTTCCTGTAAGCTTGAGTAAAATGACTGAAAATTTTTTATTTAGGATGAAATTTTTTTACATATGAAGCTCTTTTATGTCCAATTAGAAATACTAACCAGTATTCCATGGAGCCCTTGATAACAGCTCCTGTTAGGCCTGAAGAGCAGTCAAGCAAAAAGTACATTGTAATAAGGTCACAAATGTTGTAAATTACTGGGTTCTCAACCTTGCCTACATCTCACAGTGGGCCAAGAGGGTTTCACTTCATTAAATGTGAGAAGTCACAACTCATACTAAATCACACCACAGCATCTGAGTCATTAAATGGAAAACATCAGGAATTGTAGCACATGGAGATGTGTCCCTGTCCTTGTTAACCCCTTGCTGTCATCATTCTGTCCTCTGACTTAGTGCCACGGGCAATCTCTCTTCCCTGGCCATGGTGGACTTTGGATAACATGCTGGGAAAAGCAGGCAAAGCAATCTTTGGGGCAGGGCAGAGAGCTCAGCAGCCTGTAAAGGACTGAGGAGCCTGGGGTGACCAGGTTACTCCAGGCAGAAATAAAAATGGGACCAAAAGGGCTGAACTTATCACTGAACTGTGTTTCTGTTCCAGCTGCACCAGCACTGGGAGCTGCTGGTTCTCATCTCTTCTGCTTTTGCTGTAAGATTTTCTTCTGGAGATACCAAGTACTCAGAGCACAGATCACTTTGTTAGCAAACTGGGCACTAACTTCATTTCAAACCAAACTCATCTCTCCTTTTTGAGTGATGGTGGTGAATTTTTGTTCCTGTCTGGGTTTCACATCAGCCTTGTGTTAGCCTGGCTTCCTGAACAGAACCCATCCTAGGGGTGCCATCAGATCTCCTCTTGGCCACGGGCAAACAATCTCCTTCTCTGTGCCTTTGCCTTTAATCCATTGCCTTAGATAAAACATTTGTAGCTTTTGGGGTGGGGAAAAGCTTTTCTTACACATTTATCCAAACCTCAGGCTCCTGTGTGCTGCCATCAGTAGCAACTGCTGGGATTTAGAAGCCAGAAGCAATGCTGCTGTTTGGTAGGAGAGCCTTCACCTTCCTTCCTGTTTGGAAAGCTCAGTCTGTTGCAGACTTCAAAATTAAGTTAAAGGCTCTTGCCTGCTGCTGCTTTCAACTTCTGAATATTTATAGACAATTCTGTGAGGCTTCCAGAGGCCTCCTCTGAAGGGCAGCCCCAGCACAACTGCATCTGACTGCTGGGATGCAGGCAGAGCTGGGGCTTGGACCTTGGAGTCACACCTTGCTGTCCTGGTCTTAGAGCTTGATGAAAATTATTTGGTTTTGTGTTTGTCCAGTGAAGGCTGCAGCTCTTTGTAAATGGATGAAGTGGCAAATAAATTCTGAAAATGTTTAATTGTCCACTATGTAGCCATAACATAGCAAACATCTGTTCTTTGAAATCATCATCACTGTGATAATTTCTATTGTAGCAGCACCTGCATGTGAGAAACAAGACCAGAACTGTAGCAGTGAGGAGTGTGTGCACTCAGGGAGGGCATCCCAAAGACTGAAATACTGGAAAATACTTGAAAGAAAGAGGGGTAAACTGAGGCACAGCATTTAACTGGTTTGTATCATGGTTTGTTGGCTTTGGGACCAACCCTGTCCTGGCCTGTGAATCTGCATCTCATCCTTGAAATGGATTGGGAAGCTGGAAATTAACACTTAATAACTTAATTATTAAGCAGATCCATGGATTGTTAAAGCCAGATGTACCTTTCAGAATCTGCAGGACTCACCTAAATGAGTTCCTGTTTGTGTAGTATTCTGTACTCAGAATTTACCAGTAGTACTGGCATAATGTGCCAAAGACTAAATATCTGCATTTAAGAAAAAGAGATGTATTCTTCATCTGATTTTATCAAACCACCACTCAGCTTTTACTGTTTCTGGTCTTTTTCAGCTGGGATCAGATTTCTGTTCTCCATCTTGATACTTGAAGAGAGGTATCAAGTGATCCCTTAACTGCTTTGTAAGCTGCTAAACCTTCTCTTTGAGCTAAAACTTTAAAGAAAATAGAAGAGCATATTTTGGGGAAGAGGATTTCAAAGTTATTTGTTGTTTTAATAATTAGTTATTTTGAGTTCTGTCCCTCTTTGGAAGAAAATGCAAAGGTGACGAGAGGGAAAGGTGTCACTACTAGAAATCCAACCTTTGATTTTGGCTCGTAAATCATGTGTGGTTGGAACAGAGAGAATGGAGAAAGGTAATAGGATTCATCAGGTTTTGCTGACTTTCATAATAAAGCTGCCACCCTAAAGAAATAAAATACATTCAGCATGCAAAGGGAATAAAAATATGAACTCATCTTGGCTAACGGCTCTGAGAAGTAATATAAAGATGTGCATAGATTATTTTGAATCTTAAAAAGAGAGACATACCCAATTTGCATAAAATGTTAATACTAATCTTAGGGGTAAGAGATTTACTTTGAAACATAGGGATCATTGCAGGGAATTGTTAAAGTGGAGTCTTTGTCCTTGAATGTTTTCTTCTGGAGTCCCATTACATGTGCATACTGCCACCTGGGCACTTCAGCTCTGCTGAGATTGGCTTCTGGGGACCTGATCAAAACTCAGCAAAGCTCCTTTTTGGGTGAAATTGTTCCATTAAGGTAAGGAAAACAAAAATGTGGTAGGTGGTGTGGAAAAGTGCAGAGAACAGGGAGACTAAACCATTTTCTGGAGATCTTGCTGCGAGGCTGCAGCAGATTCCAGCAGTCTCATAAACCTTCCTCCTCCTTTTCAGTTCATCCTCTTGACCTGCCAGGAAAGCAGTTTTGCCCTGAACAAGAAACTTCTCTCCTGCAGACAGCACTCCTGGAAGACTCTGGGGAAAGCAAAGCTGCCATTTAACCTCCTGCTTCCCTGGGCCCAAGGACTGGGATTGTGCTCACCTCCTCTTTAACAGAAATATTTCCCATGTAAAGTTGAAGTGAGAGGCAGGGTGCTGATTCCTGCCCAACCCAAAGGGTCATTTGGGACATCTTTTTAAAGTTCTGGGACCTTTGGCTTGCTATCTTCCTTTCTCCACCAAATGGCTTTGCTGAACTGGAGATGCTTATTTGTTAATTACCCTTTTCCTTGGCTTGCCAGGCAGGGCTTGTTGTTGTTGTTATTACTAATGCTTTTACAATCATTTACAGGAGAAATTTCCTCCCTCCTCCCCTCAAAGTACAAACACATTTTGATCAACAGAGCTAACATGATTGCAATTCTGTTATGTTTTATTTATTTCCATATAGGTTTGATTCTATTGCAGTTTCTCATTTTTGCCTGATGTATTATTCATGATTTGTACAATATTGGAGCTTGTGTAGGACACCCTCATTTTATTAGCTCTGCTATAATTTTCTGGGGTATATAAAAATAAAACGCAGGAGGCTCTTTTGCTCCTTTCACATTTTCTTTGTGTACACTGTTTTCAGGAAAATGATAGCAATAGTATTTGGTTAAAACAATTACCAGTTTTAGTTTTAACACCTCAGTGACTGAAATGCTATTAAAATGGACTGTTTTATTTACTGGTGTATACTGAGAGATGTGATAGATATTAATACCCACATCTAGAAATGCATACACACCCATGCTAGGACTGAAATGATGTTGTCTTATTTTGTATATACCTGGAGTCCTTTTGGCTTTAGCTAGCAAGCTCCAATTATAGCAGTTGCACGGGTGTGGAGAAACCCTAGGATTTTAAGCCTTAATTTTTTGACTGCTTTAAGACCAAAATCTGGAATGCAGAATGGTAAAATGATCTGGAATGCAGAATGGTAAAATGCATTCTGAAATACTTGCTCCCTTTTTGTAATTGGTTAATAGCCCCCAGAGTTCTAGCTCACAGAACAAGTGATCCTTCTCCCATTATTGGTGAACATATTATGGCTAAATGGTTCTGTCTTCACATGTACCCAGATGATAACATTTTCCCATCCTACAGCCAGTATAAAACTTTATGGTATTATTGACCTGAGCACATCTCAGCCAGACCTTAGAGTTATTGATTTAATGACTATCTCTTCTTCTCCCTCCCTTCTTTATTCTCTCTGTTGTTAATTCTCATTTTATTAGGACTGCTGGTACTCTGATCTTTTTATTGCATTAATCCAAACTTATTTCTATGAGCATGATACCATAAATTATCTGGTGACTGTTCCAGCGTTGAATGGCAAGGTAATAAATGCAAGGAAATCCAAGGGAGTTAAAGTGAGATCTATCCACTCCTGAGTCAAATTGTCTCCTTGAACAACTGTGTGGACCCTGAGAAAAGAGATGTAAGTGTCACCCAACATCTTCACCTTTAGGAGCTGGTGATGTCATTTGGGAAGGGAACTCTTGAGGAGCTGGAGCAGTGGAAAGGGTGTTGGATGGAAGCACCAGCTTGGGAATGGTGTCCAACAGGGCTTGGCACTGATGTTTTATGAAGTTTCTCTGCAGACAGGAACCACTCTGGCTGAAGGGTTTTGTGCCCATCCTCTCATGAGGATGGCAGTGCAGGCTCAGTAAAATTCTCATCATTGAAAAACTGAACAAGCAAGGCAGTCCTCAAAGTCCAACCAGCAAAGAAGTGTTGAGATTGTAGTTTCTGCTAAATGTGATCATTTTCCTAGGATAATCAGTGGGTTTGTGTGCTATTTGGTATATAGATAACACTCTCCTGTGGGATGAGTGTGTAGGAAATAATGGATGCTCAGTTACTGCTGGTCATGCTCTGCCTGGGATCTCCAGTCTGGGGAACTAAGAGATGGTTTGATGGGCTGTAAGCTCTATATACATATATATACATATATACACATATATATACATGTATATGCATATATATGCAGCTCTAATGCTGTAAGCACAGTGCAGGGCCTCATGGAATGCATTATTTCTGTATGACACTGAGGGTCACAGTCATCAATTCAGTATGCTTTCTGTCATATGTGCTGACATTAAGATAGATTAGTTTGTGTGACTGAAGAGCTGGAGGTCAGGAATTACAGCAAAGGATTTATTTTCTTCCTTATGTGTTTGGAATGTATGCAAAATCCAGCTCTGCATCACTAACCTGTGACTGCCCTCCTCCTCCTAACATCTCTGTGGTTCAGAGCAAGTTGGGGCTGGGTACAAAGACAGAATTTGGGGGAGGACTTGAGGAGACATTTAACTAAAAATGTCTGGATTTATTCTAGACCAGTCCTATACCAATATAATTCCACAGTCTTCTGATTCACAGCAGCTGGGTAGGTGATCCAGTCCCTCCAATGCCTTGTACTCCTCTCTGCATCGTTTAATAACAGGAGAACTTTTATGAAGTACCCATCCACAGCAAAAAAATCAAAGATGTCGGGAGTAAACATTTAAGAAATGGAAGTGGAGTGAGTTGTTTTTTTGTCCCTGTGCATGGAGCTAACCCAGACTGAAGCATAATGCAAACTGATTTGAGTTATTGAACTGCCACCCCTGTGCTCTGCATGTTCACAGCCTCTGTCTCCTTGGATAAGGCTATTACAGGAAAAAGAGGAGAAATTCCAAAGGTTGCTGGGAATAATAATTTAGAGACAGTGGAAGGAAATGAGTGAGCTTTAGGAGGTCCTCTGAATCATTAACTGAGGTCACTTTCTTCCTTCCCTAACACTCTCTGTTCCCTGTAATAAGGTGGGTGCAGGGGGGGAGCTTTGCTCTGAGACAATCAAGAGAAAACAACTTCCACTGGAGTGAGTATTTAAGCTCAGCTGGAATAAAATAGTCACATATCAGGAGAGTAGAAAAAAAGAATTGTGGAGTAAAATGGGCTGTGTGTTAAGTAGGCTTCAGCATGGACTGGGCCAGTATTTGCCTATCAGTGCTATTCTGACATTCTTTCCTCAGACACACCACGAAATACATAATTTTTTAAACCTTTTCCTAGCTTTCAGTCCTGTGGAAGCATTGGGAGGTGCTAAAGCATGAAAACAGATGGGTAGAAGGCAAGTGTGAAGCTGAGTGAAGGGCCAGGGCAGGCTCTGAGCAAGCCCAAGCTGAGCCCCATCCATCCCTGGACCCACTCCAGTGTTCTCCAGCCAGGAGGAACATGAATTCACTTGGGCACTGGGTGACTTTGGTGGCTTCCCACCCAGAGAGGAGCTGACTGGGTAGGGATCTGGTTATTTGCACATAACTTGGACTGGGGCTCAGAGTCAGAGTTAATTCAGTGTCCTCAGGGTCTGTGTCCAGGCAGTTCTTCTTTCTTTAGGTCTGATTTGTCCATCTCAGCACCACCAATGCTCTACACAAAAATGCAAATACTTAAGTAAGAGATGAGTGTTTTTATGTGCAGATAACTGAGAACAGAACTACATCTGACCTCCTGCACCATCATCTGGAATCTCCCTTGGGAACAGGTTATTTAAAATATTAATGTCTGGATTAATGAATCACTGTACATGCAAATGAGTTATTGGTGTAACAATTCTGAGGAAGTCTTGTAGGCACATTTCAATGATTATTTAGCCATTAACTCCAGTAAACATGAGATGTGAAGAGAAAAGAAAAAAAGATATATAATTTCCCTATTATTTAGCTTTATTTTAAATGAAACTATTGGAAAGATGTATATCATTTTAATTTTAGTTCCAGAGGCTTTTATGTAAATTAATTGCATCGGAGAATTGGCAAGAACATTTATTCAATTTAGAACAGCCATGATTATAAGCTTTACATTAATATAACAACAATTTAACAGTGGCTGATAGATGGGACACAACCATGTAATTATCAGAAGTGAGCCACTTTCTTGATCTCTAATTAGTTCTATAAGCAAATATAGTTTTGCTGGAACTAATTGCTATATTATAGCTGGCAGTGAGGTGAGTGCTGAACTTGAGTTCAGGTACTGAGGACAGAGTCTTGCACATCCAAAGATTTTCCTATTTTCTGATTTAATCACATGTATAATTCAATTACACGTGCTGAGCAAAAGCAGGCAGTGGTGCCCATGGGAATAACCTTCTCTGTGCTGCACTGTCCTTTGCCTTCAGCAGACAGCAAGGACCCATCTTGGGGTTTTCTGCCAGGGCACCCAGGTCAGAGCTGCAGCTGGGGTAGGAGACCACTGAGCTCCTGGTATTTTACACCCACTCAAGACAGAGAAGGGAAGTGAGACCTTCAGAAACCCCCATTTGACTTCCCTGAAGCAATGCCTGTTTTCCTCTTGCCTCTCCATGTTGTGACAGGTGACATTTTCACTGAGCTGACCAGCTCTTTGTCCACCTTGTCCTGTGAGCTCTCCCTGGGGCTGCTGTGGCTCAGACATCCCCACTTCCACTGGGGTTTGGCATCTCATTAGCCTGACAGCTCCTCAGCTAGAGCTCAGTTTGTTCCTTAGGTGTTCATTTTCATCCTGACTCATTAGCTAATGAAGCCAGAAATGAAGGGTGGGAAGGACTTCTTTAAATTCTTGTTCAGAGAAGGGCAGGAGGATAACTCTGTTGCTAATGGCCTCGGGTGGCACAGCTCTGGTTCTGCTGCACATCACCTGAGTGGGGATTTCTGTGGTGAGGCCTCTGACCCAAAGTCACTGGGAGCAGTCCTCATGCAGTTCTGTAAAGTCTCTTTAGTTTTGTCACTGCTCTGGAAATTGTATTTGCAGCTTTTATTGCCTATATCCTTTTCAGAAATTCTTTCTCTCATTAGAGTAAACCAATTACCAAGTGCCAGTGCTTTGTTGCAGCTGAATCTGAGCAATTGTCCCAGTACTAATTGCTTAAGGGCAACTACCATGATCTATCAAGATCATTGCTGGGCAGCACTAATGCATTTAGTGGAGAGATTATTGAATTTATTAAACATTAGGCTTGATGCAGCTCCTAACAAATGCATCTTGTGAATATGACAGTCCTGGTGAGTGGATTAGACTTGTTACTTGGGCTGCTAGAGCCTCCTGAATAGAAACTGTGATTCTTGTCAAAGCCATTAGCTCCTTTGCAAAACGAGGGCTGTCATTTCATTAAGTAGCTCTGCACATATCACAGGCTCCTGCATCCAATCCCATCACTTTCTGTCTCTATCACAATTCCTCGTGGAACCTGAACTTTTGCTTTCCAGGGATTTTACGTGAGGTGGAGGCTGGTTCTGCAGGAAAGGTGCTTCAGGTCTTGCCAGGTGCAGAATAAGTTGTCAGGTCAGCAACCAGAGCTGGAATGAGCAGAACGATTTATTTTTTCCTTTTCAATGGAGCAAATAACAGAGGATGGATGTTCTGAGGGTGTGTATAATTTTCCTCTCCTGTTTTGTATGTATTGGAAGGGGCTCTTGTTCATGCACAACTCCATGGCTTGCACATCAAGCAGGGATGTTCTCTAGTGGAACCTGAGAATAAAGTGCCCTTCAGTTTTCTGTTGGACTGTGCAATGTCAGAGCAGAGAGAAATTTTGTTATGCTGAGAAGGAACTGTGAACAGATCTGGGATTTTATGTCTTTGCTTGATGCAGTTTGTGCAGTGGGGATTGTGAAATTACGAGTGCGTGAAAAGAATCTCAACAGGAAAGCTTGGAAGAGAAAAACATAATGGAAACCATAGATCAGATTCATCCCCTCTTCCCTTTCACTCATGTTAGTGCTTCAGGAGAGAAACACTGAATTTCAATCTTCACTGTTTCTGTCATCTTTGGCATAAAAGCTTTAATGTCCCTCTTTCTAAGTGATGCAGTGTGGCATCCACTCTTGGTGACAAAGCAAAGGAGCAGGGACACACAGAGGGGTTGGATCTTCCTTCCCTTGAAGTCAGTGGCAAAATTTCATCTGACTTCACCAGCCAGAGGTCGTGCCCTGAGAAATGGATTTAATTTCCAAGTTTCCAAAGAGTTGTTTCATAAACTGCAGGAAAAAGAAAACTCACACAAGGAATTATGAAGGATGCCCTCTCCCTGTCCCTTTGTCACAGACTTTAGGGGCTGGCAATGCAGTTGTGCTGTCAGCAGGGTCTCAGGCTGCTGCTGCTCAGCCTTTGCTTTTCAGGACCATCTATTCCCTTCCCTTCCTTTGATCAAAGGATGGGATTATGAAACACAGCAGTGGAGTGAGAGTTTTGTGGGCTTTTCTTTCACAGCCCCCTCTAACTTCAGAAACATTGGGGCTGCCTGGTGACCTTTTTCTTCCTCACTTTCCCTGCTATCTTCCCAGTGTCAGGTGGAGTGCTGGGGCCACTTTCTGCTCCATCTGCTGTGGCTGTTCAGGCAGGGGCTGTATCCAGACCTTGCTGCTCTCTGCTGAGCCAGCAGTGGAAGGAGCAGATGGGCTGAGGTGCTCGCTGAGCTCCTGCTGCTAAATGTCACCCAAGATGTAGGCAGTGTCCCTCTTCTACAGACCCCACCAGGTGGCCTGGCCTGAGCTTGGGGCAATTGTCAGCATGGGGAAATGAAGAGGCAGGGCTGCCCCAGAGTCCTGTCCAGTGTGAATTTCCATATGGGAAAAAAAGTGCCATTAATTCAAAATGATGGTGGTGTGTTCTAAAGAAACCCCAAACTCTTGTTCTTGAGTAAAAATCTCAGGGTCTGTGCTGCTCAATTTGGTGATTTTAGCAAGATAGCTACCGCAAGAAAATGCCAGCTCCTTTCTATTGAGTGGCCTTCTGCTGTTTTTGCATACCTAGCTTGGACTCTGCCACAAAGTGGATGTGCTTTTGGCATGTCAGACTATTAAAATAACCGTTAGAGGAAATCTGCACCCAGAACTCAGTCTTAAAAATTTGGGTTAGGAGCAATGTACCTCACTCAGCCATAGCAACCAAGTCAGTGTTATTTTAGAAGTCATAGAGCTAGAAGCCTGACTTGCTTGCTTAATCCCCCACAGGTGAATGGATTTTTGTCAGTAAGTATATTTACAATCTTCAAATGACAGTACAGATCCCCACATTGTTAAATATCACAAGCACATCCCTGGCTGCCTTTTGTTTGGTTGTTTTTTTTTTAAATGAAGTATTCCATTCCCTACCTGGCCTGATCTTTCAAAGGCCATTCATTTGATTAGGGAAAGTCACCAGGAGATGCTCTGTGCTGAGGAAAGGATGAATCTCTTTGGGGTGAGATCCCTGGCTGTGTGTTTATATCTAAATTGTGGCCATCCCCCCTCCTGGTTGGGCTGGATGCTGGCTGAGTCCACTCACTTTTTTCTGCTGAAGCCTTTTTGGCCCCAGGGGTGCAGAGGGCAGAAGTGCCTGTGTTCAACTCTTCTTCAGAGATTCAGGGCTGCCCCTGGCTGTGAAGCTGTCTGTCACCACTCCTGGAGCAGCAAAGGCCACCTGGAAACTCAGCTTTAATTTCTTCTGAGGCCACCAAGGTTCTTGAGACTTCAGGAACCAATAAACATTATCAGGCAGCTCAAAGCTCTTGCTGCTTTTTCTTCTGTCATTTGGCTGTCTCACTGAGAAACACAACCCTCAGTTCTCAGCTGTCCCTCATGTTATTTCACAGTTCTCAAAAAAAAAAAGAAAAAAAAATTAGTTAAAAGATTAAAGGCTAGGACACAAAGGCTCATTTACTTTGGATCAGAGCTTGGGCTTCAGCTAGGTCAACATCCAGCCTCCACCTTTCACCAGTCCCAGTGTCTTCAGAGACAAGTACAGAACTTGGATATAAAGAGAAGAGAATGGACCCAGGAGAAAACTTTCCCATTTGCTACAGTCCCTGATGCAGGAGTGCTGTATGGCTGTGACACATTTCTTAGTTTTATTGTTACTCTTTCCTCTTGTAACTCCGAGTGCTGGGTAATTAAAATGTTGGAATGGCACATTTGTTGGGGGGGTCTGAGGAGGGGGTGTGTGAGGTGACTGCTGTCTCCTGGCAGCCAGTCTCAGAAATGAGCTGTAAGGCTTGTACAAAAAGTGTTCCCTTCTCCCCATTAAAACATTTCCTCCCTTTCAGGAGCCCTGGACCCCCCAGCTCCTCTTTGCTGAATAACAACCCTGTCCTTAACTTCTCATGACCTTGAGTTGCCAGGAGCAACTGAAGTGCATTGTGTGAAAGTGAAATTTTAAAGGGCTCATTTAATTTCTTTGTAGGCTGGGTAACCCTCCCGTGAGCAGGTGATGTAAGATTTTTCTCTTGGAGCTGCACTTGCAGTAGGAGGCTGCTTTCAAAAAGCCCTAGCTCAGAGGGGCTGGGAACCTGCAGCCCCAGCATTTTGAAAGACATTCTGAGGATTAGTTAAACAGCCTCTGATATCTGGATATCTGTGGCTGACCAAAGCAGATCAATTTGTAATTAATCAAGAATTCCCTTCCATTTTCCCTGTAGCATCTGCTTATGGTTTGCTAAGGGTATCTAATTCTGATTTAGGCAAAAAATTGCCACAAGTTGAGAGCCAAAGTAGTAGTACTGGGTTTAGAGAAAAGTTGAATGTACCATTTAAAAAATTTCACCTTTCATGAATGTTAAACATCAGCTGGACTTGGAAAAAGCACACGTCTGCCTTATCTGTGACACTCTTCCCTCTAGATAAACAAATTATTGTCAGCAGTATGGGCCAAGAAGTGAACAATAAGAGAATAAAAATCTGGTTAAGGCTGGAGGGGAAGAGAGCTGCTGAAGGGTGCAGTTACTCAGGTTGGAAGGGGGCCAGGAGCAGCATGGCACATCCAAACCAGCAGAACTCGGCTCCTTATTCCCTTGTCCTTGACTCCCAGTCACCTCATGGGACTTCTTGCACAGCAAAGTGAGAAAAAAAAACCAAAACCAACAAAAAAACCCCTGATTCTTTCTGTTCCATACAAAGAGAAAAAGATGACTGCAGAAATGGTCAGAAATTCTTTGCTTCCACCAACAAATTTCCTTTCCTTCTGATTTGATCCACAAAAAACCCCAAAACTGTTCCCCCAAATGGATCTGTTAGGGCAGTGGAGGGGGATGTCTCCTACTCATTATTCTCCCTCATTATAGCTCAGTAAATTTTCCCCATAGGAACAGCAGTGAATGAAGGAATCCATCCAATAATGAATGTTTCACAAGGGGCTAATGGAGATGCACATCCTAGCAAAACTTAGCACTTTATAGCTGCTGTACATCTTGGGGCTTGTTTGCTTCCCATGCCCAGGTACAGCTCCAGCTCTTGAAAACAGCAGCATGTGGTCTAAATGAAGAAAATTGGGAAAAATCAAATCTTGAATAGAGTTAGCAAACAAACAGGAATCAGGACTCTGGGCAAGCATGTGTTTATCTTGAAGCAAGAGGAATGTCTGACTAATCATATTGTTGCAGTTAGATCTATTTGGTTCATTTTCAGTCAATTTAGATGTAAAACACCTCTTGAGTTGTTTTAAAAGTATGCATGCACATGGGGTAATCCAGTTTTGTCCTGGGGAAGTGGAAATGAAACAGAAATGCCCCATCAAATCCAGGTTGTCTGAGAAATATGTTCTGTTTGTTACCAGTGGCCCAGTAAATTCCAGCTGACAGCACTAATGTGATTGGTTTTCTGTGTGTAAGTGTAGTCAGAGAAAAGGAACTAATGCTTGACCTGGCTTCACTGAACATGGGCAATCTGGAGAGTTATTTTACAATTTGACCATAATAGACCATAATGATCTGACACAATTATGAACCTTGCATTATTATAAAAATTAGCCATGCCTAAACTAACTTTACTCTGCATTTTAAGGATTTGTCTCCTTATTTTAAAATGCTTGTCCTTTTCCCCAGGAGAACACAATTTAGATTTCTCCTTGACCTTTATATAACAATGAATGCTGGGGTTTTGCTCTCTAAGTCCTCTTTTTGCCTGTGAATTATTGTTCACTCCATACTGCCTACTGGTACAAATTGTGCCTTGAAATTCAAATATACCAAAAAAAAAAAAGCAGATCCTCATTAATATGAGCTTGTCCTGGCCAACAGAACTGTGCTGACAGTCCAGCCCAGGAAATAATTGGAGCCAGAACTTCTGTGCTAGCAAAGGTCCTAGCAGCCAGCTCCATTCCTGTGGCATTTCTACAAATAGAAATTGGCATCTAATAGATTTCATCTGAGCATTTCAAAGTTCATTGCACAAATAATTGAAGAAATGAGATTAATATGTTCCATGATGATAATTTGGTCAGGTTTGTTTTATGAAGAGTGCATCTCAGGGTAACAGTCCCCTCAAGGTTGTACTGGGAGAAAGAACAGCAGCAGCACAACCTTGTTGCACATTCTCTCTCCTCTCAATACATTTACAGTTTTTCTCTTTTAATTTGCCTTACAAAGCTACTCGAGTGGGATTGCACAAGTAATTCTTACCAGCCCATGCCTGTTGATCAGGTGTACACATGAAGGATTCCCTCAGCATCTTTGCTTTCCAGTAGGTGTTTTATTGCCCTGCTAGTAGTTGCCTTACTACAGACTTTACTACAGGTTTTGCTATGGCTTAAAGGTAAGAAATCACCAGTGAGCCTTAACCTCTGATGCTTTCCTCCTGTAGTGAGAAGGAAAACCTCCCTGGTTGGGAAACTTTTGGGCTGATGAATACAACTTCCACAGAGCAGCTTAGCAGTGGGTTTCACCTCTGAGAAGGGACAGGTCAGGGTCTGCTAAGGTTTCCTGACCCAGGGTGATTGGACCCCAACCATCCTCTGGGGTGGATGTGGATGATTGGGTTATTTCAAGGCATATTGAAATATATTATTTCTTTACCTCTTTGAAAGGGTGTAGAGATCTGGGTGGGATCCTTAGTCCTGCAGAAAGGCAAACATTGCATCAGTCTTCAAGAAAGATGAGGAAGAGAATCTGGGGAAACTACAGTACTACTGGGAAGAAAGTCCTCAGCTCTTTTCTGAGCCCATGCAGGACAGAGGTGGTGTTTGCATCTGCAGCACCAGGAGAGGCAGGGACTGGGTCAGTTCTCCAGGGAAAGAGCACCTTAGGAAGTAACAGTCTCTCTACTTGTGGTGCCTGCAAAATATGCAAAGTGGAACCCCTTGGACAGAACTCCTGAATCCAAGAAGGACCTTCCTGTCCAGCAGGTACCAGACTTAATTGTGTGGGGTGTCACTCAAGTGAATGCAAACCCCACTGTCCTCTTCTCTGCACCCACTCCTGCCTGGAAAACAGCAGAAATTCTACTCTTAGGCTTATTTCTCAACGCAGATCATAAAGGATTAATTTAAATTGTATAAAGCTGCAAGTGTGCCCAAGGTAAACATCAAGCTACCCAGAACTGTGCTGAAAAGCATTTAGAGTGCTATTTCCTGTGGCTCAGGGCTGGAAGCATCTTTGTCCTGCACTTTGAAATGAATATCCAAGCAAGGAGAACTAAGGCATAAGAACATTTTGTTTCTGTTATTTTTGATCGGGCTCAATTTTATCTGGAGTTGAATTGACTCAGCAAAGCCCTACACTCTTTCCATTCCAGAGACAAGACCACAGGCATGTAAACATATCTACTCACTATAAAAATAATGCCTGATTTTCTTTTTTTCTGCCTCGCTCACACCACCTCTTAGAATGAATCTTTCTACACACACAGCTTGTCTTGCAGCTTGAGTGCTCGGGCACAAAGGTGTCCTTTAAATGTCATTGCTGGTCTAAATTAGATATAGGAGTGGAAGGGGTGATGTGGAAGGACTTTGAGAATAATTAGATTCCGTGCAGGTGCTTGGAAAAAAAGCTGCAGCATCCTTCCCACTGGTGAGAGAGCTGAGACTGCCTGAGTCAATGCCTTCTGTGTCTGGCTGTCCAGCAATGTTTTGTACCTCTTCCCTGCCTCCAGTTTCAGCTCTACTTTATCTCCTTCATCCTCACTTAGGGAAATCTGTTTGCTTTGCATTAGTGTCTCTGCAATAGCTGCAGTGCTTTATGGCCTCACGCAGCCTGGATGTAAGCAGTGTGCAATAATTATTTCTATTATTAGTGGCTGTGCAGCCATTCAATCAAACTGCATTCTGCTTGGGTACCTGCACAAAGCAAGTTTGACTCCATGCTAAAAGAACTGGCACAGAAACATCCAGTTCCTGAGCAAATAAATTTCTGCAGTGCTGATTGTTTCCTTTTACTCTGCACTTGACTGGGCAGAATCTGTATATGGCATAAATAGAAAACAACATTAAAGCTACTGAGACCCCTCGGGTTTGCAATATTCTGGGGATATTTGTGTAAATTCAAAGTTGGGCAAGCTAAGGTTTTATCTGACCCTGCCACAGTGCAATCTGTTTTCAGCAGGCACTAAGTAGCCATAATTATGGATCATTAATATAGTTTAAAAGCCCCAGATGAGTAAGGGGCTGATTCTGATCCTGTTCCCACCATGTGAAAAATAAATGACCTCTGCTGCATTTGTCCAGGCCTCCATATTTTGTGTTGGAAGCAGAATCCAGCCATAAGAGCCCAGGATTTATACTGTTGGTGAGTTGTACTCCTGGCGTGCTGTGTGTGAATGCCAGCAGCTTTTCTGCACAAAATAACTAGATTTACCCTTTGCTTTTCTAATTCCAAAACAGCCTCAGGCACCAATTCACCTTCTGGAAGAATAGCTTACAGGAACCTTTAGAACTATATAGATACATAGATTTTTTAAATTACAGCACAGTGAGAGAAAGTGAGTGATGCAGAGGCTTCTCCAGGGTGAGACACAGATATTTTGACACAGGTATTTTGGCACAGCTGCCTGGGCACCCATGCTGCAGGGTAAGACAGATGGGTCTGTCTGTCCTGCCACGAGGAATTGGGACCCCTTTTTATACACCACTAAACTGGCTCCTTCAGTCTGTGTCAGGTACCAGAGGGAGTAAAGATTTGCTGAATGGATTTAAAGAATTTTGTGGAGAACTTGTAGGGTTTTCAGTGGTTGGAGTGGAATTCAGTTCATGGCTTTTGGTAGACAAGGGAGCTGGTTAGAAGCTTAATTCCATGAGGTGTGTATGAAAGAGTTATCCTTCAATCTGCAATGCAAAGTTGGGCTCTGCCTCTGCCTGAGGTGTGTGGCAGAGTTTCTTAGGCTTCAGGGAGTGATTTCATTGTCTTTGTCACATTACAAATAATAGAAAAAAAACCCAAGTGGGTTTGGAGCTTGGCTGTCCTTCCCATGAATGCTGAGTTTTCACTAGGCCCATCCTCTTCCAAAATAACAGTGTGTTAATGATCATTCCTGATGGGAAGCTGGGGGGTGTTTTCTGCAGGAAAAACATAATCTGTTTGAAAGTGAAGATTTCTGGGGTGATGATTTCCTTCACTGTTCCAGCATGCATTGCATGAGCATTTCTATTGCATGTGCTAACAGATGTCTCTGCACCTACAATAAATTAATGTGTCTGCAAATAAAGAGTCATTATTCCTGTAGAAGTGCAGAAGTCGACTGGGAGGACTGGCCTTTAATTACACTTTTATTGTTCACAGACTGGGTTAGAGAATTGGATTCTGGAGAGCAGAGGTTACAAAAACCCAGGGGGCTTGGATCTCCTGTTCCAGGCTTTTGTCTCAAAGTCACTCCATCAGGGCTGCCCCTGAGAAGAGTTGGTTTCCCAAAGAGAGCCAAATTGATGTACCTGAAATTCACAAATTGTTTAGATTCCTCAAGCAGCGATGGGAAATCCCGATAGCAATAGCAAAAAAAGTTTATATTAGGCTAATATTGCTTCTTACTCTAAGCTCAGATATTTTACTTCACCTTTAATGCTTTAGAGGGGCAAAGCTGAAAATAAAGCTTGCTTTGTGTCATTTAAAATCAAATTTCCAGCTGGATCATTATTCACAGACCTCCTGTTAGCTGGATGTAAGCATTCTGGTGTGGCTGGCAAGACTGGGAACTTTCTATATACTATCATTGCTTGAAAAGTGAAGGCTCATTTGGAAAGAAGTGCTTGGAGTTGTGTACCTTGTTTGGGTTATTTTTTTAGAGGAAAGGAAAATAGATTTGCTTGCAGCAAAGAGAAACTTTCTCTGCTTTCTACACTTTCATTGTTATGGTCCTTTTATCATTTTTCCACCTAAGTACAGGTGAAAAAATTCCTTTTCCAGGAATGCTCCACTGGCAGTGGTCTGTGTTCTTCTTAGACTCCAAAGGAATAAGAGTAGGAGTTATGCAAACCCCAGGTGAAGAGTGAGCAAAACAGAAGGAAGAATTTAAAATTCTATGCAGCACAAAGACCTTGAAAAACTAAAGAAAAATCAAAATGCAAGCTGACTTTTCAAATGCATCTTCAGTCAAGGAAAATAGGATGCAATTAAGTTCTTCTAACAAGTCTTCAGCACCTCTAATGATAAGCTTTAAAAGACCAGCTTAATGAAATGTCACAAGGACATGGGCTGTGACAATTCCCTGTGTCCTGGCTGCTAAGCAGAGCTTTACCTGATGGAGGAAAAAATTGCAGGGGGGATATGATAAGTGAGTGTTAGCATCTTTATCTGTGCTGTAAGTCCATTCAAATCAATGGTGTTATACTACAGATGAATTTGCCTGTAGAATTTTAAACAGAAACAACCACAAAAGCAAAGCTTTCAAATGAGAAATAGCCAAGTTTATTAAATGAAACAAGAATTTTCCATGGCATTATTATTTAATTCCCATTAGCTCTTAGACAGAGAGTAAGAAGTGCAGTTTATTCTGGCTCTGCTGATCCACCTCTGAGGTCAGACAACTCCCTGCCCTCTATCCAGTCTCAGATTTGTACCTTTAATACTCTACAAGATGTTTTCCAGTCCTTAGGGGTGCCATGAAGGTTTTGGAGGCAGTGAGTGCCCCTATGGCTGTTCCTCCTTCCTGGGGTGGCAAGTTAGCAAAGCATTCCTCCTTCAAAAGGGATGGCTCATGTTTGATGAAGTTTCCTGGTGTGAGTGCTCCATTCTTCTCTATTTGTGTATGGGCTCTTCTCTTTTGAAGAAGAAAATACTCTGATTTTAAAGGCAGGGCTGGAACTCGGGATATTCAGATTCCCCTTCAAGCTGTGCTTACAGAACACCATGGGCCCAGTAATGTCTTTTTTTCTCCCCTTCCCATAGCCCTTTCTGGAGCTAAGCCTGATCAGTAGTGGATCCAGGGCTCTCTGCAGGGTGGGACATTTCCAGCAGGATCCTCTCGCAGTAGTGAAGGGTTTGCCTTCAGGGATAGGGTTGGGCTAGAGGAATTTTCTCAAGTCCTTTCCCTCCCTGTTTCTGTATGACTCTGATCTAATGATGCTGTTGTGATGAATATGGATGGCTTGGGAGATTTTAAAAGGCTGCTTAGGATATACTGTGAGCTTGAGTTCTGCCTGAATTTGTGTCTGTAGGTAGGCTCAGTAAATACCCTCTCTTCCCCTCTCCTAAAAAAGCTTTGCCAATCCCCAATGATAACAAAACCATGTCTTAGTTTCACCCTGCAGCTGCAAAATTTAACATATGGAAAATTGCCCTTTACATGTAAGCTGCCTCATGCTTTAGTCCTACCCTAAAATCAAATTCTTTAAGCACAGCTCCCTTGGGGCAGGAAACAAACTTTGAATGCTTTTCTTTTGAAGACCACCTCAACCTGTTTTTAAAAGTATAATCTATATTTCAAATGCATAATGTAAGCATATCATCTTCCAAACAAGAAAGTAGGACACAGCCTTGGCTAGGATGAAAAGAAAATGAAAAAAAGTCAGAATAAGAAAGTCTGCAGTTGCTGGTATGGTAAATGCAATGTCAGACTGGCAGATACTTCTCTAAGATTCATGTAAATACAAATATAAACATCCTTTGCTGCACAAATCACATAAATGCAGATACGCAGAACAAAAGAGAATGACAAGAAAAAGATGGAAAATGATGAATTTTTCCAACCCTCTGCCTCAGCTGCTGGTGCAGAGTTAGAGTTCTGCCTTCAGCAGTCTTGCATCACCTTGGTGCTGAGCAGAAACTTTGAAAATTTCTGAAGTTTATCAAGCTTCTACGAACAATCAAATACAATTTTGGAATGTCCAGAATTCTTATAACTAGTGGGATTTTTACTCCTTGTAAAGAAGGCCTTTCCCAGTAGGTGCTAGAATCTGCTATTGAGCCTGAGTTTCATTCCATCAAACTGGAAAATTGCCTCTGGAACTTTTCTGAACCAGGCATATGAAAAACATGGAAAGCTTGGTAGAAGTAATACTTGGGAAAACTCTCTTAAGAGTGGTTAAAGAAAACCTTTTGGACTACCCAAGAAAACATAAATAACATTTTACTGATGATAGTGTATATCTGTAGAGCATTGTTCATATTGGGCTCCTTATCAGAAAATGATTCTTAAAACACCTGTTTTATGATGTTACCAGTTTTCTCTTGTTAGCTGAAAGGGATATTACAGATTTCAAGAATAAAAAAGCACAGGTTAAAATGAGGGAGATTGTGTGGGTAATGAGGCTCAAACTCCTTGTTCCTAGAACATTCATTCCTCTAATTGGATTTGATAATATTCTTTGCGTTCATTAGGAGGCACTGAAGTTACCAGTGGTGCTGATTTTGCAGGAGGGGCAGGGTGTCAGGGGGAAGATGGGTTGGGCAGGTTATTGTTCTGGTTTCAGAGGAACAACCCTGGGTAGGAGGGTGGCAGGATTCCATGTGCCACCTCCTGGGTGCCTCTGGCTGGCAGGGAACGTGGAGCATCCCCCCAGTGCTGCTGGGGTGGCACTGGGGCTGAGTTGTAATAATGCCAAGAAAGGGGAAGAGTTGTTACCTGCTTTTTTTTTTCTTTTCTTTTTTTTTTTTTTTTTTTTTTTTTTTTTCCCCTGTCCTGGAAAAATCCCTCCCCTAGAATTTGTGTTTAGGGATATTTTAAGCTCCGGTAATTGTAAAAATTGTAAGCCAGGAGAATATTGTAGCAGCAATGTTTCAGGAGTGCTGTGTCCCATCCTCCCTTTTTAGAGGGTTGGTTTCTCTGAGGTCCTTCAGGGGCTGCTGAACATCCCTGCCTTCCTTCATTTGAGGGGATTTCCATCAAACCAGGAGGGGCTTCTGCAAAAACCAGTGTCATGAAAATTCTCTTTTGACAGTTCATCACTTTGCTGGTGAAGAAAAAGCAGCTTTGGCAAAGCAGGAGATTAAAACAAAACTGGCCATAGAAAAATGAAGTTTCAGAGCTGGAAGTGGATACTTCCAGTTACAGAAATCAGAGCAAACACCATTCCAGAGAGGAAATCCAGTCTGCCAGCTCCCAGCACTGCTGAGCTGAGTCCCTTGGGTGTCTCCCATTTTCACCCTGGGCCGTTCCCTCCTGCAAACATTAAGCCTTGAAAAGTGAATTAAAGAACCATTCCTCTGTGAGGAGGAGGTCAGCTGGGCTTTCTGCTGCCAGGGGAGAACCTCCAGCTGCTTTTTCTAATGCAAACCTTTGGCTCAAGCTGAGGACTCAGTGGTTTCTCCTTCCTCCAGCTGAGCTCTGGTTCAGCACATGCCAGTGGCCGGCCATCCATCCATCCCTCCTGTGTCAGTGACTGCCACCACACTTATCCAGTGGCCATCCATCCATCCATCCCTCCTGTGTCAGTGACTGCCATCACACTTATCCCAGCCTCTGGACAGTCCTGGTTTGCATATTTTTTCCTCGTGACAGCCACAGAATCTGCAGAAGAGGTTCCTGGGCTGTCAGGAACTGTTTCACCAGCACTTTCTGAAGTGCTTGTGTCAGTTTTTCTCCCCTCCTGTCTCTCCTTACTTGCAGGAAGAGCTGGGAATTCTCCCTGCCAGCCTTTTGAGCAAGCAGCATATTCAGGTGTCAGCAAAGAGTGTTTGCAGCCCTTAAATACATCCTGGGCCTCTGGCTGTCTGCAGATCCACAAGCAAAGAGGTGAAGTGTGTGTCTGCTCCCAGGCAAGGGGCAGCTGAGGGCTCTCAGGTGGAACAGCAGCTTCTCTTCTCAGAGCTCAGAGTTTAATCTGCATGGACACTGGAACACTGACAGCTCAGTCTGGAGTCTGCCCTCACCCATCCTGCTTGTGACAGGGCTGGGAAGAGGAGGAGAGAAAAGTTGATCCATTGTATTTTAAATACCCACCAAGGGACTCTGCCTGCTCCTTCCTGCAAGGACTTGGCAGCATCTTGGGATTCCTGCCCTGGGCTGAAGAATGTCAAAGCTGGGAAAGATGTGCCATGAGGAGAGGCAGGTCTGGCAAGGTCAGGTCCCTGCCAACCTCTGGATGTGCTGCAGCAAACTCTGGGCTGGGCCAGTTTTGGGGCATTTCTGGTTTCAGCAGAATCCTCATTCCAAATTTCACTTTGAGGTTTTGTTCCAACTCTCAGTACTGTCCCTGTGCATGGGTTTAGCCCTCTTTAAGGGCTGTGTTTTTGAAGCTGATGTCTCCTGTGTTCATTGCTTGGGTGGCACAGGGCAGATTGTTAAAACCACTCAGAAAATCCCTGGGGATAAATGCACAGGTATGTGAAATGCAAAATAAATCATCGTGGCTGTGGCTGGATACCCTGGGTGTTCTGTAAGCAGCATGTGCTAATAATACAATGTATTAAAAAAATAAGTGGCAATTCCCAGTTTTTAATGAATGTGAAGGGGTGAAATTCAGTCTAATACATAGGGCCAGCACAACCTGAAAACTATTTGGATATTCTCAGTGAAACAGATTTGGCATTTAGTCATTGGATGCTGGTTCTGGAATACGAGGAAATTCTGGCATCTCCTTACAGCTTATGTCCAGCTGGCCCCAATGACTCCCAGAGCTGCTTGAGTAATTTCTGAATCAGCATCTCCTTTAATTTCTTGACCATTTGCTATGCACGTTGGATTTTGCCATGAATAAATCAATATCTTAGATTTTAGATGCTGAAGGGGAGGGAGCATGACGACGCATTCCTTGATGGCAAAAGGATTGGGAAAAAAAAAAAAAAATCATATTTTTTGTACACATTGACTTCAATGGGCAGAGCTGTTGGAGTGTTCTGCTCCCAGTCAATAGTACCCTTGTAGTTTGTTTGTTTAATTGATTGCAATGCTGTGTCAACCTTCCCACGCTGGAGCCTCAAATATTTGCAAACTGAAATACACATAATGTTTGGCAGGAGCTGATCCTCATTGCAATACAGCTGCAGCTGCTGCAGTTTGCACAACAGAGACTGGAGGACGGGAATCCAAATACCCTAAATTAATTAGGGTTATGTCCATAAACTTCATTTGGTTCTGTCAGGTTTGTGTCGAAATGTTCCCTGCTTGTGCTCAAACGTGTTGATTAAACAGTGCTCAAGTTTTTGATTTCTCAGTTGTGATATTGAAGACAACCAGATGGTTATGGTGCAGAGATTTGGTCCTGGTCGGAAGGTGCTGCTTTCTCCTCTCCTGACTCTCATCACACAGGCAGTTCCTGCTTCAAATCAATACAACAAGGTTAAGATTACTTCTGATAAAAAAAAAGGCAGCAATGGGTTTGTGTTGTCTGTAAAACAGTGAATTTCTGGCACTCTTCTCAGCACCCACTCCCCCTGATCTCTGCAGCACAGACCCTTGGAAATGGAGCAGAAAAGGAGCAGTAAGGAAATGCATCCAGTGTCAATAAATGTTCCTCCATGACCCCAGAACAGTGCCAGCTTCTTGTGACTGAGATGAACCACCTTCCCCCATCATTTCTGCAAAAAAAGGGATAACTTGTAAACATCCTTGGTGAAGTTTACTACAAAGAAATTGCTTCCAATCCTAATTTGTTTTCTCAGGGAGGTCCATGTAGGTCTTTGTCCATTAGGTTTCAGTCCAATTAAACAGTCCATCAGCTGAGAAAATCAGCATTTGAATAATCCTGCTGTTCTTAGTGGGACTCGTGTGAGGCTTAAAGTTAATTCAGGAATGCTCTGTCAGTGCTTTGAAACATCTTTTCAGCACTACCTCCTTTAATTTGCTGTCTGTCTGCAAGCAGCTTTGCTGCTTGGGCTCAGAACAGAGATGACCCAAAGCAGCTGTTAACCTGGCAGGCATCAGCATCAACTCCTGAAACTCTTCCCACTTGGTACAAATCAACTACAATAAGAAGCTGGCCTTAAGAGTTGTCTTATTAATCAAAAGCTTTCCACATTGTGCAGTTTGATCTGCAAGGGTTTAGGCATCTCTTTGGCAATGAGTAGGAACTGCTGGATTTTTTTGAAGTGGGTTTTGGATTGTGCACTTTTGATACAAATGGTAACTTTTCCTATCGGGTTAATTTAAATTTTCCCTTCTCTGTTCATTGCCAGCAAGTACTGCTTTTTTGTGGTGGTTTGTTTGCTTTTTTTTTTTAAAATCATGTTATGATTTTTTTCTGCTTTTACCATCTGGAACCTATTTGCTCCTTAAATCCTTAAGAAGATTCAGCCACTTAATACTCAAAACCAAAACTGGCCTCGTGACTTTGTGGGCAGCCAAAGTGTCTGAAGTTTATCTTGATACAGGCTCTTATGTTTATGTATTTAGAAATACATTTAATATGAATCTACATAATAAACCATTACTTATTTACAGAAGCTAAATCCCTGGTTACTTGTGCCTTTAGTTCAGTAGGTTTTCTCCCTTTGTAATCTACTAAGGCAGCAGACACAGTTAATAATTTGCTTTTGGAATTTTCCAAAGTTTGGTGGAACCAAGCTGACAGCAACACGACTCGTCTGTCCATCCCAATTTTCTGCCAGGATTTAAATGCCTCACAACATAGCCACTTCCTTCATCTTTCCTTTTTTATTCTCTTCTTTTTCTCTAATTTTTTTTTTCTTCTTTTTTTTTGTGGTAGCTAAAAAGCCCTCCTGAAGTCTGAACCAATTTATCAGTTTCAAAAGAAAGGATAATAAACCTGTCATTTGTAGCTGAAGTGTAGAGGTTGCTGCTGCTGCTCTGATATTAAAGCTGATTAAAAACAGAGCTGTCTTGTAGTGGCTCATGTGTCAGGACTCTGTTATTCTTGGGAGGAGGGATTGTGACCCAGTGCATGCTTTGAGCTGACAAAACTATTGAGTGCTGACCAAAAGGAGACGACTGCTGCAAAAATACCTGTGGAGGTTCTCTTTGTGTCCTTCATTTTACCTTGCTTGGAAGGGGAAAGAGACTGTCAGGATAAAATAGGAAGGGGTCTGTATTTTGTTTGTGTGTTTATTTTGACAAAATTTCTGAATTGGCTCTGGGAAGGACTTACTGAAAGTGGCCTAAATCTGTTGTGATTTTTGGGGAGAGAAGCTTTGGTGGTGTTCATTTCCAATGACTCCACACAACCCAGAGCCATTCCTTCTTTCTGACCAAAAAGTGAATCTTCTTAGTAGTGAAACTTTGCAGTCTCAGTGTGTAGCAATGTGGGATCTTGTTACCTTTGTTAGAATCTGTCCCTGTTCTTAGAAGTCCTTTGATTCAACTCTCTGACCAATGCAAAGGATTTTAGGATACAAGGCTGGTCCTTAAGCTGCTTCCTATCTCTCTGCCTGTGATTTCCTTCTAAAACACCAGCTGGTGCAAAGCTGTGCTGGCTTCTGTGGATTTATGCCATCATTTCTGAGGGTGTTAGGCTGTACACAGACATTATTACTTCAGTGTGTGTTATTACAACATCAGATTTATGTAGCAGCAGAAACTGTGTCTAAAATGCAGCTACAACTATAAGTCACAGATCTAAAATTTGTTTACATTGATATGCCAAGTTTAGATGTCAGGCTGAGGGGATATTGAAAGGAGAAGGCTGGTTCTGTAAGACAAGAAATTTATGGGGAACAGAATCTTAAAACCTGGTTCTGGTTTAAGATAACTCCAGGCATACATTCCTGAGCAAACCTTCCCCAAATGAGCAGCCTGAAGGCTGGTGTGGATATTAACAATTAGGCAGAAAGAAATTAACACCACCCCTCTTCAGAAGTTTTTTCCAGATTTATACAGCACATTCATCACCAGACTCTGTGCTAAATTTTACCTGATGTGACTTTATAACAATTGAACATCTGAAATGTAACTTTTTCATTATTTCCCAAATTTCTGCTTTCACACTGCAGAAATACACTTCCCAAACTCCCAAGCTGCTCTCCCTGTGCTGACAGATTTGCATGGTTTGTGGAGTTACCCCCTCCCCTTCCCATTTCTCCCTAGCTTTTCAGCAGCATGCCCTGCTCTCAGGCACTAATGAGTTCTCAATGTTGCTGCACCCCCTCCTGCTGAGACACTTCCAGCTCCCTTCATCAGGCAGGACTCAGCTGAGCTGCCCCATCTCTCCTGAAACATATCCCACCCTCCAGATTTAGGAACACCATTCCCCCTCCAGGACAAACAGAGGGCTGGGATTCATTAATTGTAGCATTCAGCCTACCCAGGATGACACAGTTAAATTTAATTAGTTTACTCCTTTATTTCAAAAGCTCTTCACCTACCCCAGTGAGATTTTTTTATTTCTTAGTGCAGTGGATTTCTGTAATAGATGGGGAGCCAGCTCACTCAGCTTAACCAGCAGGAAGGAAACAGTGGCACAGGTGTAGGGTATGAAATGTTTCCAGAACACAATATATACCCTAAATTATAATAACTTTATAATCATGGCTATCACTTGTATCACATGTCTGTCTCTGACCCTTATTACAATACTTGCATTACTACAGTTGGTGCATTGTCACATCATTCTTTGCATTAGAGAATTGTTTCATCCTTATTTAAAAGATGAGGCAAATATTGATTAAGAGCCTTTGAAAAAATTGTAGCAGAGTGATAATATGGGAGACAAGTTTTTGAAATTCAAGTGCTTTGAGGAGGATGTGCAATGTGTGGAACACAAGCTTCAAATCCATCTATTTCAAACAAGAATTCATTAGAATGTCTAATTTGCATCCAGAAAAATATAGTTCATCTCAGCTTTGTAATCAAAATGCATTTTCCTTGCTCAGTGTTTTGTCAAGTGCAGTTTTCAAGTACTTGATTTTGTACAGCCTAAAAGCAAGATGCTGGCTGGGTTCTGTGTTCTTCCCTCAAATTAAAATGTGACCTGTGCTTTATCTTGGTTACCTGCTTGCTGATCAGACTGCAAACAAGTCCAGGGGATACAATTTGGGCTGGCAGAAACTCTCCAAGGACAGCAGCTGGAGGATGTGACTGTCTCCCAGAACTCCCACCTCCAATTCCTAAGGTTCTGTCAGGAAAGTGCATGTGAACTGGAAGGATCTGGATTCTGACCAAGGCTCAGGTGGGCTCCTTCCCCAGGAGGCTGTGGTTATTTTCACTCCTGTGCAGAGGGGACCTTTTGAATGAATTCCTGCAAAACCTTTCAACCTTCCATCTCACTGAGGAGCAGAAAAGGGGAAAAGCTGCTTCTCAGTTCTCCTTGAAGGACCTGAAAGGGTTGTGGGGAGCAAGTGAAGGATGATTCAGGGCAGTAAGAAGAGAGTGAATGGGCTGCAGTGAATAAACTCTGTGCTCATCATTCCTCATGGGAATTCTGGACTCCAGGACATGTCTGAAAGCAGCAGTAGCATCACGTGGCCTTCTGTAGCTCAGCTTCTTCATTTTCTACAAAGAAACTTTTCTTTAAAACAGGAAATGCTAGAAATATCCCACAACACCTTGGTGTCATTCAGAAGGGAGGGAAAAAAAAATTCCTGGTGTCCCCCCAAGCCTTCCAAGCAGCCCAGCCATGGCAGGATGGAGCTGTATCATGTGGGTGTAATTTCTTGAAGTCAGGGCTGGAGTCCCAAGGCACCTCTGCTCTAATTACATTAACTGTTACTGTCAGGGCTATCTAATTGCTGGTACTGAAGAAAGCAAATTGCAGACAGTACATATCAGTGTAAAATCAAACACAAAACAGGTGTTTGCTAATTAAAACTGAGATTTTAATGAATGACCTGTGTGGTTTTGGTGAATAAATACCACTCTCAGCAGCTGCTATGTAATTAGGTTCCAGCTTCTTTTTTTTTTTTTTTGTTTTTCCTTTTCCTCCTCAAGTCCCAGTAAATAACTATAGAATGCCAGGTTTAACTAAAACCTGGTAATCTTTGCTCTTTAATGGGCAAAAAGCAGATGTTTCCTACCCAGGTAACTCCAAACAATAGCAATCAAAGGAGACAAAAAACCAGACCAAATCCCTCATTATGTTTTAGGATTTTTTTTTTTGTCTAAGGTTTGTACAGTAAGGACAATAAGACCTTAGAAGGGAAAAGATTGCATCAAATCCTCCTAATTCTGCAGGTTGATTACAACATTTGGAGCAGGACTATTGCCTCTGTTGCTCCAGTGCTTGAGATTTTATTTTTAGCTAATTGGGCTTCCTGCTGGGACAACCTCACTGGTACTGCTTTCTTCTGGACCTATTTAAATACAAATCCATGGTACCTGTGGGGAGAACGAGGTGAAAGAAAGAAGTTCTTGAATACATGTGCAGAGGATGCTTTCCCTTTAGCAGCATTCCCAGAAGGATCTGAAAGCAGTTCCTGGGGCAGCCTCCATCCTCTCCTCTCTGCCACCTCCCTGCCAAGATCACTTCCCAGGGTATCCCCTTACCAGAATCCACTTTCCTGGTGGTTGTGCTCCCTTAATGGAGTGTTTTGGCATGTTTGCAATAAAAGGTGTGCCAGTCTGCTGTCCAAATTTATTAGTTTTTTTTTTTTTTTAAATAAAAAAAAAAAAAATAAAGGGGAGTTATATTTGGGTGGCTGAGACTTTTGTTTGGAAAAAAACTATTAATGTGGCTGAATTAGATGCAAATTGCACTGTGAATTCTCACTGCATATGCACCTTTCATATTTTATTTGGGGAAATCATAAGGCAGTAGTGAGATATTCTTGATGCACTGAATCATTAGCTGCACTTTCCAGAGCTGGAGAATTTAGTTTATCTTCTTTTTTTTAAATGTTAGAAGCACTGCCAAGACTGGTAGGAAGTGCTTATGTCTAGGAAGTAATTCAGAAAATTCCACCCACGTTTGTGGGTCTGTACCCAGGAGTATGTCCTTCAAAGGTGAATTTTGTGCCTGTATTCTGCTGCTTTCCATCCCTCACATCTCTCAGGACTGAGCATGGATGGATGTTACTCTAAGTATCCCAAGCCTTTGGAGAAATCTGGCTGCAGGGAACAACCCCAGGAGCTCTGTAGGGCTCCAAAAGGAATGAGTTATGTGCATCAATTCCACATCTATAAACCAGAGATAAGAATACTCCTTTCTCCCACTGTTTGTTCTGTAAACCTTCTTGGATGAGCTATGTGTGTGCACAGCACTGGGGCTGTTCCAGACTTGAGTTTTTGCTTAATCTGAGTCTAAATTCATATGTGTGGTATGAATGATGGTGTCTGGCTGTAGTTCCACTGCAATGCAAGCAGTGCTAATGATGACTCTGAGATGCAGAAGAAATTCTTCCCCTGGGAATCAAGGTGACAGCCTTTCCCTACAATCACTTGGAAATTGCACACTGAGTGTATCTCAGGGAGAGAAAGTGTGGGTGGGGGAAAAATTGAGGCTCAGCTCATCTTCTCCAATGAGAGTTCATATTAGCAAATTGCAATACTTCAGTCCTGAAGCTGTTTGAAAGCTCCATGGAAAATAACTTCCTCCCCCAAAAGAGGGCATGAGAACATTACTGGCTTTGCACTGAGCTGAGGGATCAGAGGATCCGTCCCCTCTTTACAGAAACACTGAAACCTTGGGCATTGTTTCTCTCTCATGAATATCTGATCAGGGAAAAATAAAAGGGAAAAAGAAATATGTCAGTGATTGAAGTCTCTGGATAAAATAAAGCTGTTTTCCCTCTGCCTTCCCCTGCAGGCAGGGCCATTTGTGTCGTTGTCTCAAGGCATAAAAGAAAGAAAAGCAGTGGAAGTGTCAGGGTTTAACATTTTGTTCCTCTCTTTGGTTTAAGTAACAGAGCTTTTCCAGCACAGATCAATCAGCAATTTGTTTGGCTAGGTTTCAGAATATGTGCACAATCCATTCTTAAATGTCTGGTGTTATGCTGCTTTCTGTGCATTTTTATGCAAAATCAAAAGCAAATATGAAACATTTAATCATAATAAAACAGAACATGGCAGTGTTATTCTGCACTATGGGGGATCAGTAATACTTGAGAAAAAGTGTGTACATTTAGAATGAACACTGTACTTTGCCCAGAATTATTACTGGTATCCGAAGTGTCCAGAGATCTGTTTAGAGGAATGGGAGATTTATGTTACTTCATGTAAAATTCACAATAATAAAAAAAAAAAAGGCTGGGTTTGTGCTTAGGATTTCATTTTCCAGGTTCTTCTGGGTCCCTGCAGCTCCCAGTTTGCTCTCTGTGGGATTTTAGGGTCAGTGTACATACATTCTTCTCCAGTTGCAGTGAATCCACTTTGTTTGTGTATTTTGAGTGTAAATTCTTTGAGGAGGAGGTTGTCTCTCTTCCTGGGGCTAGGTACAACACCTGGCATGATAGAGGGCTCCCTTTTGGGTAAGATGCAGCTCTAATTCAATAGCTATTTAGAACAATGCCAGTTACGATGAAAAAATGTGTTTAAAATACACAATGAGTAGCACATACAAAGACATAATCAGATGTGATCTTTACTGCAATAAAAAGCAGATTAGAAATCGAGACTCACAAAGTATTGCCATTACTTTGACTGTCAGAAATATTGGCAGGGGTGGGAAGGTATTTGCTTCTGTAAAGCTGGGAAACCTTTCTAAAAATCCATAGCATTTCTTTGACTAATCTGAAATCTTAGGAGAAGTGGTTGCTGAGGTTTTTTCTTCTTGGAACTCTGCAAGGCAGAGTGGAGTGCAGAGCCTTGTGGAGGTCTGAGAGGCTCAAAGTATTCCTGGATTTTTGTAGGTGTGCTGTTTAAAATCCTGTTTTGGTACAGTAGCTTGGTATGAGCATCTTACTGGCTGCTAATGCATGTCAGAGAATTTCATCTTGTTATTTCTGAGTTCAACTTGAGATTTAAGGAAGGCTCTCAGCTGTGAGATGTCTGGTGCTGACAGATGGCCTGACTCCTTCAGTATTAAGTTGTCCTTAGAGTTTAAGAATTTATTTCCCATTTGAATCTTTTTCAGCAGTGCTAGCCAAGAGAAGCTGTGCCTCTGAGAGAGAGGAGACTTCCTAGGATTAGTCCACATGTGTGCTTTTACCTCATTATTCAAAAACTGAGTATTTGGTGCTGGGATTTCCCAAATCTGGAGGTGGTTTCAGCTCATGACAGAACCCTCTGCAGTTCATGTGTCTGGAAACCAGAATTTCTTGAGTATGATTTGTTCCAGAAGAGAACAGACACTACAGGGAGGATGAGGAGTGCTCTGACAGTGTCAGGGATGGGACTGATGGGATAGAGGCAACACCATGACCCCCAGCCACAGGGGGATCCAGGTGAAACACATCTCTTGGTCTTAAAATTCCAACCAGTCCCTCATGAGCTTAGAAGCCTGAACCCAAAAGCAGGAAAAAGGATACAGCACCAATAACACCTTATGATTTACTTTCATTTCTCTCAGGTGCTTTCAGACTCCATCCAGGTACTGATGAAGGGAAAAATTGTGATGTGAGAGAGCCTGCAGCTGAAAGGTGCACATCAGCCTGTCAGGCATTTTTCTCCTCCAACCTGTGATCAAAAAAGAGGAATATGTTTGATAGCAATGAGGTTGGTGATAGCCTGTGTCCTGAAGGACTGAATGGAATCACTTGCTGTAGAAATCTCTGCAGAGAGGGCTGCTTGTTTTTTCCAAAAGCCACAGGGCGAGGAGATTGAAAGTCTTTCATATGCATTCTGGTATTTATTGTGTTTGTAGGTGAAGCTCTCAGGAAATAGTGACACATCAAGTGGAAAAACCTTCAGCAATAGATCTCAGGAGTGTAGTCTCCTGTATTTGCCACACACAAAAAGGTACTGTAAACCAGCATAAACCAATTGAAAAATGTGATTAATGTGCTGAAGCAACACGGCTGCACCAGATCAGAGCCCAGTGCAGGGTAAGAGGCTGCAGGGTTATAAACAAGAATTTCTGTGTCTTCATCTCTCCAGCTGTAAAAGAAAACACTTGACATTTAGCAGCACACACTTGATTCTCGACACAAAATGGAGTTATTGCTTCTTCCTAGCAACTGCCCAGAGGGCTCCTTTCCCTCTGTGCTCTCTTGCCAGGTGTACTCTTGAGGCCAAAGTTGAATTCTCTCTTAGGAGAAGCTGTCTGAACAAACACTTATAAATAAATGTGAATACATTTTTTTTTTTTTTTTAAATCCTTTTAACTATTGCATTACCTGCAATTTTTCAGGACTTTTTTGTGGAAGTCTCAGTTGCCTTTAAGCAATTTGTGCAGTGTCACCATGACAGTTCAGAAAAAGCCAGGAACTGGGCCCAGTCTCCATCTGACCTGGGCTGATTCCTTGGCTGGATGCAGGGAGGTTCAGGTCTGGTACAGAAAATGGGTGTGAGCCACTGAACACCAACATCTGATATTTTATGGATTGGTACACTATGCTTTACCTTGGCAACATTTCCTCTTTCTTTTCTTATTTTTCTTTTTGTGAAATCTGTGTTAGTTGGTGTGAGCTTTGCATCTGATGGGTGAGACTCTTAGCTTATAAAATACAGCCTCTCACCATGGTTTGATTTCACAGTCTCATATCTAGTAATTTGTTTTGTATTTAGAAAACAGCTTGGGGGGAAAAAAAAAAGCATAAAAACGAGGTTCTGGGGGCTTTTTTAGCAATTGACCCTTTTTTCAAAATGCTAAAACTCCCATTTATTGGTATTGCTAGGCAACTGAACAGACATTTCCTTTCTGGCCCTAAGTGGATACCAGGATTAATACATGATCAGTCAAGGTACACATTTATTCACCTTCTCTCTCAACAGTAATAGGATTTTTCTGGGCCCTATTTAATTCAGTAGATGAGGATGACACTGAATTAAAACTGCTTCTCCAGGCTTATAATAAGGAGGTGAGATCCCAAGGGAGGGAAAGAGGGTGAGAGAAATGCACACCCAGTAGTGCCTCTATTGACAAAAATGGGATTAGAAATCCCAGCAGAGGAAAAAAATACCATTTAATAAGACTTGAAAAATACAGCTCAAATTCTTAAACTTCATTGGCTGTCTCTCAGTACCCAAAGCTTGGATGCAAAAACTTGGAGCCCTGAGACACATTCTGGTGCTGACTTTGTTGGGCACTGCTCCCTCTGGATCCCTCTGGAGATGGTTTTAGGAAAACCTTAAACTGTTCAGCACATGGACCTGCCCTGACTCTAACCTCCTCAAATTAGGTTGTTGCTTGTCCTTAGGTTGAAGGCTCCCAACTTGTCCTATTTTATACTACTTGTCCCTCTTCTCTGCACTCTGCTTCTCTGAAGTTTCCAAATGGGCACTGATTTAAAAAAAAAAAAAAAAATCAGCCTTAATGATTTTTCTTCTGTCTCCAGTCTCCTCCTGATGTGATTTCTCAAGGGCCTGTGAAGGACTTCTCCAAAGAGATGACATGGCTCTTTAAACACAACCATTGTTTTCTAGCACTTCCCTGGCACAAACAGCTCAGCTAACAAACAGATTAAATTTTTAAGTGGGGAAAGGTCTATTAATCTATTATTAATTAATATTCCATATGCTGCCTTGGAGGCAAATTGGGTCTTTTGAAGCCATCTGGTTTCTCATTGCACTGGAGGAAAGCAATTGTCTGCTGAATGGTCTTGAATATGATCTGGAAGATGGAGATGTGATGTGTGTAGGATCCAGATGTTATCTCTCTGTTCCCACAAACCAGGAGGCAGAGACAGCTGGATTGCAGCATCAGTCTCACCAGGTGATAATATGGCAGCTGCATAAGATTACATTTGCCCAGACTGTTTGCAGACACTGAAATGCAAGAAAAGTCTTTATTTCTTGGAAAGATGGGATGTTGTATGAGGTCTCTGTTTCCCTTTTCTGGGATGAGGACACTGCTGGTCAGGTAGCACAGCTTAACTTGTCTGTCTTTCCATGTAGACTTGGAGCATCACCTCACTCTTGTGTAGGGTTTTTTAACAGGAAAAGTTATTAAGGTGTAACACTGGGATGGCACAGTAAGCATGGATTTATTACTAATGAAATAAAGAGGGTGCATCAGAATTAAACTCAGCCTCAGTGAAAGCCATGTTGCTCAGAGTGGGATTAATGTAAACTGTGCACAGAACAACCTAAACCCCAATATTCAGAGTGCTGAAGGAGAAAAAACCCCCCCTTTTCATCTGTGTGGCAGTCTTGTGAAAATGCAAATTGGGATCCAAAGACAATCTTCTGGTAAATAGTGAGACATAACCATGGAGCAGTAAGTGGAACATTTAGGTCCATATTAATTCCTTTTTATTTATTTATATTTAATACAACACTTAGAGACCAATTTTACTGTAATGCACCAAATCTATTGAGCAATTTTAAATCATAGTTATTTTGGCATTTTGTATTGAACGCAATAGAAGAGGAACCAGTGGTGATAAATTTGTTTGTGGAAAGCAGCCTTGCTTGTCATAGTTGTACACTCTTGTAACTAGGGCAATATTATGCTATAAAATTTATGAATTTATTGTCCTTTTTCTATTTTTTCTTAGGTAGAGGTGAGCTTTTCATAATCTACCTGCAGGAATGTCCTGTGTTCTGTCCAGAGAATGGTTATTAAAACCTGTGGTTACTGTATCTTGTAGGGAAAAAGGTCCCTTTATTGAATTCATCTTGGCTTGAGTTCCTCAGCCTCACAAAAATCAAGGGTAGAGTTTGAAGGCTTGAGAGTGTTGTGTGCTGTGCTGTGCTGTGCTGGAGAGATTCTCTGTTCAGTGCTGATCTCTGGGGAATTCTCATTCACTGGGCTTGGGGGTTCACAAATTCTCTGTACCTGTTAGATTCAGTAGCATGTAATTCATTTTATTTTGCACCTCAATCAGATAAAATAATTATGTGCACATCATGATACCCATCTATGACTGTAGATTTTGAGCAGTTCTTGTATAATTAAGGCTTTTCTCACAATTCCTGCAGGGGTTAAGGTAAGGAGTTGGGTTTCTTTTTAGTCCGTGTATTTTAAAAAAAATAATTTACGTGTCTAATAGGCAGGTGGATAAATGGATTTCTCAATAGCAATCCAATCTCAATATTCTCTACAGTAATACAGAACCCAACCTTCTTGGGTAACTTTGAAAAAAAGAAAAAAATCCACAAAATCTCAAGCACCTTCAAGAAGTACACAGATGCAGTCAGCTCGTGACCCATGCAAAGTTGATGATAAAACCAGAATTAGATCCTAAATCCCACTGCCAATCCTGAAGGCAAGCCTCATGACCCTGTTGGTAGCATCAGTGTATCCCAAGGAATCCCAGCTTGGGGTGGGAGTGCTTTGTGATGCTGCACCTCACAGCAGGACAAATGTTGCCATGGTTTGGGTTTTCAGTTTTGTTCCTGTTATGGAAATGAAAAGCTGCACCCCAGAGCTCAGCAAAGCAGAAAGCACACGTTAGCAGCAAATTTGATTTGCCCTGCTACTTTAGGATCAAAAGCATTATCTTTCTTTCTATAAATTTTCAGCATGTGTAACTCCACTGAATTAATTAGGTTACTGCTTTCATTGCACTAAAGCAGCATTTGTAATGCACAGCCAGGGTGTGCAATTTATCTCCCAGTGCAGTGGGTTATGGATCAGCTGCTGCTGCACTCTGAGCTTTTCCTTCTGAGTAAGGGTATGAAAGCACAAATTTGGATGTGCTTTAAATTGTAATCTCTGAGGTTTTGTTGCATATGAAGCAATAAAGGACTGCTGCAATTGACTAAATGCCACAGCACAGCAGTTTATTTTAATTATGCTACAAAGGAATGATTATTGTTCTTATAGTACAGCTCCACGAGAAAAGAAGAAAAAAAAACACAACTATTCCTCTCTCTCCTTGAAAGAGTTTATTGCCTATCACTGGGGCTTTCAGCACAGCAGAATCTAGAAAGAAAACATGATGAGAACCAATTTACATTTCCTATTAAAGGGATATAAATCACATTACCATTCTCATCTTGAGCTATGACTGGTTGTGCTTTCATTTACCAGTGTCTGCAAGAGAGAATATTGGCAAACCTGGGAGTTTTATGTTGGTTGGGTCAGGTTTTTTAGGAGGTTTAGGAGGAGTTTGGATGAAAGAAGTGGCTGCTGGTGGCTGAGGGTTTGCTGGTGCCTTGTATGGCCAGGTCCCCTCCTTATGCTTTGAGTCGATCTGATTTCTGGACCTTGGTATTCAGGGCTTTGCTGACCATAAACTGAAAATCCTGAGTCAGGTGTCAAATGCCAGGTGAACGTACAGGGGTGTAAAACAATCCCCTAGCTAAGAAGTTTTGTGTGGTCTCCCTCCTGTGAGCCTGGAGGCTGACACTGGGACCAGGTTTCCAGGATCTTTTCTGCCACCAGGGGGACATGAGGTGCTGCTGCTTTTCAGAATGAAAATACAACATTTCACTGAAAATACAACCATTTCCTGAGAAGACAGGAGCAAATGTGTATTAAAAGCATGGGGTTGGGGGAAAGCCTCTGCAGAAAGCATCTGGAGATTGAAAATATAATTTCTAGGGCCGGTGCTCTTAGATTAGGTTGCAGTTTTAGGGTTACTGCTCTGAAAACTCTGCCATTTCTTCAGTGAGAAGCAAAACTTGAAACTTTATGGCAGTTTATGGCAATTCAATATTTTTCTCACCAGCACAGTTAGTTTGTCTTTGATCTCATTTGATTTCCTTTGGCTTACCAGATGCACAGGTACTGCTCAGGTTTCCTAAGCCTCACATATTCTGAGCTGTTTACTGCATCCTTTGGAATATTTTCCTACATAAATGATCTTGCCAAGAAAGAAAGTATGTTCCAGCAAATCTCTCTGTGGGTTATACAGAAATCCCCTGGTCAAAAGGGAAATAAATGTAGTACTCAGGCCTTCCTCAGCTGTGTTCTTGCAGCCTTTCCTGCTTGTCTCTGAAAAATGTGCAAGGCACCACCAGTAAATCAGTGAGATTTCCAGCAAAAGGAGCAAAGAATCTTATTAGAAGGAAAGAGCAAGCTGAAGGATTTCGTGTGCCTTGCTCCAGCTGAGGTATATTTGATTTGGAAATGACAGGGTAAGGTTGGATGAATATTTGTGTCTCATTCATGCCTACAGTACACAAAGGAATAAAGGGATGGGAAAACAAATACAGTGTCTCCCAAAAGAGACAGACAGAGGTGATTTCCTCTGAATATTTTCATTAGGATTAATACAGCAACCTCCAGGTCCCACAGAAATAACAATTCCAGCCAAGAAGCTTAAGGGAGAAAACCCAACGCACACCTTCCTCCAAAGAGCCAGCTGAAATCTCACCTGATGAGAACACCTCTTGCATTTCAGATTCAGTGTGTAAGAAGTGGGTGGGATGGATTTGTTGAGATTCTAAGCTTTTAGTCAATTCACAGACTCTCTTGTTCCAGTCCTAAGCCCTGAGTGCACAGAGGGGCAGCAAATGGACTCTGTTGTGAGGACATGAGGCTCCTGCACTGCCCTCCAGGTTGTCCGAAGCAAAGATGTCCAAAGGGCCCGAGGGAAATCCTGCTTGGCTCCCATCAGCCTCTCCTTGTAGTTCAGAGATTCTCAAGCAGCATTTCCATGCAGATTTTAATCAACCCTGACATTATATATCATATACTTTATGTATACATATATATCACTAACGTCTCATTTAATGCTAAGGAATTTTGCCAAGAGAGCACAGGCATTTCCTTATGCCTCTGGGGGAAGCAACCTTAGTTTGTCACAGGGTCTAAAAGGCTTAAACACAGACACATTGTGCAGTAGTCATTTATAAATTACATACAAATAAAGACATTTCTTACACAACTATGCTCACAAGTCCTAAATGTCACCCGTGTAAATTCTTGTAAACTGAAGAGAATTTTGACCTTTTGTATACTAGCTTTGTCCTTTTACATTTTATTTAAATAGCATATGGGATTTTTAGTAATTTCTTATGTCTTTTTTTAATTTTTTCTTTTCTAAATCAATCATCTGGCTGACCTTTGCCTGATACTGTATTTCTCCCTGGCTATCTCCTTGTTCTGTGTGTGTAAATGTACATGCTTCCTTGCAGTTAGCCCAGATATATTTTTGTGCAAAAAGACTTTATTATAACAGAGTCTTTACAAAGTATTTTAAAGCATTCCTTCTAACAAAATCTGAACTTACATGTTCTAGGGAAGGCAACTGTTGAAGTAAAATGTCTAAGCCTTTGAACTATGATGACTGAGCAGTAAATAACCCTCCTTTGGTAGCTTAAGGAGTTGGGTTTACCTTGAGCTGACCCATATCAGGAGGGGAGGAGGAGCAGTGGGATGCCCAAGGACCACCCCAAGTTCTTGGTTGGCTTTTAGGAAGGGCTCTGTACCAGAACACTGCTGGGAGAGTAGAGCCAGTGCAGCTGAATGCAATAAATGAGTTATTGCAGATCACTTACAGACCTGGCAAGTCTCAAATATTGCAAATTCATTAGCAGAGAAAATCAAAGAGAGCAGATGATTTTTTTTTCCATGTCAGGTGAAAAGAAGGGGATGCAGGCAGAGCTGGCAGAGCAGGAGTCATGTCAATATTGTTAGGAGTGAAAACTAGAAACAAGACTGGAATCAAATGAATGTGTATAATTTGGTGCTGCAAATAGCTATCATTCACATCCTTTCTTCTCTTCTCTTTTCCAAGCTCGTGCTGTAACATGGCCACATTTTCTTAATACTTTTTTCCTCCTCCCACAACAATGCTGTATGAAGAGAGCTCTCTCAAACAGTCTGCCAAACCAAAGACTTTCAGCTCACACTCTCACCTTCACATCCCACACAAGAATTCCCTTTCTTGTACCATCTTCAGAAGAGTTTCATTGCAATTTAGATTACCTGTATGTTAAGATTGCTGCTTCTAAACACAGCCATCTGCTTTGGATCTTTTGTTACCCTCAATTATGCTCTGCATCCAGAGAGGGTCTTTCATCCTGTATTTAGTCTGCCAGCTCTTCAGCTCAAGGATAATTTTTTTACCTCATGTTTATACAGTGCCTAACACAGAACTAACATGAGGCCACCAGGATTGGGGGAAAATCTGCATGGAGTGAAAAGGTAGCAGTGGAGTATGGAAATCCAAGCTCACAGAGGAGGAAGGGAGCAGTGGGGAGCATAACAGTCTGAGAGGAGATAATTTTTATAATTGTTCATAGTATCTTTTCTGCTTGTTATTTAAGAAGTGACGATTGGGAAAGCGATTTAAAAGCCATGAAATGGACACATCCTTCCCTAAGGAAGGTGAAAGCATTTATTCCTCTGTTGATTTCCCTCACTTACAGCAGATGAAACACTCCCATAATCATCTATTACTATAGCCATGGCCCAAGGTACACTAAACCAGTTATTTTCTCTGCCTTGATCTGGAGCATTCAATTTAGGCTCTATCTTGTTAAGAACAAAATAATAATTAAAGAAGAAGGGGAGGGGGGCTTAGTTCACAAGGCCCTATCCAGCATACAGATGAGTAATTAGAGTGCCCTGAATACAGTGGTTTGCCTTTATTGCTGCAAAATGGCTTTCATGAGACATGTACAAACACAGCATTACAGAGCTTTAACATCAAACCTGTCACTACCAAATCAAGGTCTTTCTAACAGTCATATCAAAGGAAATAGCTCCCATGTCGAGATCAGGAGCTGCACAGTCCACAGCCCAGCTTTGTTATTACCCTGTTGAGCAAGAGAAAGCTCATTAAATTTGCATTACAAGAAGGAAACAATAGAAGATTTCATTATTTCTGATACCACCCCACCCCTCCCACCCCCCTGAAATAAAAAGGATTAAGCTGAAGAACAACAGATGTTGTTTGAAGTAAGTGTGTGTTCAGAGAGACCGTGTGAGCAGTGGGATACAGGGGAGGTAAAGTCAAGGTGTGAGGACAAAACCCACTGGATAGGAGGGCACACACACAGGGTGGGTGTGTTTGTGTGTGCCTGTGTATTTTTGAACTTTAAACTGAGTCAACAAGTTAAAAGATAAAACATTTCTATGTAAATCTTTATATAAATTTACCACACCAAAATGTTTGTATGTATATATCTCTAGGTTTTGTCAAGTGTGTAATATTAGAATCAAAGGCAATAAACCCATTGATCTACAGCAAGACAATATTAATATTACCATATAGCTTTTTATAATTAATTTGCTGCCAGATGAAAGGGAAACACTGGCTCCTTTTACTGATGGTGATTAAAGCAAAAAGTAAACCTTTGAAAGCCAGATTTGCATGTACAACATGTTGCACTAATTCCAGCACATTACTTGGAAATTGTTCATATATTTGGAGTCACATTGCAAAGTTCTGGATACTGACTTGCAGGGGGAAAATCTGACCAGTGCTAGGATACTGAAAATTCTGATAGTATAAGGCTTTATAAACTCATGTTCTAGCTTGGTAATAGGAATTAACAGAGTTTGTACTGTCACTTGCAGTTTGAGCACTCTCACTGGTACTTAAGCTGAGCTCAGCCTCTCTCAAGCCAGGCACCTGGGTTTCACTGTGACCTGGGAAGGCAACGAAGCCAAATGATTTGCTTTTGTTTTACAGCGTGTCAGGATGACACTGTCACTCCTGTTTTCAAGTTATGCTTTTCTAGAAACAACACAAGAGACACGGAAAAAAATTTCTCTGCTTCAGCAAGATGCTTAACTGTGCTGTGTCTTCCAAAATCAATGTTTCCGTGGACTTCAGGGGCTGTGGATCCAGCCTAGATGTTACCTTTCTGTTTTCTGACTCCTCACTTTGCAAAGCTCAGGAGAGGAAAATGAAAGGAGACCTTTTATTTGCTGTGCACATGGGTTATGAACCTCCTGCTGCATGAAGGAAGGCACTTCCCTCTGTTCCCAAAATACTTTATGCTGGATCAAGGACTGTCAGTCAGCTTGCAAATGGCATGAAGCTGCCTTGAAAAGTATAGAGTATGAGCTGGCATGAGCTCTGTATTATACACTGTGCTGTTCTGGAGACAGCCCCAACTCATCCAAATACAAACAATACCTCTGGGTTCTTCTGCCAGAGCATACACTGAGTGCTAATGACCACAGAGCCAGGGGGGAGCTGAGTTTGTGTGACTTTGTACAAACTGGTGAACCGCTCCGTGAAATGATTATAAAAGCTTTCCTGATTCCCAGGTGCAGTTTGAGGCTTAGTTAATTAATGCCTGCAAAGCACTTGAAGATCCTAGATGAAAGGTATCACACAAGAGCAAATACTATAAGTGAAATATTTTGAAGGGAAAACTTGGAGGAGTGATTGAAGTTTGCCTGTAGTGAGAGTATTCAGCTGAGGCAGGGAGGGACAGGCTGAGTCCCTGCAGCTGCTCATACACTGCTGCTGTGCTTTGCATGTTTACAAGCTCTCTTGTTGCTCTGCCCTTCTAGGAGTAATTGAAAACCCTAATATTGGGCTCAAAACCATAATTTGACAAAATGCTGAACCACATTTAAAGGGATTTTCCTTCCAACACTGAATTTTCATAGTGATTATGCATTAGTCGAGTTATTTACATCCTTCACTCTCACTTCACCTAATGATAGTCAAATAAAGAAAACCCTGCAAAGTCCCTTCCTAATGTTTGATTTTCTTTGTATAATTATGCCCTGCAGGCCAGACTTTATACTGTGTCTGCAGCCCTCACTGAATGCAGAAAGGACAGAAGGGGAGAAAATACCCAATACTTTATCCTGCGCTTTGATTTCCAAAGAGCAGCTCACGTTTGGTATCTGTCCATAGCCATGGCCTTTACTAGGGTGGTGGCTGTAGGTTAGTTCTCAGCTTTGGATGTCCTCTAGCCTATCACAATTAACCATAAAAATTGGTCAGTGATTTCCTTATCCTTCCATATTATGCAGTTTCTGAAGTGCAAAAATAATTTGTGCTGAAACAACACTTTCATCCTTCCACAATTTTTCTACTCTCTGTTTACAAGAAAACCAGCAGCACTTACATGGGAGTGTAGAAAACTAAGAAAAATAATAATACACTTTTGAAAGAATCTAAATGCTAAACATTAAGTTTTTATTGTTATTTATATCCAGTGTGAATTTCTGTGCCTTTGTGAAAAAATGAGGTTCCCTCAAACTAACTTATTTTCTCCTCATTGAAAATTCCATCACAATTTTCATGTGAGTTAGTGGTACCAATAATAATAACTGCTGGCTGCCACAGATCCTTTAATTTTCCCTATTTCCAAATCAGGATGTCATTCTACTCTCTTCCTACAGAATAATTTTATAATGTCAGCAAGGAGAGTGCATTGCTCTCCACCTGTATCACAGCTTGGAGTGATAACTCTGCCATTTATGCCCAAACTGATGAGTCACTGTATTTGCCTCATGCAAAATAAGCACGCAGCAAAGACCAAAATAGAATTCTGCATTTTCCACTTTAGGAAAGCAATAAAGGAAACAGGCTTTGCATTTTTGGGGTTTTTTTTTTAAGGGCTTATATTTATCTGAAAATGTCTTATTTGTCACTCACATACTTTTCATTTTGCAATGGTTTAAAAGTCCATAAGGAACAAAGACTGGTGAATCGAACGCATCATTTTCAAGCCCAGTAAGATCCACGTGGATGAAAGACATTATAAAATATATTTGTACAATTAGTACATTCTATGTAAATAGACTCTTAAGATTCCTTATGACTCCTTCATCTTTTTAGCTGCAGCAAACATTTAAGATACACATTTATAGTGTTTTCTGTGTAGGTTTTCTTTAATAGCACTGCGGAGTTTCATGATATTAAGTGGAGACGAATTATCACCAGTATTTTAAAAATCCCCTTACACTTCTGCTTTCCTTTGGAGAAGCCATTTACTGAGCAATAATTAAATGTCAGGAAATGAATCACAGATGAGATACCGACATTTGATAGTGTTTTGTAAACAGACTAAATGAGTCCAGAGAGAGGTGGAAGCTATTGATGTTTCCATCAAAAAAAAAAAAAAAAAAAAAAAAAGCAAATCTCCACAGAGCCTCTGGAAGGAGAATGTGCTATTGAATGTAAATACAGGAGCCTGATCAAGGTGGACTGTAATCTGTCAGGGAAGGAACTTATTTGATTCTTAATAAGTCAGTTAAACATGGAGCTGGGGAGAGTGATTCCCGCTATCATCACTTGTAAAGTAAAGGGGAGGTTGCCCCCTTTTTCTTGTTGGTTTTCCTCCCCATAAATTTGAGGAAAGGAGCAGGGAAGAGTTTGAGGATTTCCCTTTGAGTGAAAAAAAGATGTGCCAAGGGAATGTCAGATGGGAGGGGAATCTGGAAAGCCCTAAGAAATACTGGAAAAGCCCTAAGAAATTTCTTTTTAGAAGTGCATTAGCCCTGTGCATCTTATAAGGCTTGGAATGGATGTATGATCTTAGCTCTCCTTATTTGTATTCCCAGGCAGGCAGAACTCAGCCTCTGGTTCTACTACTCTACAGCTGCCTGTCTGATACCTGTAAAAATAAGAAATTAACTCAGAAGAATGATAACAAATGGATCTCCTCTCCTAATATTATATTTATTTGCTATTTAAGAATTAGAAAATTGAGAAGTTATTCAAGTAAGTCCTTCTGCCAGGACTTTGTGTATGATAATTTTAAGGAGAGCTCTGGAAAAACTTGAGGGCAGGTGTTCTGATTAGCACTTAATTTACCTGAAAAAAGTTGTGTTGATTATTGTTATGCTTTTGTCTATTAGGGCACTGTGGGAGATCCTGAACTGAGGAACTTGGCTGATAACTGAAATTCAGTGCATCCCCTGTTAATGTCTTGATGGATGTCAGCACGTGCTGTGTGGCAATGCAATAGGATTAGAAGGATTGGATTAATTATATGGAGTAATCTCATTGCCTGAATTATTGTTGTACAGTACATTAGTATAACAAGTAGATTTTGTAATGAAAATGGTTTTTTCCCTATTCCTACACCTGTGCTATAGATCCTGCAATTACATGCAGTGATTATTCAGTGAGCAAACAGGTGATAATAAAAACAGTCTGAGAAAAACAGAGGGCACTTAAAGCCATGAATTAAGTCACCATTTTAAGCAGATAGCTTCACGGGGATTAAGGTAAAACTGTGAGGAGTGTTTATTGAGTGTATTGGCACAGTTCTAGAAAGATGAGACTAATTAAATGTGCAAAGAGTGAACTTCAGTGCCTTTCCTGAGTGAAGCCTCAGCAGGTAAGATGGATGGCATGTCCCCAGAAAGCTGGGGTGTAGCCACAGCATGGCCAGGTCTGGGTACAGAGGGACAGCTACATGCACAAAGCGCTTAATTTAAATTATTATTTCATGTTAATTTTGATCAGAAGAATGCTGGGGTTTTTTTGTTTACAAAAAGCTGAAATTAGAACAAGTAGATTTTGTAATGAAAATGTTTTTTCCCTATTCCTACACCTGTGCTATAGATCCTGCAATTACATGCAGTGATTATTCAGTGAGCAAACAGGTGATAATAAAAACAGTCTGAGAAAAACAGAGGGCACTTAAAGCCATGAATTAACACCCCCCCATGAGGTGTGGCAGGTGCCTGCAGCTTCGTGTGTCTTCCATCACAAAGAAATTTGGATGTGGCACTAGGTCCCAGCAGATGTATGAACAGATGTATATTGCTTATAGGGATTTGTTTGTTTTCTTACTTTTATTTCCCCAGAATGTAGCAGGCGGTTGTGATAAAAAAAATTACATGGCCAAAGCTCCTTACGTGAGGGATTAAAAGTTAAATCTGTCTTTGTTCTCATTTCCTTCTCTTCTGTTTCAATACATCAAACAAATGAAGCTGATTTTCATTCTGTCCAATGTCACAGCAGATGACTTTTTTGCATTCAACAGTGAAAGTGTTTTACTTCAAACAGTCCTTTATTCAAGCAGAGAGTTTCCAAAGAGGAATTTTACTCTTTGCAAGGTAAACATTCTTGCAGTTTCCTCTCTGCACCTTTCCAATTGACTCAGACTTCAGAAAAGTTAATTTGCTGTAATCAATATCACTTTACCTCATGCCTCAATGAAAAAAATACCTTCTGCAGTCAATAGCAATTAAAGAGACAGACAGGGACAGAAATATTGATGGAGATGAAACCAGAGATTTTCACTTGCTTGGGATCTTTTCTGAATATGTAAAGGGACAACTGCTAATTGTAAAATATGTTGCTTGAGAGACTGCCTGGACAGGGAATTGAACTTGCAGAGATGCTGGAGACAAAATCAGTTTTGGGGCTATAGTTTGCTCAGTTACAGGGAAGGTAAATGTACTGAACTTTGGGAACATTTCTGAGACCACCCTGGATGTACCCAGCTGGAAAAGACAGGAGAGTGCAACTTCCTTTACTCCCAATCCTGCAGAAATTTGTGGAACCAATGGCTTTTTTTTTTTTTTTTTTTTTTTTTTTTATGTAACAGTGAATAATGAGTCACTTGAATAATTTATGTAGAGATGGTGTGGTTAATTGGTACCTCCATTCTTTAAATAGAAAGGGCATGTCTCTCTCAGAGGCAGTTCATCAAAAAGATACCTGGTTTACAGGGAACCTGTCTCATGACATTCTCTGGCCTATTTGATAAAAGTCAGGCTGTCTGGATCAAAATGCTCTACTCAGTCTGTGAACTGCAGCTTTTCTTGAGTCTTCCCAGGTGCAAGAGGAAAGCTTTTGTAACCCATCTAGTTTAGACACTCTGAGACCACTCCACATGTCAACCAAAGCATAGGAAATAGGGATGATCGGGCAATTTACTTCAAAAGCACACTCCTTACCTGAACTAAAATGCTCATCCAAAGCCCAGTGACCTGTGAATGGAGAATGAAAAATAAAAATGGGGAAAAAATTAATACTGCCTCCCATTCTTATTGTTTGTTGCAAGATGGTCTGCAATATAACAAGGGTTGGCAAGGTCTGTAACTACAATAAAGCAGGGAAGTTTGCTTCCAATTAGTTTGTGGAACTGAAGTTACTTCATATTAACATTGACCTGCTATTAACTCTCTACTTAAATCAGTTCATTTATCAGAACTTGGAATTTGGCTTCAATCCACATGGTTAAGAAATTGTCATAATCTGCATAAGCCCTTCCCCCAGCTTGATGTTAAAGGATAAAATCTGGATAAAAAATGGATTTAAGTTCTTCAAAAAGCAGAACTGACTGTTATCTATTTCTTATACTCTCTCTCTAGCTGTTCTTTATTGAAATGACAAGTCTTTAAGTTTGTGATCCAGTGACTCTAATGACAGGATCATTGGGACATTCCCCTCACCAGCCTTTTTGTAATAGAACTGAAGTAAAAAACTAGTAACACAAGATTCAGTCAAGTGTTTTCTGCAGAACATTTCAAACTGTCATTTAAAACGTACAAACATTCCTGAGCGAGGGAGATTCTTTTCTTCTGCCATTCTTTTATTCTTTTGGGTAACTTTCCATCACAGTACCTCTGACAGATGAATGTGGTTTCTGACTTCTGATCAAAACTGCACAAGAGATCAGTCAGTTCTTCCCCTTTTCCCAGCCCACACCTTCCTTTTCCTTCCAAAGTCTGCCCTGTAAAACTCCAATCCAATGCCCCTGCTAAAAGACACTCGTTAGCACAGAAATAATTATTTCTGCTGTGGCTCTGTTAAACCTTTGTTACTCCAGCAACGTATTTGACTGGGGGGGAGGGAGGGCTGTAATTGGAATGTATAGGAAATCTATAACTTGCAAATGGAAATGCAAAAAAGGAAGAAGTGTAACTGGTGTGTAATGGAAGCACCACCACCCTGAGAGCGTCTGGTGACCTTTTAGAGGAAAGAGCAGTGGTAATCCTGTGCTGGAACAGAAACATGGGGGTGAAAACCCTATTCTCCTGCTCTGCAGACTACATCTAAATATCACTGTTATCTATTTTTAAAGTTACCAAAAGATGCCTTTATGTTTGGTATGTAGCTTCATAATTCCAGTGTGATGTCTTCCCACTCAAAAGCCACTGTTTTCTGCTTTAAACATTTGTTTCAACATTCAGTGTTTCTTTCAGCTCAGGGATGGGGGAGTTCAGATGTTGGATTTTTGATTGACTCCTATCCATTGCAGTTATAATTGTTGACACTATGCAGTGATTTATTTTTAAAAAAACTCATTTAATATTCTTCACTAAAATTACTCTTGTGTTTGTCTAGTATGAGCTGAGACAGGTAAAACAAATTAATTAATCTTTTTTCCGTGACAGTATGATGAAATCTTAATGCCATTGTTTGAGAACTGGTGCATAATGTTATTTTTTTTGTTTAGAATCTGATGCAGTGAAATGTCCCTTTTTTTTTTTTTTTAATGGAAGAAATGAGGGTCCTCTCTCTCCAGCGGAGCAAGGTCATTATTCTGTAGTATAACACTTAAGGAGGTGTCAATTCCAGACCTTTTATAAGTCACAAACATTCTTTGTGCTTTATTTTCAGTCTTACACACTGTGGCACGGTTGGAAGAAGCAGCTAAGTAAAGATTTGTGTGTGTGTGACAAAACCTGATAATTTTGGTGCAATAATAATGAAATAGTAGTAGCTTCATAATATTAGTCCAGTAAATTCTGAGTAGTAAATAATGTCAATGAAAGAGCCTTTGTACCAGTATAACATCACTGTTAGGGAGTGCATTAATCATGTTAGGAAGCTGAGGGGTGCAGAAATTCCCAGCAGGATTCTGAAGGAATGAGATCCCAGTCAATTCCCCTTCCACAGCACAGAAACCAAACAGAGGTCCAGAGCTTCCCCAGTCCTGATTTTTCACTTTTCACACATGCTTCTTTGAAATAGTAACTGGATGTTTTACCCTCTGCTTCAGAAAGCTGTTAGCTGTCAGAGACTCCTTTCAAATGTTTTATTAATGTGTCACTTGCCTGTTCATTTGCTAAGGGTTTACAAATGCTTCATTACTTATTAATAGCCCTGATAGGTACTTGTTCTTTTGTAGTTGTGTGCTTTTTTTTTTTTTTAAAGGAAGTGTTGAGAGGGAAGAGAACGCTACAATATTTAAAAAATCAAAACCAGATTAAAATAGATATTAAATAATTTATATCCACATGATGCATTATTCCAGCCAACTTAATGTTTGAAGGAAAATGGCTATACTAGAGACTACTTAATTGTTTTTAGTTGTTCCCAGTGATACAGACCACCAATGTTCTGCAATGTGCTGGAGTTCAGCTTGTATGCTGTCAGGAGAGAGACTAGACAGGAGACTGAAAATAAAATATAAGAATGCATTTCACTTCAGATTGTTAGACAAGGTTAAATTCAATGCTTTGCAAAAGGAGCTGTTCAAAGAATAAAGATCACATCATTTTAGTAATGAAGGTGCCAAGAGGAGGTGTGGTCTGGCCTCTGAATAGGAATGAATTTTAATGCCTAGAAAAGGAGAAGTTATCTAATGAGCAGCTTCTCACACACTTGGATCTATTTGGGAAATGTGTGACTTTTCCATTGGTACAGCTGCAGGAATGGATATAGTGGCAAAATTGAGGCTTACGTAAATTATGACATAATTACCAGAGTCTAGTCCTACATATTCCCAGGCAAAGAGACAAAAATAAGTAATTTTTTTCCACTTTTGATTTGTAGAAGGCAACAAAATGAAAAAATATTTTCTATTTTTCCTTTCTTTAGTGGATTATGAATACATTTATAACTACTTGATAACCGCTATTTCCGAAAGGAAGAGAAGCACGTTTCTTGTTCCTTGAAAGGAATAAATTCAAAAGGAAATTTTGCAAAGCAGACTGAAACCAGAAAGGCACAGCAGCCTTTCCCCTAATGCCTTCGGAGTCGGTCGGTTCCTCTGTCCTTTTGAAAACTGTTCAGGAAATTGGTGCCGAAACCCCTGTTCTTGCTGAACAAATCAATACAGGGGATTTCTTCCTACAAAGCCCTTTGAAGCTTTAGCAATTCTCTTGATGGGCTCCCAGGAAGAGCACAATTACCTCAGGAAAGCAGAGGTGGGAGCTGGCACTGCTTGTGGGGCTCTCCCTGGTGTCGGGGGGACCCCCACGAGGTGTGGTGATGCTCCTTCTAAAAACTCCAGAGTGGGCTTCCCAAGGGAAGAGTGCCTTAAACGTGAGGATGGTAAAACCAGAGCAACATCAGCCCCAGTTCTCTCCGTTAAAGTGTCACCAAGGGGATCGGGAAATGGCGGAGGCGGCCATCAGCCCCTCAGCGCCTGAGGAGAGGAGCTAAGGCTTGAGCCCGCCTCCCCGCCCGGCCCCAGCCAATGGGGTTGAAGCCCGCCCAGCCCCAGCCAATGGGGTTGAGCCGCGCCCTTCCCGCCTCAGGGCGGGGCTGCTTGAGGTTTTCCTCACTCCGCCATTTCCAGAACCTTCCGCCATGGCCACCTCTGCTTTCCAGCTACTCAGGTAAGCCCCAAAGTCCCTGCGCCAATTAAGAGTAGCCCCTACGGAACCTGTTAGGGCACAAATCCTCCCTCTTATTTATTTTATTTTTTTTTTTATCCCCCTCTCAAAGTTTGTTGGGCACTGAGCGGCTCCAGAGGTGCCGGCTGTGAAACGTGGGCTTCAGCTGAGATCTCGCCCAGCCAGCCCCAGGAGTACAATGTGGTGGTTTTGTGCTGGGGAAGATAAAAGAGGGAATAATGCCACGATTTATTCTGTGTTTGCATTGTTCCTGCTAACGGTGTGTAGTATTCATCCCTTGGGCTGTTGCATGGATTTCTTCTCAGGTGGCTCCTGAGCCAGGAGAGGAATGATCTCCAAAGCAGTTTACTCCCTGTTATATCTAGTAATTTCATGGTCAAATCCACAGAGAACCTGTCCTTTCCTCAGGGTCGTATTCACATTCACCATCCAAGGTGGTGTCTGTGTGGAATCAAAGGGGCTTAATTTCATAATGTTACAAGAGACAAAAATGTCGACACCCACCTCTTTTCAGTTATTTTTGCAGCATAATAGAGCTGTGTTCATTAATTCACTCCAAGAAATTAATAGAGTGAGTTTCTTTTGTGGGGTTTGTAATCTCAGAAAACATGCAGCACGTCCTCTCAAGACATAGCAAGGAGTAGGAAAAGGTTCACAGTCTGAGCTGAAGGACATGCTCCAGCTGGCTTGCAAATTTTGGCTACTTCTTTCAATAAGAACCAGGTTAGCTGACCTGCCTGGAGTAAGGTTTGGATTAGGGAAACCTCAGAGTTTCTGCATGCTCCGTCAGTCCGAGCTGCAGCTTTGGGTGCCTGCTGCTGAGCTCAGGATGACTTTTACATTTCTCTTGCCCACTCTGCTGTTCTATTGCTCAGCCAACATCAAGGCAGTGTGCTGCTAGCATGCTTTATTTCTCTTCCTTGGTGTTAATAATAGAGTGAGAGAAATGAGGTATTACACTAATTATCAAAAATTAAAAGGGGTTGCTACAGGTCTGCGTTCCTGGCCAAATGCCAGTCCTCTGAATTTTCTTCCTTCCCTTTCTCAGCACCTCACCTGCTCACTTTGGTGCCTTCCCTCATTGACTTTCACATTTTCCTTGATCTAAAGAGCAGCACTTAGAGTGCAGAATTTATGGTACTTCTAATTGTGGTGGAAACTGAAGGCTGTTTTTTAGTTTGAGGTAAGTAACAGTCATGAAAATCTGTATGGCAGCTTGACCTTGAGGGATGAACATTAAGATGTAAGCAAATAGATGACCTTTGTGAATGACTTGGAGGTTCCAAACCTAATCCCTCAGACCACAGAACCTATCATCTAAGCTAAACTGACATTAATTAGTTTTCTTGTTAGCGATTTCTGAAATGATGCCATCTCGAGGGTGAAATGCAGAAACTAATTAATAGGACTTAATTTATACAGTGTCATTGTGATACCCCTACAAATATATAATCAGAACAACAACAACATGAACAATAATACTAATCTTCTCTCTCACCCATAATGTTTTTAAAATCCTGCTATAGCTGTATGTGTTAGTCTTTCTGGCATGAAGGAAAGCCAACATTTTTTTCTTTCTTAACTATTTGATGCAACTGAGCTTATTGCTTTTTTTAATATACTTGCCTTCAACTTTTAAAATCTAAATTTTTCATTTTAACTTAAACTGTATTTTATGATCTATTTATGGACTTTTCAACTGACTTTTATACTTACAGATAACCAATTATTATGCCAGTCTCAGAGTTAATGTTTTTTGTTTTGAACCAAGATATATAATATATAAATAAAGCTCTCATAAAGTATTTATATACTCTAAGCCAGCTCAGGGAAAGAAACAAGCAGTGGGCAAGTACTGAAGAATCAGATACTGTATTATCAGAACTTGTATTTAAAACTATGTGAGTTTCAAAATTCTTTAAAGAAAAGAAAAACTTAGTTGTCACATAAAACCAAGACACATGTTGGGGAGGTTTTTGCATTTGTTGACTTTTTTTTTAAGTGATCTGATTTTGTCAGAGTGAGTGATGTTTGATTTATTCCTGTAACTAGGAATCTATCATGTGCTTTACAAATTCCTCACCTCTCTGTCACCTATCCTATCCTCATTCAGCAGAGGGTGTCTTTGGTGTATACACTTCTATTATGAGTGTCCTTAGAATCTCTAATTACAAATTAGGCTTCCTCTTCCATGATTTTGCCTGTCTCTCTGCCACTCCTGCTCTTGTGGATGTTTTTTTTAGGGCTCCTTTATCCATAGAGGGTTTTTTGATGACCCTTCAATGTCTTCTAAAGACATTTATCCTACATACATTGGATGTGATTTGATTTAGCCCTCCCCCACCACCTCTGTTTTATAAATGTTTCTGAAACACACAGGTGTAACAATAAGCTCTGATTCAGCACATTTCCATCACATAAAAATCGATTTTCAGGGGCTCTGATTACTCCTTATTGTGCTGAGATCGATAGATGGGAGCACCCTTAACCCAGCAGCGTGCCGGAGTGACCGACATGTATTCATAAGAACATTCATAAGAACAGTCTATAAATTCAATAGAAACACCAGGTTGAGGGGGCATTCATGCTTTGAATAGCAAGGGGTTTTTTGAGCTTTTCTACCTTGCTTTACACAAATTGGTTTTCTAAAAAGCTTTAGAGTCCTTCAGAGTTTGTACTTTGTAACTGCGTAATAGAGAGATGTAGATAGTTACAGAATACCTACCAAAATAATCACTCCCTAGTGACTGAATCACACCTCATTTATATTCCCCAATTATATCATTAATTCTACATTTCACTTGTTAGAACTGCTTTCCCATCCTGGTGTTCTATATTGTACAACATGTGATGTTACAGTGTGTTATATTTCACAGAAGATTAATTTGTAAGTCAGACTGATGTATACTCCAGTGAGAAGAGGGCACACTCCCTTTTAAACTCAGTGATATGAATCTTCTTTTGAAAACCACTGGGAATAATGTAGATTTTAGGGGGTACAAGAAAGCAAAGGACTTGACCCTCATGTGAAGAGGAGCAGGAAAAATATTGTCACTATTTGCAGTACAAGATAACTACTCAAATAAACTATTGTGCGTTGCATAAGGTTTCTTTTTTTAATAAAAGTTGTCAGTCAATAACTGAAAGAAAGGAAGTGATACTGTTATGAAACTGAAAAAATACATTATTTTCCAAGTTGGCATTTAATTCAGGATAAACTCTTGGCTTTGTACAGAAAGTTGTGGGCCAAATCTTGGTGTCAGCATAGCTTCGTTAAATTTTTTGCTTTCCAATTCCTGCTAGGGTTATTTTTAACTTTTAAATTATGCTAATTAATATTTTTACAGAACTTTGAAACTGGTAATATTGGTGTTACATGCATAAATATACAGTCATCTTTGCTCTTTAGAACCTGCATTCCCATTGGACGAAATTTATCTTCATCAAAGCCAGTAAACACCATTTTTATGTACCTTTTTAAGGATCTTAGCTTTGTTTCCTCCCTGCAAGAAAAATGTCATCTCTACTGCTTAACAAAGCAGCACTTCACCCTCTTTTTCAGAAGAAATTAAAATCTACAAGAATATATGCAGCATTAAAAGCATTTAAGATTTTCTTGATGAAATTTAGACCCTTCTGCTCCCGAGAAAAAAATTCAAACAAGCTTATTTTTATTTATTCAAATACAGCCTCTTTAGTGCTGATGAAATTGTTTTACTAAGATGCATGCTTTGATGAATTTGTGCCAATGTCTGGAATCTGTGAGGAAGGAACAAAGATGCTTTCTTCTGGCAGGTATTACATCTTTCTGTTCCATGGAGTATAATGCCCCTTTAAACACATGAAATCAAAAGCCTCCTGCCAAAGGCAGCTTTCTATGGTAGTTGGTTTAAGTTTTTTTGAAATTTTTGCCACGGGCTATTTTGACAAGTATGTTGCTGTTGAGGTTGCAGAGCAACACATTTGTTTCACAGAATTCCAAGACTGACTTACACCCTTCTTTGCAGTTTCCTAGCACTGGTTTCGGGCAGAGCCAGACATAATTATGTGCACACTGAGATGACATCTCTGACTCTAGCTATTAAAGATTTATTTGGCTTGAGCACATGTTTTGGTTTTGCAGGTGATTGCAAGTGGCAAGGAGGCTGAATCCGGGGAGCAGGATAGTACAGTGCGATCCTGATGAGCTACCTGCAGGACAAAATAAAAACACCCTTGATTTCACACTATCACTGGCCTTCTGAGCAACTAGCAACTGAAATAAGACTGCATTTCCCAGGTAAGTCTTGCCAGTTTATTTACAGTAAGTTCTGACTTGTGAGGTTCCTACTTCTTGAGATGAAAATCAAAATGAAGTTGTGTTGCAAGCAGCTGTTTTCCATATTTAGCTCTTCCCTTTACACATAATACATCTTTCTCCAGTGTTGCAAAATACTTCATGGAGAATATTTTAATCAGAACAAAGTTCCTTTTTTGCTTGCATATTATCCAGAGAAAATGTTAAATACCTGAAACTACTAAACACATTTCTGTTCACAAAAAAAAAAAAAAAAAAAGACACTTTGTTTATGAAATCCAAAGCAAAATGAATTCCAGTGCAAAGTAAACTAAAAAAATAAAATCAGGGTTCTGAGGGGGCCTTATCTTGGTAGCACTTTGCCAATTCTGAAATTTTATCTAAAAGAGAATAACACCAAAGTTCAATAACTTTCACAAGGTCACAAGAGAAATTAGCTTTTCTGCATCAAGACTTACAGTTCTTACAGGACCCTACTTCTTCCTCAAAGTTGTTACTTGTCAAATGGAAGAACCTCAGGAACATTTTTAGGTACCCGCTGTTAAATTAGGAGAGTTGTCAAATACAGAAGAAACAAGGGGTGTTAAGAAAACACAGCTGGTTTCATTTACTATAAATGTGCCTATGGGTAGGTGTAGCCTCCAATGTGCTTTTTTATTGATGATATTCTTTCTTGTTTGCTTGCTTTCTTTTCCTCCACTGCTACAGCCTGTCTTCATTGGCAGAATCAATCTTCCCTGTCCTTCTGTTTTTTATTAAAACCATTGTTGCCTTTTGCTGTATGTCCAGAATTGATCCCTTGTGATAAGGAAAGGTTGGATGGAAGGAGGGCCATAAATAGAGTAAATCACAGCCAAAAGAGCGTGATATTTAACAGCTTGGGTTTGCAGCAGTAAAGGGCAAATTCACAGGTGTCACACAGAGAGCTTTCATCGCCCAGAGGGGCAATTCCAACAAGGACTGCCTGCTGCAGAGTACAATGGTGTGAGGTGATTCCTGGGTCACCTGCACACACTTCTCTTGATGGATTGCAGAAACTTTCTCTTGTACTGATCTTAGCTACATCCTTGCTGCCTGGGGTTTTCTGACAGGCCTTTTCTTCTGTCAGTAATGGACTCTTGCCTCTTGCTCAGTATCTTTTTCAAGCTGGTTGCAGAAAATCCCCTGTGATCTAGCAATCCACAGAATTGTGCCCATGGTGTACTACTTTATTCTCTGCTCTCTACCAAGCAGTTGACCCTTTTGCAGCATTGGCAGTTGGATTAATGTACACAATATGCACTTTGCAGATAATGCTATTGACTGTACCTTCACCTACTGAGGAAAAGGAATCCAGAAGGGTAAATGGGATTTCTGATGACTGGGACGAATGTGATTAACTGCCTGATGTAATGCCTGCTAAAGGAAGCAGAATGGTTCCAGCTAATTCCATTGCACATTAGAGCAAGGCTTTTTGGACTAGACCTTGAAAACTCAGTAAATTTTAATAACAGCAGAACTGGAGGGATGAAAGGGGTAAATTTCACATATTGGTTATATCAAAGCAAAAAGCTGAGATACTGCGTGAGGTCTTTCTAACAGGGTTTATTAATAGAGTTTGACCACAGAATCTGCACCAGGGCCTCAAATAGCAAAAAAAAAAAAATAAAAAAAATATTAAACTGCTTTCATATTAGAAAGCTGTTGTCCTTCTGTGACTGTACACAAATGTGCACCCACACATCCGCAGTTTGGAAACTTTATGGTCAGAATGTTGCAACTGGCATTTTTCCAAATTTAGATAATGTAAATCAGAATTTAACCCCTTGGTTTAACTGCATTGATAGGAGATGGCATTTCATTTTGTCCCAGCAGTTTCAAGATACTCCACATACACTGATCTCTGGCAGTAAGCACTATGTTTTTTCTGAAGTGAGAGAAATTATAGAGGCGTAAAGAGACACAGTTCAACTGCTCTTCAGATATTTCATTTCTGCAAAACTTGTGCAGCTCAGAACACCACACCAATTAAAAATAAGTGAATTACAAAGCTGTAAGAAAATGGACTAATTGGACTGAAAGGAGAAAAATAATAAAGTGGATACATATTTTGAGAAGTGCTCACAATAAATAAAAAGGAGAGACACTTTGCAGCCTCTCCATTTTTGCTTTATATAGAGTGATCCTCAAGGCTGGGTGATTCATGTGATGAAATAGAGGATCTGAGCAGATAATAGTTTGCCAATTCCCTGAGCAGCTTGCAGGACACAGAAGGTTGTCCAATTAATCCCTCTTGTTTGGATTAATCATGCCAGTCTGTTCTATTGAAGAAGCAGCAACCAAGCAAGAACAGAGGAAATACCTCTTAGAAGGGATTTTTTTCAGGAAATAACTTCGGACTCAACCAGTATCCCAAATTCATGCACTAATATTCATGATTAGATAAAAATCCCTCTTCTGTTCACATTCAATCTTTTATCATGGATTGATAAAAATAAATCCTATACAGTAAGCGTGTAAACTCTGATATACTAGATATCATACTCTCAAATTATCATCTCTATTTCAGCAAGCCTTCCTGCACCACCTCTGCCTTTACAACAAAAATATCTCAATGAAATATGCTAAGCAGATAAATGATTGTCTGCTGGAAAATGTTTCTGTGTTTATGCTATTTCAATGAAAGTGTTTGTCCAGTAGATTAATTCAGAAACGTGTTTGTCTTGCCTTCCAACTATTGACATAGAAGTTGAAAGAGGGATTTGCTCCTTTTCAATTGCCTGGGTCATCTTATTTTTCACTTGAATACTATCCAGAGTTTCAAAATATCCAGTACCCTTCAGGCCCTTGTGTCCTGGCTTTTCAGTACTCAAATCCCTGTGTTTTTTTTGTCAGTGTCAAACATGAGGCACTCGTGCCATGTGTCAGCACAGAAAGGGCAAACTGGCACAGGGTCAGAATCAGGCATGTGGTTTATATGTTGGTAGATAAAGTTACTGAGCCCTGTGTGAAAATGAAGGTGCTACAGAAACCTAAGCTCAAGAGCACAGCCTTGTGAGATATGAAGGCAGAGATTCTGGTGAAGCTCTCTAATTAATTTTAAGTCCTATTTCCCACATCCTTATCCCTCATTTTATCCTTCCTTCCTCATGAGTACTCAGAGATATGTGTTGCTTTGTTTCATTCTTGCTGCATTTGGTCTGAAGGCTTGAGGGGAGAGTCAAGAGAAGAATGAAATTCTGGCCAAGCAGGGGATGAATTTTCCCTTTGGAAGAATTGTCTTTTTATTGGCACAACTCATATTGATGAGAGGTGTGATTCTCACGTTTAATGAAATTCCTGCAACCTGAAGCATTCATTTAACATCTGCTGTGTAGTGAGGATGCATTAAAGGTGATTCTGTGCTCTGTATTTGGCTGAGAGACCCCGTTAGCATCCTCCCATGTGTAGCAGAAAATCAGAATCTGAAAATGGTCCCAGTGCCTGTTGAGAAAGCCAACACAAGCCAACCAACTGAAACGTTTCCTAGCACGTGGGGTGCTTGTTGTCCAACCCTGTGAGCAGCCCCACTCCCAGCTGTCAAGGGGCTGGTGTCCTATGGAAATAAATCAAGGCTGACAAACTGTAGTTTAGCAGTAACAAGCACCCTGGGTTGGAACTGCATGATTGGCAACCATGATAAATTTCTGTAATTACTATTGACTCTGGGCAGACTTTAAATGCTTTAACGTATTCCTAGAGCAGTGAAGTTTTGATTAGTTTAAAAAGATGTATTGCACCCAACTTTCAAATGCTGGTAGTCTCTTTTGATGCCTGAAGACAGAGAAAAGTATCCTGCTAAATATAATAGTGACAGAGTAGTAACTCATGTTATTCTTTTGTCTGAAAAAACTTCAAGACTGTTGGTGACAGAAATGATTGCTCTTGCTGTGATCTTGCTAATCTTAGTCTGTAATTTTCCATCCACCACAATTACTCATCTCTCTTTTTCTCTATACATATCTTGTTATTGCTACTTTTGGCCTGTAGAATATTGAGAGAGCACTGTGAAGGGACACCAGGCTGGGATGTGCTTCTGGGAGCAAGGCTTTTGATGACAACAAGAGCTCCGTAAATAAATGCACAGACACACTGAAGTTAAGGTTGTGAAGGACTGATTTAAAATGTTGTACATTTTTTATTTTTCATACTGTTGTCCTAAATATTGAGTTTATTTTTTCCATCTGTCCAAGTTGTCCCTTTCTCTATTCTTGATGCCTATTCACATTTCTCTGTCAACAGCACCTGTCTCTCATGCTCTCTCTTTTCCTTCACAAATGCTCACAAAGAACATGGTCTCTCATTTAACCCATCCCTCATACTCTGGTCTATCAAACTAAGGTTAAATCTATTTAATTTTTAACTAGTTAAATCTAGTTTAACCATTAAACTAAGGTTAAATCTGGTAAAAAAATTCCCAGGCCATCTGTGACAGACATATGAGATGTGTTTTCAGTTTGATATGCAAAGAAATGAATCATCTATATTGATTGCTTCTGTTATGTTACTGGAGTCTGAGGTGTTTATTATGGTAATGTACCTCTTCAGATACATATTCACTGCAGAGTTATCTTTTGTGTAAGCCTCACCCTAGCCCAACTTTGCCTTATTTCTTCCTATTCCCTTCTCTTCTCCCTTAGTCCTCATCCATCATTGCACAGACACCTTTCCTCAGTACATCTCCACCTGTCAGAGTTCCATCAAAACCCTCAGGAAAGGGATTGCAATGCTGCCAGCCAAAAAACCCCAAAAGAACCAAAAACCCACCAGTATTAGGAAGCAGCTGCTGCTGGAAAACTGGTAGAAATTCAAGTTCGTGGAATTTAATGCTGTGAACAATTAACATTCTACTCAACAGCTGTCTAGAGGATGTCAAGTGCTCCTTAAGTTTTGTACGGTTGTCAAGGAGGAGATAGGTTACACAAAATGCCAAGGGAAAAGAAGGGTATTCTCTACATATTTATGCAGAGAAAAATAAAAACAAGCTTTGGTAACCATGATATTTTCTGCAGGAAGAGAATAAAAGAGGCAAAAAAGCAGGTACGTTAGGAGTAAAGGTAGATTTGGGAAAGTGCTACTGAAATATAGATATTCCTAGCCACTCTTCTAAAATTTTACTGAGCCTTTAGAATACTCTTAATTCACACTCCTTTTATGTCCCAGCCACTATGAAGTGCAGCAGAAAATTGAGTCCTGTTTCTACAGGCTCTGATAGAAAGGGACATGCATTCTTTTAACTGCCCAGCTCTGAACACCCTCAGCAGGAACACTATTAAATTAAACTTAGAGTCTTGACATAATTAAAGTATAGAGCCTGCATAAAAAGTGTGTTAGGCTATTGATCTAGAAATTATTATTTGACCACGTCTAAGCCTTTAGAGTATATCCACAAACAGCTTCTGTTGTCATAGTAGGAGTACCTGACTTGTCCTGTCACTGTTTTATCTAATCTCTAACAATAATTCAAACTAGGAAATCTCTGCTTTCTGCATTATAATTTTATTATCTGTGTTCCTGTGACCCTAGCAGCTCTGTTCTTTTAATACATTCAATTATATATTATGAAAAAGTTCTCATGCTGAAGGGTTTGCAAGAGCAATGAGTTCTCTATTGAGAAGTTAGAGAGAAGGAACAGGAGGAAGAGGCAAAAGAGTGGAAAGCAGACTCAGATTATAGTTCCCCATTTAAAGATGGCCATAATCAAGATGCAAAGATTTCAGATCAGGAAGGCACATTTACAGAATTGGTGCAGTGTGCCTTGAATACATTAATGCTTGCTTAATTTTGAACATATACCTAACGTCCATGGAAAATTACAGCCATGGTCTTTATTCCCCCTCCAGTTGTTTGCTGTTGTAACTGGGAGGGTAGTGAGTGAGATTCCCTTCCAACACCTTGCATCTGCTTCTCCCTGCTTGTAGTATTAATCTTACACAGCTGTAAAAACAATAGTCACTAAGTTATAAAATACACTAATTAAATCTACTGCTCTCCTTTCTATCCTATATATACATTTGTGTGTACAAGCATATATATTTTTTAGAATAGTACATTATGGTGTAGTTATTTAAAAATCAACTCTTGCTGTGTAGGGATTGAAATACAGATCTCCAAACTCATTCTGTCAGTTTATCTTCAAGGAAATGTATATTGTGTATCCCTGTGGTGGTACAGTTGTAGATGTGTATGAGATTTTCTGAATTTCTTTTTACACTGCAGATGGTTTAAGCAACACTGGGACAGAGCCTTGGCTGGCAACTGCCTTTATAGGAAATAGAAATTATCATAGTACCAACGACTTGTTATTAACAGTGTACCTAGAACATGCTTTGCCTGCAAAAGAATTATCTGTTCATTTTAGGATGTAGCCATCAGAAAATAATGGAGTCTGTATGTAAACAGGAATCTGTTGCTTTGCAGTGTAGCACCAAAGTACTTTTAAAAGCACCAACTTTAAATAACGTGCACTTCTACTGATGCTTTCCAAAGAAGTTGTGTCTTGCTTATTGTGATTGTCTGTGCCCTGAGGTTCTTGAAGGTGGCTGAAAACTGACTAAAACTGCATTATGCATATTGTGAAAGGATGAAGAATTTTTCTTTTTCCAACCTTGGCAACAGTCCTTACTGGAGCCAGCTAGACAGGCAGGCAGAGCTAATTGGCAAGAGAGCATGTGAATGACATAATTGGCTCCAGCATATCATTATCTTGGTGTACCAGCTCTAATGAATGCCATTCACACAGGCCAGATGCAGCATCCCAACAATATGCTAGGGCAGAAAGGATGTTTTATCAGTGGTTCTCATTCCTGGTGCTCAGTGTTGTCATCACTGCAAGAAATGAGCTCTGCCAGATGCATTAAATCCATAAAATGCACTTCCATGCAAAATGTAGCAGAAGAAGGATTATAAAATTAAAGTGAGAACTCCGTGTAGCCTTGATTAAGATAGAAATAAAGAGGGGCACTGTGCCTTGATGGGGAGAATTCCTATAATGAGAGACACAAGTTCTCTTTCTGTCTCAGAGTAGCTTATAGTCTCAGGAAATATCTCCTCATGAGCTTGATTTTCCCCAAAATGGGAATAATTAGTGTGATCTTTCATTGGAGAGTAATTAGGATATAAATGTTACAGAAATGCTGTTGGCTTTTGAAACTTTTGTATTGGAGAGGGTGCAAACTTACTTTGAGGTTGTTTTAGAATGGTTGCTCTAAATCTTTGTCTCATCAGGTACCTTTTTCAAAAGGCAGAGTTGTTTTAGAATCTAACTACACTTTTGTGTCTATACATCATAGATGAAACCTCCTCTGAATCCAAAATAAAGATCCAGTGAATTTAGGAGACAGGAATATGTCACACACCTCTAGTTACAATCAGCTCTGGAGAGAGATTTATAGGTAACAGATCACCTGCACCATCTTTAACCCCAATTACCAACTACTTGTGCTCATCCATAGCTGTCTTTACTGCAAACACTTCCTGTGAAAGTAAATGATGAATTGAAGTTGTGGCTGTCTGTGAACAATTCCAAAGTGATGAATTGTTTGAAGGTTTCAGTTTTCTCAAATACAGTTATTAGTAGTCTCTTTAGACACCACATAATCTCTCTGAGTGGCTATGTGGAACTTTCCAGCATAAATTCAGTTTAAAAGATGTGGGGGATGGGGTTAGCATGCAATTATCAGTTGTTATTTATGAAATTGACTGATCTTCACTGAATTTTATTAGAGTAGTAGTCCTAAATTTGAATTAATGAAACCTACAGTATTAACCAGGCTCTGATATTTTAAAGCTATGGGTTATAAACTTTTTATGTGGTTTCTTTTTTTTCCCAAGTGCTAAATTCTTACTTGCTTTCTAGATTCTAGACTGTGCTCAGACAGTGCTTTCAGACACGTCTGTGAGGTCATAAGGATTAGAAATGTAGTCCTAATTTTGGAAGACATAGGATGCATATTCTGTCCAGGAACTGGAGGTTGCAGATCCCTCCATCAGGTAGTGCCAGACACAACCAAACAGAGCTGCTTGTGAGTGGCTTCATCCCAAATTTCAGCTGGGAAGGGGTGATGTGATAGCATTGTTGGGCATTGCTGTGAGTGTAAGCATAGAGTGCCAGCTGGGGTGAAAGGGGACAAAAAGGAGGAAGAGAAAGGGGGAGAGTTTCAGCCTGCTGGGACTCCTTATTTTTGTCCTGCCAGGTAAATCTGTGTGTAAGATAAGCACAGTAGATGTGTGGTCTGAGTAGAGATTTCATAGATGTAATTTCATCTCATGAAATGATGATGGCTGCACTAAAGATATCCAGATGATCTATGGAACTATGGCTTCAAATATAATAAAACAGAAAATAGAGTGGAAGTATATGGATTTTAGCACAGATAGAAAAGCAAGTGTTTTTGTGATTGATAGCTCTCTTGCAGCCACTGAACTGAATTGCTACTAACTTAGCAATGAATGAGCTGAGCCTGCTTAAGAGGTAGCATTTAATATTGCTAATTTTCTCTTCTGATCTGTTTGCAGAAATCCTGCAGTGTGAAAAACAAGTCCTATCTGTTTTCTAATCTCTGAATTGATTTCCTGTAAGTAGGGAATCAAAAAAGGCTCTCCATTTGTTCAAGTATGTTTGATATTCTTGGTAAGTCCTGCTTTCTGGGCAGGGCAGTGTGGCTGGCAGTTTACAGGAGAGACATCTCTGTATCTCCACCACCTCCATAACTCTCCTCTTATTTCCTGTTTTTTTTTTTTTCCTTGTTTCCTGTTATTATCACATTTTTATGATCCGTTGAAAAGCCTCATGGTGCTAGGACTGGCAGTGCAGCTGAATGCAGCAGGGAAAGTGACTGTGGGAGGTGATGGGTGGGAAGGAGAGGAAAGGAGAGCTACATCTTAACCCTGCCTTAGGTGCTATGGTGTGTGCATTTGCATGAAAATTCAAGCCAAGGAATTTGACCTTGCAGATGAAGAATATTACTTAGGCTGATACATTGAGACTGGGATTCTTAGACTGGTGAGGGAACACAAAAACCAAAGGATGGTGGCATAAGTTTAGGCAAGTAGGAGAAACAAAGCTGCTGGTCCATTTAATCCAAATGATATTTGTCTCCTTTGGAGAGCAGTGATACCAGCAAAAACTCTTCCTTTATTCCTCACAATTCTGTACTTGGCCATGCAGTGGCTGAGAGCTTTTGTTTGAACTTTAGGAGAGCAAAGTAACAAAATGTTGTGCTGAATTCATTATGATTTTAAATTTTACAAATGATAATCAGGAGAAACTACACCACTAACTGGGCAAATGCAAATATTGCCAGCTCAGTGCCTGTGGGTGAGAGCCTCAGGTATTCTCCAAGAGACAACAGATGTGACTGTATTGAGTTTAGCTGAGTTATTCTGACTTGTATCAGCAGGAGACCTTGTCCAAAATCCTTACCCAACTATCTCGTGGAAAAATCTCAGACAGTAATGCATCCTCAACCTTTCACACCAAACTTTACTGCAGAATGGACTGTGTCAGTGTTGTGACAGGACGTGAGGTCTGGTCTGAAGCAAGAAAGCCTGCAGAAACCTTTTCACTCTTCTTAAAATTTCTTATAATTTATTTGTTCTCTTATGACTGGAAAACTGAGAGGAGTTCTGTGCTTGATGGGTGCAGCCTCTGCAGCTGCACCTTCCAGTGCTGGTACTTCCCAAGAGCTTATTGAAGCTTTTGTAGCTTAGACTGGGGAGAAGAGATTTCTTAGGTGGCTCACCAGTTTGCTTTTGACCTTGTAAAGAAGATTTTAGTTCTCTAATAGTGTTTGTTATAAAGAATCCGGTGCAAGTTTGAAAATGGAAATCCCTGTATTTTAGTACCTGCAAGCATGAAAAATGTAAAGTAGAGAGAGGGATTTAGCTCAAAGAGCTGCTAGCTTGTTCCCACCTCTTACTCTTCCTTTGTGACTCAGAATGCAAGTCTTTCAGCATACAGAATGTACTGTGTTTTTATACAAGTAGAAATATAACGTTGAATGTCAGTTGAATATTTTGAGTGCTGTAAGAATATAAATATGTGATAACCTAAAGGGTACAGATTGCCAGGCCCCTTGCCAGACAAAAAGCATCCTGGGTAACTTCAAGTTTGCAAAGGAGTTCAGAAAATCTCCTTAAAACTCAAAGCATCTGTTGCAACATTAGTGATGTTTTATCAGTTAATATAAAAGGTGCTTGCAGCTCAGTGACACCCAAACATGAAGATTATTGTGCATTTTATTGGCCTTTCCTGAGCTCTGAAACCTGAAATTCATCTGACTCTATCCTTTTTCAGCTAAGTTAGCTTTGTACAGAGTGAGCTGAAATTACAGGGAGCTGTTAAGGAATGAATTGAGTTGCTTGCTTTCAGCATCAGTATGAAAAATATGTGAGGCCCAATTGTCAAACTAAGACTTGTAGGATGATTCATGGGGAGTGAATGGCCAGCCTGCTAGGCTTTCTGCTCCCTTACATTACTGATTTTTAATATTCTTTGAAAGGGAAGACATTTGCATGCTCTCTACAAGAAAAGAGGAATGAGGAGGGGGTAAAGGGAAGGCAGCATCTCTGCCCAGCTGCTGTGCACATATTGCAGATAATGCCAATCACCAGAGCATGCTGGATGTTTTAGTAAACAGCTTGTAAATGAAAACACAGAGGAATTGCCTCGCCCCTCCACCATATTTTATCCTACTTCTTTTCTAAAAGATATTTGTCAGGCAATGCTGTGTTTGTCTGTGTCATAGCCCAACATCCAGGAGCAAAATATAAACCAAAATTGATTTGTACATTCAAGGGTGAATTTTCACTCTAGTTTGCTGAGCTGCAGCAGTGAAGCATGTCTATTTAATTTGTGACATAAAAAAGGATAAGTGCCATGCCAGCTTTGTGAATGCTGTTGGTTCTACATGGCTAGCAAGGAGTGGAGGTATCATATAAACTAGGACCTTGATCCTGGGATTCTGCACAGATGACTACACTGCTACCTTCTAATGCAACTGAGAGAAGATATTAAGTGCAAGTTCAATAAGTTAAATGTTAAGAGCATCTTGCAAATTGCATTAAAATAAATAAAGGTTGAGGATTTGCAGGCTGGAAAAATGTTCAGTTTGTATTAATGCACTCCAGATGAGGGTACCTTCAGTCTCCAGACTGGACTCAGTAATCCCAGCTTTGCAGCCCCTTCACCTAGACATGCAGATATGGTAAAAAGTGGGCAGAAAACAGGTGGTTTTTAAAATGCAACTCAGAAGATAGAGGGTGAGCAATTTTTTTTCCCCCCTCCTATTACTTTTGCACTAATGCTTATTCTAAGATCTGAATTTACTGAATTAAGCAGATGTTCTGTGCTTCCAATGTTATTTTCTGTGTTCTGACATTAGGAAGGGTCAGTCTAAGTGTTCTGAAAATAAGCAGGGTCACTCTGTCCCATTGCTTAAAAAGAAATTAAGGATTCCATTGCTTTGGGACTCATCAGGGTTTGCTTTAGTCAGTTCTGATGCTGGAGGTGAAGGGAATATTGCCAGGAGAACCTTGCATTAGGGTGAGTGCTTACTGCAAGAGCTCTGAGACTTTCCTCTAGAAACTCTCTGTTTCAACTGGGCTTGCTGCACGCAATGCTCTTGGTAGAATTTTCTTCCTTCTGAGTTATTCTGACATTCAGCCATACAAAGCAGCCCAAGCTGTCTGCAGCCCTGCTTCCCAGGAGTTCAAATCAGGAGGACTGGAACATTGGAAGCAGGGGTTTCAGCATGCCATTAAATTATTGCTGTTCACAAGCATCACTCACAGCTAAACTGTTTGCCTTGTGACAGAGAGGCTGATTGTCTGACTCTCTGAATTATATTCAAATAACACTGTCCCATTTCTCCAGGGACCCATTGCTGCACTTAGAAGCTCTTTAGGGCTTTGGCTGAGCTTAATAAAGGAGGATGGATTTGAACTGGCATCTTACACAGCGTGGCTGGTGGTGTGGATGCCAAATTAAAACTAAACTCTTCTCCTGTGCAAGAATCATAAAACTTAACTGAGAACAAATATTCTGTAAGGAAATCAGAAGGACTGGAGTGTTATGCATTAGGAATAAAAATTTCCACCTGCATTTATGTTTGACAAGATTCTCCAGAAGGATAAAATGTATGAAATTCCCAGGTTTTTTCAAGTGAAAACCTCATTGTGAACTTTTATTAAAACATGATTGCAATAAAAATTGGGGCAGGAGAAATGAGGGAAGAAGAGAACTGTAATGACTGGAAAAAAGCATGAAAGGATGGTGGAAATACCATTGAATTTCCTCCTTTTCTAAAAACAATTCATTTGTTCAGACAAATCAAACATTGTTTATTTCAGGCTGTGGAAGCTTGAATGCTAAAAAGCTGTAGTGAAATGGAAGAGTGGTATCATGGGAAAGTAACTGATTTGCTTATCATTATATAGTTTCTTTAGTGTTAGAAGAAAGGAATTGTTTTCTATCACTGATTTCTATTGCCACACATCAGCTTCAATCCTAGCAAACTATACAGGACTCACATTTATTGTTTCTCATTTTTCTCTCTCTACAAGTTAAGTCAGCAACTTAATACTAAAAGTAAGAACCTTTGCTTTTTATCTTCTATTTTTATCTTCACCAGTGTAAAGTACATGTAAAAATCCCTTGCCCTCAAATCATTCCCTACAAACCCTTATCTGTGACCTAGGAACCAGAAAGATGTTACAGAACTGGGAAGATGTGCCAGCCAGCAAAACCTGCTGCTCAGTTTGTAACTAAGGCTCAAGGAGCTATGGGGCAGCCTTCCTTGCATTCAGAGCATAGCCTTGCAGAGCTAACATTCCTGAAATAATCTTCAATTAGGAAAATGTGCTGCAGGGAAATATTCCCATCATGGAGCACCCTGCAGAGTGTCTCTCTGCTGGCTCAGAGTAATGAAGAAAACAGAGAAAGGGCAATAGGAAAATGTATAATTTCTAATAACTTTGTGAAGCTGCTCTTAAAGCTGGAATAGGGCAAGCTAGAGGGCAGATGCTCAGTGAGTTGGTAAATAAGATATTAATTAATAAAATACCTTACAGAAAATTCTGCATTGAAATTGCAGCTACAGAAGCTCTTAAATGTCTACACTCTTATTAAATACTGGAGGAAATGGGCTGGGGAATAGATCTTACCTTGTCCTCTACACTCTCATTTTGTGTGCTTGCAGGTCACATCTCTTTGGATTCCTAAATAAATCTGGGCTCTTGACAAAACTGTGCAAGAAGCCTTGCTGAATGCTTGGGTGCAATCTCCAGAGCAGAACTTATCTGTTGCAGGTTTCTTGGAGGATTACTTCATTTAATCGTAACTATTTTCTGCAAGCATTTTAATCAGCTCCTAATCCTCATCTTATTCATATTAGATAATTAAATCAAGTTTATTATCTTTAAGTGTTCCCTCAAAACCAGTGATCCTTATGAAAATGGGTAAGGATGTGAAATGTCATTAATGGTTTTGTGTTCCTTTGGGAGTCACTCTGTGTCTCTTACTTAACATTACTATGCCAGGCTGTTTATGAAAGATCTTCCTGATGTACAAGAGGCCCATTTTGGAACTGCATGGCTAAGAATCCCTTTTTTGGGTGAACTGTGGAACAACATGGGATTGTTATGAACATTTTAAGGAGCAGAGGAAGAAGCAGGTGAAAAGGAAGAAATGGAAGCCATTTCTAAAAGCATTAGGTACATGCTACAGGGTGTTATCCAGACAAAAGAGTGAATGGAAATGTACCAACTGTTTTCTTAAAATATAGCACAATCATAGGTCACCAAATCGAAGTAAATATATTACTCATTTCCTTCTGAAGGAGGCTGATAAAAAATGGCAAAGCTCCAGGATGAAAATCACTTACTAAGGAGATTAGTAGTCTCTTGCAATTGTTCTGTTAATACTTTTCCATACATATATATACACACACGATACCATCTTACTATTTCTCCAATTATTTGCCTACTCTTTTCTTAGCTCCTGCTGCAATCACAAAGTTTGCTGAAGTTTTAATTAAGTGTGCCAATATTTAGGTACTCTAAGTCACTCTTCTGCCAGCATTAATGCCCACTTACTGGCTGTAGCAGCCACCAGTATCCAGGGTGGAAATGAAACATTTCTGTACTACTAGAGAGTAGGAGGTGCATAAGTAAAATATAGTAATGAATTAAGCAGAATAAAAAACAACTGTTTCTGGCATTAGTGAGCAATGTAGGAGACTCCCAAACCATATCAAGAGAAGCTCAGAGAGATTATTTAGTGTAAGCCACCTGAAAGGTATTGTAACATAACCAGTTCTGTAGAGTTGCTTGCCCATTCTTCATGGATTTCATTTGTAATTTGCCTCAGGAGTGTGGAAGCTTCTCCAGAACCTGTTTAGAGAGAATTCTACAGAGGTAAGACCATAAATACCCATGTAAGGCTGAGCAGCATTTGCAGAGTTGAGCTGAGAGAGCCACTGCTTTTTGGTCACAATGCAAACAAAATGAAATTCACTTCTGTTGTGATCATTTGAAGACCAGTAACTTTCTGCAGCCTGTACAATCCTACTCTGACTGGACATTCAGTTTATCACTGCTTTGTAGTTTAGCTATTAATAGGTTTATCTAATTACATTCTTCATAAGGTGCCCTGAGAGAAGTTACTTATTAAAATTCTATGTCCTTCCTTTTTAAATGCATGACTTATTAAAAGTGTAATCATTCAAGGGGAAATGAAGCATTGGGAATTGTATTTATTTATACAGAGAGAACTGAAGCCTTCTGAAGTCAGTGGAAATTTTTCTATTTATCTCAGTGATGGCCTCTAAGATACAAGTAGAGGAAACTTCACACCCTCTTAATTGTTTTCAGGTACAAGATGATAAATAATGGTGAGAAGTACTTGCCTTTTCTATTCAGTGTGAAATATGCTATGTAACAGCTTTGGCAAAATACTATGAGATAAATCTGCAGTTATAAAGAAAAAGCTGAAGTCAGTATTTTTTAAAGATGGAAAAGAAATTTTGGGAAACAGATAATAATATTTTAAATGAATGTATTTGCTTTCATAACTCTTCCTGGGTTTAAATAACTTTTGTTAAACACCATCCCAAAGGACAACTGAAGGAGGTTGTTTGAGTTGGTTTTGACTTTGATACTGCTTCTGATTTAAATTCTGGTTTCACTGAAGTTCATTCTTATAATTTTCTGAGGAAGTTTAAATAATTTTCTGATCTCTACACCCTCCATTAATTTTTCTTCTACCACCATTCTGCTTGGACAGTTTGTTAGACAAAGAAACCCCCTGTACAGTAGAACTGTGTCATGATCTTAGCTGACAAATAATAAACATATTGGCTTAGATGATAATTTAAGACATTATTGCAGAGGTCTCTGATAGGTGAGATCCTGGTTCTGCTGGAGACAGCTGGACCTCTGCCTCAGAAGCATGTGAGTTTGTGAGGAAATAGTTACAGTGATGGAATTAATTGACTTCAGATTCCCATTTCTCTTTGGGATTGGATGCCAAATAGATGATAGATATGATTAGATCCTCAGATCCTTTTCTTCCTCTCACCCATGGACAATTTTTTAAATCATGGCTCTTGTGTTTATTTCTAAGGCCTAAGAATTTTTCCTGATTCTGTCACATTTATATCTTACTATTTTTTATCCATTTTTCATATGGAGGGATATTTTAACCAACATGCTGAGTTATGCAATAATATATGTAAAATCTCCTTGGTGATATTTTGCAAAGGAGAAAAAAATAAACCTGTCAGAGAAGTGATCTTAAAAAATTCAAGGTTTATCCAGGCTGACTTCACATTATGTTCCAATGAAATCTTTCATTACTTGAGAGTAAGACTTATCTCTATTTTAATCACAAATCCAAAATTATATCTGCTGTTTTCTCCCATGATGTAGAGCAACACAAAAATTACAATTAGTGGGGTTGCCTTGTGTCAGTCAGAAGGACTGTCAGATCTGGTAGTGTATAAGGAATTTTAGATAAATTTTATCTCTGGGAAATCTACAAGTTTTCATTGCTTTTCTGGAATTGTCCTCTCTTTTTGCTCCTTTCTAGAGGGAAAGGGAAAAGATAGCATCTCTTTTTCATTAATGAGCCTTCTATTATCTAAAATATTTAAATACAATGCAGGGTCCCTGCTCATTCTCTTGCAACAAAGGCAGTTCTATACTGAGTTACTAAGGACACTTCTAGAAGAGATTTCATAATAAAGTAGGACATTTAGCATATATTAATTAAATATCAGCAGATGGTAAGAAGAGCCCTCACTGAGGGTGAATAAGTAGAGAGAAATATAACTGCCATTTAATTAAGCCAAACCTGCTGAAACAATGAAGGTGCAATTACTTTTTTATTAACACATTACACTTGCATGTAATGCTGAAGAATTTAATTACAACCTAACTTCAATTATGTTCAGCTTTGGAGTTGGGTCAAGTAACAAAGTTCTGAATCTGAAGATCTGCCAAGTAGAAAGGAATTTGGGCCCATGGTTGTTTGCCATCTAAATTGCATGGATAGCTGTAGTCTTAACAGCCCAACATAGAAAAGAGGATTTGCAAAGCCCTGATTTTCCATCCTTCATCTTTTCCTTCTTCTAAACCATTCCCACTGAAAACCACTTAAAGATCTCTAAACACTTTGGTTTTTCACCCAATTTTAAGGACACCATTGCCTGCACACCTTGAGACAAGAAAGGGTGGGTGCTTGCATACCAGAAAATAACTTTTCAAGAATATGTGGGTGTTGGAACACATCTTTGTATGTTTAGTGCTCATTGGTCAGTAGGTGGGAAAACTAACACTTATCCTAGCTGGGATGTATCCCCTGACATGAGTGGTTATATAAAAATCAACTAAGACCTTGATCCTGAGGATTTTTCAGGAAAAATATCTGCAATTGCACAGTATTCCAAGGAAAAACAAGATTTAGCTCTAGAAGCAGCTCTGTTAACTTAGGTTGGTAGAGTGCCTGTTATATTCATCCTGACATAAAATGCCAAGAAATGGACAAGAATGACATTTAAATGCATGGAATTGACAGCCCTACCTCTAGGTATGGGTTTGTTGGGTTTTTTCCCTAGATAATAATGTAAAGATACATTTGCCATCCGATTCTACTACCTCAAAGTACCTTGCTTGACATTTTACTGTGATGAGTGAACACTTAACAAGGTCATTAGTTTTAAAAGATTTTCTCCTTGGATGGTGGAAAGCAGTTTATTCTAAATAGCCAGAAAAAGAGAAGAAAATATAAATAAAAAAAATACTGTGGTGACTGTGGAAGATTTAGTTTGTAAAGAACATTAAGTGGGAGTCTCCAAATCAAATCCATCCCTAAATAAATATACAGCAGTCATTCAAGTAAATTAATCAAGCCATACCAAAATAAATTCTGAAAAATCATAATGAAGCCCCTTCAGTTTTTTATAGCAGAGGAATCTCTGTATTTGCACATGAATCCTGAAATAAGGTGTTCAGTTCTGAAAAACTTGGTGGTAGAACCACTAAAAAATTTCAAAGAATTACCACTGAACTGAAGAGCTAACAAAGGAGTAAATTTCAGGTTAGGCACAAGAATGTAAATGGTCAGGTTTGCTCTTAAAGTGAATGTGGGGAGAGGGAATTTGGAACACCCTGGGACCAGAACTTGCTGGCACATGGTCTGTGCAGTGTGGGAGCAAGGGATGCAGGGGTCTCATCTCTTGTGCAGGATGAGCTCCTGGGGTTACTTCCAGATGGGGCTGAACATCCGTGGAGCCCCAGCCCAGAGGAGGTTTTGCTCTTCAGACCAATTTGGCAGTGTTCATCATTTACTCTGTGAACTCATTGTCCTCCCCACCAGTATTGGAGACATCCCAAACAACTTGATATTTCTCAGCATGTGAAGCCATTTCACCAGTGTTGCCTGAGTGTTACTGTGGAGCTTTTTTTTTTTTTTTTTTTTTTTATTCTGAAAAAGCTTGATGCCAGAGGCAGCATCTGCCTGCTTCCATCTCCTAGATCAGCATTTATCAGGAAACTGATGGATGATGTGTCATTCATTGGCATGGATTATCAGACTGTTAAAGGTCAGAATAGATACCTGCAGGAAACTTAATGCAATAAGATAATATGGATAAAGCAGTTCCATTTCACTAGAAATTGAGGCTGTACCTGCTGAAATCCCTATATTTGGATTGTAATGGATGAAATGAAAAAATTGTCTCTAATATTTCTCTCTTTGTATTTCCCTCCACTATGACTTCATTTTCTCTAATGAGTGTCACAACCATGTTTAGAGAAAGAGCCCTAAAGTTTCCTCTTTCAGTGACAGGATGAACGCTGAGTATCGGATCACTCCCATTAGGTTTTTTGTGCCTTGCTCAGATGCACTCATACTTGAAAGTACAGCTTTAGTTTCTGAAAAAAGCTGGTGGAATCACTTAATCATGTTTTCCAAGGGAAGCTCTTTGGCTGTTGCTGCTCTTTTGTATTTGTATCACCAGTGTGAAATTGAGTTTGTCTCCATGAGGATCCAAGTCCTTTATCCAGATGAGTGCACATGGTTATGTGACAAACCTCTGAGCTGAGGGCCAGCCAGGTTATACCTAGGGAGTGACAAGGACTGGGATGTCACAACTCCAGCTATTTGAGAGCATTTAGAATAACTGGATAATGAAAATTACTGTTAGTCTTAAAAATTACCACTGTGTTATCTATTTCACACAGGGAAATGATCTGACAGAGAACAATGTTTGACACTTCTTTTTAACCCTTCTGTTTTTTAAAACACTGAATTCTGAGAAGGTAAATCCTGGAAATAGCTTTCTACCCCATGAACTCTGTGGTGTAAAGCCATCAATAGGTGGCTTTGGTTACTGATTTAGGGAGAGACCAGAGGTACATTTTACAGATTTTCATTCAGCATGTCTGCATTGCAGACTATTAGTTGCAGTGCTCTAATCCTTTTGCTCTTCTCACCGAAACCCCTGACCACCAATATGGGCATGGACCCTTTCATCAGTGGATTAAAATAACATTGTCCACATGGCATTGAAAAGGAGCAATTTGTAGATCACCTTGCCCTGGCTGTACCTTCAGAAGACACCTACACTGTGTCTGTCTGTCCCCTTTGACAATTTCCTGACATCCCTCACTGCTTTGAAGGCTCTCATTTCAGCCTCAAATGGAAGAGCCAGACTGTTACTGAGAAGCCAAGTGCTATAAAGGGAAATAGAATGAACCAGTACAATGATTTCTGTGCCCCTGTGCCTGGTCTCTGACAGCAGACAATGCTGGATACTTCACAAAGGCTCTGTAATAATTCCCCTGTCCCCAGCTAATACAAAGCATGAAGGTAAGCTGGTGGCATGGCATGCAGGTGACTTCCTGACTGCTGATGACAGTGAAACACAGGAGTATTCTAGCAGCATGTGATATTGACACAGAGATATCTCTTAACTATGTACTTTCAAAACTTTATTCCCTCTAATTCTAATGCTATTTCTCTCTCTCTTTTTTTTTTTCTTTTTCTTTTTTTTTTTTTTTTTTTTTAATTATAATTGTTCCACTGTAATACATGAAATAAGTAGAGTTTGTAACAGAACATGAAATTCTGCTCTCAATAGCAAGGTAAACACCTTGGTAGGGAAAACAGATTGTGTCTGAACCCTCTTGGCAAGAAGTAACACCAAGTTCTACTCAATTAGGAGCAATTTGTCCTTTTTTTAAAAAGTAATTTGCAACAGGCTAGAGAAACTTGTCCAAAGATACAGTAGAGTGTTATAAAAATAGATATAAGACAAGTATAATCCAGTAAATGGACAGCAGTGTGAATTCAATTTAAAACCTGTGGATACTGTGGCTCTATAGTGGTTCTGTGTATCTCTATTAATGTAGGCAGGACTCAAACCTGACAAGTACTGACAGCAAAGTGTTATGGTGTGGAGATCAAGGAAATTCCCTGGAGACAGTGCTTGAGAAATCTTTGTCAACGTATCATCAGTGTTAAGTGCAGACCAGAGCAAATAGTTGTTTCAGCCTAATTGGCTGGATATCACATTAATTGCACTATTTAGTAAGTTATTAACAATGAAAGCTGGAAGAAATTTTAATGTATTTATTTGCTGCTATAGCCCAGGAAACATGTCTTCTATTTAATACACAAATATGTTGCTCCTTATCTCTTGTTTCACTAGGGATTTGTTTAACTAATACTCTGGCTGATATGAGCAGTCTCTTAAATTGAAAAATTGCAATTCATTCCCCCACAACTTTGATATGAGTCTTATCAGCACGAGAAAGTGACAAAAACCTGTCTCTTCTCCAAGACAGTGTAAGGATTAGCTGAATAGTAAAAAGAGACTTCATTTTCTATCTCAGAAATGAAAATAATAGGTAAAAAGCTTTGTCCTTTTTTGAAAGCATGGGCTTAGACATAGAGGTTGATGTTATACTCAGGTTTACCCCTACTTATCAGCAAGGCTATACACTGCCTTTTCAGTGCTTCTCTGACTCAAACCAGGGCAGTGATCCTCAGGATGGGGAATGTGTGAAAGAAAATGGAATGTAGAGGAAGAGCCAACTGCAGGATAAGAATATTTGTTCTATCAAGCCATGCCACTGTATATTGTTAATGATGATTTACTTTAGCTCAGGTTTGGTACCAAGATTTGTTGTCTTCAAATGCTCATTAAATCTTGGCAGTGGTGTTATAATTTGTGATACTGCCTAAGAGTTTATTTTCTCACCAAAAAGAACCAAAACAGGGTTTTAGCCTCAAAAGGGCTTACAGTAAGGATAAGCCAGCTGACAACAGTTGGATACAGACGTGAGATAAGAGGAAAACTGGATGATGCTCTAGAAATGCAACTGATTAACTGTTTTCAAGGGTTTTGGAGAAAAAGGATTCTTCTGAAATGGAACAGGAAATGCCTGAATGAGTAGGGATTAGGTGAAACACCCAGTTCACACCATGAATCTCTGACAAATTCAGGACATGAATCCAGCTCTCAATTTCCCAGCTGCATCAAAAATAGAAGATGCTGATACTTCAGAGGAGTTCACTCAGATGTAAAGGACTGGAAGAAGGCCTTTGCTGTTGGTAACACACCATAGAATTAACAATCTAATAGTCCCTGTAGAGATTACAGTGCTGTGGCCTTTCCAAAATTTTGTCAAGTTCTCAGAAACTTAGGACTTTATGCAAAGCTGCCTGGGACTGTGTGCTCTGCTTGTCTGCATGGGTGTGCCTCATGGTGATGGCACTGAGTTTATTAATGTAAGGTGGATAAGAGTACCTTGAATGTGAAAGGGGCTGTATAAATCCAATTTACATCTAACTTCTATCCTCTCTAGCAGCAAGCACTCTTAAATGGATGAGTATTGTTATAAATACAAATAAAATACACTACATGTATCTAGGGATGAGAGATTATACACAGTAACCTTCAAGGGACTTGGAAGAAGATTAACTTTGTGAAATCTTTTCCCTTAATCATTCATTTCTAAGCTAGTCAACCAGCCAGAGATTACTTTTTAAGCCTTCTTGCAAAGGAAAAGGTATAGGGCTGGAATATTTTAAGTATATGGACAAAATGTTTTCTACTCAAAATTTTCTTTCTGAAGATGACAAGGTGATGAACAGGAAGGCTGCAGAGATGGTGTTTGCTGACTGGGTTGAATAATAGTCTATGTGAGCTGGTGGGGTCCAGTGGCTGTAGACAGCAAGCAAAGTCCAATAATCAGTCTTTTTCTTTTCTCCAGCTTTACCACCAGTGTCAAGTGTTGGTGAACACACTGAGAACTTCAGGGTAGCTCTGCTTGGCCTCTTCTGCTCTCCTTTGTTCCTTCCAGAACCACCAAGGGATTGGAAGGTGGCTCTTCAGGTGGGTGGTTTCAGCATCCTACTGTGCTGTAGTTTCCCTCTTATCTGAAAGAAATCACTCAGTCTGGGCTAGGAGTTGGAGTGATGTTAACACTTGGGTCTCACAGTATGCAAAGAGAAATACATTGAAGACTCTAGGTATGCAGATTACTATGGTAATGAGACCATGAAAATATCTTGGGTAGAAAGTGATACAAATGCAAAACAGGTCAAAACATTTTACATGTTAAAAAGTAACAGAGAAGAGTTTATCCTTGTTATTTCACTAACACACACATTAATTGTTTATTCTGACAGTCCTTTGGAACCTCATCTCCTATATTTTCCTTTGAAATTCAAATTTCTAACTGCCCACCCACATGAATGCCTTTAGGAACTGCTCAGTTCCCTATAATCAAGTACAAGAATTTTCTAACTAAATGTAACTTGCTACTTTAACACTGATGAGCCCACCCAGGGTAAATCCTGTGTAATAGCCAACGTGATGGGAAACTGCTTGAAAGTGCAAGACTCTCCTGCTTAGCTACTAACAGTTGAATTTACCAGTTTTTAAAATAATTTGTAGCAAATCTTCAGAAAAGGGGCTCAGAAATATATGAGACAACATCTAAGATCTGCCAATCTGAAACATTTTTAATTATTTAAGATGGACTCTGACTGTACTGAGGGAAATTTATGTGACATCTCTATTTCCCACTTAAAATTCCATGACTGCACTCACACTTGAGTGGAGTTACTCTCACAGAATGGAACTGCTTCTATTCATCCAAATCTGAGTTACTTTTCTTCTCCTTTAAGAGAAAAAATAACTCTATTAGGGCGACTTTATACTAATGGTGGATCATGTCAGCTAATAAATAGTCAATGCAAACATGCCACGTTCAGGTTTCTTCCTTCTATTTCCATGGCAGTACATTTTGACACTTGAGTGTGTTAAATCTTCTCTCATAGACACCGTGAGCAATGAATTAAGTGTGAAAATCAGCCTGGCATTCTGGAAAGAAAAAGAACTTGTCAAACTCATTTCTGACAAGTGCTTGGATAAGGACTGAGGCATTTTGCATGTAGAAGTTGTGCTGGATGGCAAACTGCATGTGCCATCAAATTCAAGGACCAAGATGGAAATGAACTTGTAACGTTTTGCAAAACACTCTTCTTTCCAGTACTAGAAGTATTATTTTTGTCTTAATTACTACCATCTTTGGCATTTAACCTATCTGAAGAAAACAATTCCTTTCAGTCCTATTACTCTACAAGTTATTTAGTGTTTAGTTCTATCATGCACAATTCAAGCTTTGCAACTATGAAATTCCAAAATGTTTTACAAGTGGCCCTGGTCTGGCAGAGACCTCCCCATCTGTTTACTTGAATAATAATAAGCATTTATATTCCAATAGTGCCCTTTATCTTGCTTGGTCTTTACACAGAACCATCTGGTTCAAATTGACTGCCTCTCAGACTGAGCTCTCCAAGAGCCCTGACCTGGTAATCTCATCCATGCCTTTGACCTTGCAGAGCTCTGAATGAAGGATTAGGGGCTGCCACATGCAAGACAGCTTGTGAAAGCAGAGTTTAGCATTGCAGATTAGTAATTGCAGTCATTGAAGTTGTTTTTCTGAATATGACTCGAATGTTTGATTAATTTTACCATAAGACTAATCAAGAAATAGAATTTAAGTTTACTTGCTCCATGTGTTGTCTTGGTCAGGTTGTTGACTGAGGTCAGTCTGGGGCTGTTGGGCTGGACTGGTTATTCTACCACTGCTTTTTGTCTCTTTTCCAAAGGAGTAAATGCATTGCACAAGGCTTAGCAAAGCAAGTAGAGGTACCACTGTAGAAGGGAACTCTTCCAACAAGCTGCATTCCAAGCAAGCAAGAATGCTGCCCACTGAGGCAATTGCTCAGTGGTAAATGAATTGTATTCCTGAATTGCCTCCTTTGAACTATGTGAGGCTTTCAATAGAAATCTTTCTTGAGCTAAATTACATTATTTCAATAAAGTTTAAAGGACTATGATTTCTCCAGCCAAACCTACTCAGTCAGCAAGCACCCCAACTGCTCTGCAGTGTTCCTGCTGCCCTAACTAACAGAAGATACCCTCAGCCTTACCTTTCCTAGGAGCATTGCTCCTGAAGTGAGAAGCATGCAGAGAGCACATGTGCAGTGTGAATGCATGAGGTCCCATTGCAAACTCTTTTGGGTCTTGATGCCTCTTTGCTCTGGCAGCTTGAAATTGTTTCCTTCCCCCCTGTATCCTCACCTCCCATTCCTTTTCTTAACCCTCTGTTCTTGTCCATTTGCTGGAGAGACAAAGAAATTTTTTTATTCCTTATATACATTTAATGATTGCAGTTCTCAGAAGGTTCATTTAAACTTTTAAACAACAAATCCTGATTTCTTCTCTGATATTGGAAGCAACAAGAAGAGACATAAAACTCTTTCCAAAAAAATGTATCTTGAGGTCAAACCATGCAATCAGCTTAATGCTCAGATAATCACTGCTTTAGGACCATAAACCTCAAGTTTTGGTTCTGCTTTGCCCTGTCAGGGCAAGGTGACCTCCAGAGGTCCCTCCTGAAATAAATTATTGGAAGGGTCCATGGTCTGTCAGATGATACTTTTAAAAGTGTAGCAGAACCTTTGACTTTGCAGCTGTGAGGTATGGAAACCAGGGATGAATATTGAACTGCAGGCTTTTGTATTAACCTGGCTGCAATCATGCTTTAAATTAACAATAAATTCTCTTAATTGTGTTTTTGGCATATTTTCTGTGATAAATTATTCTCATACTTTATAGCTCCCTAAATTTGGTTTTGTAACACTGTTTGGAAACCCATGGAATCCAATGCCTGAAAAAACAGACAATGGAAGGGATATTATAAACTACAATTGCATGTAATTGCTGCTTTGTTAATGTTCATGGGGGGGAAAAAGGCTTCCTTATTCTTTCAAATTTCACAATCAATGTGTAAATGTTTGTAAATCTGTCACTTTTTTTTTTTCTTTTTTGTTTCCTTGCCCTAATCATGCACTGAGAAAGTTTGCAGGCAGTTGTGCATATGAAAAAAAAATAAAATACTTTTATTAAGAAGTTTACAAGCCTGAGCCCAGGCAGGCACTGCTGTTCAGTAGCAGGTGTGCTTTGCTCCTCTGGACATCAGCAGGTTCAGCTGAAATCAAGTGTATTCCAGGCTCTCTGCCTGTTTTATCCTTTGGATCTGCATTAGCTGAGACTAAATCTGACCTCAAGAAGAGGAGGTAGCTCTTGTGGGCAGGGTGGCAGGACTAGTAATTTTGTGAATTGTATCATTAATAAAATATATTTTATTCCATTTGATACTGACTTTGGAAGTAATTTACTTTAGAAATGTAATACAACTATTACATTTTTAAGTTCTGAATTATTTTTTTTTCTAAAGGCTTTACCAGAGGCTCAATTGAGATCCAATACAAATTTCAAAGAGGTTCTGCTGGAATGTCATTAAAATGTTAACTTTATGTTCTTTCAGGGGTTTAAAAGTTGTAGAGTCGAAGCTGTACAAGCCAAAAGGAATTTAACAATAAGATTACTGGGTTCTATAACAGGTAGAATGTCCAACCTGACACAGACTCTTTGTTGGGTTATTCATTCTGAGTATTTGGGGGATTTTCCTACTAAATGGTTGTGTTCACTGAGGGCATTTCAGCACAGGATCTTTTCAAGTGTTATTCACTATGAAATTTCAATTTTTTCTGTCCTGCTAAATTAAAATTAGACATTTCTGAAGCAATTATATGATGATACTGCTCTTCTGTGCAGTTATTGCTGGAAGATGGTCCTGTCTGAAAGGGGCCAGGAAGATCATTATTAGCCTTGAGTGCTTTTCTCCAAGACTCACTGCTTTCTTGTTCATTGTCAGCTTTCAGTACTTATTGATCTCTGATCAGTCCTTGTCTGGAGCTGCTCAGTCTGTTGGTCTGGCTCCCACCCAGCTGGAACCCAGACAGACACCAACCCCCCTCTGAGCTGGGTTTAGGGGAAGGGAATCTTGGTGCTGGGATGGCCATGGAGCTGCAGCAAGGCAATGTGCACATCTAGGGAGACCTACACACATCACATTTATTGCAAAATCCATGACCTCTTTCCAAATCTGTTTCATAACACAAACTCAATTTTCTTCTCTCATGCTTACTTTTTACAGATTTTGTCCTTTTCTCTCACACAACTGCTTCTTAAAAATCTCCATGGCTTTGTTTTGACAGGGCTTAACATTCCCCAAAGCGTTCTATGCATTCATGTGTAAAAGGGAATGAACAGTTCCTTGCTGTACCAAAAGTGACCCAAAGTACACATCTTCACTTCAAAGCACAATTCTTGGTCCTCTGGGTGACTAACCATGTCAACAAGCTGTTGTTATCAAAGTTTAATTAAATTATTCCTACAAGGGAATGGGCTACTGCATGGGGTCATTTTTAATTATTTTGTTTTTATTTCAATGGAATGGAACAGATAGAAATCAAATGGGTTTTGTAGAGAGAGAATGAAAGGGGAAGGCATTAGGGTATGTCAACTAGTCTTGCTCCTTTAGTTTTTATGCCTTTCTATAACTTCATGCAGCATCACATTTGTGTTCAATGGAAAATTAAAATCTTTCATTGCACAAAAATGCCAAAAAAAAAAATAATTAGATGAGCAAAACACTGAGTGCTGAAGGATTGAGATTTAACATTTTGCTATATATATGTTATGTTATTGATTATATATTTAAAAGCAGAGAATCCTGATAGCTGATTCTCTAAACTCATTATTTCCTGTCCTTCTCCTTCCTGACATCCACTGCTTCTCTTTGTCTTATCCTTCAACTCAAGCTAAATGGATTCTTGAATTCTGAAGTTTCAGTTTATTTGGGAGTTGTGGTTTTCAGACCTTGGGAATATGTCTCTTTCAGCAATTCTTCTCTTTCTCATACAACAAAACTCAAGGTTTAGTGGTAGGTGAAGAATTAGCATCCTTTCTCACTCTGCTGATTGTAATCTTGTGATTGTGCTTTACTAAAATGAGATGCTGAGCAATTAAAGACAGCTCATTGGGGTACTGAATACTTAAAGGGAATTATTTTAGTTTGCATTTCTAGAGTTAGAAATGGCTGCCCACTCCTTTTTGTTCCTTTGAGAGTCAGGAGAAAAATATGGCATAAGAGAAGAGTGACAAAGCAATTCCTGTGCCTTCCACGTACACCAGGAGTTACAGATGAATTTGCAGGTGACTCATCCCACTTATGCTTATGATGATCAGTCAAGGTTTAGTTATTTGTATTTTTTGCCTAAAAACTGTTTATGTATTGGTTCTTGCAGCAAATGCAGTGATATTTGCACAGGAAAAATGTGAACTATAGAGAACTCGATATGTGTTCTGACTTAATTTCAAATTTTATACTGAAATAACTGAGAACCTGTTTACTCAATCCCTTGCATCTGTGACTGCCAATTGAAAGAAAATTGCTACTAATTCTACCTGAAATACAAAGCTTTGTTAAAGTGGAACTGATGCATATACAATGAGTTACTCCTGACTTGCATTAACCTGGCTTTGATAGTTTTCCATTGTCTGAATTTATTGATATTTTTGTTAGCTAGGTTTGCACTGAGCATTTAGTTCCACAGAAATCAGTGGAGCCTTCTCTGATTTATACTGACACCATTCCTGTGCTCCCCACATGGTTGTGTTTAACCCTGTTTAGTATTTGTGCTCTCCTAACTTACCAGAATAACTCTGTTTAGTGAAGGGCTTACTGTTTCATTTAGGAGCCTTAAATGAAACACATGGTGCTTGCTGGGAGTGTGAATGAGCAGGGCACACTTTATCTCCTCTGTTGTGAGAGTGCCAGAATGCCAGGCTATTTAGGGATGAGGTAACAGACAGAATTAATGTGGTCTCTGACAGGAATCAGTCCAGGGTTTTCATGTTATTTGTCCTATTGAGGAGGGTAAGGTTTTGGGTTTGTCTTTACAACTGGCACACCTATTTTTCAACTCTTCCTATCAGGTGATGCCTTAGCAGTCACAAGATGGTTTACGTGAAAATTAGATGTCATCTTCCTCCCCAAGTAGCCAACTGGTGTAGAGTCTGAGTTGTTGAATTTCTCTCCAGAGAGAGTTTTATTTTAAATTAATGGATAAAATTGATCCTTTTTCAGAACATCTGTTCCTGCCTCTAGACTCTTGGTCATGGTGATAATAATACCAAGTGCATCTATCCAGTTTTTCTTACTCATGTTTTCTAAATCTTGGCTGTTGATGCTGTTGTGAATTGGCCTCTTTGCTTTTCTTCTCCCTTTTATGGGCTTGCCTTTTCAGACATCATTAGACTTTGTTTATGCAGATATTTATTTTTAAAGTGGCTGTGTCAGTTTTGGTAAGTTCAAGACTTGGTGTTGTGGTTGGCTTCTAATGTTCATTAAAATCTTAAATCAGACAGATCAAGGGAAAAATAAGCAGAAAAGGCAATTAAAAGCCAACCCACATCTGTGTCTAGGTAAACAGTATGGTAAGAATCAGGTTAGAAGCCTCTGGTGACTGATATTCAATATTTCTTCTGAGCCACTGCCAAAAAGCTCTTTTCTAAATGTATTAACCAAGATGTGCACTTGATGGCATCTTTGACAATTAAAGTTCCCCTTTTATTTCTCCTTCTTGTCTTCTGTACCACAACTCTCTCTTAATCACAACAGTGGTCTGCCTCTCACTCATTAAATTCTTAGCTCCCTGATCAGCCTCCTCAGCAGTAGTTTGAATTTTATATTTAAAAAAATTCAAAAGCTACATTTCAAAGCTTTTTTTTTTTGACACTAAGTTGCATCTGAGCTTTATAAAAAATAGTGGGAGATTTTCCTTCTGATTCTGCAGGTGTCACCCAAGGATGGCTAATACTAGCTAAGTAGAGAACAGGTAATACTGGAATCTGACAGCACTATCCATCCTGCTGCATCCCCCATCAGAGCCAGCTAAACTCACTTCTTGGCATGGGTTCTTCAGCATAAGATCTGTTAAAAAACACAAAAGGTGATTAAAAGTGGAAGAGAGTTTTCTGAAGCATCCAGATAAAATTTAAGTGTCAAAGATGTAAGAATTTATTTCTCATAGGGAGTTGTAATATTGATACCACTTAAAAAAAAAATTGGTTTAAACTTGTGCCTGTGTGCCCATGCACAAATGAAAGTATATTGTTATCGCTACAATTCTATTTTAAAAATATGTTTTTTTTTTCTTTAAGTCTTTGATAGCTGGCTCTGCTGACTGCAAAGACATGAAAATGTTCTAAAAATGCAGTGCTGTCATATCCCCACCCTCAGGAATGTCAGCCACTCTGACAGCCCTGCTGCAGAAGGCCTCTGGCATTTCTAATACTGTTGATTTGCCTCTGAACAAACTGATGGAATGATGGAGACAGAGCTAAAGGAGTCAGCAGGTTGGGGGTTTTGCTTTCCCCAGCTGGAGCAGCTGCAGGCTGAGGTTGTGTTTTCAGCTGAAAAATGCAAGTGCTTGTAAATAAGTCTGCTGTAGGACTCTTGTGCATAAACACAGTGAATACTTCCTGCTGCCAGCATGTGTGTTCAGTCCCTTGGATTCACAGGAAGTTCCTGGGAATTGGCAGCAAAGGGTATTCCCTTTATTTTCCATTTCAATACCCAGACTTGCTGCAATCAGGTAGAAGGTAAACATTATTTGGTGCAGTCAGTTCCCCTCAGGAAATGTTGGGGTTTTATTCATTAACTTTTGAAATGTTATGAACTGTAAAATTAGTTTTGGACTCTTCTGTTTCGTTTTGTGTTTGGAATACATTTCCCTGGTGATAATTCTGAAATATCTTCATGAGAAGAAGCAAATATATCCTTAAAATTACTTTCAAGTGTGCTTTCTGTCAATAACCAGCTTTCCAAAGACTTGTGGGATGTGCTTATTAAAATGATTCAAATATGTAATTTTAAAGACATTGTATTTAAACAAGAGTCACATAAAACCATGATAAAAGGCCTGTGGGCCTTTGTTGGTATAAACCACTATCAAAGTAATATCAAGTGTTCCTTATTTCCTAGTTACTCCACAGTAGCTCCCCAAGATGCTCTAAAATCCCTGGTACACACCTTTCCTGCAAGGAGGGAAATCGGATGGATTGATCCAAAGCATCTATTCCTGTGTGCAAAACCAGCTTGACAGGAGGGGTTGCCAAAAAATTTGCCAAGGCAGTCCTGCTGAACTGGAGAACTGCTTGCTGCACTGGGAAGAATTTATTGGCCTTTTAGCAGCAGTGTGTAGTGCACTCAAAGGATGAATAAACCAGAATGAATTGGAGCAGCTCATGCTTTATTTATTTATTTTTGATCATGGAATTGGTAAGTAGTTGTGAATTATCTGGGCTGCTTCTGGTCCTTGCTTCTGGTCCTTGCAGTGGGCAATTATCTCCTGGGCTTGCTCTTGTTCCTACAGAACTCTGTCCATCTGCATCTCACCTGGGGAAATCCACACTGTCTGCAAACCAGAGCTTTGCTGGCTTCAGTAGAGGGGGAAGGGATAAAATCTTGATATTTTTGGAGCAGAGCTGGCAGTAGAGCTGGCAGATTGTCGTCGTTGCTGAGCTGCTTGTTTTACTGCTGTCTTGTACTAGTGACACAGTGTTCCACGGGTAGGAAATGTCAGCTGCATGGATAAGCCATCCAGGGAGAGGATCAGTTCCCTCCCCAGCATGGGAGCCTGGCTGAGAGGAGCTGCTGCATGCAAAGCTCTCCTGGAGTCCCTCACTGAAAGGGCTGGAGGAAATCTTCTGCCTTTGTCTCTCTGTTAACTCTTTATTTCCGTCTTTTAAAATACAATCATCTGTAGCTGTTATTACTGATATACCTGTAAATAAATCCTTATCTTCCTCAAGCAGGTGCACACATGCCAACTGCAACAGCAAAAGCAGATGGCGAGTGGCTGAGGCCCCCTGGTACTTTGGGGAAGAGGACATTTTATTCTGAATATCCTGACTAATTAAACTCTGTGCAATTGCATTTAGTCTTCTGTGCTTTCCCTTTCTTTTGTCTGAGGAAGCTGTATATTTGTAAGACAATTCTTCCAGATTAAAGGTGACTTTCTGTGGTTTTAGACGAGAGCACAAACAGAATTCTTCTCACCACAGAAGCTAAAGTTTAATATGCAGAAATTCTTGGTTGGGTTTGGTGCCTTTGTACCAAGAAACCTGAGAGATTCCAGGACTGTGACACTGCTCTCTGCTTCATCTGGAACTGCTGAATGTTTGTCCTGGCTGCACCAGGATCCAGCTCCAGGGGGCTGACATGTTGTTTGGCTGAGTCAGAGAAGGGAAAGAATGAATTCAAGGTAAAGAAAGTGCAGTGTGGTAATTCCTTCCTGCTGCCTTTGTTCCCCAGGAGATCATTAAACCTTAAAGGTAAGAAAAACGTTGTAACCCTTTCTTCTTTGTGTCCTGAAAAGTAATGGCTGTATTTAGAAAAGCAAATACAGTGGCATTGCTTTTTAATGAGACTTTTGCAAGATACCTAGGAACCTGTCATCTCCCAGGAGTTAATTGATATTAAAGTTGGTGCTTCTAATACGTTGCAGGAAGGAGATAAAACTTTCCCCAGTAAAGCAGGAGCCAGCAACTCCTCTTTCTCTCTGCTCCAATTTTCAGCACAGAGCAACAGCTTGGTGCTGCGGGTGTGACCCCGGAGAGATAAGGGGTTTCACTGGAACATGGTTTTCATTCTGTCCTTCCACAGTGATCTAAAGAGCTTGTTTAATAACATTCCTTTTGTTCTGGCAGATTATCATGGGCTGGCCCAGATAGCATCACAAATTTGCTCATTTCTGATAATAGGATCTTATCAGGACTTCAGCAGCATGGAGCATTTTACAGGATATGACTTTAATTCAAATGACAGTATGGGACAGCTGAGGTTAGAACCCCTAGGCTGGCATCTCTAACATCAGACTGGAAAGGGACAGGGTAATAAATGCCTTTCATCTGGTGTGAGAGAGAAAGCAGAGAACTGTTTTGCTGACATATTAATCACCATGGCTGGAGTTCCTGCTCTTGGAAGCTCTAAGGTAAGCTGGCTGTGAAGGCACAGAGTGACTGGAGACTCTGCTGATGGATCTCCATGTGGGCTGAAACTGAAATGGCAATTTTTGGGGGAACCTCAGGCCTTGTGATGTGGAATACAAGATTATTGGAGTTCCCTGCAGGTCTATGGCTGTTTCTCAGTTAGGAATAAAGCATCTATGAGGTCTGGAATAGGTGGTTTGGTTCAAACCTGTGTATGCTAGCACAGAAAAAGTGTTGCAAGAAGCTTCTAAGGTAGTGGCCTGGTTTGGAAAACACAAGTAGTGTCATCAACTCAGTTCATCAGCTTTGAAATTCAGAAATTTTGATAGACTGAAGTGGCCTGGTTCTGAAAAAACAACTGTGGGAGCTGAGGAGACATATCCTATCCACCTTACAGTGCATATCAAGGGGCCCCAGAATTTTGAGGAACCAGAATGCTTGTGCAGGACTTGATGTTAAACCTAATTTTCAAAGTTGCTAACTAGGTGCAGTCATCTTTAACTTCTGGAAGTTTTCAGGCTGTGACACAGCAACACATCAAAGCAGGCAGCACCTTTAAGCAAGCTGACATACTGAAGGGCTGCTAAGTGCTCAGCATCTTCTCAATTGCAATTAGATTCTCTTAACACCATAATACAATCAGGGCTGGTTATACGATGTCCTAAATAACAAGAGATGACAATGGATGAAAAGGCAACAGAAATGAGCTGACTTAAGGGAAAATAATTACTCTTACACAGCAAGGCTGAAGTTAATATTTTTGAATCATTGATAGAAAGGCAATTCCTCCTAAGAAAATGTTTTTGTTTTAATGTTAGTGCTTTTCTTGCTTTGTTTTATTCCTTTGTATGTATTCTGTAGCTTTTAAATGCTGAATGAAAGTGCTTTATATTCTGTCATTATTGGCTTTGAGATCAGAGGTTAAAGCAAATCCCTCAACGTAATTCCCTGAATTTATAGGCTGCATTCCCTTGCTAAGTATTGTGTTCTGAAAGCCTGATGTGCTGTTCTGCTTTGGGGATATAATGTAATACACAATAATTTGATTTGGTTTTAAATTTTTTTTCATATCAAGGTCAAGTCACTTGCAGTGCAGATTTCACTTACACCACACTGGAAGGGTTGGTCTTATGTCTTACTCTGTGAAACTCCTGGATTTATTAAAATAGATGTGTTTGTGTGTTTAACTGCATGTGACATGCCAGCTTCCTAGTAAAAAAACATCTGTGTTCTGATCTGGAGAGCACAAATAATGCTTTGTACTGAGGCACTGTAGACTTTCTGTTATTGTAGGAACTTTATTGCAAGTCACAGCTTTGCTTCTAATTGAAGTGCAGTCTCCTGCTAATACTTGGCTAGAGTCACATTCCCAGCTGAAAATATAGTATCTGGCACAGAAATGTGACGTGTCTTTATCTCAGTTCATTATGACTACCCTTTAAATAATAGTAATAACTATCCTTTAACCTTTAGTTCTAACTTGAGACAGCATTTATTTAATAGTATTTTACCTTAAGTGTTGAGGAAAGTAAAAATCTGTATTTCAAAGCAATTTACTTCTAGGTTTTTATAATATTATGTGTCCTTCTAATAAGTCCGTAATTATTGCTACCTGGTCTGTTGTCTTCTGCCTCACTTCCTCATAAATCTTCTTTATAGTGTGATTAAAGAATTGTCTACTTCAGCTACTTGTGCATGGAGGCATAAAGAGGACTCAAAGCATGAAGTGCCCTGGCTGGATGCTGAAAGGAAAAGTCCATGGTAAGCTCTATACTTTTCAAAATGATGTGTGTGCTCTGGGTTTTGTTGTGTTATGTCTTTTGCCATGAAAAATCATGTGAATTGATGTTTCAATTATCCCATTTTCTGGACTTACATTCTGGGATTCTCCAAGCAAGAGTTGGAGCCTCTCTTTGTTGGAATTATGAGAAGTGAGAGATGATGCCTGACCCAACTGCACTGTGCTTAAAATATATAACAGCCTCAAAAATGGGAGGGAAGATGTGAATTGCCCTGTCCTGAACTCTTCATCCAGGTCAGTGGTTTCCTGCAGATCTAACTCTGGTCTTCTTCCTTTATTACAATGAAGAATAAACAAGATATAACAGTGATGGTAACTAGATCATTTCTCTGTGAATTTGAAGCATTCCTCATGAAGGAGGGTGGGAACAGGAGAGTCAAATTTTCTTTTGTATAGTTTGAGATACAACTTTCAGTGTCATAATTTTATTTGTTACCTGTTTGGGAGTTGCTGGAGAAAACACTTGTGTAAGCTCTGTTACCTGATATCAAAGGAAAGAAAAGAAGTGTGATAAAACCATTTAATTCTACTTTTTTTTTTTTTTTTTTTTTTTTTTTTTAACAATGAGAAATACCAGAACTAGGGGAGAAAATGTTCCAAATCATAACAAAGGTGAGTTTATATTTCCTTGTCTGTCAGCACTTGATTATGGGGATGTCTTTTAATTGTTAAAGTGGATGCATTGTAAATCCTTAAATTTCCTTCAAGATTAGAGGAAATATTCCCATTTTTATTAAGTTTTCCTGGTGAAACACCAACACATGAACTTGGGTCTTGGCAAGTAAAGAAAAAGAGCCCTGCATTCCACTTTACCTGTTTCTTTTCAGAGCTCAGGAAGTTTTCCTTATAGCCAGAGAAAATTCTATTTCATCTTTCACAGGAGGCCACTTCCGCTGAGCTACCGACTTCACGGTCTCTCATGTGATTACTTATGACAGAGTTCATTGTATTTTGTTTGAGAACATAATTAAGTCTTTAGTTCATGACAGACGACTGGTTAGCCAATGTTACAGTGCTTGCTGCTTCCCTCTGCTGCACGGCACTAGAATTGTTTGCTCTCTTCCCTCACTCCTGGCTTCCCGAGAGATGCACCCATTCAGTGGCAGATAATGTGGGGGAATTTGAGGACCCTCATCCATATCTAGCCCAGGGATGGAGCTGAGTCCAAGCTGGGGAATGCACCATGCTCCAAACTCTCTTGGCTGGCTCTTACCAGTGCTTTGTCAGCTCTTGACACCACCTCAACTGGAAATTTCCTGGGAAAGCTCCTGTTGATGGAGGGATGTGTAGCAGCAGAAATAAGTGCAGGCATCTAACAGAGCAGGACTTGGAGTGGCAAGAGGTCAGCAATGATGGGAATGGTGGGAGCTGTCAATAATTGGCTTTCTTGCTTTCCAGTCCCAGTGACTGGGGAGAACAGCTCAGCTAGCTGGGTGGTACTGGGTTGGTGGATGTTAACTGACACTTCTCAGAAAATCTTACCACTTGCACTGAAGTTTGCTTCTGTTGTTCCTCTGCCTTGTAGCTGAAATAATGTTTTAATATTAAAGGAACTAATTGTTGTCTTCCACACCTGAGACCATCAAGCAGTGCATTTTATGATGTGTGACTGTTGATGAGTAATTCAGAACTGCAGTGTATAGATGGATGCCCTCTGCTTTTGCATTGGAGGTGAAAATGCAAATAATAGAGCAAAGAGTTCCCTTCCCCCTTTCCCTCTTCTTACTGAAAAGTCATTATTATGTACCCATTTCAGAGACACAATTATGTAACTTAATAATGACACCTGCGAATTTCCAGTCCTGACAAAATTTAACTTAATTAGGGTAAAAATAATCTCCCATTTCTCATGGCTCACTGTGAGGCTTCAGTGCACTTGTTAGCAAAAAGGGGAGAGAGGAATTGTGTGAAATCAGTCAATACATTCAGCAAATCAGAGCAGGGTGAAGTATCCCTAATCAAGCCAAACATGTTTGCAATTTAAATAACTGGTGCCAGCTTCAGCATCCTTCCCCGAGCACCTCAGGCATTGCAGGAAGCATGTGGCAACATCCAGGCTAAAACTCAGATTCTCTCCTTAACCTTAATCTGGAGCATTACCCTCTTATCTTGCTAGTTAACCAATGCTCTTCCTTTGCCAGGTTCCATTTAAGGATTTTCTGATCTTTTAAAGTTGCATTTGATTTTCAGTTTGATTTTTTTTTGGTTTGGGGATTTTTTGTTGGTTTGGTTTTCTGTTTGGGAGGGGAAGAGTGAGGAGGAGGCTCAGCTCTCCAATTATGAAGTTCCTTTATGTGATTCTCTTGTCTTAAGACTTGCAGTTCTGTCTGCCTGCATTTTATTACTGGACTGTGGTCGTGCATAGTCACTGAATATCTCTCAGCCCTCTCTGGTTAATTGCCAAAGGAAGGTCTTAGGAAATTCTGCTTTTCAGTCCTGTGTAACTTTGGATGAAAAAAGGTGGCAATAACTTCCTGCTTGGTGAGAAGGTTCTGAACTTACTCAGTAATAGCCTTTTGAGAACAACACTACCTCTGACTGAGACTGAAATAGCTAGAGATGTCACTCACTTTTTTCTCTGTGCCAGCAGAACAGAATCAGACTTGCCTGGTGGTTCTTGTCCCTTGCCCTCTAACTATTCTCTTGCTCACAGACAGCAGCATCCCTGCCAGCTCTGAACTGTACAGCAATGTCTGCAGTGTTTTGAAGAATGTCTCAGGTAGTCTCTTACTGCTTAAATGCATAACCTCTTTTTTTTTTTTTCTTAACCAGAAATTACAAATAGCTAAGCTACTGAATTTCTTGTCTAATGTCCTGCTGGTTTTGATTTTGTTTGCACTCAAAGCACACTGTCTAATCCATGCACATCTCACCCTTGCATCATCTGTTTCTTGTCGTGTACCTTCCCATTCCAAGTAAAATTTCAGACAGGAAGATCTGAAGCAGGATGCGAAATCTGGACTTAATACTTAGTGGGTGTCTTTAAAGGGTGGGGAATACCAGTGATTTGTACTTCCAGTTTGCAGTCTGAGCTCCTTTCCCAGAGGTTAGAGCACATGGAAGAGCTGCCCTTTGCCTGCAGTCCAGCTCCAGCCACCACAGAAATGCCTGGATGTGTGACAAGTGAATGGAGGTGGGATCAGAGCATTAATTTATGTGTGGAAATCTAAAAGGGCATGGAAATAAATAAATAACAACGAGTGCTCAAGTAGGAATTCTTCTTTACCCAACTGAAGGAAATGCTGCAGGTAAAATTTCAAGTGCAGCTGCTCTCTCCAAATTACAAATGGAGTGAATTAGTTATTAATATTATGACATTTTCTAAATGCCTGGGTCTTATGATTTTTAAGATCGATTAGTAAAGTTCAAATGTTCAATATCCCCTTGGCATGCTAATCCACATTTTCCTATTCTGATGCACAGCCAGCCACTTCAGCATTTTATTTTTTTATCAGATTGACTTTGCTATGAGGTGTCTGATTTTTGGAATGAGCAAACACAAGAAAATGCAAATAGTTGTATTGTATTTCATCTTAGATTAATCAATTTTAAAGTAATATAGGTTTTATCTCCTCAGAAATGGTGGCTTATGATATCTGAAATGGTGACTTCACCTAAAAGAAGATGGGGTAGAATTATTTAAAAGAAATATCATGGGTTTTTTAAGATAAGGTGGGTGGGATTTTTTCCTTCACTGAGGAAGCTAATTTTTATCCTTTGAAATAAAAGTGTTCATATATTTTTTATTTATGTGGAAACAAAAGAAGATAAAACTTGAGAGCAACAGTCTCTCATTTTTAATTATTAAAATGAAGAGTAAGAAAAAAATTTTCTGAACTAAACCTAAGAATTTATGTACATTGCAAAGAGGAGGACTGCATTATGTGTTAGAGGTGACCATGCTACTGTGGTACTATGATGAAAGATGAAGTAGAAATTGGCATATATACCTGTCTGTCATTGTGCTCCATCCAGGAATGAGCTGGGGCTATATTGCAGAACAGAATAATGCAGAAATCCTGAGATGCTTTTAAATAAGTCTTACTGATCTTTAGAAAAAGTAGACATGAGCTTTCTGATGGGAAATTTAAACAATATATTCAAATATGTGTAGAAATACAGCCAGTTTCTCAGCCACTAGGTGTCCTAATGCAAAGCTGCAAATCCAGCATGAGCAGTGGTGCACAAAAGTTACAAGTTTGGGAATAAAAAAAAAAAATTGATCAGCTTTTAGGCTATGTACTCTGCATTCCTAGAATTCTGAAGACACTGAGAAATACAACTGAAAATAAAAGTGTTGACGGGAGGCTTATATGTAAAAGGAATGCAACCTTGAAATCCTGATCTTATGCAGAGGAGTGAGGAATGTTGCAGAAGAGAAGGAAAAAATGAAAAAACTTCTTTGATATAACTTATTTTTAAAGTGTCTATGTTGTAAATTGCAGAAATGCAAGAGCTTTATATTCAAGATGTTCTCTCCACCTGCAGAATCTCCCAGGTTTGGCACATGAGGTTGCACAGAACTGCCTGGATGATGCATGTGGTGAAAATGGGTGTTGCAAAACAGATATTCCATGCTCAGGAAGAACTTTTGGTGCCGAGATGGGGAAATGGGTGGATGTTCTTTTTTGTTGGTGGTCAGGCAGAGCACATTCTTTAAAGGAGGAAGGGTGAGGGTCTGTGTTCTTTAAATGTCAGGTGATCCAAAGCTCCTCATGAATCTCTCTTATTTTGTTCAGAGGAGAACCCTGTAGAAAGGCAGAGAAGCAGCTATAGGCTGCCATGAACTTGAGGGCAAAGGAAAAACCAGGCAGATTCCAGCTATGCATATTCATGATGCCTTGTGGAATGCTACACTCCTGGGCTATCTCTGCATGTTTGGTGCATAAGAATGGCTCTGCTGGGCAGACACTTAACAGCTCATCTGGCCTGTAACCAATAGATTTGTTTTGATATTCACTGATGTGCTGATTGCCTGTGAATTTGGTTGATTCCTTTTGAGCCCTGCTCTTGTCTTCTGGGGGAATGCTTTATAAAATATGCATAAATGGGATGGTGATAAGGATCTCCACAACTAAAAATACATCTGGCTGGAGTTCAGTAATGATCCAGAGCACACTGGATGGTTCAGCAAGCACTCCTCTTTTATTGGGGCAACCCGGATACAAGCTCCACTGTCAAAATGTGCTGAAAATTCAAAACCAAGTCATGCCTGCTATGAGCAAGTGGTACCTTGAATCACAGTGTGGCAGATAGAGACCCTTAAACATAAAAATACTCACAGTTCCTGTGCAGCCTTGGACTGAGAATACTTAGGAAGGCAGCTCTCCTGTCCTTCAAGTGCTTCAGCAATTAATTTTTACCATTAGCTGGTAAAAAAAGCACAATGGTTTTGTTTCTCCTGAGACTTGCAGGCACACCTGGGTCTTCATTACAACTCTTCCAGGTGGGCTGGATTGTTTCTCAGATCCCATTTTATTTAGGATACTCTTGTGAGAGAAAAAGTGAGAAGGGAAGCGATAAATGTTGGAAATACACTAAAAGAAAGTAGGATTTTTTTTTTTCATTGGCTTACATACCACTGCAAATGAGCCCATTCGAAGTGCTGCACGTGATTTTATTACTTATTTGTTGTAACAGTCAGATTTTTTGCCTGCTCCTGAATTATTTACCTATTGTACAGGTGTGAATGCTTTCCAGGCAGCCAGCTGCCATGTGTCTAATGTTCTCTGGTATACATAAATGGTTTAGTTGCATTTATTCTCTTTTTATCTTTAAATATGTGAAGTGTAGCAATGGTGCATTCAAGTGGATTCCAGTGCCATCTCAGGTATATTTTTATTTGCAAGAGCTGCAAAATGAAGCAGCTGTCTTCTCACCTGCTCCTGAGAGCATGTCAGCAATGACCCCCCCAGCCTATTATCTGCCATACAGATGAAGGGAGTTCTGACTTATTGCCAATCACAGGTGGGTTACTCCAAGGTCATGCATCAAATAAGAAACAAAATGTAATCACCTGGCTGCAAATTTTTGTGTTGCACTTGAGGAGAGAGAGAGACTGAAAGCACCTTTGCAGACTCAGCTGGAACATTCTGCTGCACTTCCAGGGTAGAGGAGGTGATTAAAAAATAAATTTCTTTTTCCCCTTCAGGCTGCAGCTGTGTAGCTTATGGAAAACTGGTAGGGTATGGCCATATTCCAGCTAGAAAATGTACTTCATAGTTGTGATGTGTTGTGTTTTTAATTAGTTAATATGGTTGAAGAGTGTAGAAACCTTTTTAGCAACTGGATTGGGAGCACAAGGAGATGTAACCTGAACATCTTTTTTTTTACCACATCTCAGAAGTTTTCGTTGAGTGAGATGGTGGCAGAGCTGAAGACTAGAGGTGAGAGTTTCAATTACAGATTCTGTCTGTCCCTCCCATAGGTGTTTTCCTCCTCTCTGGGCATGTGGCTGCTGTTATCATGGTGTTCAAGAAAGTTGCTTTGGTTTTCTTTGGTTTTCCTTTTTTATTTCTGTTTAGTGTCTCTTTTTTAGCATCTGCATCAAACTTTCAGATTCTTGGAAATCTGGAATCCCAGGTGTGAAATATGGACTGTCAGAAAATGAATCTTGCTCGTTGTACATTTTAACCCTTGAGAATGTCTTCCTTGTGGTATTTTCAGCTTCTCTGTTATTTTTTCTCCATTTTCCTCCATTAATCCTCTCTGGGAGGATTCTTGTGCTCTCTTTCCTTCCTCCTCACACCCTGATACCAGAGGTAGATTCTTGCTTTCCCTGTGACCTTCCTTTTGTGAAACTGCAGTGTAAAATAACCTGCATTCATAGGACTACAGTGGCACAGTGGACTGACAGCACATGTAGCACTTTGTTTTTGTTAGCTGCTGTATGTTACCAGTGTGCATCAGTGCTTAAAGACTTCAATTTCATCTGGAGCTGCATTTCATCAGCTCAGAAGCTGCTGCATTCACCCTGAGATTTCATCTTTGTGGATTATTCTGCTTGTTTCTGTTTCCAAGTGCATTGATTGAACTTACCAGCTGTTGCCCTTTTTTCTACTTTTGCTCTCTTCTTCCCCATCACAATTGCCTTATAAACTGAGAACGTGATAAATTTATCTGAGGCACCAAACACTGTGGCATAGGCAAAAATGGATAATTAGCTGGGCTTGAAGTAAAAGTGGCTGCATATACCTACTAGAAAATAGGACTGTGTTGCTGACATGCTAAAACTTTAAAGGGAATATACTAGATGCTCTGCCATGGAAAAGTTTCCTGTGTAGCTTCACAGTTCTGTTCCTTGATGTTTTGGAGGTTGATATTTTTTTGTTATTTTTTCCCTTAGAACCCATTGAATGTGAAGAATGACCTAAAAGGCTGTTGAAGAAAATGTATTTTTCATATATTTGCTCTCTGGCTTTGCAGCTCTGCTCTTCGTTGTGAAGTCTAGAGAACACATGATGGAAAGGGAATAAGAGATTTTCTGATGTGATGTTCTCAGGTATTGATTTTTTATTTTTCTCTTAAAATTCTGTTTACAAATTCCTTTTGCTTTAATTATTTGTTTCCTCCTGAAAACAGTACAAAGCTAGCCTGCAGGAGGACCAGTCGACAGGCATTGTTGTGAAGCATATATTGGTAATCCTACTGTTGAAAATCAGTTTGTTTCCCAGACAAAAGAGAAATGGTAAACAAATTTCAGGGGTATTTTGCAACATTGTGATACCTTGCCTAGGAATATGCCAGACTTAGAATTCTCTTATTCCAAACATACAAACTTGATCCATTTGTTTTCATGTGGGTGTGGTAGGGATCTCACAGTGTGATTCTTCTTTTATATCAAGTCCCATTTTGTGCCTTTTTCTGCTCTTTTACTGCAGGTTTTGCATCCCATTTTGGCACTGGAACACCAAGTTTCACTGGGGCTTTTTTCTGTTCCTCTCTGCCCACTGTGGGGAAGGAAACCTCTCCAATTCCTGACACCTTGTGCAGGTAAGGACAGAGTTTGGGGAAGAACTGGGGGGGTTTGTCACTGGAAGTTGCTCTTTAAGCAACTTACCTTTTCTTCAGGTGGTGCCTTTGTTTTCCAGTTTCTTGTGGAACAAATTTCAGATTCAGAGCAGAACAGCAGCCATTGTACTTGAGCATCCCAGTGATTTTTTGTCCTTCTAATTTGCTCGGCTGCTCCAATGCCTGATAACAATATTTATTATTATAAATAATAATAAATTAGATGCAATTAGATGGGGGAATGGAGGGTGAAACAGTGACACTCCTGGCAAGAAAAAGAAATTTTGATCACAGAACCGTGCAATATTAACAAATATGGCACACAACGCCTTTGCCTTGGGTGCGGGGGGACGGCTCTTGCCTTGTTAACAGCAATACTTTTTATTAGGCTTTGCCGGGGGTGTGTGTTATTTTTTAGAGATTTATGCCCAAAACGTATCAATTTACCGGGGGAACAGCCCAGGGCAGAACCTCTGGACTCTGGAGGGGTCAGTTGTGCACCTACAGAACTGACGGGGGGTGGGAGCTGTGTGTTTGCGGGCGATTCGCGGTGCACTTGCAGCCCCCCGCATCCCTTGCACCCCATCCCCGCATCCCCCGCATCCCTTGCACCCCATCCCCGCATCCCCCGCATCCCTTGCACCCCATCCCCGCATCCCCCGCGCCCCATCCCCCGCATCCCTTGCACCCCATTCACGCATCCCTTGTACCTCATCCCCGCACCCCATTCCCGCCCCGGGCCCTGCCCCGCACCGCTCAGAGCCCGCCCAGCGCGCGCCTAATTGGCTGCAGGGGCGGGGCCGCTCATTAGGGATGCGGGCGCGCGCCGCTGCTTTGGTAGTCGGCGGCGACCGAAGCGGGGGAGCGGAGCCCCCTCTGCCCCGCAACCCCTGCCCGGGAGCGGGATAACCCCCACTTACCCCCTCACGCAACTGAGAGGGGTGGGAACGAGAAAGGAAAAAAAACCCCAAATATATATATATATATATATATGTATTTTTTTTTGGTTTGAGCTCGACTCTCCGGAGGGACCGCGAAGAGATTTGCGTCCCCCTTTTTCTCCTCGACTTTCCGGAGGGGAATTTGCGGGGGGAAGTGCGGGTTAGGGGGGTGGTGGGTGAGGAGAGGGGGGGGTTAAGGGGGTACACGGGATGGGCGGACGGGCTGCACCGAGGAGCAGCCGCCCCTGGCGCCTGAAGCTGCTGCTGCTGCTCTGCAGCTGGACGGCTGCGCTGCGAGGTAAGCGGCATCCTCCGTGACTCCAAAAAAAAACCAAACCCCAAATCCCTCCCCCATTTTCTTCCTCCCCCCCCCCTTTTGTTTTTTTCTTTTTCTCTCCCCTCAAGTTTTTCGGCGGGAACAGCGCGCGCCGCGGGAGGGGGGGGTGCGCGGTGCGCGGTGCGGTGCGCGTGTCCCAACGGTTGCTCCGCGCGCAGCGGGGACCGTTAGAGGCGCGAGGTGGGGTGAGGGAGCCCCGCGCGTCTCCCGCCACAGTTACCTCAGGGAGAGGGGGGGGGGGAAGCGGACACCGACCCCAAACCCCACCGCGGGGTAAGGAGGAGGGGAAAGTTTTGGGGCTAAAAGAAAGCTATGGGGCTGGGAGGTTGGGGTGGGCACCGCGGGTGGTTGTACACCGCAGTTCGGGTCCTCGGAGTGGAAGGAATTTGCCAGCAGGCTGCTGGAGAGAGCTTCAGGAGAGGTGTGGAAGCGTCCTGGGTGTGTGCGCGGATCCTTTGGATGGTGTTAAATAGTGACAGCAGGTGATGAGGCGGGTTATCCCAGAGTGGTGGGGTCTGGGAGGTTCACTGGCCACTTGTGGCAGTGAGTCTCGTTATTCGATATTTGAAATGCTTAGAGTCGTCTTTTAGTTATTTTTTTCCTGGTGAATCATTTGAGTGAAATAGTCTCTTCAGGGTAAACAGCCAAAGGAAGCAAACAACTCCCCATCTCCTGGCAGCCCCAACACCTTGGCTGGTGTATCTGGACCTCTCAAAGTATTGCCAGTGCCTGGGAAGTTGAGGGAAGGCAATCCAGTGTTATGATACCCTTTTGGAGGAAGGATTTATTTTTACAGGATGGAGGCATCTCTCAATCACAGTACATAAATCACAAAAGATTCCCCTCAGTGTCTTGATGCCAGCCCCCCTGTGAAGGTCTCTTGTTGCCTGTCTGTGTGTCTGCGCTTCTGTTTTCAATGTATATACATTATTGGGTTTGGCCTCTGTATAGAAAATCATCCACAGGTAGCTAGTGGGTTATGGCACCTTGCCACAGTTGCTGTGAGACACTTACTGATCATCTCATCAGCAGTGTTCTCTCATTTGTGTCCGATGACTGGTCCATTAGAAGGGAAATCTGAGATGCTTTTGTGTGCTGGGCAAAATATGGCTTTTTGGTAGTTCTCCTGGGGGGAGGAGGAAGGGAACCAATCGTCACAGAACAATGAAATAAATTATGAAAATAGAATTTTTTTTAATGCTTTGATCAAGAAGCATCAGAAGACTGCATGTGTATTTAAATCCGTGCTGTCTGGTACTTAGTGCTTTTGGTTTTACACATTTGGTAGAACTCTATTGCAGTTCCTGCACTGTGTAAAATACAGTCAGGATTAGTGAAATGTCACACTGCAGGTTCTGCTTAACAGAAAGACTCTTCTGTTGCTGATAATGAGTTTCAACTATTAAATGTACCATTTAGGACATTTCAGGTTCTAGACTGGAGCAGAACTGGTTCTGGATGTTATTCTGAGGGAGAACAATATATTTTTCTGTCAGTTTGGTGTCTGTAGTCTCTCAGTTATGATGTTGCACAGTTTTTAGTTGCAGCTTTGGCTTAAGCAGTTAATAACACATTGAGCTATGGGAGTTCAGTTTCTGTCGTGTTGAAAGCTGCCTCTGAAACAAAGTGTTTTCCAGGATTCTATCCTGAATCAGACAATGTGTAGGTACCCTTTGCATTGCATCAGAAATCTGTGGGGGTGAAAATACGTCTATAGCTTTTGGCTTTTATTTTACATTAAAGACTGCATAGGCACTATGATAATTTGAAAATGAGAACAGAGTCACTAATATTTGTTACCTTACTGATGCATTGAAATGAATTTTGGTTTTTATGTGTCTGAATTAAAATGTCACTAGAACACGAACATTAGTGTTCTTCTATGTCTTGAATTAAATCCTAAAGCTCTGTGTTACATGGTGCTTCTGGATTCCAGTACAATTTTTTCTAAATAAGCATCGTTCATGGATTTTCCTCTTTCAATAGTATGGCACTTACTGTACAGCTCTGTAGCCGCTGCATACAGCCACTGGTTTTATTATGATAAAATGCTCTGCTAAGCCACCCAATGGAATAAGGGTGGGTCTGTGGATAGAAATGTGTTGAAGAAAATACCTCCTTTTAGTCTGAAAACTTTGAGGTTTTTAGAATTGTTTTTTAACATGATAACACTGATAACACGCAGTCCTGAGAGCTGCATATTTAGGGTATTTTTCTGCATCTAGGAACCAACAAGAGAAACCAGCTTCTGGACAGATGAGCTCTTGGAGAAATAAGGCATGTTTTAGAAAGGTAAAAATAGCAAATACTGTTGATACTGAAGTAAAATCCAGTGAAGATAGGAGTGGTATGCAAGTTGTGTCCTGATTGTACCTTTTGTCATACTTTTAATAATGTCCATGTACAAATTAGATGAACCTCTATTTATTTCAATATTAATGGGCTAGAATTTAATTTGTGTATCTGAGAGCCCTGCCCATGTTTGCAAAGTGCTCCATTGTTATCACTATCATCCTAGAGCTGTGTAAGAGCAATCACTTTATTTAAGGAATGTTGCTGGTTTGCTGTGGCCACCTCTGCTTCAGCATTTTCACTGCATTAACAGAGTAGGGAGGGTTTTTAGGTATCTTGTTTTCTACACCCAAGGAGATTTCTGTTGTATGATTAGATGCTCCCAAGTTCTCTCTCTCTGTTCTGGTACCCTGTTGAGAGTAGCGCTATTTGATTATTTTTTAAGTATGTTAAATAATTTATTATTTGAAATCTTTGATATGCCAGCCCTTATTGAGAACACTCCATGTCAGCATATTGATTTGATCTTAAAGTATGCATGTTATTAATATCTCAGCTAGGTGCAGACTTGAAATACTCTTGATGAGTGATATAGGAATAAATAAAATTAGGACGGAACACAAGTGCTATAGGCGTCTCATGTATGACTTTAAATAACTCCATTCATCTAATGTATTTTTGTTTTGTTAGGACAAAACATTCATTAGAGTAGGAAGCCATGTCCTCTGCTTCAACCTTCCTTTCACCCAGGCTATAGTGTGTAGTGTATCTTGTTCATACAGAGTATATGTAACTTTGTAACTTTTTGGAAAATAAACTTTGTTTCCTTGGGGGTTTGTTTACTAAACATTAACACTAATCTTCACACCCCTACAAACTCAGTTTGCTTCATGTGGTATAGCTTTGCTTTTACTTTCATGGGTAGAGAAAGTAAGGTTTTCAAAGACCATAATTTCTCTAAAATAACCAGAAATCTGGGGGCTCTGAAAAGCAGTGTTTGAAAACTGGAGCATAGTTATCAATCACATTTTGGAACTTGCAGATTGTTTATGTGTGTATCTTTTTTTAAAACAAATAACTGTCTAGTTTTGTTAGGCCCTTTTTAATTCTGAACTTTTTCTGCATTTGTTATTGTCTTTTCAATCTGTTGTAACATAGTTTGTGGGATAATTCAGAGAAAGAGTGGGGAAAATCTGAATGTTCCCATTAAGTAAAAGACTTTTCTTTGGACATAAATATACTTTAGATTTGTCTGTTATAGAACACTAATCCTTATGGGGATTGTTTTAATTTGTACTCTGGTGATGCTTGAGTGTATTACTGCTCTGCACAGAGGGCATACTATCAGTTTCTGGAATGCTACAGATAAGAATGGCAGTAGGTTTTTGTTGTATTCTCTAACAAAAGCCTGTGATATTGTCCTGGAAGTGAGGTATGCACAGCTTCTATCATGCACTTGCTTTCTACTGCATGCCTCTCTGTAAGAATATTACATTTTTGGAAAGACAGGAGAATTCTGCCCTTTAAGGTAGTGTATTACAGGGGGGGCATTTCTTGGCTTGTCCCTTGTACATGTGTGTCCATGTATGTGCTCCAGAGATGTGTAGTTGCTGCCTCTTTGGATGTAGAGAAGGAAGCTTGATCTGTAGAGGCATGAAATTATCTTTCTATACTACGAAATAAAATTTCCATCTTGGTACAGTAAGAGGATGTGGTATCAAGATGAATTTTCACCAATGCAGAATAGAAGCTACTCTGTTGATATTTTCACAGTGAATTACCAAAGGAGAACACAAGTAGTATGATATGTGCTAAGATGGAAAATTACTTATGGTGCAAAAGATTCCTCAGTTGATGTATCTTTTCTGTATTTTTAGTCCTGCTTTCTGGTGAAAGGTGGAGCCTGAGGGGGAAAAAAAAAAAAAGCAGAATTTTAACACCAGAGGCTGCTGCTTCAGTTGTTTTTAGATGCTGTTGCAGTGAAGCAGATGGTCAGGTTCATTAGTATAAAACAGAAAAAATGTTTCATTTTCTATTTTTATTTTTAAAGAACTTTATCCTCTGGTCCTTAGTTGCTGGCTGGGGCTAAATCAAAACAGATACCATGTGGTCTAAGCTTGGAGTATGAGTATTTGTAGGTATGAAATTTTGTATGCTTCATCATACTCATCAGGGGTCAGCAAGTCATATTCAGGAGCATCTTGCAATAGGTATTGGAAGATGCTAAGGCTATGTGCATGTCTAAGTAAGCTGAACCTTGCAATTTAGCTGCACACTTGTGATCAATGTTGTTTTAATCCATCTTTCCCTCCCACCCACCCTTTTGTGGCCTTTTTAAACACATTTCAAAGGTGGTGTTTAATAAAGAAATTGTTGCTGCAGGCTCTTGGTCAGTAGAGTCCAGTTACTGGCCCCGTCCTGTTTAGTGCCAAATGCTCTAGAGGAACTTCAGTGTAGGGAATATTGGGGGGCAATTACACTTAAATGTGATTTTCCTTAATGAGGATTGTCTGGACTACTGTTGTAGGTATTTTTGTCTGGTTTTACCTGTTTCTTTTATGAATTTCAAAAAGCCGCAGACCTCGGAGAAGTCGTGTTGCACTGAATTAAGTTTTAACATCTAGGTTAAAAATATTTCCTTTATGAAGCTTAGCATGATTTAAATTTACTTGGCAATTAGCTTGCTTTTGGATTATTGAAAAGAATTAATAGGCAGTGTCTAATTAATTGGCTTATACAAGGTGTTCTTTGTGTAATGCTGCTTCTGTACTGAGGTAGAGCAGTGGTAAACTATCATGGTTTCTCAGGCAAGAATATGAGTGTGTGTTGACATGCACACATCATAGACATAGTTTTGGTGTACAGATATCCCAGTCTTTCTATAGTTTGCTAAAAAAACCCCAACAAATCACTATATGTGTTTGAAATGACTACTGGCAATCTCTTCCTAGTGTGTCATGGAATGAGAAAAATATGACCGTAATTTCTCGATCCCAATGTTCTGAGGAGATGTTAAAAGCCACAAACCTGTTGCAAGCAATTGAAGGGAACAGTCAGAATCTGGACAGCTCCGATGGAAAAGCAATGTAAAATGGGAAGTCCTAATGCTAATTACCCACTTTGCAACCAACTGATGCTGGCTGCCACCAGCTTGCCATCTGAGGGGATGATGGCCTGTGAGGTGGCTCAGTTTAGATGCCTGGACTGCAAAATTCCAGTCATTCCAGGTTCTGTAACTGTCATGACTGGGGAATTTAGGGGCTGGAGGCTTGGCTGGGACTTGGATGTACCTGTGCTTCAGTTCCAGCTCCAGAGCTGCCCTGTAGCCCTGCAGAAAGGGACTCTGTGGTTCCTTGTTTGAAGTAAACTTTCTTTGCCCTATGTGCAGTAAGGATTTGAGTTTAATTGCAAATTGCAAATGATTTATATTCTTTTCAAGGTCCAATGGATGCTTCAATGACTTGAAATGCTGTAATAGAAAAAAAAAGCATAATTAATCTGTAGGTAAAGCTTATTGAATGTGTATAGACACAAGAAGTGTAATCAAAATGAATGGAAATAGTGTGGTTGAGCTCTGTTTCTTCATATACATACCTGTTTTAAAGGAGCAATAGGAACAAAAATAGGAAAATTAAAAAAAAAATTGCTTCTAAATTTGCAGAGTTCTTATAAATTATGGTCAGTTATTCACTGTATTACCTCTGTACTTACCCCATTCCTAATAATAAATTGCAATACAGAAAACCAAATTTGCTCTATTAATTGGATTCAACCTTTTATATAAACCAAACCTGATTTGCTGTTCAATAGATGTGTCTGTGACTTTTATGGTGACAGATATTTCAGGTTAGCTCTGTTCTAGGCCAGATATAAACCCACTAAAGATCTGTGGCAAGCCATTACCCTTTGAAATATTAATTTCATCATCGAATTCAGGAGGTATTTGCTGCTGCTTATCTATTGTAAGTATTTACTGCTGCTGACATAGATAATGATGGTTTTCAGGTGGAACTTTTTGGTTTATGTCTTAACTTGCCAGTTGGGAACATGGACTGTTTGGGATAAAAAAACTACTGGTGTTGGGTAACACTTTGCCTGTCAAAGTTGTGTATTGCAGATCAATAATGGCTGTCATGGATGCACTGGAGGGCACCAGGCAGTGCATGTATTTAATGCATGCCATTCATCTTTAGCACTGTGTCCTAACTGAAGGCTTCCAGACAAAGTTCTGAATGTTGTTATTCACATCATGTACTTCTTAGAACTTAGTAATTTTGAAAAAAATAAATTGACAAAATAGATGTCTAATTCTGGCATTTAATTTTCCTGGGTAATTATGTATTTTTAAGATTTTTGAGCCTCCTTATATGGTTCGTACGCAAATGATCAGTAATTTCCCTTTTATAAAAAGAGTGAAAATAGCTGACAAATATTTCAGTGATAAATGTAGCAGCGCAAAAAACTCTTATTTACCATTATAAACTACAGAATCCTCACAGAATCACTGGGTTAAATCTGTAGATCCAAAATAGATTAACTTGTGTCTTATGCTAAAATGGAATAACATGAGGTAAGGTCTATATGGATCTATATGGTAGTTTGAATCTGTCTGGCAGTTGTACCTGGGAATAAAACATACTACAGTGAAATGTTATGCTGTTGCTGAAGCACAGTGGTTTCCTGAAGGAGAAAGGAGAGATTGCTTGGAGATTTTGGGCTGTGCCATGGTTAGAGGTAATGCCAGCCTGATACCAGAAGCAAAAATTTGGCAGTGTAAAAATGTCTGGTATTATTTAACACATTTTGGCATAGGGCAAACATGTTCATTCATTCATTCTTTCTTTCTTGTTACCAGTCCAACCTTAAAGGCTTTTCTTAAGTAGCTTTCTATTTGCTTTTCCAATTCAGTAAAATTAATCTAGTTTCTAATAAATAGTAGTAGTATGTTCAAAGTGGAAGCCAGTTAGTCCTTTCCAGTTGTCATCTGGTAACAGAGTTTATAGTTCTACTGAATACCCAGAGGCATTCCATTAATACCAAATTTTCTACAGTAACAGCAAAACTCCTTCTACTCCCACTATAATATTAAAAATGTAGGACTTATTTTGTGTCAAATGAGCTAACAAAATAAAAGATGAATTTAAAGTATTTAATCTGTCAGCATCAATGAATCTAAGAGGATTATCATGCCATTACGGCTAATAGATTTTTTCCAAAGATAACTTTGCTACTTGACTTGCCTATTTCTGTGAAGATTGTTAAAGATCTAATTTAGACTACAATTTAAATGTTCCTGCTGTATTTTGATTGAATATTTAAGTTAGTAATGTGGTGCCTGGCTTATGTTGAGCTTGGTGACTTTGATTCTATCACTTGAACACAAGCTCTCATTCTTACATCTTTAATTCTTCACGAAGATTGTGCAGTGTTTTCTGTTTTGAGTTGAACTTAACAGTTCAAGCGTGAGAGCTGTAATTTAACAAATTACATGCTAACCTCTCCTTGCTTTCTGAGGAATTAGTGAAGGGTTGGAATAGCAACAATAAAGATCAGGATTACCCTTGTGATGAGTATCCTCCTACTCACTGAAACGAGTAGCAAAATTCCCATTGATGTGCCGTGGTATAAGGAAAATGCCTTCAAGGTTGGGATTCTTCTGAGTCATCAGAGCTCTTTCTGTCTTGGAGTGGGCAGTGATATGTTATATTTTTTTGAAATAGATAAAATTTCATTTAATACCTTAATGAAATAGAATGAGAACACTTGCATCTTTTACCTCCCCAGCCTAATACCGTGGAGGAGGTAGAAGAGTACACATGGTAGGTGGAGAAAGTTCTCATTTTCAAACAGAGCCTGGGCTATGGCTTTTGATTTACATAACTGTAATAATGACCTCACAATGGTCTTGAAGCTTAATGATTAGAAGTGCTGTAATAAAAGGAGGACATATAGTGATAGATATCATCCCAGTGAATAAATTCTCACTCTCACATTAAATTCTGAATTTTTCACCAAAAAACCTATCAAGATTTGGTACTGTAGATGATACTTCACTAAGTTGGATGTGAAAATTAAGAAGTTTGTAGTGATGCTAACCACCAGTGAGCTGTAGTGATGCACTGTTACTCTTTGATTAGGGAAGTTAGCTGAGCTACATGTAGGTGAACTGATGTTTCCATTGAACTTAGGATTTAGCAGATCCTTAGTCCTTTCAGAAGACAGAGCAGAGCTACACGTAAATGAAGACTGCATCAAGCCCTTACAGCTGTAATCATCTCCCAAATTAGCATTGCAGTGCTGTAGCTTGTGATGTCGGACTGAATTACATGGCTATCGAAACAGCACGGTGTGCTTCAAAAACCATTTCAATTCTGTGAATAATTTAAGGACTTTCAGTTTCCAGTGTTATTTACTGTGTTTCTGCAGTCTGCTGTTCCAAATCACCAGAGGTTTTTTGATGAACACGTTGCATGCAGAAGAGGTGGCAAAGGTAAGAGCATGACCCCTTCACAACTCTAGCAGTGGAGGAATACCACTGTAGGAGAGTAGACTGCTAAAACACTGTAAATGATGACCACAGTGTTCTTAGCTCTCAACACGTGTTGCTTTGATGTTTGATTGTAACTGACATTTCTAGCTGGTTTTACCATTTCCAGCAGAACAGCTTCAGAAGTCATGAACTGATTTGTGCATTTGTGTTTGAAATACAGCTGTACTCTTCAGTACTTTTACCCCTTGAAGATATGAAAGCACTCAAGAGATTTCATATTTTTTCAAAGGGCAGAAGCAGTCTTAGTGCAAGGGGGGAGCACAGCAAACTGGCTGTTCTACCTCTATAATTTTTCAAAGTGCTGTTACTGTAATACTCTGTCAATGTTCTCCAGCATCTTGTGGTTGAATGGAGGGGTAGTGGCAGGTCAGAAGTGAAGGGCATTCTTTCTGCTGACCACATGTTATTACTTGTCTGAAAATGCATTGTGTAGACAGTTTGCTTGAGATTTACCTTGTGTAAAAGATAAGACTAAATGTTTTGGACCGAATTCAGAACCCAGCTGCTGCCCACTATAGTGGTGGTGGTTAGCAAACCTACACATAAGCCCACATAAATGAAATCGCAGAACTATTTGCAAGAGATTTTGGCACTGTCAAAATGCCAGTAATAGTTCTAGTGCCACTCCTCAGTCCAGTAAAGACAAAAGATACACCTGTCAGGACAGAAAAAAATAACTGCTCTGTGGTCCCATTCTACTCAGCTGTGCTGTGTCTGCTGCACTGTCATGCAACCTGCAGTTGCATGTAATTCTGTAATCCCTGACCTGTCACACTGAACCTCCAGAGCAGCTTTACATGAGAAAGCAGAAAAAGCTGCTACTGGGAAATAGGAATTTGCCTGCTTTTTTTTTTTTTTTTTTTTTTTTTTTTTTCTTCATAGTTTTTAACCCTTGCTTTCTTTGTAAGTATACACAATAAAAATCCACAAAATTCTAACAGCTCAAACAAAGTAGTTTGTTTCATTTTGTGTGGGGTTTTTTCATTCGTTTTGGTGTTTGCTTGGGTTTGTTTTTTTTTTTTTAAACCTTTTGGAAGGTTTATAATGAAAATGCCTTATTAAATGTATAACATGCTTTATAGGGCATCAAGCTAGTTTTCACACTGGCTAGACAGGAAGGAACTTAATCCAAGAGCTGTTATGGAGGTGTGGGAGTGATTGATTCATTTTTTCATTGCATATTAAATCTGGAAATAAGCAACTGCATGTTCTTGCTTTTTTGTTGTTGTTCTTGAGATTTTTTTTTTTTAGCTGGCCAGTCACAGACTGACATGTCATGTGTCCAGCCAAACAACTGGCTTGTACACATAGGACTACAGCTTGCTGCCCTGCAGGTCTTTTTGCCATGTCACACAAATACAGCAGAAAGGGAAGTGATGATTTGACTCAGCCTCAAATGAAACACATAGCAATTTTAAAAAAATGGGAGCCCTGTGCTCTGAGTTGGCTTCTGGTGGCTTTAGATGGGGCTGATCTTTGGACAGGAACTTGTGTAAGAGGTATTCCACCTGCAAGATATCTCTGAAAATTTGGGAGAGAAAAAAAACTTCATTGTTGCTAGAGTAACTTAGTGATATTCCCTCTGGTTTGGACTCCAGTGTTCTGTAAGTAAGCTGTATTTCTTTGTGGTGAAGGCTTGCTATTATGACCTAGCTGATGATGATGCATGGTAATGGCTTGTAGTGCTGCTCAAGAGCTAGCCTGACCCAGCAGGCTGCTTAAAATTCATGTATGGTATCAGCTGTGAAGCAATGTCTGAAGCCCATAAAGAAGGCTGCAATATTCTAATTTATTGCCAGTACCTCTTTTATATCCATTGAACTATTCACATCTCTCCACAGTTGATTATTCTTATCTGCAGTTATGTTGGAGGAGGAAGAGAGAAAAAAAATTCCTTTGCCACACAAGCATGTTACTGCACTGTTTTTTCTTTTTACGTGTCTGTTGGACTAAGTTGAATCTGAATTTGAAAAGAGACAACAGTTGGATAGGGAATGAGAAAATAAAATTTATTTAAATGAAGTAAACTAGGAGCAAACACAGAACTTGTTTTTAAGTCCAAACTGTTCTTTTTTATTTTAAATCATCCAGCATTGTGGATAGTAGTAGGAAAAACCCTCTTCCTGGCTATTTAAAAAGCTGTCTAAATAGTTTGAAAATCTGGGATGCAGTACAAATCAGCAGCATGCTTCATTGTTTCATTCTTCTCTATAGCCTCTCTAGAAATCATACATTTCCCTATGTGTAAAATGTGTCAATAAATTCACAACTCAGTTGCCCTACTCGCGTTCATTCTCATGTGCTGTTCATTGTGAACATGTAAGTTAAATTGTTTGCTACAGTAAGAAACTGAGTTTATAATCAGTATTTGTTATCCCTAATTCTGTGTCTACTTTTCATGTTTGAATTGGTAACTGAGATGCTAATGTGAGAATACACATTCTGCTTACTAGAATAGCAAAAACTAGCATTTAAGTGAAATCTCATTTAGTGTGCTCTTAGCAGATTACCCCCCTGTAACCTAAAACTCAGCACAGCCAGCTCTGAGCTGCCATGTCATTTCTGGTCAAAGAGCTCAGCCAGTGAGTAAGGCTTTACACTTCCTTCAGTGAGTAGCCTACAGCTCTTGATTATCCTTTATGATTTGTCTTTCTCGTAACAAATAGGGATCATGGATGGTTTAGACTGAACTTTAGGAAAGTGAAATGAATTATTTCTGCCTTGTCTCCTCCTTTGTTGTCCTCCCTTATTAGTATTGTAGGGCTACAGAGAATCAGTATAATGCTGTAGGAGTTTGGGTAAGCTGTAGACTTGTTTGGTAAATAAGTAGCAAATCCTTATATTTATAAACAAATGCACCTTCTTTGCACACTTATGAAATATTTATGACAGTGTTTTCCACCTGGCATTCAGAGGGAAGGCTCAGGAGTCAGTTTCCTGGGTTAGACATTGATGGGAAAGTGAAATGCAAGGGTCAAGTAAAAGCAGTAGTCACTTACTTGCTGTGGGAGGAAACACTGCATTGTTCATCTCTCCTGAAAGGGAGGAACAGTGAAGGAATACCACCATGCTACTGTAGACCTGTACTTGTAATATACAAGAGAATAAAAAAAGAATCAATTTCTTATAGCCTGTGAATTGCTCCTAGCCTGCATCCCACTTTGCCAAATATAGAACCATTGCCAGTATGAAGTTTCAGTAGTGTGTCACAGCAGTCACTAATGAGCCAAGATGTGGATTTTGGATGGTGCCATCTTCTTTCTCTCATCTTATGCTAGTTAATAACCTGGACTGTCTCATGGCTCTTTGGACTCTCCTTCTCTGTCCCTTCTCCTTTTATTTGCATCTTTTAAAAATGGCCTTGTTACGCTTCCAAAAGATAAATTCTGGTGGAGGCAGGCTGCAATTGCTGCTGGCTTTCCCATAGGCATAGTTCTCTGGCTTCCAATTAGCTGCAGAAGAAATCCAGCTGACAAGGAAATAAAAGATGGAATTCATATACTCAGCTGCATTAATCAAGACATAAACCACCCCATAACGTGCATCAACAGTGTCTGCAACAATGGTTTTAAATATTTTATATTATATTCTGCAGACAAAGTGTGCTATTTATGGCTTTACACGTGACGTAGGTTATAATCTTACCAATATTAAAGAATGCCTTCTCTGTCTAGTGTTCCTACTAAAATATTTCAGGAGATTTTGGGTTGTACTCCCTCACCAAAATCTCAGTGAGATTTCATAATTGCTTCAAGATCTGTTATACACATTTCATGAACAGGTTTTCTGCTATAATTATTCTGAGATTTCTTTGAGACATGATTATTCTACCAATATTTCTCATACATAAAACTGCAATGTAATGGCTTGTAATGCTGAGGAAGGTATCTTCACTGTCTGTATCTATACCTGGTTTTGTAAGCCTAGGGTGGAGGCTGTAAACCTGCCATGAGCTCTGTCCCTCCTGCCTCTCGGCCACATGGTGGCTTTATTTCTGATATTCTATGTGATTCTGTCTGGAGCCTGCTTGCCTTCAGAAAGCACAGATCTTGAGAGCTCTCTGAGTGTGAAAAGGCATTTCCCAGCTGCAGAGCCACTTGAGCCACACTTACAGGGGCTCTGTGTGTAACTTTTGTGTCTGGTCTGGAGTGATGCCTTGCAGTTGCTAAGTGTCAAGGTAAACATATCCAATACATCTTTTGTCCTCTTTTGAGTGATCTTAGCCCCAGAGAGTCTAATATAAATAATGTTTTACCAGAAATCTATACTTGAAGGCAAGCAGAATAGATGACCTAAATAGATGTCTTTCACCTATGAATATCAGAGTTCTTTGTATCAGTCTGGCCATGCAAGAGAAAAAATACAGAGCTGTGTTTGCTCTTACAAATGTTGAGAATGCTGTGAATTAATAAATTATTGCATATTAGAAGTATGAATATCATGTCTCAATGTCTGTTTATGAAAGAAACTTCAAAAGAATGACTTAGGGATTCCCTAGTTTTTTGTAGAAGGCTGGAAAACACTTTTTGGAACCTTAAACTCCTGTCTTCTCTCAAATCCATTTTAGCAACTGTTTAGTGTTATTATCATCACAAATGGACCTCACCAACATTGGAGACATCTGTGCAATTTTAAAATTGGAGTTAATGTAAATGTGCTGCCTAGAAAGTAGGTTGATTAAAGGCTAAACTCATCTTGTCTGCTGTGAGCTGGGATACATCCAATATAGTAAATGGGAGTGTTACAGGCCAGAAGCTGAAGAGAGTAAGAACTAAAGAAAATAGTCCTAAAGACTATCAAATCAGGGGTATGGATGCTTTTGTATCTGGTGTGCTTGCCCAGAAGCACAGGTTGTGTTTCTGATGAATGTTGTTCTGACCAGCATAATTCCTGTGACTATGCACAATGAGCCTCTGTTTTCCTCATTTCAGGCTCTTAACTTAATTTTAAGCTTTTGGGGAAGGATTTTAGTGTTTGTGAGATGGGAAAAAAAAAAAAAAAAAAAAAGGATATGACTTATTAAAATGTTCTTATTTAAATAATTCCATTGCTTGGATGGTGGCTTTAGATCTGTCTTGGAGTAAGTTGAAAATAAAAACATAATCAATTGGCTCTCATGTAGACATAAGAAATATGTATATGATTAGAAGGTACTGGCAGGGGAATAAGTGCCATGAAGATGGGAGTCCATTATTAAATGTTCTGAGACCAAAGATTGTGTACTGATGACAGCAAAGTATGATGAACTGACATTTTAATGTGAATTTTATGCCTTCCTAGGATCCAAAGTCATACTATTGACTGCACTGTGAGTTGCCATTGTTGATTATATTTTCTGAGAGGTATAGCTGAGTGTTTCCACTTGCTAAAACATGTAAGAAAGCCAAATGGTCACCTAAATGACTTCTATTTGTAATGAACAATAATCTATCGTACTTTATTAATGGTAAGTGATGCCTGTCCTTGTCGTAGTTCTCTGTCTTCCTCTCACTAAAACCAAAGGATATTAGTTTGCCTGTCTCAAGGGAGGAACACTGATCTACTCATGAGGAGGTCTGGCTTACAAAGCTTGTGAAATCCAGTGGAAATCCTTTGATTGGCAGGGAAAATTGCCACAGACTTGACTTTGCTTGCTGTAGCCTCACCAGAGATTTGCTTTGATGCTGCCTTGTTTCCTGCTAATATAAAAACAAAAGTTGCTCCATTCCCAATTACTACTTTATCTGTTGTAAACATGGTCCCTTGGGAAGGTGCTTACTTGGAAATGATCTGCATGTTTGACAGCAGCTTCTTTTCCCTGTGTTAAAAATGTAGGGCAGTATCTGTCAGTAATATAGACCCTCTCTTCATTTTTTTCTTCTCTTCTGTGTGTGGATAATTATATTTGCTGGCCCAAAGAAAAAAAATCTGCTGTCATGCAGGCAATTTTCATTAATTCTGTAATAACTTAATCTGTGTCAAGGAACATAAAATGGATCAAAACCTAAGTGAGAATGACTTTTTAAATAATAAAATATTGGCATGCAGCTAAGCTTCAGTGCATTGTCATTCTGACTAGAGAAGCTGCTAAACTTGAAATGTTGCAGTGCATCTCAAAGGGACCGTTTTTAGTTTAATATGTTAAATTGCATTAAAATTAAACTATAAAAATAGCCTCTCCTAAATTACATCTGCAGCATGTGACTTGTCAGGCCTATTTGGGTATTTTTGTCCTGCTGAAGTTATGACTAAGAAGAACGTTATAAGCTTTTCTGTTATATATATGGTAAAAGCCTATTAGTCTTGCAGTGCTGGACCTAGGAGCCTGATGTACTGTACTCTGTTTTGGGGGGTTTGTATGTTGGGTTTGTTTTGTTTTTTTTAATATCTAGCTCACTAGGGACAGACATGGGCTTTGTGAAGTATCAGAGCAAAGATTCTCCCATCATTATTTTTCATCTTAAAGTTCTCAATTCACGGAAGAAGCCCTTAGCACTATAAGCAGGATTTTGATTTGTATTTTACCATTTTAGGTAAGAAAGTATTTGGCCAGACTGGTTTCTTTCTGAGAGCAATTTTCTCTTAGGCTTTTAGATAATCACATACATATTCTTTAGGCTGAGTGTAGATGTCATGTTACAGAACTGATGTGTGGCTAGGGCCAGGCCTGTGTTTTTTTGATATTATTTTAAGAAATATTTAGTGTTACTGTTAATGTATGTTTTCATATTTTAGCAAACTAGTGTCTAGGTGCTTGAGGATTGATAGATTAACACAAGAAATAGTAGACTCTATGCTTTGCAACAAATGCTGAACTTGCAGAGATTTGCATCTCTTTATCTTTCTTTTTTCTGTGGACTCTGGGATACCTGTGTTGCAGACTACCACAGAGCAGATAATCCAAATGTACTTGTAGGGAGGTTTGTAATAAAAGTTGAGTAAATCACAAGAGACTTGGCAGATGAAAAGTAAAACTTTATTTACAAAATGCTGTGAAGACAGCAATCCTCTGTGGTTAATTATACTTTATATAATTGGCACAATAGTGCTACTTTACTTGAAGATGATTGATCTTGCATTTTTTTACATACACTCAGAATAAAATGTATTCCATATTGCTTCCATAAGTGGTTGATTGCAAGATGGCTTTGGATTTCTAAGTTACGTCTCAATGCAGGCAATAATATACTGAGTGCTTGAATACAGTGTAAAGCGACCAAAAAAGAAATCATCTTACGCTTAATTAGTCCCACAAATCTAATTTCATGCTTTTTGTAAAAAACAGAATAGCTTTTGGGTAAACACTGCCCTTCATTTTCTGCATAAACATGTAAGAACACTTAAATTTTATGCTTTGAATTAACAACCAGTATTGATTTTCTGTCAAATAGGAAACCGTCGGTGATATGGGGGGTGGAAGAGCTTCAGGAATTATTTATAATATTCCAGACCATGTACCTGATTAATCTGATTGTCCCCTGAATTCTTCATAAATCCTAAAAATTAGAATTTTCTGTCTTCAACTGGAAGAGGAGATAGTGTTGGCAGTATCTGACACATGCTTGAATGGGATTATAGAAGTTACAGAAATTGAATATCTCTTCTTTCATGGCGAGGTCAGCTGCATAACTGTAGCTTGGATTTGTAGTTGTCAAAAGTATTACTCATGAGAATTACCAGCTTTGGTTTAGTGCCTTGGGAACAGCTGACCTTGTTGGAAGCCTTCTTACGAGTTTTATTGATCCAGACCTTTATTACTTTTAGCAGAATAATTTTAGAATGAGTCACTGGGTATGTCTGTATTATCCTGAGTGGAGTGTATAGCCTCCTGAGCAGCTGAATGTATAGTTTATTCTCTGCTCCTCTTCCATTTTTCAGATTTTCTCCTTAGAGCCTGTGGGAGCATCACTGATAGCAACATAAATACACCAGGCATACTCCAAAGGGTTCATTCTCTGGGTGTCCAAGTCCAAGCTTGCAAGCCCATAGGACGGAAAATAGAGGAGTTTGTTTGATAGCTGGTCATAGAGTTTGAGGGTGTTCCTGGCTACAGCACCACTGATGAAAGAACCTCTTGGGTAGAAGGACTGTGATTTGCTGCTTCACACTTGAAAACTCAACTGTGCTTTTGTCATCTTTCTGTACTGCCTTAGGATGATCTCCTGCTAGGTATTTCACAATATCCACCAGTAGCTGTGGAATGGGATGACTTGGCCAGAAAAAAAGTTGTATTTAAATAATTGAGAATGTTAAAAGTGCTTCTATCTGACCTCTAAGATCACTATTGTGTCTAGCCAGTATGACTTCTTGCTGGTAAGTAGCAAGGTTCAGTAATAGACCTTCAAGGAACAAAACCAAGATTCTGCTGCTGGAGACTGATGGCAGGTCATCTGTAGAGCAGGGAAGTTGAGGCCTTGGCAGTGAATTACAGAAGCATTTGCTAGAAGAGCATTATTCTGCTTTTTTTTTTATTTTTTATTTTCCCCATTTAAATTATGATTTAATTGCATGTGAATTAAGGTGTTTTAGATGGATTACTGCTGTCAATAAATTTCATAAACTATGACCTCTGCTCTGCAACCTCCTCTCAAAGGCTTGCAAAAATAGCCAAGCTGCTTAACCATGACATAGTTGTCAAATACATAATTGTGCTTTGACTGCCTGTGGCACTTGCTGTCACTTGAAAATGTCAGAAACTACTACCATAGGCTATGGAGTCATTTAAATATCTGTCCCCAGCATGTTTGATGAAAAATACTTCAATTCCTTGTGTACTAGTGCATGCTTTCTGAAGACTGGGGTTCATTTTAGATTTCAGGAATCTACAAAACCTCTGAATAAGTTTGCAGAGGAGTCAAAAGAGACAAAGCCTACTCCGAATAATCCTTTTCCCCCCTTCTTTTAAATTAAAAAAAAATTTTTTTTTTCATTCTTCTTTTTGTGGTCCCATTGTTTGTATTAAGCTTGGTACTTTGCTACTTTTTGCTTGACAGCTTCACTTCTGAGTCCCATCTGCTTCAAGAAGATGGCAGTGTTTCATGGCAACTGCAATGTTTTGAATATAGTGGTAGTAAATCTTTGTACGCTAATGATGATGAGACTTTCCAAAGCTTTCTGTTTTGGCACATGGCCCAAGCTCAGGATTACTGGTACCTCGTTGCTGCCCTCTGCCTACCCACATGTGGCACTTGGTAAATCTTTCATTTTTTTCTTATCTTGAATATTTTCCTTTCAGCTTTTTTTCTTTTTTTTTTTTTTTCTTTTTTTTTTTTTTAAGTGCTGTCTTTACAATCAACATTGATGTAAGTGTTTTTACAGCTAACACCCCTTTAATGAAGTCTTGAAAACTCCATAGAAGAAAATTACAAACTCCTGTGCTATTTTGGTGTTTCTTTGGTTGAGACTGTTGAAGTCTTGATGTTTCCTTCCCCTTACTAAGACTGAGCCCTGAAGCAAAATCTGTCAAAGGGGGAAAATCCCAGGTTTGAGAGGTTAGCATGCACTGCTAGAAGCATTAAAACCAGAAGACAGCACCCTCTTTCAACTCTGGCAATCTGGAATTTGTCCTTCCAAACTTACTAGTGTCCTCAAGTGCTGAAATATATGGTATAGCTCTGTCTGAGATGCTGCATTAAAGTCTGTATGCCAGTTCCCAATTTGTGCAAACATGACTCTGTTGACAGCTGTGCCATTCTGTGCTGTCTCTCAAAAACCTTTTTGGAGTATTGCTGTCTTTGAAAGCAGGAATGCTTATGTGAGACAAGAAAGTTCTAAATGGCAGGTTAAGAAATACCTAAGTCCCTGTCTGGGCTTTGACAGTCTTTTTTTCCATAATACAGTCAAGTGACAAGTAGTAGTTAAACATAGCAACACAGGGCTTTCTTTTTTATTTTTTTTTTTTTTAATTTTTTTTTCCCCCCTGCTTTCTTTTTTCTTCTTTCTTTTCCTTCTTCCCAGAGTCAATCTAAGTGTCTGGTTTAGGTAATGTGGGAAGTTTTCTCTTTCTAAGTAGATTCTTGTTGCTTTGGTATTTACATCTAGATAAAGCAGTGCTTTTTAGCCTGCCCAGAGAAAAGACATTTCTGCCTGCTGCCTTTAATATCCGGGTTAACTGTGAGTTTTAAAAAGTTGAAATGCTTACTTCATGCTCAGCTGGGGTGAAGTAAATGGCCAGGAATACACAAATGCTCTTTCAAGAGTATCATGAATGCTCTTTCAAGAACTCTGCTGGGCTTTCCTGAGAGCAGAAGAGCTCCTGAACTATTTTTAAGTATAGATGCAATGAAGGTTAGCTCAGATAAAAACGTTAGCAAAATCTGATCCTCTTTCAGAGTGAGAGAACACTTCATGATCACTGATTTAGGAGTTCTAAAGAGAAAAGAAGATGCAGTTGTGACCCATGTTGGATATACGGTAATTGAAACCTTCTAAAGGTAGCACAGAACCTTGTGAGCTCAACTTAAATCATTCAGAAGGTGCCTTATGGCTTTTAAAGCAGTCTGTATGCAAATGGCAGCCCAGTCATTTGTACAGTAACTACTGGGTGAAGATGCTGCTCAGGATTGCTGAATTTGTTGCTTTAACAGTAACGCAGTATAATTCCATTTAGATCTGTTCTGAAATAATTTTCAAGTTCTGTGTGTTGTGTAGGGAAAGGTGCAAATGAGTTGTATGTCTAGATTTCTAACCTGTGTTATGAATATTTGAAATATTCATAGAAGAGAAGATCATTTTACTTTTTTGATTAGCATATAGTGAGAGTGCTGGGGGCTCTAATCTAAAAGCCTATGAAATTGAACTTGATATGAACCATGACAGGCCTGTTTAATATGCTGATGCTTCAGCTTTCTAGGGTTTTTTCATTGTATTATACAAAATGGGATGAAGTGATAAGTGTGTTTAAAAATTATTGTATAAATGCAGCACACTGCCATACAGTAAAGAATTTACCCTGGGGGAAATAGAATGTAGCTTGGTGTTTGTTGTTCAGTCTCTTGGAAGTGCCTGTTTTTTGCAGCCATGGTTTTCTTGAAGTCTCTTTTTAGTTGTCATTTCTCTGTCTCCCTGTTCAGAATATTCTTATACTGTGAGCTGGAAAGAGGAGGATAAACTCAGTGCTGAATATAAAAATAATTATCGTCCTGAAGATTAAATGGAGTTTTGAGTATTTAGGAATTGAGTGCTTTTGTGTGGCTTTCATTTTATCTGTAGTATGAACTAATTATTCAGTTTAAGAACAAATGATGAAATTGAATCTGGACACTATCAGAGTAGAAAAAACTTAATGTGCTAATATCTGTTATTGAAAATTTACATCAATATCTGTCTCTTTCCCCCTCTTTATTCTGAGAAAATATTTGGCATGTAACAATTAAAACAATCAAAATAGTACTTGATATCTTAAATTGTTCTTTATTTAGAACAATTTAAATTACAGTTAAAACTAAAAATTTTAATGCAGTTAAAAGCTTGTATTTTTAATCTAAACAATGTCAGAATAAGTTGCATGATCAGGTTTCAAGTGCATTTCAAAGCTGAATCTGTATTAATCTAAGTTAAAATTTTAAAGCTCTATTAACTGATAGTGATATTAAAAAATACCAACCCTACTGAAGCACTGAGATTTAAGTCTACTATGATAGAGCACTCTGGCAGTAAAGGTTTGTTAGAAGCCTGGATACAAAGTCCTTGACTTAGCATCTTTGAAGCATGAAGAATCCTTAATATTAAAGGATCAAATGAAAGAATTTGCTGATAAAATGTATCTCATTGATTCGTTTGTGTTTCTAAGTTAGTGTGGGTTTAGATGAAGCCTCCTCTTTGGATGTTCCACAGTCACTGTAAGACCTCTGACAACAGAGCATAGGTAGGATGAACACATCAGATTTTTTCAAGATCTATTTAGGATACTGCAGCTCCTGTTGAGTACAGATCAGTTTGTGAAAACGCTTAATCTCACCCATCTTATTTCAGAGTGCTAATTGGAAGCCAAGATTTTCTCAGAATTAATAATTCTGTTTCACAGGTCAGTTGTGAAACTCTAATGGCTGTAAAATGTTGTCACTAAAATGGGCAACCTTAAGCACAGTGAAAAGACATAATTTAAGATTCCAACATAAGCCAGCACCACTGTTGGAAACAAGGGAGTTCTCTGGAATTCAAGCCCCATGCTTTCCACCTGGTAGTGCATGTTATTGTTGCACAAAGAAACATTCAGAGTCTAGAAAGATGTGGTTGTGAATGCCTAGAAAGAAAACACTGTGCTACTACTGAGCAGAAATTAGAAGTTCTGTGCTGTCAGTGGATAAATTTAAGAATTTAAATTTCTTTCACAAAGCTGCCATACAATTTTTTTTTTCCTTTATAGTGCTGTGTCCAAACTAAGTTACTGCTAAACTATTGCTGTGTAGAGACAGAAGAATTCCTGTGTAAGCCCCACGGGGCTCAGTGGCAGGTGTGATAAGGGTGAAAAAACAGACTAAGCAGATGGGCAAGAACAAGAAGAATTGTGTAGAAGGCTCATCCCCTAAACTAAGCAGTGCACAGCAATTTGCATCAGTGCTGTGGTAAAACAAACCTCTGTATTGGAACCATTTAATTGTAAATTGAAACTGCCTTGGGATGTCATAGCAATTGAGTCTCTGCAGAATCATAGGACTTGAATTTCTGCAGCTCTGCCAAATGACAAAAGATGCACATCTGTGCAGAAAGATGGCTTTGTCTCCTCAAACATGTAAAACTGATGGATTTCTTTTGGGTATCTTCTTGCAAAGAATTTAAATGGGATAATTATCTTTGTTTTTCTGTAGATACTCTCCAGGTTGATTTTGCTACTGTCAAAATCAAGCAGAATAGTAGCAAGGAAATGGGAAGAAGTAGCTGCTGACAGTGGCAGGGTTTAACCATGTGATTTGCCAGCTCAGTAAGGAGAGTGTGAGGAAAGAACTCAGCTAGAATATAATCAAGTGAAGGAAGGGTCAGTTTAGTTCCCATGCAGCATGTCTTAGGTGAAATTCCAGAAGGGCAGAAAATATACAGCACATGCTATGGACCACCTCTTGAGGTGTAATACTCATCTGTACACAACTAGAAGTTAGTTGTAAACACAGTAACCAAAAGGCTTGAATATTTTTTCAGTTTGTACATTGAGATATTTTTCTGTGCTTGTGAATCATACACTGCAGCACAACACAAAACTATCTTATTTAGCAAACCTTTTAAACAGCCATGGCCTTCTGTTGTCTTATTATTTCTGTCAGGTAAGAGCATATCTGTTTGGGAAATCAGGCTCTGTACCTACAGAGGAATGTAAGTGATATTTTTTGATACCCTGAATAGCAGCCTTGGAATATAAATGATATTTATGAGGAAGTTAGGAGTGCTTTAAATATTGTGAAACCGCTTACTTTGACACATTGGGGATAATGATGCTGAAACACAGGGCTCTTTGTAAACTGCTTAATGGCAACAATTTTCTAAATCAAAGCAATCTATGCTTCCCCATTTACAATTTCATTTCTAAGTACTGAAGTCTCATAAAGGGGCTTACAACATTGAATTTTTAGCTTATCTAACACTGATGCAATACCATTATCTTCAATTGAATATTTTATTAAAATTATCAGGATTTTTTCTGCTATCTTATGTGAAAATAGAATGCTAACATGCAAAATTTATTTTTAAACTGTGTTAAGGGCTGAACAAGCACATTTTGTTGAGGTGTCATTTGGTGCTTCAAACATATTTTAGACTGTATTAGTAAAATGTTTTAAAGAATTATAGTGCTGGTCTTTTTTGTGCTGTGATACAGATGTGAGAGAGGACACAGCCTTTTTTCTGTTGTATGGCTGCTCTTAATGTAGCAATGATGTCACTCATGGCTCTACCTGCAGGTCCACTTGCACTGCTGACTAACTGGAGGGGTTTTTGTGAAGCAGGCTCAGTATTCTTATTAGAATAATGAATATGATGTGGATTCCATAAAGCTTATATGGGTTTCAGATGGTGCTCCCTCAAGGCATGCAACTGTCTGTGTAAATACCTGATTTATAGCAGGAAAGTAATATTAGGCCCTACCTGTAATTCACCTTAATTACACTGGCTGCCCATGCAGAGTTGTTCCCTACAGAACACCTCCTAATACATCCAGAGAAGAACCAAATGTCTCTGGTCCTGTTCCACCACTTTTCCCTACAGAAACTTCCAGGTCTCACTCTAAAGACAGCTTTGCATCCTATTCAATTGAAAATGTCCTTTTAAAGAAAACTTGCTTCTTTCTATTGGAAAGAGACTCCATTGTTTGCTCATACATTTGATTGTCTTCTCTGTTGTTATGAAAAGTTGAGTGAATCCATTTTAAACCTTGTTTGGACATGTCACAATGCAGTAGAGTTTTTTACGTGCAATATAATTTCAATGTTTTCATGAAAAGAAACACTGAAACTTGGGTAATATAGGATATGCATCATGTTTACCCAAGACAAGCTGAATGTAAGTGTCTAATACACAAGTTGCATTGTACTTAGAAGTCAAAGACTCATCTTCATCCCTGTCTTCTTTCTTCTTTCTTCCTCCCTATAGCTGGCAGGTTATTTTTAAATTCTTGGTTTAGTGTTTGTGAAGACTTCTGACAAGCTTAAACAGAAACTAACTGAAGTCTGTGCATTTAATATCACCTTAATGTGGATTAGTGTAAAGTGTAAACATATTCCTCCTAATAATCCTCCTTCCTTTCTCTGAAGGGCAGTCAAGGACTTGCTATACAAGTTACTTCCCTGAAAGAGGAGGTTTTCTGTATGACCTGACCTTGCAGAGCAGGCAGGACTGTGTCTATTTTCTCTTTAATCTGGTATATGTATCTTCACTGGCAAGAGCTATTAAATCTTAATTTAGTTTTTTAAGTAAGAAGTCATGAGTATGCAGGTGCGGGATTGCTGTTGTTTAAGCTAACAAGAATGGATGTGGACCTCTGTGAAGATGACCTTGTGGTGGTTTTCATTCACACTTATAAGTAAAATATAGGGTGTTCAGCTTTACCAGTTGCATGTAAACTTGAAGGTTAAAAATATTACTAGGTGTTGCCAAGCTGCATGAAAAGGGAGGAAGTTTTTTTGAGAGGTTTCTTTGGGTTGATGGGTTGTGGTGTTTTGTTGGGTTTTTTTTGGGGGTAGGACAGTGTGAGGATTTGGCATAGATTAAGCTTTTTTATTCTAGTAATATTTTTCGTGTTATTAAGGTTAGACACTATCATATTCTAAGGCAAATAATGACTTAAAATAGGACAAAATAATAGTTGCTCCATGGTGGTTCTGGGCATAGTAAATGACCAGGTCTCTCACAGACCACATAAATGGAAGTGGTATTGCCCAGTTTCATAATCAGTTGTTACTCTGGCTAAGCTGGTCAGTGGTGACTTGGCCATTTGTGATCATCATGCCCTCCCGTGCAGTGACAAGATAAATCTCTATGTAGAGCTTAAGTAGGGAGAGAGGTTTTCCTTTCTGTCCTGATCAGTCCTTCACTGTCAGGCTTTAGCACCCCGAGGATTCAAATGCATTCTTAAGGAAAAAAATGGTGGATCAGGTTGTACTTAGCTTGTCAAGCTCATTTGTGTTCATTTAAGAGCTTTTGTGGTGGTTTTAATTAGAAAATGAGCAAAACGAGAAGTATGTCAGAGCCCTGCTTTTTGTATTTTTCTTCTTTTTTAAATATTTTCTCTTAAACCTGTATTGTGGAAAACATGGTATGTGGCTTTGGACTTGGCTAGGTTGCTTCCTAGGTGGAACTTTTATCTATTAAATTTCAGCTACTTGGGAAAACAGTGTGTGGGTATATGTGAACCTGAATAGCACCATCTAAACCAAGTGAGCTGAGTGCAGGTTTATTAAAGGATTTTATTGAAACTTCAGGAACATTATTCTATGGTGTGTGGCAGACAGAAGCAAAATGAACTTTAATCACTTCAGGTTAATAGAAATTATTTTCTCAACTCATGTGTTAACAGTGAATATCACCAATCATGCATTTGAAGGTGAATAAATATATGAAACTAATGTAACACATTCAGATTGTCTGCTCTACATTGCAGTGACAGTGCCTCTCATATTGTAATTAAATAGTAAATGAATCTGAGTTCTTGTGAAATAAAAAGGCTTCCCTCATAGACCTTTTAACAAAATGCAAACTGTGTGTTCTACAGTGCTGAATGTTCAAGGTTACCTGTGTGTGCTCTAATCCTAAACACAGATGGGAAGAGAATGCTTAAATGTCAGTTCCTGTCCCATGGCACATGGGTATATTAAGATAAAGAAAAAAAAGGTAATTTATAGCAACAGTTGGGTTTGAACTCTTTGTGGCGCTGTTGAATTCTTTTAATTTTTAATTTATAGCGAATCCTTCATACAACATTTACCTAACTATTGTCCTGTTCTTTTAAAATATATGATGCCTTTTCCATACAGCTGCCTAGAAATTGCGTATGAATATTGCGTGGCTATCACTAGCCATTATAATATGAAGAGTAATTTCACTGAAATTTTGATGCATATTTGTTGTTTTTCAAGGAGTTATATTTAAGGAAAAGAACCAAAACATTTTTATAGGTTTTTTTTGGCTGCCAGTGGTAAATAACAGGCCAATGGATATAGACCATGTGAAAAAAAAGCCAAACAAATTAAGTAGCTGATACTGTGTCCAAAATCTAGACACTCAAAACTGGATTTGAACAATTACTTTAATCTCCCATCTGTTGGCTGGACTTGTCATGAGCTCTAAATATCATCCCAGCTGAGTTTGTCTGCAGTCCTTCTGCTGTGTGGATAGTGGCTATGGCACATCAAGCAGAATTTAAGGAACTGTATCTAATTCTCTCCAACATGGAGGAATCCCCACCTTAGAACAGTGCAACTAGGCACAGATTTCTTTAAGGAGCTCTATAATATTTGAAGTAGCCCTTTTTTTCCAATTTTGTCTTTTAATATGAAAGTATTTTAAGGGATGCAAAAGCAGTGCATAAATTTGGGCTTGAGAAAGGACAGGGCAAGAACAACAGAGAAGCTGTGTAGCGCTGAGAGTTCTGAAAATTATTTCTATTCAGCCAGTGAGTGATTCAAGCCACATGCTGTATTTCCAGAAAACAAATATGAATGTAAACTTCAGGTAGAATTTTGGAATGAATATGTGCAAAATCATGATTTAGTCTTCAAAATTGAAAAAAAAACCCAACCAAAAAACCCCAGTTTGTTTTAAAGTAACTACTTTTTAAACCTATTAAAATGCTGTACAAAGCATTGCTAGATTTTCTGGACAGCACTGGAAAAAATACTGGGGGATGGATTATTGCAGACAGTCCATGACCAGCCCTGGCTTGTCCTGCATAGCTCTGCACATTTAAAACCTCTGGGTTAATGAGGTTACAAATGAGGTCTTCCTCAATCAGAAGCTATGCAGCAGTGTTGTCCCATCATTCCTGTGCACTGTGCTGGACCAATAGCAATTGGAGAATGTCTGTCCCACTGGTTTTCAGAGGCAGAGAAGCCCAATGGAATTGATGAGAACATAAATGAAAGTCAGGTTGTGTCTATCTTGGCTCACAGATATTCTGAATTTGCACTATTCACCAGACACCATCTGTGCTTCCCCAATATGCTCAGCCACCTACCCAAGGAACACCCACCCATGCTTGTAGGCTTTTAGATGCTGAAAACTTTGTAGTTTTTAACCCTCTACAAACTCCTTATTTTAAAAGGTGAAAGGGTCATTCCAGGCAGTTCACCAGGCTGCAGTAAATCATAACTTGTCCTACATTATCTATGAAGTAGTGTGAAATTTGACCCTAACTATAAAAAAATACTCCCTTGTCACTACATCATCCTCCAGACATATGGATTTAAAAAATAATAGTAATGGCAATATTGCAAATTACATTTACTACTGTGGATAATATTTTATGTTCACACATATGCATGCTAGCAAGAAATGGCAAGTGTAGCTACAGCACATCCTACAAGGCAAGGAGCAGCAGGATGGGCTCCAGAGTGTTCAGAGAAATTCATCTCAGGCAAAGCAGAAAGCCCAGCCTTCTACAGAGAGAATCTGTTTATATGCAAACGTTGTCATAAGGCTCAAACTTGGATTATTGAAGAGTATATCAATACAAGCTTGTAAATCTGTCTGCTGACTTTTTATACCACTATGTGCATGACAAGTGCTGAAACAAAGATGCTGATCAGATTGTATGCATGGTGTGCAACTTTTTAAAAATGAGATGCACGCTTTGCCAGCATCCTACAGATAAGTACAAATACAGACTTTGCCAGTGCCCTAGATTTAACACTTTAAATGAATTTGGCTTTGTATCTTGTTTAAATTACTAATAAAAATATTGAGAAATGTTATGTTTAAGAAGATACATGTTTAAACTGCATAGGAAAATAATTCAGTTTGGGGTTGCCTCATTAATTTCTTAACAACAACTGGACCAGAAGGCTTGACTATGTACTAAAAAATGTCAAAAGTCATTCAGTCACTCTATGGCATGAAAAATCAAGGAAAAGTTGCCCTTTGTCTTCATCCAAACAGGCTTGGAAAAGAAACCTGAAGTAGTTGGGTTTCCTCTGAAACATTTCAGTAGTGGATAGTGGGTTTGTTGGATGATTTTTTTTCCCCAACAAAATCCTTTGGAAAATCAGTGACATTCTTGTCTAAGCATTTCATGTTGGAATGGAATGTTTATTTCCTTTTAAGTGAATTTAAAGTGGACCTGGAATCCCCTATTAAAGTAGCCACGGAATAACAAAGCTCCATTGTGTACCTGGGTTAATCAGGAACACACAGAACAGAGAAAGATAAACCACCAGCTCTACCAGCCCTTCTTTTCTAGGAGACATTTGAAAAAGAACTGTATAAACAGTAGGCTGTACGAGAGGGCATCACAGCAGATAGAATCATTAAAACAAAAGAGTTTGAGTACACAGACTCCATGGGAAGATGAAACCTTCAGGCTATGGAAGCTGAAATAAGCATAAGGAGAATTAAAAAAGAGTGGTGGGAAAGGGAGCCACATGGTTCTTTTGGGCTGGTGAGCAGAACTGGAGAGAATGGCTTTCTGTGTGTTCATGAAGTTCTGACAGGCCATTAATTCTACAGGAATTGCTCCACAGTTGCTGATGTGTGGATGCTATTTCAGATAGCTCACTAGCTACTGTCTAGCTTAAATGCTGATGTTCACTAGTGTAAATCCAGCTATACATCTGGTGAGTATAATTGGTTTGTAATGTATTTTAGCTGGGATGATAGTCTGGGGAAAAAGGGGAAAAAAAAAAAGAGGATAATTTTCAGTGGGACAGTTGTAATTTTGAGTATCACATTCTGAAGTGTAGAATAAATAGCTCCTACTTGAAGAGGAGGATGATGAAGTATCCAGCTGGTAGAGGCACACTACTCAGACATGTTCACTAACCACTTCAGCAAAGCTCCCTGGGCTCTGTGTCATAGCACAGAAGCAGTCATGAAAACGTTTAGTTTTGCTGTAGTGCTATCCTTTTCTTCTGTTGCTTGAAAGCAGTTAAAATGAGAAAAGAATCCTTCAAGTCCATAATTAAAGCAAGCAAGATACACTTGAACCAGGCTGGCTACTGTTATAAAAATGACCAGTGACAGAGACCCAATATTCTCTTTAGTAGCTCAATTTAATTAATAAATTGCAGTAAGCAAAGCAGCGCTGGGTGCAGGGGACAGAATTTTTATCCCTCAAGCACACCGGGCAAAGCTCTGGCATTACCTTATATTGAGTACAAATCTATACATATTCATTTCATTATAATATTCATAGTCTGGGCGGAATCTAGGTGGAGTCTTCTTTTTGGGGAGATGTATTGGGGTCTTCAGGGGTCTTTGGAGGAAGTAAGAAGTCTTCATCAGGTTTGAACTTTTACCCTTTCTTGGTTCTGCTGACTCCTCTGCTGACTCCATTGTGTTGTTGTAAGGCGCCATCAGACTTAAACCATCACCATTGTCTCTTATCTGTTTGTAATATCTTTGTAGGTTTTCTTTTGTGTAGTTGTTTGCATGCCCTTTGGTGTCTAGTTAGCCCTTAGCCAACAGGAATCAGTAACATTAGGGGTTTGCTCTATTTCATTACAAAAGTTTTACTTTAATTTAATTCTTTTCATGAAATTTACTTGGTTAGAAATACAAATTCATCAATATACATTACACTACCAACATGACCTTGCACTACTTACATCTCCTTAGGCACGAGCCTGCTTACACCACATCTTCTGCTAGCTGCAAGGACTAACAGAATCTAGGAGTGCACGTATTTCTGGGATAAGAACTGCATCTCTCTTTGCAAGACCAATAAAGTGGTATTGTGTTGATAGTGTGAGAAATAATAGAAAGTTTCTCAACTGTTGTTCAGTTCATTGTATGCTAGTTGGGCCCAAGAGAACATCCACTATCTCCTTTAGTTGATTATGCAAATATGAATAAATTTGTGAATACCTATTCCTACTTTTTATCCTCTGTAATCTAATGTCTCCCCTGACACAATACTCTCAAATTATCTTCAGTGAGTAATGACTTGCATTTAGCATTTTATGCCAAACTGTCATATAGATCATTTTCTGTAATACTTTACATAAATTAGGAATCCTCCCCCATGGAATGTGTATGGCTGCCAGAGAGTTTTTGCAAAATTAAAAGTGCAAACAACGCAAGTCTGGTGTAATTTGGAAACACATGAATTGAATAAAATAGTAAACTTGGAGGTTACAGTAAATTACACTGTCATTAGTCAAAACCATTGAGGGAGTCATAGCTTTCCCCAAATATGATTTAATTTATTTTTTAAATTTATTTAGCAGGTGAACTGGTAACTCACAATCATTATCCTGTTAATTGTTATTCAGTAGCCCTTAAAGCTCTGTCTGAAACCAGATGGATGACCTTATTACAAAAGGTACAGATGTGAGCACTGCTTTCTCTGGAGGCAGACTTGAGAGTTAAATAGGTTGAAAAGGCAATAATGGTAGCACACTGCCAGAAGTGGCAAGGGTGCTGTCACAGACCTACCTGTTACTGGCAGCAATTTCACAGAACTGTGGATTGTTTACTTCCAGATGCAGCAAAGGTTGTCATAAGTATTCATCAAGTTTGAAAAATGCCTTTGTGTGCCTCATTTTTGTACTAATGAATATTAAAAGCAATACTTGTGTGATTTTTCTCTCTTACACTCCCATCCTTTGTATGCCCCCTGTCCCCTAATAGCTCCCAACTGTTATCCTGGCAATAGAAGGGGGTTTATTACTGCTGTGTCATCACCAGGAGGTGATATTTCACAGTGATAATGTAGTTCCCATAAAATGTGACTTTCAAGAAGCAAACTGGGCCTGGCCATCTTGGTTCTCCTAAGAGCACCCACGTTTATATCACTACAGAGGAAGAGATAAAAATTTATATTGCGTAAAAAAGAGATTAAAAGTACTGTGAGTGTGACTGCTTTCCAGGGGATGAGGAAGAGGGGGAATAAAGAGTTTAGGTGGTGGAGAATAAACAGAAGGCAAAGAGGAAGGTTCTCTGGAACAGCAGGAGAGGTGGAATGGTTCAAAGGAGCATCAGGGGAGGAGATGTTGAAGGGAGGAAAGAACTGAGTATGGGGAGAGAATTTGTCAGGCAGATGCTGACCCTGTATCTGTGTTTTGTGAGGAGAATTTGCATTGTGTAATAGGAAGCAATGAATCCTCTATTAAATACTTTGTAGCTGCATCTACTCTCTTTTTGCTTGGCTTGAGCTGCCTGGCATAGACAGGACCACAGCAGAGTCTAGAGGACTTTTCTGCTTGTGTATTACAAACCAATAGCATAAAAAGGAAGAAAGAGCTAACAAGAGGATGACTTTGTTCCAAGCATCACACTAATTTAAATTCATAACTTCCAATTTACATGTAATAAGAATAAGATTGATGGGATTTGTTACTTACTATATCCTTTGACATCAAAATGGCTTGCAAAAGAAACAGTGTATTATTACCTTAAATTGAGGTTTGGTCAAGTTTATATTTGAGGATTGTTTTGGTTTTGGGTTTTTTTTTAATTATGTGGAATTTCTCTGCCTTGCTCGTAGGCTAAAGACCAGAAGGACCTCATTAAAGACTGCTGAGCATTTTTTTCTCATTTTGAACTTCCCTACTGGTACTTTTATTACCTTTCCCTCTGGTGCTTGACAATGCCTGTGTTTTGTGTAGTGCGTTACTAAGCATAATAGGAAAGCATATGGGGAATAGAAAGCAGTTCTTCTTGAAGTGTCTGTACCATCAGCTAATTTATCTATGAAATGTGCTAGCAATATAAAGAAACTAAGCAGTGTGTGTTTTCAAAGATGCTTGTGCATTTTAGTTATGCAATTCCAGAAAGAAATCTTTCATCTCGAGGCTTGATGGGCCCAGAAGCAGCTGTAGCATGATAGGAAAGAGGAAGGGAAGTGAGTTCACAGAGTGGTGGGTGATGCTAATCAGCTGTAGGAATCCCCTAGGTAAATCCCTACTTGATAGTGTTGTATTGAAGTGTTGCTGGGTTGGTTTGTTTTTTGTTTTTGTTTTTTGCAAGTTGGGACTATGTTCTGAAATTAGGCCATAGATGCTGAACACTTAGGAAAATCAAGCCTTTTCATCTCCTTTTTCCTTTCTTGCTTTGTTTTATAGACAGAGTGTTTGACTTTATAACAACACAATAAAAGCTTACTAAATACTATCTAGTATGCATTACCTTAAAAACAGATTAATAAAAAGATTGAAAAATCCTCACTCATATAAAGGCTCTTTCAACAGAAAGCTCCTATTCTTGCCCATGCTGCTTAATTCATATGTGATGTTTTAATGGTAATTTTTTCCCCTTAATATTATTGTTAATTACACCTCAAAAAAAGAGAAAGAATGTGCCTTTGGGGGCTAAACTCATTTTAATTAACAATACATTCTACCAGATTCCTTGGATATTATCACACTTCTGCTTCTTGCCTCTAAGACACACATTTCTTGTTTGTGTAGTTAAAAGATTAAATAAAACCTAAAAAAGGGTTATATTTTTAGCTCCAGAGTTTTCTTACCCCCACATGCACCTTCTAATGTTTGAAATTAAGCAGCAGGGAGATTTAGGCTGAATGTTTCAGGGCCATTACAGTTAGCTATACCTCTGAGATCCATTCTGCAGTGCAATGCTAACAGAGCACTTCATCTACGTCATGGCCAGGACTCCAGAGTGTGTGCCCAGCAGAAGGCATTTATTTACCAAATTAAAAGCACAGCAAGGAAAGGCTTGGGTGGTATTTAAGCATATTTTATCGACTCCTATTCTGCTTCTGTTTACTGAAGTCCTCACTGATGGAAGATGATGGATGAGCTGATCGCTTGGCTTTCGCAAAGGTGAAATACATCTTCTCTGATTTATTCTTCTTGCATTGATAAAACAGCTTTTGGTGTAATTGGAGTGTGTCCAAGTCCAGCTAGATACGTAGAGTCCTGGCAGTCTCTCTCAGTGCTGTATTACACTCAAGCCTGGGTCTGATAATGGAGATCCTGACAGATTGCAGATTTAACGTCAGGTCCAGTGTTAGAGCCAATTATAGACGTATATAAATCTATAAGCCTGTCTGTGGGTAATAAAAAGATTTGTGTGTTAGGTTCTGGACTGAATTGAAGCTATGCAGAAAACTGGAGAGGGATGTGACCCATAATTTCTTACTGGGATGTATGGTTATGTTACCAAATCTTTTCTAAATACTCTTTGTTGAATACCCAGCAGGTAACACTGGTTTGGATGTATGGGTGACTTGGGTGTGTTGTGAATCTCAAGCTGGTTTGTTTGGTTTTGATTAGAACCCTGATTTAGGTGAATGGTTATTGGCTTGGCTATGCCCATAGGTAATGTTTCTCAAAATACACTATGGAGTTCTCTGATTAGGAAAAATACTTTAAATATGTCTTAATACATCACTGAAAACATGATAGAGCTAATCGGAGCAAGAGCTTATTTTCCAGACTCATGTATTTAAATTCACCCTAATACCCCTAATTTTACTAAGTGGGCAAGAACAAAGACTGTGTTGTGTCTTTTACACTACATGTTTGCCTCATTTGTACTTGTTGATTTTTCAAGATCTAGAATAAAAGGTGTCTAAATAGAATTTAAATAGGTGTATGTTCTATAAAATCTATAAATTATATGCTAAACACACACAACATCTCGCATTATGTGTTCCATATGCTCTCCTATCTTTTTAGTGAGAGTTTTTTTATGGAAACACATATTTTTATCTAGCTATCTAGTTTGTCTCCTTCAGATATCACTCTTTGCCATGGTTTTGGCTATTTCCTACAGCTCATGATTTTGCAGTTCCTTTTCAGACACTGATGTTCATTGCAAGGCTACATCAGAGCTGTCAGACTTGACAAATAAATCCTCAAGTCTTGGAACAAAAGGGCTTTCAATCACAGAGCTGGTGATAAACATACTGGGTTAATAATACTGCTTTTCTTAGGGAGAAGATGACTCAAAAAGCAATATGAAGAAGAAATTGTTTTTTATCATCCTGCAGTTACGAAGAGGATATTGTTCTTAGAGCATTTGAACATAGCTCTTGGTGATTTTTGTGAAAGGCAACAAAAGACATTCTGGATGTAGCTGATCAGACTTGGCACAGTCCAAACCCAGTTTGGGATCACTTACTTCATGCAAGGTGTCAGGTTCAGTGTGTGTGTGCATGTGTGTATGTGAAGATGATGGTAGTTCACCTCCCTTCAGTTGATGATTTAGATAGTGTATGCAGCAGAGTGCAAATGACTGATGGGACCCCTGGGCTGGATGTCTGCTTATCTCATACTGCTTGTGATGTCATGAGCTTCCAACAGAAAATACACATTTATACTCTGCAAGTCTATTGTGTGCTCGGATTTCACTTTTACAGGAGAAATTCTTGGGTCTCAGTGAAATGAAAGTTCTTTTTGTTACCTAACATACTGGTTTACTGAAGAGACCCCAAATACTTCTTGGGCTGTATTCTTCCCATTTATGTCTGCTACTTTCAGTAACTGTTGGAGGAGACAATGGTGGCACCTGTGTGATCTGTAATATCTGTTCATAGTTCACAAGCAACACCAATGGAAGTGTTAGAAAACTGGCTGCAGATTCCCATCTTTAAAAAAACACACCACACAATAAAAATCCTCACTTGAATCTTTTTTTTTTTTTTTTCAAAATGTGTTTTTTTTCACTTCTGCCTATTATTTGTTCTGTTCTTTCTCTGGTGTTCATTTCCTTTCTTACTGCTATAATGGGTTTCTTATTCAGTATGCTGTAGTTTCCAAACATAATTAAATTACAGTATGCTGTGTTAAGCAATACAAGCCGTTGCACTGACAGGAGAGCTACACTGTGAAGAGATTGCAACACAAAAAAGCAGAGAATGAAAGGACAGATCAAAAACTGAAGCTCAAAACCAAGGTACTTGCTCAAACCCACATTCACTTTCTCTTTGGCAAGAGCCACAAACTGATGCCAAATCAATCTCTGCCTCATGCATGAGGCCACTGTTGGGTAATTTTCTTTTTTCTTTGAAATAATTTTAAAAGCATTTATTTATATCTCTTAATGGAGCTTTCCAACATTGGGATATACAGAATGAAGGAAATACCACTGAAGCTTACAAATATAATAATATTAAATAGAATTCAAGTCTGCAAGAAGTTAAATGTATTTTTTTCTTTGGTGTCTTCAAAAACGTTCTGTGATGTTAAGGATGAAAAAAAAAATCTGATTAGGGTCCCGGTGGGCTTGTTAGTTGTTGGTTTTTTTTTTTTTTTCCCTGTAGCTGCATGACTTTTTCTAAGAACTTGCTGCTGTTTGAATATAGAGGGCTTTATGGTTTTTTACCTCCTATTTTTCTTCTTTAAAATTAATCATCAGGCTTGTCTCCTGCTGACAAAATGGTAAGAGGGAAATGTCAGAGCAGTCATTGTTTTGGAAGGTAGTTATTGTTGGAGACCACGTAAATGAAGAGATGGATGTAAACAGGACGTTGGGGATTAGTTGTCCATGTCATACGAGATGACTTAGTTCAGTGAGTCGTGTATCTGTGGCAATGGGGTTTTGTTTAACAGCCTTTACTTACTGAAGGTAGGGAGTGCTGGCAAGACTTTTCAGGGAAGATTAAAACCTCTACACTTGGTTTTTCTTTTACAAAAACAAAACCAACCAAACCCCAAAAACCCAAAAACACCAAACAAACTGAAAATGCCTTTGTCTCTGACACACTAAGATTTTGAAGAAAAGCTTTGTTCATGATCAGTAAAAAGATTGTTATCAGGATAATTTCTTCCCATTTTCACTTCCCAAGATGAAACCTGTGAGTACTTGTTGATTTCACAGAACTGCTTGTACATGTATGACAAACTTGCTGAGGTTTTTAAGCATCAGAATAGATCTGCCTTGCTTTTGTAACAGGTACTTGTCTTTTTCAGTATGTTGTGTATTATATATTGTGTTTGTATACATATTGTATTGTGTTTCACTTTGTTTCCTATGACAAAGATCAATGGGATCAAGCTGGGAAGCAATAAGAGCTCTGAGTATTACACCACAGAGAAGTTGCAAGGAGTCTCTTTCATCAGTGCAATTTTCCAAGCTGCTGATCATAAATGTTTTAAGGAGAAGCATATAAAAAGATGATATTGACTCAAACTCTCACTCATGTATATAAATAAAATCCTTCCTATTTAAGAGTTAAATACTCTGTTATAAAAAGATATCAGCTTTAGGGAGGTCAGATGCATCAATCACTGATAGACTGCAATTCTTCACATTAACTAGACTTGGCAAATGAGTTAGGCATAAGTTGTAAGTCAAGCATGTGCTCAAATCTCATTGACTTTTTAAAAGCAAGATGAGTGCTGTTCTGTGCTAAATTGGAAACTTAATGCCGTTTCACTGTCATCAGTTTGAATTTATTTTTAGCTGTTCACACAGTATCAGGAAAAGAAGTTTCTAGACACTTTCCAGCCTCACTTTCAGATTGCTGTGCTGATATCTCTCTTGGAAGAACAGCATCTTTTCTGCTTTTGCAAACAGATCGTTACAGATCATCAGATATATTGTACTTAAATAGAAATAAAAGAGTGTGTGGAGGGTGTGTATGTGTGCTAGTACTTTAAATGGTAAATAAATTAATCAAAGGAATATTGTTGGACCAAATTCCTGGTTTTCATTGTGTCCCTCCCCAGGACATCACTTTACCTGCCAGTAAACAGTCTGGCAGGTGAGGCATTACAAAACCTCAGTGGGAGGAGCTGTCACTGTCACAAGTATCTTATCCATCAAATTCCCAATGGAAAGTTGGCATTTATTATAGCTAATAAAGCACCATGTCTCTTAACATTGAGAAACTGAACTTAAATATCATGTTTGTGGAGTTTGAAGGATATGGATTTTAATGTCACACTCCATAACTTTTGACATACTGGGGAAAAAATGGAAGAGTTCTGCAGTGGTGCTGCTGCTTTTTGTTTTGAGAGCACGTCTTGAATTGTCAGAGCACAAAGGTGACCATAAATCCCTCTTCCCCTCCCCTTTTAGGGAAAAAAAACTAAGCAGTTTGTTATGAGGTATGGTTTCTAGATTTGGGTTGTATATGCCTATCATGGGCATTATAAAAATATACAGCATCCAGTACCAGAGTCCATATTTCTGACCTATTCTTGATTTACTCCAGTAGTTCAGTTTGCAGCTTGCATTACATACAGTGACACTGCCTCTGAGGCCATAAAGTAGCCTTCACTTCAAAATTGAAATAGTCCAGCTCATAATGGCGTGAATAACCCAATACAATGGGTACTTTGTTGATTTAGTTATTTGGCTTATTCAACATAAAAATTACCAGCAATTTTAGAAGTTATGAAGAAATATGATGTATTGTTAGACAAAAAAGTATAGTTTAGAAAAGTGGAACTGTGAATTGGACCTGAAGGGACTGCACTGTCCTCTACAAGAAATACTGCCTTTACCAAGATTTGAGGAAAATCACCACTCTGGCTTTTTTCCCCAGGGGCCTTTATCTAAAAACTCCTTGGGTCGTGGTGTTTTCTTTTTCCCATCCAGAAAAGAAATATGGGTAGATAATTGAGCAATAGCAGACAAAGTTCTAATTTCATGAAATGAAATAAATGAAAAAAAAAAAAAAAAGAAAAATAGTCCTTTAAAAATCATTCAAAAATCCCACCCCAAAGTCGTGCACTGTAAAAGATCTGAAAATGCAGCATTTAGGACCCTGGCTTGAAACCACATGGGTGGGCAAAGTTGAGAACAGTGAATTATGTGCAGGGGTAACACAGGCAGATACCTGATGTGAGGGGAGGAAGGGGAAAGGAGTTCCTGAGCTCTGTTACTACAAGGTGTGCGTATGCCTTGTAGGATAAAGATTTCAGTCAAAGGGAACGCACATAAATGGCTGATGTATTCAGCTCTGGATTGCCATCTCACCCCAAAGTGCATGTTTGCAGCATAAACAACTTGCTGCAGAGCCAACAGCTGTAAGCCTTTTGAGGTCTTCAACATGACAGAAGCAGTCAAAGCCTAAAATGCCCTTCTTCAAAAGCAGCATGGAGCAGGGTATAGAACAGATTTTTCACAAAGTAGCGTGCGATTCAGATGGAAAATGTCAGGTTTTGAAAATTATTAATCTTTGTGCTGCACAAAACTGTCAGCTGTAGGGGCGTTTAGTGTAGGAGGTTCTTGAGAGAAAGTATTTTCAAATGGATGTTTTTTGTTTTTCTTTTGTGCTTTGTTTCGGGCTTCTTTTGTTTCTTCCCCCACCAGCAGGCAGTTTGAGATCATCATTAGGACAGTAGCTGCCAGGTAGGAAAAGTTGCAGAAAAGTGAGGTGAGTTGGTTACAGCTCAGTCAGAATCACACTTGGATGTTACCGCCCCTGGCTTCTGATTCACTGTGAAGGGAAATGGAAGGGCGGAAGAAACAGCATTTATGAAATGGATAAGCAGCTGAATGAGAAACTGTTCTGTGCCAAGTTATTGCAGAAATTTTCTTTTGTGGAGGAGGTGCTAAACTCTCTATGTGCCAAAGTTGTGATCTGATACATCTTAGATTGTTGCTGATCGTGGATAGTTCTGTGAAAGCTTTATTGTATTTTGATACTGCTCTTCCTGGTCAAAAAAGTAAAATGGGTCCAGTTTCTGTTAAGGCCAGAGGAGGAAAGCAGTCCTTCCAAGTGTATCAGTGAGGAACAGGACAGCTCTTTGCAGGAAAGTTTGCTCTCCATTTCTTACTAGGTACATTTTTGAAAGACTGCAGCTCTGAATTCAGTAGCCACACACTCATGGTGCAGTTTGTGTACTTTGAGAAGGGGAGAGATTAAATTCTTTAATTCTTGCAGGGTCTAGGAAAAGCTATCTGATTGTAAGAAGAATTGCAAAATATGTATTTGTTAAAACAGCTGCAGGGCACTGCAGAAATTGTGTCATGTTCTAGTGCAGAAAGAGCTTATCAGAACTATAGAAACATTAATAAATGGAAATGCCTCACAGGTGTATGTGTATAATATTACAGCATGTTAGAATATTTTACTATATCAGTTTTAGTTGCATTTAGCAATTAACTCTAAAAGGGAGGGTGATGCGAACACACTGTATTCCCATAGATACATCTTTTAAATCTTACCTGTCTGTAATGTCTTTTCTGTGCATGAATTGTTGTTGGTTTTGTTTTTTTTTTAATGGCCACTGCTGTTATACATAAGACTTAAAATTCTGGGGTTCTATATGAAAGTGATGTTTCATAAGGTTTATAGCATTATTCTCATCTAAATTCATATGTATATTACAGTTGGAATTATATATATTATTTCCTAATGTTGCCTATTTTCATATAAAATCTGAGTTAACTGAAGAAACAAGAATAACTACAGAATTCTTTAGTCCAATTTTAATTAGGCCACTAGGGATTTAAGATTCAGTTAATGAGAATTAGACTGTGATGTCTTACTCTTGGCTACTCAGTGTACCCAAATGTGTTTCAATAGACACATTACTGCAATGGCCTCCAAAACTATCAACATTAAAACAAAGAACATATCTTTTACGAGCTTGTTTTCTCAAATTAGGCTAGAACTCTGTTTCTCTTAGCTTTCTTTGTTGCAACTTAGTATTTCCATATCATTGTCACAGTAATTAACATAAACTGAGCCCAGATCTCATCATAGGAATGATACTGTCCTCTGTGAAAATAGAAGGAATAAACATTGCTGTATAAGGTGAAACATCAAATTTTTAGTAGCAGATGAGCTAATCTAGGGAATCCCCTTCTCTTTTTAATCCATTTTCCCAGAAGTTGCACTTGTCAGTACTGGGAGCACAAGTGTTATTTAATGGGAATATGACTAGAAAAATAAAGAGTGAATGTTTGCTCAGAAACACTTTGTGCACTCAAGACTCTCTGCTTATTGCTGTGTTCCAGAGAATTGGATCTGACACGAGAGCTGATTGCATATGCTAGAAAAGAAGTATAATCTCTTATTTCTTTTCCTTGTTATATATTTTAGTTGACAGAAAAGTCACTGTGTCTCTTTTGTCTCAAGTCGGGTCCTGCTTTTAATTTAATACCTTTATAAAATGATACCTTTAAATAAATCCAAAGAAGCCCTGTGGTTCATGTTTTGTTCCACATTACTCATATATCTGATAGCTGGCTATGGATAAAAAAGGGAACATGTGGGAGGGCAAGTTCCTTTTGTATTTGGATTTGTTCTATTGTCTGTTCAGATAATAATGATTTAACCTCCATACTCACTTTTTCCCATGCTATAATTTCCTTATGACAGGGACTGATAATTGAGTTTGATTCACAGCAACATTACAGTGCAAGGCAAAAGAAGACAATAAATGAAAAATGCCAACTTTTCAAATGGAAACAGTATTTTTGCTGATATAAGTAGTAGTGCACGTAGGCATAAGAGCTTTTTTTGAACACAATAAGGTCAATAGGCTTACATCACTCTTTGCATACCACTCAGTATCTTTATCTTATCCCTAGTTATCATAATTGCTAGATAGATCAAAATCCATGTGGGGTTTGGATGGCTGCCTGGTGGTACTTGGGATCGAACCAAAATCTTGAGAAGTTTTAATGCCAAACCAGGCATTGCCTCCACACTGGTGCAGTTAACTACCCTTAAGGCAGATTGATGCTGCAGTAGTTCTGAGAGAAGAGCAGTTTGGCTTACGTGTGAGTTCTTTTTGCCCCTCTTTTTCAATACAATATCAGCAGTTGCACAGCAGCCTTGTTAGTTGTTTGCAAACCAAAGGCAAACTTGTCTGTAGTCAAGTTTGAAGCAGAATCTGAGCAGTAAGCATCTCCTCCAGCAACTGAACTAGTTGGTAGTCGGGCACATCAGTGCTTTTTGCCTTAATAATGACAATTGATTGGTGAATTTAGTTGGAGGAGAGAGCTGTGGCTCACTCAGCAAATCAAATACTGCTGTAGCTAAGAATAGGCATTGTACCACAGGTGAAACTATGAACTGGGTATGAATTCCTTTTATCTGTTATTGCTTTGTTGCTGAGCTAGAAGTACTTGCATCAGCAGGTACAGTGTTTTGGCCCAGGGTGTGATAAGCAGATATATTAAGCAGTAATTGTTCTTGGGAGAAATCCTAGTTTACACTCAGAATTTGTGGACAAACTCGGGTTTTTATTTTACTTCAGGTTAGTTTTCCCTGTGGAAGTTCCTCTTCTTGGTGTATCACAGTCCAGCAGATGCAAATGATAATTACAGTCTTGCTAATTGAGGGAAAGCAGTGGAGGTGGAGTATCTTCCCAGCAGTAGTAGCAGCAGAAGAATCCCATCCTCATAATTTTAGAGCTGATTTCAGTCTTTGGGGTGTGGTAGCCTGGAAGGGCAGCAGACTAAAGCTATTAGTGTTTACCTTATGATTTGGGCTCAAATATATTCTGCAGATTGCTGGGTTGGAATAAAAATGATTTGGTGATAGTAGCTCTTTGGTATATACTGAGAATTTTAAGGTTGTTCTGAGGTCATTCAGTATTCTATTGAGGCCTTTGTCTTTTCAGTCCTGTTTTAGCTAAATACACAATAGTTGTCCTTATCCATTTGATTTTCTTTACATGTACAAGTCTGATGATACCACATTTTGTCTTGTAATATTTTAAAGTAGCTTTGTTAGTTTGATACTCCTCAAACATTGCATGCTAGAAGACCTTTTGTTACAGATTCAGCTGTTTAGAATGCTGGAGAATCTTTTTGCCTTTTAAGATTTATGTTCCTTGCATACTGCTTAAAGGAACAATCTTGATGTTAAATGTATGACTGTATGGAAGATTCTTCAAGTTGGTAATCTCCTTAATATTTAATAAATGCAATGGATCATTTTTATAAATGTGCGTAACTTAGATTTAGAATACATAAGGGATTACAATAGGATAACACATTCATCTCTGTTGGCATAGAAAAGACCACTAATGTTTTATGAACATATTAATCTTCATTGGTGAAAATAAATGCCCTATCCTCCTGCAACCCATTAACAATGCAGTTTATGGAAAGGTACTTTTGCAAATTTCATTGAACTGCAAGTTTGCCATGAAACAGCTCAAGAGAGAACAAAACAGTATCAGCCCAACAACTGTGTTCTAGAGTGAAAGTGGTGCTATTGCAAAGAGCTTTTTTCTTTTCAATTTTTTTTCTTTTTATAAAAAGAGCCCTCTCAAGTTGTATGATCAGGGACTGCTCTCCATGTACCATTCTTGCCTTAGTTGATCTGCTGATATTGGTTGCTAATCCCACTGGGACCTGGCAGCTTGAACTAAGCTGATATAGGTGGGAATGGTGGAAGGTGACTGCTTCCATCCCTGAGCTGTGTAGGTGATGTGATCAAATGTAAAACTGGGATCAGTTTTGTCTTATTACTTAAACAGCTGAAAGTTTATCCCTGTGTTGAGCTGCAGAACAATCTTTTACTTGGGTTACTTGATAAAGATATACTTGGGATACTTGATAAAGAATTTAGGGCTGGAATTTGTGGATAAAGGTGAAAAGCTTTTAAACTTTGTTCCGTTTTGTAAAAGTAATGTAACTAAACCAAGCTTTCTGCCATGGGCACAGAGATTACACAAGTATACATCCCTTAGCTAAAGCTTATATGATATTAAGAGGGAAGAAAGAAGGAATAAATGAGGACTGAGGAAACAGCTTCACTCACAGAGCTTTTCTGCTGAGTTACAGTTAAGAGACTCCATTTGTGTTCTTGTCAGGGAGAAGAATAGGTGATTCAGACCAATGCCTTGGCTTGCCTTTTAATGGAGCAATAGTGTACACATGGCTGGCTACCATGGGGCTTTGGCCAAGGAGCAGTGAATTATTAAAGTAGGCTCACTCAGCTGCTTACAGCTGTGGCAGGTCATTCTGTCATTCTCCAGACAGTTCCACTCACTGCTTGTCAGTCTGTGGGTAGTCTTTTTTACACTCAACTCTCTCTTACATGTCTGTTTTATCACTGTTGAAGAAAGCATTTAACCTTTTACAGCTTTGTAGACACAAGGTAAGTTATGTAGGAGAGGACCATTAAAGGGAATATTTGAGCAGGCATTTAAAAGTATGTGTATTGTACTTCACAGTTGTCTTTATTTTTAATCCTATTAAGACAACTTATTTCTATGATTATACATTGACTCCCACACTCCTTTCATGCTAGTAATCTGGAAATCATGTCATCCAAAGACTTCTAAATAAAGGAACTGTGACTGCAGCTTAGCATGGTTTTGCTAAATACTGGAACAGAGCTGTGGCTTTTGGCTCCCAGTTTCATGGCTTGCTCTTATTCACACAGTCCCTGTTCAGACCAACTGCTTACCTATCTGTAAAGTTAGATGGATAATATGTGCTTCCTGTGTTTGCTTGTCAGACTGTCCTGATACATGCAAAAGAACAGTAATAACCAAAGAAGCCACAGTGCATTTCAAAGCAAGGAAAACTGGAGAGCCAGGTGTATAATTAATAGTTTCAAGTAGAAGCATCCAGCTGAATATCTAGTCCCATGCACACAGAAGAAGAAATGAAATCCTTTAAAATTCAGATAAGGAGGGTTGGTTTGCAGCTAAAGATTCTGAGCACACTGCTTTTGTGTGCTAATATTTTAGATTTATTTCCACAACTTATTGCACATTCACTTTTTTTGAGTTTTCATTGCAGAAAATTGCCAGGAGGAATGGATTTTGTCTTCCTCAGCTGGCAGAACAATTTTCTACCTGTCGCCCAAATATTTGATGGGAAGGATTATGGTACAGCTGCTGGAAGTTGATACTTTATATCCATAGAAAGTCAGAGGGTCTGATGAAACTAATATACTGATATCAAAGGTTGGCTTGCTGAGGTCTATATAGAGCACTTGTGACTTTCAGCATGTGCTGAAAATTTAGGAGACCTTGGCTGCCAAAGTGTGAAATACAGACATGATCATGGTTGGCTAGCATGTTTTTAGGCAAACTTTGGTTCCTTTCAAAGGAACACCCGTGCTTTAAGTGGGGTCCCTCAGGCAGGTGGGGTTTCCAAGTGCTGGTGGGTGTCAGAGCCTCCATCAGCATCAGCACAGCAAGGGGTGATCAGGAGGTTCAGTCATTGGAGCTTTTACTTCAACTTCCCCACGAGATGGCATCTGAGGAGATGTTGGTTTTTAAGGAATATCTTAAAACCAGAAGTGTCTGCAATCTCAGACTTGTAACACAAAAGCTGGAGGATTGCTCCCTGTAGGGTAGATGAATATCCAGTAAAAAAAAAAAAAAAAGCACTGTATTATTGGGTTGTGGAAGCATTTAAAATTCTCTCTCCTTTGCAGAATGCTCTGGACCTAATAATTCCTGTGTTATTAGTAGTCTGTCCTCCTAGATATAAAAATGTCATCAGAAAGACAGGTTTTTCTACAAGCCTTTTTGGTATGTACTTAATACTTAAGCCATGAGATTTGCTATGAGGTTCAGTCCATTCTAGAAATAGAGTAGAAATAATTTGTAATATGATTTTACCAGCTTAGAATTCTCACTGTGTTATCAGCCTTTTTTTTTTTTTCAATAAAGCATAGTTATGGTTATATTAAGGCATAGCTATAACTAAAGCATAGTTATATCTGTTCAAACATCAGCAACATCTTTGTATTTCCACTTCGATATTTTATTATTTTATACTCATGAGATACTGTCTTGGCAATCTAATTATGATTTCAAACCCTACTGAAATAAGAAATGAACAAACATCTCAGGGAAAAAAGAAAAATGACCCTTAATATACATATTTATGATATATGTGAATGCTTCAATTCCAATTACCTGTTCCTTATGCCTGAAGGTGTTTCAGCTGTCTTAGAACAGAAGTCATGGTAAGAACAGTTCTTAATTCCCTGCCTGTCACATGCAATCTAATGTCATCCAGTGCCATATAACATGCTTCATTTACCAAAACAAAGTATGCTTAACTCATAATAACGAATATAGAAAGAAGTCTATAATTTATATAACAGATATATTCCCAGTGTAGTAGTGGGCATGGTATATGGATAATATATATGTAATTGTGCATTGCCACAGGTGCTAGAGGGGCAAGCTGATGCATTAACTGATAAAATTAGAACTGGAATTGTGCTATAGAGTAGCCAGAAGAAACCAGGAATTCAGTTAAAACCACTGAAAAAAAATTCAACTATTTCTCTTAAATTGATGAACTTTATCACTTGGGAATATATTGAGGTAGGAAAAGCAGGAAACACTGAGGAAAGACTGGCTGAGACTGCAGAATCTGGAACAGAACATCAGTTAGTGCCACTTTATCCACAAATGTGTCTTTTATGGGCACTGCTTTGGGCAGGAGAATGCAAGTGGCTGTGCAGTAGGTACTCCACAGCAGCCATCCCAGCTAAGCAGTTCTGTATCATTTAGCAGGAGTGCTGAATAAATGATGATTGGATTTCCCTTCAATGTATAGAGTTTAAAGAAAAATTATGCAGTGGAAGTCATCAGCATGCATGTTTTGTTACTGACCATTCCCACTGTTCCTGTATTGTCAATCTTTGCTAAATACCACATCCCCATAGGCTTTAGTAAATCCATGTACTAGAGGAAATAACAAAAGCATTAAAGGATTTCATGTGGGCAACAAAATCTCCTGTTTCCATCAATATCTGAGTGACTTCCAAAAAAACAGTAATTGTTGCATAAGGGACAGGGTCATCTGATGAAAAAACAGACAAAGCTCAGTAAGTTGCTTTTCTGACTGAATAATGACTCAAATTTTATTATGAAAATCATTATGCAGCAGGAAGTAATGCAGTCTGGAAGAGGAATTTTTTCACCTTGTTTATGAATTCAAGGGACTTGGAAAAAGGAAGCAAAAGGAAAGAAAGATTTATGAGAAATCTGTGCTTCTGCTTCCAACTGTTGGACAACTCTGTTTTCTTTTTATTTGTGGGGATGGGGGAGGAGGCCAAGAGATAAAGAGGGAATCCTTCAGTTTGTGCTGGATTTTATAATCTGAATGTGGTGGTAATAATCATAATGGCATCTTCTGTGATGAATAGAATTAGAGGCTCTGCTTGTCTTCTGAAGGTGATTGTTACAACAGATTTATTCATATTTATTCATATTCATATTTATTCCCAGCAAGTTACTTGGTGTGTTTGGGACACATCTAACTAGGTTTGGCTTGATTTTTTTGGTGGTTTGGGGGTTTTAATTATTTTTTTTATTTGTTTGTTTTTAATATTGAAAGTAATGCTGCATATTTGCTTTAAATCTTTATTTTTAAAATTTAGAACTCATGATTTTTCAGTGTATTAAAGCCTCACTTTAACATCTAAATTATATCCTGGTCACTTAGAAAATACTGAAAGATCTGTGTCTGCTAGTATAAAGATTGTCTATTGTGATCTCAAAACTAAGAGCAGTATATTTATTTCATAGAAAAATTTAGTGTTTGTTCCTAAGTTTTCTTTTTTTTCTCTCTTCACTTTTTTTGTTTCTATTTTTGTCATAAAAAGATTTAAAGTCCCTATTGGTCTAGTGTGCAGAACATAAACCACAAAGCTCTTCCTGAAAGGTAATTTTCCAGGACTGAAAAACACAAGAATTATGTTTCATAGTTTGGTCTTCTGTCATTCACTGTTGCATTGAAAGAGCTATTTTTCTTGTATGGGATTTCCAGGCCTCTCCAGAACCTTACAATGACGTTTTTGTTATTTTCTTAATAAAGTCTGCAGGGATGCAGTACTACTGAAGACTGACAAGATGGAAATTGGCATAAATGTTCAGTAGTAAATTCCTAAAAGTTATGATAATATTTTATGAGTGTAGTTTAAAACATTGAGCTCATTCAAAACCAGTAATGATCTCATGGCACATAGACAGTGGATATTTGCACACACAGATATACTGAGTGCTAAGAAATAACACTTGTACTCATAATTCTATAATCTACTAGATCTGTGGAGGTTTTTAGACCTACTTCATATCATCATAACTTAATTGGTTTTGGTTAAATCACATTTATTGCCTTCAGCTATTCCTCTTTGATACTCTGTCCCCTTTGTCTGTAGGTGTCCTCCTCTGTTATCATTTGGCCATGTTGTATTTATTCAGTTGTTTCTAATTTTCCATCATAAATTGATCCCTTCTGACTTATTTTTGTTGCTGTGCTCTGAGTTTTCTCACAAAACTGACAAACTACTCAAATCCCAGGACTGATAAAAATCAATGGGAATTTCTGAGTTTTGACAGCAGCAACTAGGATTTGAGTCAATTAGAAGAGCTGTACTAAAGGGTAAGCTTGTATTCCACTGATTCTGTGTTCATGCCTAAGCACAGGAATCCAGGAAATAAGACACCTAGGCTTACACATTGCTGCATGAACGCCCTTGGAGCCACTGTCTGTGAGACAAGCTAAAAAGCTCACCATCTTGCAGTTTCTGGCCCTACAGAAACCACTTTTCCACTTTTTTATCACCTTAAAGGGGATGCAGTAAATGAGAACAGTGTAAAAGCATATTGAAAATTTCCTCTAAATGGGTATGAAATCTCAGTTTGCTTTTTCCACCACTGGAGTGTTACAGTAATGCTGGCCATATCAATATATTTCTCTGTGGTGAATGTTCTGATCCCTGTTAAATCTGCAGCAACTGTCTAAAGGAAATTAAATTCAGCAAAAGAAAGGTAGATTTGGTAGTTAAGGCACTGGGCTGTCACTCAAGAGAATAAGGTTTAGTTTCTACTTCTTCCACAGACTTTCTGTATGACCTTAGGTGACTCATTTAATCTTTCTGTGCCTCAGTTCATCATCTATTAAATCTGCAATACTGATGATTCTGATGTTTCTTTTCTGTCAATTTTCTTGACAGTTCTTACACTTAAATTGTTTGACCTTTTTGTGTGTCAGATTCCTTCCAAAGCACAATCCTGACAGCTATTGAGTTCCACAGTTGTTTCTCCAATAAAATCAGTTTTTAATAAAATCCAGTATGGTATTGAATCAGTTAATTGAGATGATGCAAAGAGTACAACAACATGAAAAATGTGTATTTTCCTTTCCTTCCCTTTCAGGAAATGATAACAGTGAAGCCCTTCCAGAGTCTATCCCATCTGCTCCTGGAACACTGCCTCATTTTATGGAGGAACCAGATGATGCCTACATTATAAAAAGCAACCCCATTGTCTTACGCTGTAAAGCTATGCCAGCTATGCAGATTTTCTTCAAGTGCAATGGTGAATGGGTCCATCAAAATGAGCACGTGTCTGAGGAAAGCATGGATGAGACTACAGGTAAGGGCTGCCATGTCCTCGGGAGATAGAGCTGAACACAATAGCTACCCAAGCAGAGAGCAGGAGATGCATTCAGAGATACACAAAGAGGGGAACCCCGTGACTTAGTGATAGTTGCAGGCTCACCCTGAGCTGCAGGAGTGAGGAGCAGCTCAGTTCAGACCTGGCTGTATGCCCTCAGCACAAGCTGCTGCCACAGCATGTCTTGGTGGGCTTGGTGTGTTGGTAAAGCTGGCTCCCATGCTGTGTAGACACAACCTTGCACAGCTGAGACAAGTGGGTTCCCAAAATGCAAAAGGGAAAGCAGCTGATGGAAGAGGGAAGAAAAAGACAGAGCTGACAGGCAGGGAAAGGGAATACAGATCCTGGGAGAAGGGGCAGAGTATGAATGGGGAAAACAAAGGGAGTTAAAACAACTGTAGATGTAGGTGTTACACAGAGATGGTAGCAAACTGGATATTCACTACTAACTTGTCCAAGTGGAGGCATGAGGGCTGATCGGACACTAGCCATAGACACTGAGCCTCTTGAAAGAAAGAAAAGTTTTGGAGGGCTAGATAGTTCAGTGCATTTTAATGGTATAATTAGTAGTGGAAACTAGAAACAGAGAAATGTAAGCTTTATGAACCTCCTGCCAGGATGAACCCTGATCCAGCTGCCAGTGTGGTGGCTGAAATTTGCCTTTACCCCCAAGCAGTGGTAGGTAATAAAGTAGGAGAAATGCATTGTGTAAGAGTGTGTATCTAAAGGAAGAAGGTTTAAAATGATGATTTTATCATGTTCCCAGCACAACCCATACCTTTTCTCATTTAGAACATCTTGACAAGTATTGCAAAGCAATTTAATACTGCACTGTCTTTTAATTTCACCATTCTGTTATTGCTTTCTTCCTGTTTTGAAATTTCAGGATTGCTAGGCAACTCTGTGTCTTGGAAATAGCAGTGTGTGCATAATATCCCCTCTATCAATACAAGAAATTCCTTTTTAGAGGAGAAAATGCCATTTAAAAAGAAGTTACATCTCCTAAAGTAGTGTTTGGCATTCTTTCAAAGTGACACATTCTTAAGAAATTTCATACTTAAAGACTTTGTAAATGCTAATCTGGATGAATTTTAATTTTTACAGTTACCTTTTCAAAAATAATTTAATAGGCATAACCTTTACTTCTAAAGGCATTGCTGAATCGATATAGAAGAAATGTCGTTCCCAAATGTTTTTCTTCCATATGGTTAATGAAAATCTGTCTTGTGAATACTGCAATTATGTTTTCTAAGCCTTAGATTAATAACAACAACAAAAAAAAAAGTTAAAGTAACATTAGGTGGGTTTTTTTAAATAACACAGATAGCATTGAGGTTTGAGAGATGAAGTCCCAGGCTTAGCAAATGGAATCTGGATTATAAATGTTACAAGTCTGAAATCAGCCCAGGGATAGAGCTCACTCTAAAGGTGGTGTTCTCTAAACATCAGTGTGGTCCAGACAGTTTGGTGTTTCTGTGCATTCAAAAAACTACCCTAATGGTTCTTATGACACAAAAATGCAAGGAAAGGCTACATGCAGTGAAATGTTGAGGGACAGGCATGGATATTCTCTCACCATGATGTATCATATCCATAAATTATTTTGGATCTTTTCCTTAGCCTTCAGTAAATAAGAGATTATTGGGTTGGTTTGGCTTTTTTTTTTTTTTTAGAATTAATGTGCATACTGGCAGTGCCCTCATTTCTGGAGTCAAATCTGGGGCATAAACATGTCTGTTAGCAATACAGTGTTCTGCATTCTGTGTGGGCTCCATCTGTGAGAAAACTGCACTACAATTTCTGCCAAGAATGGTGACTCTGGTTAAAGGGTGAGATTCTGGTGTGTTCACTAAAGGGAGTCTTAACTACATTAAAAAGCATCTGTCCTTTTCCATCCTTCCACTATTTGTTATGAGATTAAAATTCTGAGAGGATGTATAGAAAAAGTGGTGAAAAACAGCAACAAGAAACCCAAACAGGAGGTAATTTAATGTTGGGTACAGGAAATGTGTTGTAGCATCTCCACTAACTCCTCCAGCAAGCTCTGAGCCAGCCATGTGCAAGACGTGCTTGGCAACAGCACTTGAAGGAACACTGTTCTGATGGGTTTTACCTACAGCACTGGGTTGTGTACACATAAAAGGCCAGGAAGGACAGCTGCCAGGAAAAAAGTGGGTATATTTTGTCATCATGATGATCTTGAATCCAGTTTTATACGACTTTATGTTTATAGGACAGAAATAAAAATCGTAGAGTACCACAGGGTCACTGTTAGTTTGAAGAGGAGGAGGCAGGAGAGGAAGAATTTTTCTGGTTTTGTAAGGTTTGTAGTTAGGGGCTGCCACACGTGCTGGCTGCCTGTGAATGTACAGAGCTTTGGTTGGGCTGTAGGAGTTGGCACTGCAGTCCCTCCTGGTGTGGATCTCTTGGTGCAGGCACACCAACACGTGCTGCAACTAAGATGAGTCTGGGTTCCCAACCCTGCACTGCCATTGTCAGCTGGCCAGTTAGAGACCAGTTTAGTTCATCTCCTGCCTTGTTTCCTCAGTTGCAGAAAAGAGATGATAATCCATAGTCTGCCTTTTCTCTTTATGCCCTAAACATGGCAGGAGAGGAGCTTCACTCAATGTAGTCTGCCTCCTAAAGTGAGAGTCTAAGCTTGTAGATGCTACTGTGATAAGAATCTAATAATTACAGTTCAAATAATTTCCTTCTGCTTTATTTTTCTTGCCTGAACATTGCATCATGCACCTCAGAATTAGTTCACAAATGTTTCAACCTCTGGTTTCACCAGAAGATCAGACCTGCTAAAAGTAACTGGAGTTTTCTTGTCAGATAAATAAAAGGATTACAGCAATAACTGCTGTCAGTGTTTTTCTTATTTAAACAAATAAAGCTGACAAATGCTGAAGTTCTGCACAGCTCTGTTGTGTTTAGTACATGGAGAGCAATTATTCATCAGCTGCCAGCATTAGTCTATCTACAGCTAAACCATCCAACAGTGCAGAAAGCTTATTAGCATATCAGTACCATACTCATAATTTTATATTCTGTAAGGCTGTACTGTATAACAAAGGATGATGGTTATAATTTGCACAATAATTCAAAGGGTTGGACTTTCAGTGCTTATTAGAGTTATACAAGTCACAGGTAAAATGTTGCTCTTGTTTATTATATGCCTGGTTTTATTTGCGTGGGTTTTTCATTCTGTGTCATTTCCTATGAACAATTTTCCTGGGTTTTTTTTGAAGTGAGCATATTTGTTGGTGAAATATAGAGATGATAAATTAAGAATATATGTGTCCATTCCCAATGGTTTTGCTTTCTGTTGTTCTTTCTAAAACAAATGAAAATAGGTGTCTTTCCTCCATAAACAAAATCTAATTTTCCCCAAAGACTGGATGTTCTCCAGAGGCCCCAACCAACTGCAAAAAAAATCTGTGTTTCTGCTCTTTTGGATGCATTGATTTTGTTTGTTGGCAAATTGGAAGACCTCTAAAAGGACCCAAATTCCTACCTGTCCCACTCTGAAAATGCTGAGCCAACAGCTTCTCAAAATCATTGGCTGTTTGTTTGCCTGCTTCAAACCACGTTCAATGTTGCTTCAGAAAATATAGGTTGATATATAGATCAATTAAATAATATGTCAATAAAAGGAAGAGCGGGGCCAGAGAATATTCTACCTCAATAAATCTGAAGCTGTAACTGCCTGTGTTCAGTGATGACTGCTCAGAATTTGGCAGTAGTAATGAGCCTAGGAATGGTTCTGCTCTCAGAAGTTGGCATCGATAAAGTATTCAGTTTGTTATCAGGAAAGGTTCTGTCTTTGTTAGCACAGATGCACCAGTGAGCTGTATAACATGCAGTTCCCATCCCCTTGTTTCTGTTTGCTGTTTCCAAAACTTCCTAGAGCAGGGCAGCACTGGAGAGGTCAGAAGCAGTGTGCCAGAGCCAGCTGGGTGAGCAGCAGCAGTGTCAGCAGAGCTGCAGTTACCGGGTGGTGACAGGGAGTGGGGGATAACTCCAGGTACTCCACTGCAACGAGAGGCTGCACCTTCACAGCAACACTGCTTCCAGGCAGGCAGAGTTGATCTAGATGGCTGCCCAGAAGTGCATGTCAGCTAATTGAATGCTGGACAAGCTGGCTGGAGACAGGCCAGCTCCAAAAGGTCAATATTTGTCAAAGACTTCACCGTTTCACACCCTTGTCGAAAAAGTCTTTAGGTAGACGGGCTGCAACCTTGTTGGACACGGCTGCAAATGAGCTTGGATTTGGAGGCTCTGGAGCTTTGGAGCTTTGATCATTCAGGGCCTGCACACAGCTTGATTTGCCATGGGTAAGGATGGGGCAGGTCTGTCAATGTTTTATAGCATGGTGGGTTGCCAAACCTTCAGCCAGTTAAGATCTGCTGTGCCAGACCACCAGGATTCAGATGCTCTCTGTTGCTCTCTAACTTAACCTATAGAGATCACTCTACAAAATGGGTGGATGACTGAGAACCCGAGGGTTCATCACTGTCAGAGCAGCATGGATGTTGAAATTGAGATGGTTCATTGTCACCATGCATTTTACAGTCAGTGTGTCAGCAAGGAGAGGAGTTTCTGACAGAACTGCTGAGTTCCATGTGCTGTATTTACTTCCCAGTGGCTTGTTTTCCTCATGGCAGAAAATAAAGGGAAGTTTTGTAAACAATTCTGTTGAAAACTGCAACATATTTGAAGAAAAACAAAATGCAAATAAAACCAGGAAACCTCTATTTGTCTGGGACAGAATGAATAAATATTTGAGTGACTAAAATTGGTCAGTGAGATGACTTGGGAAGTTGTCACAGGTTTGTCCATGTCTTTAGGTATTATTGTGAAACAAGGCAAAGCAAACAGGGTAACAGAAAAGAAGTAAAAATTCCTTTAATCTTTACTGGAAAAGCAGCAAAAACTCTATATTGCTTTACAGAATTTCAAGCTTGTCTGACCTTCCCTGCCCCTCTGCAGTGAGCATCCCCAGTGGGCCTCATCTCTTCTGTTTACCAAAGGAACACATTGGCTTCCCAGTGCCTTTCAGAAGTGAAATGTCTACTGTTAATGATGCCTGAGATTAAGTAGAAGCCAATTTTTATAGAGTTGAGGCTTTCTGAAAATTCTTGCTGCTTTATAAACTTTACAGGCATGAAATATTTTAAGATTGAGTTTTCATTTCTTTCCAGTGAAGGGGAAATAAGTATCTTGGGACTGCACAGGAGGAGAAAGAAGATAGCAGTGGGCATGAATGTTTTCTATTTTCAAATTAATGGTCTTTTTCTAACCAGCTCTTTCAATTTTTTTCTAATGCCTTCTAGCCCAGATTTGGATTATTTCCTCTCCCCAAGCTTGTCATACAAAGGTAGATACAGATATGGCAAACATCCCAACTGTGTAAGGTGTCAGGTTTACTTGGCTTCCTCATGTCTTGTACTTGCCTTCAAGCTTTACTGAAGCAAATGCTTCTGGTCTGAAGGGGGTAACACAGCTAAATTTGATTTGTGCCTTGGAGGTGATGAAAATGGTAGCAGGTAAGAAGCAGCAGCAGAGGGCTTTTCCTATCTTTGCTGGCTGGCCTTGATTATTCCCTTAGATCCTTTTCTCAGCTCTTTAGGTGTAACTGATTCCTACTGCAGGAAAGAGGTACACATTTGTTTTGATAGACAACAAGCAGATTTGCAGCAGACAACAACAGCATTGCACTGCAGATGAATTTAGCAAGGTTATACTTTGGGAAACCATATAAGCAAGGTATCTGTCTGGTGTTATAAACACTTCTGGTTATGAAAGGTAAGAAAGGCAGGGCCTTGGTTTGTGACTTGTTCACTTGCTTCCAGGATGCTAGGGTGGCACAGAGGGCCATCTCCATTTGTGAGCTATGAAATTTAGTCCCTTTTCTTTCTTTTCTCCTCTTTCCAGAACTTCATTGTTCAGCTGAGCTTGCTCAGCGCCAGGCTGCAGGGAGGTGGTGCACTTCTGCAAAGACCACAGTGGACGGACAGTTCTCATAACTCAATGCATTATGACCAGCTCAGCTTTTAGAATTTAATAAAGGAAATATATATCATCAAAGCAATTTAAGCTTTGCCTTGATTAAAAATGAAATTATTTAATTACATGAAAAGTTCTGGCAAACCTTAGCTTTATAGCCAAGGAAGGGATCAGCTAATTTTCTGTATCTTTCTGCTCCAGGACTGAAGGTTCGAGAGGTGTTCATCAATGTGACGAGACAGCAGGTGGAAGATTTTCATGGACCAGAAGATTACTGGTGTCAGTGTGTTGCCTGGAGCCATCTGGGGACCTCAAAGAGCAGGAAGGCATCTGTCCGCATAGCTTGTGAGTAGGGAAAACGTTGTGCTAGGTGTGGTGAGGTGTGGAACCATACTGGGGTTTTAGGGTTAAATATAAATGCATATGGGTAAGGTAGTGCTGTCTTTTCAAGTCCTCCCTATAAACATTTGAGATAAGCAATAGGAAAATGTAACAACTCCTTGATTTTATAAATGACAGGGTTTTCTGTTGGCTGATTTAGTTGGAATGTCTAAATATGTGTAAATTCAATTTTTTATTTTACTGCATTAACTGTCATAACACTGAATGAGCTAATAATTCCCCTGTAGAGCTAAGCTGCAAAGTACTATTATTCTGAATTGAATTTTTATTGACTTTTCTCTGCACTGTGATTTCCCAGCCCCACAATATGGCAATGTGAGTAAAAATCAGAATGAGCAGAAGCAGGTGGAACCGTGTACTGGGACTTTTAAACCCATTACTGAGGTACCAGTTCTTCTGTAAACCACATCCCCAGTTGCCATCTGCACTGCAGATCTCATATTAACCCAGCAGACACTCCAGAGAGTGTGCTTCAGTTTTGCTCTGTGAAATGTACTGAGTCTGGCTGAATGTTTTGCCTGAGAACTATTCCTATACTGGCCCTTACTCTGCTACTTATATTTGAAGCCACTTGGTTTTTTTGTTATTTTTGTGTTTTTTTTTTTTTTATGGACTTGTGTCATCCTCTTGGTGGTAAACAACCTATCTCTTTAATCTGGGGCATGAATTTCTGGCTTTGGGAATATTTGTGGGGGACTGGAGATGAGAATGTGTAAGTCCAGTCTGTGATAGGACTCCAAGCCCCTTTTTCACATCCCCTGTCACTGGGATGCACAGAGGGGTAGTGTTGTTTGCACTTAAAGCTTAGAGAGTCTGCATTGTCAGCCAAGTCCAAAACACTGCAGCACTTTCTGTTTCTTGGTAAAAGCAGGTAAGGAATTCTTTATGGTAGTGTGGAATGCAGAGAAAATGAGAAGATGGATCTTACTCAATTTTTCATCCTAATAAAGGCATTTGTAAGCACAACTGCAGCCGAACTGTTAATGAATGAGTTTTTAAGTAGAGCAGTGGAAAGGACATTGGTTATCTGTGTGAAACAAACCCACAATATTAACAAAGAATTATAAAAAGGAGAATATATATGGACTGTGCACATCTTTGTTTAGTGAGTGGCTTGCTAAAGTAAGTTTTAAGGCATTTTGTAAAACATACTGAAGTGTAACTGATTCAGAGCCTCTGCTGCTCAGGGGGTGTATTTCATGAAATGTAAGCAACGGAGAAAATTAAATCAGTAAATTCACACTGTGGAATGAGACACTGAAGAAAATGAGTATGTCTGTAGGAAACATCCCAGCTTTCGAAGCACATGCTGTAAGTAACATTCCTTCCTCTTTGTTTGCATTTCACAGCAAGCAAAACATCCCTGGGTTAGGTCAGTGCCAGTGAATCCAGATTTCCTTAGAGTCTGCTCTCATTTAGCCAGAAACTCATACATAGAAGTGTTGCAGCCCCATCAGTGTGTCTGAGACATGCTCTGTGTCTTACCCTGAATTATCAGCTGATAATATGGGATCTGGAGACAACAGGATCTCTGCCTCTCACCTGGGGATGAGTTTAGCTCTTAGCCATCCATTGCTTTAAAGTCACACTTCAGGGAAGAACATGAAGTGGGGCTGTTGCTCACTGCTGCAGCCTACGAGGTGTTGCCTGGGGGATGGCTTTGGAGGTGTAATGAATTATTTTATTAAACTCTGCAGATTTACGGAAAAACTTTGAGCAAGACCCCCAAGGGAAGGAGGTTCCCATCGAAGGGATGATCGTCCTCCACTGCCGGCCACCTGAGGGAGTTCCTGCAGCTGAGGTGAGGCTCTGTGCAGTCACTGCTGGTGGGAAGTGGGGAGGGGAGCAAAAGCATTAAAGAAGAATGGCTTTTTATCAGAATTCAGGAATATTTTTTGCTTACATTTTAAAATTATTTGAACTGCACTGCTCTACATTCAACTGGATATTTGTCTTTTGTGAACTCCGGAATTATATCCAGTGAAAAGATGACATTTTAATTGCTTTCTACAGATAAAAATTACAGAGTTCTCAATAAACCCCAATTTACTAATGTTGATTGTAAAATTGTTATTACTGCTAATAAAGCCTGTAAATCTCAACAGGTCATATTTGCTTTGGACAATAAAATTTCACATAAAGGCTCAGAATGCAAGGCTAATTCTACACTCCTGAAGGTAAACAACCTCTACTGGAAATAATTCAGTGTCTTTAGAAACTTGGTACTGGATTCAAATGAGTAATGGCTCTGGTCTGTGGCAGTAAGCTTGGGGATATAAACTCTCTTGGTATTTTCAAGTTGAGGATGATCTGTTCTGTTAAACATGAGGATGAGGAATAACTGGGATTGCCAGGACGTCTTGCTCAATAATTGTTATGTGAGTGCTGAGAAATGTAGAAGGTTTCAAAACCCCGTGCTGGCAGCGAAACTGTGTTTCTGATCCAAGATTTTATTTCATTAGAGTTTGGATGAAGCCCTAGATGAAAACATAAGGCTTGAAATAACTATGGACAAAGAAGCTCATCTTCTGTTGTATTAGATGCAAAATAGATGCTAATTGTGGCGTTGCTGTTATTTGTTTGTTTTAATCCATACTCAAGGACCTGGAAATGCAAACTGAAAACAAAATGGAGAGCAGGCTCCAACCCCTTTCATGTGACCATGCCAAAATCTGTCTGATTCCCTTGGAAGACTGAGTATTCCACCAAGTGCAGAAGTTCAGGAACATTATTTTCCCAAAGAGCACACATTTCCTGTGCTTGCCCTAGCCACAGGTTATCTAGTGATTTATTCCTGACAATGCCTATGAATGACTGATAGAGTCAAACCTCTAATCATGCAATGCAGCTCAATAACAGGCAGATACTTTACAACTGGAATGAAATTTAGGTTCAGCTCATTTATTTATGTGAGACTGCCCCGTTATCAAGAATACAAATCTTCATCTCTGGAATTGCTTTTCCACAGCTTGGAGGTGCTGAAGATTTCTTAAATCTAAGGATAGGAGCACTAAAAGTAAATGTTCTTGATCTACACCATAGCTTAGCCTGAACTTAGTTGTTACTTTCCATGTCAGCATTTTCCATGCAGATCTATGCCACTGTGTGCCATCAGTGGAAGCTCTTGCTCTGCTTTTGTACAGCATTTAGGGATCCAGGTCTGAGAATCCTGGAGCTGTCACCACAGTCAGCATCTTTGTCAGTGGTGCCTCTCAGTACTAATCCTGGGCTTTTAAAATTTATTTTCGGGGTGAGGCAGCAGGGATGGCAGATGACATCATGCAGTGATCTAGAGCAAACCTCTCAGAGAGATGATCCTCTAGATCAGGTTTGGTTTTGTTGGGACAAACGGGAGCAATGAAAATACCCAGATTAAGTTTCCTTATATGCATTAATTTACACATAAAATATGTATAAAGGGATCAAGGAGAACATGGATTAAAGGTTTGGATCCATAGTTTTAAATGTATCTAAACTCTGTATGACTTAAAACTTGGCTTGTATAAATTCCTTTACAAAAATGTAAGCTCAGGTGACATTGTCAATACTCTGCATGCTCATACAGCTCAGTTATAGTAAATAGTCTAAAAGCTGAATAACACATAAGTGGAAGCAAACAATCAAGGAGGACTACAAATAAAGAATTCTAATTCAGCTTTAATGTTATACAAGCATGAATCAGGAGCACCAAATCCTGCTGAGGCAAGCACTGATTTTAATGCTGCTTTGAAATGCAGTGTACTGCCTTGATTCTTTAGCAGCAAATTTCAGTTGCTTGTGTCATCTGGGTCTTAAGTAAAATACATAAAGGAACATCTCTCTAAATCTGCATTCTTTTTCCAAGAATTTGATTTCATTCTTCATGGAGCCAAAGTCCAACTCTTATGCATGAAATGGTATTGAATGTGCCTGATTTTGCTAATAAAAAGAACTCATGGCATGTTTGACTGGTCTCAACTGCTATTTAAACTTCTTTGTGTTATTGAAGTAAATTGATTCTCATACTCAGGCTTATTTTCCCCGTGCACAATGCTGTGTTTTCTGTGTATATGTTTTGTACTTGCCTATTGTTGTGTAAGTTTATGACTTTTGCATTATTCCTGGGAAGACAGAGTAGTTATTCATGCTGCACTACTTTAACTCACACTAGAAAAGTATTACATTGGTGTTAGCTGATTTTTAGAGCATATCCTTAACCTACAGCCTTGCATAAAATATCCTCCACATTCAGATTTAACCAAGGCTCTTAAGTCCTCTGTGTGGTTTATAAATGGCTGCATTTCAGCCTTGAAAATGTGGAATGAAGACTGGAGCAAATGAGGCAGAGCTCAGCCCATCTCAAGAGAGAGAGAGCAGGTTTCAAAGTGTCCAGTGGAGCTCAGTCTCTCTGTTCCCTGCCCCTGCTTCTCAGGTTCTCAGGCATTTTCTCTTCATTTATCCCAGTCCTGGAAAAGGGTTATCAAGTGCCAATTGTGCAGTTCACCTTGGGATCACATGAGCAGTAAGTAATATGCTGAAGTCAGAGCTTTATTGTTTGCTTCAGTCAGGCAGTGGGATATATTTTGCTTTCTGTTTGTGTATTTTTGATTTTTTTAAGCACTATTCCATTTTTTAATATGCAGGTTCTATATATATTTTAGAGCTATATAAGACCATTTGTTTCTGCTCCTTTGCATTTTCACAAATTAATTTCCTGACATATTCTTTCCTTATCTTCTCCTCTGACCTTTACTTTTATTCTTTCTTTAAATAGCTTTTCTCTAGTTTATGTTCTCTTCAGTTTCTTGAAGCTCTTCTTTTTGGGGGGTGGGCAAGAGGAAGACATCAGAAACACCTCCTCCTTTTGCTGTTTTTGGAAAGGTTGCTGCTTTGTCTGTATGCTGAGTATTTGCATTTGCAGTCTCTTCATTCTGTGAAGGAATTCCTTCATTCCTTCATTCTCTTTTCTCCTCCTGTGTTCAAATCATTCTCCTCTCAAGCATATCCTTTTTAAGGTCCTTTTTTGTTCACCCTCAGCATAAAGCTGCCTTCCCCTGGGGCCCCCGTGGGTGTAAAACAGTGTTTGGAGGGCTGGGAAACTAGAGTAGGATTTTGCTGATGCTATGTTCAGTCTGATGATGCGTTTAAGTTGTTCCCACATTATCCAAGATTCTGTAACACTTTGAATGCAAGTTCAAAAAATGTTTGAAGGAGTTAAACACATCTGGATCCCTAAGCCAGCCACCCAGGCTAGGTCCCCCAGCTGCTTTTTACAAATCTCAGCTTTAAATCAATACATAAAGTGCAAAGCAATGGAGCTGCAAGCTGCATTTCTAACTAGGTATTAAGCCCTCATCCTTGAGCAATCCACGCTGTACTGCTATTTGCTGTGTATTACACCCTGTCATTTCCATGATGTAGTGCTCTTCATACCTATTACCTTGGCTATAGAAAGCAACTTTGGTAAGATTTCATATCCATAATGCTGGCAGGTTGGTAACCCTAATCATACCTTAGTGTTTTCCTGTCCTCTTGCCAAAGGATATTCTACTTTCTATTAATTTTAAGAACATGCTGAGCACTGGAGTCACTGCCTCTCAGTGACACAATCATTTACTTTCAAAGTGAAACAATGAAGAATGCAGACAGCTTGATTCTGTCATTTTATGCAGCTCTGTACCAGCTCAGGTGTAGCATCTGGAATCAATATGACTGATAGATCCTGGTGGTTTGCCACAGAGTCAGCAAACAGAATAAATTATAACATCCTCTCTGGTTCACGGATGGTAATTCCTTCTGTCTGGTTCTCGATACTCAGGATGTTGCACTCTGTGGCTGTTGTCAAACCAGTTTTGAACTGCAACCTGAAAAATATGTGGTCATTATCCATTGAATTAAGTCTAGTATCACCTGTTCAGTATGTTCTATCTTATTAGAGCTTCATGGAGAAAAAGATTAATTATTTTTAGTACAGGAGCAATAAAAATGCTTGTTTTTGTAGCTAGTAATCTTTTCAGACCACTGACTTTAAGTTCCTTTCACTAGTTTGGACAGGTGTTGTGGTATGTTGGAGGCACATTACTACTGAATCTCCTACCAGTAACAAAAGGGTTTTAAATTACCCATAGCTTGTTCCTGTTCAGTTCATTAGACTTGATAATCAGGTTTTTAAAGGTTTCTTTAATAAAATAGCAAAGCTTCCATATTTTGTGCTGACATTATTCATCAGAAGGAGTTTCTATCACCTCCTTGAGACCTGGGTTCAATATGAAATGGTATATCTTAAATTTAAAGAAGGATGTGAAACATAGTCCTGTAAAATGGAGCTCCTTCTAAAACTGCCATTGAAATGCAAGCAGTTGGCCTGAGGTGAATTAAATCCAGGCTCTCAGCACTGGCAGTTACTGCAGATTTATACTTTCTTAGAAATGTCAGTCCCTTTGTGCTGAAGTGCCATATAAACCATGATACTGAAGCTCTTTCTACATCTGCTGTCTGATTTTGGTTGGTGTTGTTTTTTTGTTTTTTTGGAATAAAAGGGCAGCTGTTGTGCTAACCTATTACTGATGAGTGTAAACTTGTGTGGAGTGCTCTGCAGAGGCGTGTGGAATACTCCAAAATATCTTTATCATTTAATGCATGCATATATTTAGGTTTTGAATGTGCTGTATCCAGTGCTGCTTTTTCAAATGTTTAACACAGATTTTGACATTTTTATGGACTGCTGTAGATGTTCCAGGGAATATCTGCATGAGTTCTGACAGTTTATTTACCGCTATAGCTTTTAATGGAAATGCAAAATAATTTCTCTTCTGGGCAGTTCATATTCCATTCCAAACACATCAACAAAATGTGAAACCCGCATAAAATTCAAAAGCTGCAAGTATTCCAAAAGTAGAGTCATTGCTGCCTATTTTACATAGGCTTGTGTATTTATGGGACTTGTACACATACAGTAAAATGTAATATGGCAGGATAATGGTATTGTAGTAAAACACTATGGCAAAAAGGCTTGGTGAATTATAGTCTTCAATGAATCTTGTTTCTAGTTATAGAAAACAGAGTATGATTACTAAATGCAAACAGCATGCGTTTTATGCAGTTATAGATCCTGGGTCTTGTCTGGAATATCAATATTTGCTTTACTTTAACGTACATCGGCTACAAATAAAATGAATGCATTTCATTTTTCATCGAAGACATTTCACTTTCAGGACTTGGCTCAGGTATGTGCAATATGTCTCAATGATTATTTATCTCCATGTAAGCTCTTCCTGTAGACTGGTTTTGTTTTAAGCAAGCACTGCAGCTAACATTCACATTTTTTAAATCACAAGGTTATGGAAAGCTGTAAGAAATTTAATGGTTAACTTAGAGATGACAAAATTCAATTACATTGCATTTGGAACTGTGAAATAAATCCCTTTGGCTTTATGAAGAAATTATGCAAATTTTTAACTATTACTGTTAGTAATGAAAAATAGGTTTCAACATTTCAGAATGCCTGACAGTTTCTCTGTGGGTGGCTGTGAGGTCTCTGAGGCACTGCCCTCCTCTGCAGGAGGGAATGTTGTCTTACAGTTTAGATCTTCAGCCTACTACTGATACATTCGTCCAGGCTGTTAATGAGGTATAGATCATCACTGCCTTTTTGCTCTTACTCTTCCAAGAATCCAAAGAAATTTAGACTTTTTTTATTAGACACTGTAACTATGATGAAAAATCCCACAGATTAAAGCAGCTGCTTCTAGGCCCTGAAGCTGAATGGCTGTGTGTGTGGACAAAGCAGTTCTGAACCCACTTAGAACATAAAAATTCTACTGAAGAGTCCTTAAAGATTTTAGAAGTATCAAATTACCTTCTCTGTGATCTCCCTTTATCAGTTCTCACCACACCGTACCAAATGAAACAGAACATCCTCTAAATGTTGATTCTATTCTACTGAAACACTGTGGCAGCTTACTCATAATTGCTCTATTTGTCTAGTAATTTCTTGGCCAATTTTATTTGCTCCACGTTTTAAAATTCTGCCATTTCTCCCCATTGCACACAAATGTGCCCTTTTCAGCTCATACATTTAGCTGCTTTTAAGGCAACCTCATAAGTTTAATTTTTCAACCTTCACATCTATCAAAAATGAAGAAATGTGCAGTTCCTGTGGCTGGTGCATGGCAGGCTGGTCTGGACCAATTGTGTTCAGCACAATCTTTAGTAATACATAGTGCTTCTTTATTCTAAAAAACATCTGTTCAATTAAAGCCTTTTTGTTTAAGCCTGTGATTGCTTCATAGAAAAACAGGCAACACAAACAGAATCAAGATTTAGTTTATTTTATATGCTGTTTCATCTTTGATCAAATCTAGTACTCATCCCTTGCACCTCATCACCTGTCTTCAAGAGAAACCTCTGCTTCAGTGTTACCTTTTTTCCTAAAGTACTTCATCTTCAATGCCTTGGAATGGGTTTTTTTGGTTTGGTTTTTTTTTTCACTCAACCTAGATCACGGATTAGGTATTACAACAGCAGTTGTAATACACAGAGTACAGAGCCTGGAGTAATACCCTGTAGAGGTTCAAACAAAGAACGGGTTTCAAAGGCAGAAAAGGCTTCTGATTATCAGCTCTTGTAAAAACCACTTCAATGCCATTGCTCAATATGCTAAAATAAAAAGCCTTAGATTTCACAGTTATTCTGTGTAAGTGGGGAATAAAAAGGAGGTGGTTTTGCATAGAACTGGGAGGCTTTTGAATATGTTGCAGATATTTCAGTGAGTTTTGTTAACTGTACATGTTTCAGAGCAACCCAACCAAATACATAGATTGGGATATCTGCTTGTACAACTTAAGTTAATGGTAAATTGTTTCTTATTCTTTCTGTTTCATTACAACCACATTTTAAAATGTTATTGCTAGGCTATTTTAATATTGAACAGGATGTCTTTTGGATGGAGGTGTTTGAATTCACATACTAAGTTACTGTGAGCAGGCAGAACTCCACCACGTTGCCGGGGAGAGCTGCTACAGCTTTTTCTTCCCCATTCAGACCAGTCACTAGAGAGAGGAGGAACAACTGGATTTGTTGCCTTCTGTCATCCTAATGTGCAGTTTGAGATGAGACTCCTCTCTTAATTGTTCTGCCACTGTGCTGTTGGAATGTGTTAAATCTGTCACTTCATTTTTTACCTGTACTCTTTTTTTCCCATCCTTACCAATTATTTGAAACGATGGCATTTGTCAGCTCTCTCCTTGTCTCCTTAGTGATATCTCCAGGTGCCCCTTTGCTGATTTTGTACATTTTGCAGCTACTGGAAACACCTTGTTTCTTGCACATATACCCGTCACTTAAAAAAATTCTTGGATCTTCTTTCCAAAATGAGTCTATGTGCTGGATTTCATGTGATCAAGTGAGCTGTGTACTGTGTTTTCTTCCTGTAGAAAGAAAATGTTTGTTTTCCTTCTGGGATTTGACTTGTTCTAAGTAAATCAGTACACCCAGGAGCTATGCTGAGGTCATGAAATAGAAATATTAGAGCAAAACACTTCTGAATTAGATTGCTAAAATGTGGGGGGGGAGTGAAATAACTTTGTAGTTCCCCTGATTAGATAATTCCTTTTTATAAAGACATGTGCTTTGGGGCTTTTCTTTTTTTGATGTACTGTTTTGCAGTGACATATATTTTTCTGGTACTATTTTCAGAATTGTTCTTAATTTTGAATGCTTGAAGTTGAAAGGGTAAGCTTTAAGACTTTATCATTATGTTTATAATAATAAAAGTAATTATGTGAAAGAGGCCTACAAGAACTTGGAAGCTTTGCTGTGCTGTGCCTTTTGACTGATGAAGATAGTTGGAGGATTTACAGCAGACTGTGTTCAGGGGGTTTGATCCTCTCACATTACTCCCATTTTGCTAAATTGCACCTCACAGTCACAGCAAGAACAGCTCAGTTACTGTCAGTTGTGACTTGTGCTCTAATTAAGGGGGCAAGAGGGGAAAATGCAAGATGCCCTTGGATTAAAGACTTTTTGTATCTGCTACATTTTAGTGCAGCTTCAAATGTCTTCTGCTAGAAAGTATCTTGTGATGAAGGAGCCCATGGGTTCACAGGATTTGGTTTTTTGTCAATTAATTGTCCCTGAAGCTGTTCTTGCTCTTTGGTTTTCTTTTTTGTGATTTCTGTGCAACTGATTTTTGCATTTTATGCCCAAGGAAGCTCCTCTGTCATCTGTCTCTCTCTCTCTCAATCAAGAATCCCCAAACACGCTGAACCTCTCTGATCAACCACTTCTCTTCTCCCACAAGCAAGGGAGGTGTCTCGAAGCCCTTCTGTTCACTTTTTCCCCAGGATCCTTGTAATTTCCCTCTTCCCATCCAAATCTTGTTCTAACTGTGTATTTCCAAAGAGGTCTCTCTCCTGAACCCTGTCAGCAGCACACACACTGCAGTTACCCCTGATGCAAACACACTTTGTCCTTTCTCTGTCTATAAATGTCTGTGTGTAGTTGGACCAGTTCCATGGTACAGCCAACAAGAGCCCAGGCTGATTTATGGGTTACTCAGTGTGTCAGATTTATGTAATGAGATTATATATTCAATGTAATGAAGGAAAAATATGCTTACCAGAACAGTGTGACAGCACTGTGATTAAACGATTCCATAAGAGTATTCCCTCAGTGGATTAATTTAAAAAAATGCAGCAGGTACAGCTGACCCGCTTCTAGAGATAGGCTCCTACCAAGGAGATTAATGTTTCTTGATTTTGTTGATAAAATAACTGTGATCATGAAGGTAGATATGAATGGTTTGTATCCAGCATACTTGCCTTTCTTGTTTATTAATCTCCCACAATGGTTTGTGCTGATGGAGGCTTCTCCTGCTTATTTGTTTGAGTCTTAGGGTAGAAAGAAAAATAAAATTGTAACAAAGATACGCTGCCATCTTAATGCATCACTGCCACTGGGGGCTACTCATCCATTCCACCTGTAACATTAAGAAAGATTTCTGCAGCTTCGACATGGAATTTTTAGAAACAGGAGTTTCATGCTAGAGCTGAAAGGAATTGAAAGGAATATATCTTGCTCTCTTCCACTAAACATTACAGGTCACCAAAAAAGCCATTTTCAATAAGGCTTTTAAAGAGTGGGGAATATGAGACCTAAATCAATTAAAAGGTAAAAGGAACTTTTTCTAGCCCGAGGCCTCTGCCTCACTACGAGGGAAGAGAATTTTCTTTTGTGTAGTTATCTGCAATCTCATGAGCAGTAACAAAACCTAGTTATTAATTGCAGCCTATCCTACTTTCTGAACACTCATCTGTTGTACCTGTTTTAAATACAGGGAATCTGGGACTGACAATACAGTTTTATCTAAAAGGTACAAATATCTGCTGCTTCTCCAAGAGCATAATGAGCAGTGGTATTGGCTTAAAGGCAGGTTAGGAACGTGTTTACTGCTTTCTCTGTATTTACAATGTTTGTGATGCTGAACGTCAGGTGTTGACCTTTCCCATCTTAAAATCACAAAGCGTTTATCTTGCATCGGGAAAGCAATTGATCCTCTCTTGAAGAGAATCTGACATTCTTACTATATTATCTTTGATTCATGTGTGCTCTGGTTATTGACCAGAGAAAGTCAGATGTTGCATTTAAAGGGCAGGATAGCAGAACCTAAAAGCAGGAGTACCAAGGTCCTTTGTCAGCTGACCTACAGAGTTATCTCATGTGCCCACAGGAACTCTGAGTTGTATTGTTCCTGTTGGGTCTTAAATCTCTTCATAGTCTCAAACAAGAAATACTAGAAAAAGCAGAGGACTCAGTTGTGGGCAGACAGCTTTTGGGATGTTTAATTTGGATTTAGCAATTGATGAAGAACTCCTACCTAGTGCATCAAACCATTTAAGGCCTGATATCTGACCTACTCTCTCGTCCTCAAGGTTTAACTAATGTTTGGTATTAAAACCAGCCACACAAAATGTAATTTCAACTATTGCAGATAAGAATATTCTTTATTCTTACAAGAGGTTCAACAGCTCCCTCTGAAATTTGGCAAAGGACAAGTAATGCTTAGCCAGAAGAATGTGATTTCCTCTTCTGGAATTAGTCAGCTTTTCTCCTTGAATTACAGAGGTGATGTCTGTGTAAAGGCTAAGGCAGTGCCTGACAAAGGGAAATAATATGTTCCCAGTGACATTGCCATCAGGCTCAAACACAGCTGAGGTTTGGGAGCAAAACATTCTGTTCCCATAGAAGCCACAACTATAAAGAAGCCACAACATAGAAGCCACAACCCATAAAATGGGCAGAGCTTTAAGGGAGCTGTAGCAACCTCTGCCAGAGCTTTCCTACAGTGTTGAACTCAACTCTGCCTCCATCAGCATTAGGGATTTTTGGAAGTCCTCAGAGTGTCTGAATTTGCTGTATGGCAGCTGGAAGATGTATGTCTGTAGTCTCTAAATGGATACACAGACAAATAAGGCTGACACACATATATTATTTATTTTGCACACAGTAAGCACAGTGAGACTCCATCACCTGCAGCAGCTCAAACAGTGGTTGTGTCCCTGTGATGTGAAGCTGACAGGCTGGGCTAATGTTGACAGTTGACAGAAATATGAATGGGTTGGGATAAGCTTTATTTTTAAAGAAAAAGATCTTGCTAACTCCCACCATAATCTACCTAGGGTATGGTGTATTTAACTGATTTTGCTTTGATAAAGCTGCAAGCTGGTCTTTGATAATTGCTCCCTGTAATTGGAACAAATTTATGATTATGCTAATTTATCTGGTACCACCCAATATGCAGAAGCTGAGTTAATCCATATCTGCCCCTGCATTTCTTTTGTAGATCATTAGGAGATTAGCCTTTGTTAGAAATTAATAGGGGTATTTTAATTCTGAACAGATTTAATTTGAGGGAGGGGGGGATTCATATTATCTTTAAATGAATTTATGGCACATTATAGCAGCTTTTAAGTCTGGTTCAAGATAGAAACATTTAAAATCTTCAGACAGACTAATTCTCAAAAAGAAATGTATTTCATGGTGTTGCAAAGGACTCCATGACCTCCAGTGATGATGAAGTGGGGGAAGTTAAATGCTGATGAGTTTGGAGCCTACTCTTAAGGCATTGCAGGTTGGCAATTGAGAACACTGTGCCTGCTGTAGGGCAACGTTGTAACTTCCTTTGTTGCCTTTACTTGCTTGGTTGTTTTGTGTATTTGTGAGTGCTGAATTGTCCCAAAGGTTGCAACAGTGCAGGTAACAACGACCTTTTGTCATCGTCACTCCTTTAAACTTATCAATTTATCTTATAAATCCATCCCTTAGTTCTACATCTGTGAAAGCATTTGTCTGCTGAGGCAGAGGCAGTGAGTGAGTCGGAATAAGTCTTTTTTCTCCATGGGAGGAGGAGGCTGGAATTAAAGATGAGCATTCACAAGTGTCATCAGGCCTCCAGATAAGAAGCAAAAGGCAATGCATGCCCTTGCTTACAAATCATCTTTTCATTGCACATCACTCAACACTTTCATGTTTATGTTCTGTCTGTTTAATGTTCTCCCTTCACTGTGATCATCATTCTTTTAAATGCTTTGCATTAATGTAAATGTTTTTCATTCACCAAGCCTTGCAGTGCTAGACTCAGTAAACAGTGGAAAAGGAAAACTGAAGAGACACTGAATAGCAAATTATTTACTTGATTGTTCTTCATCTCAGACCAGTTCATGGGGCGCACCTTAGACTCTCACGGTCTTGAAACTTCACTGTTTATTCTCATGTGCAATGCTGAGAAGGAGGTGGTTTAAAAAATATAAAAACCAAAAGTTAAGATTTGAGGGGAGAAACAAAACAAACCAGAGTCGTGTCAGAGCTTTATAAGAATGCAGAAATCAACCCGTGTGTCTTGATTGCCTAATGTAAGCTTTGGTGGTGACATTCTGTCTTTTTCTCTTCTTTGGTCAACTGCAGTTTTTGGAAAAGCATATATAGAGCTAAAATCTGTATGAGACGTATAATCTATTTCATACTGAGGTAATGCCTGTTTCATACACGTCTAAAATAATCACTTTAATTCCATAGCCAAGATGCAGGATACGAGTGCCACAGACCTGGCTTCCTTTCAAGGTGTGTTCCCAGTTGACTGCTGGGGTGCTGGAACAGGAGAAGCTGTGGATGTGTCAGTCACACCCCTTCTGGCCCCAGCTAACCAAAATGACTGATGCTACTGGAAGGGCAACCTGCTGTCTGGCATGAAATCTAATTGGCTTTGATGGTCAGCTTTTGCAGATTTGTTTATAAACTGGAAAAAATCTACAAATTGCAGACCATCTGCACAGAACAGTGTGCTAATGAATGCCTGCAGCTAGCAAATCCATAAGCTCATTACCACAAAGTTCCAAGTCCTTCCACAAGTTCCTAAATGAGGTTATTCATCTGAACTGAGATGGGAAGGGTATTTGACTTCAGGGCACAGCCATACCTCCTTCAGGTCTCAAAAAGCTGTTAACTCACATTTATTCAGTCTTTAATAGAATCTCTTTATTCTGTTGCTATTTTTAATTTGTCATTACTGTAAGAGCATCTTACCATGCCTTAACTATTTTTTTAATGTTTCATGCAGAGAAATGCCTTGCAGATCATTTCTGGGTCTGCTCATATATGAGGTATGTTGGTCAGTGAACTAGGGAAGATGTAATGAAGTGTACTATACCCAGCATTTCACAGTATTTATGTACCTTGACATCAAATATTAACGGACCCTGGTTTAAGAATATTTATGTGAATTGGGAATCTATTGTTATGACTTTGCTCTTCTACTGTGTGTGATGTCAAGTGATTTCATTCTCTCTCAGCAAATGTAGAAATAATAATACTTGATATGTGTTATCCCAGTCTGTTTTGAATCTTAACTGATCCTTGCCCAGTTGTTTGAACACATAAAGCAGTCTGTATCAGAGTAGTATTTTTAAATATTTATTATTCTCCCTTGGTTGAGATTTTTTTTTCCATTCCTCCCAAGCAGTCCTTTTAAGTTACTGGCCCCTACCTCCTTCCTCTGAATTTAAGGAAAAGCAAACAAAAAATACCCCATCCTTTGCCTACTTCCTCTTCTTTTCTTCTCCATCCCTCTCCAGGTGGAATGGCTCAAGAATGAGGAGCCCATAGATTCCAATCTGGATGAGAACATTGACACCAGAGCAGACCACAACCTCATCATTCGACAGGCACGTCTGTCTGACTCTGGGAACTACACCTGCATGGCTGCCAACATTGTTGCCAAGAGAAGGAGCATGTCTGCGACAGTTGTGGTGTATGGTCAGTGAAAATGTGATCGTTATGGAAAAACATAGACATGTGTACTCTTATTGCTGGAGTACTTTGTATTTTTAAATTACAACCGGTTGTAAATGAAACATCTACCCTTGTTCCTGTTAGAGTAAATTTCAGTTCTGTTGCTCCAGGCTGAGATCATGCCTGCTTTTAGAGTGGTCAGGTTATGAGGGGTTTTTTTTGTTTGTGATGATTTCCCACAAGTTATGTCAATAATTAGAATCATTGCTCCAGATATTAAGATCCCACTAAAAGCTAAACCACCTAAGTAAGCCTGGCCTGTATCGGGAGACCCTGAGGCACATGCTTGGGGGGTGCATAAAGGGCTGCAGCAACTGGGTCTGTGGTACTGCAGTGTCCAAGCACCACCAAGCACTTCCAGATGTTGCACAGCAAGGGACTGAAGGGCAGAACTGTTACTTTAGTACCACTGTCTATTGATCTGCATGTTTATTTTACTGCATGTGGCATTTTAGTGGTGGAAACAGAACATACCTACTTAACACTTTACAAAATAAAAGATCTTGTTTATGATGTAAGCAGAACATATTTTAAGAGAACTGAAGTCCCTGCTTTTACCTCTTGCTTAGACTCTATCAGTCACTGCACTCCTCAGCATATTACTCTTCCAAAACAAACATTTGCCTTGTCACTCTGACCTTTATGGAGTTGCATACTGATGGTTTGTAGGGGTTTGCTCTTACTTCAGCTTGGAATTCACCTTTGAATAAAATGATCTGATCAGGTTTTTTGGTTGATCTCTTAGTCCCCCCACTACAGCCTCAGCTGTGTTTGTTTTGCAGTCAATGGAGGTTGGTCATCCTGGACCGAGTGGTCAAACTGCAACGCGCGGTGTGGTCGGGGGTGGCAGAAACGATCCCGGACCTGCACCAACCCTGCCCCGCTCAACGGAGGTGCCTTTTGTGAAGGAATGTCAGTGCAGAAAATAACCTGCACCTCTCTTTGTCCTGGTGAGATACGCACAGCCTGCTATGGAATTCATGGGAGAGCTTTCATTCAGTCTGAGATGTGAGGTAGATAATTGTGCTTTGAAGAACACACTGAGGCCAAAAAGGAGATTCCAGGTACTTGCAGCCTTGTTTAGACTGTAGCTCAGAGCCCTGTGACCTGTGTCTGGGGTAGAAGATGTGCAGCCTCTCTACATCCCTGTTTTAAGGTGGATTTTGTAAGAAAACTTAGAAGCTAATAGCGAGGTACCTAACGAGAAGTTTCCTCCTGCAGTTTTAATTCATTGTATTTGCAGAAGGAGCCATGCAGGCATTACCTCACTATACTGCTTCCATGTTACATGCCTGAGGTGGTGCCTTCTAATGCTGGATTTTAACTTCACATCCAACATATTTATTGCTCCTGAGAGTTATACTTGGTTTCCTTGCTGAAGCAAGTATTCTTGGTAGGACCTGCTAACCACACCAGTTTGATTTGGTTGTTTTGTCTTCCTCCCCATGCAGTGGATGGAAGCTGGGAGGTGTGGAGCGAGTGGTCGGTGTGCAGCCCCGAGTGTGAACATTTGAGAGTTCGGGAATGCATCGCACCCCCGCCGAGGAACGGAGGGAAATACTGTGAGGGTTTGAGTCAGGAGTCAGAGAACTGCACCGAAGGACTTTGCATTCAAGGTGAGTAACAGCTGGCACTGAATTGTGTTTAGGAGGTGTGGACAAAACACTGTACTGTAAGCTGCATCATGTAACCTCTCTGCCACACATCCACGTCAGTCGATCTCTTCTGGCTGAAATATAACTGCGAATAAAGATTATTTTCAGAGGGCTGCACGTGCAGAGTTTGAAATTCACATTGGTTTCTGAGCCACTGGATTTGTGTAGCACATACTTGACCTATTAATTATCACAGGGTTCTAAATATCCAAATAAAGGTTTTTTGCAATATAATTATGGCCACCTGCTGCAACATATTTCACAGAATGTACGACTTAGCTGCTTACATTTTCTTGCAAGTAGTTTGGCAAAGCACCAACATGAATACTCTTGGTGCTAGAGCTGTTGAAGGTCAAAGTGTACTCCATTTGTTGCCTCTAACACAGCAGTTAAATAAAGGCAAATACACTCTGTGATGAGTTCCCTGTGAAAGGATTTGCCCTTCCTAAATGCCTGGGAAGCATCTGGCATTTGGTAGTTGTTACTATCAACAAACAGCTAGGAGCCAGGAAGATCAGCCCTGCAGCTGTAGAGTTGCAGAACACCTGCACTGAGTTGCACAGTCTCAAAACAAAGAAATCTGCAAGTTCATCCCAACCCTGAAATCTGCTCCCTATCCATGCAGGGATAGTGTTTCCTCATCACTTCCTAGCAATGAAATGGCAGCCGCAGGGACAATCAGGGATGCTGGGGCTGGAAGATGCAATGCTTTTTCTTTAATTTTATATTTTCAAAGCTTTCTTTCTATGTTTCCAGGATACTGGATTATCTTGAAAATAATCCTTTCATACTGTGTAGTTACATGTCAGTCCTGTGCATCATCTTCTATGCTGCTCTAGAGGTGGGGGAACAAATCCAGTGTTATGCTTATTTTGGTAGTCTGAAAGGAGGACGTGGCCTGGGGGAGAGCTATGGCCATTCAGCACTGATTCACCTTTGACTTGATAGAGATCTCTAAAGCTCCCCAAGTCCCTGTAGCACAGCTGGTTTCAGGTACACACTGGGCCTCTGAACACTGCTGTAGCAACAACAAGGTGTTGCAGCCCACAGGCTTTTGTTGCTGGTTTCTCCAGCTGTTAGTTCCTCTGTTCTTAGCCTCTCTGAGGAGTCCATGCAGACACTGTGTACAGACAGGCTTTTAGAATGTCCCTGTGATGCTCTGTGCAGTGGTGAAATATCACTTTAATATCAGTGCTGGTCCTCAGATGACACAGAAGTGACATATATAACAGCACTTCACTGGAACTGGGAAGGTGAAGTAGTAAAAGAGGAAGCTGTAGCCCAGTGACAGGAAAGCTGTTAGTGTCAGGTGATGAGTGGAGCTGAGCTCAGCTCCAGCATTCCTGGTCTCTGTTTGCAATAAACTCATCTCCTTTTGCTGTGCTGGGGAGTGCCAGGGGGTCTGCGTGGTTTCAAAAGTTGAATTTCCATCTGCATTCAAATAGACTGAAGGTTTTAAGTATCTCTTGTTTCTTTCATCTTGGAGTGTGATACTATTACTCCTTTATGGGTCGTGCTGTATCTATATGATTGTGTCAGATTATTTTTAGGACTGTAATTTGCCTTCTCAGCTAATAGGTATTGATGCAATTACCCTATTTTTTGAAATATTTTTTTCCCCTGTTCATCTTCCAATAGGTGCCTTTTCTGCTCTGCTTTTCATCCCACGGGGAATTTTGAAGGAAATGCAGTACTGTGAAACAGAAAACTAATCTCTTGCAGGTTATTTATCAGGAGCAACTTGTTAACTTTGTTCCTTTCATGAGGCAAAAATAGAAATGAAACATTTATTTAGTTAACAAATAAGAACTTAAATGAAAGTAATGGTAAGAATATAAGATGTAGGAAGGATCAGACCTGATACTGAGCTGGCAGAAGAAATACTAATCCTTAGTAAGAATTTTCAAATTTGGAGTCAGTAAAGAAGATGCTGATCAGTCCTTAACTGAGGAGCAAATGAAAGTGCTTTTATTTCAAATAATTTATCTTTTCACTTGTAATAATTGAAAAGATATAAATTTAAAAGCAGAAGAAAGGTGGAATTATTTTGTTTTTGTTTTTGGTTTTTTAAATATGTGAAAGTTTAAAAAATAGACTGACTCAATATGAATGCTAAAGTTATTTTCACTCATTCTTTGTAGTTTCTTGCATATTTGTTTGTTCATTTTTTGTTCCCTACCAGTATTCTCTGTAGTATACATTTCAGTGGTGGCTTTCTCTCTGTCTTGCAGTCGCTGAAGCTTTTTCTTTGCTCAATGAGAGGGATTTATAGAGTTTTTTCTTTAACTTTTATATTTTATCTATTTGCTTCAAAGATATTTCTATAACTTCAAAAACTATTGGTTTCTTTTCTCAGTTCCCGAAATAGAAATAAACAAGTAGGCTCTAAGCAGAACTACAAACATGGGGGTTTTTTTTTGGTGCCTCATAAATCAGAAATAATACTGCTTTCTATTTTTCACCCAGCCATGATACAGAATGTTGCCAAGAGGCTGAAGCAATCTCACCAGTTTAGGTAGAAAATGCATTTCCATGCTATAGCAGTTTTCTGTAGATAGCAGTGTATGTCAGCAGCATGAAAATGTTTCCATTGCAAAGCTTATGTCTGACACTTCATTTGGTGTTAACGTACATCATTTCCTAGCAAACACAAAAGCAACCTCAAAAATTAAAAAATACACACCTAGCTTTTTGGCCTCTAGAGAAAACCAGTACCAGAGCCTTCACACAAAAAGAAATCCAAAAAATAAATCAGGGAACAGCTAAAAGAGAGTTTCCTTACAACACAAACCACCTGAAAGTGGATCTAGTTTTATCTGCTTCAGGATTTGTATCCCTCATTTTCTTCTATTAAGAGCAGTCCAGTTCTGCTGTCTGTTTTCTTCAGACAACCTTTCAACAAAAGGTATTGGGAGAGTTACTTAAGTTAGGCAGACTGCCCAAGAAACTACAGGGTGGCAGAACTGATCTTGTATCAAATATACAAAGAAATAGTTATTTTTAACTGAATTTCTTTGCCAAATGATCCTATTCAAAGTATTGAAATTCTTTATTCCTGAGATGTATAATATTCTAAATAAAAACATCCAATAAAGCTAACAAATACTTGAATTAACCAAGTGAGAAATTACTGCAAAGAAACATCCTGAAAGATATTTAGGGAAAAAAAAAAAGGCAAAAATATGGACAGCATAAAATATTCATATTGTCAGCAAACAAGGAGAAAATGTTTCATTTATAGAGCTAGACAGAAGCCATATGGGAAATAGATACACTCCATGTAAATTTATTAAGTGCAACTTTCTCTCTTTCTCTCTCTCAGATAAAAAACCTCTTCATGAAATAAAATCCCAAAGTAAGTTCTTTTTATTTCTCTTGTAAATATAATTTTTCTCATATTTTCTGCCATTGTTTTATTTGCTTAGGAGCTAAATAAAATGAAAGATTACATGAAGGTTTTTCACATCTTCTCAAAGCATCATCTTAGCAACTTTGATCATAAGTTTTAGACTAAAACCAGAAAAGTGACCAGTCTTTAGTAGTTTGTGTTTGGGAGAACTTTCTACAGAAAGTTATCTTGAAATTATTATCTTGAAATTCATCCTTGGGAAAAAGAATAATAATAATAAAAAAAAGTAATTAATAGAGGAGTTTGGCTTTCTTGACTCAAGTCTGCTACCACTTCTGGCTCTGCCTGATCTTGTTCAGCTCACTTCTGCCTTACTGCTTCAGGGTGTTCACATGCTTTAGCCTGCAAACTGCATTTCCATCCCATTCATACACAGCTCTGGGGGCTTCTGTCCTGCAGTCTTTGTTTCTTGGTCTTCCACTGATTTCAGCAGAATTCCAGTTTAGAGCAGCACATTTGGAGTGAACAGTTCCAAATGAGTAGAAAGCCTGCATGAGGGTATTTCTCCTTAATATTGCCACTTTTAAACTATTTCTAAGCATACACAAAATAAAATTCAGGTAGCTCAAAAATGTGCTGTGGTTGCCTCAGCTGCTTAAGTCCTTGTCTTGTCTTTGTCTCACTGAAATCATGTCCTGATTGGTCTGTGTCATAACTGAGCTCAGGCCATTGATACATTTGTGTTTATCTGCACAGGTCCCATTAAATTAGAGAATCTTGAAAGAGTATCAGTCAAATCGCTTTATTTTCTGGTTTATGGAAAAAGTAACCTTAATGGGATTGATTTTAGCATCTAAGTTGCCTAGGAGAATTAGAGTTCCTTTATAGCTATATAAGTTTAGAAACATAAAATACAGCTTGCTGCTATTCAGGGAAACAAGAACTCTGTTTAGGACTGCACGAATCATCGTTGATGCAAAATCAAAGTCAATTATGAAGATAATTGAGAAACAACCTATTCTACTAAATAGACTCTTATGTGATTCTCTGACTTCTGAGCCGTGTTCTCCAAGAGTGGCTCTGTGGAGAAATAGACTGAAAAGTTGGTAAGGGCCAACAAAAATGAGAGTGCTGGAAAACTGGGGAAGAGGGGAAGCTGGGAAAAATCTTTCAGATCTCCTGGCAAACTCTAATGGTAGTCAGGGGGAAATGTATGCCCTGCATAGCTCCTGGAAAGCACTTATTGTAAATGAGATAATTTAATCAATTATGTTTCCTAATGTACTAAGCCAAATGTTTCATTTTCTGCGCTTGCACATCTTAAATTATCTTCAGGTGCTTTATGAAACTTAATCATAGTTAATAGAAACTTCATTACCATCAAATGTGCTTTCAGTAAATGTTGTGTAACAGTGTCAGGAGGTGGAGTGAAATATAGGCTACAGTTACAATAAACATGTATCCTGGAACTGAAATATATAAAAATTGTAGTGTTTTATGAGAGTCTCTACCTTGTCTGGGCTGGGAGGATGCAGTTCATTAAATAGTAATCAGTTGACTATAAATGTTTTCTTTTTTAGTTTGTTTGTTTTCAATTTGTTCCCTTCTGGGAAAAAAATGAAAGGAGAAAATTACCCATGCCCCAAATCTGTGCTTGTCTGTTTCCTTTAATTTCTAGTTTGCTGTAAAAGGAATTATCCATAAGAAAAGACAGACATGGGAAGAGATTAAAACTACTTAAAATAAAACCAACAAAATCGTATTTCTTCTAAAAATACTAGCATCCTAAATAAAAATAAAATAACATCCTTTCTTAATTGTTCCATAGCAACAATTCAAAGGAATGCCATGTCAGTCTTAAATTCCTTTAAGATACATCCTTTAAATATCTACTAGCTTCTGAAAAGAATAGCCTTTTCCCCTGAACTCCAGGTGTTAGTTACTTTGGGTTTGTGGGTTGTTTTTTTTTTTTTCTCTTGCAATTGAGTAGTTATGGGAAAACTTCTGTGAGAGAACAATGGCCATTCTTTTAAAAATGAGGAAACTCAGAAATAGGAACTCTTAAAAATGTAAATAGCAGTTCTAGTGAAAGAGTTTGAGGATGGGGAGGGAAAGGGTTTTATATATTATGGACTTTTGGGCCAAACAGTTTCTTTTACTCTTGATTTAACTGTCCAACTAAGAAATGATTTCCTTTGCCTGATTCCCAGCACATCTCCCACTGCTGCAGCCCCCCTGGCACATTTCTGTTCAGCTCTTTCCCTGCTGCTGCAGCTCAGGGAGCAGGGGGTGCTGGGGCCCTGCCTGGCAGTTCAGTTGCTTGGGCTTCGGTTGGTGGTTGTCAGACACTTAGAGAGGGACTGGTGAGCTGGGAAAGGAGCTTTTCTGATGCTGTCCACAGGTACTCATTTCTTTTATCTCAGTAGTCTGATGTTTTGTGTTCATTTTAAAAATTCAGCTAAAATAAAATTATCTGACTTGTTACATAGTAAAACATATGCACAACAGAAGCCTCCTCCCAAATACTAATTAAGTAATTTCAGTAATTGGCTACTTATTAAGTGCTGAATATAGCTTCCTACTCCATTTCTGTACATTGCTGTTTATTTACTGATTTTGAGTAGCCTGGATTTCCTAGTTGTTTTTTGTCACTATCATTTGTTATAAATAAATGCACTTTCTGTACCAACTGCTTCTCACTTGAAGCAGAAGCACTAGCTGGCAGGGTAACAGACACTGCTCAGGGTGGATGGATGATCTCTCCCTCTAAACCAGAGTCTGGCACTAAGGGAACTATCTAAGGACCCATTAAGTGTACTTGCCAAGCAATTTCATTTCATGGCATGTGGTCTCAAATCCCAGAAGATCAAGAACAGTGGGATTGGATAATTTAATTACATAGTATTGCAGGTTTCAGCTGTATTCATTCTCTCAAAGCAAGGAATTCTTTGCCTCTGCTGTAAAAGTTTGAACTGGTCTCAGAAAACTTGGATGTAAGCTTGAAGCCTGGGTGCAGTCACAGGGAAGGTTCAGTTTCCAACCTGTGTTTAAAGACTGAAGATGTTTGCAGGAGTCCAAGAAGAGATGTATGATCTCCTCAGCCCCTCTCGGAGCTGTGAGCAGTGGGAGGATAGACTTGTTCCTTCCTATAGTAAAGCTCACACAGAAATAGAGAAATAGAGGGTGGAAGGGAAATCTTCACTAGAAATGTTTCAGTCATGAACTCCTGGAATTCAGAATTGAAACCTAAAACTTCAATGTGCCCAGAAACTAGTGGATGGTGGAGCTCAGCAAGGAGCCCAAGCAAGCAGTGTGTGCTGATGAGAGGGAATGCCACTGAGTGGCAAGCACTCTGTCTGCTTGGCTTTTATGAGTCCAGCTCTCCTGTTTTAAAAAGACTGTAAAGATCATGATGCAATTCCTAAAACAATGTGAGCTCATCTATATGGAGTGATGCATCAGGAAATTGGCTCATGCTTTCCAATGCTCGCTTTTCAGTGTTCCTTTGTGCTCCACTCTCCTGCTGTGATCTGCTCCACATTTCTTTAGTCTCAAGCTTTACATCCCTGGCCACGTGGCTGTGGCCTCACATAATCACACAACCTTTGCTCACGGCAGCCAGCACCAGTCAGAATGCTTTCATGAGTGTTGCTGACTTGGTACCCACTTTTTCTGCCTTCAGATATGGAGACTGCCAGTGACATTGCCTTGTACTCGGGCCTGGGAGCAGCAGTCATTGCTGTGGCTGTGCTGGTGGTTGGCGTTACCCTTTACAGACGGAGTCAGAGTGAGTACGGCGTGGATGTGATTGATTCATCTGCACTGACTGGAGGCTTCCAGACATTTAATTTTAAAACAGTCAGACAAGGTTAGTGTTGTGATTTCATTTTCTTCTCTCCAGAGCTCCTACTGCAAAGAGATACTAGGCTCATATTCAATGACTGACTGTGGGAGGGCATCCTGGCTTACTGCCAAGCAGATGTGTTGAAAGCCAGGGAAGGGCAGGTTGTGTAGGAGAACAGGATCTGGTGGTTAGAAATGTCTCTTACTAGCTCTGCTCCTGACCTCTCATGGCAGCTTGGACAAATACATAATCTTTCCTGACCACACTCTTGAGTGCTTTAGAAATACTGTCACAAGCTACTACACTGGCAATTGTGACTTAGAAAAAGCCTCCCCAAACCAAAACAAATTAAACAAACCCAGAAAGCGCATCTGTAGTTCTTTACTATTGAGTTACTCATCTCTTTACTGCAATAAAAGTGAGTAATTCTTTAATTTTTATTTGATAAAGCCAGCTTTAATTGTTTTTAAAAGTTGCTGTTAGCATGCTGACATCCACATTCTGAGGTCTGTGGGAAGTAAATGTGTGTAAACGTGTACAGATTATAAAAAACCTTCAGAAAGCCACAGTAAAATCTGGCAGTAATATATTCTTGTGATACAAACAGAACCCAGATGTTTTCTGGAATATTAGACAGAAAGGTGGGGTGGAGTACAAATGGTGATTACTTTAAAATAGTATGTTTCTTAAAATCTTTATTGACATTCTAACGTGGAACCTGCCATGCTGTGGATGGGTGAGTGTGTTGGTGGGGTGTGAAAATATCCCCATGTCTCTGCTCTCTTTGGAAAAGTGAAATGTGGCAGAATTGATTGGTGTCTTTATGGTGGTGTTTTTACAGTTGCTTAATTTTTTGGGAGACATTCTTCACTAAGCATAAATTGGAAGTAATTAGGAAAAGATCTCTGTAGAAGAGGCTGTCTGAAGGATGTTTCCTCCTTCATTTACAAACCCAAACCTTTCACTAGAGTCACAGAATTCTCAATGTCTGTCTCAGAGAGTAACTTTTTTCTTTGTTGTTCTGTTTGCCATGGAAGCCTTGGTTTGAGTCTGGGGAATTGTTTGACTTAATGTTTAAAAAAATTAGCTGTGGATGCTCTAAAAATACCTGAGCACTTTCAGGCCAGGGTGCTATTATTTCAGTTACTTTGGGTTCTCTGCAGGTTTTTTTCAGTTTCCTGCACTCTGGTGTAGCCTGGTTTATTGCAACATTTAATCTGTTTTTTAACATCACCTAATGGGATTTTGAGCTCAGAGAGTATCAGGAAGGAAAAGCAAATTAAAACCACCATGGTAGAGGGGTGTCTACATTTAGCCCAAACACAATGCTCTGTCCCTCAGTAGTATCACCCAGCCTGGCCCAGTTGCCCAGGGCTTTCACCCCTCACAGCTTGAGCTCCTGACTGACTCCAAATAAACTGCCAACAGCACAAGGACAAGGTCAGAACGAGATTTCTGATATCAAATCTTAAGACAGTAACTAATGCCCTGATCTGTTTCATTCCACCAGGTAACTCCCTGCTTTTGAACTCATCCATGCAGCCCGACCTGACAGTGAGCAGGACGTACAGTGGCCCTATCTGCCTGCAGGATCCCATGGACAAGGAGCTAATGACTGAGTCTTCACTGTTCAACCCACTGTCAGACATCAAAGTCAAAGTTCAGAGTTCATTCATGGTGTCCCTTGGGGTGACAGAGAGGGCTGAGTATCATGGAAAGGCACATTCTGGAACTTTTCCCCATGGGAATAGTAGAGCTTTTGGCACAATGCAGGCTAGAAACAAGGCTACATATATTCAGAACCTGTCTTCGATTTCAACAAGAAGTGAACTGAAGACAACTGCCATTTTTGGACACCTGGGTGGCCGTTTAGTGGTTCCAAACACAGGTGGGTAGATCTTTCCTCATTAAAAGCATATAAAATGGTTTTAGATTAAACTTATTTTGTGTGGTGGTGTGTTCTAGAACTAAATTTTAAAAAAGAGAAGGAAAGAAAGAAAAGTGGGCCCTCTTTTAATGCAAATCTTGGGAAGGAGAGCATGTTGCCCACACAGGAGATAACTGATCAGAACAAAGCTTGGGCTGAGTAGTAAAGAGGCATTATGCCTATTTGAACTGTTATAAATTACTACCTCTCTTGATGTCTTCAGCATGAAAGTCATGTTAATCAAAGCTGTTGCTTACTTGGATCCTGATCCAAAAGAAAGGCTCCCCAGGAAGGAGGTCGATATTGGATCAGCATCTTATATAAGGGGGTCATATTCAAAGCAGAATCTACATGCATCAGCATTGGGCTGCATTAACATTGTCAGAATTCATTATGGTACTGAAGTCTGCAGCATACAACAAACACATCTCTGGAGAACAGCTTCCACTCTAGATGAAAACTCCAGTGCAGCTTTCATTAGCATCGACTCCTGCCTTTCTGCTTTTCTCTTTCTTCTAGCTTAATAGCTGGACAGAGTTCCATAGTGGGGCTTCAAAGTTAACTGACATTTCAAGATTGGTCTGTGCACTGAAACATCACGGCAGAGATGGCTCAATTTGCATTCTTTAGGAAGTAGAGGTTGTTTTGTGACTTCAGAGTTTTGTGAGATGTATTTTAGATTTAAGAAATCAGCTGAAAATATACGACACCAAGTTAGATTCAAATAAAAGATGTGGAAATCATAGCTGTGCAGTATGTTGCACTACATCAATATGTTCATATCATGCTGAATGAAGTTCCTTACATGGAATATTTTTCTAAATAGCCAATCTAGCAAAAATAGCCAGATTTCACCATTGCTAGCTGAGAGGATATCCTTCAAACTGTGGTGATCCTTATTCACTTTAAATTAAACTTTGTTTTCATTGGACTAGTGTGTCTAGGCTTATCTCTTAGTACCTATTTGAACTGAATGATTGAGAGTTTTATCCTTCATGTTTCATAAAATGGCTATTGCTAAGGTTACTAGAAAAAATGTGGTCTCTGTGTAGAGAAGATTGATAACAGTATATAATTCAGGGATACAGTATTTTGTGTACAGTCATGCACGGGACACGGAATGTATTCATTTCTTCACAGATTCTGGAATGTTCTGGAACGAATATTACAAAGGCAGAGGCACTATGTCAGTTCAGTTATAAATTAACTCCCCCGTACTATATATTTAGGTAATTTATATAATGATTGCCCCATCAATTAGATTATTTAAATGCGTACTTGGCCCATTTGCAATTTCTGTACTTCTGAATTTGGTGGCCAATTGTAAATTATAGTGCAATCATACTTAGCTGAGGTTCTGCATTGTGTGACACATGCAAATCATTCTGCCTTTGCTGTTTTGTAGGAGTCAGTTTATTGATACCACATGGAGCTATTCCTGAAGAGAGCTCATGGGAAATCTATCTTGCCATCACTCAAAGGGAGTCCAGGTAAGGAGTACATAAAAAATCCACACACACATCCAGAATCCGTGAAACTGCCTCATTGAATGGGTTCCTTGTCAACACTGGCTAAAGGAATGGAATGTGTAAGAGTCACTCCATCTGCTCTGCTGCTGGTGGGACCACACTGTGGTGGCATCTGTTGTAGCTGTATAAATTACAGTGAAAATTATCTTAGTGTGAGGCTTCTGTGAAATCACATGGAGTTCCTGCAAATGCTGTTAAAAGATGGAATAGCTCAAGAAGACTGATGTATGATAAGTGCTGAATTCTGAGTCGATTTTTTCTGGTTTGGTTTACAGACAAGTCAGCCATGTCTACTAACAGAATAAATGCTTTCATTATTGTTACAGAAGCTTTGGGCTCACAGGACTCATGCCTGTTTGCAGTTTGCAAGCCCCTATAGTATGCAGCTATGGAGTTGTTGCTTCATGAGAAATATTTGGTAACCCAGAGGCAAATGAATGAATGCTCAGGACCATTTATTAATTTTATAAATCACCATTAAAATTGCCAGCTGGATTTGCTATCACCAGCTGATGAACTGTAGAAATGAAGCTGCACTTTGATTCTTAGGGGGTTTTTAACATCGTGTCTGGTGACAAGTTAGTTCTCTGAGGTTCCCCAAGTTTCAGCTCTGCCATTTATTTCAAAGACAAGGAGAAAAGCTGCTTGCACTTCTTAAATAACTTTCCTGGCTTTCTCAACCCAAATCTCTCATAATTGACACTTGAAACAGAGCTAACTTAATCTGTAGTGTATGCTTTAATCGGTTAATTGAAGGATATTTTGAGGAGAGAGGTGAAAAGTGAATCACTGTCTAACCTGCATTCCCAGTGTTTGTGAGTGAGGTTTTCAAAGGGCAGGTTTGTACAACTGGGAACAGGAGAGTTGGTTCTAGATCTTTACAGTAGTTATATCTCTTTTCTCCCCATCTTAAATACACATTCATCTCAAAGCACTGGAAAATTGGTGGATATGTCTGAGGAGATGTGGAAAGAACACAACAACTGCATACACAGTAAATATTTACTTAAAATAACTTATAGCCAAACGACTGCTGGAATTGTCCTTTAAGACCTGAAGGATATAGAGCTGTCTATAAATTTTAAAGCTTAGAAATATCTTTCATAACTTAAAAGTGAAATCTATTTTTATTTTTTTCTCCTCTGATATCTGAACTCCTTTGTGAAAACTTTCATATTCCATCCCCATCTGCTGCCATAAGTTTTTGATCATTTTCAATGAAAGATTAAGATATGTAAAAGGAAGGGGGGAAAAAAAGAAAACAAAACCAGCTGTTTTATCTGCAAGGGTTCTGCAGACATGAATTAAAATAGGTTAATTAAAAACAAGCTGCAAATTTTGCCTGCTGTTTTCCTTGACTTTGTGAGCAGAAGCAGGAAGCCAAACTGAAGAATATCACAGGGAGATTTTGCCCTCCTTCTTTTTTAAAGTGAAATCCTGTCAAGTGAGACAAATGCAAACCTGTACTTTTCTTCACAGAGCAAATTGATTTTTTTTTTTCAAGACTGATGTATTTTCACTCATCTGGACTGGGTAGAGTAAAGCAGACTTTACAACAGCCACAGAATACACTAATGTGTGGGGATGCTCCCATGGGCTTCGTTCTGAGGATGGGAGGCAGTGCCAGCAGTTCAGAGTTATTTGCACCTGATATGTACATGTGTGGGGAAGGTGATAGAAAAAAACTACTAAACCACACTGCAGAACTGCTCCACAAGCACATGGGCTGTCATGCAGATATCCCCAAAATGTAGAGCACTGTTACCTGGACAAGTGCAACACTTGGATGTGGACAAAGGGTCAAATAAGAAGGAAGTCCTGTGTTGTTCTTGCAGAGAGCTGAACTGACCATAATAGTTACCTTATGCATCTTAAATGTGTGTGTCAGAACAAGGACCATATTGTTCAAATTTAGATTATTTAGGACTAGGGGGTTAGCTGTCACTTCTCATCTTCATTTAGCTGTTATGTTTGGTATGAGATACTCTTTGAAAGACACAGAGGAACAGAGATGATACAGGGTTGGACAGACATGTTCTTAGACAAAAATTCTTAGGAGCACGTATATGGCATTCACTGCATAGATCCTCCAGAATGGATCTTGCAGCTAGAACTGTCAGGCAATCATTTGCCATTTGTGAAGCAGTGGTTGGTGTTAAGTGATAGATGTTATTTTGTGCAAAACCAGTCTTTTCCTAGCAATGCAGCTGTGAGAAAATGTTATTCACAGGCATAAGAAGAAAGTAGTTTTGTGTGAACTGTTTTTTCAGTCATTCTGATATAAGGTCAACAAAACAGGCAGTCTGATGTCTGAACATGGTAAGGCTGCTGCCATGGTGGAGATGCTGTGCAGCAGCAGGGACTGCAAGCACTGACTGCTCCCTGCTCTCCACCCTTCCCTCCCCTTCCCCTCTGCTGCACTCTCTGCTCAGGAGGAACATGGCAGCTGCACTGGAGGCTGGCCTTGTGCTTTAGGTTTTTTTAGCTTAAGAATCCTGCAAACACTTAGAAGTACTGAGGCTCGGGGAGTATTTCTTGTTATGACACTTGAAAAAGAAAAAACAGAATTGACCTTTTTTGTTACCATGTTGTGCCTTCTTTTTGCACTCCAGTTTCCACTCACTAATACTTGTAGTATTTAGTAAGGGATGTCACCACAGCTGTTGGAACTTTTCAAGTCTTTAAGCAAGAATGGTCTTAACTGCATTTTTCTGAGCATCTACTAGTACAGTTATACTGACTACCCCCAGATGATGTTAGCTACATGTGTAAAGTCAATGTGCAGGACTGGAATCTGGCAAGTTTAAGTGTAGGGCTACACATACGTTCTCCTACATGAAATGGTAATGGAGGTATATCCTATTTTTTTGCAGCAGGGTTTTGCCCCTTATTTTCTTAGATTATTATGCATTTTATTTATATCCTGGTTGAGGTTCTTCATCTTATTTTTACCTTTGAAACACAATTTGCTTTTATTTTCAGAGTGGACTACATGTCCAGTAATGTAGAAGTCACAAACCGAAACAGAATCATGAAACCTAGATGAAGGATTATAGTGAAACCAAAAATTAAACAAAAAGACAGGGCAAGATATTTCCATTGCTAACTTCAGTGCCACTGGTGCTGCACAGGTGTGTTTATTCTAAGAGACAGAGTAAACATATTTACGTGGAACAAGGTTAAATTAATACTTTAATGAATGAAAAGAATGAAGATTCTTGTCAGATACTTCATCTTTTAACTTTGCAGTTCATCTAAGCAAACATAGGTGATAGGTGCATTCAGATGAATCCCCAGACTTTGTTGGCAACAGTGGAGCCCAGATGCACATTATCCGCTTTGCAGAGATCTAAATTTAAGCAAAGTTCTGTCCCTGGTGTCTGCTCTAAGTTTCCTAGGTTGTTCATTCAGCAGAATATAAATGTGTTTTCAAACCAGGGAGATCACACTCAATCTGGAAAAATCTGAGGCTGTGTTTTTAAGCCATAATTTGTTTTATGTTCAGTACTGTGAAAATATTGTTGATGACAGTCTTTGAAGGCAGAATTAGATGGGAACACTACCAGCTGGTGCATAAAGCAGGGGATTACTTGTGTGGAGTCATTTTAGTGTTGTATTTGGTCAAAGCAAATTGAAATGTATTTTAAAGACCAGAATCCTAAACTGACCAGCCAGTGATTTGTGTAGATGTGGCTGAATAGTTTTGTTTCAGCTCCAGCTACTGCTTCTGTATGGAAATGAGGACAGTAATTGGCTTGCTATTCCTTTTCTGTAACAGATGAGTGAAGTACTGACTTTAACTAAAATATTTTGAAATTTGCAGTTAAACAACTTTTCGTTCCATATTAAAAAGAGCCTGACAGACATTATTGTCTTTCCTCCCCCACACAAAGCCTACAGCCAGAAGGCACAGATGTTCTTCTAGGACCAGAAGTAACTTGTGGGCCCTCAGATTTGCCTGTCAGCACTCCAGTTGCCTTGACGATACCACACTGCGCAGAGATCAATTCAGAGCACTGGAATATTCACTTGAAAAAAAGGACACAGCAAGGAAAGTGGGAGGTAAGTTTAGTGATCTGCTCCCACTTAAAAGGTTGTACTAATGATGGAAACGATTGCTCTTATTCATGCAGGCATAGGTCACAGATTATTTAATAAAAACAAACATTTTAAAGAAATAATTAATAAAAAAAAGAGTTTGCATTTTGTTAAGAAGCAGCTAAACTGTTGTAAAATATTTTACCAGGACATGCATGAAAGGATGAACTTCAATGACTAGCTCATGTGACATGAGTATTCATTTTCTCAGATCATTTAATAATGGGGGCAGTAGTCATTTATTTTTTAAAAGATTGATTTGATAGATCATGGCTGCCAAAGAGACTCGCATCAGAACAGATCATTATATCCACACAGGAGTTTGTCATGACATAAAGAAAGTTATAGACCTGGTTAAAAACATACAATTCAAGTTTCATTTTAACTTAGAAGGATCATCTTGATTTATTGTCATGTCATTTTAATGGGGAAATTAAGTGTTGTGCCTTTGTGACATGGGCATTTGATCATCTGTGTCTGTCCACCTGCATTTTTAAGTCCACTGACTGTTTTCAACTAAAACTGCTTGATAGCAGCAGTTTCAAAGATATTAATCTTTCTAGATTATTTGAGGAGACAGCCTACTAATAATACTCCTGAAGGGAGGGCAAAAGTTTGAACTGAGCTGTTACTCAACGTTACAGAAATCCACACAGCAGGATAGAAAGGAGCTGAATTTCCCAACTATGAAGTGTTTGCTCTATGTGTTATCAGAACCACAGGGCCAGTAACTGAAATATTTAGTTCATTATATCGTGAAGAGGAAAAAACCAAAACCAGTAGTTAAAACATTCATGGATACCATAACTCACTCTATCCTTTCCCTCCTCTGAAGCACTATGTTGTTTGTTGCACTCATTTAAAACATGTCAAGTTCAGCTTAGTTTTTCTACTTAGATGCACTCAATACTCAGCTCCATCAGTGTTGGCTACAAACACCCTGGAATTAATGAGGACTCTCACACCAAACTGTAGGCTGCTCAAATACCTCATCTAATGATGCTGTAATGCAGAACTAAGCGTGAAAGGCAAGAGTGGGATAGGTAGTTTTTTGATGAAGGTAAACATAACTCTAATGGCTGTTTTGAAAGGCAGTCAAATACCAAGTATTGCTCGAGGTTTGCTTATTGACTTTAATCTTTAAGTGAATTACTTTACTTGACATTGGTGAAAAAATAAGCTAGAACGTCAAGAGCACTCAAAAAAAAGATGCAAATATTGCTTACACATTATCATTATTACTATATGCTGTGCACATTGAATTCTGCACAGTATATTGCCATAAATTCTAATGCTGAGTCAGGATTAAATTGGGCATGTTTGCTCATACAGGTAGCCTTCCTTATCCCCTTCCCTGAGGTCAAAATGAATTGCCCGACTTAGAAATACTTTCTATTCCCAGATGAGTAAAAATAAACATATAATATCATGACTCCTATTGTCAAGGGCTATTGATTTTTTATTTTTTAATTTTTTTTTAAACCTGAATTTCATTTTGCAGGAAGTGATGTCTGTGGAAGAGGAAACTACTTCTTGCTACTGCCTGTTGGATCCTTATGCCTGTCACATTCTCTTAAACAGCTTTGGAACTTATGCTCTCATTGGAGAACCGATCTCTGACTGTGCCGTTCGACAGCTGAAAGTAGCGGTTTTTGGCTGCCTGTCTTGCAATTCTCTGGATTACAATATGAGAGTATATTGTATGGATAACACACCTTGTGCATTCCAGGTAAATAGTTTCCCTTCATAATTTGGTTTTAGTTATTTTTCCATAGAATACTAACACCTTTTTTTCTTGGGGATAGTCCCTGGGCAATAGCAACAATCCAGAACTCAAATGAACGAGACTGACGTACAATTAAGTCCGTTAAATTATCTGCACGGGTGTTTCACTGGGGAATTAACACTGCAAGAGTGTTAGGACAGACAAACTGTCCATTTTTTGCTAGGCAGATGGACTCCCACTCTGCTCACATTCTAGGTTTATCAAAAATCCCATAGCCCTGGTAAACACAGACCGTTGGACTCGGAGCCCTGGCTAGGGCACAGTACAGGAACTTGGCTGCATCTGGAGCTGAGTGCTACTCTGCTATAAACACAAGTGTAAGACATTGTAATTTCCCACACTCATTACCCTCACACTGTTATTAGTTTAGGATTTCCTCTCTTTTTACAATTTGAGCAAGATAAGATTGCCTCGCCACCTTTTTAAACAGAAAAAAATGAAATTATAATCATGTATTTCCCCTTTAAAAATGTAAACTGAACACACAAAATAATCCCCAAGTGACAACTGAAATTAGCATGATTTTTCTACATGGTATTCCAAGATAAAACAATGAAATTCAGTGGCTTTTTGCAGCCTTAGTAAACTCGGAAGCTTTAACAAAATGGTTTTCTTTTGGGAACTGAAATGAAGACAGTTGTGACAGATGAGCTTTTGCTTCCTTTTCCTATCATACAGAATAGAAACATGAATCCTAATGAAGCACGCACTAATCTCTATGTGCTTCTAATAAAATCAAAGCCACTGAAAGGATTGCCATAGACTTCCAATAGCTTTGTAATTATGCTCTTTGTACACTCGCACAATTCATAGACTTACCAATATTTTCCTGGATGAGTCTGCCTGAAATTCAGAGGCCCAAATTCCTTCTTGGGCATTTGTGAATACATACAAATAGCACTGAGTCTTATGTTCCATTCATATAAACCTGTATTGTCCTGCCTATGCACATTTCGTATTGTGCAGAAGATTTAAAAATAAAAAAAATGTACAAAAGTCTTTTTGAATTTTTCAATACTGAGAAAATAACTCCCACAAAGTTGTGCAATGCAATTCTGAAAGAGGGCCCAAAAAAATAACATGAGAATAATTTTTTTCAGAGTAACCTCCAACTTTTTTCATACAGCATGCTGCAGTCTCACTGAGCAATTCATTGATGCTGAATTTTACCTTCAGTATATTAATTTTTTTTTTAAATACCAAGTTTTCTTTAACACTATTAATCCTTTACCATGCAGTCCTATATGAGATATAAAGTTCCTTGATTTTTCACTTTGTTCCTGTGTAAAAACTTACCTTACTTTTCTAACAGATGACTCTGCCCTTTATGCAAGTCCAAGTATGTTGAGAAACTCTTGGCTTTTAAAAGATAAGAGAACCAAGTCCTTTTTATTTTGTATTTTCTGTAGTGCTGATGCTTATGGAAGTCAAGACCTTATGCATTATTAAAGCTAGAGCGGTGGTTATGCAGCTGTGGTATATTTTAAAAAAATTCCAACACTTTCAGTGAATTTTGAAAATAGTTATAAAACAGGCTACTCCCTTTGCAGTTGAATATCAAAACCTGAAATCTCCCTTCTCGTTCCTTCTTTCATATAAACCCAGCCATCAGGCATTAAAACAAACTGAATACCTGTAAATTTTTTTATAGTAGAACTCCATTATAATTTCAGAAGGCTCTAGCAGTCATTATATTTTCAGAGGCTCAAAATGTTTCCAGGAGCTCTTTTAACAACAACTTTGCTACTGACAAGTACTCAAGTTTAGACAGATTTCATATAATTTATGTGGATTAAAAAAGGTGATCTTTAACGACTCCTTGCTAGCTGATTTTTAAAGACTTCTGCAAGCTTCTCTTCCTCAATAGTGTTTTTGCTGTTACAGTATGGAGTAAGCATTGAGTAAATCCAGGTAGGGGTGATTTTTTAATTATTATTGTGTTTTAAATTCACAGAATTTTATAGATTTAGATTGTAATAGACTTCTAGAGCACTGCAGTGCAAATTCCCACTCAAATTCAGCAGTTCCAAGATTGCCCAAGGTCTTGCCAAGTAATTCTGAAAATGTCCAAGAGAGGAGAAATTAAACTGCACTATTCTGTCTAATGTGTACACTTGGGGTGTTTCTTTCTGTGCTCTTTTAAGTCCTCAGAGTACTTTCTCACCAAAACTATTGTCAGCTTCATCTGTAATGGAGCACACTATTCACCAAGCATGTCTCCTGTTATCTATCTTCCTCTTAGTCTGCTTAGTAAATTTCGCACTGAGCTTTGTATGTCAAGTGTTTAAGAAATGAAGGACACAACCTGTATAAGTTTTTTATTCAAAAGCTTAATTTAAAATATCAAAGAGAATTGTGTTATTTCAGAAAAGAAGAGGCACTAATTACAACAATGTCACATTTTATCAGATTTTCACTTTCCTCTCTGGAAGAAAATAATTTTACCTGGAAATGGGCTTCCAGAATCTTGGTTTCCTCTCCACACTGATTTCAGAAAGCACTCTGAGTAACAAACTGCTGGTAAACCTCTTCTTCATAGTAATGATCCTGTGGGACAAAATAAAATAGTAACAATTAAACATGAAGAACTTTCAGCAATTCTAGCTTTTAACTCCAGGAATAAAATGTAATTGCTGATGTCCATCATCTGTCCCAGGAGAGAAATAGTCCACTGCTGTACCCTGATGTGCTGTAAGCGAACCAGGCACCCTCCATAAAGATTTGATATTTGTTTCTAAAAAAACATACTTTCCTCCTCTGCCTTTTCAGGAAGTGGTTTTGGATGAAAAACTGCAAGGAGGACAATTACTGGAGGAACCAAAACTTTTATACTTCAAAGGGAATACCTTCAATCTTCAGATATCTGTCCTTGATATCCCACCTTTCCTTTGGAGAATCAAACCATTTACTGCATGTCAGGTACTTGTGCTTTTTGTTTGGTTACAGCTGAATTCAGAGCAAGTCAGAATTTTCACTGCTATAGGCATGACCCAAATAAGACAATGGTCCCTTTTATTTTTGAAAGGTGTGGTTGTAATCCACTGAGTATGCAACAAAAATGCATTATCTTAGGATTTTGACAGATACAGATTTCATTCCTACAAGAATGCTTTAAATTTTTTATTCTACAAAAGTGCAAGCCTGTTCCTTTCCTCATTTCAGTCACTTCCAACAGAAGGCCTATATTCTTCTTGTAATTTATCACTCATGAGGATGCTTTTGATCTTTTTATCATCCTAATTTCACTAAGAATATATGGATGAAAATTACATTTAAATGTAAGCATATAAATGTAATGAGTTCAAATTACAGAAGGTATATGCTAAGCATTAGAATCAAGGAAAAGCAATAATTTTTTTCTGTACTACACTGAATAAAGAAGCTGTTTAAGATAGGATAGTGAAAATCAAAACAAAAGAAAAATTTCCAAGTGTATTACTGGAAATTTTAGGAGATAGGATGGCAGATAGAATGGGCTGGTCTATACCATCCAGAATTAATTGGACTATATAATCTCCCTTTTCCCAGAAGCATAGAGAGACTCAGTTATCTGTTGTTCAGTATGTTGGCAAAAAAATTGTCTTAAATGTATTCCCCTGTTCTCCAAAACATGAGCGTAATGGGGTCTGAAACATAAACCCTGATCTATATCTAGATAAACTCTTCTATTATTAAGAATATAAGGTTAATTTATTCTACAACTTAAAAAATGAAAGAAATGACAATTTTCAGCTTAATATGGAGAACTACTTGCTCTTCGGTGGTTTTTTCTTCTGTTCAGTGTTTTTGATCCAGAGGCCTCAAAATACTTTTTGTGCAGTTCAACACTTCTTAACACCGTGTACAACTTCTGTGAATAAATACATTGCTTATGGTATATTAAACTCAGGTTTTTTTGTTCTCTGTTGTCAGCAGTCTAAAGTTTCCACTCAAAACTGAACTGCACAGTGCTGTTGAACAGACATGATAGCCAATGCAAATTTCCTGTGTTAAACCACATATCTCAAGGACCTCACTTTGTTGAATCTAATGCAAGTGTCACAACCCAAAGTAGCTATTAAATTTACTGCTGCAAGCTAAAAACAAAAAAAAGAAGTTTGCTTCTTTCTTCCACAGAAGAATGCTCAAGTGTTGTGCTTGCTTTAAGGGAGGCATGGAGCAGGCACATACCCATTCTCTCAGCAGCCACTCAGGGTTGAAAAGAAGCATGTGCAAAACCTCTGCTGACAGAACAGTCTGACACAGTGCAGATACTGAAACCAAATAAATATTTGCATTTTATAATTGAGTATCGTTTGAATGACTTGTACACCTGAGAAATATAGTAATTGTTCCTAACAGAAACTGCAGATCAGCCTACCCTGGCTTTGTATTTCTCAGTGAAATTCTGTGATGTGTTCCCACTCTGTCAACAGGTCTGATTTGGTTCCAGTCTCTTTGTAAATCAAATAATCTGTTTCTTCATGTGGAGTTACTTCCAGTGTTCACTTTTTTTCTGTCCTACCTACCACACTTTAAAAAAAACCTGGTTGTTCTGGTTGTCAAGAACAACTGAAAAGAGCTTATTCTGTAATTGCCTCTTTGGTCCACCAAATGAAACTACTATTCCAGGCTTTCACCACAAGGAAAGATTTATGTTAATGGTTTCTCAAATAAGGAAAGATCCTCCTTCAAGGCTTGAACAGATGAATAAATCATCATGTAAAACTGTGGCATAAAAGCAGTTAAAGGCAGGTGGTAGTCAGAATTTCTCTAGACTATGCTAAGTGCATTTGTTTGTCCTGGCCACCTTGCAGGAGCAGATGATGAATGCTTGGCATCCTTCCCAACATGCTCACAAGTAACGAGGGGAGCCCTTAAAAACTTGTTGGGTGTCAGAGCAGGAAGAGACTGTGGAACGCATGTTAAAAAGCCAGACAAGCACCTTTGGGGGTTAAAAGCAACTGTCTTCCTAGCATCTTGTGTCTCTTGGAGGATCCAGTGTAGCTCTGTAGTTATGAGATGATTTACATTCCCTCTGTCTGCTAGGAACTTAATTATGGAAGCATTGCTGGAATACTTTAAACACTTGTTGTTCCACCATGTTTTGACACCCTTCCTCCCCATATTTTTTCATAAAATTCTTTTCAGCTGAATGATTCTTCCACTCTGACTGAAAGCAGAGATGATTACTCTGGAAAAAACTAATTACAGCTGCTCTGCTTCTAATATTTTGCTAATGTTTTATCACTGTTGGTATCTTGCTACTGTCACCAACTCAGGATCTAAACAGGGAGCTAGCTGGTGCACTACTACAGGTAGCCTGAGACACTCAGGAAGCAGGAAACTGCATAGCAGCTCTAAGTTCAACCACAGTTTAGTCTTGACTAAAAGGTGTAGGGTGAGGCTGTCTCTGAAGCTGTACATTCCAGAGTACAAGTGCAGAGCTCAGTTCTTCAGGGACACAGAAAAGATCCAAAGCCCAATAAAAATTGCCAAGAGGAGAGCAAGAATGAAGAGGTGCATGTTTTGTGAGCTGTGAGCTTCCCTGTGTAAACTGAGCATAGGCATTCAGTACCTGGCTTAGTTGATTTAAACAGCAAATATAACTAAGAAGTTAATAACTAAGAAGTTAAACATACTGACCAGTGATGTGCAGTGGGCTGCACGTGACTACTCAGGCAGGTGGGTGTTTTAAAATTTGGCTGGAACATAAATACAGATAATACACTGCATTAACTTACAGAGGAAGTGCTATTCTTGATAGGAAGTTCTTTTTTTGGATTCTAGTGCAAGGTGGTGTTAAGGAAACCCAGATTAGAGTTCTGATCCCTGCCTAGGAGACCTTTTTTTGTTTCATTTTAGATGAGTGTGTCTCATCATTTATGCCACTGAATGAAATCTAAGCTTTTAATAAATGTAATGCCTCAGTATTTATCAGCTGAATTGTGATTTATTAGTTTTGCCTTTGAGTTTGCAGGGATGTTAGTAAAAAAGTAATTGCAGAGAAACAGAATAGATATTTTTCCTAGTTTGTGATTGTCACAACTTCTCATTCTCATGCCTGCTTTCCTGTTCTCGTGGGCCATGTTTGTCTCCCAGGAAGTCCCTTTCTCCCGTGTGTGGTGCAGCAGCCCCAAGCCTCTGCACTGTGCCTTCTCCCTGGAGCGCTACACCCCTGCCACGGCACAGCTGTCCTGCAAGGTCTGCGTCCGGCAAGTCAAGGGGCATGAGCAAATCCTCCAGATCCAGACATCCATTCTAGAGGTAAAGCCTTCTCTCCCCTTTTTTGTTTTGTGAAGCTGCTGTGTAAAATGAGACATGATCCCTCCCCCAGTTCTCTCCTTTCTATCTCCATGTCACGAGTGTATAAATGCTTACAGATCTCATTTCCAACAGAAATCAAAGCACAGAAATTCCACAACACTAAAACATTTGAGCTAGTGGTAATAGTTTTCTTGCATAAAGTTTTTACATAGCTTGAAGAGCACTGAGCTGAAAAGAAATGGATTGCCTGTATGCTGTTAGGCCCAAGGAATGTTCACTTATTCATCTTTTTATACACAGAATGTCTTGTAAGGACCACAGCTTTGGTCACTGGTGAAAGATACCAAACATGTTTCCAACAAGTTGGTGATGAACATTGCTGGTCCTACAGCAATGAAAACCTTATCTGCTTATTTTAGATTATTGAGTATCTTTGTTGATTAATACAGATTGATATTTGTGGACTAAAGATATATGCCTATTACTAAATGTACTATACAGAGAATGCAGCAACTAAGTAAGAAAACCACAAACACAATTTTGTAAAAAAAAAAAATAAAATCCTCAGAATATACAGCCAAATGTTTTTCTAGTTCTTAACCGTTATTTCACAAAAAGCTTCTGTCGTTCTATATTTATTTCAATACAACGTTGCTGCTGCCAAAAAAGGACTTATCTGTCCACAAGTCCCCAGAACATGTTAGAATTCTGTCTTAAAATGGATTTGCTAGTATGGAAGGCTTTCTCATGCCTATCTCAAAAAGTGATTGAAGAACAAGGGTAATATGACTGTAAAATAAATATACAAATAACAACTGAATGCTTCAATTGCTCACTGCTTTATAATTCCCTGGACTAACCAGGTAGCAGTAGCTTATCTCATATGTGCAGGGTATGAAAATCTGCTCTTGTTCTGCATATTTAATTTAAACAGACAGTATGCTGTATCTGCAGCATCGCTATTACACTGCATGGATGACTTTTGGGATGTGTCATAAATGTTATATGAAAAGACTATAGCATCACTGTTATTTAATATTTATGCTGCATTGTACTAAAACGAATAACGCATAGAAACGTGACTCTATTACACAAGACTGGTATAATTTCATAGGAAAAGAATGGGCTAGATTCCAAAGGCTCTGGATTCCAAAGAGATTTCTAATATGGAAGAGCTGAGAGACTTAAAACATTCAGATGTTTAAAAAAAACCAAAAAAAACAAACAAAAAAACCCACCAAAACAAAACACAACAACAACAAAAAACAAACCAAAAAAAATCACAATTGAGACATTTATGTGCCAATATTTTAGGCTTTAGTAATTAAAGAATTAAAAACCCATATGTGTTCTATCTACCACTCACTGCTCTGTTGGACTTCCTCTGTAACCCAAAAATAAACAAAAAGAGGAAACTTGTAGGAGGAAAGTGACACCATTTTAAATGGGGTTTTATGTAAGTGCTTGTGATGTCCTAGAAATTCCTTCACAAATCAGAAAAATACTCTTCACTATTTTATTTTCTGTTGTCAATTCTATAAACTACATCTGGAATCTCAGGCAGCAGGTAAATGCAGACAGGCTCACTGCAGGTAGATCCCCACGTAACAAGCAGCAGAAAGTGCATGGAACTGTCTGCACTTGAGCTCTTGTTCTGGAGAGGCTGTGTGGAAATCTCTCTGGGTTCTCTGTGTTACTCTGTTACTGTGCTGTAGAGCCACCCACAGACACAAGGTGGGCGGAAGCTCGATGCCCAACTAACTGCTTTGCTTTTATATTCTGTGTAGAATGAAAGAGAAACCATCACTTTCTTTGCACACGATGACAGCAACTTCCCTGCACAGATGGGTCCAAAAGCTTTCAAAATCCCCTACTCCATTAGACAGCGGATCTGTGCAACGTTTGACACACCCAATGCCAAAGGCAAAGACTGGCAGATGTTAGCACAAAAAAACAGCATTAACAGGTAATGGCAGGCAGTTTTGAAAGGTGAACATTTACATATGCAACAGGAATAATTTGCTACTGTTATGGGGTTCTTTTGTTTGTTGTTCATATTAAAGATGTGTTCATAGTAATTACCAGACTTCCTCTGGAGGATCAGCTGTAGTTCATAGATCCTTCTTTAGGCAAGTAGCTACTGAAATCAGAAACCACTTGGTCCTCTGGATCAGCCCCTGTGCCCTGTCCTACTTGATGTTGGCCTCTATGGTCAGTTTGTTCTGGACTCAACTCTTTCTTTGTACACCCAGAAGAGTGGGGTCTCAGTAAAGTACAGGACTGCAGAAGGACTTTGGCACAGTTTTGTACTATGAAAGCATTGGTTTAAGAGACTTAAGAGGCTGCATTTTACCTAAAAATATATTTTGTGTACCCTGTTGTCTGGGCTTCTTATCTATATATTTTGTATTTCAAAATTAATTGCATATTTAGCAAATTTTTTCCTCTAAGAAAAGGGTTTCTTGCTTTTTAAACACACCCATAGTGCTAGGCGCAACAGAGGACACTTGGAAGTTCCAGCATATACTTTTCCTCGTTTTGTTACTCCTTTTTTTCTCCTTTTAGGAATCTCTCCTATTTTGCTGCACAAAGCAGTCCATCTGCTGTCATTCTGGACCTCTGGGAAGCCCAACATCAACACGATGGTGACCTTGACTCTCTAGCCTGTGCCCTGGAAGAAATAGGAAGGACACACTCCAAAATCTCAGACATAACAGAAACTGAGATTGAAGAGCCTGACTTCAACTACAGCAGACAAAATGAACTTTAGTCACTTTTTCAATTCAAGAACTGATGGCCAGCTTTGACTATTACACTAGAGATTCTCTTTGGCAGGGAGGAAATAAGGGTTTCTGTAGTGTATGGAAACAGACACTCACTTCCACAATGCAGTTTTCAGTTAGAGGAGCAGAAGCAACCCTGTGAAAAATCATCTCGATAATAAGGAAAACCAAGCTTCTCCCTGTCCCTCTCTCATTCAAAATTCACGTTTTAATGTCAAAGACAAAACCACACATCTATCCTTCCGGAGCAGGAAGCAGTGAGATACAGAGCCATAAAAGTTAAATATTATGACAAGATGTATTTAGGAAACATTATGGCTAATATAATGCCAAATAAAAATCAACAAATAAGTTCCTGAATATATAGAGCCAGCAGAGATTAATCCTAGTTTAAGGCTTTATCCTTTTGGGCCTGAAGTACCTTTGTCCTGCATTTCTAATTTACCACACTTAACAAGTGGTTTCAAAACATTATTTGATAGCATCATGTTGTCACTTTATCTGCTACAGGAAAATTGAGATTTTGAGGATCTCATAACTATTTAATTTTCATAATTGGTATTCCAATCAGTTTTTCAAAAATTCAGTCACTTAATGAATATACATTTGCAGCAGTGCTTTCCTGCCCATCACAAAACAGCAGAACCAAACCCTGCTCTGTGAAATTAAATGTGTGTGAGAAAAAACCTTTCTGAAGTTCCTAGTCTGCAAACATACACGTAGGCAAAAATTTTTCTTTGTGGGGCATTTAAGTAACCAAATAAAATGCAGAAAATCTCAAGCCCTATTTTAGCAAGTTTGCACGGTTTTTTTATTACTTCATGTTCTGGGGCTAAACTGAAAGGTAAAGGTAAAGTGAATTGCCATGGCTTCATTTTTGTTTAGTTTCAGACTTAAGCAGTAAACCCAACATGGTCCTGCCAAACCTTGGCTTCATTTCATTGTACAATTTGGATATTTCACAGGACATAAACCAGCCCTGCTACATTTAATGTAGTTCCAAATATATTGCGTTTACCACTAAAACCATGATTTAACCTGAGAATTCTTCTCAACTTTTATCAATTTCATACAAAAATTATTTTTCACTTCAACTAAACCAAAAAGAGAGCTGCCACTGTGAGTGTCCTGGTGGAACTGGAACCAAATTGGTAGCAAACTTTTTCTGGAGCCATATTTAACCACTATCTTTACTCATATATTCTTTAAAGTTAGCCAAGGTGCTCATTAGCTCTGGTTCTAGGCTCTCAGTGTTGGTGACAGGAACAAAAACTGTATAAAGCAGGAATACAACAAGACTTAAGGAGATTCATGGAAATGCGAGAAACTGAAAATCAAGCAACTGTTCATTGTTTTTTTTACCCCTGCATTTGGCCGAGTGTGATAGACCAAAGGGTGGGTACTCAGTGTGCAAATCTATAATGTGAAATTATTTCTCAACCCAAGATTTCAGATCTGAGAAGTATGATGAACAACTGTTGATGCAAGACTTTCCTTGTTCTCACTGATCTGAAATTACAAATTACATTGTTTTCCCAGCTCTGCAGGCTGGAACAGTCTTAGACTTATAAATACTTAGACTTACCCAAACATTTTCTGCACTTTACTATTTCATGCAGCCTGACATGAGAATCCCTGTTTGCAGTGGGAAATCATAATGGCTGCAAGCATATTTAAGACTGAGACAAAAATACCAGCTTATTTGGCAGCAAGCTGTCACTGTTTTCAGCAGCACATAGTTCTATCTGCATTTGAATTATATTTCTAGTGACTTCCAGTCCTCCTCCTCAGAAACCTGTTCTTCATTGGACAAAATGTCATGAATTAAAAAAAAAAAAAAAAAAAGTAATGGCATCCAGAGAAAAGTGGTGGGGTTTCAAGTGAGCTGTTGTTGTCTGGGAAACCAGCGACAGTCTCTCCAGCAGTTAATTTGTTCTCAGCTTCTCCTCAGATGCAGTTTTAATTTTCAAACTAGCTTAGATTAGCTACCATAGCAGAGACTTAAGAACTACTTTGCAGGTGCTGTAACATATTCCTGTCATTTCAAAGAGCAGTATGTATTTTCTCTTCTTGTTTTCCAAATGTGTGTGAGCCACACACAGCATATGGGGCAAATGAGAGCTGCTATATGGAGCTCAGACTTCTGTAAGAAGGTTTTTTCAGGAAATGCAGTGTTTATTTTCAAGACCTTGGGTAGCTTTGGGAAACCTCTATGAGCAACAGCACTCAGCTCTTCCTGCTGAATGCATGCTAAATTCTAGCAAGGGAAACCAGAAGCTGTCCAGACTGACTTCCTCCAAAGTACATCTAAGGAGCCTCCAGGCTGACAGGATCTGGGGTGTACACCAAAATCCAAGTTAGATCTAAAATCCATTGAAGTCTAATGCTGAATTAATGATTGAAAAGGAATAAATGGCAAAGGTTTTTACAATGCCAGAAAACAAAATCTTCAGTTTGGGGCCTGAGGTAGGATTTTAATTTTACATTGCTCAGTAGAGTGGCAGACATGATATCAAAATCATTGAAAAAAATCATAAAACAATTTTGTTCTCCATGATAATGATGAGTATTGATAGGCAGTAGCTGGACGATAAGAAATCAAGTTAGACATCTGAGTTGAAAAATAGGCTACAGGTTTTTTCTATTCCCTCCCCCCCCAACTGCATCAGTTGATTACCTGATATGTCTGATACAGACATCCCTGTTTTCAGATGCTCTCTTTCCGTTGTTTTGTGTTAGCATCATGGGATGATATTAATAGCACTAAGCACTTCTTGAGGCTTATGCCAGTTCTCCTCCTTTTATTATGCACAGTCCCAGTTTTAGAGATGGAGAAGTTATAAGAGTTTTTAGGTAAATGCTTCTGCTATCATATAAATGAGGCAGCCACATGAATTTTGTTACCACTAGCAAGCAGCTAAACAATACAAGATGTTAAATGTTTGCTTCTTATTTGCTACAGCTGATAGCAGATGTCTTTTGCCAGCTTCCCCACAAGCCTGCTATAAGTGTTCTTGACCACAGTATTCTCTCAGAAAGATGATTTAGAACTTGTATGCAAACAAATATAAGTAGATGTGTTAACCATTATTAGTGATCTTAATAATCTGGAAGCACATTTTAACATCTATGTTAAAATACATGTGTATATACATGATTTGATCCAAATTACAAATGTAAAGGAGAATTTCAAGCAGGATTAGGTACCTGAATTAAAAAATTCATTCCTTTCCCATATTTTAAAAAATAATTTTTAAAATCTGTTCACAAACTAGAAAGTAAAACAAGGAGAAATGTGATGTTACAAGCTTGAGATTCCATCTAGCTGCTCTGAGTCTGATATGGTGAAATAGCCATTTTGATTTTACATCACCAAAGAATCTGCTCTATTATATTGTGATCTTCCTAAGCACTTTCTCCAGATATTTCTGTGCTATGAGTCATTTAAGACTAATAGTTGCATTTTAAAATTGACTTACATTTTTGTCACCAAAATGGGGCCCTTCACAGCTCCACCAGACTGCAGCATCATAAAGCTAATTTACAGTTTTTATGACACTGCTTTTGCAGTCTTACTAACTTATATTAAAATCCTTTAAGCCACAAGGAAAGGAACCCTGCTCTGCAGATTTAAATTCAAACTTCATTTACCAGTGTAAGTCCCATGAAACCAAGATGTACTCCCACAAAAATTTTATTGTTTTTTGTAATAAATGGCAAGATGTTGACATAATTCTCCTAACATACGGAGAATTATTTTTGTTGTTATTTTTCTCTCTGGCAAAAGCTGGTCTCCTCTCTAGTTCTGTGCACCTGTTTGCCTTTAACAGGTTAAGAGAGAAGCTTATTCAGCATAAAAGACTAAAATAGGGATATTGTAGGATTCCATGGTCCTTTTTTTTTTTACCACTGGAAACATAGTTCTATATAAGGGTTTTAAAACACTGAGTAACTGATGAATTCCACTTAATATTTTCCACTACAAAAAATATACAGCTAAAGCAAGCAAGGAACTCTTGGGGACTTGTACTCATCAATTGAATTATTTATATTTTTTCTAACCTATGTTTGCCTATAAAACACAGATTTAAGCAAAGGGCTGCATAATTTCTTGGATAGTAATTAATTGAGTAGAAAATGGGAAATTATTGATTTGAAGATTTGTCTTTCTAGCCTTTCTTTTACTAATTTGAATTATACCTAGCAGGGTCTCCCACTTTTTAAAGCAGTAGAGATGGTTAGCATAATTCATTGAGAGCCCTTTTCATGTTAAACCTTCTAAAGAGTGTTTTCTATGGATTGTTCAGTTGTGATATATGTTTTGGTAAAATTAGTCTTTTGACACTACTCCTGCTTCAGAAGAGGCTGGTAGTTTTTCTGCAGCAGCGTGTAAAATGAGACATATATCCTTTCTTGGATATATAGTGATTGTCTAGTCAAAATTACTTAAAATGTAAAGGATTCTTGAACAAATCCAGTAACTTAAAATGCTACATATATAGCACCTGATACATGTAGCAGAAAAAAAAAGAAAACAACACCACCTCAATATGCTGGCAAAAGATCACGAATCATTTTCTATAACACACAGTCTAGCTCTTTTCTCTCATTGCTAGTACTAACATAACTGGTAGCAAGTATCTCCTTTCCAACTTGGAAAAAAATAAATAAATCACTCTTAAAATTAAAGAATAATTTAGAGAATCATGTGATAGTAACAGTGTCTGCAGTGCAGAGAACAGAAGTGATGTTCTACTCACTGCTGCAAGTTGAAAGAAAGATCTGTTGGTATCCATGTTCACTGTTCTGTCCAAAATTAATATAAATGTTTAGGAATTTGCCACTATTTTTTGTATTAGAGGTGAATAGTACAGATTCTACTAGTGTTTCTTGTCTGGGGCTTGGGTGGGTAGGGGTGTATTGTAATTTTCAAGCTATTGCAAAAACTGCTTTTAAATAAGCTGTTCAATTGTACTGAATAACTGGTTTGTGCTTTACAATGGAATCCAGGTGAGCCAGGATTCAATGGGTAGCCTCCTCACCTTTGCTGTCACAGGGTAACTAGAGCTGAAGTCACTTGTGAAAATTTAGCTAAGGGATAGGGAGATTAGATGACCCATCCCTGATCTGTAATGTAGTGTACTGTAATCTAACAAAATTAGACACTCACCTACTGTAGAACCGTGGTTTTGTCAGCAGCTACTTAGTTTGTCTGCCCCTGGTGTGATAACCTTGGTTGAAAATGTACTTCTGCAGATTTAAGATGATGTCAAACCCCTGTGTTATCTGGTCTCTCTATAAATCTTACTGTCTAATCCCAAAAGGAAATGTGTAGCACATAATGAAGTTAAAGGTGTTCTGCACCAAGCCGGTTGACATTTTTTTCTGACATAGCAGAAGGAGGAAGACATGGATGTAACAGTAAGTGTACTTCCTACAGAAAACAGAATGTTTCTTTAATCCTTGCTGAGAACTGCCCGAAGCTTTGTTTTTGCAGATTAAAAAATGTAAGATCTGGTATTTCCCACAGTCAAATCTGGAATGGTAACCTTATGGTGATTATATCTTCTCAGTCAATTCCTTCAGATTTCCCCCAATTGTACACTGAAGTTGGAGGGGGAGGGAGGAATATTTTCACATGAAGCTCTAGACTTTTTCACTCCTTCCACTTTCAATCTAAAACCCAGATACCATTACTGAACCTCACAAAGTTCCCTGATGCATCATCAGTAAGCAGTACACAGACACACACATACCTGCACCTCTTTGGGGATGTGACATATCTACTTGCATGTATTTGGGAACAGCAAACTGACATATCATTTGAGACTTTGGGAGATGTAGTTGCCTCCTCCCACTTCTTAATCAAATTCATGCCCACTGTAATTCTGCAAATCTCAGTTTTTATGTGGAAACAAAAATGCTTAGTGTACACCTTTGCTAATTTGAATGAGGTAAAATGATGCTGGTTGGTCTGGTGAGACTTCAAACAGTGTTATGCATGACTTGAGCTAACTGAAAAACAGACACTACATTTTCAAGTTTAAAAATTTTTGACCAGCCTTTTGATGAAAAGGAGAGGGGGAACTTCAACATAATAAAATATATAATAAAGAGTAATTTGCAAAAAAAAGCCAAACCAAAAAACAAACAAAACCCAAACAAAATCCCACAAGTATTCCTCTAGAGAGACCTATATACTCTTCTGCTCCTTTATTTTCAAAATCAATAGGTTCTGAAAAATGTTGGTTCTTGCTCGTTTGACTGAGCATTCTTCCCTCCCCCTGCATCTCCCCACAGTTTCAGTGTGTTTAGAACTGAAAAAAGAGCAGAGGTTTGAATGCTTTCTTTACTATGAAGCTGAAGGAATAGGGAAGAGAGACAGAAGAACTTGAAGTAAAAAGCATGGCCTTGGCTTCATATCACACTTTCTGTGCCTTGTTCTATCAATGTAAATTCTGAATGTTGTACAGTAAAATACTTGGGAAAGACTCCTTGGAAAAGGCTGCACTGGCTTCTTTTTTCAGCACATGTACATATATAAATATATATACATATATATATTTGGTAATGCCAAACAGCTGTGTTATATTGTACTGAAAAAGTAATAATGGACAGTTTGGATGTTTTATGTAGAGTTTGCAAAAATTGTATGGCTATAGCCTTTTGAGGATAAATGTACAGACGTAAATTACTGCATATCAGTTATTTATTAATAAAGAGTCTTTTACTGACATCTTAGATTACTATGTGAGTGGCACATTAATTTCTGTGATAAAATAAGATGTTGCGAGTGCTTTGGGATGCTTTACTCATTTTATAGTAATCCTTACATGGTATTTTCACTCTCACAATCATTTTGTTACTTTTCTCCTGTTATCTCTTTTTTCCTTCAGCAGTCAGACATCTTTTTTGATCAGCTTTGCTCTGATTTTACCTTTTCCACCAAAGCAAATTTTTTTTTAGAACTACACATGCTCAGTTGTTTCTGTTTTGCTGTTGTGGTCACACTCCCATAAAATAAAGTAAAAACAAACAACATTTTACACTCTCCCCTCAACATTCCTTTCTCCACAAAAGTATGTTTCTCATTATAGCAGTTACAACTGAGCTACTGTTACTCCCTTTATTTTATCCTATCACATTGTCAAAGTTATGTGCAGCTCCTGAGGCAACTCATAACTAGAAAGATACAAATATACCTTAAAACCACACTCACATTTCCCCTTCGTATGAAAATACTGACTACCATAATATCCCTTGAGGTGTATACCACATCCCTTCCAAAAGCACAGCATCCAAGTCTTTCCTCATATGACACACATGACTGAAAAATATATGAACAATTATTATGAATCCTGTGATTAATGGGAGTTGCTGGGTTGCACACATCTTTTGAAAAAAAAATCTGAATTTCTAAAGGTGCTAATTAGAAGCTATGCTCTTTTGAGAAATGTCATACCATTTGTGGGTGATGAACACTTCTGAAAGTAAGAGCCTCCATTTCTTTACTCCTATTTCATATAGATAGATAGATACATAGATAGATTGATCAACCTTTCCCCTATCATTATCTAGAAACATTTGATTGCACTTCTTAGAAGCTTGCCCACATGTAGCAGTCATTTACTACTCATTATCATGATCTGCTTGTCAGAGCTATCTACAGAAGTGTTAGATTCAGGGAACTGGGACTGAGTAGGAAACAAACAACAGAGATCCTGGGTTTATGAACATACCAATAATACCAAAATTCAAGGCAACACACAGCACATTAAGCTTAGGCTTAACTTACAACTTTTTCAAGTAAGCAATAGTTATTCTTTAATGGATGTGTTGTGATCAAATTAATTCATTGGGCTGTAGCAGAGTGGCAAAACCTTTGTAATTCACATTTATGGGGAAAAGGAACTTAACAGTTTTGCTGCATAGAAGTTGAATTAAAATTTGACTTATGAAAAGGTGCTGTGATTTTTTTTCTCCCTTCCTTTCACTTTGTCCTTGACTAATTATTTTTTCTTTTTAACACTGTCTGCCATGTAATACACTAGGAGAAAATGTTTGCAAAGAGCAGCCTCGTTAGAACCCTGCAATACAATTTATAGAGATTATATATGTTTACAGTAAAATGGATGCTGGTCTTTAAAAAGTGCCTTTTTCCCTCGATACTCCTTGAAGAATAAGGAGTTACATGCTGAACAGTGCAATTTTTCTGAACAGGTGAAGAAACGATTATAAAATATCCTAAACATAAACCATTTTTATCCATGCTTATTTTAATCCCACAGTACAAGGTGCTATTATGCATGCAAAAAGGTAATGAGGCAGGCAAAGGTTATTACTAGGGACACTACTGGAATGATGAGGGGCTGCCAATGCAGAAGATAAACCTCAGGCTATCTGAAATTGAAATTTTTAGTTAAATTAATAACTCAACATGAGACCAAACAGTAATGCTGTCTCTCTCCTGCAGGGCTGAAAATGTCTTTTGACATTAATAAAAAAAAAGGGGGGGAGGGGGTGTTACCTGTGAAGACATATAAAGAAGCAATCTACTCAGCTGTGTTGAGGCTACAGAAATGTGGGAGGTGGGAACTCTGCCCCTCCTTGACCATGTGATAAGTTGAGTGAATGCTCCTGCTGACTGTGGGCAAGTTGCAAGAGAAAAGCAATATTTCCTTCTGTGCTTCCAGGTTTTTTTTTTAACCCTAATAAGGGAAATTTCTTCATTATTCTCATTATTATTCATAACAGCACCAGAAATTTTCTGAAGTATTTAACAAAGCAGTTTTCTTTTAAAAGAAAACCTGCTCCCAGAGCTTAAGAGTTTTTTGTTTAATTTACACATGTGACTCTAGGTCAGAGGCACAAACATCATCTAAAAAGATGAGTGAGGAAATATAAAGATTAGGGTAATAACATCACACTGTTTATTTGCTGTTTCTACATGCAAAGCTAGGTGCAGTGTTCAGCTGAGCTGGTGATACCTAGATATCCAAGACAGAACTCTCTTCCTTGAAAGGGAGAAGGTAAGGAGAGGGTGGTGGGAGGGAGCGTAGCAGCACATTAATAAAAAACATGGAGAAATCAAATCTTACTGCAATATTAAGCTGGCAGCAATTCTAAACTGGCCAACAGTAGCATAACCTGTAGGTCTGCCTAGAGTCCTTTTTCCACTGTGTAAGCTTGAATGTTACAGTTCACAGACATCAGTATGGACAAACTTCTGATAAGTAACAACAAATTTTTCTATTTCAAAGGAAAGAAAGAACAAAAAAGAGAATGACAAACAAATAGAAGACGAAAATAACTCACAGTGAATGTCAGAAGACCATGATACAGCTTGAAGTCCACCCTCTGAAGCAACTGCAAGAAGCCAAAAGAAATGATGAGAAAATAAATAAATAGATGAGAAATAGATGAGAAAATTCTGCACGAGTGACTGGAGGAGGGATTCACCAGAAGGTATTTTGCACCCTACTAATTTTATTTTGGTAGAAATCTGTGGGCATACCTACTGCATCTTGCACTGGTGACACTGGTCGTGTGGTTGTGCACAGCCATGTCTGCACTAACACATCCTATGTCTACAGCTGCCCCTTAGAACTCTCTGGATTGCACTAGCAAAAATCCAGGCTGTGGATATTTGAAGGTAACTTAAAAACTTGAGCTTCAGGGTCTTTATCATGAAACAATTAGGGGGGGCATTCTTGTTATAAACAACAAAGGGCTTTCTGCTGTTGTTTGTGTATTTCAGTATTACAAAGCAGACTGCTGCCTTCTGTAGTACAGAATGTCTGCATGGTCTCTGAAGTCTCACTCATTATCCTATTAGGCTTTAACAGTGTTCATAGGTTGTTTCGGATTAATGAGGCAAAAGTCCTCAATCAAGAAGCAATTTAAGAGTACATTGCTAATTCCCCAGAGTTCTGTAAATGAACTAAAGGTCAGCTAATACTAGTTGACCTTTTTATTTTGGGAGCTGATTTGAGTCTGTATTTTTCCAAGAGCTGCCCTTAAGAAGTGACAATTTGGAAGGGCATTTCTGGCCCAATGACTGAAATAAATCAAGTTACAAGTAAGATGAACACACAAGCCAAGAGCAACCCACTTTTTAAATTTACTGGCATGAAGCCAACTGGTGTGAGAATCATGGCAGCATCTATCTGGATAAGTAAAGTAATACAGTTACTTCAGATGGGCCAAAGTAACTATTTTCTTTTCTAAAGCAATGAGATAAACGCTTTCTGTATAAACTCTGCACTATTGCTACACAGTAAAACCTTAACACTTTATAGCCTTGTGAAGATAGTTCACATGTAAAGTACTGGCATCACTAGCATATATTCAGCCTCACAGGAAGGTGAGAAGGACAGAAAAGAACACAAACAAGCCCCAGTAAGAATTAGTGTTAAGAAGCTTAGGAAAGCAATAGTTTTGTCTAATCTGAAATGGTTCCTTTATTCTCTGTTTCTCATTGTAATTAAGATGGGATCTGCTGAAATAATGGCAATGGATAACCAGCATTTGTGTTAGTTTCCAAGAATGCAAGGCAGATTATTGCTTTGTTCACATTTAGTTTTTCTTACAATAATGGTGCGTTTGTGAATCAAACACAATTAGGGCTTCTCCTTTCTTTGTTCTTCTTCTTTTAATATGGTAAACCTTAAAAAATATTCATTATTCTGTTAGCAGAAAGTTGCTAATTCTACTATAAATTAATGTATTCCTGTTGAAATGTAGATTGTGTTTACTGTGCAATTTAGCCAGCTTTTTCCTTCCCTGCTGTATAGATTGATTTCAACAGCCTTTGTGGATAGTGTCATTCAAGTCAGTAGTAAGCAGTAAAATCATACAATTGAAGATACACAATTCTACCTACTGACAAATATTTATGATTATGTCTTCACCTCTTTAGCATCCAGAAAGCAAATGCTAGATATGGGGTTCCTTTCCACAGACCTAACACCTTCACAGATTTTGTACCAATGAACAGCAGCTGGCAACACTGGCTGGCTGGCGTTGAACAGAGAAAAGCCAGAAGAGTCCATCTAACTAGAAAGGATTTCAAAATCTTACCGGCATGAACATGAAATTACTGTGGCATGGAGTGCAAAAACAATTTCTGCCTTCTAGCTCCAGAAAATAAACATTAAACCAACCAACCAAATTCTCAATATAAGCCTTACTGAGCAGTGACCACACAACTCCACTCAAAATCCACAGTTCAGTCACATGTTTATGGTGCTTTATCCTAACCATTTTCACCTCACATTTCTAATTCATGGAACACATTAATTTTGTTGTTGTTGTTATTGTCAGTCTGCTTGCAAGTGGGAACTTGTGAAGCTATTGTGACTTAATGGATTGCAAAAGTCCTTTCTGAAAGCAAGATGAGGTGATATCTGTCTATACATATACAGTAGGTTTTTCTCAAACTTTTCTTCTTGCCTGACCTCTAACAGTAGGACCCTGATGTCATCCAGACCTATTAATTCATGCTGCAAGTGCAAGAAGGGAAAATTATAGAGCTGAGAGATGGCTACTCTGACAGTCAAACATCTCAGATTAAATTGAACACAATTTCACAGGAAAAGGAAGAGAACCCTGTCAAACAAGAAAAGAGATTTTCAGGAAGCTCAAAGTACAGTAATCATACTGCAGAATGATATTGCTTTTCCCTGTAAGTGGTTAAGTGTAGTTGACATTTATGTATTTACTTGCCCTCCAAACATTTTCCAATGTTTAAGCTGAATACCTTACACAGTTTGCATTTAGTCTGTGGAACTCGGTAGATGAAAACAACATTTTTGAATTGGGTGGAGATTTAAAAGCTATTAATCATATTTTTCTTTCTTTGTACAAGACAAAATATATCTAATGTCATGCTTTGCAGCTGAGGTGATTGTAGGCTGGAATGGGAAGAATTGTTGGCCTCTATCATTATGCACATTTACACAGCTGGACAAACCTGAAGAAACACATGGAAAAAATTTACTGGAACTCAAAATACATTATTTCTAATCCCAGTTCAGCTACAGAACATGTAAGTGACTTGGACAACTTTCTTCTAAAAGAGGGAACATTTTCCTACATCTCGAAAGTTCAACAAGCCAGGACAGTCATTTTACCTCATGCCATATATGTACAAAATAGTAAATATTCACCCACTCCTTTCATGCAAAGCTTAAACTAGCGTAAATGCACTTATTATTTCAGAAATTTTCTGCTCATCCATCAAGCTAAGAAATACTAGGGACAATAGTTTTTTCACTTTCTCATAGTTATGTTCTCAGGGAAGGCTTTGTTTGACTGAACTCAAGAACAGCCTCTTGCAATACACAGTCACATCAGATTACTGCTTCTTGAAGACTTATGTAATGAAATGGACACATCTTCTGCTTTTATTCTACGTTCTTGCTTTAATTATACACAGTGTCTGTTATGAAACCTTGTCATGTTGTCACAAGTGGCCTCCGTGCTGAACTTTGCCTTGTCAGGATAGCTTTATCATTCATAAATATTTCAATGAGAACCAAATAGTGCTTATGAAAGATTGATTTCTTACAGTTCACTGACCCTTCCTTCGAGGCCTTTTATTAAAATTAGAGCAAACCCATCCTAGAAATCTGAGCATTAATTGTTAATATTACAGGCTACTGAAACATAGAGTCCTCGAGGAGCAGAGAGACACTGCTGGCTTAAAGTGATACATCACTGTAGAAATTTAAGGCAATCAACAGATTTTAAATATGTTAATTTTCATATTCAGAACCAAATTGAGGTCTTTAATGGGCTCTGAATTAAATCAGGCAGGTTGAGTGCTTTGGAGGCCTTCTCAAAATTTGGTTTGGAAAATTGAACAGCACCAGCTAGATGTCTGGGCACCCTGGAGACTTGGCTGAGTCACCAGCTGCTGCCTGCTGTGCTGTCCACAAAACTTGGTTAACCATACTGCTGGAAAACTCCATCTCTGCCCTTGGATCAGCCAGAGGCTGAACCTGGAAGTTCTGCAGGTAGATCCTCTTTAAGATCTGACTTCAACAGCTGTTCCTGTTATTATCTGGTGCCTCATGTTTTTCAGCGTTGTAAGTAGCTGCAACTTGACCAAGGGAGCATGGGTGAAATTGTTTTCAGCAGTAAATTTGCTTCATGGCAGAAAAATCAAAATCTCACCACATTGTATTTATGGTTGCCTTTTTTCATTTTCTCTTGCCTCAGCCTCTGTTCCACACTTTGTTTTGGGTTTTTTCCCTTTTCAAGAGCAGTTGTTTCTTGGTTAAGACTGCATAACTTCTCCTTTCAAAGAACAATGTTTACACTACCATAGGCCCCTAGATGTCACAGGGAGATGGCTTCTGTACCTAACAGCACACCGTTCTAAAGAACCTGAAAGTGACAGCCCAGCTCTGTAACAAGCTCCATGCAACAGCACTGCCTCCCTGCGTTCTGAGGGAGAAGGATGCTTTGTCTCAACGTAAATTGCCATCCTCTGCCTTCAGTCTCAGAATCCAAAACACCTCTTAACCCAGAGAGGAGAGAAAACCAGCTTCTTGTACTCACTTCTATGGAGAGAGACATAAACCAGAGAAGAGCACATAAAAAAATTAATCACAGAGGACCAAAATTATGGTCTCCAAAGTCCTCATTCTTCTGTTTTCCTCCTCTTACCTACTTCTCTCAGAGGAATGGGACACAATCAGGGCAACAGTCATGGGAAAAGCTTTGTACACTAATGACATATAAAACGTCACTTCTTAGGGACAGGAAAAAAGGTTTCATTTTGATGGCTGCTTTTAGCAGCTCTTGGGAGCATAGATGATTTTGACCTCAAGACAATACTGACTTCTGTTCATATTTAGATTTTCCCTGCAGACAAAACATCATTAACATTCAAAAGCTAAAGTGTGTCCTTTATTACCTACAGGTATAATTCCAATAGTTCATTCAGCATGGTTTAAAAACAAACAAAAAACCCACACTGATCACACAGCAATTAACCCAGGATGTTGATGAAACAAACCATATAACACTCCAAATTTACTTGCAATACTCATGTTTAACTTTTGTCTAGTTGGTGCTCTATCTATCTAGCACATTAATTAAACTCCTGTAGGGGCTTCTTGTGAACATTGAGCACAGTCTATTAGCAGAAGGCTGCACATTGCTCACTGCTGACATACTAAGTGCATTTCCTATCTCTGAACCTCTATTACACCCCATCATAAGTGCATCACACATATTCGTTAATTGAACTTTGCTAACCTGGCAAGTAGGGACACCAGATAAATGGCCCAACAGTGAGAGTGTTAATTTAAGGCCTGGACAATCTATTTTCATGTCCTTGCTCCCTTTTGTCTTATAGTTGTTTTACTAACTCCTAAGCAACTTACAAGGTTTTTCACTAGCTCTGCAAAACAGGACCATTACTGGTGAGCTTCCAAGATAAGTCCTTTAAATGATACAAGACATTTTGTGTTGCTCAGAGTAGGTCGTATCAAGGCTCATTTAAATTTTAGACAGCTAGTTACTACGTATGTCTTTACAGGCAGTGTTTCTTCACAGGAATTTAAATTATTAGACAAAGGTGAGACAAGAAGTATATGTTATACCTAGCTGAACTCCCTTCTCCTAAAAACCATCCTTTGCAAAAAAATTTTAAAAGGGACACAACTCAGGGTGGGAAGTAAATGTGCTTCTCTGGAACAAAAACAATCCACAAACTAAAACCACACTAGATTCATGGGAAAAAAATATACAGTATCTGAACAGGTGGCATACACGGAACTGATTTTTTTTTTTTTTTTTTGTAGTATGCTCTTCACCAGACACACTTGGTACTCCATTTTGGACCTCCCAGGACTTAAGAAGGCACTGACCACCTGGAGGGAGTCACTCCAGGAGTGATGGGGATTTCTGGGATGCTGCAAGAGAAAACGGAGCTCAGAAAGAAAGGCTGTCCGCTTAGGAGAAGGGGCTGCGGGCATTTTAATGCAAGCACAGCCCCTGTGCTGGGCATGGAAGTTTCCTCTGGCTGCAGTGGCAGCACGTAGGAAGAAGCAAGGTGAGAAAACACCTCCCCTCAGCTGAAGGCAAAAGGAGCCACTCCTGGGCTCTATCTGAACTGGTTTGGGGCTGAATCGTGTGGCCCGGGTCCTTTAGGAAGCAGCAAGTGCCTCAAGGAGGGAGATTTGGCTCCCGCAGCCCCAAAGCTGCGCCTGGGGTGGAGAAACCCCATGAGGGGTCCGGAGTGGAAACTGCGGTAAAACCCCGCAAGCCCTCCCCTCAGTGGGAGAGGATCAGAGCTGGGGGCCCTCAGAGAGAGAAGCTTTTTTGAGGGACACAAAAAAAAAACCCCAAAAACCTAAAATCCAGCGTTCTTACCGTAGCTGGGGTGCTGGCCGGGCACTCAGCTTCCCTCAGGAGACGGCGCCGTCTGTGGTGCCTCAGGTGTGACCGTTAACGGCTGCAGCACGAGATGCCTCAGGTGTGACCGTTAACGGCTGCAGCACGAGATGCCTCAGGTGCGACCGTTAACGGCTGCAGCTCTCGGCCGGGGGGAAGGTTCTGGAAGGCTCCGTTCTGGGGGTAGGGGGCGAACCGAATCAGCCCTGTCCGAGCAGGGAGAGGCGTTTTGTGCCGAGTTTTTCCACTCCTTGATTTGTAGAAAGTTGGAAGAGAAGTTGGAAAGGGTATTAAATCCGCAGGAGTGTTGGTTGTGGAGGGCTAGAGCTGAAGCTGCTGCTGTGGGAAGAAAAGGAAACTCGGTTTTCAAGGTGTGGTGTGGTGGCAGTTTTGTGATTGAACGCAAACTTAAGGGAGAGAGTGGAAACAAAACAAACAGCTATGGAAACAAAAAGTAACAAATAAATAACAAACAAATCAAACAACCCAAAACAATCAAACCCCAAACAAACAAAGAACTGGAAACCTCAAAACCTAATCAAACCCCAATCAATCCTGTCAGGGGACGAAATCAAGTTGACTATTTTGTTAATATTAAAAAGGTAAAAGAAAATGGCCCAGAATGGGATTCTTGGTTTTGCTGGAGGGGGATCCCATCACCTGTGTCAGGGACTAACTTTGTGCTATTAGTCCTGGTTTTGTTTGGTTTTATCTGATTAAGTTATTCAGTACCACTTAATATGAAAAACCAAGAACAGACAAATGCTAGGGTAGTGATAAAGCACAAGTAGTGTTTTCTGGGCCTTTGTATTAGAGGGTTTATGATAATGTTGTAATATTATTAAGTGTGGTATTAAGATTGAAGGTGAACTGTATAGATGAAGTGCTATGGTAGTTTTCCAGCTCCCAGAATAAAGAGAAAATAAAGGGATTCTAGTCAACTTGAATTGCCTTAAAACCATTTGGCATGGTTTAAGATCATAACAGAAAAATTCTCCTTGAGGCATCCCCCTAGTAGAGAAGTGGAAGATGAGGAATCCCCCTGTTCCCTGGGTGTAGTTACACCTCTTCTGGTACACAGGGTGGGAAGAGAGGATGGGTGAAGGAAGAATCTGGGCTGTGCCTGCACTGGTGTTGCTGGGTGGTTCCCTGTGCAGCTCTGGTACTGAGGGAGGAAAATCTGCTGGGATCTGGCTGAAGCTGAATGGCAAAAAGACCAGGAGGGTGCTGAGCCTCTTCTGAGGTGCCAATAGGACAGCAAATCAACATCAGTCCTGTTAAAAGAGCAAAAGGAGCTGAGAGCTTAGAGTGAAATTCATGGGAGGGCCAGGAAAGAAAAGCTGCAGCTGTCGTTGCCATGACAAATAATGACAAAAAATGATTGAAGCGTTTTAAAGGTAATGTTGCAATAAAAAATATCCTGTGGGTTGCTCTGTTATAATTGGGCTAGGCCATGTCAGCACTTGCTAGGGCTGAGAGCAAATGTGCTGTGGGCTGCAGGAGCAGTGTGTGCACTGGGTGATGCACAGAAGGGAGATAAAACTGTTGTAAAAAGGTCCTGAATTTCCTTAATAACTCTGGGAACTCTTCCCCACCCCAACTAGAATCGGATGACTTCCTGTTCCTTCCTTTGTTGTTCTTATAGCATATTGTTTTGGCAAGTTACTTTGTCTTTCTGTCACCCAGCTTATTTATATATAAAAATTGTAGTAGTAGTACCATTTTTCAATACAAAAAATAATCCAGTAGTGTAGCAAGTGCATAATTTTAATACTGGTACTGCTCCCATTGGCCTGTAATGACCACAGGCTGACAGAATGGAGTAATTCCAGTGACGTTGCAGCAATAACAGTGTATGGGAAGGCATCAAACATTCATGACCCTATCTGAGGCTTTCTAGTCCATAAACCTTCTCTGAACTCTATTACTTGAGTTATCAAAAAGACAGAGCAACTGTTCATCATAAATATGTGGTAGTGACAGGCTTCATTGAAATGCTGTTGTCTTGAGTACATTGGTATAATTTGTTCTAATGTGCAATGTATTATCCAGTACACTACAGACCTAAACTTATGGCTTTTGCCAAATTCCCTCCAGACACACACATTTGAGGATAAAGACATTATTTGGTGCATTCTTTTTGTTATTCTTTTTCTGATCTGTGATCCTTCTAGAACATATAAGAACTTTGTAGCATTTCTTTGCTATTTTAAGAAAAGATCAAAACATGTACAGTCTTATGTTTGTTTTCATTTCCAGAATCTTTCAGAGAATATTCTTATTTCTATGCAAAGTGATTCAATCTTAAATGTTCCAGGTGTTAGCTGTCTTTCAAATAATGTTTGGGCTGGATTTGTTCAGAGATTTACTTAATATATGACATGACAAAGGTTTTTTACTAAGTCATTTACACACCCCAGTCAATGAAAATTATGTTCTTATAATCCACCTTCTGATGAATTTTCAACATGTGCAGTGGGGCTTGCATGCTGTAGCTAATGGAGAGTATCCTGTACAACTGTGCATGGGCTTCACTCTCCCTTTTTGGGGGATATTGCAGGGTTCAGGAGATGCATACAGACAGTGCTGTTTATAGAAATGGATTTAATACAATTCCATAAAGTGAGTTTTTGCAGCAAAGCTTGTTAAATGTTGTTAGTCTTTAATTGTGCCTATGGGAGAGAGATGACAGACTGGCTTACAAATAGTCCTCCTACAACAGGGCATTGTAGCAGTATTGTAGACAACCTTGAACAAGCTTCATCAGAAAAAAAAAAAAAAAAAAAAAGTCAAATTATAATATAGCACTGAGTTTTGATGTGATGTTTTTACCTTTTGAAAGAACTTGGGAACCCCTGCTGAAACACTTGCTTAATTGAGTCTCCTATCTTTGCAGCAAAGGAGAAGAGATTAAAGGGATTCAAATATTTTCCTCAGGAAAATTCATGTCATGTTTCTTTGGTGTGTTTTTTAAAATTCAGAGAGGTCTTTGCAGAAAGGTTGAATACTTGGTTATCAGTTACAATCGTTTTTGTATCCTATATTACTCCTGAAATACAGTATAATTGCTGTTCACAATTGCTGCTGAAACACCTGTAGTGCCAGTAGCCAGCTAATGAAAACAGTAAAATCTTTTGTCCCTGTTGTGGAATAACAAAATCTGGGGGAGATTCGGTTCTAAATGAACTCTGAACCCATGTATCTCTGTAGCATTTACTGTCAGATTGAGAAAACAATTAATATGTCTCTTAATCTTTTTGTGAAAATCCAGCTGCTTCTATGAGCTGCCAGAATGAGAGCTGAGCTGTTCTTCACATCCAATGCTCCCTGCAGTTGCTGATCCATTGTGGGAGTTTTGACTTCTCTGGTAAGGCATGTTACAACTCCTGGAGCAGTGTGTGGATATCTATTTGCTGACCTCAGTGAATAAAAGTTGTGGATTTTTAATTAGGTCAACTCAGGGACCCTTAGTATCATGGTGGTTCTAGATTAATTTTTTTTTTGAGATATAAGTTAAAGGGTGTTACCAGAAAAGTCAGTCTCAAACCTTTACTATTTAGAGTAAGTGTTAAATTTAATGACCCATTCTGAGTCTCTGTTCTATCCTTTAACCACAACACATGACTGCTCTCTAATAGTCCTGTGTAAAGGGCAGACTGGTCAGAAAGTTCATACTCTGAAGTGGAAAGAGAGCTGTTTCTGCTTCAGATAAGTGTCCTTGACAACCCGTGTGTAAGACCAGGGGGGCTTTTTCTGATTTGGCATTGTTTGGGGCAGAGAAAGGGTTTTCCTCTTGGGCAGATTGTCATGTCCTAATATATCCTGAGCAGGAAGCAGTGCTGGGCTTCCAAGGGACTCTGTTTCTATTGTGTCTGTACCTTCTTAGTCTATGCCATAGTCTGCCTTCATCCTGCTCTCAGCCAGGGTTTGTTTCTAGGGCAAAAGAGCTTGTGGGATGGCCAGGAATCCTCTGTATGGATGGGGATCAGACCATGCAGTCCTTATTTACATTGTGGTGCTGTGTGTGGATTACACTAAATATTTCATGCCATGTTTGTCAAAGCATTATAGTTGTAGGCTGTGCGTGTAAATAGTTTATGAAAAACATTTTATGGGTTTGAAGATTTAAGCCTCTCGGCATCTGCGTTTTCATCTCTGCATGTTACCTTTGTGTTCCATGCCTGGGATAGATTAGCTTCTCAGTGAACTGGTTAAGGTGCAGTTTTAGGAGCAAGCAGAAGTAGCTGTTGTTACTTATGTAAATATGCAAAACTTTGCTGGCAACAAACTAGAAAAAAAAAGGCTAATTAGAGTAATTACTGTCATTATAATTCTAATTTAACTGCATAGACTTGTACTCCAGCAACAGCAGAGCTGTCACATTTGCAAACTGCATAATTATATGTATTAAATTTTGTCTGTGTTGCCTCCAGTACATAAAATGGACTGTTACCTTACACTGCTCCAAATCAGAAGTCAAGATGTCTTTGAAAGGCTGGCTTAATTTCCTAGGCTTTTCTGATTGCCTGAAAAAGGTGAAAAAAAAAGACACTTTGTTTAAATAAAGATCTTTTAAATATACACTTAATAAAGTTCATAAATAGATGACAGGCTGAAAATAACAAATTTGATTTGTGTTTTGGTTTTTGCTGGTGTTCTTTTAATCTTAAACTTGTACATCAGTACAGTCTGCTTTACAAACAAGTGTTGTTCATACCTCAGTCAGAGCTTGCTCTACAGGGCAAGATCAGTTTGTTTCTCAGGCAGCATTTCATTCTTCTCATTCTGATCTTCAGAGCTGCATATTTCAAAGTTAGGCGTGTATTTCTCATCAAGAGTGTGGGGGCAGTGATGGTGACACTTTATCTTTGCTTGTCCAGTGTTCCTGTGTCATGCACTTGACTAAGCTCATAGTACAGACAGAAGTTGTCCCAGGACCTCAAACCAAAATCTTCCTGAGCTTTGAAAAGAACAGCCTTGAACCCAAGGCTTATAAGTATGAACAAAAAACCTGAACAGGAAGAGATACAAGCTTTGACATGACCAAAATCAATTTTTGATTTGGAATTCTGTAACTTAGTTTCAATCCCTGTGACCTTGACATGTAGCATAGCCTTTTTTGAGCCCCCAACTCTCTTTCAACAGACTGAGAAAGTGCATCCTGTGAGACTTCCTTACTTAATATGTATTTATGCTTCTGGAGCACTCTTGACAGTTTGTTTTCTCCCCCTTTCTACATAAAAAATGAGCTGCTTTTGTACTGCTCAGCATTGTGTTATGAATATTAAACAAGAGGGTTTATTTTTGTTATTCTAAATCTGCCTGTATCCTTTGTAAAAAGAAAAATGGGACATAATTAATCTTTCTGTTAATCGTGGTATTTCCATAGAACAAGTGAAACAAGCTCTTCAAACCACTTGCTCCACTCTCAAGAAGTATTTACACTGCAGTTCAGAGGGAAACTTGAGGGCTTATTTATTTATTTTCATCATCTAAAATTCAATAGACACAGTGGGAGGCAAATTTCCCTATTCCCAGTGAGTTTTATCTGGTTCACTCTAGTGGTGGGAAGATGACTTCAAAAGTGTCTGCTGGAGGGGAGTAGAAAAGGTACCAAGTTGGAAAAGGCAGCTTATTTAATAAAAGATGTAGCTCATCGTGTACAGCTTGAGTCTCCAAATGCAACAGGTCAGATAAGTGCTCTGTAGTGTGTGTTCAAACTTGGACCTGGTGTTCAGGGTTACTGAGCATCAGTGTTAGCATCAGTGACAGAAGTGACTTAGTTAATCAGTGCTGTTGAAATCCGTCTTTGCTGTGGACATCCATTTCTCTGGACTGGCTTACTAAGGAGATTTGTGTTGCAGACTGAAGTCTCCATACTTCCCTGGAGATTCACCTGTGGGCTGCAAAGTTTGTAACAGCAATGCTGATAACATAATTTAGTTCAGTGAGCATTAAAGGTGCTGTTGCCTTCAAGGGACTTGTAGCAACTTCCTCTGAAGAGTAGGGCAGTGAAGTAAAGGGTTAAACCTGTCTGTAAGGTGACCATGAGCTGACAGCAATAGAACTACTCTGCCTGTCATATCATGCAATACAATTAGCAGTACAGTAACAATTGTTTTTGAAGGCATACCCTGTATATTAAAATTTGTGAATCAGTCTTAACTCTGGTGTCTGCCTTCAAAAGACTTGGAGTGAGGATGAGCTTGGTCCTCCATCTGAAAATAAATTGGAGCAATATAGAATTTTTTGGAAATGGTAACCCTGCTTCGAAGTCTCCTGTTTTTGAAAGATGCTTTGAAAGTATTCATTCATTCTGGGGTGAATTCATGCTATTCATTCTGCCAGTCACAGTATAAGATATAATAGCAGTCACTGATGATTGCTGTCATCTATCAACAGTTCATTACATATCTGTTAGACTGAGGATATAGCATTTGTGAAAAGTGTTACTGTGTGCATCTTGAAAGGGAAAAGCCAGCAACTTCATATATTAACATACTGAGCTTGTTTCTTTGAAAAACTGGTTATTTGATGTTTTGAGTTGCTTAGGGTTTTTAGTAAAAATATTCTTTGGGGGGGGAAAAAAAGAATAAAGCTGATGATGATCCATGCTCTACAAATCAAATATAATAGTAAAAAAAAACCAACAAAAAAACCCCAACAAACAAACCTTGTGTTTGCTGGTGAGGAGTAGGGGTTCTCTTTGACCAGCTCTAACTTTACAACATAATCTGGTTTTCATATATATACATACACACACACACACACACACACACACACTCATATATATTATTTAGCAAGAAATAATTCCTAGAAAAAGTATTGGAGGGTGAATCCCTGTTGCTCCCTGTATTTGTCATAATGCATCAACTTGTCTGTAGTGCTGAAGAACCCCAAGGGCCATAGCTGCCCAGGACAATGTTTTCATTCATGCTGACTTATAAATGACTCAAGTTTGTAACTGCTTTGTCAGACTAGATGAGTGACAGCCCTGTGAAGAGCAGGCTCTTCATTTTCTGGAAGGATGTGTGTGGTAATTCAGTGTACAGCTTCTGGTTCTGATGTGTAGGGGATTGACAGCTGGACTTGCAGACTGAGTGGATTTGATTTCTTGTTTGTACTGGAGGTAAGTCCTGTGTGAGGTCTCTCCTCCTGTGCCTTCCCCCTCCCACAGCTCTTTTGGAGTTACTTTCCAAAATCTGTGACATCCATTTCCCATAAAGTTGCATTTTGCAAAGGTATCTCTGTGCCATTCTGTGCTTCCAACTTGTAAATAAATTCCTTGTTGTCAAGGTGACAGGCATTTTCTGATAGACATTTGAATAAATATGCTGGGAAATTAAATCTCTTAAATTTGCCAGTCATAGTTAGTATTCCTACTCTTTGTGTTGCTACTAACAGGGAGGACACCTAAAATATGTTCTTCTAGTTCTACATTCAACAGAAGCCCACATATAGATCTTACCTTGAGCAAAATGCAACTTTGGCATCAGAAAGCAGAGCTTCAGCAGAGGTTTTGGAATTGACACTGGAGAGGTCTGTGCCAGCACTAAGAAATCTATTGTGGAAATGGGATCAGATCACTTAGTAATATACAAATGGATTGTTCTTCATCATTTTGTCAGACATGAGGTATCTGGATGTGCTTAAACATCTTCCTTATGGATCATCACCTACTTCCTGATCATTTTTGTTATTTCTTACAGGTCAAATGACAGACGTGTGGCACTTTATCAGCTTCCAATTATATTCTTTTCTGGAATGAAAGTATATTTATGTTAATTTTTGAATTGTAATTAGGGATAAAAAGCAGCTGTATTTGAGAACAAACCCAACTGATGAAACACCTCTCAAATAATTATTTGAGAATTCTTCCACTGTATGTGGTTTCTTGAATTTGTATACACAAAAGAAATGAGAGTGAGCCTCATCTTCCTGTTATGTGTGTGTTAATTTGCTTACTTAGGGGTGTTACATTTCTTCAAATGCATGTTTATGCCTTCCAGTGTTTTTAGACTGCCCTCTATTACGAGCAGTGAACTCATCCATATGATGCTGTCATTATCAGACTTGTAATGAATTCCTACCCAGATGGCCTCTCATTTCCTCTCTCCAACCCAGAAGCTGATGGAAACTTCCCCACTGCTAGTAGCATAATGTACAGAAAGCAAAAATTAAAAACATATGATAAGTTGATAACCTTGTAGACAACTTGTGACCACTTCTGTCACAAGAGCAATCTGGTCATCTCTTCACATTATATTAACAGTTGGTGTTTTCATATCTAATTCTTTTTTGTTTTGTTTAAATCCTGACTGCAGAAAATACAGCAAGGGGTTATCTCACATGTGTTAAGTTTAAAAAGTTTAACTTAACTCCAGAGTTAATTTCTTTAAAATCAACAAAACCAAAAAAGCTAAAAACTGCATTAACACACCAGGATGCTCAATACTGGGGACATCCAGAAAAGCCTGTGTTATCTGAAACATTCATAACATGGAAAGAAATGCCTGAAACAGTGAGATTTTGGAATTTTTTGGATAAATTAATGGCTTATATATTTTCTTCCTTGTTTTCACACCCTGTCAGAAACTACTGAACCACACTCTTGGAAATATTTCTTACCCTGAAGGGCTTTCAGTCTAAATCAACAAGGCAGTACAAAGTAGACAGGTAGGTGTCTTGCAGAGGGTCCCACTACAGATCAGGGACAGAGCCAAAAATAGAGTATTTAAAAAAAAAAAAAAAAAAATCAATAAAAAAGTTTGACCCCATTCCTCAAGCTTCTAAAACCTGCTCTTTCATCTCTGCTATTTTGATGCTGCCCTAAAGCATCACCATGATGCCTAATTTACCTCATTTCTGCTTCTTGTCTCATCTTCTGTTTAAATTTTATGAGCTTTGGAGTAGCAGTTTATCCGTTACTACATATACATATATGATTTTTTCTTTTTTGCTGAAATTAACAGCATCAATTATTTCATCAAAACAACTTCCTACAAAACAAAACCCCAGCTGGACTGGAATACCTGAGACAGCCTGTCATGTCTCTTAAAATCTTCAGAATTGATCCAGTTGCAAGTACCAGGCAGGTTTTTTCTAGTTGTTAATTTTAAATGGTTTTAACAGCTCTGGAAGTATTTATGAATTCAGGTTTCCTCACTCCCCTAATCATGTTGTCGGCTTAGAATTCACATTTAATTAACCTCTTCACCCAAGGCATGAATCAATACTAAAACTCCTAATGCTAACAATACTGATAGTGATTTTCATTTGGGCTAGGCTGCCGAAAATTAGGAATTAAGATGCCTGCAGGAAAGGAGCCAAACCAGTTGTGTGGACAGCTAACTTGTGAACTGTAATAATGAATGTCCTTGGTTGGAATGGGAAATCCATTCATTAAGGTTCTAGGGAAGAAAGTGAGAACCAGACCAAACAGAGCATGATGCCGCATTCAGAACAAAATTCACCTGAGTGGCTGGACTCATATTTAAGCATAGATTGCATGTGTGTTCTAGAAGTCCTGAGGGTGCCAGAAAGATACAGAGGCAGAGCAAAAGAAGTTAAAACATGTGAATTTGCACACGTGCAAAATTTTAGTATGAAAATCCTGCGTAGTGTCATTTTCTCCTTTTTATTACTACCACCTAGTAATACTATAATGTGTTTCTAGTATAGCAGGGGCTGGGAGCCTGGATGTGCAGATCTCTGTATAGTAGTAGATCTTTTACAGGAGTAAGGGCAAGGTGTTACTTTGTTTTGAGAGCACACAATGTCTTTATTCCAGCATGCTAACACAGAGTGCAAAGATATTAGCAAAAGTTGTTGAATGTTAAATTTGATGTCAGAGTTAGTTTGGAATCTCACTTAGAGAATATTCTCACAACAAAATTGTATTACTGTAAAGCTGGCTTGCTTTTACAGGGTAAAATATCATATTTAGGGGTTGTTTCTGCAAAGACCTTGAGAACTATGGTCAGCATTGCATATCTTGTTTACAGATGTTATTTCAGATGCACCCTTGTATTTTGCAGTAAAGGCAAGTACACATACTTGAACCTTCAAATGACTTGAATTACACACCTCATTTCACTGGAGTCTAGTGCTTGGTATATCTTCAGCAGAACAATTACATAAAGTCTTAGCTCAGCAAAGTATTTAACCATGTGGTTAAAGCTCAGCACACTCTTAAATCTCTTGGTACTTGAGGACCTTCAGGCAAAACTATGTCTTCAGTTATATGCATGTTACTTCTGTGGTTGAACTGGAATTACTCAGATGTCACCAAAAAAAGCAGAATGGGGCAAAAAAAGAGGCCATTGTACATAGTTTTGTCCAGTTGGCTTCTCCTGGAAATTGGGTATTCTGGTATAAAAAATTGTGCAGAATACAGGTTCAGACCAGTTGTGTTGACTCTTGTTTTTCTAATGCTTAAATTGCACAGAATGGTGCAAGGTTATTTGTAGGCTAAAGTTTTTCTGCTACTATCCCAGTGCATAACAAGAAGGTGATGCAGAGCTCAAGGAGCAGCAGTTAGGATTTAGTTTCCCTGACATGGGAAGTTATATTCTGTAATAGTCTGTTTCAGTAGCATTTCTTGCTGAAACAAGCTTGCTGTGTATGCTGCTCAGGTATTCCCTGTTTATTGCTTATAAATTGTAACTTTGCTGTGCATGTTGAGATTTTTGCTGTTTTTCTTTTGAGTGTGAAAGCCTCCTGCTATTTCCAGAGTCACCCTAAAATTCTCTTGATACTTTTAAGGGGGCGGGGGGGCTTTTAATTCTTTTTGAGGATGAAAAATCCTGAATGGATGGTAGGTTTAAAACAAAGCCAACAAAATAGCACTGAGTAGATGGCTAGTAGATTTCTGTGTTTCATACATACATTATTCCTTTCCCTCCCTTCAAATCTCATTAGGAAAAAAAAAGAGGAAAATCAATTCAGATCCATTTAGGAAAACCCCTCAGAATGAGATTCATTAGGAGGAGGGTTATATGTACTTGTAAATGAAGCTTTATTTTTTTGAGCTTAAGAGTCTAAAAAAACCCAAAACTAAACCAAAGCAGACCAAAACAGGTTTGCACAAGGTAGCAGTAAAGAAATCCTTATAATTCCTATATTCTGCATTCAAAATAGATTTTAGGGTTTTATCAGAGCTTTCCTTATGTGTGAAGCTTGCAATGTGTTCACATATGATAGCCATCACTTCAGGCTCTATTTCACCTTGTCACATCCCATTTATAAACTGAAGTTTTTAATAGGATGAGAGTCAGTCACTGGAAAGGGAAGGCCTTAGAAAGTAAATAAAGATTGGGAGATCATTAAAGCTGACACCACCTTACATGTTCATTAATTATGAATCTACTTGGAAGAGTTTTGTTAAATTGCTGTCCGAGCGCATGTGATACAATATTTGAAAGCACTTGAATCGACTCTTGGAAGACCTGAAGTAGGAGAACCTAGAAGTGAAATTCATCCTGAGGGGATTGAAATTTAGGTCTGCACTCAGCCTAGGGGCTGAGTTTGTTTAAGGCTGAAATTCTTGCCAGCCGTGTTTTCCCAACACACTACCCTCCAAGGTGCTTTGCTGGTGTTGAAAAGAATCTCTGTTCTTTTTTCTGGTGGCCACATTGTTCATATCTCTGACACAGATTGTACTATGTAAGTAAGATCCCAGCCAGTCCCCAATATGTCTTATGTAGACAGCTGTACATAAATGAATGGTTTTGTTACCAAAGTCTGATGGAGGACGTTGCTCTATTTATTCTGTTCTGTATCACATCTTTCCCAAGGGAATTTGCTGTTTGGCAGGTGACTACAGATCACAGCAAATATCTAAGAGAAACACATCCATGCTTACTCTTTACCTTCTCTCCTATATTTTTTCACTCACTGGACTAATCCTGGTCACTGTCTCTCTCAACTCATGTACATTTTATATCCATACTGTTGCCCAACACACTGCTTTTGTATCTTGGAGAAATTGTACTCCCAGCTTCATCATTTCTCTGCCTTTTCTTCATAGGTTTCTACAGGATCTTAGAAGAAAAATTTCAGCTTGAAATGAGGCATCTTCAACATCTTCATCCTGGAAAGAGGAAACCGAGGCATCCCAAGAGACTCCAAAAATGTTGAGAGACTCCAAAAATGTAAGTAGACACAACAAAAGCACGTGATATTTTTGCAGATCATGCTTACTACTTAGAGCTAGTCATATTTCCTATAAAAAAAGAAATTCTGTCTTCATGTAGTAACAGTTGATAGTATGCAGCTTGCATGGCACCTTTCAGCTGAGGACTTTGGCCAGAATTTACAACATTAAAGCTAGCAATTGGAATCTGCTGTGGATCTAAATTAGAGTTTGCTTCTGGGTTTGGACCAGCATTTTTAAAAAAGTAATCCCACTAAGTTATTTGTCTGGAATCTCTAGCATAGTTCTGACGTAGAAAATGAAGCAAAGAAAGAAAACCAGGCGGTCTGATTGGTAATTTTTGTAGTAATTTAAAGATTTCTACAAGGAGGTGGTAGAAAGTCTCAACTGGGGTATAGTAAATAAATCCAGATTTAGTTTCATATACTCTCAACAATATATCTGCATGTTTCAAGTGTTACAAATCAAACTTGGATGAAAAATACTCCACTGTTTAAACATTCTTCCGTGTAATTGCATTTTGACTGCAATAACATTATCAGAGCATCTTTCAAGCTCCAATTAATGCAAACCTAATTCTCTTTTAATACCAGTACCAGGAGGATTTTAACTTAAGAACTCACAGATTTATCTTGCAGCTCCCAGATGATTTTCAAATGCTTTTTGTACAGTTTTATACTGTGATTATATTCCTTATGGGATAGAACTATACTGATGTAGACATCTACATCAGTTTAAGGACCTGGCTTTACTGGTTGATGTTAATTACACTGCAGTTCCTTGCCAAATGGCATTGTGACTTACAGACACAACTTTGATAAGACCAAAAAATTAAAGGCCAAATGAGAATTAACAGAAATCCTCCAACTTCTGCTCTTAAATATTTCTTGGCATAAAAAGTGTATAGAACTATCATCATTTCTATTTAACTGAAGTCTTGTCTCAGAATGGGGCAGTACTAAATTTGATTTTGTTTTTGATTGCAGAATACAGTTTATATACTTTTTTTTTTTTTTAGTGGCCAGCTTTTTTCTGTGGAATTTTAACACATTGAGAATACAAAGTTTAAATGCACACAGCAGGCAACGTAGTGAATTTCAGTTACGTCTGAAGTTGCATTAACATAACAAGAAGTTGGGGGAGGCTCTGGTGTTTATGGGTGCCTATGAGATGAAAACAGGTAGGAAACTTGGATGTGCTTTAAAATTTTAGAAGTGATGTTACACCAGCCATTAAGTAGGTTATTTCTAATACCATAAAGCATTGTGACAGAAGGGGAAAAAGAGAAAAGGCTTGAACCAAGCCTGTGCGAAACGAGAGCGATCCATATCGAGTAAGAGGCTTATGTCCCTTTCAGAGGTAGGCCAGCTGAGGCAGATGCTCTGAGAAAACACAGATCACTTTTTACACTATGTGTCTTTGAGTCCAAGGTCATCCAGATTCATATAAAGTTTCTTATCTAGAGCCCAAGTTTGTGAATTTCAATGTGCACTAACCCGAGCTGAGCCGGCTCTGAAATTTGAATCAGCATAACCACTCCTGTGCTGCTGTAACCAGTCTAATGAGCAGGATTAATTTGCCTAGATGGAGTCTAGCAGATAAAAAAATCCTCATTATTAATGTTGCCACTACATCCTAAGTCTGTTCTGCTGCTGTTTCACCCACCTACCCACTATATTTCCTCTTGTTTTGTCCTATGAGGACAGTGACATATGAACCACCCAAAGTCCCAAGAGTCTCCCCTCTTCCAGTATAGTTAATTACTTCTGTGCACAGGCATTGCTTTATTCTTACAAACTGTTGCTTTTTCATGTCAGTCTTTTTACATTGCAGAAAGGGAAATGTCTAGCTGGGATAAGCTTTGTATGAACACACACATGCTGTGCACAAACAATGCCTGCTTTGTTTTATACCTTGGCTGCAGAAGGCAGGGGAATATTTCTGAGAATAGGTGGGTTATGAGAAGGAGTATCCTGGTATCATGCTGTTCTTGACCAAGTGAGACTCCACAAATTACAGAGCCCTGCCTATTCTGCAGAAGGGGGACAAGTGCAATTGAGCAGGAGCAAGGCAGTGGCTTTCAGGTGCAGATTTGTCACTCATATCTATCTATGCATGGGGTTTCAATAATGAACAGTGCATGGAACAAATCAAATCTAGAAATGCACACTTATTTTTCAGGAAACTATTTTAGGTAGGTTTTAAAGGTAGGCAGATGATGTACGTTTCAGCATTGTTGAAGAGAAGTAAAGCCTTTTTATGGCTAGTTCTTTACAAATTAGATGCTAGTTCTTTACAAATTCTTTAGTATAAGGGAAACCAAAGTCACTTTAACAAGAAAATTACATGTTTATGGTTTTGATGTTTACTTGATCCTAGTATTTAATATGCAGTAGAAAAAAAACAGAGGGCTTCTGCTTATAAAAACATAGACAGGAATCTGGAGCAGTATGTCATTTGAGGGCCCTTGGTTTTCAAGCTCTAAAGCTTGAGGATAGTTTGAAATTTCTTTAGACATCAGTTCAGTGTGAAATGAGGAGGTCTTCAAAAAAAGAACCCTGAGCATCAAAAATGTTGAAAGGAGGATTGCCACAAGGCAAAAGTTCTTGATAGTTAGTAAGCATGCGTTGTACTTCAGCATTTTAAAACTCCAGAAAAGATCAAGCTGAAATCTGAAGCTGGTAAAAGAATTTTCTCTCATTAAAACCTTAATTCACTGCCTTTGGAAGATCTGCAAAAGCCTTGAATAGGATTAGGGAAAGAGCATCAAGATGAGCAGAGTACAGCCATAACAGGAAGGAGGTTTGCAGATGGCATCTCTGCCTCTTATGAAAAGCTTTTCATACCTTCAGATTGTGTTCAGACAGCTTAATATAAGGTAATAAGAAATGTGGTCTCAGGTGGGTTAATATGCAGGAAACAAGTTTAACAGGTCAAGCTAAATGCAGAAAGGAGGATCTTCTGAGACTGAAAGGATTTTACAAGTCATATGCTCTGCTTTAGAAAAGCATCCTTATCCTAACATTGCTAAATGGTGACATTTGGTGTCTCCTGTTCTTTTCCTTTGCAATAAAGGCACCTGCCAAATTCAGCTTGCAGGGCAAAGTTAAAAGGTCTGAACTCTTAACAGGTTTAAGAACTCAATAAAGAAAAGCTCCATTCTTGCAATTTCTTTTTAAAAATTGAGTGTTTTGGAGAGTATGGACACATTATCTATTCAGTACACAACAGCAACACAAGCACTGCTAGCAAGGGATGAGTGTCAATTGAGCAGCCTGAGAAACAGTTTATTTCTGTGCTGAAAAACTTTTCACTTATAATATTTTTCTACTTGCTGAGGAAATAAACCTCTTGTTAGCTTCTAAAGAGCAAAACTTTGGATTCAAGTCCCTGCCTCAGTGTGTTTCCCTGTAGAAACACACAGAGTGATGGCTTATTTTGATGTACAACCAAGACATGAGATGCTAAGCAATCCTGGGCAGAGAATCAGCTTTAATTTATATTTTAAAGCCCAAGTATATCTTTGTGCAAACAGCAGTAGCAGCCATTTAAAAGTAGGGGGACCCTCCAGGCTCTGCTGGGGTAACCAGTCATGTAGATAGAGATTCTTGGTAGAAAGCTGAGCTATTTCAATACCTGTGAATTAAGCAGATTTTTCAAGTACACAGCTGAGTTGCAGATCCTCAAAATAAGTTTTTAGACAGTATCTTGCTAGTTTTAATGTTCTGTACCCAACAGTCAGAAAAACACTTAAGAGCAGCCAAGTGAGGCTTGTGTTAGTTCCTATTGGTCCAAAGAGGAACTCTTGAATTTCCTTCTCCCCTCTTCTCTTTGTATCATTCACGTGATTCTTAAGTACAGCTTGCAACCAAATGTTATTTATGCTTCTTTTCTTAGATGTATCCAGTAAATGCTAATTAAGTCTTTTGTAGCGTGACTCTGATCTAATTAGGGTTAATTGAGCCTTCTTTTGCATTAGCTACTCCAGCACTTGTCCTGATAATCAAGAGTTTTGAGTGCATTGAATATTTTTTGTGATTAGCTGGCCTAAATTCATATTCTCTGCTGCTTTTCCAGCTCTTATGGCCTTTTAGGATTACTCTGGTAATAAACATGAGTATTCCTTTCCTGCTGTCTTGTTTCTGGTGGAAAAGAAATAAATTACTGGTCACTATAATGGGCTTTGTAAGTCAAGCGTTTCATAGGCGTTGAGTTACACATTGGAAATTGGAAGGTTCCCAGCTTCTGTAGTTTGAGATGAATTGAAAATTAGGTTTTTTTGTTTGTATAGCATTGCATAGTGCCCCACCTTGGTGCTGATTAACTGCTGCTGTGGAAGGAAAAACTGTCAGCACCTGAACTAGTGATGATTCACTTGCTGCAATGTAATTAGTCTTTAATATTTTTTTTTCCTCTCTTTGGCGATCCTTCCAAGTTCTTGGTCAAATCTGCCCGTTCTTAGCTCTGCTAAGGTCAGTGTCAAATCAGACTCAAAATCAGGTGATAGTTCCTCTGCTGTCAGTGTTAGCTGTGGTTAGGCAGTGACCTCCTGGCTGTCACAAGGGGAGGCTGGCACAGGCACTCTTGTCTGCAGGACATCACTGCTGTGCCAGTTTTGCTCACACGGATGTTGTACATCTTGCAACAGAGCTTTAAGTCAGCAGGAGCCTATGGCAAAGTCCCCGCTTTGCTAAGCACAGTACTTCCCTCAGCGTTCTGCTGTTTTAATGCAGTGCAAAGTTCTAATTGTGTTTTGCACCACCCACTGGTTAATAAAAGCTCTTGCAGGTGTATGGGCTGAAACACTGTTAACTTGATTATTTTACATTCCTTTCCCTCATCCAACTGTGTTTGATCCGTGTCGGTTTTCTCCTAAAATACACTCTCTGCCCTACTCCAGGGAGAGTAGAAAAAAAAATCATTATCAGTTATCTCACAGAGATTTAAATTAAGATTTTTTTTTCATAAAACTGAGCTTCTAAAACAAAATCCTTGAGAAGTGGAATTAATTGCTGGATCTGCATCGAATCACCAAGGGACATGGTTTTATTTCTGTGTTGCAGCAAAATGTGCTTCAGCAGTAGAAATTCATGTGGAGGAAAACTAAGCATGTCCCACTTATTGAACACAAGTATGTATGGAAAGTTTGATTATTTTTTGATTAATTCATTTAACATTAAAGAGGTCAAGGACTGCAGCATATTCAACACTACACAGTTTGCTACCTGTATGTACCTCCATCTCTTAAAGGCACCTTGTGGTTGTTACCTGCAGCTGTTGTAAATGAATTACTACTTTATTTCTAAGCTGCTTTCATTACCCTGAGGAAATGCACAGAAGCACACTAGAGCCAAGATGATTTTTGCAGCATCTGTGGTTAACAGTTAATATGATGTACCCTGTGTTTTCAAGGATAAAACATCAGAAGGGGGGGAGCTAAAACAAGTTGAAGACATTAAATTACTTACTTGAAAACTTTGCAGTTAACAGTGTATTCACTCGTAGACAAATAATAGAGCAATATTTTTGTTGGTTTTGTGTGTATTTGTTGTAAATATAGTATATATATAGTACAGGCACTGAGGTTTACAGGTCAGTCCCCCTGGTTTTGTCACAAGTTAACTTGTGTTTTGGTTTAAAACTGGAGAGAGTCAAGGTGTTATAGAGAGTATTTAAATATGTGGTGCTGAGAATAGAAGATGCTCTGTTGGCTGACCAGAACTCCAATTCTGGTTGCTTTGCTGCAGTGCACCTTGCTGCTGCTTCCTCCACTGTGAGAATCCAGAGAAAATTGTGACAGGGACAATATATTACTGACTAACCTTGAGAGTATGTTGGGAAACATCATTCCAGCTGTTAGAGTCAATGAGCAAAACTGTGAGTCTTGTCAAGTCTTTTTGCTGCTTCACAACATAAAACTGTCACCTCATTAATCAGAGCAGCCTGTTACCTCCATGCTCCAGAGTGAATAGCATTCAGTGCTGATCTTGTCAATTTCATGGAATAAAACTACAATTTGCTAATCCCCCCCCTTCCATGTTGGAAATTTACAGTGAAATTTCTGTTTACTTGTAATAATGTAGGTGATTAATCAAACTGATGAGGATTTCAATACGTAGGGAGGAAGCATAATTAGAAGGCAGACAACTGAAAGCTTGTCAGGTAGGAGGTTATTACAGGGGGAAAAACCTCCACTGAATGCAGAACAGAGAATCTTGGCTGGAGGTGTGAAGCACTGTCTGGAGACATGACTGAGATGTGGTGGAAATGGGATGCGATGTTGTAAGGGTGAGCTTCTCTTTCATTAGGTAGATGACCCAGACAGAACTTCCCAAACAAGGATCTGCTGATTCTGTGCTGGTTTCCTACAATTATTTTGATAATATTGTTATTAGCTAACCTAAGAAAGAGATTTTCTTACCAATTGCTTGCCGATTACTGCCAGTCTAGGTAAGAAATACAGTGGTTGGGAGCATTTTAAAAGGAATGCCAGCTTTTTACTTTAGAGCAAACATTGAATAAAAAATGAAAATGTAGTGTGAGTATGATTTCTTGCTTTTAGATTAGTTTTTGGTCTTTTCAATCCAAAATTCATTGTCCATTCCTCAAGAGAAAACAAATCATGTCCATGTTGTGTTGAATTTGGTTCTCATTAACATGTTCAAGCCTGGAGCAATTTCATCAAGGTTGATGAATGATGTAATTAAGAGAGAAGGTCTGGTAGTAAAATGTAATATTCAACCAAACTCAGTTCAAGTCTTTCATACTAATCTAAAGAAAATTGCAGTATATCCAAGATACCCACAAATAGAAACAGTCATAGGAATCCAAACTTCATGGCTTAGCCTCAGCTGTGGGACTGATGCATCTCATTTCCCATTAGCATAAGGAAAGTGTAAATCCTCCTTATAAGTTTCTCCATTCTCTGTAGGCCAAGGAGAGGGTCTAAACAAATGCTAATAATAAAAAAAGTCAATATGAAATCACAGAATATTTCTGCATGACAATTTTTGGAGTGGCTTATGCTTGCTCTTTCCTCAACCCAAGTCACCAAAAGCTCTTGTGGTTGTGTAAGCACAACAGGAATGTTTTTGAATCTATTCAGAAATGTAGACATTTAGGAGACAATCCAATTACAATGTAGGGTTTTTTTCTCCATTGGTGAATATTGACACACAACCTCTCTAATTAAAGATCCTTCCTTTTGAAGTTGCAGAAATACATTTACTAGTATTTGAGGCAAAAATCTTAGAGGAAGAAACCACTACATAGTTCATCTCCCTCTGCTGGAAGAGAATTTTAGTTTCCCATCTAAATATGGCAGCCTAGTAATAAACCTAATTTCTAAATTATAGATGGTGGTGGTCTTTTTTGGTTTGTTGTGGGTTTTGTTGGGTTTTTTTGTTTTGTTTTGTTTTTTAAATTCCTCCTTCCCTCCCCACTAAATATTTAAGTATTTAAAATATTCACCATGCAGGTTGGGTACTCAGAAAAATTAATCAGACTGTCAGGCTGTAGACCAGACACTGCAGAGAATACACAGTGGTGTGTCATGGTTACTTAGCAACTATAGCTGAAGAGGTTAAGGTAGAAAATACTGTCATTTTCCTGTGTTTGAGTTCTCCTCTTCCCCCCTCCTTTGTGTACCCATTCTTTTCCCAACAGATAGTCTTTTGTATGTTTTAATGATCACAAGCTATAGCTTCCAAAAGAACCTATGATTTCTGTACACCAATTTGAATTAAGTGACAAATGTAGAGGATCTGTGTAGCTCACAATAAGAAAATGAGGTGTTGAACTTGAATGCACGTAAAAAAAAATCCCCCTGTTGAATGCAGGGGCTGTTTGATTTTTTTTGTATTTTCTTTTTCATTAAAAATTGAGGCTGGTAAGGCAAAGTACAGTTTTGACTAAATCTACCATGGTGGCAATAGAAGTTGGAACTGTATAGTGCTTATTATTGGTGGTAATATTTATTGCCCTGATGAGGAAATCAAGTTTACTTACCAGCAGAAAACAGATGACCTCTTCCAGCTGTGATCTGCTCAAAGATTTGCCTCTGGCAGCAGGTTAAAAATAATAGCTAGTTCTGAAAATTTTATGAAAGCTTCAGGCTAAGTGTTACTTTAACATCAGCAGTTATAACAAATCCTGCAACTTATGAAATGATAATGAGAAAAGGATCCAGAATTCCTCGTGTGTGGATGAAGGCCACGTGGCTCATGGCAGCAGGATGTGTGAGCATCTGTAATAGACACAATGGGAGTGTTTGGGGAAGGAGTAGAAAGTTTGGCAGGAGCTGAATGTAGGCACTGGGCTAGTCTTTAGCTCTCCATTTTTTTATTGTACAGAATGTTTATTAGTCTGAGTCTTAGGAGCCAAAAAAAGTTGAGATCCTCCTCTGCTCCCTTCTCCTTACAGGGCTGCCTACCCCTGGCATGTGCTGGAAGTGTCTTTGTCACACCGTGCAGCACTAATTTGGGGGTCTGATGCTTTCTCTTCTGGCAACACAACTGGTATTCTAGAAGTCTCTGGACATGTTGCAAAATGAGCATATTTTGTACAGATATAACACAACAGTTTGGCTATCCTGTAACAGAAACAATGCATTAGAATCTCACTGGATGATCTTATGAAAACATCTTGACAGTGCCATCATTTTGGAGAGTGTCAGCTAAATACCAACTTAGCATTACCTTTAAGAAACCTGAGCACCTCTCAAAAGTTTTGAAAGAATTTCTAATGCAAACATCATCTGTTGTCACTAGCCATTAAGAGAATTTGCTCTGGTGGACTAATTGTGTGGTGGAAGGAAATCATGTTCTAATCCTGAAGAAGAAATTTTATCCCATAATGGAGCTATTTTTTCTTATTAATTTTTCATTTAAAAAAAAAAAAAAAAGGCATTGCTTGCACTCAATTTACAAAATATTATCATGGAATATTTATATCCTCTGAAGACTTTCTGACAAGGGAAGGGAAATAAAATCCTTGTTTAAGCATTTCCCGACTGTTAAATGGTTTGGAGGTGTTATTATTGATGTGATTTTTATTGAAGCTATTTTGCCAAACAAGTTCTCAGTGGCAGTCCACTAGAGTGCAGTTAATTCATTAGAACAGGAAGAACTCGAGTTAAATGCATTATAGATGAAATGTTCATATGTAATAAGGTCAACTCGTACAGGGCAAATACTCTCCAGGTTATTAGCATTTGTTAGATGATCTTAGCAACACATGCTTTTGTTTTACCTGGGTTGGAGAGAATTTCTACATAGCTCTTTACTGACTCTGCTGAAAATGCCACAGAACCTGTTTAATTCTGCAGATGGTGCTGTGCCCTGCTAAATGAAAGTGTGGGAACAATGTTAGGGTCACATCAAGCCTTATATTCAAAGATTGATGCTCTAAAGGCAGTGTTGTAGATGAGCTTCCATCAAGTATTAAGCTTTCAAGTAAGTGTCCATGACCTTTTTTTAAAATTATTTTTTTCTTTTTTTTTTTTTCTTTTTTTTTTTTTAATTTTTTTCTTAATTGAAAAAAACAAGCCATAAGTAAAGTGGAGATGGAAGAAGGATAATTCCTCTGAGAATCACATGAGTATCTTGTTTTGGTTCCAACTACTACCATTGTGTGTTCTGCATCTCTTCATTCCCTCATGGTTCTGTAGTTTTAGATAGTTCTCAGAATACCAATTTCTACAGGGAACAAATCTAGAGGGTAGTTAGGTGGGGCTTGTCCAGATTTATTTTCTTCCTGGGCAGGATGGCAACCAGTTACTATAATTGACTGCTACTCTGGATGTATAGAAATAATTTCTTCAGTGCCACGGGAATGCCCATATGGCACTACCAGGTCTGGTAGTACTTTAATTTAATAACCTCTCCAATAGTTGCTACCACTAACAGTTATGTCACAAAGGGCTTTTGTGCACTTTTTAATTAAGACCTGCTTGCAGGGAAAATCCTAATCCATTAGAGGTCGATTTATGCTTTGAAGCAAGGGCAATTTTTCTTTCCTTTAATGTGTACAAAGGTAGAGTATTCTCATTGTGCACATGTTATGTAGTTTTATTTTGCCATTTTATTCTGTTTGGAATTTTGATATTAGATTAGTGCTTCTCAGCAAATAGCTCGTGGCATGACAGAACATTTCCTAGACTGTATAAATTTTCTTTGTTTCTGGTCCAGTCATCTCCCTTGCTTTTGAATAACTGGAACTGGACTTGATCTGCCATGTTCTTATGTATTTTAACCCAGTGTGTCTTTTATGCATAAGGTCAGCACACATATATGTATGAAATATAAATAGAAAAGTCACAGTGTTTACAGTTCTTTTTGTTGGTGATCCTCATGTAGTATAATAAAAAAGTTGTAAAACTGTAGTCATCCCTAAACTTGCAAAAATAACTGAATGTCATAGCTGACACTTCCAGCAGGTTTTCTCTGTGTCTTTAATTCTTTAAACTCTAGTGTGACGAAGGAAACAGAATGCCTTTCTGTTATTGTGTTTTCCAGTAAGAGGCTTTTGGAATTCCTTAGCAGTGCTTTCTGCCCCTTGGAGATGTCCAGCCATGTATAATGTGCTCCAGCAGAGCTAGTTGCAACCCTGTTAATCCAGGCCCTTCGAGACTGCTGCTATGCTAGGGAGGGGTGGATTAATTCCCTATCAGACTCTGCTTCCACAAATGCTGCCAAGGTAAAAATCATATCCAGTTACCACCAGAACTGTATTAACACAAAAACCAAGGAGCAAAAAACCACCAAAAAACAACTTTCAAAATGGATCCTAGGTAGACTGAAGAAAAAGTGTAAAAATATTTCCTAAGGGATAATATCTTTTGAATTGGGCTAATTTCAGCCCTAAGAGAGTAATACAGGCATAGAGAGCTGAGCAGGAATTTATGATTTAAAGTCTCTGTTGAAGAGAAGAGCAAAATTTGTTTGACCTCTGAACGCTGACTTTGGGTAAACATCTATTTCCCTGACAGACTGGAAAATACCCATTTCTGAAGAGTTACCATGGTATACCCTTCAGGGAGTGCAGTCACAGCTGGTGGGGGGGCTTTGCTGAAATAAAAAGCCTCTGGCAACTTCCTGCTCTGCAGGCTGCAATGTTCTTCTGAGCAGGGCAGGCTTGAAAAAAGTGTATGAAAAAGTAGCAGCTGGCTTGCAAAGACAGATAAAGTTGTTCAGAAAGGCAGCTGCTATTTTCTGTCCAGCTTCTCCCACTGCTAGTGGATCATTCATATTCACTACTTCTCACATAACAGTATTGTGTTCTCTGAAGGCTTTGAATTTTTTTTATTTTTTTTGCTTAGCTCTCCAAGTTGCTCTTCTGGAACTTGCATTTAACCTTTAAGAAATAAGCTGAAATTTCTGTCTGTGACCTTGAGGGAAAGGGGCAGTGGGGGTAAGAAATACCACTATGTCTCACTGAAGACACCTTTCAAAATATCTAACAAGGCATTTCATGGGAGAAAAGGACACTTAATGTAAGTGACAAAATCTGTAGAGGGGCAAAAAAATATCTTGCCACAGTGAGTAAAAGTCACATCTAGGACAATGGAAGACAGAGACAGGAGCTGGACAAGTAGTGTTTCTTTTGTCATGTGAGCCTGCTTCCAAAAAAGATGCCAGACACACAAAAAGATGAGTGATAGAGGTATGGAAGAGAGTGGAGCCCAGTTCACATGTCAAGAAGGTTTTCTTATAGTAGATGGAAAAGTTACCAGTCCTCATATTTGAGGTGTTAAGGCTAAGAGGAAATGCCAGTTTTCTTCTCATTTCTTTCCTGCCTTTGTTTTCCATTGCTCATTCAGTGCCACAAACAGGCAGTATTGCCTCTACTTCTGAAACATGTACATCACTACGGGAGACAGAATACTGAGTGGGATGCAGATTGTTTGTCTGCTCTAATGCAGGAAAATAATTAGGTCTTCTCTAGTGCCTCTGCAACTGGATAGTAGCTCCTATAGTTCTTGGTGGGAGAGAGAACTGGTCGTAAATCATCCATCTTCAGCATCATGAATCTGCTAGTAACCTTAAAACAGACTTTGTCCATTCTGAGTTAGAGCAGCTGATAATTTTTTGGTTTTTTAGGTTGGTTAGGAGTCTGACTTTACAGGTGGGGAACTGAGGTACAAACAACAGACTGTGACTTTTGCAGTGGCAGAGGGAAAGATCTGTGGTAGAGCAGAATGCTGTCTTCAGATCAAATACTTATGCTCTACCTGTTAAGGTCAGCCTTCTGTAGCTAGAGACACTGAGTTCACTTATCCTGTCCAAAACTACAGTTCTCTCACCAAAACCTTTTTCCTCTCCACCTCTCATATTGCCATCCTGCTCAGCTTGAGCTGCAGCTGATGAAATCAGCTTTGTTTAATCAGTGAGTTTGGCATAAATCTGCTAGTGGTACTCCCATGCTGTATCATCAAGGGGCTACAGAGTGGGTGGAATCCCAGGATAATTTTAAGCTGGGAGGGACTTGGAGGGTCAGATGTGGTTATGCAAAAAGCCATTGCATTTTTTGTGTACCTTTGACAGTGGCTGTGTGATGTTTTTGTTTTTCTGATATCTGCTCTCCACTTTCAGCAAAGGAGTTACCTGCATCTTTGTCATAAATATACTGCACCTCTTTGTAGAGCTGTAATTGAGTTAGGAAGGTTACCATAGCAACCACTGCGATTAATTAAAGTACTTGGGCATGGTAGGTTTATAGATGCAGAAAACATTTTCATGTATAAATAGGGCAATCTGTTTATGCTCAAAAGGATTTGCCCCTTTCCTCCTTTTTTCTTCCAATTTCAACTGACAAATTGGGTTCTTTTTTCTCCTGGGGACTGAGAAATCATTATGTTATTCCCAATAACCTCTGTGTAGGAGTCTTTGTGGTTAATGTCCACTGAAGACCTAATGACTGCTCAGTGAGAGGCACAGCCTTGTGCTCTTTGTGGGAGTGAGAGTTTTCAGGTTGCTGGCAGGTCAGGAAGCAGGAGGTGTGGACAAGGTGGAAGTGCTGCTTCCAAGGGGAGTCCCCAGTCAGACATCTCAGTTTTCTTAAACCACTGAAGTCAGATTCTGTTTCCCTTTTAATGACAATAGCTTTTTTTTCACTCTGAAAGACAATCATTGGCTCTGTTGTATTGAGAAAAACCTTGGAATGTTGTTTGTGATTTGTCTATTTCTTTGCAATAGAAGCTGAGTTTTTTTTTTTTTTAATTTTTTTTTTTTTTTTTGGTGCAGGGGAACTTGCTTACACCTTTATCTTACAGTTTCTTACTCTTCCTTTGAATACTTGGAACCAGTCAACACAAGAGATAAGATAGATAGTAAACAAGATGGAGCAAAGCATTGGTCTGTATTTCAGTTACTAAGGTGAATATCTACTATCTGATTGAAGGAACAGTATAGGTGAACGATGGTGTAACTGAGACCCCATAGAACATTTTAATATAATACTTTACTCAAATCTGCATGGTCAGTAGAATCACCTTTGTCAAATGTTTGCAAAATCCAAGGCACTAAGGCAGAATTGCTGCCGAAAGGTTGAGCTTTGTGCAGTCAGCATTGAAATTATGTTCAAACACCATCAACTTCCACTTGCTCTCTCTGCTCCTGGAATTTTGTTCATCAGAGTCATTATCAAAGCACTGAGCATAAATAAGCTCCTTAGTAAAATGCTTTCAGGATGTAAGGTAACAAATTGTTCAGTGTCACAGGAACAGATGCTCGTTTGCAGACTGAAAGCTTCCCCGATGAGGAGGAAAGATGGTGGTGGCTGCAGATGGAGGTGGAAGGTGTTGGGAATCCCAGGTGAAGCAGCAGCCACTGCATAGCCCCTCATCCAACTGGGACATAAAAACTGTGCAGACTCAAAACCAGACCCTACAGCTACAGTGAAATGGAACCCATCACTGTCCCCACCTGTAGCCAGTAGTAAGTGTTCAGTGCCATGTGCATCCCTGTCTGCATTTTCACATGGTGGAAAAGTTCAGATTTTACTTTCTAAGCACTATCCAGCTTCTTTGTATTGCTCATTTTATCATCATGTAGTCAAATGCACTGGGGATTTCTAAATGGTGTGTAAAATGAACATCTGCCCATTGCAGGATTGGCACATCTGGATCCATTAATTTTTCATTATTTCCCAGTGTTGGAGGTCAGATGTTCACAATGTGGTAATGTAAAAAAGTTTCTAGTGGTGGATTTAATGTCTCTGAAGTAGATAATTCTACTTACAAAAGTATTTAAAAAAAAACAAACTGTGGAAGCTTGCTGTAAAGATTTATTTTTCTAGTTTTCCTTATTTTTTTAATTAAGAAATCCTACTGAACTTACCCAAATAGCAACCCATTAATGATGTATAACAATTTTGGCAACTGGATTACTTTTATCTCTACCATTTTGCAGATGGGTATGATGAGATTTGCTGTACCACTCTGCTTGGGTATGTCACCCCTTTTAAGCAGGTGGAATCACTTGCATGTTAGGACTGATGTTACCAAACTGTAAACTTAATTTGCTAACAACTGGCAATTGCCCTGGTACCATAAATACAGGGGCTTGGTGGAGTTCTCTGAGGGTAGAATTATGCTTGTGTAGTAAGGAGTGATTAATAAACTTCGTAGTCACACACCTCACTTCACAATTTGTGCTTTGATTTAAGGAGCCTTCCAATATCCCAGGAATTAGCACTCACCCCAGCAGCCTTTATCATTCCCTGCCAAGGTGCTGGATTTTGGAGCTGTTAAAGGGTGGATCAGTCTCTCCTGGTGCACATCTGCAAAGAAAATGTCACACAAAGGTCACGCAATATCAGAGTGCTTCACTAAAATGGATGTTGAATTTCAAATGGGTACCTTGCTGGGGAAAAAAAAAAAAAAAAAGGCAGAAATAAAGAAAAAAGTTCATGAAAATTTTCTTGGCATTTGCTGCATGTTCAGGAACATTGCCTGGGGCTGGCCCTGGTGTCTGGACTATGAATAGGAAGGCAGTCTGAACATGTTCCTAAATTGTTTATTCATTTCGCCTAGAAGAAAATACAAGGACAGGAAAGGGACAGAGGTGAAGGGACCCCTAGGACTCAGCTCTCCTGCCTTCTGCCCCACACCTCTGTCCAACTTAGGCTTGCAAGTCTAGCATAATGGGTATTCTCGAAGGGGCAGAAAATTCTGCAGAAAACTGCCCTCCAGAAAGTGGTAGAATTTAGGAAATGAGGGGATCAAGTGTGTTGTCATTCAGCTTTTGATCTCTGCAAAGACATGGAGGCAACAACCATTTGGAAAAATGAGGTGGCTGTGCATTGCTGCCTGTGTTCAGGTTGCAGTTTGTGAACAGCAGGAGGAAGTTTGCTTATCACAAATGTTCAGTTCACACCAGACTTGTGTTATTTCTGCTGGGAAATCGAAGAGGTGAACTGAGCCAGTGTTTCCACACTGTAGCAACGTGATGAGACTAAATGGCAGAACACTTGCACTGTTGAATATTTAAATGACTGTCAACTACTTGTTACTTTGGGAAAATGAAAAAAACCACCAATAATCCCACGTGTTTTGTGTTTCTTTCCTCATGACTGTGGAACAAGCTAATCAGTGGGCAACATCCAGAAACCCAGAGCAGAAAATCAGCTTGGTCAGGGGCTGTTTGTAGGATTATTTTGCTTGTTAGTGGCCAGGTAAAATCTTGTGCAATTGCTGATGTACCATACCTGTTGAGCTGGTGGCTTGGGGTGTACCAGAAATGGGTCTTTGAACAGATCTGTGCGTTTCACTGATAGTGACTGCAACAAGGCTCTCATCCAGTTGTGAGTTTAATGTATTTTCTCTAAAATGATCCCTAGGATCAGGAGTTTAGCATAAGAATATAAGTTATTCCAAATTTCTCTGCTAGTCCTAGTCCTTGGCTGCCCTTCCAGGGTTCTCTCATAATGTAACCTTCTAAATGACAGATTAAAATTGTATTCTGGCATTCTTGTTCTTGAAAGAACATTTTTAACTCGTGCATAGTTCATGTTTATACAAGAAGGGAAGGGGTTTGATGTCTCAGGTTCTAGATGCTGGGTCTGTCTTTAACTTCTGAGCAGCCTATTTCCTAAAGCTCTGCTTCTTTTTTCACCTCCTCCAGAAGTGGGTAGAATAGCATGTAGTTCACAAGAATTATTTATATGTTTGGGGGGGAAGCATACACGAAGGTATCTGACTGAATCACTGATACTCCTCAGGATTGTACTGTTGGTTGTAGATTGAAAGGCTTTTCTTTGTCTGTAGTGTACTATTAAATAATGCACATGCTAATTATAGTAAATACGATGATGCAAGCACACTGACATTGCTAAAGTTAATGACACGAGTCATTAGCATTTAACATACCTTTTGAAGTTCACTCAGTTGAATTAATTGCAGCATTGCAGAACACTGAGTGCATTGGTTCCAGAGGTCTTTGCAGCAGCAGAGTTTTAACTGGCACTGAGATGATGTGATAGCACCTGCTGACAGCCCTGGGATTTGCCAGAGGAAAGTGATCTTATTCTTTAGAGGTTGAAACCCCAGGGATAAAATTATCTTCTGATCAATTCAACCGAATAGATTTTCAGGACTTTGATCTTGCTTGTGGGTGTACATGTGTGCATGTGTCATTTTCCTCCAGCAAAATTTATATTAAGACAAATGAGGAATGAAAAAGTAAACCACGACTGTTTTGTCAGAATAAACATACTTTATAATTAGATAGCTATTACCATAGAGTAGAGAAGGAACTAAATGACTTTTATACTAATCTGATTGCAAACACCAAGGGTTTCAGAGCACTATAACTCATCTATAAAAAAAAATCATACATTACAACAATTTCAGTTAAATGTAAATGCAGACTAGGCCTTAGATACCAATTAAACTGCAGTTGACAGTTGTTATTGTCTAAGTAGAATTAATGTAACAGAATTAAGAACAAAATAAATAATGAATTAAGATATGGTAGAAACATGTATCTGTGATATTGTCAAACTGGCCAATGAGAAGATTTGAGGGGAAATTATTATATAAATCATTTAAGCAGTTTCTTTGGTAGGAGAATGATAATTTGGAGAGAATCTATTGAACCTGAATGCACTGAAATAAATTCGTGCAGTCTTTTGTATCTCTGTGAGTAACTGAGACTGAAAATGAACATCTAGAGACCAGTTCCATCACTTGCCTACCAACCAAGTTTACTTCAGTGGCATACAACTGCTGCAAAGAAGTTAATGTGATTCCATTTCCTTTACAACATTTGGCTACTCAGAACACTGACTGCCTGTATTCTTCCTGTTTGCACTTTCAGGTTTCCCCACAAAATTTGCTTTCATTCTGTTTCATGTTTTTTTTTTCTTCTTTTTCAGGTGGAAGTGCTGGACTTTACAGAAAAGAAGGGGACAAAAGGGAGAGAGGAAGGGAGGAAGAGCATTAAAAGAGACATGGAAGATTTATGGGTCATGGATTGCCACAGAAAGGCTGTAGGTGGCAAGGAGCATGCAGTGGCAATAATTTATAGTCCACTGCTATGACACTGCAAGGCTGAAGATATAAAAGGGGCTGTTAAAACAAAAGCAGAGTATCTGGAATGTTGTTGTAAACAAGAATCCTTTTATCAGAGCTGCTACAACCCTTAGCTGGTCATTTGCTGGGAAATTAGCAAGGCTGTAACATTTTGCAGGTTCAGTCTAGGATCCTCTGAGTCAGAATTCATCAGATTGTTCACACCACTTTACTGCTATGACTCAAATGATAAAGGCAGAGCAGAATAAAGATGGTCTGTCTGCTCTGCTCCTCCCCTGCAGCAGAAACAAATAGACTGGTAGAAACTACCTTTTGGTCTTCCATAACTATTGCAGTAACACAGATGGAACACCTGAGTAAAATTTAAGCCAGACAATGTCCCTGAAGTTATGACTGTCCCACAAACTCCTGTGGATCTGGCTATACTGATCCCCTATTTTGACTATATCAGCTTAGGGGGCTGGGGTGTGAGTATGGATTTATTTTTCATAATCAAATTTGATTGCTAAGAAAATTCCCATGGATTTTAAAAATGCAGACACAGCCATCCTCTCAGCTTAATTTTGCAAGTCCTTGCAAACAGTATAAGTAACATCTTTGTGCATTTGAATGTGAAATGCAGATCTCTAATAAAAGATCCAAAACCTCTCAACCTGAAGGGACTTGAAAAATATTAGTTGTAAACGAGAAAGCAAAACACATTTGGAAACGCAGCTCAACCGTGCTTCTCTTGCTTCTTCCTTAGTGCCTTTCATTTTCTAACAGCCAGAGCTGAGGCACAGCAGATGCCAGTTAGTCCTAAGCTCCCTGCACAGACTGCAGCTCCATGGCTGAGCAGCCTGCTGTGTACCAAATTAAAACACAGCATTCTCAAAATTAAAACTTTGACAACTGTGAATGGGGATCTGTTTTGGTCTTTGCTCCTCTGGATATCCATACTTAGATGTGATTTGAATCAGACCTTGCTTGGTTATCTGTGTCTCCCTCTTATTTCCAAAACACCTCTCTGAAAAACCCTCCCTGAATACCTCTGAAGAAGGATTAGGGAACCTAGTAAAACACAGCATCTAAAATAACATAATCTAAAGATGGATTAGCAATAAAAGAAGTTAAATTCTCAGTAATTTAAAATCTTACTTCTCTTCTTCCTGTGACCCCAAAGAATTCTATAATAATGTATGCCTTCTCTACATCAGGAAGACAAAAGCCTCTGAATAGAAACAGTGATGCCCTTGGGCTGCAAAAACAAGCAAACTGAAGAATGTGGCAGCAGCAGTGGTGTCCAGTTCATTCTTTGACCAACTCTGAATTCTGAGATGAAAAGCTTTTAATAAATAGGTGAGCTCAGTCCTCTACCCACCTAAGTCTGACTCAACTGCTGCGACAGTGATTTTTTTTCCTTGATAGTGGGCAACTCATGCTGGCTGTACATGGACCATGAATTTGAATGTAGCTGCTGGATTTCATGCCTGGACAGGTCTTTTAATTGTATTCAAAATCATAAATTGCTATGCAGAAATTGCCTTGAAAATGTGACTTGTAAGTCTACAAGTCTGAATTAAAACCAAGACATTTTCTTTTTTAAAATTAGGGATGTATACTTCGTGGTTTGGTCAATTCTGATTATACAAGGTGTTTCTTTCTAATCCCTGCAAGCCATGTGCCAACCTTATCTCATGTTTTTCAGATTCTTCCATATCTTCCTCCTCATGTGATCTCTGTGCCTTTCCTTTTCATCTCTTACTTGTCAACATTCACAGCTCTTCTCCCAGTTGTTGAAATAATATCAATAAATCCCAAATGCTGTAGTGCTGTGTCAAATCCTGCTCACTTTAGCAGAAGCTCCATGGCAGCAGAGGAAGAGCTGTTTTCCCAGGTAATGTGAGTTAATTGTTTGCCTCTGTTCTCCTTTCTTTCGTGATTTATTTATTTTTTTTTTAAATAATGGTCTTAGTTCTTCTCTAGCCCATTACTGCTTAAGAAGACCCTATGGCTTCATCACACTCATTTTTGTTTTCTATGTGGACTTTGACAAATAAGTCTTCATGGTTTTGTTGTTTCCTTTTACATAATGAAGTGCAAGTCCCTAGTCATTGTAATTATTAGTATATTCCTGGAGAAAATTGCAACAGTCTACATTAAAGGGCTCCCTGCAGAAATTTACACAGTAGGTAACTGATTTCTCTTTCAATAAAAGGCACTTGGAACAGTCAGGGACTTGAAATAAGAGAAGGGAGAGGGAACAAACAGGATTTTGAGGAATGGGAGAATGATTTGCAGTGGTCAGGAACAGATAGTCATGCTGAATTATTTGGATAATTAGTGTCCACTAGCAAATGACATAACAAACTACACAGTGCACAAGTCTGAGCTGTCCTGTCTTCAGAAGTGTGATTTGCTGGAGCTGATTTCCATTGTGAGTGTGGTTAAAGTCAGAACTGCACTTTTGTGAACGTGCTTTCTGAAGTGCTTGGAACAGCCTAGAAAAATCTTTTCTTGAAATACTTCAGCTTTTATTATTGTCCTTCTAAACAAAGCCTTGTTATGTCAGGGGTCTGTTTTCTGCATCATTGGAACTGGAAAGAAATTAAAATCTTCTACTTAAAGCCACATGTAACTATATAAAAGACTGAGACATGCCCTTTGTCTAACACAACTTGCAAACAAGATTAAGAGTAGTAGGAAAAGAGCAGTATATACTGTGGTAGCTAGAGAATCCTTATGAACTGCATAGAAGGCCTGTAATTAACTGTATCAAACTAGAAAAATTAAGGAAAAGTTCTGTTTTCCAGACTTCATTAGCAGGTGAAAAGAAGAGAATAGATGGGGGGGAAAAAACCAGCAGCCAGCAGGTTAGAGCTAATTAGGAGCACTACTAAAGGATTTCTGTTTGACTGAAGCTTATGGGGTAGTTCAAAGCCTTTTATTGCCACTATAAAAGTTTGTGTGCTAGCAAGTCTTCTGACAAAGGAAAACAAATCCCTGTGTAACTGAGCTGAGTTGCTCTCAGCTGTGAGGGCTCCTGACTGTGGGGATTCCAAATCTGCTCAGCAATGTTTCTGGCTAAATCCTGTATGGCTTCTATTCTTTTAAGAGGAGATTTCTGTGGAAGGGGTTGGTCAGGTTTGCACTTCTCCAGTGAAAGTGCTCAGTCAACATATTCTAACTCAAGCTGAAGAGCTGCACTGTTGGGAACAGTAGAAGATAAGGAAGTCTTAGGATGCAAACCCAGCATGTACAGGCAATGCAAATTGGGAAGCTTTTTTATGGGCAACAAGTAATAAAAAGAAATGGTCTCAAATTGTCTAGTTGCAATGAAACTGTCACTTGTTCTGAATACCTTCCTTTACCTTTAACTTTGCTATCTGGTGCTGCTACCCTCCAAATTGAGAAATAAACTTGGTCACTTCAGCTTTTTAAACCTAACTTGCTATTGATTAGATAATTTTCCATATATATTTTAACACCAACCTCTTAAAATTCTACTTCAATGCAACAGTGAATATCAATAGATGACAGAAGATGATCTTATTTCAGTAGTCCCAAATCTCTGTATGACTGGGTGACTTGGCAGTGCAAATCTGATACAAGGAGGACAAGCTCAGAAGCATGTTTCTGTAAAATTACCCAGATAGCATAATGTGATTGTTTGTTTTGGCATCCTTTTTGTTGCCCATCTTCTTCAAGGGTGCTTATGGATATAGTGGAGGACTGATGACTTTGACCTAGGTGATATTCACACTATTCACACCTACCACTATCATACCATGCTCCTGGTGCTTCTGCCCTTGTTGGTTCTCCATTTATGCCTTAATGCTTCCATTGTGGATTTCAACAAATTTCTACTTTTCAGAACTGAGTCCACGGTTCTTTTTCCAGCTGGAGAATTTGCAGTTTCACAAAGATTCTCTACAGTATCCCTATTCCTCCTAAAATTCCTGCAGCATCTTTGACCTGTACTTGCATGGGAGGTATCCTAAGTACAGGGCTGTGAAATGGTTAATGAGCCCAGGCAAAGTTAACAAGGGATGGGCAATAAATGGTTCCAGCTGTGTATAATTAACTGTAATACTGTGAAGTAAATGACTTTTATTGGCAAGCATGTCATAACTTCATTAAAAGTCATATTTACAGCCCTCTCACATGGAATGAGTACTTGTGTAGTCTGCAATTTAATGAGCACTCATTTTCACCTTGTTCCAATTATCTTCCACCCACCCCTCCTTCTCGGTGTGGGGAGAATGAAGATGAAATACAATGGGAGTGTAATTAAGGCTGGCACAGATTCGTTCATGAAATGTTTTTCTATTCCAGAACAATCATTTCTATTCTTTACTACTAAAACCACTTTAATGTTTAAAATATATAATTTTCTTTGGTCCCTAAAGCGTTCTTTAAGCAAGTTCTTAAAGAATGATCGTAGCAAAGATTTCTTAGCCCAGAACCCCTGATAGCAGGACACCTGAGATGCTGTGTCTAATGAGGCATGGTGACCCGACCAAGGCAGTGTACACAAAAGGAAATTAGTATCACTTAAAAGAGGAAATTTGCAATTTAGCTTAATTACATCTGTGTACTGTGAAGACCAGTGGAAAGCTCCAGTATTAGCCAAAGAAAGCTCCTTCTCTCCTTTCAGATGGAATTGCTCTGCATAGTTCTACTGCCTCCTGTCATCTTCAGGCTCCTGTAGACATGGAGGGGAAATGAGTTCTCAGGAAGGTACGTCTTGTAGAGAAGCAGCTCCCACAGCAGGAAGTCCACATAATTTTTTTCTTCTGCTGGAGGATTGCTCAAGACTGTAGATGTGTTTAAAGGAGAGGTAGCCAGGCATAGATTCTGACATTTTAAAGATTTGCAGCAGGCTCTGTTGGGGACATGACTTGTTCTTGCTTCCCTTGCCAGTTTACAGTTCATTTTGATTTTAGAGCAAACTGGACTACTTGCCAGGCTGCTAGCAAAACTGTGTTCCTCTGGGGACAGAGCCTTCTTTTTTTTATTTTTTTAATTTTTTTTATTTTTTTATTTTTTTTTTTTGTCTAGAATAATTTATGGACTTTACAGTAAATTTAACAAGACTGTTTTTTCAGCACCAGCTATCTTGTCATGGTTCTGGACTGACACAAATCAAACTTAATAGTCCAGAACAGCAGCATGCGTGTACCAAGTACAGTGGAGTGAAAGCTTGTGGTCAGCTTTTCTGTACACTTTACCAATTGCAGTAATGACCCCATAACTGTGGAGTCTCATGACAGGTTTCAAATTGGAGACAAAATGCTGCCTGTTCCAGTAGCTGAGCAGACTCTGGAAAGAAAAGGGGAAGCACATGTGTGACAGGCATGCTGACGATTCATATCCCCTGGGATGGGCTCAGAGGTACAGAATGAAATAAGGGTTATGGGAGATTAATTACTGGGTGCTGAGAGAGTGACATGGTTAGAACCACATGATAAATATAATTTATCTCATGGCACAATATAAAAGCAGTGCAGTCGTTGGTACTCAGCAAAGCAGCAGCTTTCCAGGTCTTGAAATAACAGAGTGTACCCATTGCTGTGCTGTAGCATCAGGAATGTTTTCCCATTCATTTGCTTCCACAAGACTTTGTAGTTACTGTACAATTTTACTTGGTAATTAAGATGCCCACCTGCATACTTTACATCATTAATAACACTGGTAATTGTGTGATACAGTAATGGAAGATAGCAATGATTAATTCTTGTGATAAAATTTGTCCTCAGAACAATTGATTTTGCTGCCAGGAATGTGCAAATGTACAAATTTTCCAATGGCAATACTTCACATAATTATTGTTATTAGTTTAAGCTTTCTGGGGGAGGGAGGAGATAGAAAAAAAGATCAATTGCTTTGTATTTGTCACTAATCTGTTATGATCACTTTAATACAGAGGGATTATGACTCAAGGTTTAGTTTATCAGCTACTGGAAAAGTTCACTGAAATTTTCAGTGCTGAAGAACCTGGATGTGATGAGAGGTGATTACAGCTACTGAGCTATAGGGGATTTTTCTTTCTAATGCCCCTGTGCTCTTAAATCAGTGATGAAGGAGGGTGGTGCCAGCAGCCTGGTCATTTGAGTTCCTAGTTTGTCCATAACCAAGCTCCAGCAATTATTGCACTCTGTGCTCCACTGCTTCAGACCAGGGCAGGACTGTTTGTGCTGCTGGTGAAGTTCCTCTGAAATTACCCCCAGGACACTGGAGAGCAGGAGGTATCTGTGACCTGTGAAATGACTGTTAGTGCCGTCTGTATCTGGACAATCTGAAATCCAACCCTTATTTGAAGAGAATATAAAAGTACAGGCTGTGTCCACAGGGAATAATTTCACAATATGCATCTGGGTTTGAGCTAAATGTTTTACCAGAATTATCACACTTAGACCTCTGTGTATCCCTACATTTACCTGAGGCTAGTGCTGTATGTTTGGAGTGAGTCTTGTTAGTAATCCTTTTAACTAGAACATTAAGCTGAAACCAATTATTTACTGAGTTGGTGAAATGAGTCCTCTATTCACTTGGTAATAAAAGAGGCTACACAAGGTGTGAGATGGTTATTGGCCCTGTCAGAACTTCTTTCCAGAATGTAAATCTATGGCTGCTTTTACAGTGCTGGCCACAGAGATTCTGTGGCTAATCAATACTTCGTGGGCAATGAGCCAAGGATAAGGCCAAACTGAGTAATGAGAAAAGCAAAGAACACCTGAACTGGATGCTCTGAAGTTCCAGAGCATGAATGTCTGGGCAGTCCTGCTGAAATGCATTGGTAAGAACATGGTGACTATAATAAAAGAAAAATCTCCGAGTCCTGAAATAAGATGCTGTGGCAGCAGGTAATTTTAAAAATGTGACAAGGCTTGTTGCAGGTGTTATGAGGGTTGCAAACTGATTCTCTTAAGTTCCTGGATATTGGGATTTTATGGAGTTTATGCCTTAGGTGGCCCAGGCGGGATTTGAGCTGTTAACTTTGTTGTTAAGTATATTTAACAGCAAGTCTGAGGGAAACTGAAGAGGAAATGGTCTATGTAGCTGCTGGACATCCTGCATATCCCCTCCTGATTGGACTTCCCTAAATTCTGAAAGCTTCACTAGAAAGTTGTGCTAACAGGTGCCAACATTTCAGAGTATGTCAGCCTGCACTTAGGAAGGTTGTATATGCTGTGTAATTAGTCTCCAGATTAGAAAAAATAATTTGTGATCTTGCACTTGATAACAGATTGTGCACTCATAGCAATTTAATTATTGCAGTTACTCTTTTCAGTAACAAACCAGTGCATCCTTCTGGATTTTTTTGTAGGTGTATTATACCCATGGAATCTGTTGAGTTGCATGCAACCCTCAGATTTTGCTTGCTGATCCTGCAGTGACTGTGTGAATATGCCCTGGTATTATGCAGAACTTGAAAATGCACTCACTAGGGCTTAATGACTGCATCTGAGTTCAAAATAATTAATTCTGCTCTCAGGGATTGATTTGGACCACAAGAGCAGTAGTGTAGCTAAGGCTGCTACCCTTAGTCCTGAAAACAATTTTCCCAGCAATGAAGATTAATCCCTTTTTTGTGTGTTGATGAAATAAGAACCTGATCATAAAGCACAGGAGAACAAGGAGAAGTCAACAAAGTATATCTTTGATTAATTGCCCTAATAGATTGCAGGTTGCTGTCTGAGGAAATTTTTTCAACGCTCACTTTTTAGTCTTTAAAACTTTAATGCATAAAGGGATGAACAAAGAAAAAACCAGCTAGTGAGCTGCTGTGCACAATTTGGTGCCTGTGAGCCACCTAGCAAAGCAGTGTGAAGGACAACTCTTAACTTGATGGAAGTTCTGTGAGACAGAAAACAGAAGGATGCAGTGATTAAGGTGAGAAGCTGGGGCTGTGACATCTCAGAACTGTTAAGATTCAGAGTGCCACTTCTGAAAACATCAGCTGAAGTGACTTGACTTAACTCCTCAGAGAATCAGGGACATGGATAGCTCTAAACCCAAGGTGTCCTGGCTCTCCCAATTAGGTTAGCAATTAGGGGAAGCAGTGTCAGTCATTAAATAAGAGTGGATTGTCACCCATCTAGTGCCTGGTATGTACATTCCCAAAGGAATAGGGAATGGGTCTCCAGAAGGAGTACATTCCAGTAGCTGTTCCAAATGGTGTCTCGTGGACCTGTGAGCTTCAAAATGAGAAAAGAAGTTCTGTCATGTTACAACCAGCTCAGCTATTTAAAGTATTCCCCTGAGAGACTAGTAATTAAAGCACATTTTTTCCCCTTCAGTTGCCAATCATGCATTTCTACAGTGGGCCATCATCTTGTTCTACAAAAACCTGTCAGTGATTTATTCAGGTACTGGCCACAGGGTTGGGCTCCACTCTGGCTGGGAAACAGCTGCTTGTCCTTGAGCAAAACACAACTGAGGGAGAGCAAAGGAGAGCTCCCAGCCATGGGAAAAATCTGTGCCCGGCAGTGGTGCTGCTGGGGGAGGGTGGGAGGATGGAGGATGCTTCCTGGTATCCCTTGCTTATCTAGATTATTCACTTTGGCTACCTTAAAAGTTGACTTTCCTGCAGCTGGCTTTGTGGTGTAATGAGCTGCCTGTCTCCTGACATTAGAACCCTGGGAGAAAGGAGGCTGAGGACACAAGGTTTGCTCCCCAGCATCTTGATGTGCACTGAAGTGACAGGAGCCAGCCCTGTCCTCTGGAGCTGCAGGATGGCAGCCTGCAGTACCATCTGCTGGCTGACACCACCTCTGCTCTGATCTTTCATCTTGCTTGATATTAGTAGGGAAATGTTCCATGCTAAATTACCTTCAAACCACAGGAGAGAGTGTGAGCTCTACAGCTGTGGAAGAATATGAATTTCAACGTGCTGCTCTTAGTGGTCTGTGGGATAGAATTGTATCTGTGTAACAGACCTTTGGTGGGTGCAAGTTACCAAGCACTACAGACTTTTAAGGGAGCAAGTTAGTACAGTGCAAACAGAGCAGCCACATTCAGTAATAACTTAATGGTCCATCATAGTTAACTGGCTCTCTATTATAATTGTTTAAGGAATTTAATGGATTTCTTGCATATTAAATACTTAATTCCGGCTTAGTGAGATGATAAAAGAGGTGAGGGATGGAGTGCTCATTTTGTTCTGCCTTTATGCAGTAAAGCAGTCCTAAAAGGGGCATATCTGCTCTGAGAATCAGCATGCTTAGCTTTTCCACTCCCCTTTACTCATCCTGAGAAGTGGTTCTATCTTGGGAGCTTTCCAATAATTTGAAATGGTTTAGTCAGTCTTTAACTTGGGCATTGGTTACTTAAGATATGCTCACAAATTTATTGTTTTTGCATCCAGGACGGTTGAAAACTGTCTTAAAACTTCATATAGCTTCATGTTTTAGCATTAGGCATGCTTAGCTTCCACTGGGGAGGGAGGATAAGGGAAGTAGAATGAAATCTCAAATTCTCACAGGTCTTCTATTTCACTGCTGTCCTCTGGAAATCCTTAAGTGGGCAATAAGAGGCAAATCAAGTGTTTAAAATTTAAAAATGTGCAGAGTATCAGTGAGGGGTGTATGCTCACAATTCTGCCTATTAATAAAACACTCCAGTGTGGTGAGTGAATAAATAAATAACTTGTGAAAAAGTTGTGGTAAGTTAAAAATTTGTGAAGTCTCTCTTCCCTCCTTTTCCCCACTGACTTGCATTTATAGCACAGAAGCTGACTGAGACACTAAGAGCTTCCTAAGGAAAACAAATAAAAATAAAAAGCAATTTAAAAATCAGTGCAATTTTCTCCATTTTTCTTATATGTCCTGGTTGCTGGTCCTCAAGGGATAGCTGTACTTTCTGATCAGTACTAATACAAAATTCATGTTTGTCTGGGCTATTATGTGCAAAGTAATGTGTAATCCCTCAGGTTATAGTGAAAAGCCAAGTCAAATATTACAGGAGACCTTTTCAATTCTGAATGGTTTCAGAAATAAGCATAATACAAACATATAAAGGGATCCAATTATATGTAAACAAATTGTTATTGCGGTCTCTTCCTTCGAAAACGCAATCAGATTGCCAACAAGATTGCTTTTGGATTAAACATTGCTTATGTTCAGAGGCTTATGAAGTTCCTGGAATGTCATTTTTTCCTGCATCTTTAACTTGTGAGACTGTTACACAGGGCTTGCAGGTTTCCCTTGTGTGCTGAGGTGCTTCTGCATGGTCCCTACTGTGTCTGTTCCTTGAAACAGATGTTGAGCTAGTACAATGTGATGCCTGGTGAAAAGGAAATGGTTAATCCATCTGTAAGGAGGACTATATAATACTCAGCTTACAGAGTAACATAAAAGTTAATTAAAAGAACCCCACAAACATAAAGAAATACAGAATTAAAGCTGTCCTCTTCTGATAAAGTACTGAAATCACTGACTGGGTCCTAGGGGGAGATCATAGAATCATGGTGGCATTCTCATTAAGGGGGGGAATGCAAATATACTAGCTGTGAAATTACTCCTTGAACAACAGGGATCACTAATGTTGCAGTGCTGATGAGAATATTGGATATTACTAATGGAGATGAGAGTTCCTAACTGAAGTTAGCAATATCCACTGCAGCTATCCCAGGAACTTAAACTGTGCTTGCTGCTAATCCTCTGTTGTACTCTTTCAAAATACGATGAGTTTCCACACATATGTCTACAAAATATGCCTGTATTTCAATGTGATGTTTAAGAACATATCCTTAGACTTACTTCAGCCTTCCACTCATTTTTCTGTAAACTGAGGACTGTAATCCTGTCCTGGCTGCTGGCAAGAAGTTGCCTGTTCTCTTCAGTAGGAATGAAATGGTATAAGATAATTATCACCTATTTTGCCTGAACAAAACCCAGTGTTGCATGACTTATCTCCTGTGATCAGAAAGCATGAAGAAAAATTGATCACATGCTTCTTCTATTCCTGAAAGTCATATATGTATGTGTACCAGCTGGACCATAGATTTTTAATTTTTTTTTTTCCCTTTTTTTGGGGAGGTAAGACTCAGCTTCATTCAAGTTACATGAAAATAAAAGATGAGAAAAACCCTGATCCATTTCTTCTGTGGTTAACAAGGTTTAGGCTGAGCTTGTTGCTAGTGAGTAGAATGGGAACAACCACCAAACGGAGAGATGAGATTGTGCCAGCTGAAGAACCCTTCCTTTTGTATAATTTGTTCTCAGTTTGGCTTCCTCACAGAAGTCTCTCTGTGTGGAGCTGAAGAGGGAACCTGAACGATGGTACACAGATCAGTGGTGAATGATGCTGGGCAATTATGTAGAAAACAAACTTGCAGGGAGAGTAAAAACAAGGGTTAGATTTAGTTTCTGTATTTCTCCTTTTGGTATTGTCTTAAGGAATACTGTTTCCTGCACACAGTGAAACTCAGTAGAAGTGGGTGGTGTGGGGCTGCAGAATAATGCAGCGAGTCAGAATTTTACTGTTATTAAAATCTATTGATGGTACTGATTAATTATTACTGGTGCTGATTGGAAGGCCAGACTCTATAAGCTAGTTTAATTATTTTCCAGTTAGTGTTAATCTCAGTTAATGAAAAATCTCAAAGCCAGAAAAGAGATGACACAGGAAGTGACTGTTATTCATGAGAGAATCTCTTAATCTATAAAACATCAAAGATGTCATTGCAAGTATCTTTGCTTTGCTTGTATTTTGTTTTTTTAATTAACAAAACACTTTGTTCTCAAGTTCTTGATGAAACTGTCTGTGACAGTTCAGAAAAGATCTAAATAGGAGTTGTTAGTTTTTCTGAGGGAACTGAAACACAGTTCCTCAGGTGAAAGCCTCTACATAAGCCAAGGGTGTCTGGGTAAGTGTATGATGCTTTGTTACAGGTACCTGCACAAGACATCTGTCAGGGAAAAAACAACTCATCTGAGCTGAGACCAAGTCCCAGCCCTGAAATGTACCCACATGCCTGAACCCTAAACCAAGGAAAGCTGAAGTGCCAAAAGATCTTTGATAAGACCATTTTCCTGTCCTGTCTGTTTTGATGGCAAGCTGTGTGTCCTGTACAGGACATGTCCAGGTTATTGACTGAGTTTGAATCTCGCTGTAGTAAATACATTTGGAGGTTTGTTTTGGGTACTTATCCAAATATTGCCAAGGTGTGACACTGAACTGAGTCACCTTGACCAGAAGCAGGAATCAAAAATGAAAAATAAACTTAACTGAATGGTAAAGTTTTGATGAAGAATTGACCTGAGTTTCCCAGAGGTCTCACATAGTCTGCGGCTGTCTCTGAACTGCATCACCCATTCCTAATTGAATCCCTCTGCACCAACACAGCTGAAATTTAACACACTGACCTCCAGTTGATCTCAGGAATGATATTATCCTATCCATTTCCTAGCAAATTACAGTTCTTTGCAGGAATGCATTAAACTATCAGATCTTTCTCATTATGGATTTCTCTTAGGGCTTTTAGCTCCAAATGAGCTTTGAGGCCAACTAAATCTCCAATGGAGCTGTAGTCTCCCTCACTGCATGAAATGAAAAGTGCATCTCCTGTGCTATAATGTGAGAGCAGGTTTGATTTTTTTGAGAGTTAGGTAGCAATAGGCATGGATTGCTGCAGCTGAGGTGGAAAGCCTCAGCAATGCTAAATCACAAATTGGCTCAGGCTCTGTAGCAGTGGTGGTATGTTAAAAAAAATATTGACTACAGTATGTTTAATATTCACTTTCTTCTTTTCCTCCACTGAATCACCCATAGGGGAATTCTCTAGGTATTTCTAGCAGCCTGAAACTTTCACTGAGTAATTACCAGGATGTGCACTGGCATAAATACTCTTACAGCAAAGGAGACATGAATCTTCTCTGATCAGCTCTTGGCATCCTTATGATTCTGGGAATGCTTAAAAGGTACTAAGTCCCAAATTAACTGTGTAGATTGGTTTAGGATCCACTTTCTGTATCTGCTTTGGCTAGCAGCCTCGGTTTTATTGCTTAAAACAAAATCTATTTCTACATTTGCATGAATGGACAGGAAGCATGTTTATTGTTAAGTGTACAGGAGAACACAAAGATCTACCTACTTCTCTTAATGTCCTATAATTATGCCAACGACCCAGACTCAATACATAGCTAGAGGAGAGTGAGAAGCTTGGAATGATGAGTTGTTCAGGTTGAAGCCAGATAGTAATTAATTCTGCAAAACAAACCCTGTAATTACTAAAAAGTAATAAAACTTTACATTACATTAAAGACTATAATAGGCTTTCTAAAATGATTCTATTAAGTTTAGTGCATTAGAAATAGGCTGTTTATAAATGTGAGCCTTGCAAAATGTCAATAGCCTGGTATTTACCTAGGAAATTAGGCAACTACATAAAAAATAAATAATTATGTTTAAAAACACATTTAGAAATTCTTTCATTAGTGAAATTAATTACATAGTCATAATGAGGTCTTTGGTGCATAATAGTTCTAATTCCTGAAGCTCTGAAAAGAAAATGATCAACAGCAAGTGAGAACACAAACCAAGGAAAACACCTACTCTGGTTTCCAGTTAAAAAAATAAATACTGTGAATTTACCTCTCTTTGAAGGAGAACTCAGGACTGCTTTGGAGGTCTGGGTTAGGGAGGTGAGTGTGGAAAACCACATCAGATTGATTGAATGTGATGACTTAAAGGATATTCCTTCTCAGGTTTAGTTACCACCCTGAGGTGTGATAAGTGACTTGCAGTACCTTCAGCTCACCAGTTTTGTTTTGAATAAAAAGGATTCTGTTAAGAAATGGGACTGTTACTTGTTGAGATGACTCTTCATGTGACAGCAGCAGGATTATAAAGAGAAACTGGGCTGAGACTACAGCGTGGTCATCCAGTGAGGCATGATTTATTTCTCCTGTCTCTTTATTAGAACCACTGGCTGATCAAGAAAAGGGAGTTTAAGCCCCTGTTAATTTGTCAGGCTGTGTATTCCCTGTAAAAATCATGTTCTTTCAGTGAGGTAATTGCTGGTTTTGACCAGGTGGAAATAAACAGTATAGAAACAAAGCACGATGCCTGTACAGTCAAAGTATTGTATTCCTGTGTACCTCTTGCCCTGCATTGCATCATTACTATTTAAACCTAGGTAAAAGCATGCTTCTTGCTGGGATTTTGCATTAAAACACCTATCTTGGGTCTGATATTTAGACATGAAATATTTCTTTTCTCCTGCCCTGAAGGTACCAATTCATCCAGTCACAAATATGCTGCTGACAGCATGCCTTTATTCTGACTTTTTTTTTTTTTTTTTTTTTTTCCTGTCAGGGCTTGAGCTAAACTGTACTTTAAAAACTACAGTGGAAGGGTGAAGAAAATATTCATCTTGAAGAAGATATTCAGATGGACTAATCCTGCTACCTGTGCCCTTCATATCCTGGTATTGGGACAGAGGTGAGACTCAGTTAACACCTGAGGAGGTGGGAAGCCAAGGGATGGTAGATCCATGAATTTCTCCAGATGTGATGCTGCTTGTCCAGACCAGGAAAGAAACACAGGCAGTGAAACACAATGGATGTTATACCCTGTACTGGGAGGCTTTATTCTTCTGGATACAAATCATTCATGTCCTTCAGAGTGATTACTTGCCTTGCTAAAAGCTGCCAGCTGGGAGAAAGAGCCTTCTGCCTTTTACTGGCTGATTTCTGTGTCTGGGGCAGTCTCAAAAGCTGTGTTGCTGCTTTTATTCTGAACTATTGGTATTCATGTACAAAAAGTACACATGCCACGTTACAGGGAAACCACAGCAGTGCAACTCAAAGATGTTCAAACAGATTCTGAAAGGGTTTCATGTGAATTTCAAAGGGTTTGGGAGCTGATATTCTGTGAACTGCATCAAAAATGCAGTTCGGGCCATTAATGTTTACATTTTTTCATAGTGTTTCTATTGAATCATTGCTCATTCCGTGTCGTCTTGCTGTCAGGTGAGGGATGGGAGCTAGAGCCTGGGAATGCCCATGCACATTTCATTTTGCTTTGCAGTGTTACCACACCACTTCTGAGTGATCAGGGGAGGGAAATGCATTTGGCAATAGTGTGGTGAAGTTATTTTAAGTCTCTAATTCCAGAATATAGTCTGGACAACCTGATTCAGTTTTCACTTATGAGAAAGTAATTTAACACAAAAGAGAAACTTCTTGTTTCTAATCTCACAAACAACCAACTTTATGGGTGATAACTCTATTTAGCAATCTGCAAGGCAGAGATCTCAACACAAGGTTCCATGGTAGAGTCAGTCTCCAGCCCCTATCTGTGTCTTATTCAGGTGGCAAGAGGCTTTACTACTTTCCTTTTTCTTTTTTCTTTTACAATATAAATGAAATTAAAAGATGAACTAGTAATTAGGGTTTCTCAAAAGAAGGCAGATTGAGAACAGGAAAAAGAGAAAACTCAGCTGAGCTGCAGTCACTTTTAAGTCAATGGAATCAATACCAGAACAGAGCTCAGAGGTCTACATCTGTGCTTCCTTGTCCTAGCCACAAACCTCTGGCTGTGGGATCTCATCAGTATTCCTGCTGTAAGCCTTGGTGCTGATATGGTCTTTGTTCCCTGAGCTTCAAAACCAGCCTGTTTTCACTGCTGACAGCTTTATGGAAGCAGCTATAAACTTTTGCCAGTGCTCTCTCTGCTTGCACCAATGAATCTACATTTCCCACTACAGCAAGATTGATAGTGGGCTATTTTTATATTCTGAGCCAGATTTACACATTCTGCAGAATCATCTGAAGAATACCACATCATGCATGTAGCAGTCAAGGTGCTGCAAGTTCTGCCAACTCTTTCTGGATATGTCCCTGCACATCACTAATATTGCAAAAGGCTTTAGGTAGGAGAACGAGGTGGCAAATTTAATTCTCTTTTCCTTATGAGTGGTTGGTCTGCATGGAGAGGAAAACTCGGGATGTTTGCAGAAAGGTGTGAAAAGAAACATCGAGCTCAATCAGAAGGAATGAGTTCCATTGTCAGGCAGCCCCAAATCAGGGGTAATCCTGTGAACAATCCCCTTAGCTCTGACAGTGCTGATATTTTGACAGATCCCATAGTTGAGTTGGAGACCTTCCAAGAGAGCAAAATGGATGAAAAAATAGAGGGAGGGTGACAAAACATTCTTTTATTTTCTGAGCTGCTTTCCCACAGTCTGATTTCCAGAGAGATCTGTTGATGGAGCTGCAGCAACCAGGTTTTCAAAACAACCTTCAGTGATACAGTGATTTTATAGTAGTAAAACAGTTATTCTTCAGAGATTCCTGAAAAATAATGTTTAAAAGTGTTTAATGATTAAAAAACTTCATGTCCTTGAATATGAAAGTTAGATGAAAGAACTGCCAGAGACCTTAATGCAGCTGAAATGATAAACATAAAGGGAGCAATAATGATCAAGCCTGAGGTGATTACATTCTTTAATTAGAACACATGTCTCATTTAGCCATGTTAATCTTTGTCTCTCAGATGTGCTTGGTTAGATTAACCTGTAGCCAGTGCACATTGCTTGGAAGGTAACAGCAGCACATGGAGGAGGAAGAACCACTACAGGTGTTCACAGTTCTCTGAGCAAATAGGGATAAGAGGGGATAAGAGCCCTGCTCCCATGCGTGCTATTGGGACCAGTTTGCTGTGTTAGACCCTTTGAAGATTTGCACCAGTACCTCAGGAACAGAGCAGGGTTGCTTTTAATAGGGACTGATCCAAGCAGGAGACTTGATGTCACCCAACCCCTGAGCAATCCAGATGAAAAATTTCTGTGGATGGAGTTACACATCTCCAGAGGTGCTTAGCACACTACAGGAACCATGTGCCTAGACACAGAGGTGTCTTGGAGGACATTTTGGGATTTCTTAGGATATTCTGGATGCTAGAATATGGGTAAGTCTGTTCTGTGTCCCTGCCTTTACAGAACAGCTTGTCCCAGGATTTCCGGGGTGCCAAGCTGTTGCTGTCCCTTTGGCATGTGGCCTTTTCTCCCAGCATTTGTTTTTCTGGGCTCTCATCAGACATGAGAGGCTTCATAAGGTACATGACTTCCAAATCAGCATGATGGAGACAATCAAACTGGTTGCATAAGGTTGTTAAGAGAATTCTTCATTAACCTCAAGTATCTCTCAGTCATGAATGCTGTGGATAAGAGCTTTTGAAGGCCAATAGCAAGCAGAGCTTTGAGACTAGCAGGCTGTATTTAGAATCAGCGTGTGTGGAGAACAAGCTCCAGGCCAAAGAAACAAACAGAGGCTTGAGACTCACCCCTCTAAAGTCCAAAAGGGGACTTTAGGAACTTCTAGGTCTCAACACTGTTAACATACCCTGGCCTGAAAGCTCTGAGTCAGCAAAGCAGCTGTGTTGGGGTGTAGATGCAGGAGTGTCTGGCCATCCAGCCTGCTGCTGCCTCTGAAGTTGCTCAGGCTCTGGCTCTAGCAGAGGAGAAGACTGCAGGGGACATGAGGGATTATTATCTTCATCATGAGAAATTATCTTTTGAATAAAACACATGCGTTATAGAAATAAATTTCATGAGAATTCCCTTTATTCTTTTCATAGACATGTTTACTCTGTGTCCCTGTATACCTGCATTCCTGTTAGACAGAATAATGGCCTTTCCAGAAAGATGTTAGTGGATTATTTTATTCTTGCTGCAAGTGGTATTAAGATGAGAGACCTTGGCTATTGTGCTGTCAATTTGTGTAATGATTATTAGAGGAGCAGGTGATTTCTATTAAAGGGAAGTGACAGACTGACCATTAGATATAGATGCATGTTTATTAAATTGGAAGCCTGGAGCAAGCAGCTTGGCTCATTTGCTTCCAAATTCTGGACCAATCTGTTTTGTTTTGCACCTGGAAGGTTCAGAGCACAATAAACTGTGGGAAAGATTTGCCAAGCAGGGATAAGAGAACTGTTACATCCATGCACATACAGTCCCTTCCAGCCCCAGTGGAGCGTGCAGTGGGAAGGAGGGGGGAAGGATGCAGGCTGTAAACATTTCTCAGTTTAATTTCTTAGCCTTCTTACCTAGGTAGTCTTGGAAGCAGGGAGAGATAACATAAGGATTTAATTTTTAGGTGCAAACCCTGTGTCTCCACATAACAGGAAAGTGGATGATTTCCTTTAGACCCATTCAGCTCAGTGTTCTGGCTCTGCTGGGAGCCAGCTGCTTCAGTGGGAGATGTGAGCTCTCTCCAGAGTGAACAATTACAGAAGAATCTACCCACAGGAGACATTTATTTGTAGTCCCCACCATCTATTGGCTTATGCTCTGAAGCAGCAGAATTTATCTTTCTGTTTAATCCGGTCTAATGTGAGTGTGGATGTTCTCATTACCCAGACCCAAGTTTAATGCTTTCAGGAAATGTCTCCCCAGCTCAATGCCTCTGTTATCATTCTTTCCTCTCAGTCAACCTGGTGCACTTTAAGATCAAATCTTTCCCTTCACAGATCTCATGTAATAAGCTTGCCACTCCATCCACCCCATTTAACTAGATCTTGACTGGGATAGTGATTTGGGGTCTGGTGTCTGCAGATCAAAGAGGATGCTGAAAAAATTGGAAAGGTTCATAAAAGAGTCATATAAATAATTCAGAGCCCGGGAAACATCTTTCTAGTGAAAGATGTGATCCATTTAGGCTATCAAAGAGGAAATAAAGAGCAGACTTCACCACAATGTGCAAGCATAAACACAGGGAAGATAACTTCCTACAAGAGATGTCTGTGGTAGCCAGCAGAGAAATACACACTGAAATTTGGCTGGAAGGTCAGGATTCAGCTTTCATTGGAAGCTGGAGCTAGCCCAAAAGTTGGGAAAAAAGTACATGTGTTTTCAGGGTAAGATAATTACTTACTGAAAGGATTTGCCATCGGAGCAACAGATTAGGAAAATCCAGAACATGCATCTAATTTAGCAGACCTGTGCTGGTCTGTGATGAAAAGCCCCATTTTATTCTGATTAGAGCCCAAGCTAAGTGCTGTGTCACAGTGGGCACCAAATGCTCCTCTTAGAGACAGCAGCTGTGTGATGCTGCCATGGTGCAGTGGTGAGGCTGCAGAAGGAAAGCTGCTTAAAACACAGACTGCTGTGCCAGGAATTGTTGAAATAAGGATCCTGATACCCTGAAGAATTAACTTGGGGCCTCTGTTTTTCTTATTTGGTATTTCCTACCTGCAGGTACAGATAGCACTGAGTTATTGCCCATTAGCAGACAGATGTGGATGTCCTCATAATGATAAAGAACTCTGAGAACCAGTACGTGATGCTTCCTGGTGGATTTCCACTCTTTCATTCAAATGTGTGCATCAGTGCAGCCTAAACTACAATTAAATCTAATTAAAGAAAATAAAGCAGAAATCTGCTCTCTGTTGTGTGTTTTTTCCTGGTTTGTGTCTGCAAAGCCAGGGCAGTGTTCTGCTGCATGCTAATAAATCACTCTTTATTTTTGCAGTTCTGAGGGGTGCCTGTGGTTTGTAAATGATCTGGATCTGCTTCTGCCCTGGGGCCAGCTGGACTGAGAAATCAACTGGGACTTGCACAGGACTCAGCTTCAGTCCCAGCTGTGGCTCAGCAGCACCAAGTGGACAGAGGCTGCCACCTTCAGCCAGAATCTCCCCAGAGCAGCAGAGGATGCAGGCAGACAGGAAGGTTGGGGACATCAGGGACCGAGTGAAAAAAGAGTGTTAAGGAAGCACTAGATGTGGAGCAGAAGTCACACTGACTGGTGTCACATCCCTCGGTGGATTCCTGTCCCCAAACTACAGTCCTGCAGGTAAACATTTCATTGGAGGGATGTTGCTGCTGGCCTTAGTTCACAGTGAGAAGGAACCTTCCTTTCTCCACCCTTCCCTCTGGCAGCATCATCCCCTTTGGGACCTTAAAATTCATCCTGTTCTTGGCTCAGGAATTTGGAGTCTTAGATGAGCTGATTGCAATTTTATCATGTTAGTGTTCATGGAAGCACAAATCCTGACTGCTGGCAGCTGACGAGCTGTCCCCAGGACCACCCTCACCATTTCAAACATCCTGCTCGTTCTGGTCACTCAGTCCCCTCTGATGCTCAACCAGGGAAGAAAGGAGTGCAGATATTAAACTTTACTGTATTTAAAGGCTACAATAACATATTCTTCACAGCTATTTGCTGGAACTGTTCTTTTGCTGTGTGTTTTGGTTTTTTTCTTTTTTTTTTTTTTTTTTTTTTTTTTTTTTTTTTCCCCTGGGCACATGTTTTTCTCAATTCAGGCAAAACCACTCAGCTGTCCTGATTGCCTGAAGGAGAGTCTGATTGCATTATTCATCTGCAGTGCTCATAAAAGGCTTCAAAACTCTTGACTATAGACCTAAATCTTGTGATGACGTTCTGTTTCCATAGAACGGGGGAAGGATGCTGTGTGAACTGGTACCCCACCAGCTGAGGCCTGCATGGTACAAGACAAACTGCTGCTTAGACTGGGCAGTTTCTGGGGGTTGGTTTGCTGTGCTCTGCTGCTTTGTTTTTCCCTGACAAGGCTGCAGTGATGCTGGGAAGCAAATCAGTTTTGCTACTGGTGAGCAAAAGAAACCAAACTCAGGGAGATGCTGCCACCTTTGGGCAAGAGAGCACATTTATTCCAGCTTGGGTATTTTCCTCCTCTCATCAGAAAATCTGCCATGCCTGTTAAAATTGTTCTGTTTTAAAGATTTTTTAAACTAGGAAAAGAGTAATCTGACAGCTGGGAAATTCCAGAGGCAAAAATACCAGGCTCAATGCATCTTTGCTCTTACTCATCTGACCACTCTTGTTTGGCTTGTTCTGTTCTACTGCTGTTTCAGCTCTTGCCATCACATCTACCTCTAGAGTGCCAGAACATCCTGTTTCTATTTGCTCCTGGGATGTAGGACTTAACCCAAAAGCTGAGTGGAAATTCCCAAGGGAGTGTGTGGGTGCTTCAGCTCTTGAAAAGCAGAGTGGGGTATGAATGGATGACCCTTGGCTTTGTGTGATACTTCACAGCTCTGCTCTAAGAAAAGAAGGTTTATAAAGTAACTGCATACAGCTTTATTAACTGAGATATTCCAGAGAGAAAATGCCTTGGTAATGGCATGAAAAATGACACAGTTCTAAATTGGAGATGATTGCTGAAAGCACAAGCATGATTTTACCTTGGAATACAGTGGAGGTGGGGCAAGAGGTGAGCAGAATGTTATAGACATCTCTTCTGAAATACCATGGCATTTTGAGAGAATTGTTGAATTGAGCATGCATGGGAATGAGGTGCAGAATAGTTCAAAGTAAGGAAAAAATGCTTTAGAGGAAGAGGTGTAGATCTCAGCCTGCTTAGTCTAACAGGAGGAGGATAAGTGGGGGTGGCTTAAACCAAGTACTTAAGTAGCTTCACAACTAGTGAAAAAATCTTTTTTAATTTAGCAAATATAGGCATAACAAAAGCTATTAACTAGAAAACTCAAGCAGCAAAGCAGAGATTTATGAATAATCAGAGATTTTTATTAATAATCACTGGAACAAACTGCTTAGAGAATGGATGAATTTCCCAGCTCCTGTCTTTAAATTAAGGTTGGATACTTTCCTGTGGGGAATGCTTCATTGCTGGGATCAGTGAAGGAAAATCTCAATACACTATTTTACAGTTCATACAGGAATAAAAATTACACAGAGGTTCAAGGATGAGACAGAGTTTGCACAAGTTGAATAGGAGAGAAATGTGAAGTTCAGGAGTTGCACTTGGAAAGAGAAGGCAGAATAAAGCCCTAGGAAGTGTCATTTCCTGACTCTTGTGGAGTAACAGTGAGCTGTAAAATCAGAGATGCATAGATGGCTGTGGAATGATACTCATGAAAATTTAATGACAATAGCAGAAGACAGAAAAAATCCAGGAAACATTTCCATGATTATTAAATTTTTTAAAAGCTTGTTTTCATTAAAATCTATACTATGTACTTCAACTGAGCTGCCAAAATCCCTGCAGCGTTTTTTTAAACAGCAAGTAGTTATGGCAAATAGCTTCTCTGAGAAAGGGAAACTTGCAGTGAATGTATTTACAGGAGATTGATGGATATTCCCCCTATTCCCTGTTGTTGTTTTTATGGAATAGGTCTCTTTCTAGGAAGTCAGGAGCTGGAAGCTGTGTTCAAACACTTTCCAGCCTACATGACTTTCTTTTATGGCATTGAACTCTGAAGATCTGATGACAGCTGGGGCAAGAACTTCATCATTTGCCCTTTTTTGAAGATGAGCCAACCTTGTGAAAATCTTGGGCCTTATGAGAAGATATCTGAGCTGCATTTACACCATTCAGGTTGAGATTTACACTTCAAGCAGCTTTGCTTCTTTTAGTCGTACCTTTTGCATACCAACATCACTCCTGGGAACTGAGAATGCCAGAGTCTGGCAGAAGATATTTTTCAGGCAATAAATTTTTCAAACACTGAAACAGGGAAAACAAAGAGGGAAAACCAAACGGTGATCACCTGGTTTTGAAGGAAGAAATTATGAAGCACAGTGTTTCTCCACCACAAATGGTTGACAATCTTGTTGTCAAGAACTTACAGCCCTAGTATCAGTTAAATGACTGAGACAGAGGTCTTCTTGCCCAAATATTGACCCTTCAAGTGCTTCAGCTGGACTCTGCTGGGGAAGAACATAGCCAGAGCTGCATGTTTTGTAACTTCTTCTAGGAAGATATTAGCAGTAAAACTTAAAATTTTCATGTGTTTCAGAACTTTGAAAATAGGAATATGCATCACATGCTGGATGTTTGACTGGACCTGTGTCACTGTTGATATGTTCAGGCATGTGTACAGCTCCAGGTATCAGGATCATGATGATTTTACACAATTTTTTAAACTAAAGACAGGTGCCACTACATCAGCTGTCTTCCAGAGATTGCAGTACATCATGTGAGGTTAAACCCAGATTTAACTTTACTGGGATACAGATGGAATCTGCAAATACTTGTCTCATTCTAGCAGATGTGCTCTCAAGATCCTTATACTGAAGATACTTCCAAAATCATGAGGTAGGATGAGATACTCAGTGCTTTCATTCTCTATCTGATTGATATTAACAGTGACACAGACAGTGCTGCTGGCAGGGGAACATATTTGTTCTGTCACGTTTTTTCCTGCCTGGAGAGCTCTGAAAGCCAACTGACTGCTTTCCACTATGATTTTATCAAATGTGTTGAAGGACTGAGACAGGTAGCAGCTGTGCAGCCTTGCAACCCTGTACAGAGTAGAATGTTAGTAAATATGGTGTAATTACCTTTTTCAGTATCCTGAATATTAGCAGTTGAGGAGCTTTCACTGGAGAGAGTTGCACACTCCTGTCTGGTGCAGCTCTTCTGTCAGGTTTGATAATTCTACACATCTTTGTGCAGGGCAAAACTTAAATCTGGGACTCCCTTAATACTGTGTGAATCTGATGGCATAATTAGCATTCCCCAGCCTGATGTATCCTTTCCAGGTAATACCATACAGTTCTTCATTTTCCTTTTAGGCTTAATTATTTCTTTGGTTGGGTCTTATGGTGTGATATGCACAAGAGCAGTGACAATTTGGATTCCTATCATCTCTTCTGCTAGGAAGGTGGTTCAAATTTGTCTTTTTATCTCTCTCTCCTCATCAGTACCTGCAACAAAGCAGAGTTGTTAAACTACATATTAACTTCAGTGTACATAAATTGCTCAGACGTTTCCAAAGAGATACAAGAAGATTTAAAAAAAAAAAAAAAAAGGAAGACAGAACTCTTAGGCATGAAGTTGCCTGAGCCAATCTCAGGTTTTTTAGTCCTGCAGTGGACATGCTTTTGGTATCACCTAGTGGCTGTATGTGATATTTCCAGCACAGAATCTCCAGCACAAAAGAACTTGGCTGCTCTTTTGCTCTTTCAGAGACTTTTTTCTTTTTTTTTTTTTCTCAAAATTAGTTTAGGCAAACTAAACAGGTAACAGGTGAAATACATAGTTTATCAATGCAGAAGTTGTATGCAGAATTGGGATACTTGTTAGAGTGTTTTTTCATTGACACATGGTGTTTTATGGCTTTCATAGGGAACTGTTTGTAGTGGATACAGATGTGGTTATTGTTCTGTTATTTCATTCCAGATGTGTCTTTTCACAGTACAGAGAGACTGAGGCTTACTGTGGTTTGCTTTCCTCTGGTTATGCTTGTAAAACTGAACCTTGTACTCTTGGAAATCGAAATTAAATTTGGCAGTCAAGGGGAAAGGTAATTGCCTGGAAGAGTTCCACTTCTAGGAAGAAGTCAACTAACCCTAATTCCAAACAGTTTCCACAGAACTCAGAAGAAACATGCCCGAGGGTCTGCACAGGTTTTATACACCTCTTATCTTCCTCTGTGTAGTATTTAGGAGACAGGATCAAGATGTCATTCCTGATTACTGGAGTACTGGGGTGAAATTTACCATACACAACAGTCTCTTCTGCCTCCTCCCACGGATAATCAGGCAAGAGACAAGATCTGTACCACTGTTCTTACCTTTTGTTCCACATGCAAACAGCATAGGTCTTACTTTGATTGGGTGTGACTCGAGCATATTTACTTTCATTTGTAGAGGAAATACCTCCTCAGGTTTTTTTTAGCCACATTATAGAAGCTCCTAAATGCTATAAAGGCTTGTCACAAAGGGAGAATTTGTCAATGCTAGTAGCAAAGCTTTTGCTCTCTGAAGCTGATCTGGTCCTGGGCCAGATAACACTCGGATATAATGATGAAATAGAAGACATCCTAATGGGAAAGCTGGAACTGGTTCAGAAAGGGGAATAAATAAGTGTGATAGATCTTTGAAAAGCCTGAGAAATCACCCAGAAAATGCAGACTATTGAGCTCAATTGTTTCTTTCCACTTTCATAAGGAAGTGGCTGTTTTGGGTGAAACTGTAGAAGAGAAATGCGGAAAACAGAGGGTTGTAGGGAGAGTGCTGGGAGAATGCATTGGGCTCCCCTCCAGGAGTGGTGAATGAACTCTACATGGAAAGAAGTCAGTAGATGCAGTTGCTTAGCACTAATGGAAAACAGGCCACAACACAGTCTGTTCTTCCTCCTACCCTGGCTGAAAACAGAATGATGAAGAGAGAAAGCAAGAGGGAAAGGAAGCTGCGTGCTCGTTGAGCTGCATACCTTGTTCAAGATTTTTTCTCTCCTCATTGACAGGTTTATCACAGAATTCTGTAACTGGAGGGACTGGAGCAACTGTGTCTTATTACTATAGCATCTGGGTCATTGAAGCAGAAGGTACATATGGATAGAAACAGCATTTTGTGTCCAGTTTATACTAGATTCTAGGTCAGGATTCCCTGAGGAAGTGTGTCCAGGTCTTTGTCATCATGAGAATAGAGAACTTCAAGCAGTCTTCATAAAAAATGTTTTTGAGGGTGTACAAGTTGTATAGCAAATGGTGTTTGCTCTGAAGACTTAATTTTCATTAAGTGTTTAAAACCAAAATGTAGGTATGTTCTAGACTCCTGTAAACCTCTGCTAGGGGATATCCATTTCCAGGGGGATGGTGCTTGTTTTAAAGCCCAGACCAGGAGCTTCCTGTAATCCTGGGTGCACACATGCAAGCCTGCTTGGATTTCAAACGCTTGCAAATCTTTGAGCAGCAGATGGCAGCCAAGCCCCGTCACAAAACTGAGCTGCAGAGAGGTTGAGAGAAAGGCAAAACTCACTGTGTTCAGTAACTGAGTAAACAGGAGCAAAAGTGCTGACACCTGGAGGACTCCATGTAGTCATGGCATGTAGGAAGAGAAGCTGGAGCCTGTTTGCAGTTCAACACGTTTATCAGCAGAGATGGAAGGAAGGTGCCCTGGAGCCAGGTGCCTCTCAGACAAGAGACTTCTATAAACTGCAAAGACATCTTCATAAAAGTCAATGGAAAATAAATGGAAAGACATTGACACTGTAGGAGCTCTCCACCTGGTTGGTTTTCTTTGCGTTTCCAAGGCAATCTTAGATTTTAAAAGGACAAGATGACATTTCAGTATAAATATGCATTAATAAAAAGCATTTTTTTGCAAACCTGCAGTTCTGCTCCAGTTGTACTGGAGGGAGAGGAGTTGCCTGAGGTGGTTCAGGAGCCTTGCCAGGCATAAGACTTTGCCATTGGTTTCCCTTAGGATTCTAGATGTATCAGAGCAAAACAGAGCTTAATTACAAGCACTCCTCCACTCTCTGTATGATGTAGTTTAAGTGCTACACAATGTTCTGGATTCTTCCAAACTCATTGTGGGGAAGGTTAGATGGAAAAGACCCCGACTAGTATAGATGAAAATTCCTCCAGCACCTGCAATGGAAATGAGGAGATTTAGCTGGAAAAAAGAAAGTTCATTGTCAGGAATCTAAAAACTATAATAGAGACTCCTCACAGATTAAGCCAAAGAAGGTACTGTTGTCATTTTAAAAGGAGTGTGAATGGGTTACTGCAGTGCAGGCAGAACAGAAAAGCTGCTTTTTTCCCTTTATTTTATTGTACCTAAAACCTCAAATGTTTGTCCCCTTGGCCTCTCCCCTTGGGAGAGGTTTTGAGTACTAAAAAAAAAACCTGTAGCCCGATTGATGTTGGTGCTGTGGGTAGGGTTCCCTATGGGAGGGTGAGGGCCGGGGCCAGTAGGAGTTTTCAGTGGTCACCCTTTGCTTCTCTCCTCCAGCTGATTAGTAAATACATACACACACACAACCAGATTGTGCTGACTTGTTAAATATAAATGAAAACATAAGTAGATTTATAATCTGTCCCTCCCCCCCTCCTCAAGCCCAATAACATAATTTACCACAGGGGATGGGGAGTGGGGAGAGAAGAACAAGCCCTCACAACCTGCTGAAATATCATTATTAACATGCACATGAAAAGTCAATTATGCCAGAGGGAGGTATTTAAGTGAAGTGAGTTTCCATGCTCTGGGATTACACCTTGGGGATTATGTATTTCTCATTTATTTATTTATTTTCTCTGAGGTCTCTTGCTGCATCTCAGCAGTGAGGAGCAAAAATGTGAGTCAGATATTTTGAAATCCCCTAAAGAAATAGCCAAATATGCAGGTAAATAATTCTTCCCAGCCTTATCAAGATTCCCCCTCATCACCATATCCTAAGGACTCTTCATTCTATCCAGCCAGTGCAGGTATCTTTTCTGGTGGTTAATTTTGAATGATACCAGGGCCTGGTCCTCCAGCCCTTCCCTGGGGAGGACATTTTACCATACCATTATTAGTTGCAGCATTCATTATTTGCATTACAGGGGTGCCTGGAGGCTACTGCTGGGATGGGCATCCTGTTAGGCTGGAGGCTGCGTGTGTGCATGGTACAAGGCAGCTTCTGCCTTAAAGAGCTCTCAGGGCTAATGGATGAAAAATGGAATCAAACCATAACTCAGGAAAACTTGGTATGGGGGGAAAGAATTAGGTATGGTTCTGTGGCCTACTGTAAGACTGAAAGCACGTGGTTCAGGTCTTGTCAATATTGGTGATGTCCCAGACTATATTCATGAAAAGTATCTCTGTTCATATTGCACATATTTTGTTGTGCATTTCTTCCTTTCTCTTTTTGTTTCCCCCACTAAAAATAAGTGGTTCTTTACACCCAGGGGAAGAACTTAATTAGCATCCTTTTAAAAACAAAAAAACAAGTTATCACAAACCAATGCAAAAAAACCCCCTAAATCTCAGAGAATCTAGAAGTGAATATACAGAGCTGTTAGGATTCTTCAAGCACTTCCGAGCCCCTGCATCAATACACTTGCTTTACCAGTCATGGTTTTTCCACACATTCTTGCCTAAGGCATGACAAATCTAATGGTGTATGCTTTGCTGAATTGTTGACTTGTTTTTCATTCCTGTGAAGTTTGTAGTGAGGCATAAAGGAATGTGAGCAAGGCTTCATGTGCACACAACTTCACAATGTCTCCTTCTCTTTTGCCCTGATGTGGAGTCACTTCAGCCAAGCAGTGGATTAGTAGAAACTGAGTTAGATTAAAAGGGAAACCAGGCTAAAGAAGCAAGTTTTAGCTCCCTGTTAATTGTAACTCATCTAGCACCTGGATAATTGCTCCTGAATACCTGTGAGTTGCCAAGCCTCTGCTAAGGCTTGTCTGTTTTTAATCTTAAAGACTTAAGATCCTACTTTTTGATGCCACCTGTCACTTCCCAATCCAAAGGCAGGGCCACACAAGGCAGTAATGTGGAACACTCCAGCTCAGCTGGTGTGGCACGGTGCATCACAGGCTATATACATGTGTGAGAAGGGCTGTGCAAAAGCTCCTGAAAAGGTCATTGGTATTTTTGGAGTGATAAATCATGGAGGGACAGATTTGCATTTTGGCTGTATAAAATCCAGGGCTGGATTAGAGAGAGCATACTTTGCAGTAATATTTCTCTCCTGACTTGTTTTATTAGCTTCCTTTAAACATGTTACATTATTGCTTATAGAATTTCATTTACTTGGATTGGCAGCTTGATAAATACGTCTATTGGCGATGATTTGGATTGCTCTGGGCATTAATATTATTAAAACCTGTCACAAGGAAATGTCTGAAAGATGACTTACTGTAAAGATTACAGCATGAAATAAATCATACAATGGTATTTGTTACCGTTTATGGCCTCTTGGAGCCGAGTCAATCCCTTTTTATGTTGCATTATTTTTCAAGTTTTTATAGCCTTACATTATATATCGCTGTCAGAAAGGAACAGATGGGGTGTCAAACACGAGCCTTCTGAATAATTCCCACCCTCGGGTTATTTGTATGAAGGACAAGTGTAAAACTGTGTTCCCAAGAAAAAGGAGATAGATAGAGGTGGAGAAAGTGTTGTTACAGTGAACAAAATCCCTTTTGTCAGCAGCACATTGTGCTTTTGATCACTACCTGGTATTTATGCCATAAAGTGGGGGCTCTGGAAATTTAGCAGTCTGTTGGCATAGCAAAAAATCCTCACAAGTTAGAGAAGTTTCATGTTCCTTCAGCTTTACTTTCATTGCAAGAGTGGGAGAGAGATGTGGAAAGGGTTTTTCAGTGCTCAGAGGGTTGGTAGGAAAGTGGAGAGATGTGGGTACCTATAGGGACCTCTCAAACACTTCAGGGGTGGAATTCTTCAGAGGCCTTCCTGAACTACACAAATGCTATTTCTGGGCCTTGGGGTGCAGATGATGGAGAAGATGAACAAATATTCTGGACACCGGAAGCTTGTGACCTGATGTTAAGCAGGGAGTTCCTCTAGAAAGAAGCATTAATATTTCACATTCCACTTTCCATGTTGGAAAGTCCTATTTTTCTTGCTGTGTATTTTTGAGTACTTGTCAGTAAGGGTGACATGTTGGATGGAGTGCTAGTTAGTATGTTAAATATACCTGCAGTTAATTAGATTTGTCTAAGTTGAAAAATTCAGGTGGGAGACATCATCCATGCATATTTTCCTCCAAGCTTCCTCCCTTCAGATCATCAGCTTGTATACCTGGTGCAGGTATCAGTGTAATTATTGGAATATGACTGTTGGTACAAGTGGATCTTTAAGGCCCCCAGTGCATTGTTTTGTCAATGCAGGCTGGCTGAATCTTGCTCAATGAAACACTGAGGAGGTCTTCACTGGAACTTGCACAACCAATAAGACTGATTAACCATTGGGATGGAGCTGGGAATGGTTTGCTGACACAGAAAACCTGGCTTCCACGGTGTGCAAAAGCTTGTATAAAGGCTCCAGTTATTTTTTTCTTTCTCTTCTTGGACAGTACAGCATTCAGAATACCTGAAAGAAAAACTCTCAGCCCTTGCCCCCCTGTGTTTGTGTGTGTGTATATATATATATATATAATAGTTTTCTCTTCAGATTGTATTCAAGCTTGGTGTATCTGGCACCTAAACTCCTTGTGATTTTAAGTGAGCTGCCAGTCCTTAAAAATTTAGCCAGCTAATCCAAAGTTTGTTCCAGTGTCTTTCTGAAGCTCTCTTCCCTTGAGTGCACATGCCTCTCGTGTTCCTCTCAGCCTTAGCATTTAGATCAGAGATAGATCAGAGAGCCTTACCCTTTGCAGTCTCTCCCTGCATTCTTCAGTTTTTTTCTGTGTTCCATGTGACAATGTACCAGCTCTCTCTTCCCCAGGCCCTTGTCCCACATCTGTCAGCGAGCTTGTGTCAGAGTTTTAGGGATTCAGGTTCACCATGCAAAGCACAGTTGTACATCCTAATCCCATTCCACAATTTTATAATTGCCTGAAGAATTTGCGTGGCTGATGGTGTGAGTTCTGAGTGCATAGAGATAAGTTTAATAATTAGTTTTCCCTGAGAACTTGGGCAAACCAGTCTGTTTGTAATTTGGTCAGCTCCTGATTTTTAATGAGGGTGCTGAGAGTGACTGAAGCCTCTGGCAGCATGCATTTCATAATTTAATTACCCACAGTATTCTGACAATTACATCAATGTTGTAAATTACATTCTAATGACCCATTAAAAAAAAAAAAAAAAGGAAAAAAACAACCCACCCATATTTAACGATTGGATTGGGGTTTACATTAAAAAAGATCTGCAATGGCTTAACAAGGATCCAAAAGCTTCATGGGGTTTTGAAGTCTTCCAAATCTTTTCATTGAGCTATGGCTCCAGAAGGTGAAAAACTTTGTGCAAAAAATTTCTTTCACATGCCAAGTGCTGATTTCCTCAGTAGAGGATTGCTTTTCATGGGATGAAATCCATTCCTGTGTGGCAGCCTAAAACTGGACTTCTGCATGATTTGAGTCTTGGTAGCTAGTTGGGCACTGGCAGGTAAGTCCTCTGAGGAACAGAATCTGCACAAGCTGCACTGGTTCAGCCAAAACCAAGCACAGCACAGTTTGTTATTCAGCTGGGTCCTGGCTCCCTTGTTTTCACCCTTAGTGAAAATCACTTCTATTATCTAAGATCTTGAGTAAGCCAAGTTCTGCTCTTTTGATTATTTTGCTATTAGTAATGTCACAATAAGTAGGTGGAAGTAGCTAATGGCTCTAAGCCACAAATGATCCCACATGTTCCCAGTCTCTACTCTCCTGTAAACCTTGACAGATTGGGAGTGCTTAATAAAATATTGTAGCACTCAACACGCATTTACAAGACAGCGATCTGTCCCATGACAGCTTCCAGATGTGTGAGTGTGTGCAATTTCATAATTCAAGAAGAGATTCTATTGCCCTCTGCAGATTCCCCATCAGGCTGTTCAGAAATGCTGCTCATAATTAAATTAACCCACTAACTAGCCATGCAAATTTTGATAAGCAGTTAAGCACTGGCCAAAAAAAAAAAAAAGAGGAACTGCTGAGACTTTTTAAAAATGACAAGGTTGTCTTCAGAGATTATTTATCATTATGAGATTTGTTTTTCTCCTTCCTGTTTGCCAAATTCTGATTTGTCCCTTCATACATGAGAACTGTTTCAAGGTTTTAACCTAATAATTAGGAGCCGAATTTTGCCACTCTCACTCAAGCTGTCTGCTGTCTTAGTCTCTGAACAGCCTTTCTGGAACCAAAGCAAACCTCCGTTTTGTGTGTGGGTAGCAGGATCAGGCTTCAGTTTTTAAAATACAACCTGCACCCAGCCCAAGCAGCAGTGGAAGAACAGACACGTGCACATACATTTGTCCATACCAAGGAGAAGAAGCTGGATTTTATCTTGGCCTCCTGTGACCTCAGAAAGGGATGTTATGAATAATGATCTGTTTTGTGTCAGAAGCAGTGGCTCACAGCTCTGAAACATGAGATCTGCCTGCAGAAGTTGTATCCAGCTTTCCCAAGACAACTGGGCTGTATTAAATTTCAAAAGTGTAGAGATTATTACATCTGGGTTATATCCATGGTTGAACAACTTGTCCATACATGAGCAAGTGTTAGCTGAGGAAGAATTGGATGGAGGTTGAATGCAGGTAAAGGCAGATGGTCTCTTTCTATGTACCACTGAGGTTTCTTTACTGAAGTAGAGCCTAATGCAGCTCAGTCAGGATCAGTCCAGCTGTCCTTGTGCATTCTTCATCTCTCCAGTGCTGCCAAGGATTCAGGTTTTGCCATGCAAGTGTCAGGAGTTCTTAAGGCATCATCATCACCTGCAGTCCTGTTGTTAGAGAATCTTGGCTCCACTCTAAAAAGCGGTGTGGACCAGGGCCCTTGAGACTAGAATTCAGCCTTTTTTTGTGTGTTGTGCAGATCCCAATGATGCATTTCTCTTTCCTTGCTGTTTTGTTTGCTTATTTGTTTCAGTTCAGCTTAGTTTAGTTTATTGCTCATGTTTAGCACTCTCTGTAAAGCAGGAGTCAGTAAACTTAGAGGGGGGCTGGAAGTATTGCTGCAAAAGAGATGATAGCCACAAACTGTTTTTATTTTAGTGTATTCTGTATAACCACACTGGCTTCACTGGCCTTACATCTGCATTGCTTAGGGGCAGATTTGGTTCAGTGGATGTACTTAAGAAAAATTCATCTACTCATTTTTAAGATTGGTTGTACTCATGGCCTGATGTATTTTTTAACTATTGCATGGAATAATTTTTAATAATTTGCAGTGACACTTTAATATCCCTGTGTCAATTACTCAAGCCTCCTAGTTCCTTGTGTTCCTTCCTAGTTCCTAATCCAAAAATTACTTGGATGCATTGTGATTGGAGTGATATAATCCCTGATGATGAACAAGCCAAATCCTGACAAGCGCCATGTTCTCATAGTGCAGGCCTGGGAGTGAGAAAAGGGGCTCTGTGTCAGGCACAGACAATTCTCATTGTGTGTGTGAAACTCCTTCCTCGAGGAAAAGGTTAACATATGTGTGGTTATGGGAGTGATTAAAAAAAAAACAAAAAACTTTGCCAAAATACCATTTAATCACTGGCCTAAGATTCATAATCTGCTTGTGGCCAAGAGATGCAACTGCTTGTAGTAAGCAGAGGGCTGCACAGAGGCACTGTGGACATTTAAATGCGTACTGCTCCCCTTCCCCTCCAGTCTGCTGCAAGCTTGCTGAATTCAGAAGAGCCAGCCTGAAGCCTCTTCCTGCCCCTTGTCAGAGATGCAAGATAACCTTGCATTTTGTTGAAGGGGGGATAATTCAAAGCTGGTAAGAAAAATGGGTCATGCAACATGTGTTACCTGTGAACCTTCTTGCTGCAAAAGCTGCTAAGATCTGACTTCTTTTTGCTCTTTATCAAGATCATATGTATATAAATATTGCTTCAATTAATATCCTCACTGAAGAACTCATTATTTAAAATAATCCTAGGGACCAGGTCCAAGCAGCTCTAACTAGCACAGCTAATAAAATAATTCAAGGAAACACTTTGCCATATATTTTTCTATATTTGTCTCACTCAGCTGACATTGGCAAAGGAATTCCTCCACCACACAGCCCTTTTCCTTCATATTATCATGGGTAATATGTGACTCATATATCTTAATTTTTTCTTGCTCCTATGAGACATGAAAGCTATGATGTAGATAAAGAGTGCATCTCAGCAGCAGCTGGAGTTGTGATCTCAACTTGGGTAAACAGTAGCTACCACTGCTGAGAAGTTGTTGTCTACCTAAGAAGGCTCTCTCTCTGTTTTAGGGGTTTTGATGGCCATGGAGAGAACAGCAGATTCATCCTGGATTCAACAAAAATGTTCACCTGGTGTGATGCTCTTCCACTGCAGCAGACTCTTCCAGTAGGTGTGGGCTGTTTGTTTTTGGAATCCTTGTGTGTTTTCCTCCTTGTTCTCCCAGGAACAGGCTGCTGCTTCAGTGCATTGATCTGGGTAGGGAGGGCACAGTACTCTCGAGTTTACTGCCGTGTATTTAGCAGAGTTATCTCAGCCAAATTCTGGCTTTGATTTAATTTGCAAAGCTAAGAGACAGACCCTGCCCTGGAACAGCGAGGTTGAGGGTTTACCATTACCCTCTTTTTCAGGAGTGAGATGCAGATAAAGTATTTTGACCAGGGTCACATATAGACTCTGTTGCAGTGGTGGGAGCTGAAAGCTTATCCCATGGCCACATTCCCTTGTAGTGTAGGTGGAAACCTGGGAACAGAGAAAGGTCTCCAAGGTAACAAGAGATCAGTAATGCCTTCCTCGTTCAGCTAAAGCAGGGCAGGTGCTCCATCTTAGGAGAGAATCTAAGCAGATGGACAAAGGAAGGTCTGGACTGACATTGATTTTATTTTAAAATTTTGTATGCTGTGTCTGTGACATTCTTGGTCTAGATATCTTTAAGAGAGTTTGGTTTATTTATTTAATGTGTCTAATCCGTAAAAGAACAAATTCCAGCTAGAAATGGCAGGTTGTGCTCAGACCTGCCAGAGAGCTGAGAGTAGGCAACCAAATCTTACAATGAGATGATCAAAGATTTAATCAAAAATACAGAATGTTCAAGCTGTTCTACCAGCTGGGAGACTTGTAGCAGGCTGGAAATCATGCTGCTTGAAATTCTGCAGCTTTCTTCCAAGCAAATAAAAGGACCCTATTGCCCAGCAACCTCTAAAATAGGATTAGTCATTACAAATGGGCAAATATCCCAATAGCACTGGAAGCTCAGTTCTGTGGACGGAAGGGTAATGTTTTGAAAAGATCTTACGGGTGAGTTTACATAAAGAAAAAACTCACAACTGCTCATATGTCCTAACTCCTCATGTGCCACTTCTGTTTGCTACTGAGTGGTTTTGTGTAGCTACACTAGGCTGGAAGGGGCTGTTTATGAGGATTAAGAATGTCCACAAAGGAAATGAGTGCATAATAGCTATTTCACTTCATGTTCAGGCAATATCTTCCTTTGCAATCACATTTCTGGGACCGGCCAGCCCTCATAAGATGTGTTTTGGAGAGCTGGCTGTGACCTTGACAGAGTCCCATGCTGTGCTTTGAGTTTTTAAAAGTTATGTTTCTTAAAGTTGTCTAGGGGCTTAAAAGTAGAAGAATACTCCCATGGGGTTTGCAATATTTCAGCATTTCATTCTGCTTGTAGCCCACAGAGAGTTAGATGGATGTACTTTAAAGCTCCTCCTCGATGTCCACATAAAACACAGGGTGTCTAAACACATCTCAAAACATGGTCCCCTGATTTCTACATGAGGTATACATTATTAAATAATTGCTTTTTGAAATTTCAGCCACCAGTCTACTGCAGCATAGATGTCTATTTAATGTATTTTCCCTTGACCTCAGTAATTACAATAAATGCTGGCTGTGTCCAGCTGCTTCCACCAGCCCAGGTTTGAGGGGAGGTACGAGTTCTTCTGTAGTGTCTTCAGAATGGCTGACCTCTCCCTGCTGCTCATTCACTGCACTGACTGCTCCTCTTGGTCCTGTAATTACCAGTTTCCTCTGCAGATTTCAGCAGTAATAGTTTTTCCAATTGTCCCTATAAAATAAGCTATAAAATAGATTGTGTTTTTAATTGTTTAGCTTCATTCAGCTGACTAATCGGTGGACTTCAGGCATGTTACATTAAATACAGCTAAAGGTTTAATTATTCAATTTAAACTAATCTAATTAGTTAAAGACAATAATTTAATTTGGTTATGATTCTAATCTCTCATCAGGAAACTTCTCCCTGACAAAGTCCCTTGCTTCTCTTTGGGAAAAAACTGACAAGGAGTGAACACTGCAGAGATAAAGTGATTCCTCAGCTCCAGGCTGGTTTACGTGGACATCAGTGCAATGGCTCTGCCCAGCCTGGCATAGCCCCCACCAGCTGTGAGACACACTAAGCAATTCCTGAGCCCCTGGACATTTTCCCAGGGTGATCAGCTCATATGAGAAACACAGTCAATCAGTCAGAAAAAAAAATCCCACAAACCAACAAAAACCACGAGTTGTTATTAAGTTCCTGGCATTAAACTTATGTTGTTGCCTGTTTTTTAATTTTTGGGCTTTCTATCAACATATATGTATCATTCACTGCTGCAAGTTACACTTGGACTCTCACAAATATTATTATGGAAGTTAAAAGGGCAAGAAATCTCCATGCCACCCTACCCACAGCACCATCAACAGTCGGGCTACGGGTTTGCGTTTGACCAGAAAACTCGAACTTACCAGCCCTCGGCGTCCACTCTCCCAGCCGGGCTCCATAGGGCTCCAAGAGCTTGGAACGCTTGAGACTGCACAAAATATGCAAAGAGTGACCCATGGAAACTTTTGCTGGCCCTAACCCTCACATGCCACCCTACCCACAGCACCATCAACAGTCGGGCTAGGGGTTTCCCTTTGACCAGAAAAATCGAACTTACCAGCCCTCAGCGTCCACTCTCCCAGCCGGGCTCAAAAAGGCTCAACGAGATCCGAACGCTCGAGACTGCACAAAATATGCAAAGAGTGACCAATGAAAACTTTTGCTGTCCCTAACCCTCTCATGCCACCCTACCCACAGCACCACCAACAATCAGGCTACTGGAAGTGGCTGAGTGGGGGCTTTGCACCAAACCTCACTGTAACCACCACTGCTGCACCACAGTGGGGAATTTTATTTTAATTATGATGTCAATAAGCAACTTCCAGGAGACCTTTTCATTTTTTTAATTCTTTTGAAGCTCTTAGAGAATAAAGAGTGAGCCTTGGAAAAGCAAACCCAGGCAAGAAACTTTCTAAATATATGAAGTGGTTTGGGATTTTTGTCTGACAATGACATCTTAAGGTATAGGTAAGAGATTTCCTGCATTTGTCAGTCTTGAACAATTGTGCCTCAGGTTCTTGATTTTCTTCCCTGTTGTCATGTGTCTCCCCCACTCCCTTTTCTGCTCCTGCTAACTTCTCTCTCTCCTCACGTTGTTATTGACTGTTTCTACAGATGCTGTTTTCAGAGTGAGAGCACTGGGGAATAAATCACACCCATGTTATAAAAGGATCCTCATCACGACAAAGCTGAGTAAGTTACTCTTCAAGAACAAATTTCACAGAAGCAATATGCATGCTGCATTATTTAGTTACCCCGGGCCCTTTTTAAAATTCACAGGCAGAAAGAGACAAGCACTGCATGTCCAAGGAACATGAAGAGGTTTGACTTAGGTGTTAATTCACTGGCTTTGAAGGAGTTAGGATGGAGAGTTTTACACAAACACAAAGTTTCACACAGGTCTCACTGTGTAGCACAACTCCAAAGCATCCATTTAAGAGAAAGATAATGTCCTCAGGGTTTGTCTTACTTGGCTGGATCTCAGGAGATGGGGTTTCTCATCACATGGCCTGCATTTATCTCACCTATCCTAACATAATCCACTCAGGCAGAGGAATCAGAAGTGTATTTACCTGCTTTACCCTTATTTTCAGGAGGGAAAAGCTCCACCAAACGTAATTCTGCCCAGATGAAAGCTTACCCTGGAAAATAATAAGGTAAGGATGACTCCTCCTGAGTAATTTCAGAATTCCTGCATTTCCCAGAGTGATATTTGGCTATCTTGTGTTGTGGTTCGGGCTTTTATTTCTGCTTTGTCCAAAAGTCTCAGACATGTTTTGAGCTAGCTAGTTCTCCTCTGAGAAGATCTTGTGCAGTCAAGCTAACTCCTTCAGACAGGCATTGCACCCCTGTGATTTCCCTCCAGTATGTGGTATGTCAGTAGAGGGGAAAACATCTGCAATCTGTTGACATGACTTGGATTTCAGTCATGTCAGATCTTTGACAAAATAATGAATCGAGCCCAGTCCCTTAGCACATGGATGCCTGCCCCTGTTCTAGTCTGGAACAGCATAGAAATATGTTCAGACTTACAGGGGTGGGCTGGGAAGGGAAGTAACCCCAAGAATTTAAAACCTGGAAGCATGAAACAGCTAAACAAAAGCAGCTGGAAATTTCTTGTGATTGAATAAGCTTCCTGTAAGGCCCTCTGATAGACCTTGAGATAGACAAATGCTCACTTCTGTGCCTGTCTCTAGGAACAAGCTGAGGGGGTGATACTCTTGTGCCTCCAGCTGTAAGAACCTTGCTCATTCCAGGCAATTTCTTAATTCAGAACACACTGAGAGTTGCCCAAGGCTCACCTGGATCATTTGGGGTGCTTAACACAAAAAAGCCAGCAAAAAAGAATATATTGCCAGCTCTGCTGCTGCTCAAAACCTGCCAGAAGAAAAGCTAAGACCCTTCATACCTTCAGCTGAAATTCTGTCACCACTGAAGCCACCAGGAGTTTTGCAATCAACCTTGAGAGGCACAGGAGGCGATGTAGTATCACAACAGTTCTTCTCCCAGCCTAGTGGTGAGAAACACAGCAAAAAAATCAGCCACTTGGCATGAGGCTGGTGCAAAGGCTGTGTAACTGGCAAACAGTGTGTGTTGAGCATCCTCTGGCTCTGTGAGCTGGGTAGTGAGCTCAGAGGCATGTTTGAAATGGTTATTCCTTGGAAACAAGGGATTCCAGCAACCCTTGCCAGAAGGAGGCAGAGATCTAGGAGAGAAATAACAAAGTGATCTGTAAAGAAATAAGAATCCCACGAAAGGAGGAAGAGAATGGTTTGGAGGGATAAAACTGAGCCCTTCTTGGGGCTGTGGGACGATGTTTCCATGCTCAGAAGCCACTCACTGGAGTCACTCTGATTAATGCCAGCTTCAGGGCCAGCTCTGCCATTCAGGGTGGGTGAAATATCTGTATTGAGAGGATGTGGCTGAGGGATGACACCAGCACTGCCAGACAACAGGAGACATTAATAGTATTGTGATTCAGGCTGGGTTCAGTTATCTTTAAAAATGGTGCACTCCAATGCCTCCTGACCCAAGGGGACAAAATGGAAATCAGTCATTACTCACATAGAGTTAGTTTTGTTCTCTCTATTTTTTTATGGGAAGATATGGGTTCTTGATCTCAATTCCTCTTAGTCTTCTCCTGGGCTCCTGTCATTCGTCAGCATTCTTACTGGGAGTGCTGGAGTGCCAGGACATACTGAGCATCTACAGTAGTCCTGCAGGAGCATCCTGCCTGGGAATGCTCAGAGAATTCCCTCAAAATAGAAAAGATAAGAAGGAATCACTTTCACAGCCAGAATAAGGTAGTGAAGATCTCTGGTACAGCTATGAAAGGCACCCTGTCACCCAAATTTCAGCCACTACAAACAGTGATTGTATTTCTTTAAGGAAAGGAAAACATGTAGCAAATATTAGATGATTGCCTTTGTTTGCAAAGGGGGTAAATTAATTGTTATCTGATCTCTCAAAACTTAGGATTCTTTGTCTTTTGTCTGTACAGTCAGCAGCACTGAAGAGTTTGTTATTCATTTCTTTACCGGTGCTCTGTGCTGTGGCTAGTGCTGGACACAGAATGGCAAACTGGATTTCTTAACTTTGGTTTCTGACTCTAGATGGCATCCCTCTGTTGCTAAGATATTTCTTCTTTCTTCCTTGCTTTTCCAATAGAGTTTTCACCAAATTCCCAGCTCCTTAATCAGGCTCCCGGTGACAATCCTGAGACTTTCAAGATCAGCTCCCCCCCTCTGGAGCTATCTTTTCAGATCTCAAATTCTCTTCTGCCTGTGGTATCATGTCCTCTCCTATTTGGTGGCATTTCCAAACCTTCCTTTTTTCCCAAGGTCCCTTTCTTCCCCAGGCTGCAGGCAAGTTCCACATGCCTTGCTCTCAGCTCCTGTCCAGGGGGATAGTGCTTGGGTGGCAATTTTACAGGAACTGAATAAATACAAATCTCTCTAAGGGATAAGCAGTCCAAAATAAGTGTGTCAAGTCCAGCTATGCTTTTCTGAGAAGGCTTCAGTGTTAGGGAAAGTATTATATTGCTGCTGCTCACTGATATGTCAATCAGCCAGATGGTAATTAATGACTGGTTGTGTCATGTGTAAAAGTAACTCGAGACATAGCATGACCTGTTTGAAAGGATAAAATTTCACTCAAGCATAAGATTCTGAGTCTGTCCAGGAATGATCAGCACTCAATTCTGCTTTCAAGTAGAGGGCACCTTAGGTTGGATTCAGTCATTCTGTAAACACATTGAAGACAGAGAAATATAATATTGCTTAGCACTTGCAGCATCAGGGAAAAGCTGTGCGAGCTGGAGGAGAAAGAGAAGGGAGCCTTCAGCAGTCCTGTACCTCCTCCTTCTGTTATCACTGTGAATATCTGTTGAAATTTCTCAAGGCACTCAGAGTAGAAGTGCTCTTTTGGTTTGAAATGAGACTGACAGATGAAGCTGAATGGCAGAGTGTGGTCTGGAAAGTGAAATGTTACCCTTTGGGAAGCCTGAAGCAGCAGTGGTATTTGCTTTACATGACTTGGAGTGTCTCACTTGGCAGAAAACAATTCAATGAGCAGGACCATTATGGGTCAGGTACTCAGTGAGCCCTGAATTCCCTTCCTGATCCAGCTGGGGGTTCCTAATCTGTACAGCACCAGTTTTAAAAGCTCAGGAGTGACACAGAGTCAGTGGGACCAGGGAACTGCTTGATGATGGGAGAAGGTTTCCAGCCTTGCCTTTGTGTGCTTGTTTGAAGCTGCAACCAAAAAAAAACTGGTGAAGAAAGTCCCAGCTCATGGGCACATTACAGAAATATTGCTCCTTTAAAGTCAGCTTCAAGACCCATTCTCAAAGCAGTGTGTTTTTTCCTGAGGGTACACACACACACACACCTACCTCTATAGTTTCCCTGCCTTTCAAATTCCTGCAGTAACTCAGCAAAGAAAGTACAGAATGAGGGTGACATGCAAATCCTATTAATTCATCCAAGTATGGAAATGCAATCCTTTTGATGTCAAAAAGTACAGCAATGAGATGTTAAAGAGCTCAGCACGCTTCTGTTAAATATGTAAAGCACAGATCCCTGAAGCTGTATCACTCCTGGATAACCCTGGACTATGGCTCCTTACTTTAAAAGGCTGAGAATTACTCTAACAGCATTAGACCCATTTGCCCAACAATGTGGTCAGATGTTCTTAAGAGGATTTGGGTTCAGTGTGGATTTAGTAACAGCTTGCTTCCCCTGGAGCTTGCTGAGTTTCTTTACTCAGGCAAATGCAGGTGACAGACCCCACAGACTGGTTCCAGATAGGAAATGAGCTTTTGGAGAAAAGGTGGGAAATAAATTATTTGATGCACTGCAGGCAGAGGAAAGACTTTAGATTAAAAATAATCATAATAAATAAAAAAATAAAGGAAAAAAAGAGACTCTGGGCTTTTTTTTTTTTTCCTCGGATCTGAATGTGAATCATGGTAACTTTCTTTCCAAATAACACCGATTGAAATAAAGGCACAGAGAGAGATTTTCACAACATAGAAACTACAAGGACAGAGTTTTCTGCTGCACCTGGGCCTTGCCCAGGGTGCTCCTGCTCAGGTGGCATCAGAGCTTCTGCCCAGTTTTCTTTCATTCCCCTGTAAGATTAGAGTCTAATATACAATAAAACTAAATAAGTGATTTGGTATTGGGCTGAACTGTCCACTTTGAGATAAGAGTGGGTTTTCTTCTTCTATAGCAAGGACATATTCTGTATTCTTCTATAGGAGGCCTCCTCTGGGGACATATTTTTTTTTATCACATCTTTTAGCAGATGTTCCAGAGACTCATTAGCTTCATTTAAAAGATATGGATCCCATTCCTACATAAAACTAAAACCTCTGATTATTGTGTCACCATTCCAAAATATTTTGCACACAAAATCAGTCATTGAAAAAAAAAAACAAACCAAAAAAAAAAACCAAAAACGCTGCAGCTTTCCTGCTGTCCCAGACACTCAGTTCAAAGCATCCTGGATCTCATGTGCTTCTGTTTTTTCAGGTTTGTGAGTGCTCAGCCTGCCAGGGATCTGAGGATGCTGCTGTCTCTGGATCTGCTGTTCCCTGTTCTTCCCTTCAGCATTGCAACAACTTCTGTCCTGTGATGTGGAAGGGAAGTCAGTTACCAAACAAGAAACCAGGTAATCCAGACACCCCCAGGCCAGATAGGAGAACCCTGCAAATAAAAAAAAAAAAAAAAAAATTGTACTAGTTAAGACCACCACAATAAATTGTCTGTGTATTTATTTAAGGGGTGGTGGCTTGGATTTGGGTAAATGTCAGCATCAGGTTATTACTGAAAAAAAGTATTGTTAAGCTTTAACAGAGTAAATAGCAGTAAATAAATAATAACAGTAAAGAACAGAGTAAATAAGCAGAGTAAAATGTTTTTTGGGTGAGGAAAAGGGCAAAAACTTGGGTTTCTGCTGAGCACTGCACAGAACATACCCAAACCACATCCAAACATGAGGACTCCATGGAGTTCAGAGATTCTCTTCTCAAGTCCTCAAAGTTCAAAGACTCCAGCATACTAAAATTCCATTTTCTTGCAATAAAGCATGAAAATAAAATAAAAACAAAAAACAAACAAACAAACAAAAAAAACAAAAACAAAACAAAAAAAAACAAATAAAGAGGAAAAAAAAAAAACAACAAGCAAAAAGTACCCATGAACTTGTACCATGAATCAAGCCCTGCCTCTATGTTAGGAAGCCAATTGAGGGGAGGAGGAGAGTGGTGGTGTTCAAGTTTTTTCTTCTCTCTTTCCCCTAACACTAATTAGGTTTGAAAGACTGCAGCTTGAGTCCAGATACCACATGCCAAGAAGAAAGGAACCCAAGCAGCTGACACAGAGTTGAGACTAAACTAACTGCAAGCTCCCCAGGGACATCACAAGGTAAACCTGATAGTCTCTGTCATTTACAATCATTATCAGGGAGCTGAATCTCTGTAATTTTACTAGGGAGCCAATTAACAGATCCCTGAAGCTCAAGAATAAGGCTTTGGTCCATTTTCTTTTTAGACAGGCAAAGGGGGGAAAAAAGGTTTTGTTTCAGATAAATGGTCCTGCAGCTTTTCTACCCAGGAGATGGGTCAGATCTGGGCTTGCACTTCATTTTTTTGAGGTGGAAGATCAAGCACTGGGCCTGAGTCAAGCAACTGACTTTAATACCCAGTTCTGCAACAAACTGGCTGTGGAGCCTTGGGTGAGTTATTTATCTGTGTCCTAAAGCTGATTGCTGCACACAGGGAATATAAAAACATATTTGTTAATTTGGATAATGAGAGCTTTGGGGAAACGACCATTCTCTTGTGATTTGTTTGGCCTAACATAAATAGGCAATGACTTAGGGTGGGATAGTTAGGAATTCCACTAAACGTGAGTAAGGAGCAAGAGAGAATCTTGGACCAAAAGTCCAGATGGAAATATATCTGCACTTGGTGAAGTTGTTTGGGTTCAGGTCTGAGGCTTAATGTGGAGTGATCTTTTCTGGAGCAAACTAATCATTCATTTTCAATTCAGGACAGATTGCAAGTAGGAATCAGTGAACCATGCTCAGAGCAAACAGAATACATAGGAAGCATGTGTTCCCTTTGCCAGCCCTTTGCAGACCTGAACAGGAGCCAAGACAGTCAGCTGATCACTTGGTAGGAGTTTTTTTGGCTTCAAATCACCCCCTGTATATACAAACTTAGATAAGGATTTGTGCACTGAATTCTCTTTACCCTCTGGCAGAACAAGGCTGCAATAATAGTGCCTCAGTCCATTCCCTAGATGCATTTTTATAGTTTAAACAGACAAGACAGGTAAAGGTGGAAGGAAAAGCCTGGCCCTCTTTCACTTTGCTTATTCCACTTTTTTGTTCAGTTGCTGTGTCTGAGCAAGGAGTTCTGCTCCTCGTGAAAGAAGGAAAAGAGGGAAAGAAATCCTAAGAAAGGCAAAAGCATTAATGGGTCAAGGCCTCCTTTGCATAATTCTATTATCACCAGGAAGATGCTGCAATAATCATGTTAGGCATGTGCTCTGGAGCATCAAAGTGACTTGTCTTACCTTACTTTTTGATGTTAGACAGGTTTAAATGCTTTGTACAGATGAGGCACCTCAGACAGCAGATCAAGAGAGCCTGTGCTGTTCAAGCAAAGCAAAAGGCTGTTTTGCTTTTTTCTAGTGTCAACAATGCCATATTCTTCCAGCAAGGAATAATCTCTGTTGTCACCAACTGTGAAAAGCAAAGGTGGAAGAGAGAGAATTGTGGCAAGGGGGGCAGGGGGATGCAAACTTGCTTTCTGAAGCCACCACCTCTGAATCCTCAGCAACAGCATCTTCTGGAGCATCCTTTGGGCTGTGTGTACGTAAAAACTCAGCTCCTGCAGGGAAAGTCCCAGTGGGGTGCCCAAAGGTGTGACAGGGTCTGAGCTTTGCTGATTTGCACCCATTGGAAGCTGGAAAGGTCACTTTAGTGCCTAGGTGGTGATTGGGATTGGTAGCTTTGACTTTTGAACAGTCCTCCTGGGGGCTCCAAGTGAGGACTGAAAGTTTCTGGGGGAGATGCAATCAGCAGTCCCTGACCTCAGGGACCTCAGGTGGCATCAAGAAAAAAAAAAAGAGGGGAAGCAGAGGAGTTGTAGCTTGCTCCAAAGCAGATCTCAGGCTGGTGGACAAGATAAAACCAGCATCCAGATTTCCTGATCTTTTTCCCACTAGGCCAGTTTGCATTTCTGTTCTCAGTCCTTGGCTCCTGCTAACTCCAGCATTCCCTTACCAACCTTTCCAGGGATTTAACAGTCTCTTCCAGAGTCAGCTCAGAAAGTCTTCATCCTCTGAGATGGTCAGTGTCAGACCAGCATCATCATGTTTTCAGATAGAACACGAGGTCCTGAGCTTACCCAGGAGGTCAGAGCTCTCTTGCAGTTGTGTCTCCTGCTGGACCACGCTGAGATTTCAGGCTGGTTTATGATGGATGGAGCCAGAAACCTCCCCAAAAATGCACAAAGGGATCTGTGGACCTTGCAGAGGCTCAAACATGCTCCAGCACTTCACCTGAACACATAAATGCAGGGACAAACACGAAACCTCTCCCCAGAGCACTTGCCCATAAGTAAATGAATAAATATAAATATAAATAATATAAATAAATATATATATACACATCCAGGGCTATCTTCTCCCTCCTCCTGCCTGGAGTCAGATGCAATCCAGCAGAAGGATGTCACTGCAGGGAGAGTGACACAGAGTCACTGAGATCTGAGGACAATCCAGACTCTATAAATGTTAAATGAGACAGGCTGGGCAGTGACAACAACCAGAGGTGGCTGCAAACACCAAGTGTCATTATTCTCTGAGCAGAGATTCCTGAGGGGCCCAGGAACTTCTCAACTGCTCCTGGTGTGCAGAGACATCCCTGAGAACATGGGAGGAAGGATGCATGACAAGAGGAGCAGCTTTGGGGACCACGAATCCTGTCTGAAAGATGATTTTAGTCTGCTAAGATGAACTCCAAACACCTCAGGGTTTAAATAGAACAGAAGGAAGTGCCTCCTTGGCAAGGAGGAAAGGTTCTTTGCTGCTCTCCCATCCATCTGCTTCAGTTTGACCTGCCACCAGTGTACCAAAAAGCCCCAGTTTTATTCCCCATTATCTCTCTGGTGATGAGGGACTGGAGCTGTTTCCTTGCTGATTGCTTCTCTCCTTGCAGCAGGAGGGTGGGCAGAGTGACTGAGGGGAGCTGAGTGGATTAAGCAATCTGGAAGGGCATCATTAATGCTTCTGACACTTTTTCTGTAGCACAGATATGGCAATTAATAAGCATTAGGGACTGAAAGTCCTCCACCTCCCAGAAAACAGCTGGAGGGAGAGCAGTGAAAGTCAAGGCACAGCCCCCTGGGCTCCATCCCTCCACCAACTGGGATGTTTTTCCAAACTCCTCTGTCCTGCATGGAGAGAATGAGTAGAGGTGAGGTTTCTAACTTCTGCTAAAGCTTTAGTGAGGAACTTGGGATTTTTTTTTTTTTTTTTTTGACACAATAGGATTTTTGTTTCCAGCCAGAAGGAGGAGCCAGATCAGCCACTGTGGCTTGGAATTTGGCTGCCTTGTGAGGTTTGCTGCTTAAAAAAAATAAAATAAAATAAAAATGCAATGCCACTGAGATTCATTCTTTCCCTGCTAGGGTGAGGGAGAAAGGAATATTAGATTTTTTTATGAAAGATAAATGTTGTTTGGTTTGGGGTTTTGTTTGTTTGTTTCTTTTTACAGAAGGCTCCCAGGGTTGAGGTTTAAGCTTTAGTTCTCTTTTCCTCTTATTTTCATTCTTGAATAAGCCCATCCCATAAAGAAAGCTTTAAGGAAAAGAAGAAGCCCTATGACTTGATGTTGTGACTCTGGAAATTACAACCTGAGTAGTAAGCATCTCTTCTTCCCTTACTCTCAGTCCTGTTGAGGATGCTGCCAGCAGTGAGAGAAACAAATGCTGAGTGCCTTTACTTTTCTGTAAGAGCCAGGATTGATGCTTCCCAGCAAATGAGCCTTTTGTTTCCCCCAATGTGGCTGCTTTTATGAACTTGCTTATCCAGGCAACTACCAAAGAGCAGCAAAAGTCCTAAATGCCAGACTAATGCATCAATCATAATTCCTGAGCTGCCAGCAGTCATGTAACTGCTTAAAGACCTCAACAGCCCTCTGGCACTTAAAGAAAAAAAAAATAAAAAAAAAATCATCTAATTAATCACAGGTGAAACAGCTTGGACCTGCTCCAAAAGCCCCTGAATTTACTGCCAAGCTTTGATGCTAATTTTCCTTCTAAGTAACCCCCTAAAGAAATTTACAATTAGGTAATTAAAGAGATGAATAAAGAGATACTTAGGAGAAGGAGGCAAAAGAATAAAGGAGGGGGGGGAAAATCAACCTTGAGTCAAAAGCCTTAAATCTCCTCTGCTCCTCAAAGAGAAATCTTAGTCATTGTCTCTCAAAATTGTGTTGGATTCCCACAAGAGGCTTGAGGAATATTCCTTAAATTAATGTTTGCATAACCAAATAAAACAGAAAAGAAAGAAATCCTGAAGAGATTATAATGTCTGAGGGGAAAAAAAAAAAAAAAAAAGAAAAGGACTTGTGGCTTCTCTCTGAAATCACATATTGTACAACTTCTGCCTGAAGCTGCCTCATGCCTCTTCCCCCTGTGTACCTGAGGTCCTTTTTTTAAAGGTAATTATACACCTTAGGAGTGCCATCTAATTAAAAAATATAGTGATACCTAATTAAGAACTGCAGAGCATCTGAACAACTTTTAGAAGTCTGTCCATAAGTTCTTAATAAGTCCCAAGTCCTGTATAATCTCCTTTCTCATTCTTTCTCTCATTTTTTAAGGGAAGGAATTAAGTAGCCTGTAAGTTGCATTTTTTTCTTCAGGCAAATGCTCTCCACCAAACTCAATGTATTAAGGAGCATGAGTTTAAATGCAGGGACAATGTGTTGCAAAAATTTGGTGGTGTCTGGATTGTTTCTACAGAAGATGCAGATATGTGGCCCCAAAACAGAGGGGAAAATTAGGATCTAGTTTCAGCTCCGGGCTGCTTTTTTTTTTTTTTTTTTTTTTTTTTTTTTTTTTTTTTTTTTAAGGAAAAAGAAAAAAATCCACAAGAAAATCATGTGGCTATCCAGGGACTGGCTACTGGCTTTGGGGCTAATTCTTCCTTTGTTGCTAAAAGTGAACCTTAGGATGCAGAAAAGTTCCCTTCTGGCCCATCAAATGAAAAGTGATGGGGGGATGGTTTGTGTGTGAGTTTGAGGGGATGGGGATTGGGAAGATTCTTTTGTGGTCATGGGAATATATTCCCTCCAGGACTACACCTCTCTTTTTGCTTTTCTGCCTTTGGATCCCAGGCCTTGAAGGGGCAAAACACTGACCCCATCACACAGCCCCTTCTGCTCTGCCTGGAGAATTGCTGAATGATTTTTGAGGGGAGCAGAGAAGATAAAAAATGAGCAAATGGCAGATTAGATCTGAGGTGACAGAGATGAGAAATAAAAGCCATTAGAGCCCATTTGCAACGTGCCCTCATTGAGTCAAGTTTCAAGGTGTTTTTTCCAGATTATTAATAGCCTGACAGCAGTTTTTGTACAGGAATCTGATAGAAGAAATAACACTCATGTATACACACTGCAGTGTGGAGGGGAAAGCAGGGTCCCCTCATTTATTTACTTGAAAAGATTTGAAACCCAGCAAACCAGGCAGCTGGGTTACTGACAAAATAAACATTTTCCATTATAGTGGAAGCATCTTCAGACACACATCTCTATAAGAAGGCAGAGGGATGAAAGGAACTCTCAGAACCCTCTGGGCTCACTCAGAGGTTCTACAGCAGCCCAAGTGTTATTTCAGACCTTGGGTAACATCTCTGAACCTGGGTCCTGTGGGGCTATTTTGGACAGATAAAATATCCCAGGGATCTAATTTATTCCTTTGTGGCTTGCCTTGGTCAAGCACCAATCCTGAACAGATCCTTCCTGCCTTATCCCTCACTTATCTGAATTATCTCAGTCTGATGCCCAGTGAAATGAAATCCAGAGGAGGGGAGAGGACTAGAACACTTGGGCACGTGGGAAAGAAAGGTGAAAAAATTCCCAAAGTTACACTCTGTAGTTGCGTGCTTGTAAAAATGAAATACCAGGTGGATAGTGCTTTGAACTTCACAAAGTTTTGTGGGGCTGAGTTGTCAAATTGTAGCTTTCTTCACAAGCATGGGGTGGCACAGAAAATGTGACTGAGACAGCTCATAATGCCTACAGGCCAAGGAGAGATCCAGCTGAAAGAGAACAGCTCTTCAGACATCATTAGGTGGTGATGTCTGCTTGTCTGTGTCTCTTGCTTTCTATTAAATTTTGGTTTTTCCTTCCTCATTTCATGTTGTAACCTAATTCTGCTTGGGAGTAGTACTGGGCAGAAAAAATCCACTCCTGCTCTGGGTAGCCAAGCTGATTACCACTGGAACTGGACAGAGAAGAGTAAGGACTAATTTTACCCACTTGTTTTCTGCATCAGTGCCTGGGAGGATGTGCTGCCATGCAAAGAAGCAACATCCCCTGCAGATAAAGAATTTTCTAGCTGTAGTTGCAAAGAAAAAAAAAAAAAAAAAGGAGCCAGGCCCTTCTCTTGTCTTCATGTTCTCACAATTTACAATTTAACCATAATTGTAGTTTGCATCTTGGCAGTCTCAGGCAGTCCTGGATGCACTTACAAGCTTCTGCCTAGCAAAAGACAGAAATGAACTTAAAACACTTGGTTGCTGTCTAATGAAGCAATAGCCCTGCCAGGAGGTCTTTTCCAGCAGACAGATGAGACAGGCTGTAAATCCCTTTCTGCAGCAGGGTCAATTACCTCTCACTGGATCCACACCACCTAAGATGGAGCTGAGCACGTGCAATTCTTACTTAATTTTGTCAACCTTGCAGCTGCACAAGGATTTCCCAATGCTGTGTCATGCTGGAAGACAGCAATGCCTTGACAAAAAGGCAGGGTTGAGGACAATGCTCCCCTCTTGCCTTCACACCCTTCCAAGTGCTGTGTAACTCGTAGGAAGTGGTGAGAAGCATTTCTAATCCCTTGTTCAGCACTTCTTGGACTTGACAACTGCGAGGTGCTTTGGGAGCCAAGAGGTTCTGTAGCATCTTCCCTACTTAATCCAAATGCTGGTGTGAAGTCATTCTGATTCCCTGCAATTGCACTTTCAGTTTCCATTTGCACCAACTCAGCACTTTCTTTTCCAGAGAGGTGGGTGAGGGATCAAGCACTTTGCTCTGTAGGTTTCCATTTGAATAAGCTGTTAAGCCCTGGGATTTTTGTCTCTGCAGAGCATTGGTGCCAGGTTGAATCAGTCTGAGGAGTTTTCTGGTAGGGGCTTAACCAGTATTCTCCTTGTCTTTGCATGTTGTGCAGTGCCACTGCCCTTCCCCTCCTTGTCCTTGATGCTGCTGCTTTTAAATTCAATTTATCTGAGTTCTCACAGTATACCCAGTGTTACTACTGGTGACCATAAACTGCTACCTACAAAGAATTTCCTTAAATTAAAAGCAAAGAATTTCCTTCTAGTGATTTAATTGAAAGATATCCGTCACCTTCCCCTATAACTAGTTGGTTTTATTTTCAAATGAAAATATAATTTTGCCTCCATGGAAATGCTTCTAAGATATATATCAGAAATTATTTTTTCAAATGTTACTTTTTCTTGCAATTTTCCAGTGACATTTCTCATTGACAACATTCTCTGAGCTGTAATTTCTTAAGCAGCTTAAGACTGAGATGGTAAATGGTATTTCAGTCCTGCAAGCCAGATCATCATACCAGCTCCAGTCTTGAGATCTCCAGCTTGTAAACTACCATCCTTTAGGATGAAAAGTGCCCATAGAACAATAAGGTATTATTAAATTTCCTTTATGACTTTGTAGACTTGTAATTTACTGACTGCTAGCAAACTCCTGGTGGAATATCTCTTTGATGTCCTCTGTCTTGCCTAAGGAGTGGCTGCTGCTTTCTTCTTTCCTACCCAACAAGTTGCAGTGCTGCCCAGGGCAATTTCAGTGGTTAAATTCCTTCCTCCAGTAAAACCCTAACAGGCTGAGCTGAATCTTCAAACAGGTCCACGTCTCCCTCCATAAATATCAAAAGGGAAAACTTGATAGAAACAGAGAATAGCAAAATGGGGCTATTTCTATGCCTCAGTTTCCCTTTGGTTAAACCACGCAGAACTCTTTGGAATGAAAAGCCACATCTGATAGAGGAAAGTCAAGTGGTGGAGACAAAGGGGAAGATGAAAGCTCCACCAATCCAAACCAGTTGAGCTATGGGTCTGTACGTGTCTCTTTTCCCTGTTCTGAGAATCAGCCAGAGCCTGAAACCTCTTTTGACAAGTAGCTCCTCTGATGACAGATGCTCTGTGCAGCCTCCAAGGGCTGCAAACAGATGCATTGTTCTTGCTGTCAGCTCCCCATTGAAAGGTGACTCCAGCAAGCAGCAATTGCTCTGATTTGTTAGCATTAGTCAGCAAGTGCAGGGCTCAGATTCCCTCCAAGGGAAAGGAAAAAGAGGGCTGAGACTGAAAAATCAGTGCTCATCAGCAAGCCCTTGTCAGAACCCTGTGTCTTGCTCTTGGGAGGTGTGAGGGGCACATCCCTGGGCTTGGCTCCTTCACACTTGTGATTTTTTTGTCAGAGTGGTCTGGGTAAAGGCATCTCACCCCCCTCCAGGATGCTCCCCCCCACAGAAATCACTGCTGGGACATAAATTGGTGACTCTGCTACGACTGATGTGGAAAGGGAATGAATTACTGCCCTGAAAATGGCCCTTGAGCCAGCAGGATTGCAGATCAGAATAAGGTGATGGGTGAGGAGGGGGAAGCTCTGGGCTAGACTATTCCTCATTTAGAAAAGAGGCAGAAAAGCAGATGTCACAGTGATGATGTCCCTGTTTCAGAAGGTGCTGTGGGGGCACCAGCTCTGTGAGAAACTTCTGGAGAAGAAACAGGGAGCACATTGCTCTTTACATCCAGAGTTCACCCGTATCTCAAAATATTACATGCATTCCTGGTCACTCTTTGAAACTCTTTTCCTGCTGCATTAGATGTACCTTGTAGTAGCTTTGATTATTGTGTTATCTCTTTAGCTGCAGCTGGAAGAAAATGGAGAGGTTGCCTACTGCATCTTAAACAGCAGTGGGCAGCAGGGAACTTGCATTTTCCAGCCAAGTTCCCCTTCCAGTTCAGTGTGACTTGGTTTCATTCAGCAGCGTTTGGTTCATGTGCTTGACTCAAACTTTTGCTTGACAAAATTAAAAAAACCCAAAATTTAAAAATAGGTAATTTGTGAGTCCTCCTCTCCCCAGCTCTCTCAGGCAGCTACAGACCCTAAAGAAATTATAGGTTCTCCCTGCCCTCAGCAGCTGGTAGGCAGAAACCCTACAAATATGGTGCTAGTTATTGATTCAAGCTTGTCTGTACTTTGTTTTTTACAGAACACCAGAACTGCTCAGAGTGAGAAAGTGCCAAGCAGACAGGAGCCACAGAAATGGAGCAAATGATGAACACCAAGCACACAGGCTGGAGCTGCAATCACACCTGATTTTTATTTTGTGGAGGGGTTTTTTTGTTGGGTTTTTTTTTGTCCCCAGTACATCTTGGCACTTTCTCCCCAGCCCTTCCCTTTCTCTTTCCCTCAGCACAGCCAGAATTAGTCCATTAGTGTGAATGATTCGTGTCAGTGCATGCTGATCTAGGCCAGAGCTCAGGCTGCTTTTCAGAGCAAGTGCCTAGAAGCATTATTATACCCCAGCCAAAGTTCTCAGTGGTGATTTCAAGAGGATTTTGATTTTAAAGGTACATCTCAAAAGCACCTGGCTTTCTAAAAATGTAAAAGCTACTCAGTTCTCACTATCTGCAAATCAGAAGCTCTCAAATTAGGTACATAAAAATAGAAGCATCCCATAGCAGTAGTCTCTTCTGGAAATATTGTTAGCACAGCCTGATTTCCTTCTAGTCTGAAATCCCTGCTTGCTGCTCCCTGTATCAAGAGCCCAAATATAAATGACTGCTGATGAGAGAACCAGGCCCCTAGGATTCAGCTTGTATTCACAGCACTCTTTGCCAGTGAACTCCAGACTCCAGCTGAAGTCCCCATGTCCCTGTTTGGAGGTGATGCTTTCCACAGCCCTGCTCTGCCAGGGATACTCTTGCTCCTCAATTCTTGTTCTGAAGACCCAGGGATGCTCCTGCTCCTCAATTCTTGGTCTGAAGACCCAGGGATGCTCTTCATCTCCAATCTGAGCTCAGTTCCATGCCCTGGAAGTGCCTGCCTTCCAATTCTGCATTGCCATGTCTCTGCTCTTGACCGACTTAACCCAGTGTCCTGGTTTGGGCAATTAAACTGAGTAACACCCAGCTATTCTCTGAAGTTTTTAGATGGCTCAGCAAGTGTCAGTGCTGTTAGATCCTTGAGCTGCTTCAGTTATTTGATTCTTCTCTAAGCCTCTTGGCCATCTCTTTTATTGTGGAGTCCTCTGCAGAAAGGCTGGTAGCCATGCAGACCCTTCAGCTGGCCCACACATGACAAGATTAGAAGTAGTGTGGTTTTTTTTTCCTTGAGAAATTCACTCATTAAAACTTGTCATGGCTGCAGGTCGTGATGGGGGAAAGGAAATCTATTTATCTGGGATAGAAGCATTAGAAATAGTAACCTGAGCAAAGTTCCAGCTGCTCAGAGCCTTTCAGCATTTCAACCCCTTCTCCTTTCTGTTAATGCAATTCAACAAGTTAAGCCTGAGCAACTGCAGCTGACCCCATGGCTGGAGGAACATCTGTGACTCTCCTCTGTCATTTGCAAACTGGAACAGCTCTAATCTCTTGAGCACACTGCTCTGCAGTGACATTTCCAGGACATCCGCACTCCAAAAGGCATCCAGTAGCCTTGGATTAGAGTTTAAAATAGAAACATGTTTGCTTTTGTGTACAGCATGGGATTGCTAAGGAGAAATAGCAGTGGGAGCAGGGAGCTGGATTACGTGACCTCCAGGAGTTGTATGGTTCAGAGGTTTGCATGCTGGGGGATCTGGGCTGCTTTTCACATCACACTGATACCCTGAGCAATTTATTCAGCTTAGGCAGGGAAAGATGTTACCTGCTCCTCCTAAGAAGCTCTCTTCACCTCAGCAGAGAGAGTGCTAATTAGAGAGCTCTAAATTAGAGCAGAACTAAGGCTGGTGCTTTTAAAAAAAAAAAAAAAAATTAACAAAGGTGCTTGCAATACAACCTAAAATCAGGAGGATGCTCTCACGGTGATGTTGTAGGAAATGTGCTGACATTTCCCTTGCTGCAACCCCTGACTTGGTACAGATGCTGGAGACATCTGTAGCAGGCAGAAGGGCCAGGGGGGGGGATGCTGGGCTGGTTTGTGTGCCCTGGTCCTGCCATGTCCTAGCTGCTGAATCTTGCTGTGACAGTCCCCTCCCGGGTGTTCTGCAGCCTCAGATGGTTGCAGCTCAGACCCCTTTTACCCTTCCCTGTAATGCAAAGTCAGAATCATTTAACTTGGATTTCTCAAGGTGTTTTTGGGAGCTGGAAGCTTGTTAACTCTGGTTTCCTAACAAACAACAGCTGAAATTCCTTCGTTTGTTTGTTTTAGGTAGGGTGGTTTTGAAACACTGGCGGCAAGCTGTTGTTGTTCATCTGGATGTTGGCAAACAGTCACTGCTGCCTTCCACCTTGGGAAAGGCAACATTGGAGCAACATCCAACTGCTTGGGTAGAGCAGGACCAGAGCTTGGGGAGGGCAGGAGAGGAGATGCAGGGCAGCTGGCCAGAAAGCAGCTTCTTCCCTGAAACCTTCTGCTTTGCAGCCTGAGCTGGGTGCATGAGCATCATCACCCCCTGGCTCCGGACCGCCCCTTGGGAGCTGTTCCCTCTGGAATCCTGACTTCAAGGAGGGGGATTCTGCAGGGTTCCATCTTGGGGCTGGTGGGAGATGGGTGCACAGCAGAGTCCCGTCTCTTTCCCCTTTTCTTCACCCTTCTTTCCCTCTTCCTTCCTCCCTCCCCCTTCCTTTCTTCCCCCTTCCTCCTTCCCCTTTTCTTCCTTCCTTCCTTCTTCCTCCTCCTTCCTTTCCTGCTGTCCCTTCCTTCCTCCTCCTTCCTTCACTTCCTTCCTCCTCCTTCCTCTTCCTTCCTCCTCCTTTCTCCGTTCTCCTTTCTCCCCCCTCCCCATCCTTCCCCATCCTTCCTCACCCTTCCTCCTCCTTTCCCCCCCTTCCTCCTCCTTCCTCATCCTTCCCTCTCCTTCCCCACCCTTCCTCCTCCTTTCTCCCCCCTTCCTCCTTCTTCCTCCTCCTTCCCCATCCTTCCTCACCCTTCTTCCTTCCTTCTCTTCCCTCTTCCCCAGTGCCACTCAGGGAGGTGCCCGTCCCCTCTCCCTTTCTCCTCCGTGGTCCCGGTTTTCCGCCGCTTTGCAGAGAGCATCCCCCTGATTTATTGCTCCCAACATCTCTGAGTTTGTAATAAAGTTTTCAGCAGCTCTGTCGAGCCCTCTCCCCACCCCCGTGCACGCACACGGCCCCGCGCTCGCTTTGTTCTTCTCACACATAATGTCAACTCATAAACCTTTCATCAAGTCAACCAGGTGGAAAAAACCCATTACTGAAAGAAGTGTTCATTCAGGTTTGGGAAAGGAGGGGTTGGGGGTGGGGGTGGAGGGAGAGGAAGGAGAAGGAGAAAGTTCCCCAGCGAGGGGGGGGCATAAAAAAAGAAAAATAATATCAAAAAAAGGATTTAAAAAAAAATAAAATAAAATAGCTGTGTGTGCTCTCTTAGCTGGAGAGGCTGTTCTGCTGAGCACCCCAGGTGCCAGGCCCTGGAGGAGCCTGGCAGAGCTGTCAGCTCGGTGACAGGCGATGGAAAATGCTGTGTACATGTTCAAAGAGGCAGTGATTTGGGTCTAATACCCCCTGATGAAAGGGAACTTCAACACCATCAGCCCTGCCAGCTCCAACAAACACACTTGTGGTGTGCGGCAGCCTGGGCTCCTCCAAACACACAGACACACACACACCCCCCAAACACAGACCCCCCCAAACACACACACACACACACACACATCAAAACACACACTAAACACCCATACACACCCCAGGCACACAGAGACATACTGATGCACACACACAGAGACCCCCAAACAGACACCCAGACACCCCCAAACACTCCCATACAACACCCCCCAAACACACCCAGACCCCCAAACACACACCCTCAAAGACACCCCCAAACACCCCCCCCCCAAAACACACCCCCACACAACACCCATCCAGACACACAGACACTGACACACACAAAGCCACCCCCAAACACACCCAGACCCCCAAACACACCCTCAAGGACACCCCAAAACACCCATCCCAAAAAAAAACCCCACCCCCCCAACTCCCAGACACCCCCCCAGACACCCAGACACAGTCAGACTGCCAAAGCCCGGTGATGCTGGAACCCTTTCCCTCCCCAGGGGTTGGGTTACAGCCTTCCTGGCTGAGGTTCATGTGCTGAAAGATGGTGCTGGGAGTGCTGAAAAATGGGAGGAGGAGGAGGAAGAGGAAGAGGAGGAGGAGGATTCAGCATGTGTGGAGCTCAGGGACAAGCCCCAGGGCTCCCATGGAAGGCACTGTTGCTCTCAGAGCCCATCCAACCCCATGGCCAGGGAGCTGAATTTTGGATGGAATTTCAGAAAGGGCTATAGGTGGAGATCACTGAGAAGTGAAATCTCCTGTAATTCAGCAGCTTTGTGTTTCAGACACACACTCCTGGGGTTGATGGATTTCTCTTTTAAGCACAGCTCCTGCCCAGGGTTTTATTTCAATAAGTTTTGAAGCAAGGTGTAGTCCAGAGTTACTGCTCTGGAAAAGGGGCAGAAGGACACCAGGGGATGGAGAAAGAATGGGAAGCAACAAAGGAATACAGGGAGTGACATCTGTCGTTAGTGTTTTATAAGTTAAAAATTCAGCATAATCTACTGCCACCCTGCTTAAACTGAGTTCCAACAGGAACAGAATTGTCATGATTTCTAAATGAATTAATTCAAATCTCTTTTTGCCTGATATGGTGGAAGAAAGGGGCCATCTGGTTTATGTTCTAGGTGTCAGAACCACTCATACCAGCACACTTTGGGAGTGCAAGATGCAAGCTGACTGCACACATTAACATCTCCTTACCCTCTGCCTCCCTGAGCCCTGATGCTGTTGTCCCATTATGGTGCTGCCATTTACACTGTCAATAGCAATAATAATACTAATGCAAGGTTTGGCATGCACATAGGACCTCCAATTATATCTGTGCCTGGGTGTTCCTTACCATTAGAAACATTTGTACTGGTTTCTGCTCAGGGACGTGGAGTACAAGCCTGCTGTGATTAAGTCAGGAGTGCACAGTAAAAGGTTGTCAAAATTAGTGTCTAACTGGTGACCTAGTTGAGATCCAGAGGTTAGTGGCTTCCCCCAGACTAGAGAAAGACTCATTAGCACTGGGGAAAAAAAAAAAAAATCAAGGTATGTGGAAACCTCCCCATCCCACTGGAGAATGGCAGCTGGAAAATATTTAAATACTGGCTATCAGATTTAGGATGCTGTGGTAATAACTTTGATCATAATAAAAATATAGTAGACTGTAGGTGATAACATCGGAGAGATTTACACTGATTTTTAGGGATGGAAGCAAACCTGAATGTATTCATCCTCCCAGCATCCTAAACCAGTGAAGTGCTTGGAATCCTGGGGGGGAGGAAGGGATCAAGAAAACAAATCTGATGTTTTGAGCTGTAAACAAGTGGACCAGCTTTCCCCTAATTATTATAGCAAATTTTTGTTGTTTGTTTGCATCACAGCTTGGTGAGAAACTGGTTCAGTATCACTTTCCCACCCATAGAACTCAATATGCAAACCCCAAGAAGAATTTTTTGGCTAAGGCTAATCACCAAAGCCCCAGTTTTTGTTCCTCTTGCTGGACAAAAGAGGGGCAGAAAAGAAGGGGGGAAAGCCCTGAAGCAGAAAAGCCTCATCTACTACAGATTAACTCTGTTTATATTGCAAAGGCTCTGGCTCAAGTGAGGGGGTTTTTTCTTAGAAATACTGTTTTAGCATGAATTTATCTTCAAATTAACTTTGTGGTGAACAGCATTTAAGTATGAGCTTAAATTTAAGGTCTTATTTAAGTGTTTTTCTACCTCATTTGTCAGCTAAGGATCTAGCCTGGGCTTTGAATATCTTTAGGGAGAAGAAACAGATTAATGAGATTAGAACATTTTAAATCACTTTTGTACTTGTCTGGGCTGCATGATCTTTATAATACCTTGTCTCTATAGACTCTATAAAGTGTATTGGCTGGGTGCTAATGGACAGGGATGATGAAAATAAGGCTTGCTTGTGCATCCTTTCAGATTTGGGGAAGGTACTCAATGGCCCATGGGTATGTTCAGTTTCATATGTCAATGTGCATTTAATCTCTTTGTCTGCTTTAGGAAATTCAGCATCCAAGGGCTGAGCTTTCAGTCTTAGGGGCGTAATTGCCTTGCTGAGGTTTGGAGCAGATATTTTACAGTCAGGCCAGGAAAAAGAAAAATGTGGAAGATGGTAAGGGGTGATCTGGGACCCAGAACATTAAACTAAAGCAGCATCTCAAGTGGTACCTTTTGGTAACCCCTCCCAGCATCTCCCCCCTAAAATTCATAGGCAAAACTCTATGCTACTAAGTTTTGCAACTTTTTTTGTTTGTTTTTTTCTTAGTTGAGAATTAAGCCATCTCTACAGTAGTGCAGCCAGAGAATCAGTGGCCTGGTGAGCTCATATTTCACCTTCTGACACAGGGTGGTTTCCATTTGCACAATGATGTAATGGAAAGAGAGCCCTCTGAGAGCAGCAGAGTGTAACCTGGATCCTGGGCCTTAGGGGGTGAAGAGGATTGTCAAAGGGAAATTGAGCAATTGCAACAGACTGGAGTTTCCTGCAGCTGAAGTTCTCCCCAGTTAATCTGTTTCTCCAAGGCTTTTTTTGGAGGAAAGGAGCAAGAAGCCCAAATCCCACAAAACATCAAAACCCCTTGGATTTTTTCCTCTTCAGAGATTGTCATCAAGGCAGGTTTCCCTGAGACCTTAATTCATCACTTGCAGCCCCTGATGGTTCAGGCTGTGAAAAACCACGTGAGGAAGAACGAGGAAAAAAGTTTGGAGTGTTCTGGAGAAAATTCTGGAGAATTCTGATTACTCCTTGTCAGCTTTAGCTGATCTCCCACGGAATCCTTCCTCAGCCAGGAGCAGAGATGCAACAATGTGGAGAGCTGAGAGTAGATGTATATACTTAGAGATAATATATATTACAAAATATATATATCTATTATACCAATGTATAATTCTACAGATAGAAACTGCATATATTTAATACAGGACTGTCCAAAAATGCAGCCAGAGCAATTGACTGTTGTGCAGAGCTCGTGTGCTTAGGGCCAGGAGAAACCCAGCAGGAAATGCAAGCCCTGGTTACAGCTTCCTGCACTGAAATAGTGGTTATAATTAAAAGTAAATCACCATTGCTTTTAGTTTGATGAAATTACCCCTTGCATTAAGAGAAGCTTGAGCTGACACTAAATCAGATTCTGCTGAACGTCACTTTGGGATTTCAAGTAGCTGATGAGTTAAAGGATGTGTGGTGCTGCAAGTGGGAGAGAAAAAAGCAAAATGTGAATAAGGCATGGGTTAATGCTAGATATTCTTATGCTCCTGAGTGCTTGGAGTCTATAAGAAATGAAATTAGCCCTTTTGAAAAAGGGTTGATTAATCCAAATCTGCTCCCAACTACTCAATTTATCTGCTTAATGGGATGTGGGAGTCAGTTGTGACTCACTGGCCGAAAGGATGACAAGAAAAAGAACATACTGAAACAACCAAGTTGGGATTCTCTACTAAAAGGCAATTGGATTCCCTGTTTGTTATTGATGAAGACATTTAAATACTCATTCAAAAGCTGACCTTTAAACTGAGACTTTGAGAATGTGTATAAAGTAGAAGAAAACAAGAAGCAGAACAACTCCACCAAATGAACCAAGCTGAACCACCTGAGTGACTGACAAGCAAAACCATCTATATGAGGCACAAAAACTGAGGGTCACAATCTTTCCACACCCCAAAAACCAGCTCAAGTTGCACCCACGTGGTTATACTGAGCCTGAGACTGCTCTGGAGATTTCAGTCTCTTTAAATGTGAAAAAACATCTTACTTTAGGGATTTTATTGCAGGTTTTGCAGTATGGAGCATCCTTTCTAAAAATCTCATCTCCCAAAGACATGAACTTAGATGACAGCTATAGCTTCATTCTTTTCACTTTCTCTTACTTTGTTAAAGCTAGGCTGCTCTCCAGAATTATTAGAATTCGATGTGCAAAACTAAGACTTTTTTTATTCTTTTTAAGCACTTTTGGAAGTTGCATTCTGCATTGCAGTTATGGAAGCTTAGGGGAAATGAGAGCTGGAATTCATGAATTTGGAAAGCTTGGGGGTTTATGATTCTGCAGAAAGAGTATTTGTTGAGTACAAGGCCTGATCTGGAAATGCATTTAAGACATGCACGACTTTGAACATATAAATAGTTGCACAGAAGTCAATGGGACATAAATTTATGAATTTGCTTAAGTGCTTTGCTGGATCTTTGCCTAAGGAACCACTTACCATGAGTTTCAATAGCAGAATCATGGCCTTGTTAATGAGCAAACCCCCTGGACCAAGAGCATCAGGGAAATGTGCAATCCAGCTCCATGCTGTATCCATGCTACTCAGCTTGATTTCATCTCCCCCTAAACTCACTCTGCTGTGCTGACATTTATTATCCATTGCCTTATCCAAAAAGTGATTTACAATTCCATCTTACACTTGGGAGTGCAGGATGGAAAGCCAGAGAAATCTGAAAAAAAAAAAAAAAAAATCAGAACTCAGTTCTAGAGAGCAGGCACTGAAGCAGCTTTGTTTTCTAGAATTAAAAATAAAAATAAAAATACAAAATAGGCAGTTCAAGAACTTTGTGAATTGTGGCTTTTACCTTCCACTTTTCTACTTTAAAGGAGGTTTTGGCAGCAGAAGAGGCTGACCAGGAAAGAGAAACACCAATGACTGAGGTCAGGCAATGGTTCTTTAGGCAGCAGGGATGGGCAGAGGTGCTCCCAGTATGTCCCAGTTCAGCAGTAGCAGGAATGCTGGGCAGACTCTAGAGAGACATGGTACATACCGATGTTAACCTCAGGATGGTAAGAAAGCCTGGAATGTTTCATTCATGGAAATTAGCATGTCAGAACTAGCTTGAGGAAACAGTTGTGGTTTTTTTCCAGAAAACAACACCCAAACTTTTCCAGGATTTCCATTCTTTTATGGGTTAAAGAACCTTCAGTCCTCCCTATTCTCACAGCATCCTCTGCTGAGGTTCACAGACAACTGTGTTAACATGAGCCTGGAATATCTCAGCACATAATTATTTATCCTTCAAGAAAAGAAAGAAAACCATGTCTAAATCTGACCAATATCTTCTCCACAGCTTGCCAAGTGAGGCCTCGTGTTTTCAATCCTGAAAACCAAGCTGCATATTTTGTGTTCTCATGGTTTATGTCCAAATGCAAGGATCTCAAAGCGTGGCTCCCATCTGACACCAGAGCATTGCTTCCCTCTCCCTCCTCTTCTGACAGACCACAGAATCCAACTCAACATTCCAACCATCACACTTCCAACACCAAGACCTTATGTTCCTTTGGCTTTGGAGATCAAGGGGGCAGGGAGAAATTATCATCACTGGAGTGAGGAAAATTTACCCCAGCTGAGTTACAGCCTTGGGTGTTGCTTCCCTGTACAATTCCAAGAAGGAATAGAGGTGGGATTAACAAAGATTCTCCTCTTCTGTGCCTTACAAGGGATTATTGCTGTGTTTCCCTTTGGAGCAGCTCCTGACCATCCAAATTATGCCTCTGAAAGAAACCCCTCCACAAATTTCTCCACTAACTCTGGATGAAAGGCTCCATCCTTGGAAATACTCAAAATCTGACTGCATGTCTTCCTGAAGAACTTGCCTCCCATTCCAGCCAATTTCAATTTAGTGGTATCAGCATTTGGAAAAAGCCACTCCTCAGTCTCTTACCTTGCTGGGATGGGAAGGAGAAAAATGACCAGGTCCTTCTCAAAACACTGGCTGGGATTTCAGAGAATCCTGAGGGAATTACACACATGTCTTACTTGGAAATTTAAGCTCTGGATTTTGAAAGAGCAGGTTTGTTCTACAACTTCACACCCTGAAGGGACAACTCATTGCCTGGGATTGTTCTGATCTCATCCCTTTTAGGGATTTTTTTTTTTTTTTTTCCAGATGAAGCCAGTGCACAGTCCTAAACCTTCTTGGGACCTCCAGCTCCATCAGAAGAGCAGTGGTATGACCCTGGCTTCTGGGTTTTCAAGTTCTCAAGAGTAAGAGCAGCTCCCTTTCCACTTCTCCATAGTGTTCAGTTTTTGGGTGTTGCTTCTGAGCCTTGTCAGGAGCTAAAAAATCCCCATGGGTAGGAAGAAGAAGGGGAAAAGAGTCCAGGAGGATGATAGGAACAACCCAACCATTCCTGGATTTAACTCTGGCAGTTTTTGAAGTGCTTTGGGGTTTTTGCCCTGGATCTACAGTCTCAGGAGTGGTTGCTGTCAGGATTTGGTGGGTGTGTGGCAGGGCTGCTGCTGCCAATAATCCAGGAGAGGGGAAATCAAACCTGCTGAGACTTGGGAATGTAATGGCTTTGTATTAATTAGAAGCAAATGCTGTGTCTTGGCAACTGGATTCCAAAGCAGATGTTTGTCAAAATAGCCAAGAGATAGGTCATCTGAAAGCAAAAGTTACAAATAACAGAAACTAGGTTGTTATTTCATGTTTTCTCGGGTCAAAACCCTGTGGCATTCAGTGTTGGAAACACCAGGGAGTGAAACACCCTGTGGTGTTGGGCTGTCTGACCCAAAAACCCAAACCACTGTGCGTGGCAACCTCTGCCTGGCACTACTACTCAGCACACAGGTACAGGAAGGGAAGGTTTTTCCAGCCTTTTTTTTTTTTTTTTTTGCTTTGCTTCACTAGAGACTTCAATTCTATAGCCACAGAAATGGCACAAAAACCTCTGCCAATCCCCCCCCTTCACAGCAGAGTAGAGGCAGTCCCCTTCCTTCAGTCCCAGGATCCATCAGAAGGGGATGGAGAAAGGGATGTGCATCCATCTGAATATTTCCAGTGTTTCCAGGTAGGATTCCTGCTTTAATTTTATGTTTGGGATGCCTTATCCATATAATGTCCTTTAACAAGTTAACTATGATCTTCAAATCAGGTAAGTCCTTCACTGCTCATTCTGACCATGGAACAGTCATGAGGCCTGCAAAAATATAAATATAAATAGAAATAGAAATAGAAATAGAAATAAGTATAGATATAGATGATATAGATATAGATAGATAGATATAGATAGATATAGATGATATAGATATAAGGCCAAATTCACTGTTGGCATAAATACCCATGATTTTCAGGGAGATGTTCCTGGTTGCTCCTGATGGGAATGTGGTCTCCTTATTTCCTCTTGTCCCAGGGTGTGTGATAGCCCCAGACAAATATCCCTGGACTGTGTTCTAGTGTTTATATACAGGGTGATGTTTGCTGTACAAATAAATACCTGTGGCTTTCACTGTCAGCACCCAAAGCAGCAGAATGAAACAAAGACCTGGATTTATATGTAATTCTGACTTTAGAAATGGGTCAGGATGAGGCAGCTCTTCAGTCTGGTACTTCAAATGCAAGGCATCCAACCCAACTGTAATCAACACTCAGCTGGCCTGTGGGGGATAAATAGAAAGAAAAAAGACATAAAATTAGAGTAGCAGTCCAGCTGAACTTTCCAGATGAAGGAAAAGGCATTTTTTCCCCGAAAAAATTCAAATGAGGTACTTTAAAGAATATTGTCTTTTGTTCGTACTTAAATTTGCTTGCAAATGGTGTAGTAAGTAAACAGTTTTTAAAAAGAAGAAATCAACAACATGGGTGTGTTGTACATCTTGAGAGGTATCCATGTGACTGTCCTTGTGTGTGTGAAGGTATTAAGATAAGTGAGTTTTATCTAGATGAATATGTTAGAGCAAAAGGCCTCTATTTACACTGAATTTGGGGGAAAGCACCCTGTTGGACACACACTTTTAGCCACATATCTGTGTGCATCTATAATGGTGTTTGTGTACACAAACACACACAACTTGAGGATGGGAAATTAAGCATATGCCTGTCTCACCCTAAAATGATGCAGCCCTCCAAGGAACATCAAGCCTATTTGTGACAACAAACAGACCCCTCCAGCCCAGGCAGATACTGATATAAATGGAGTGAAAACCAGAAATCTCTGTACCTGCAAGGGAAATTACTTGTTTATGCATCATCCCTACACCTCTTCCACTTCTCCCCTCCCAGTGTAATCTCTATCCCTCCCAGGCAGCACTCCCTAGCCAGAAACCTATGATCTTTGCCCTCTTTTCCTTCAAATTAAATTTCAACTTTTTTTAAATCTCTGCTGGAGTGACAAGCCAGTGCCAGAACTGTCTTTTAATACACAAAAGCATAAATAATGCCATCCATCAGAGCTGTCACTCAGAAAGATAGATTGCTACTTGTCCAGACACTGGAATGACACAGAAGTGAAAGTTGGAAACTGTCTCTTTTCTTTCCTTGCTTTCTTTTTTTTTTCTTCTTCTTCTCCTTTTTTTTTTTTTTTTTTTTTTATTTGCTGGACTGCTTGATTCTGATTAATGGTGCTGTCAGGGAGGGATTCCGCTTGCCCGGATAATGAGTCAGGAATGTATTCCCTGTCACAAACACAGCAGATGTCAGGGGCAGAAGGGCCCGGGAATGCCAGAAACAATATACAGTTTCTTCCTAGTCCCCTGACAGGCCAATATGCTGCACAAGGTCTAATTTATGTAGACAAAATGCAGGCAAGGGGCTGTAGCAGCAGAGAAACTGTGCTGGGAAGTCTGAGCTACAATGCAGGAGGGGAGAGAGCTGGAAGGAGGTAATGAAGGCAAGCAGTGGGACTCAATAGCACTGCATCAAATGGCCTTAACAAGAATGGCCCAGGACCACTTTGACTCCATTAAAGTGCACTTTACATCATTACAGAGAGAAATCAAACAGGGCAGAGGGCTCCTGTTTCTTTTAATGGCTCGATTAGGTTATTCACTCCTCGGGGTTTGCAGCTGTCATCGTCGTGCAGCCACTGCCAAGAGAGGGACAGTGGCACTCGTGGCAACGTGGGACCTGTGGCTATCTGAGCCCTTGGCTTGGCATGCCAACAAGAACAGCTCACATTCCCTGGAGAGAATGGTGACCTTCCCAGGAACAGCAAAAAACCCAGAGCTCCCCAGCTACAGAATGCTGCTCTCCTAATACCAACTCATATCTTGGGCAAATAATAAATTAATAATATTTATATTATATAAATATAATAAATATATATATATTATATAAAATAATAAATTAACATTTTGAAGGGCGTGCAAGAGCACTCTTGGGGCAATTTCATTTGCCAAGAGCTTGTTCAGCACTTGCAGTAATGAGGTTCCAGTCCAGGACGACTGACACTCAGTGTGAGGGTGTTGTTTCAGTCCTACAAAGCTTCCCTGGGGGTGTTTGCCAGGCTCTAGCTACCAGAGAATGACTGGGGGAAAGATTAATTGCAACAGGAGCATGACTTAGGGCAAGAAAAGAGAAGGGTTTGATTCAAAGTCCTCTAACCTGACGTCTGCCAAAGTTTTTGCATTGACATCAAACACCTGAGCACTTGGGAAACCACTTCCTTGAGGATGTCACATCATCTGCCTTGCATCTGCTTAATAAAAATCATGTTATACTGCAATTTTTCGAGTGAGAAAGAGACTTTGAAGCTGGTTGTGCCAGAAGCAGTTTTTTTAAGGCCATGGCTAGCAGGAGGCTTCAGAACTGCCCCTGGATTGCCAGCCCTTGGGACTTTTAGGAGCTCCTTTCCCCTCTCATAATAATATAACTATTACCAGAACAGAGTCACTTAGAAGGGATCGATTCCTGTACTGGGGTAAGTGGACTTTTCACCTTAAATCTGGTTCTCCCCAGTTTTTCCTGTGATCAGGCTTTTCAAGCTTAGCCACCACACCTTAAAGTATTTATAAATCCTCCTCATGGAGCATTTACTCTTAGCCCTGATGCAGCCATTTCACCCTCTGCCTTTAACCAGAGTAAAAGCCATGAATAAAAAAACAAAAAAAAAAACCAAACAAAGTAAGGCTTCTGGGGGCATTCCAAACACTTTCTCCTGGTTTCAGCACACTTTAAGTCAAGCTTCTTGCATTCTGGTGTGGCAGCTGTCCATGAACTCCTCCCCAGGAGCCTATTCCAGCTTTTATCTCCAACTTAATCTGAACCCTGACCCTGTGAAAGGTCCCAGGAACTCCATCCCAAGGGGCAGAAGCTTATCTCTGACACGATTTTGTCACTGAATGGTGAAGGAGGTAAAAATCCATCCAGAGAGGTAAAAATCAAGAGTGACAGACAGACAGATGGAAATAAAGATAAGGTTCTGCTACCCCGAGGAGGCAGGAGCTGCTTTGAAGGGGAAAAGGCAGTCAGGATGCTGGTGCTGGCAGATTTCATGACCAGATTGAAGAGGATTAAATGGTTGGTCCTGAATTTTGCCCCTGACTCTTCCATCCCCTCCAGTGTCACCAAGTTGTGGCTGCAGCACCTGCTTTGTGTGTCCCAGGCAAGCAGCCTGCTGAAAAATGACACTGAGCAGGGAGCTGTGCCTCTGAAGGCATGGGGATGTTTTTAGTCACACTGGTGTAAATCCAGCCACTGGGACAGATTTGATTTCATTTCCAGCAGCAGCAAGGTCCAAAGCAGCTCTGCTGCAACCAGCAGCCCAGAGCATCTCTGGATCAACAACTTCCATGAGCTCTAGAAAGCAGCTTCAGCCTTACCAAGGTCTGAAGAACACCCTCAGTTGGGCTGTATTGAAACCAAGTTATTTCAATTATTTCATATTTACACGGGTGAAATCTGAATCGTCTCATTTTGATTTTGTGAGGCTCAGAAGTAGGGAAGAAGTTCCTCAAGCTGAAATGTCCTGAAAATGTCTGGAGTCACCTCCTGACTACCCACAACTGATGTCCTCTTGATCTCTAAACCAGAGAAGCAATGTGACTGACATATTCATCCCAAATCACCTGACTTAACACATCCATGACACTGCTTGAGAAAGCATTTCTTCTAAATTGCTATGGCTGTACTTTTTTTTTTCCCCTCCTCCACAAGCTCAATATGTTTTTTATTTAAAATAAATAGCTTTTTGCCCGCTCAGAATGTCCCTAATCAAAACCAGCCCCAAACAGCCTGAAAATAAAGGGAATAAAATTAAATATTGGAATTGCTTTGGGTTTTACAAGCCTGAGGCCTGGTGAGGTTGGTTTCAGGGAAGGGAAGGGGCTCATTTTTCCTGGTTTTGCTTGTATTCCCCTGATCAAAGCAACATATTGTTAAATAAGCACACGTATGGATTTAGAAAGTTAACACATTAAACTGGTGGTGATTGACAGCAGATTGCAAGAGTCAGAGCTTGAAAAGAGGGCAGAGGGGACAGAGGCTGAAGGAAGGGGGTCATCTGATGCTGGAGGTTAGGTAGGCAGCAGAAACAATTTTGGGAGCTGCCATGGGGGGAGTTTGGGGTAGGGGGACCACCCCAGCCACCCTCCAACCCCTCTTGTCCCCTGTCAGCTTTAGGCAGCAGCTGAGCTTTGAGGGCTTGAAGCTGTCACCTGCTTAAGTGGCAAAAGTGCCAAAAGTTGCAGCCCAGATGCTCATTGGAGTCAGCACTGGGTTTTGTGTAACCTGAGTCCTCCTAGGACCAGGTCAAAACCTGGTCAGTGTTTAAACATCTCCCTTCTCCCCCCCTCTCCCCCCAAACAGCCCCACCAGAGGGGATTGGGTTTCAAACACTGGTAGAGACATAATACAAATAAGTGAGAGCCCAGGAGGAGGCAGAGGGAAGGGAGAAAAGCAAAGCTGATCAAAGATGCCCCCCAGCCACCCCACTGGGACACAGCCCTCAGGAGGGAGGCTGAAAAAAACCAATTTTCCCAGATCTCAGCACCAGGAAATAGGCATTTCATCAGGAGTTGAGTCAGGGAGAGGAGGATTCAGCCAAGCTGCTAAGGCAGAGACAAATGTAATTTATTACCCTGAGGCTTAGGGAACTTGGGAGGACCAAGGAGCATGAAGGAAGCCTGACCCCTTAGGAGGCTTTTTGGAGAGTGACTAATTGAGATGGGATATTCTCATCTGTCTGAGCACATCGAGTCCTTTCACACATTTGGAGGGTAAAATAAACAAGAGTGGAGGTGCTGGGAGAAAGGAGAGCCTCCCAGTTGAAGTGCTGACCTGAAATTCAGGATGCCTGGCATCACTCCCAATCCCTTGGAGGTGGTTTACAAGATTCAACAAGTCATTTAATCTTCTCCTCCAGCAATGCCCCAGCTGCAAGAGCTGATGCTAGCAGCACAGAGCAGCCAGGGGCTGGGAAATGGTCCTGCTGCTGCCTGAATCAGCACAAGGAGGAGGAAGGAGATGGCAGAGACCCTCCTGCCCATGCCAGGGACCTGCCCATGGCACTCGTGTGACAGCTGGGGACACGAGTGGAGTGCCATCAGCTCCTTCATCTCTGCAGAGGAGCAGCTTGGAGGGCAGAGCCATCAACAGCTCTTGTAGGTCAGGTGCAGGTGACCAAGAGGTGAGACCATGGCACTGAAAAACCCTTCCCTGGGATTACTGATTTCAAAGCTCTGCTGTTTGTTGGGGTGAGGGCACCCACAGAGGTGGCCCTGCTGGTGTCACTTGGGGCTGAAGGACTCAGGTGCTGAGCTATAGGGAGGTGCAAGCTCCGAGCTAAGGGTGAGAGGATGTGGGTGTCACCTGTAGCAGTTCTGCTCCCATCCCTGTGGTGTTTTCCTGGGGATTTTCTGCACATTCCCACGTGTCACTTGGGCAGCCTGGTGTGGGGTTTGGTGACAACGAGGTGACTTTGTAGGGGTGTAGTGAAGCCACCACTATAGCCCAGTATCTTGTGCCTGCAGGGCAGGGTGAAAGGGGAGTTGTAAATATTCCTGAAACAGATAAAGACTTTTCAGGTGGAGTGGGGCCTTTTCTAGCTGTGCAAGGAGGATTGGGTGTTTTTCATGTGTACAGTGATTAACTGAGAGCATTAAGCCCACCACTTCCCATATGTGCAAGTGTGTGTGTGTGTGTAGCAAGGCCAGGCAAATGACTGATGCAAACCTGAAGAGAGACAGCAGAGCATATTGTAAAGATCAACCCTATTTCAGCTTCTGTTCCAATCGGAAATGCCAGGGATTGTTTCATAGTCTTCTGCAATGTTCATTATAAAAGTCCCCAGATGGCAGATGGCTATTAGCTCACTCTGACCTATATAAATGTCAAACGTAAAGCTATTGCCCCAGTGAAAAGCTCAAAATAAATAACAACAGGAGGGATGCTGTTCTGCTGCCACCAGGATTTATGGATTATGAATTCGTGCTAATTCATCCCAAAGCTGGCAAAAAGAATGGATCTTGTCCTTTTGGAGGAATTCACTTAACACCTGCTTCCAGATGAACTGGAGTCATCCCCCCCTCCTCCTTTCATGCCTGAGCCTTTCCAGATCCCAGGCAGTGGGACAGCTGCTTCCTGGGAAGAGCAGGGGATGTGCAGGGTGGGATTGAGCAACAGGAGACAATGTCACTCACAGCTGACAGCAGAACCTTTCCTTTGTTTGCCAAAATTGTTCCAACAGCAACTAGAGCAGTGATTTCCAATCCTTTGCTTTGCCCTTATTGCTCACCCTGGCACCTGTCACTCAGAAGTGGGATTTCTCCCTGGGATTTATTTTTTTTTTCAGGGGTGGTTGTGGAAAAGCCAACTTGTGCTCCTGAGGGATGGGGAATTAACAAGTGCAGGAGGTGGGAAAGAGAAATTCAAGGCTGGTCAACCCCTCCTGTGGTTGCTCTGCTTCAGAATAAGGAGTCTGGAGTTTGCTGGGGTTTCATCTGACCACAGAGTTTTGATGGATGCCCATGAATTTCAGACTTTGGCTTCAGTTGTCTCAACTTCCCTGGGTCTACCCTCTCTCTGAGACCTTCAAAAGGAAAAGAATTGCATTCCTGAGTTTGAAGGAATTTGCCCTAAATGGCCATTTCAGGATGATGGGTGAGACAACTTGGCAATCACCATTTAGTATGTTCATTTATATTTCTGTTTCTACAGAGTTCAGATGCCTCAGATGGCATCAAGGACACATAAAGTTCAGCAAACATAGAAGCAGGTTGGTTTAAATATTAAACTGTGGGATTTGAGGGATTTGAAGGAGTTACTTGGGTTTTTTTTCCCCTCAAAAACATTTTTTTTTTTCTTTTGCAAAACAAGTTGTTGCTGCTGTCAAAATTCTTTAAGTTTCACCAACACAAATTATGTTTGGGTTTTTTTAATATATTGCTCGGCGCAAAACATAAATGAGCAGATTTGGGAAATATTTCATCTCCATAGAAGGCTTTTTTTGTAAACAAATACAAGTGAATATTTTATTAATGGTTTTGATAAATATATGAACACGTAGTGATATCGTGCAGTGCATGAATCAGCTTATTAAAAAAATAAGAGGAAAGTAAGAATGTGGGTCATTTTAATCCATGCAGGAGCAACTTCAGCTATGTTTTTCTCACCAAGAGATTTCATTTTTGAACTGCCTCAATAACAAACATTCCCAAGAAGCGTAAACTTGCTTTCATTTCTTAGCACACTGATTTATACTGGCTGAAAGCTTGCAAGCCTCAGAATCTGAGAACCTCTCTTGAAAAAAATAAACCCCATGTCATGGCTAGAGATGCACTGCTGGTCCCTGGTGATACAGAAATGGAGAAATGGGGTCTGTGACATAAAGACAGAGAAATCCAGGGCTCAAATCTATTGTGTGGTTAATGACCAAAAGCTCTAAAAATGCGTGTTAAGCATGACATCCAAGTGGCAGTGCTAAGTACTTCAAACCAAGGGCAGCACTGCCTGATATAAATCAGGAGTAATTAAAACTCTTCCAAAAATAGAACTGTACAGGAGTTGTCAGCAAACTTCACAGTAGTTAAAGATGTGTGTGTGGCCAAAAGGGACAGTCTGATTTATGCTGTGGGTTAGGCACAAATCAGGGCTGGAAATGGATGTGTTGAGTCCAGCGAGGAGAAGAGCCCTGGGAGGGCTGCTCAGCTCCCACCATCCCATGGGTTTGCTGGATGGGGAAGGAAAAAATCCTCTCTGGAGATGGCTGTGGGTGACAGATAGTCTGATTTTTATGGGAATCCTAGGAACTTAATCCCTGTGACTTTTTGCTGCTTTAAGCCTCCTCTTCCAAGTGGCCACACTTCAGAGGCTCGTGTTACCTCTGGGTATAAAATGAATATTTTCCTCCCCAGGAAACTCCATTCATTTATAGGGACTGACAATCCAGCCTAGCAGGGAAAAAAAAAAAAAAAAAAAAGTTGCAAAGAAGGTAACATTTCTTAGATACCTCTTTATTTTGTAGCAGGCTGCATCTTTGCTGTGTTAAGCAGGCAGGGGTCCACTTCCCCTTTGATCTCTCCCACCGTTCCCCAGTGTCAGATCCCTGAAACTGCACTTGAAAATTAATTTCCCACAAAGCTTTTGCCCACAGCTGACAAGTGACAGATTGCTGCATTGGTTTTTTGTGCCCTAACCTGAAATGGAGGTCCTTGAACAATGTCTTGTTCTTTTCTTTCATTAAGCTTGCAGTTCCACCACGACAAAAATTACAGCCAGTGCCTGGTGCCATGCAAAGACCCCAAAGTCACTCCAGAAGCAGCATGGCTGTGCCCAAACTCATCAAATGGGCAAGAAAAGCAACTGAGCTCCTCATCCTCTCTGTGCATCTGCAGGGAGCTTGGGATGAAGGATGCTGCCTCTGAGTGACTGATTGCTGGAGGGTGATTTGATGCTGGAAGGAGGGACCAGGAGATGCTGTTCAACCCTTTGCTTATGTCACACCAACCCACACACCAAAAAAAGAAAAGAAAAAAAAGAAAAGAAAAAAAAGAAAAAGAAAAAAAAAAAAAACAAAACTTTAAAAACCTTAAAAAAAAATCTTTAAAAATTAAAAAAAAAAAAAAAAATGGAGAAAAAGAATAGCAGCAATTAGGAACAAACTGGTACTTGAGGAGTTTCAAGCCCAGTGGTCAATTTGCTGCCCTGTGCTGGCAGTGCTGGGATTCAGGGATACAGACCTGGGAGGGATAGTGGCAGAATGAGGCCTGTTGTTATGGCAGGCCTGTGGCAAGAGAAAAGACAGCTTGGCTGAAAGCAGAGCTTTTCTCAGAGGCCCTGCTCCAGCTTTCCATGGAAGCCAAGTAAATCTGTGTGAGCTGGTGGTATTTGAGGAGCTGCCACAGCAGAAGCTGAGGGTGTTGGGTTTGAACACCAAGCTCCCTGGTTGCCCAGCAGAGTTAACATGACCCAGAAGCAGAAACAAAGAAGCTTTTCCTTCTTCTTTCTTTCCTCTGCCTCTTTCTTGCCTCTCTGAGTATTTGCACGACCATAAATTCAGAGCTCTGGAGGATATTTTCAGCCAAAGTCTACATGTGCAGGATACCATAATGTAAACTGCATATGTTGTGAGAAGTTGTTAAATGGAAGCAGCAGATGATAATGTGCCCAGGGTTGCTGCTAACATCACTTGATTTCCTCCCCCCATAGGTAAAACAAGCCCTCTTCCCAATCAATTTGAACTTTCTGACAAGCTTATAAATTAAAAGAAAAAGAAGAATGGGGTTTGGTTACCAGACCTCCACTGGAGACCCAGGAGCTGATTCTTCAACGTGGCTCTGGGGCTGAGAAAACTCAGGCATCTTTAGACACAAAAACCATTTCTCATTCAAAAAGGCTGGCACAGCTGCCACTTTTCCCACTGCTTTTCCATTCCCCCTTTCTGTGGGAATCTGGGGAGAAGGGGAGGTGCCAGGGTTCCTCCTTTTTTGAGGATGTGCAGCTGGGAATGTCCCCTGGTGAACACAGCAAACCCAGTTGGGGAGGAAATCCAAAGCTGAGGGAAAAGGGTTCATCTTTAGTATATTGAATTTTTTTTTTTTCTGTTAGCAGCACCAGGTCCTGTTCTGGTTTGTTTGAAAATTGAATCTCGTCCATCAAGCAAAGATTACCAAAAGATTTTTCTTGAGGAAGCAACTCTGCAATATCCTAAAACTCTTGGCAAAGAACTTTTGGTACAGAGGGAGCAAATGGACAGAGGGAAAACCATCTTCAGTATTTCTTTTTGCTGTCAGCTCCAACACAGGAAAAAAAAAGAAAAAAAATCAGTTTCTGATAGCCCCTAGGAAAAATCCTAACATGGGCTTCAGTGAAATTCACCTCTGGACACTGATTTCAGAGGTAACCAATGATTTCCTTCCTCAAGGCTTAGCCAGGAAGTTTGTTTATTTCTTTTTCTGCACAGGAATCAAAGGGATGTTTATCTAAATAATGGTACCATGGAACAGTGTAACACTGAACAGTAATCAAAGGCTGAGAATGCCAAAACATATGTTTCAAGGGTTGTTTTTGTTTATAACTTGAAGTGGTCAGGAAGGGATTGCCATGTGGCTTGTGTGATTCTCATCTTTGTGGAGCTGCTTTTTGGTTTTTTGAACATCCTGCTAGGGAGTTTCTTGAATTTTTTTGCAAAGGCATTTGGTGCAAGCTGGAAGGGCAGATGATGCCCATGAGCCACCCTGGCAATGGCTTCCTTCCTTCAGTTTTGTAAGGAACTACATTTTAAGCTTACAAATTACAAAAATGCACTTTGGGTTTGAGGCTGAGCTGCTAGGAATCTCTTTACCCATTATTTACTTGCCAAGTTTCTTGTCAAAGCAAGAATTTTTTCCCTCTGAGATTCCAGGGGGTTGCAGGCACCTCGAGCAGCCCAGGCTGGAGGGGAAAAAAAAAAAAAAAACGAAAAACAAAAAACTGCTAGAGGTGTCTGACTGTGGCTGAGAAAAGACAGGACCCTCAACTCAAGACCAGCAAAGTAAAACAGATTTTTATTTGACTTTCCATGGAGTTGCAGCACAAATTCAGTTTGCCTCCGTGCTAATTTTGTTTCATTTCCTTTGCCATTTCTGGCTTTAAATGTGAAGCTGTGTACTTATTATTTTGTTATCATTTGTCACAAAAGCTTCTGAGTTACTCCTTAAGGGGGTCAAGGGTTGTCTGGGGAGAGGAAAGAATTCCCAGTCCCAATCCCAAAAGAATTCCCAGTCCCAAAAGTGCATCAGGGAGAGGAGAAGGCACTGGATCTGTTTGTGACCCAACTGCCTGCAGAGTTTGGCTGGTTTTGGATGCAGGACTGGGGACTTAAAGAATCTGGAGCTGCAGATGGGGGGGAATTGCAATGTGTAAAAATTGCTTTCTAAGCCTACAGACCTGACCAAAGAAAAATAGAAAAAAAAAAAAACAAACAACCAAACAACTCCAAGCCAAGACTTTTAGTATCTATGTGTATTCTATGCCTTCCTTTTACAAAAACTTTAGCAAACTGTTATCCGAGTAGAAGGAGGCTTAGTTAAGAGGATGTTCTGTCCTCCTGAAATCAAGTTCTTACCCAACAAGGGCTGGAAGGAAGAACTCTTGGAAGTGCAGAATGATTCAGATCCTGTCCCTTCCCAAGGTCAGTTGGGTGGCTGGTTCTGAGACAAAGAGCACCAGGACTCTCTTGGGGTAAGAAATCCTCCCACTTTCTTTTTTCTTCCTGGAGTGGGCCCTTTTCATTCCACACTGCCAGTTCTCTGTGATTGAAATTTGAAAGCATGTAGCTGTTAATCTGGGAGTGATTAAAGAGCCTCATTTCTTGGAAGAGTCAGTACTCATCATCTGCCGTGCTGAATGAGCCTCTAACATCCCCTGATCCCATTATATTGTGATTAATTGTGCCAGTTTAAGTCAATAATTCATTTGTTAAAAATAGGCCTGCAAAGTATCATTTGTCTCAGGGGAGATATCAGAATAAAAAAAAAAAAAAAATTTGATACTTCTCATTAAATTAGTGTTGGGAGTTCTATTGAAGGGTTCTGTTCATGAAACATTTATTGCAGGCTTATTTGATAAGAAGTTGTATTTGTCTAAAATTATGTGTGCTAACAGATGTAATGGCCTGCATTTCTCCATTGTTAATGAAAGTATAAAGAGTCTAAATAAGTGCATGACTGGGGAGAGAAGTCTGTGCTGACAAGAGGGGAGATTTCTGAACATGTGTTTTACACAACAGGCAGAAATAATGTCCTCATCTTTCACTACCAAGTGGGGTGCTCTTCTCCCCACTCACTCTGCAGTGTGACAGGGAGGTAATGGGAGGTTATGTGCCTTGCAATGAAAGATGGATGTGCCCCAAAGTCTCATAGGTGTAAATGGTTATAAATGTTGCATTCATATTCATCGAGCCCTTAAAAATGGTTCAGCTGTAAACGGTTCTAAAAGGAATATATAGGGAATAGTAGCCAGTCTGCTAATGATAATGGCCATAACTGACAAAGACACATGCTTAATATCTTCATCTCTCTAGTCAGTCAGATTTTGGGCCACAGGAATATTCCTGGAGACTGGGTTGTGCTTTTTCTTTCAAAGGTGTCCAGCAACCCCCAGCCTGCCAGGACATCCCAGAGCCAGGCACTAAGCCCTGGGCCTTGGAGCACAAATCCGACCTCTCCAACAGTGGGATGCTTTTCTACATCCCAGAGCCAGGAACTAACCCCTGCCTGGCATTTCTGTGCCTTGGAGCACGACCCAACCTCCCCAGCAGTGGGATGCTTTTCTACATCCCTGGAGGAATTTCTTGCAGTGCCCCAAATGCTGTTGGTCCAGCCCAGGCACTCCCCACCACTGCTTTCCAGAGGCTCTGGAAGAAATAAACCACTTTGGGGTCACCACTTTGGGGTCACTTACCTGGCTAATTGTCAGATTGAGTTGGGGTTCCAGTCCCATGCAGAGTTTTCTTTCTATTTCTTGAGATCTCTTAGCTCAGCAGGGATTTCTAGAAAAGCCTCATCACAATTACTCAGCTCCAGCCCCAGCTTGGAATTCATCAGCACCCAGAGCACCAAAGGCCACGAACTGGGAAGGGTCTTGGGACTGGTTCACCCCCTGCCTTGGCTGCAAAGTGTTGTTCCCACAGCATTTGGTTCTCTTGTTCTTTTGGGGGCTCAACCACACCACGAGCAGTGTCATGCACAGCAGAACCCTTTTTTTTTTTTTTTTTGGTGGGGAAAAGTGGTGGTGAGCAGCAGGCTGTTCCTGCCCAGGTCCCAGGGCAGCATGGTATGTTTGAAATCCTTTCAGTCATTCCATGAGGCCAGCTGAACTTGGCCCAGGATTGGTTTCAAGTAATGAAATGAAGGATGGGGAGTACGTGCTGGGGCAGGAGGCACTGGAGAAGACAAGGAAACACTGCAGTGCTTAAGGAAATGTGCATGTTAGGCTAAAGCTGGGTTTGGAAATGAAATCAAGTCCAATGTTCCAGGATTTATATTAAAAAAAAAAATAAATAAAAAAAATAAAAGTCCCTGCAAACCACAAGTCTCTCTTCAAAACCAGGCTCTGTGGATTTTTTGCTGGTGTCTTTGAGCTATTTTATAGCCCTTGCATCACATTACCTGGTGATCTGCCCATCAGCTCAGTGTACAATCCTTCCATTGTTTGGAAGCCTTCTTGTTTGACAGCAAGTTCTATTAATGTGATGTGCCTGGCCAAAAATGTGTCACTGCTGAGAAAGGGTGAGCAAAAAGCTCCTTTGATGTCTGAGTGACAAGTTTCATATGTCTGCGTGGGGCAGGGAGAACATGAGCCGGAGTCAGCAGGGAGGGGAGAGGGGATGCTGCTGGTCCAAACATCTGGAGGTGCCAACTCTGCTGTGCCTGTGGACACTGTTCAGTGTTCCCTGGCAGCAGGAGATCTGTTTTGCCTTTTTTCCAACAGAATTAGGGGTTTACAACCTCAGCTTTTTCCCTGCACTCCTGCTCCTTCTGGTGATGTCTGGAGAAAAGGAGGATGGGGGTGGCTGATGCTAAATCAAGGGCAGTTGCTGGCTGATGAAGCTGTGAGGAAATCTCCCTGTAAAAACAGTGCTGGTTGTGTGTGTCTCTCTCTGACAGATGACTCAAGGAAGGTAGGGATGTGCTGTCATTTTCTTGCACTTAGGCAACATTTTGTGTAGCTTCTCCTGTCAATAAAATCTCATTGGAATTGACCTGAATTGACAGATATCCGTTGGCTTGAACAAGGGATGGAGCCAGTCAATAAGCTCTCATGCCTCAGGGCATAAGCCAGTCACTAACTCAGAGAAGGTTGGAAGAAAATATCCCTGATGTGTTGATTATTCCATAAAATTGTCCACTAGGAGGATTAATGGACGTTTGGTTGCTCACAAACACAACATATAGGGCTGGAGGGACCATTAACCTGTTCTAGTCCAACAGTTCTAAGGTTCTGTAGCTCTGATTCTTTACAAGAACTGTAGTAGAAGGATTGTTGGTCCTTTTAAAAGCTTGGGGGGAAAAAGAATTTGGTTGTTGAATCTTAATCTGGATGTCAGAAACTGATATGTGCTTCCCTCCCTGCCCTCCTTATAGGATCCTTCCTTTTGCTGTAAAGGATGTTCTGGACTTAACCATCAGTGAGCTGAGGACTATCAAAAAATCTTACCATGACTGTGCATCCTTCCTGCTTGGAAATCCATCCCTGTGGCATGTGAGATGGGGGGAAAAAAAATAATGGTTTTGCGTTTACTGAGATTTTCTGATTCCAGCCTCAAACCAAAAAGGGAAAGGTCAAAGTTTTCCTTCATCAGCGGTTTATATAAAGGTGTTTTTGTGGGTTTTGTTTTTTTTTTTTTTCCTTTATAAAACAGCAGAAGGTGTTTTCCAGCTGGGCCAGGAATAAAGCAGCTGTACAGCTCACAGCCAGGGACTGCATCTATGGACCCACTACCAGACTGCCCCTGGCCCAGTGTTGATATTGTCACTGTAGTTGTCCCACTCAGAAAGCTTCCAGGGGTTGAATTAAAATTAATTTTTGTCACTCCCCCTTTTGTTTTCCACCCCAAAGCACCTCAAGTGAGGAGGAGCAAACTGCTAGGTTTTCAACAGGTAGTGACTGGAAAATATGCTTGGAATTGGGGTCCCACCTCATTGCCCTCTTTGCTCTCTGGAAGGGTTTTTGGGGCTGTTTGAGTGTCTTGCACTGGGTTTGAATGGGAAGAAGAGTTCACTAAGAGGAACAGGCTCCAGCCTGGAGGTCATCACCAAAGTTTGGCCTGAAACATCCCCAAGATCCCAAAGAAGGTAAAAAACTCCCCAGTGAAAGGGTTGCCTCAGGCTGCCCACAAAACCATGGGAAAGGGGTGCAGGAGCACCCAGGCTGTGGTTTTGCAGAGGTCCTGGGTGGGAAGTGACATCTTCTAGGAAGCCTTTTTTGTGAGACTTTGAGGCCAAAGTGGTTCTGATGACATTTGGTGAATGTTCATGGGGGAAATGGAGGGATAACCTCTCTGATCCCCCATCACTTAGGAACAACTTTTACAGCGGTCTTGGGTTTGGGTTTGAGCTGGGATGCTGGAGGTCAGAAGCTGTCACTCCTGTCCCTTTAAGCCATCCTCTGTCGTCGTGAGGCTGCCTGTCAGCAGGGAGCATAAAACAGATTGTGACACAGGGCAGTGATTTTTTTAACAATCCTATTATGAAAGACAGAGTGCTCCCATTTCCTTTGCAGCTTTTATCGAGACTTAAATCGCCGCCGAGGGAGAAAGGAGAAGGGGGGGGGGGGGAACCTTGCTGCTTTTATTTTATTTTTAATTTTTTTTAAGGCAAGATTTTTGCTTAGTTACTAAATTCCTCCCTAAGTCTCCTCCAAGCAGAGATCCAAGAGTATCCCTATTAAATTATATAGAGCGAGTCCAGTCCTTGGCTGTCAGCGGGACCCATCAGTCCTAATTTATCGCCCCAGGAAACACAGTACAATTATGGTAATAAATAATAATAGGATTCAGTACATGACAACATGAATGATGGAGCCTCTCAGAACTCATTTACATTGCTTTGTGTTGCAATCACCCTGCTTCTAATGTAATGCCAAGCAAATGAGCCTTTTTGAATATTGTGCAATCTATTGCAAGTCAACTGGCACAAAACTCACTCAATAAATCATGTTCAAACACATGCCTCTAATGACAGGTAAATCAACAATGAAGTAATTGCATTTAATGTATTGAAATACTGGACAAAAACAGTGACCTCAAAGTGACTTTTTGTAGAAGGTTTGATATAGTTGCGATGGCAAATGGGTCCTTTTTTTTTTTTCTTGCTTTTTTTTTTTTTTTTCTTATCAGGCACTTCTTGCTCAGCTGCACACGTGAGAATTAATGACACTATTTCCCTCTCACACCTTGATGTACTGCCTGCTTTCCTCCCAGCCCAATGCCTGCTGCTGGGAGTTTGCTGGTGCAACCATCACCTTGCAGGTCTGGGGACTCAGTAGTCTCTGAGGATCAATATGTTTGATAATCAGGGATGCACTTGCTTCTCTGTGCTGTGACTCCATCCCAGGCAGCTCAGCTCTCCCAGGGTGCAGTTCTGGGTTCTGCTCTGTTGCTTTCAATTGACTCTTTCTTTTTCCCCCATTTCCGTGGTCCATTTCTTTCACTAGGAAAGGGAAAAGGCAGTGGGACTCTGGAGCAAAGGCTTCCATGGGACTTCTGGGCTGAGACGTGTGGTGGGATGGGGTTTTGCAGGGATTTCCTTTTCTTTTTGCTTCTTCTGGGGGGCTGGAGGGTGGAGGATTACATATTTTGGGGTTCTGCTTCAATCAGAAGATTGGTTTTGCTTTGGTGGCAAGGAGAGCATTGGAGTGACATTTCCTATTCTTGATGGGATATTTCAGGACAGAATTCCAACCTGTTTCCCCAATGCCTCCTGCAGACACCTCTGCAGAGCTCCTTGGGACTGTTTGCTACCATGTGAGAAACGTGGGGGTATTTGCTGCTTCTGCAAGACTGTAACTGTAAGGATCACATCAAAGATCAGGCAAACACAAAAAGAATATCCCACGTGTGATGAAATGCTGTTGTCTCCAAGGATGTTGCTCCAGAAATATACTGGGGGTTTAGCAGAGGGGTTTCTGCTTCTGCTGGTTGCAACAGGTCCTGAATTTCCACAGGTTTGGCTCTGGAGCAGTGGGCAAGCTGTGGGACCAGGTGATCATCCCAGTGGAAAAAGGATTGGGATGAGCAAAACAGTTCCTCAGTTGTTGTTGTTGCCCCATGTAAAGGGGAGGAAAGTTTGGAGATTGTATCTGAAGGAACAGCTTTACAGATTTGGGCTCAGATTTTATTCCCTTGCCCTTCCCTTGCAAGGGAATTTGGAGAGTGTCAAAGGTCTCCTTGGATTCTTCAGGCAATGGGAAGGTTTTACATATCCCCAGGCTTGACTGTCTCTGCTGATAGCTCCCATATGATATAATCTGATTAGCAAAATGTCTAAAGTCAAGACAAAAGAACTATTAACTAAGGGAAAGGGGAAAAAAACCAAGAAATTTCTGCAATTTTAGAAAATTGTTGCCAGTTGTACTTACCATCCAGTTTGTTCCTTGGCAGCAGGAATGTCAGGATCCAATCCCCCACTTTTCCTAGACACAAGGACTCTAGGATCTCAGTTATCAGGGGTAACTCTGTGGGGCTTTCTTTGGGTTTTTTTCCTAGCTGTTAGGGGGGATCCCTGGAAGCATGGCAGGGATTTGGCAGCAGAGCTTTCCCAGGTCATTGCTGAGAGAATTAAAGCCCTCATTCTGGTTGTCTGATGTCAAAGCTGCTGTGGTGGTAGTTATTTTTTATTTGGGGTGTTCTTAGGTTGGGCTACAGTCTGGGAATCTGAGTTAAAGCTGAAGTCTAAACTTTTATGAGGGATGACCTAATTTTCTTGCTGGTTTTACAGGTGAAAAAACGGAGGGTTTTAGATGTGGAAGTGTGAATCTCAGTAAATATTTGAAGACAGACTGAGGGAGTTGGGGTTCTGCAGTCTGGAGAGGAGAAAGCTCCAAGGAGACCTCATTGTGACCTTCCAATATCTGGAGAGGGCTACAAGAAAGCTGGGGAGGGACTTTTTAGGACCTCAGGGAGTGATAGGACATGGGGGAATGGATTAAAAATAGAAGAGTGGAGATTTTAGGAAGAAATTCTTCCCCAGGAGGGTGGTGAGACCCTGGCCCAGGTTGCTCAGGGAGGGAGTGGAAGCCTCATCCATCCCTGGAAGTTTTTAAGGAGCTGATCTGGTGGGTTGGAACTGAATGATCTGCAAGGTCCCTTCCAACCCTGACAATTCTGTGATTCTAAAGAGGCTGCAGACAGGATCTGGACCTCTGAAGTGATCAGGAGCTGAATCTTGATTTTTTCTCTCAAGATTTTGCCTGGCATTTTTCTAAACCTTTTTTTGTTTTGTTTTCTTGGGGCTTTTTGTTTGGTTTTTTGTTTTGTTTTTTTTTTAGGGGGGTGGGATTTTTTTTTTGGTTGGTGTTTTTTGTTGTTTGGGGGTTTTTTTGTTTGTTTTGGGGTGGGGTTTTTTTGTTTGTGGGGTTTTTTTCCTCTCTCTCTCCTCCTGCACTTCTCCAGCCAGGACAGTGCAGAGGTCAACACACCCATCCCACACCAGCTTTACTCACACATTGCAGCTCCTCCAATCTTTACTTGCTCAGATTCACTTTCCCTTCTCCCCCCCCTCTCCCACTGCCTCCCCCAAACCCCCTGGTGTGAATTAATGTCAGCAGTTTGGCTGCAGGAAATAGACTCACTCCCCTTGTCATTTTATTACGAAGCTCCCAAGAGCCAATAATCAGGCTCTGGCTGTGAAAAGACCCTGGTTTAGGCAGCTTGATTAATGACTGAGGGTCACTGCTCAGCACCTTTCCCACTGGAGCTCTGCAGCACACATCCAGCCCAGCTGGAAATGAACAAGAGTCTGAAAGTGAGGAATAAAAAGGCTGAAAAATCAGGGACCAAAAACCAACCCCAGCCAAGAGAAAAAGGAGGAAACGCTGCTTTTTCATCTCCAAAAGTTGGGTTTCTTTTTTTTTTTTTAGTTGGGTTTCAACCCCCCTGCAGTGAATTCGGAGCTGGAGGATGAATTGTTCTGGAGATAGGGATGGGTGGAGCCTTTGGGAGATTTCAGAGAGGATTTGGGAACTCTGGAAGCTCCCTTTTCCTTTGCTGTCCCTCTAGCAGCCATTCTGCAGGATTTGGGTTTGTGTGCCCTATAATCCAAAGTGGAGTGAAGTGTCTGTGCATCAGCAGGGAGGATTCAGCAGGGAAATGAGATCTGAAAGGGAGGGAATGCTGAGGACAATTGTCTCTTCTGCCACCCTCAGACCCAGTCCCAGCCCTCACTTCATCCCTGGCTCCCAGGGAAGGACAGGAGGGAGGTCTGGACCTCAGCACTGTGGCATTCCTCCTGCAGCACCTTTTTTCCCACTCTCTCCTTGGAAAAAGGTTTCCCTTGCAGGGCTTTCACAGCAGAGGTTGCTCCAAGCCAAGTTTATCAGCTCCTTCAGCTCCTTCCCCACCACGTTCCCTCTCCCATCAGGACTTCCAGGATATCCAGCCCTAAATTCCTTCCGGAACAGTTCCAGGGAGTGATGTTTGGGAGGTGATGTCCCCTTGGTTTTCACAGATTATTCTGCCTGGAGACCCCCCAAGCTTTTCCCTTCCCTTGGGCAATAATTTCCCTCTGCTTTTTTCCCATCCCTGCCTTGAAAACCCAGCCCCAGTACAGCCCCTGTGCTGCTAAACAACCTTGAGGGTTGGACCTGAGGTTGAGGCTGCTTTTTCTCTTGCTTTTACAAACTTCATCCTCCTTTGTTTGCTCTGATGATTGACAGAGGCTCAGCTCGAAGTGAGGGTGTCTCTGGAAGTGCATTTCAGTCTTTGCAAGAGATGGGAAATGTTGTTGTTGCCCTACTTTGCAGAATGAGGAGATAACAGGGGAAGTGGGAGAAATCAGTCCAATAGCACTCAAGAAACTGGCAATAAAGGAGGCATGTCAGTCACTTGGAGGAACAGAGGGAGCTTTTGGATTTCATTCACCTCAAATTTCAGTGGATTCTGCACGAGTGAGGAGTGATTTTTGATTCACTGCAGACAAGGGGAAAAAAAAAATGCTGATTTTGCTGGCTGAGTCAGCTCTAAGGACCTGATTTGGGGATGGCGATTTTTATTTGTTTTGTTGTTCATCAGGAGAGAAGGTAAAATTCAAAATTTTGCCCTTGACTGAATTGATGGGTCTGGTTTGTGGGGCTGAAATTCCCACAGCAACAGAAACCTCGGTGTGAAACAACCTGGGCATGAGATGGCAGAGGAGAAGAGATCTGAACTGATGGAGTTACAGTTTCCAAGATGAACTAGAAGAGAAAATCTACTTCTCTGAGGTCACCTTCTGGACCTTCCCTCTCCTTCCCCTTCCCAGCACTCTGGTCCAGTCAGCTCTAAAGGACCCAAACACTGTTTTTCCCACTGTATCCCTTCAGAGAGGCTTTTGCAGAGCTCACCACGAGGAAAGATCTCCTGGGAATCTGTCTAAATTTGCCTTTGCTCCCTTTCATCCCCTTGTTAATTAGCTATAACCCCTCAGCCTCTTTCTCCTGGGTGAAATGGCCTCAGGAAGCCACTTCCAGCATCTCCCAGTTTCCCATTTCTTTGCCAGTTCCCTAGCTCTCCCCATCACTCACCATTTCCCTGGACAAGTTGGTTGTATCCATCTGGGACAAAAAGCATCCTTGATGTCCAAAGCCAACCCCCTGGAGCAGGGAGGTGACTCTCAGAATTTTCTGGAGCTTCAGAGATCTGGGGTCAAGATCCAACAAACTCAATACCCGAGGAAATTAGGTTGCTAGGATCCCAAGATTGTTTATTATGCTCTCAACTTTAATTAGCTGTAAGTAACATCATGTCAGTGTTCTGCCACAAATGCTAAAGCTGTCAAGGCAATTTTACTGAGTCTGGCAGCTTAAATCAGAAACAAGAAAGTCAACATGTCAATAATGGATCTAGACATGATGGATATATTAAAGGGGAAACCTAAAAGTTCTGGACTTCATTATACTGACTTCAGCTCTGAAAATGTATGCCAGAGAAACCTGCAGCTCCTTGGAAAAGCCCCTCAGAGATCTTGTTCTCAATTATGGGACACTTCTCCTCACCCCCATGCAGTCTACACCTTCCAAAAGAAATTCAGGGAAAGGGCAGGGGTGGAAAAAACCCATCCAGGTTCAATTTCTATGAATGCATCAGTAGAGAGGGTACAGTGAATCCAAGGATGGGAGTCTTGCTTCACTTTTAAAACCCCCCCCCAAAAAATGCAATCAGCTTTAACATCAAGCAGGCTCAGGAGATGCTCAAAACCCCTTTTCCCTGTGCCCACATTGGAAAGAGATTCAAAGTGAGCCCAGATTCCAGTCTCTCCCAATTTAAGCTTCCTCAGCCCAGAAACAAAACTGGAAATCAGATCTAATGCCTCCTCCAGGCTGTCTCTGCCCCAAGAACTGTTCTGTGATGATTTGGGGGGCTTTTGTTTTTATTTTTTTTTTTTCTACATGAGTGTCCTGCTTCTTTTAAAATCTTTTTTTCTTCTTCTTTTTTTTTTTTTTCTTTTAAATCCAGCCAAGAGTTGTTTATTTTCTGCCATGTCCCATTTTAAGTGGACTTTGGCTTGTGCCTTATACATATGTCTATTAAAATTAAGCAGATTTGCCACGGGCTGACAATGTCAATGCTGCTCTGAAAATATAAACAGATGTTTTAGGAGCTCTCAGGCTGTGGGTTGAGCACAGCTGGGGCTGTGTGTTTCAGGCAGCTCTCAGTACCTGGTGGCAAAGTGTCCTTAGGTGGGGCTGTCATCAGGGAATGTCTTATTTTTACACTGGGGGACAAAGGACAGACCCAAATTGGTCATAGGAGCAGAAAAGGCAGTCTGAGGAGGCTTCTCCCATGCTGACCCAGCTGACAGATGCTTTAAATATTCCCTTCTCAATTCCTCTTCCCATGCAACTCTAAACCAACTTGCTGGCATCTGGTTGGGACCTAAGCACAGACTCAGGGGCTTTTCATCAGCAAATTATCAGCAAAATAAATAAATAAATGAATAATAAATAAATGAAGAGTAATAAATGACTGAATGAATAATAAAGGGATTGGACTTGATGATCTCAGAGGTCCTTTCCAACCCGGGTGATTCTGTAAATATTCAGCAAAACTATCAGCAAAATAAGCTGTTGTTTTGTTTTGTTCCAGTCCCAAACTGGTAAACCACACTTTATTAAACTTTCTGGGCCTAGTTAGAGAGCTGTCTGTTGTTCCTTCCCATCACTACAGGCTTGTTTGTTCTTGAAACCTTTTCCATTTTTAAGATCTAATTTGCTTTTTCTTCTTTCATTGCAACATTTTCCTCTCGTTTCTCTGATAGATTTCTGCTCTTATTGGCTGTGCTTGGACTGGGGTTTGGACTGAACTTTTTTCTCTTTCTATGACCACTTTGCCATCAGTTCCAGCAGGTTAGGTTCATGTTCCTTGCTCCACATCATGTGGGATCCAGGGTTGGTCCTTGTTGGGATCCTGGCTCTGTTGGACTTCCAGAGCCTGCTGAGCCTGACTTTGCAGCTGCTTTTCCTGAGGTTAGCAGAACATTAAAGCCACCATGGAATACAATATTTGACCCCTTTGCTTTCTTTTCCACATTTGGCTCTCCCAGATGTTGTTGGTCCTTTCCGGGTTGTAATTAATAATAATAAATCAAGAGAGTCCATCAGGGTTGGCTGTTTCCTGCCACCACTTGGATTAGAGGGGTGTGTTTTTCTCCAGATTTCCCAATTGTTGGTCAAGGGAAGCTGTCATTGGGGGACTGGCGGTTAATAATAAACCCCACCACATTTCCTCCCTGGGAAAGTAACATCTTCACATCTGCTTTTGGGTGGAAACATTTGTTCTGTCCAAGCTTTGTCTGTCTTGAGAAGAGACAGGCATTCTGGGAAAGTCTTCCAGCTGGGTGGGTCTTCCCTCCTCCTCCTACCCCCCCCCCCCAAAAAAAAAAAAAAAAATCTGACACTGATATGCACCAAGCAGCCAGCAGTGTCCAAACAGTTGCCAGGCATTTATCTCTCTCGCAAAACCGAGCAACCCAGGGAAAATCATGAAAGGTGCAGTGAGACTTAAAAACCCCAAAAGACAGCTTTTTAAGGATGGAAATATTTCCAAAAGGTGTTAACATCAGTAGGAACGCACAGGAGCAAAGCAGTTGGAGCTATTCGGGTGAGCCCGGCAAAGATTTTGCTTTATCTTGGTGGAGGAGCCAATGACTTTCCCATTGGAAAATTCCTGAGACAGCTGCAGAGGACGTGGTGCATGGCTGGAAGGAGCAGTGATGCTCCATCTAAGCTTGCTTGCTGCACCACCTCTCTTTTGAGGCACCAGCAAGCCATGTAGTTGAAATGCATAAATCTGAATTGATTATTCTTTAGTGGGCTGACCCCATCCCCTCCAGCAGTGATGACATTTATGGCCCTGAGGCATCCAACCAAAAAATGAACGTTGCCACTGCCAATGTTTGCAGCCTGCTGTGGACTCCAGGGGCTCCAGGAGAAGAAATGTCTCTTGCATTGGGGTTGGAGAGGATCCACTGGAGGGTTTGCAGCACAACCACATCTCCTTGTGCCACGCCAGGGTAAGGAGGCCAAGTTCAACAGTTGCATCTGGAGTTTTGAGCTTCTCAGTCCATAAACAGCACCTCTGTTGAGATGAGACAGGAGAGCTAACAGCTTGCTGGATGCTGCCTCTCAGATTTTGCTTTGCTGCTGCTCCCACTTTTGGTCTCACTTGACACCTACTTCTGCTTCCAAGCTCCACTTTCACAACTCAGGTTGAAAATCTCACTCACCTCTGCTGCTTTCCCATCCTGGGAGCCTTTCAGGTCATGCCCATGCAGAGCTCCTCCCTGATGCTCTGCCCAGGTCTTCCATTCTTTATCATTTTATTCTTTATCTATTTATCATTTATTCTTTATCTATTTTATTCTTGGGTTGTCTCAGGTGGTGCTGGGGTGAGCCAGGGTGATGGGGGAGGAGAGGAACCTTTGCTGAGCCAAGACACTGTCCCTGGCTGCTGCTTTTTGGTCCTCCTCACCCTGCTTGGAGAGGGAAGGAGCCAGGGGTGAGAGTAAGAGGCTGCAGATGTTCTCAGTAAGTTTTAGGCTCTCCTTCCACACCCCATGGGCACTTTCTGTGTTGCCTGAACATTTGTTCCTTGTCGCTTGAGGGGAAGAGCAGAGTGTGCATCAAAGCCAAGAGTGCTCCAAGCAGGGAAAAAGATGAGAGCTGCTGGAGAGCTCAGGGAAAAGATTGGAAACCTCGGAAGGATGAAGTGCAGCAACAGGGCTGCCGAGGAGCTGGGCCAAGGATTTCTTTTCTTGTGGTCACTGTCACTCCTGAAAAAGCCATCTGCAGGCTTGGCCTTGTCCCCACCAGTGGCTGCTGCAACCCTGAGTCTGTGGCAGCTCTGCCTTTGCTGGGAAAATGTCACTGGGAGCTCCATGCCCTAAGGCAAAGTCTGAGCAGGCAGCAGCAGCCCTGCCAGGTGATTGCCTGACTCTAGATTTTTCTTTCATCACTCTTCATATTTCTTTTTTTTTTTTATTTTTTTTTTTTCATCCTCCCGTTTGGATTGCGAAGGATTCCAGGTGACAGATTTTTTGCACAGGAGGAAAAGCATAAATTGGGCAGAGGATGGCAGCATCCCTGGTGCATCCACTTGCTGGATCTAAGGCACACGTAGGGAGGAGAGATGCTGCTCTCCACAAAATTCTCAGGGGCTGGAGAGAGTGGGAAAAGGGAGCAGGGAGTAACTGCTGGGCTAGGGCAACACCAGCAGAGCAAGTGATTGCCCAGGGCAGGAAAATAACAAAGCAGAAGCTGACTCATGGTTGGTATTTTCATTTGGACACTGTTCCACTTGAGCTTGGAGCCTGTGCTGCTGGGAGGAGATGAGACACAAAAGCAACCAGTGTAGGAAAAGGTAATCACTGACCCAGAGTGGAAGGGAGGGCTGTAAAGGATTTGGAAAAATGAAGCCTGGAAGCTGGGAAGGGAGAAACAACCTCAATGCATCTCTGCAAGGCTTGTTAGCACAGGCTTTAATCCTCTCACTTTTCCCTCTGGGTGTCCCAGGGTGCTTCCCAAACCTGTCAGATTAACCTTCAAACTGTCTCATGGCTATAATCCCCTGCACTGCAAACAGAGGGAAACTGAGGCACGGGGAGGGGAGCTGCTTTGTCGCAGCCATCCTGCATGGCAGGGGCTGTGCTGGGGGGGCAGAGCTTGAACCCCTTTCACCCTGCTCCCTTTCCCTTCATCCCCAGCCATCATGTGGAAGGGTTTACAGGCTGCTGCTCTTCCTGAAGTTGTCTCTGAGGCTGCAAAAAGCTCAACTGGAGCCTGACCTCTCTGCAGCCCCCTCCCTGCTTCCCAAGGATGCTCGTGGACCTCAGCAATGGGAGGTGCAGCTGGTTGGGTGCTGGGACCCCCAACCCCCAGCTGCTGACAGGGGCTGGAAACCTTTTTGCCAGGTGGCTTTGCCAGCTGGATGGGGACCGATGGCTGGGGAGCCACTTTCGTGCTCAGAGGGGATCAGTCAAACAGCACGTCCCCACTGCCAGGCCTGGGGTGGATGGATTCAGACATTCCAGAAGGATTTGTCTCCCTCCTTTCCCCTTCCAGCCTCCTGCCACTTCCAAAGCACCCCCTGGGACTGCTCGGAAGGATGGATGGAGCCTTCCCTGCTCCCCAGCTCTGCCCTGCAGCTGCCTTGTGGCATTTATTAGCAGGAGGAGAAAAGTGCTTGGCTCATCACAGAGAGCAGCTGGAGACAGAAAGGTTTTCAAAGGCATGTGACTGACCTCTACCTCGGCTGCCGGGGGCCTGGGTATTGCCGACTCAGTGGAAATTTTTTTTTTTTCATCTCTCCATCCCTCTCTCTCCTTCCTTTCCGCAGTGTCCTGACCTTGTGAGGCTTTGGTCTCCCCCCTATCCATCTCCCAGTGTTCAGTCTCTCCTGTGAACTCATGCTGGGAGATTAATTGCCACTATCGCCCCTAATCCATCACACTTCCCAAAGATTGTTTTGACATCTAGTTAATTTTTGGCTGATGATTTATCAAATTCTTATTACCGCGCTCTGAAGGGGCTCATTTATTGTGTTGATTCATGGTAATGATAAAGGGGAACCTTTTTGAATTTTAACTACATTCCCTCATGTTCTTCCCAGCACAGCTAAAGAGGGAAAAAGGAAAAAATATAGCTGGGGACTCTGAAGTCAGAGAGTAAAAGGGGAGGAGGGAAAAAAAATCCCTCTCTCCTTCATTATTTGTTTGAGAGCCAAAAGTCCTAAAAGAGGTTAATATATATTAAGACATATTTTTAGAGTTCTGGTCTGGACTGTGTTTCAAGAGCATCCCCCCAAGGCTCTTTAAAACATTTATTGCCCTGTAATATTACCTAGATGTCTACTACCATTTTATTCAAATAGAAGTTAATGCTAAATGATATCAGTCATGTACCAGTGGAAATGTAAAACATGTCTCTCTGCCAGTCCATATGGCAATTCCAGCTTTTAAAAGTACACAGAGAATTTTCTGCAACCCTTTATGTCATTCCCCCATCTTTGTTCCCACCTATTTTTAATTTGCTGCGCAGTTTTTAATAAGCCCAGATGGTAAAGGCAACACAGTAAATGGCCACTCTCTTCTTCTTCATCTTCTTCCCAGGCAGCTTGGGGAGTTAAGGGCCCCTAGATGGAGGGAGAAAAATGTAGCAGAAGGGATCTGGGGCTTTCTATTTGGTTTTGGGGAAGGGAGAGGCAGAGCTGCTGTGATGGGCAGTGAGCTGGTGTTGCTGGGAGACCCTGGGGTGGGATTTGGGCAGCTCAGGGTGCTCAGGCACAGGAAGAGTCACTTGAAAGCCACTCCAAAGCCCTAAAAAAGCTATTTCCATCTGCCCAGAGAGAAATCTCCTGCAGGGCCCAGTTCAGGTGCTGGCAATGCAGAAGAGGAAGGATGCTCATCTCAAAAGCCTGAGGCTTAGCTCCTGGGCCTTTCCCTGGTGACCACAAGCAGTGATTTCTGCTCTTTGTGCTTGAGTTTCCTACTTCTGAAGAGCAATCACAAGCTCGCCTTTTATCCATCTGTCTTCACTATTATGCTTGCAAGTTTTTTGGGGTGGAGACTGTCTCTGTACAGGCACCCTGCCTGACAACAGTCCTGGGCACTGATCCAGCCTGACTGAAACAATGAAAGGGAGATAAGGGAAGCAGAATCCAAACAGCGAGGGGGAAAACAACCAGTTCCTTTTTCTCAGTTCAATTTTCAACTTTAGCAGCTCGTTTTATTTAACCTTTCGGGACCTTGTAGGATTCTGGAGCAAAGCAAAGAATTCATCCCAGAAGAAGCAGTGAGCATCCAGCTAAAGGCTGGAGGAAGGGGGATGGCTGATGTAGTCAGGTTTAGCTGCAGGCCAAGCTTGTGCTGCATGTGGCAGAGCAGCTTTGCTGGGTTCCTCGCTGGGTTCTGCCATCAATTTCCTGAGACAAATCAGTTTTGAGCTCTTGGGTATGTTGTTTTATCAGCCTGGCTATCTTTCTTCCCAACAAATGAGTGTAAGAGTTTCCATCGGGATGTGGCGTGGTTAGATGTGATGATAGGGCAAAATGTCACAAAAATACTTGTTTGCCTTCGAGAAATCCCTGGGATTTATTTGAAAAATAAAAATAAAATAATAATAATAAAAACAAAGCAAAACAAAACAAAAAGGCTGACATTATTCTGATGGTCCACAGGGGGTTTGGAAGCAAGGTCCCAGCAGTCAGTGCACAGCACCTGGATGGTTGGGTCCTACCACTGCTTCTCCTGTCATTTCCCAAGCCCCTAGACAGGCAGGGGCTTCAGAGCAGTGTTTGAAGTCTCTCTCAATCATCCTTAGAGAAAGCAAAATCTCCTTCCAGCTCTGCTCAGAGTCCCATTCTCCTTCCTTCCTCCTCCTCCTCTATCCTGGGATGTGCTGAGCAAGACCCAGCCCGGTGCTCTGCCTTTCCCCCTGAGCTCTGCCAGCTGCCTGTGCTGCATCTCTAACACCTTTGGCAGCCCCATTTTGTATTAATTTCCTTTTTTTTTTTTTTTTTTTTTGCAGAGCTACTGCCATTTATTATTTTTGATCCCGGTTGCTTATTTCGCATCTGTTGTCCACGTGGGGATTTTTCAGGTGTTGGGAGTTGCTTACTCAGTTTCCTCTGCCTGGAAGAGGAGGTTGGTGGCTGAGTGGCAGAGGGAGGGAAGGACAGATGGAAGGAGAGATGGGGGTTCCAGTGCAAAGGTGGAGGGACCAGACTCTCTGAACCCATTTTTTTCCTCTGAGCATGCAACAAGGACTCAGGCATCTCTACTTTGGGGTTCTTTTGTTGTCCTCAGCTGAAAACCACTGATGGCCATGGGCTTTTCTTTCACAGCCTATCCTAACCCTGGGGACACCTTCAGGGCACCTTGCAGCAAGAATTGGGTGCACACACCTCATCAGGAGCTGCAGGGTCTGCTGAGACCCTCAGAGACTTGCACCTTGCTGTCCTCTCAGTGGCCCTGGTGTAAAGCAGGAGTAACCCTGTCCAACTAGGAGCAGAAACCCAACTGGTACAGGGCAGAATCAGTCCCATACCACCCAGTGCCACCGCAGTGAGCCTGAAGCAGGGTAGAAGCTCACGAGCGATTCTTTATTATCTTTTTATTCTCTTTATTTATCTTTTTATCCTCTCCTTATCTATCTTCTTATTCTCTCCTTATCTTTTTTTGATTTTTTGGTTACTTCTCTCTTCCTCTCCTCCCCTCTCTCCCCCCTCCTTCCCTTCTCCATCCCTCTAAATGAGGTCACCCTGACTGAATGAAGGACGCGGGGAGCGGGAGAGGTCACGCATTAGCACTGCTATAACTGTGCTGCTACTGAAAGCAGGCAAGTCATCCATCACAGCCTCCACCACTCCATTAGGGCCCCGCATGAAATATTCCCCTCTCGGAATCCTCTGGCCATACATCTCCCAGTCTAGACACCTTCCTGTTGTGTGAAGATCAATGCCGCGCGGTCATGCATCATGTGTCATCCAGTAGCCCTCACTCTAATCATCGTGTCTATTCTCTAGTCTGCAGTATAAATTATGGGGACTGGGAAAGTACTATATTATTCAGCAACCTTGGTCACTAATGGATTATTGGTTTATTGGCTGATAATGTGAGCTCTTTTTTTTTTTTTTTTTTTTTTTCTGGGCTGGATCCGACCTTTATTTATTTATCTTTTCTGGTTGTTGTTGTTATTCTGCGTGAGGACTGAGTTGGTTTCTCAGCCACAGCTTTCACCCTAGCAAAGCAATTATAGCCCTTTGACCATGGGCCTATTGCTCTGCCTCTCTCTTAATAGAGATGGCTTTTGTCTTTACCAGCTCAGTCTCTTCCTATCTTCCTGAGCCCTTTTCCTGGGGTAGGGCCTCAAGCCAGGGTCTGGAAGTCAAGAGCCTGAGATTTTTATTACTCTGTTGATACTGCAATAAAGTGATTTCTTCAAGAGATCTAATGCAAAGAACCTTCTCTGCCAGGTTGCCCCATGCTGACCCGAATGGCACAGAAATTTGGTGATAGCTTTTAAATGACTGCGGAGAGATGGCTGTTTGGTGCCATTTCTCTCTTTTCTGCGTGTCTTCAAACATACCCATTGGGAAAATGTCATGGTAACATCTTGAGCCATATCCCCACTGTCAGCCCAACAAAAAGAATTACTTGTGATCACATGTCCAGGTATTTGGAGATCTTCCTGTGTGGGGGCTTGCCAGAAATCAAAGGTAATGGTAGTTCCTGATGAGAACAATATTAGTGGAAGCTGTTGTTGTTCAAAATAGGAATTTGCCCTGTAAACTTCAGAAGTTGTCACTTATAACTGCCATGTTTTATCTGTAAGCCCTGTGGGGAACATCCTGTATGGAATGATGAGCCTTCCTCCCATTTGGAGAATAAAAGCAATCCCACAGGATCAAGCCAAAAAAAACCCCAGCTCCGTGTCCTCTCCCTGGCGGCAGCCCCAGTATCGAGGTCGTTTTTTCCCAGTCCCACCAGCAGCTTCTCACCTTGCAGCTGATCAAACCTCACCTGATGAGGCTCTCAGGTGATGGAGGAGGGGGAAAAGAGGGGAAAGCAGATGGAGAAGGGGCAGAGAGGTCCTGGCTTGGCAGGCGAGCAGCCGGCAGCATTAATTGTAAAGATGCCGCACGCGTTGCTGAGCCGTGGCTGCCTCACGTGTCAGCTGCTAATTTGTTGCTGTTTGTTTGTACATGACAGTAATGTGTTTACCTCATTAGGGGATGTCAAAGTTCCCCAAATCTGTAGCTGGGAGATTAGGGATTTCCTTTGCTGACACGCCAGGGTTTTGGGAGGGGAGGGGGGGGAGCTGGAGGCAAGCGGAGTGGAAGGATGGGTTAACCCTTGGAGGACTCAGTCCCCCAGGAACAGCACACCCTGCCCTGAGAAGGGTTCCCAAATCCTGAGCCTGTGTGTCAAACTGTGGCAGTCAAAGCCCCTTGGGTATCAGAGCAAGGAGCAGGATGTAAAACCTGGAAATTACCACTATTGGTTCCCAAATCCAGAGCCTACATGTCAAACTGTGGCAGTCAAAGCCCCTGGGGTACCAGAGCAAGGAGCAGGATGTAAAACCTGGAAATCACCACTATTGGTTCCCAAATCCAGAGAAAAAAACAGAAAACAGCCACTCTGCATCCCACTCAGCTGCTGGAACCACAAGCAGGCCTGTGTGCAGCTACTCACTGAGCAGTGTCTTCCCATTAATTATGATTAAACTACCCTACAGTTAGTTCCTCCTTCATTTCTAAGATGCTCCTGTTTTCCAACCAGTTCTTCTCTTGGCTGTAATTACCCTGAAGGTAGAGGAGTCACTCCAGAGAGTTCTCTTCTCCAGAGGATTCTCTTCTCTTGCTGATGCAGCTGAAAATAAAGAGGATTTGTAGCTCTGGTCCTGTAGTTCCTTCTCTCCAAGGCAGTGGAGTTGGGCTGCCCACATCCAGCATCCCATTGCTGCAGGGGGTGAGGGGGGGGTCTGGTGTTGAGGCTCTGGGTGGTGGGGATCAAAGGCAGAGAATTCATTCCTTCAGAGATACAGAATGGTTCTGAGAATGAACTAGTTAATTTTTGCAGATTTTGGGGGAAGTCCCAGGGGCCGCTGCTGTTTTCTGCCAGTGTCCCATTTACCACCTTCCATGTGAATGAACTCCTAGGATGCTGTCCAAAGTGACATGAGGAGCAGGGAGAGCAGAAGGAAGGGGTTAGGAAATTAAAGGAGCCACTCAAGAGCTGCAGGTTTTTCTTTCATTGAAGAGAATACTAGGGATTTATTCCCCTTGCCAAAAGAAACCAGGCTGTGCTTTGTCCCCAAAGCAGGGAGGGAGGGAAGGAGAGGAGCCCGAGGGATGGGAGAGGGTCTGCTTTAGCTCTGCTGGGAATTCCTCAGCAGCTGGTATCTCTGACAGACAGAAGGAGTATCTCAGGGAAGATCTCTGCAATCAGCTTGACGGGGGCAGCTGGTTCCACTTCCTATGAGACACAACTCCAGCACCACATTTGACTCTGCTGATCAGATAGGAGCTGCATTACAAGGCAATATTGTGGTTTCCCTTAATGTCCTGCCAAACTGCATTTATCTTCTCATTCCTTCCCCACCCTCCCTGAGAAACCCTGCTGAGGTCACAGCCTGGAGAGAAAGCCTTCCTTGTGAGGAGGAGGATGGAGCAGCATCTGGGTTGATAAGCATGTTTTATATTAGTCAGGGATGAGGCAGAATAATTTAATCAGAGGTATTCTGACTGGTTCACTGTATGGAGGTCTTGACCTACAAGGGTGCTTGTAAGAACACTAGAAAGCTGAAGCAGTGGTTGTAAAATCCTGGCAGGCTTCTGACTGCTATTTCCCAAACCCGTTCAAAGATGTGGCTTGTAAAAGGCAGTGTTTTGGATATGGAAATCCATAGTGAGGAGCAGGGCAGTGTGATTGAGTTGGCTGAGTGCTGTGTTCAAGTGTTGGAACCAACATTTTAATTCCAGCTCTGCTGACAAAAGGCTCTCCAGCAGCTCACAACTGGGGAGCTGAGTAGTTTGAGACAGAGCAGAAAACTCTTAGGCTTAACTTTGTTGGTGAAAGGAGGGATTCCAGCAGCTCATCAGCTAGAGAAATGGTTGTGCTGGAGACTTGGCACTGCAAGACACAGCCCTGTGAAGGCAAAGGATGGGAGGGGAATAGCTGAGCCTCTCTTTTTCTCTCTTAAAATCAGGGAGGAATTGCAGGATTTGTCGATGGACCTAAGTGCTGCTCCGATGGGCTGCCCCCAGTCATCCTGAATCCATGTAGAGGAGAAACTAAGGAAACAGCAAGAGCCACATCAGCTCCTGAGCAGCACCAGCCAAAAAATAGTGCTGTGGCAGTTCCAAATGCCATCAAGCATATGGCTAGTGAGGGCACTTTGTCATCTCTGCCTAGCAGGACTGACATACTGTGCCATCAGCTTCCATCTGCATCTTTGTCAATAGAGGAAGGGCTTCCATCCTGCCACCTCTGTAGGTACCAAGGGAAAAAAGGTCCCCATTTCCTCTGAAAATTATGGGGGGGGGAAAGCTGGGCTGTGATTTTTCAGCAGAGCATCGAGCTACAATTAGGAACACCAGGTCTGTGATGCACTTGCAGCCAGAAAGTGGTGTGAGCATGGAGAGGTAATCTCAGCTCTGAAGGATTGCATCCAAGCTTCTGCTGACTTTAATTAGACATAAAATCAGGTACAAACACGCTCATACATCTGGATATGTGGAGGCACAAACACACACAGAGCCATCATTAGCCCTGGGTACCTTTCTGTAGCTGCATAGATGCCTGATAATTTTTGTCAGGCATATTCCTGGGTATACATCACATCAGTGCAGGTGTGTGGGGAGGGAAAACAGCCAAAAAACGGAGATGTATTGACACCTCCCTGCTGCTCCCTCTGCTGCTGCAGAGATCTCTTTCTTTGGAAATACTTCTTGCCACAGTGGTGGAGGGATTGTGAGGCTTTTTTGGGATCCTCCATCCATCTTCAGCAGGGCCACGGTCAGAGAAAAAGAAAAGGAGGGAACCCCAAAATTTCTGAGCATATTTTTCCATTCATTTGATCCATAGCCAAGGCCTTCCACCTGCAGAAATCCTCAACTATCACATTTCTACTGCTCTGGCTGATAACGAAGATAATTGTTTCATCCACTTTGTCAAGCTGAAATGAAAAGAGGGCAAAGCAAACTGATGCCATCATAAATCATCAGGCTGAGACAGCAAAAAAAGGGACAAGATAGTGACTTCATTAAGGGTTATGTATTGTGTCATTAAGTTGGCAGGGGTCACCTTTCATGTCACCCAGCAGCCCCATGATGCATTGCTGGCTCCTCTTTCCAATAAAATTAAACGTAGATGTAAAACTGATTAGGCCGTGTTTGCTTCAGCCCAAGGCAAGGGAACTGCTCGGGGAATAATTGATACAAGATCAGGACTGATTTGTAATGGCAGCCATTTCTCTTCCTGGCCATTTCTTTGCTGACCTTGCCCATTAAAATCAGCCCAGCTGCCTTGAGAAGGGAGATGCTCCTTCCCCCCATCCCTCCCCCTGCCCCAGCTGCTTACCTGGCATTCATAGAATCACAAAATTCTCAGGGTTGGAAGGGACCTTGCAGATCATTCAGTTCCAATCCACCAGATCAGCTCCTTAAAAACTTCCAGGGATGGATGGGGCTTCCACCCCCTCCCTGAGCAACCTGGGCCAGGGTCTCACCACCTGCCTGGGGAAGAATTTCTTCCTAACATCCAATCTAAATCTCCATTCTTCTATTTTTAATCCATTCCCCCATGTCCTATCATTCTCTGAGATCCTAAAAAGTCCCTCCCCAGCTTTCTTGTAGCCCTTTTCAGATATTGGAAAGTCACAATGAGGTCTCCTTGGAGCTTTCTCCTCTCCAGACTGCAGAACCCCAACTCTCTCAGTCTGTCTTCCCAGATGCTATGAATTCATCTCCCCATTTGTTTTCCTGGGGACTTCTCACCCAACTTTACTGCAGGCTGAGGACCCCAGGCTGCTTCTGACTTAGGGCAAGAGCAAGGAGAGCCCTGGGTACCTTCCTGGTGACACCATCCTTGTGTGGGGGTGATGTCCCCTGTGCCTGGTCCTGAATATTGTGCTGTGGGGCAAGGCAATGCTCTCCTGAGAACTGTGAAGACATTATTTATCCCCTTAGAGATAAATAAGTGTTTATGTGACCTCTTGGAACTCCTCCTTACAACAACCATGTCTTCTTGATGCCTTTTGGCCACAACTTTCTCGAGTGGCTGCTGGATTTGGGACGCTCAGCTTGAGAGATGCTGAGCACAGGCACTAAACTTTGCTGGAAAAACCTCTAGGTAGATGGCCAAGAGAGTGAATTCCTCCCCCCTTATCCCAAAGTACTCCTGGAAGTATCAGCCCTAAACCAGGATAACTCTTAGCCTCTGAGGCCACCTCCACCCCAAGGATGGTCCCCACCAAATCTGACCTCCAGCACCCACGTGTGTGCTGGCAAAGATCTGGACCTCTTCAAACATTTCTGAGATCAGCCCAGGCAGGGTTTCAAAGCTCTCCCTCTTTTTTTTTTTTTTTTTTTTTTTCCACTCCAATAGGTCAGGGAAGCTCATAGCTATCAGGCAATGGGATTGATTGAAGCGAGTGCTGGCAATAATGGCACTGGAAAAAAGCAGAGTAAATAAACACCATTGGATCCCCTTTGCAATGAAAAGCTATTAGAGAGCCAGAACCAGGAAAACAAACACAATTCCACGTGTCAATCCAAGACGTATGGAGTAAAAATACAGAGAGGGAGAGAGCGAGCAGGCAAGAGAGAGGGAATGCAAAAGCCTTATAAATGGCAAAGTGAAAAACACTCATTTCCCATGCAATAAGTAATATGGGGTGGAACAAAGGGGCTGGGACCTCCTTGCCATAAACAACCCATGGAAATACAAACATTTTCTGGGGCGCAGATGGCTGACGCTTTGATTTTATTTTTCTTTTCTCGACATTTGACAGCTAAATTCAGTCATTTGTGAACAACGTGGCCATAAAAATGAGTAATAATGATTGGAGGTATCTTACTTTTCTTTTAATGGGCTCTCAAGTGATTCTGAGGAGCTGCTCCAACCCTTGGGGGGCAGAGAGGGTAAGATACCATGGCCAGATCCTCACTTCTCAAGCTGAATTACACCAGTTTACTCCAGTTAGGGACTGGACCTGGAGGTTTGCTGCAGCACTGGCTTCAAACTTGAAATTAATGCTGTCCTCAGCTGCATTGGTTGAGATTTGGTTGCAAAACCCTGTTGCTGACACAGCTCTCAGCATAACATTGCTCAGGACAGGTGGAGGGGTGGGCTTGCAGAGATTTTATCATCTTTTCAACTGGTTGTTTGTGTTTTTGTTGGTTTTTTTTACCTCATTAATTATTTTGGCTGGGTCAAACTTGAGCAGAGGATTTTTTTTCAGCAACCAAAGTTAGGCACTCCTTGCCAATCTTAATTATTTGTATAAAACTCTCACTGAGTAAAATCTACATCTGCAGGGAGACACTGCCAGGACCTGGAAGGAGCTCCTGCTGTCCCTGCAAGAGTTTCAGTCTATTTTGATTCACAGACTTGTTAGAAAACCTGGGTGAATCCAACGAATTCCTTGTAGTTCACTTTACTTTCCTGTAGAAGACACTTTGCTTACATGAGCTGCTGTGAGATCCTCAGAGCAAGGAAACAAAATGATGCTGTTTATTTTCAGACCTTCGACACATCCAGCAAAATGTCTGTGTGTGTTTGATTTCAGGTTTCCTTGTGAAGCTTGACTAATTCTGGACACAGAGGAGCTGAGTGGCAACAGCAAGATGGGATCTAACTATAGAGAATATTTAAGAGAAATACAAACTCCATCCCCAGCAATGTAAATTTTCAGGACATTCTGTGTAACCCTTCTGTTGTCTATCAGGGTAGCATTTTGAGCTCACATTTAGCAATCTCCCCAAAATCTCCTTGGCAAAAGCTTGCTCTGGCTGGAGGAGGGTGATCCAAGGGATGACTTTGTCTGGTGTTGAGGGATTAGTGGCTTGGATCTTGTTGAGGGACTCATCCTCCAAACACAGTGTGCACATCAGTTATTCAGTGATGTGATAGCAGATGATATTTAAAGCTAAAGCTGACTCTGGCAGGAAGATTTACCAGCCTAGAAAAACTGAGTAAAGCACCATGAACAGGAGTTTGAGCTGCCTGCCTACAGCTGGAAATGAACTACAAAAATTGGGGAAAAAACCCAAGCTTAGAATGTCAGAAGTTTTGGTTTGAAGGTTTGAGCTGCTCCCAGGCTCCATCCAGACTCTGCCAGGATGAGTCCTGCAGATTGCGGGACTTTTTTTGCTTTGACCTTTGCTTTGTTCCACAGGAAGATCTTGACCCACACTTTTACCATCCTTTCCACTGAGCCAGGGCAGGGTTTGGTATAATTCTTGCAGAAATCTCTCCCTGCCACTGAATAAATGCACCTTTGACTGAGCCAAGCACAGAATTCTGTTCCAGCCACACCTCTGACCTTCCAGCATTTAGAAAAGACATCTTCCTAGATGAATACAAGCCCAGAGGGAGGCCAGGAACAGTGAGAAAGAGCAAAGCCCATTTCTGCCACGTTCTCACCAGTGTTCTCTTTGTGGTCCCTCCTGAGGGTCACACTCTTTCAGTACCATTTGTAACTGAGACATAAGACAGGGAGGAGGAAAAATGGAGGGGGCAACATTATATGCCACCCTACATTCTGCAAGCTGGTAAGGATAAAGTGTTATTCAAGTGGTAGTTGAACTGATGAGTTCAATTCCTGCTTTTTTTCCATGGGCCTTTAAGATCTAGGTCTCTGTGGTTCAGGAGAGGTTGTTGCTCCTTCCTTGAGCAGGTGAAATAAAAGCCACTCCTCCATGTGTTAATTCCTGGTAGGATTTGCCCAGCCCAGAAGACCTGGCAGTTCCTCTCCTCTGCCTCTTTGAGATGTGAGAATCTTCAGGGGATGGGATGGGATGGGAAAGGATGGGAAGGGATGGGATGGGGCATCTTTGCCAGCAGCATGTTCCTCTCCTTTACTGCCCAGCTGTAACCTAACTGCAGTTAGCAAACCATCTCCAACAGCCCTGTTTTTTTCCCCCTCATGCTCTACCTGAGCCCAGGGGCTGTTCTGGAGGGATGCTCTGCTGAAGATGCCTTTTCTGCAAGCAGTTTGCCTTGCAGCAAGCTGCTGACCCTTCCTGAAGTGTTCAGTTGCCTTCCCTTCTCCTCTCCATCTCATTTTCTGTCTCCCATTCATTGCATTTTGGTTATTTTGGTTTTCTGCCCCGTTGTGAGGCCTCTCTGGGCACCTGGGCAGGGTGAAGCCATGCAATGAGTTGCCAGGGCTCAGCAGGGCAGTGCTGGTGCATGGGGAGGGGTTGCCAGCAGTGGTCAGAAATTGGAGGAGATTCAATTTGAAAGGTGCCAGGGAGCACCAGGCACCAGCTCATCAAAAGGAGGAGGGGAAGATGAAATGAGCTCAGCTCCTCCTGTCAGGAAGTAGATATCCCCACGGAGAGGTCCAGTGCCTGCCACAATTCCTCCATTTACTTCTCCCCAGTTCATGCCACAGGGGCAGGATGGTGAGCTCTGATCCCGGAGTGATTTTTCTTAATGTCTTTATATAGATGAGTTAACTCAAAACCTTTCCAACATAAGCATGTTTTTCTGTTCCTTCATCCTGACCTTGGCATTTTCTTTCTCCACTCCAAGTTCTCTGCTGTCCTCTGGCCAGCTTTGCCTCTCATTTGTCAATGTTATTATTGAATTTTCAAATGCCAGTAGTGCACATAAATCAATGGCTGGCTTCTCCCCAGTGGCATATCCCTGCCACATGTGGTCATTCATTTTTTTTAATAAGTCCTCCTCTCCTTTCACCCATTTATAAAAATGCATCTTGTTCTCCCGCTGCCGTCCATCATCTGGTGAGTCCAGCTATTTGTTGCCCCTGAGTGCTTATTCATCAACGTTTTCAAAAGCAAAATCACTCTTTGCCTCCTGCTCTTATTGTGCCATCAATCTCCACAGGGGATCAATAAACCTCACTTCTGCAATTTTCACACACACACACACACACATACACCCCCCAACTCCATCGTCCTGTGCCAGCCTCCCCAAAGCCTCCCCTTTTGGATTTACATTTTTAACTGATCATCAGAAGGAGGACAAGGACAGTGTCAAGGAGGGGGATGCTTTGATTTGCTCCCAGGAACTGGCCCTGCATCCCTCATCTCACTTGGGGACCCAGAGAATTGAATGCTCCTCTTTTTCTCCTCTTGCTTTGGCCCCAGGAGATGGAAATGGGGAGAAAATGACCCCTGGCCAGGCAGTTCTTGCAGCATTAGCCCTGGGGATTAAAATTGGGGGAATATTTGTCTTCTAAATATCATTTGAATGAAAAATTGCTTTTCACTGACAACTGAGATTTCCACTGAAAAGTCTTTTTTTGTTGTTGTTTTTCAATAGCAACAAACAAAACGAAAAAGCTCCTGTTAAAAAAAGTCCCTTTTCAGATATGCACTTAAAAAGGCTGACATTTCTTTTTGAAACTGTTGGCAAGAAAACAGACTATTTTATTTTTTGACCAGAAATGTTTTCCAAAAGTGAGTATTTGAGAAAGCTACATGTTTCACTTATCAGTTTCATCTCTTCATTAAAATTCTTAAAAAAAAAAAAAAAGACCCCTCTCTGAACCTGGAAAGGCTTCCAGCAAAACTGATCAGCTTTCTAAAATTCACCAAGCTCTTCTGGGCAAATAGTGGGACTTTTTATTGCCAGAAACACATTGAGCACAGAGGGCTGTGGTGTTCAGGTTCACTCGTGGAGTGGTAGAGGTTGGAAGGAAGCTCTGGAGGTCACTTTGTCCCTGCAACTGGAATCCCTCATACATGGGGTGATTCCTCCCTGGATGCTCTTCCCATTTCCAACCCAGTTCAGTCTGGGAGAGGGTGTCCTGGCCTCATTAACCCTTCCCTAATGAGACATGGGAAGCACCTGCCTCAAAGTTCTCCAGAACCTGAGCAAAGGGAAGAGGCAGCAGCTGGAAAGGCTCTGCCAAGGCAATAAATTCAAAGCCCAATCAGTAACATTTTGCAGTTTGACACTTAATTGATTAAGTAATTTGAGGCAACGAGATCCAGTGTAGCTGCAGATTAGTGTGGAAGGGATAATTAGGGTTGAGCTCCTCTTCCCAAACAGGGTGGGAGCTCCAGCTCTTGGCAGTAAAGGTTCCTGGATGAGGTCCTCAGTGGCTCAGCACCCAGGGATTGCACCAGAAAGGTCAAGCACTGACTTATCAGCATAGACAAAATCCCTTCCTATAATGTATGTGTTTATTCTCAAATTAAATATATTAATGTATTATTTGCTCTTCAAATGTCATTCAATAGATAGTAGGCTTAGGTTTCCTGGCAGACCTTTGAAGCTTAAAGAGTAATGTAATAATAGTACATTAATCCATAAGCTACACAGACTTCTCCCAGCAGACCCCAGACTCCAAGACTGGCTCTGAAACCTTGAATTTGCTGCATCTGTTTCTAGGAATTTTTGCCTAACAATAGTGGACTTGTTGGAGGCTGCTCTGCCAGTTCCAGCATGTAAATGCTGCTTTTTCTTCCCTCCCTCCCCCCCCCCAATCTGTTCAGCATCAACATTTAGGCACCTGTAAATGGTTTTTTGGGGGGCAGAGGCAGGTGGCCATCCCTCTACTGATGCCCATCTCTGTTCTGCTAACACAGAAGTGGGCTTAGAGGTACCAAATCCTCTTTTCTGTGTCCCTGCTGAGTGCAGGGGCTTTGGAGCCAGAGTTTGGGTTGGGCCAAGCCCCAGTTTCAACGAGAGGAAATGCTACATTTGGACTTTTCCCCAGGCTGAATTCTTGGCAAGAGGAAATCATCTCTTGGGGGAAAAAAAGAAAAAAAAAAAGTCTTGAAAGAATGTCTCCATCTTCAACTCCAAATCATCCATCCATCTATCTGTTTGTCTGTCTAGAGATGATAGCTTGATAGCTATCTAAATGCCAGACCTGATGTTTTGGCGAACTTGGAATCCATCTCCAAACTGTTCTGATTTTAATTCAGCAACTCTTAATACTTGATTGACAAATACAGCTAAACAATCCATCACAGTTGCCTTATCTAAAAAATGTAACCTTTTTTTCTGTTTATGAGACATGCACATGTGGAACATGTTTTTCTTTTACTATTTACCCCAGTTTATTCAGTGCACTTCTATTTATTTCTTTTTTTTTTGTGCTGGCTTGGAGGCTCTTCCCACCTACACGTGGCACTCTTTTCACCTCTGAAAGCTGGAAAACAGGGGTTGCTTGCAAACAACCTGTGACTGGGGGGTGAAAGCAGGTTTGAGGAAAGGGATCTTGGAAAAAAATAGGAATCTTCTGTTGTTTCAAGCCAGGGCTGCAAGAACACCCAGCCAACAAAAAAAAAAAAAAAAAAAAAAAAATTGATGTTGAGATCCGCTCAGCTCTGTTGATGTTAAGAGTGTTGGCAATTATTAAATTATAGTTATTGCTCTAATGGTGGTAAAAGTAAGGTTTCTTAATTGCTAAGGCAAATTAACAGCTTATGCAATTTCACTTTTGGGGAGAAGCTGAACAGAGTGGTGATGCTGGAAGAGGCAATGGCACCCTGGGGAGGGGAGCTGGGAAGGATCCCTGCGATTCCCGTCTCCTGCAACCCCCTTTCCATCCCAATCCCACCCAAAACAACTCCCCTGCCCTTCAGAAGGGAGCTTCAGCACAGCTTGCAAATCCAAAAAGAAATAAAGAGTGAGTTTGGCAGGAGGGAAATTTCCCCCCCAGAACTTCCCTTACCCTCCCCTGGAAGAGCAGAGCCAGGACGGAGCCTGGGACAGGAGCTCCCCAACTTTTTGCTCCCCAGGAGGGCAAAAGGCATCAGAACAGCCCAAAACAGGGCAGAATTTCCTGGGGTAACCCCAAATCACAGAGCCAGAAAGGTCACTGAGAGCACATGCTGGGATCCTGCTCTTCAGCTCTTGTAATGGTATTAGCAACGACTGTTTCTTACTCAATCATACTCCCAAAGGATTTTCAATAAACTTTTTATGTGCCATAACTGTTACATTAAATAAAGCTGAAAGTATTGAGTAAACTGACTGTAAATCACTTTAGATGCCTTGGAATTACATTAAGTGTGAGAATTATGGATCTTTTGCTGCTTGCAGAAACAGAGACGACAGAGCCAGAAATTTTTATGCTGCCAACCTTTTGGAAGGTTTTTTGGGTTTTTTAATTATTTTTTTCCACCATACAACAGGCTTCTCCTCCTCTAAGGAGCTTGTTCAAGGACCTGTTGGGACCAAGTTCCACCCCTCTGGTGTAGGATCCTATGGTGCTGGTGGATATTTTGCCTTCTTCTCAAGCTGGGTTGGTTTTCTCCGTCTGGCAATTGTAATTAAATGCTGGAGTAGGGTTACTGTTAGCAGAGCTGAGCAGGCTGTGAGTTTTATTGCATCAAGGGTGATTTTCTGTTGGTAGCCTGACAGCCTATACATCATCAATACAAAGATATATTTTGATATAAATAAATGCTGAGGAAAGATCTTCTGTCTTTACTCTTTAGGCACCCCCAAGTTAGCTTAAATGTATGTTACATTTAATACCCTACAGAGAGACACAGAATTTAATCCATGCAGCTGTGAGTGCCCTGCACTACAGCATAGATGAACTTCTCCTTTTCCTATGTTCCTGACAGGGAGCTTGGCAGATCCTGGTCCTGAGAATTTGCCCTCTTTGCCTCCCTGGGATTGGATTGGCACGGGAAAACTCTGGAATTCTGCAGACCTTCCCGATTTTATCACGACCTTTCCTTTCTCCCAGCTTCATCTGGTAGTGAGGATGTCAGTGTGAACCCAGGGGCTGAGCCCAGGTTGTTTTTTTTCTGGCTGGGGAGTAGCAGAAAAGCAGCTTTATGCTTGAGGAGCTGAACCTTGTGGCAACTCAGAGGTTCCTACTTGGAGGAACGAGTTCCAAAAAGGCTTCCAAGTGGGCAAAACCTTCTGTTTGGCTGCTCTTGTAAATCAGCTGAATTCAGCATGTCACAAGCACCTCTGACAATACACAAGACAATGCCCAGATTTTTTTTGGGGGGGGAATGCAAAAGCATATTAACCTTTGGGTACTCTTGCTGGGAGGAACTGCAGGGCTGATTGTAATTGCTTGCCATGTGGGGAAATGATCCAGAGCTGTGTGGAGATAAGAAGAAATTTGCCAAAGGCAAATCACCTGGGTTTTATTATGCTTGCCCTAAAAATAATTAGCATGGCCTGTGAAATCATACTGTGAGGGGGTTTGTTTTAGCAGGAAGCAGTAACCTATATATTGTAGCCTTCTAGCTGGAGAGCTGATCTTTGTGATGTGTCTTTATTTTTTTCTTTTTATTTTTAATTCCAGTGAAATACAAATGAACAGGCTCACACTGCTCTGAATAACAACAAGCTGACTGGTTGCCAGCCTGTAAAATCTGGTGTTTGTCCCTCCTGGAGTCAGAGGTTGACCTTAAGAAAATTCCTGCCACTTTTTTTCCAAGGGAACGTGTCCCTGTGTTGCTGCAGAAGCCTGTAATGCTTTTTTACTTGGGATTATGGGTTGTGTGTTTGCCACCAGGCACAAAAATTCACCACCTCTTCTGAGATGAAACAGCTTTGCATGGGAGAAAATGGTGCTTTTTTGGTGTTGTTTTGTTGTTGGGGTTTTTTTTCCCATTTGCTGTATCTATCCAGGACCACAAAAATAACAAGGTCAGAAGAGAAAGCAGGAAATAAAGCAGCACAGAAAATTACAGGCTTGCTGTTTGAAGTGTTAGTTACCCACAATTTGGTGTGATTTGCAGGTGAGCAGAACCTCTGAACAACATTTGTGCCCAGACAGTGTTGGCAACCCCAAGCACTAGGAGCCCTGAGTCAGCTTTTTTAATTCCATGTGTTTTGCCTTAAATAATGAGCTGCCACAGTATTGGTACTGCAGGGCTGGCTTTCCTTGAAGCCTGTAGGGTTTGGGTTTTTTTTTTTTTCAAGCTTTGTTCTGCCAGTTTCTTGCCTGGGACAGTCCTCAATTTATTTTTCCCTGGGAGGATTTTTTTTTCCCTCTGCCTGCTGCTTCCTTGCATCATTCTCCAGAAAGAAAACCTCTCCCACCACCACCAGCATGTCCCAGCACATTTCCAGTTCCTAGTGGCTGCTGTCATCCCTGGGTAATCTTGGGGAGATGCTTTTTCATGGCTCAGCTGATCATTTGTGGGTTTTTTTTCGTCCGTGGAGGAGAAGAAAGGAAGCAAGGCTGCTGAAAAGCTGATTCCCAAATATCCTGGTCTCTCCTTTTTGTCTGCCTAAGCAGCTTTCCCAGCCAGAAAGGAACCATGCTCAGCATCTCCCAAGCCCTGGGAATTGTGATGTTGGATTTCTTTGGGCTGGCAGTGTGGAGGTGTTAATATTGCCCTGCTGTATTATCCCTGGTAATGGATTTGAAAGCAAATCCTGTTCCTCCTTTGATTGTCCCACAGCACTGAAGGTGAAGGAAATAAAAACCCCACATGGACATCATCTTTTCTGTGGCTTTCCACAATAGTAATTAGTGGTTTCTACACGGGGTGTTTAATCCCCCTTTGTGATGTGACAAGCAAGTTTTTGCTTGCTTTTATTTACTTTTGTTCAGTTGTTGGCAGTGTGTACCCAGATGGGTACATGAACTCCTTGTTCATCCCCAAAACAGAAGCAAACACAAGGATTTGAGAGCTTGGGAGTTGTTCTGGAGGGCTGTGCTTTTTGGGGAGGAACCAGGCTGATCTGGGGACTCAAGTCAGCAGGGCTGAGGTGGTGGCTTGTGATGCACTGAAAATATTCACTGGGGACAGTGAAGCCTTCAAATCCCCCCTGGGTCCACCCTGGGCCAGCCCAGGGGTTGGTTTTGCACATCTGGATTGCTGCTGAGATGCTGGCAGATGGTGAGAGAATCCTTGGGTTGGATTTAGTCTAAAGCTGAGAAGTTTTGGAGATGTTAACTTTTGCCAAGGAGGTGAAGGATTGATTTGGAGCTGGTGGGATCGTGTCCCCTGCACTGCTCAATGCATCTCTGAGCTCCAAAGTTTCATAATGCAATCCAGGGAATCCCTTTCCCTGCTGATCATGTATTTTGCTGGAGTGAAAGACTGTAAGGAAGGCACTGAAGGATATAAACCACAACAGAGCTTTTGTCCTGGAAGCCCCCAGTGACTTGGAGACACTAAAGACAATGTGATGGAGCAGGATCATAGGTTCCACATTCTGGGGTTTTATTATTAAATAGCAGAATAAATACTCATTTCAAAGCCCCATCATTTGTCAGCCTTTGAGTTATGGCAGCTCTGGTAACTCAGACACCTTCTCCTTCTGCCAAGTTCCCATGTTCTTTGTTTTGAATATGTGTAATTTGATGGGTTTGGATTTAAATAACTTCTGCTGCTTCTCCCAGGTTTCTCCTGGGTTGGAACCTGCTAGAAGAACAAAAGCAGGGCTACTTCCACCAGGATGGAATGGAAAGGGAAGGAAGGACTGTGTTCTTGAGAAATACATCAGAATTGGAAAGTTCTGCAGAAACTGAATCCGTTTTGCCAGAAACTTGGGGCATGGATCTTGAAAATGTCTCTTTCCCATGTAACCCCAGTGGCTTTCTGGAGTTTAGCACCCCCAGGCCACATTTCCAAAGCTTCTCTGAACAAAAAGAGGTGGCTGGCTGGTTCTCCCAAAACTCTGAAGCATCCTATACATCTGATTTCCATTTGAAAACAGCTCATGCTGAGTGTCTGCATCACCTGGGTGCTTTTTTAAAAATCACTTTATAAACCTCTTTAAGCACTGGATGCCAGTGTCCATCTAAACCTGGGTCTGCATGCGTGGTTTTGACATCATCACTTAAACATGTTCACTGTATAAATGGATGGAAAAAATAAAAAACCATAATAAAAATCAAAATTCTGTCAGTGCTCAAGGCAGGAATCCCTGCTAGATACTGAGTTAGCATCAGTCAGCATAGTGCTGTCATCCCTACCTGGAGCTCTGCTGGTTTATGCCAGGGGAGATCTAAAATGATGTCTCCAGGGTTTAGAGCAGGGGCTGGAAAGGTTGGGTGAGAAGTGATTTCCCTGATGCCCTTTGAGACTGGTGTGGTTTGTCTCACAAGTGGAATGAGTTTGGCAGGTCTTAACTAGCAGTCATCAGCTCCTAAACACATGGCAGAAAGGTCATGGACACGGGGAGATAACAAGGGACCCTGTGAGCTAAGGGTAAAAAAAAAAACAAAAAAACAAACAACACCAGCATTTAGGGCTGGCTGGAGATTTAAGTGTTTCAAAATCAGACTTGGGGGAAAAGTAGAAGTGATATTTCCTTTTGACCTTTTAGAAACATTCTTGAAAGCCTCCAGACTGCACAGAGGCTGGAAGGGCCTTGGGGGGGCTGAATTTTGTCTTGGGAGAGCTGGAAGAATGTTTTCTCTTGCTGAGAAGCTGTTAGCAGTGTGTCCCAGGCAGGCTGAGCCCTCCCTGTGCCCTTTAATTTCCCTTTCTGCTCTCTGGGACTCCCTGCAACTTGTTGGGGAGGGGAAAAAAGAGGCTGGAAAAGGCTTGCAGGAGATGGAGGTGGCAACTGGGGGTGAGCTGCTCCCTTCTTCCAGAGCTGGATCCTGGCATCTTCTGAGCTCTGCAGCAGAGGTCACTGTCCAGCCAGAATCCCAGCTGGATGCTGGAATCAGGCAACATTTCCACCTTAGACCTGGGGGGCTCAGAATAACCAGGCTTTAATCTCTGCTTGGGGGAAGTAGAGTCCTCCAGGCAACCAGAGGTCCTGCTGGTTTTTGTTGTTGTTTATTTACCTATTTATTCACTGAGCAGGGAGGGATGGTGGAAAAGTTAAGCAGGAAACTGCAGGGCTTGTGCCTGGTCAAAGAACAGGGCACAGCTTCCTAACCTCTAATGTGAGTCCTAATGGGCAAGGAAAATGATTTGGCTTTCCACTAAAGGGCAATTTTCTGATCAGCTCTCACTTTGAAGCACACCGAGAAGGGAGAGCAGGGAGGAGAGAAGGGAGAGACATATATATTTATATATGTATATATAAAAAAAAAATTAACAAAAAAAAAAAGAAGAAAGGCAGGAAGAAAGAAAGAAACACTTATGCTTTAATGGAAGATCATTTTTGTCAAGTACCCTCGTGGCCCCTCTGGGCCCAGGGAATTAAACGCTGTCATTCATAGCTTGAAAGCGGAGCCATCCAGTTTGCAGACACCTGTCATAATTAAACTAATGGCTCTGAAAATGTGCCTTGATATTAAATCTATCTTCCACCGAGGAGCAGGGCTGATTAAAACCACTGTCTGACAGTTAATGATGAACCTCTCGCTTGCAGAGCTCGCTAACTGGAACAGACCGGTTCATCCCTCCCTCCCTCCTCTCTTTCAGCCTTTCCCTGGATTCCTCTCCCTCCCACCAGTGGGAGATGGAGAGTCCTAAATCCCTTGATGGTCCTGGGATGGTTGATGGTTGGGAAAAGCTTGGGCTGAAGCTCCAGGGCAGTCAGTGGAAGGAGAGCAGACATCCCCTGCTCATGGCTTCTTGTGGTACTCAGGGTACTGCTGAGCTCCTGGGGATGGGGAAAAGGCTGAACCCCATTTTTCGGCCCCAAAACTATGCCCTGTCACAAGGTGTGCATCTAGGATTGCTCAGAGAGCTCTTTTTCCAGTGTTGGTACTCAGTGGTTGGCATCAGAATAAGAATAGTTCTTGCTCTGGGGTTCATCAGCTGCTCCTGCTTATTCCCCTGATGATGTCAGAACCAACTTCTTCTGACATCACAGCTTGTTGCCAAGGCAATGGCTTTGCAGTTGCAAAACCAGGATTATGATTAAAGAGGAGGGGAAAAATAAAGAGATAAATTCAGTTTTTCCTTGGGAATGTTCCCAGTAACTACTTGATGCCTCTAAAGCCCAGTGAGCAGACTGGTCCTGCCCAACCCCTGAAACCCATCAAGCCAACTCTCTCCCTTTTTCTCTTCCACTTGTTGCTGCTCTCATCAAGGACAAAAACTAGAAAAGCCATGAGGGTTGAAGGCCCCCTGGCCCCACAGGTGTGGGATTTTGGCACTGGAAGTGTAACAGTGGTGGGAGCATGGGATGCTCAGGCAGGCAGAGGATGCAGCTCTAATCACAGCCCCAGTAATTACTTTGACACAAAGTTCAGATAAGCATCAGCAGTTCCAAGTAGCATTTGTTGTTATTATTATTATTATTTGCTGGCTCTCTTAGTCTCTAGGTACTTTAATTCCCCAGCTCTACAGTGGAGAGGACAAAACTTCTGCTTTGTTTTAATTGAGGGGGAGCTCCAAGGTGCTGCATCCATCACCAAGACCTGGCCTTGGGGCCTCGGTTTGTTGCCACTGCACAAATAACCCTGTGCAGGAGTGAGGATGCTCCTGAGATGCTGAGGGGTTTTTTTGATAAATAGAGAGAGAAAAAGACCCACTTGTTGGAGCTGCCTGATGCCAGAAGCTTGCTCTCCACCCTCCTGGCTCCTATCTGACTATCATTAGCTCTCTTACCCAGCTCTAATGCCAGCCCCTGCCACAACAGTAATTACCAGGAGATTAGGCAGCATTAAGCACTCTTTAATTTGACACATTGCAATGATCTCCATTCAGCCTTTCTGCTCGAATAACTCTCCATAAATATTTTGTGAGGCTACCAAAATAAACAGAGGCTGGGCTGTTTGCACAGCTGAGATCCCTGCAGCTTTTGGGAGAAGCCAGGTAGCCAAAGGGATGGTGGCACCAGGGGTGTGGATGGGGACAGAGTGGTCTGGTGGCTATGGAAGAGCATCAGAGAGGGGGAGAATATCCTCATGTAGCAAAAGGAAGAAATAATAATCATAATATATGCCTTGCACCAGTGGCAATTTAATAAGAAACATTTTTTAAACAACAACCCAATAAAGAGAGATGGGTATTTATGTAAGAAGTGCATTAGAAGAAATAATAATTACACTGGAGTTGTGTTCTCTCTCTCTCTTTTTTTTTCTTTTTTTTTTTTTTTTTTTTTTTTTTGGTGTGCTATTAGCCTAGACATTATTCATTAAGTAATGCAATGGAAAACCACTGTTAATACAGCAATAAATCCCATGGGTCCCCATTGCTTCTGAGATAGGATCATTTGGTAATTACAGTGCATTAGAAGTTCAATATTCTTTCATTTTTTATTTATTTTTTTTCCCCCTTGCCTGGATGAGTGGTGGGCTCTGAAGGTGTTTGCTGGGAGGATTTACTGCAAACACCCAATGTGCTGCTCCAGGTGGGGCTCCTGCAGCTGCTGCTAGCACCCAGATGTGCAAAATCAAAACCCATGGAATGGCAGGGGTTGGTCCTGGTGCCTCCCAGGGTGCCAACATCTGGAAGAGCCCAGGAAAATGATAATTTTCGGGTGGTTTTCTGCAGGAGATGGGGGGAATCTCAGCTCTCAGGGTTGGGTCCCAATTTCTGGGCAGCATCTGTCTCACTGCAGGAGGACCAAGGGCTTGCAGGGGGAGGAGAGGTGGCTTGGAATGAGTCAGGGACAGGAGGGGAATGCTCTTTTTTGGGGGGGCTGTTGACAGGATCTTGACAAATAATTCCTCCTTTCAGAAGCCCACGAGGGGGTTGCCCACCTCCTCAAAACCCCCAGCCCAGGAGCTGCTGAAGGGGGGGGAGGTTTGGGGGTGATGTTGCCTCAATGCAGAGGAAATTCCCAACCTTTCTGAGGGAGCTGCTGCTAAGCAATGGTGAAATCTATTGGCTGCATCTTCCCTGTCTGCTAAGGAAAACCCATTTAGGGTGTCAATACCACTTGGGAGTCATCCCTGTTCCTGCTAGAGCCCTTGCCAGCTCAGGGCCAGTGCTAGCCCTGCTTTTCTGCCCAGGGAGTGCTGTCAGGAGTCCTGTCAATAAGATGCTGGGGACTATTGACTAGCACAGGCATTTAGGGGTCACTGGTCGATAGGAACTCTCATCAGGAGATGTAGGAAATGAGCACTTTCAAATACCAGCAGCAAAGTGAGACTCCCCAAGGGGGAATGCTACAACTCAATTTTCCCTGTCCTCTTGCTTTGTCAATTTGCCCAAGTCTGGAGAAAGTGGTGGCTGGAGGAAGAAGAGGGAACAAGGCATCCAGCTGAGGGTTGGGCCTGAAAACATCTGGGAGGCTGAAGAACACCTGGAACCACAGCCCCGTGGTGGATGCTGGAGGAGGGCAGGGAGAGGAGAAAGCTCTGGGTGGGGGGACAAGAAGCTCTGGGATGGGAGGATTCAAGTCCCTGTGTTGGTCACCAGCATCCTGGGGCTAAAAATGGGCTGTGAGGGCTGACCAGCACCACCTCTCCCTTGGTACTGGGTCCAGCACACCCTGGACAGACCCGACCTGGGCTGTGCTTCACTTGGTACAAATCCTGAGCTGATGGTCAGAGCTTGAGAAGCCCAGAGTGTTCTGAGCCCCCCAGCAGTTAATATCTTGCTGATGACCCCCCCAAGAGTCCTCCTGGTGTTCCTCCTCCTGTTTCCCTTTGCTTCAGCAATGCCAGAAGCTTGCAAGGGTTGACCTTGTCACCTCAGGGTGACTCCCAGGAGCTCAGTGCTCTGAGTTTTTCCTCCATTTCCATTGGGTTGCATGTGTGGCAAAACATTTTCCTCTCTACCTTGATCCTTGGCATTATCTTGCAGCTTGTGGCACTGTTTTCTCCTTTCCAGAGAGTTTCCCAGCTCCACGTACCTCTCCAACTTGTCTGACTGTGATACTTTTTCAGGGTTTGGGGTTCTTTTTTGGGTTGGTTGGGGTTTTGGGGGGTTTTGGGTTTTTTTGGTTTTTTCTTTTTGGTTTTTCTTTCCTGTTCTCAATGGCTCAGGGCCTGTGCTTGAAATTAAACTGTCTCTCTCTGTGATGCAAATCAGATAAGAGAAACCAAATGAGCCCCATGTGTTCATCTGCAGAATCCTATTCTGCTAGAACTCGTTCTGTTTCATTCTGATCTTAGGCAGATGTAAATCAAGAGGAACTTATTTTAAACCAACGTCAGCAGGAAAAATCTCAGCAGAAATAAACCTTCCATGCCTTGTGTGTTTAGCACTCTTCAAGGTAAGATAAACTTGTAGCCTTCTTGTGATTTTGCCAGCTCTGTGCAGACTCCCAGCAACACGTTTGCATCAGGAGTTGGTGGGATGCAACAGGAAAAGGATGCCAGGCACTTGGAAATTTAAGGAAAGGGATATACAAAACATATTTGAAAAAAATACAGCTCTGGGGGGTTGAACTCAATGATCTTCCAAGGTCCCTCCCAACTTGCTGTGATTTGGGGAGATTTTGGAACTCTGGCTCAGAGCTCAGGGAACACCTCTCATCCAAGGCAACCTGAGAAGCCAGAGCCTCAGATTCTGGAGGAAGAAAAATTAAAATTGCAGCCAGCAGCTGCACGGTGAGGTCCCCATCCTAGCCCCTGTGTCACGAAGCCACCAGCCCCTTGGTGGCACAGAGCTGTGGCCATGGCAGGGCTGCCACAGCACAAGTGGCACCAGCCCAGAAGAAGGGGTTGGGAAAAAAAAAAAAAAAAAATTGCAGGTAAATAAAAAGAAGCCCATTTGCAAATATTGTAAGGAATTCATGTTCTTCTACGTGCTGCTATTAAGTCCATTCGTATCATATCAGCAAACATCATGTCAGCTTGGAGAGGTTCCTACTTCTTTCTTTTTCCCTGTGAAATGTTTTTCAATGCCTGAGCGAATCAAAATGAATGTAAATGAGGTTTATTAAGTCAACCCCACACGGTGCTGTATTGTCAGTGTTTGTAGGCTGTGACAGGTTAGTTATTGCAGTTTGAAGGGAATGTCACCAGCACAGCAGTCTTCAGAAGTAACTTTTTAAAAGAATAATAATAATAATAACAACGACGACATCTCGGGACTGTGATTTTATTTTTTTTCCTTTTTTTTTTTTTTTTTTTTTTTGTTCTTGTTTAGAAGTCATTTCAGAGAAAGGTGCTGTGTCTAGAGGGCATTTCCAGGCAGACTCTGAAGAGGCAAAAATGTGCAAAAATGTGGGCACAAGTTCTGGCTCCTAAATTATTTTCTGAGCTTTCCTTGGTTGCAAACCCACGCCCGTCACTGTGGCATCTGGAAGATACCTGGTTGTCCATAAAACCTTGTTGAGCTGTCTCAGGAGTCTTGCTGGTCTTCAGTGAGCTGGTCTCCTTCTTTTTAGTAAATTACTTTGGCTGCGCTGCCAAAAAACAAGGAGTAAGGCAAGCATTAATTTAGTTAGGTTTAAAATAAGAGGCACCCATCCGAGGCTCTGGGTACCTTAACATTGTGAATTGTGCAATAAATATCATTCAATTACAAATTCTGCTTCATTAATATCCTCATTACCATAGGCACTCAGACAAGCACCACCCTGCAAGCATCTAGAAGCTCATTCTCCAACCTTCCTAAATATTCCCCAGCCTTGGGCAGGATGCTGGAGAAGCCACAAAATCCAGGATATTTCTGAGCGAGTTGGAAATACCCTCCAGGAGCATGGGAAATGCTCCTGGGATCCATCCAAGAGGTCTTCCCAAGCATGGGGGGGTCACAAAAAAATGGGGAGTGGTGCCACCTGAAGCAGGGTTGGTCCCAAGGCTTGGGATCCTTTGGTGGGATCTGGGATCTCTGGGATCTTCTGCTGCTCTCACCTCATGAAATCCTCCTAACATGGGCTGGAGGACTTCAATCTTGACTCCTAAACACCTGAAAATGGCTTTCTTTAGAAACCTGTACTTTTTCTGCCATCTGCAGCTAAATTTCCAGGCAGTCAGAGGTATTTCCTGGGTAAACTGCTCCTGACTGTTGTTCCCCTTATCCTTGTAAATCAGATTTTTCACAGTTGGATTCCCTTCCAGTTGATTTTGCAGGAAGGTCCTTTCCCTTGGAGGGGGTTGGGATGCTTTTGCCAGCTTTTCAAATCCAGAGGTGGGACTTGTGAGGCAGGGTGGATGTGTGCAATCACAGCCATTCATTAGCTGCCTTTATTAAGGGGAAAAACAGTATTGAAAATTAAGACAGCTTTGTTCTTAGAGCCAGCAGGCAGATTCCAACCTTCCCCTATTTTCATTCCAGCAGCCCTGGCCTCAAACTGATCTAATGAAACACCCACAACACTTAATACACTTTGCTTAGGTTCGTGTTAGAGCAGAAATGTTCTGAGGATGTCACATAAGCCAGACAAAATTATTTGTCCCCTAAAGGTATCGATCTGTGCAAGGTGCCTTGCAGTCCATCTGCAGAGAAAGGAGTTGCAGCCTGACAGAAACCTGCTCAGCTTTTGCATATTTATTCCTCCTTTAAATCATTTCCAAACCACTAAACCATTTTACAAGGACGAAGGAAAACATCAATTACAATTACAGTGAAAAAACTCTTTCAAGGCAGAGCCTCCTAGACAGAAAATGTAGCCATCAGTTTGTAGTTTGTTGTGGGTTTGGGTTTTTTTTTTTTCACCTGGTGCTTCAGAATATTATGGTCTGTTTCATCATCTCTTTCCCCATCCCACCATGACTCCAAGACCTTGGGTTTTCCTGGCAGGAGGTGGAGTGAGGAGGCAGAAACCTCCTGGCCCATCCTGGGTGCTCAGCCTCACTTTTTGAACCATCACTTAGATTCAAACCTGAAAACAGATTTTTCTTGCCTGGCAAATTTGTGGAATGGCTTTCACGCTGATGTGTGTGTCTGCCCATCTATCCTCTGTTATGCAGAAAAAGACAAAATGGTTCTTTTTTATCCCCCTATATAAAAATGGAGAGCAGCTAGAAGATGTATAAAATATAATGAAGTAAATAATTGAACGTAGCCTAAGAGCTGGAATTATCATAAGGAAAAGTTTTATCATACCTCTGTGAAATATCACGGAGATGAAATGAAAAATTCAGATGAAGTGACTCCCAGCTCTCTTAAAATTAAAAAAAAATAATAATAAATAAAAGAAAAAGAAAAAAAGCTTAAATAACCTCAGTTCCCTGTTCAAGCTTGACCAGTTCTTGGAACTTCATGGATATTTGTGAGTTGTCTCTGCTTCCAGCATCACCCTGAGAGCCAGGCAGGGTTGGGTTTGGAGAGAGATGCTCAGGGTTTTGGCTGTGCCCTTTGGGGGAAGGTGGTGGGAATTTGGGGGGTGTGACTTTTGGATGGGACCCATTTGCTGGCACGGGTTCCAGGGTGTGCTGTGCACATCCACCAAGGGAGAGAGCAAATTAAATTAGCTCCTAATTGCTTAATTGGCGAGGGGGGGGTTCTGCAGAGCAGCCAGCAGCAAATTAAGCAGGGAAGGAGAGAAGTGCACATTGGGGGGATGAGGTGGCCTCACCTGGAGCTGCCACTCAGTCACATTTCTGGAGAAGGAGAGGGGGTGGAAATGGGTCTGGAATGTCCTGGGTGGGCACTGCCCTCCCTGGGAACCACAGGAAAGTGTGGGTGCCCAGGGACATCCCTGGGGAGCAGGGGTGATGGTGGGGGGACAGCCTGTGTCTTCACATCTGTGCCTGGTCCTCAGCTCTCAGGGAGCTTTTGTAGGGGTGTCCTGGTGCTGTGACTCCCCCTTTCCCCCCTCCTGACCCTGTCTTGCTCGTGGGGTTGTACTCGAGTGGGGTCTTCCCATCTCCCCCCACCTTTTTTCCCCAAAAGTCCTCTCTCTCCGGAGCCTGGTGGCATCCCCAGATGGTGCCCCCAGATGGAGCTCTAGTCAGCAAGCTTCTGCCTCCAAAAGATGAGGAATCACTCTTCATCTTCCTTGTCAAAAAAAAACCCCCCAAAAAAACCAAAAAAACCCCCAAAAAAACAAAACAAAAAAAAACAGACTGGGGAGGAAGAGCTTTTCAGAAATAAACAGGGGGATTTCTGCCCACCAAGAACCTCCTCCCCCCCCATTTCCCTGCAGAGGACTCAGGATGAGGTCAGGGAGCTGGCTGGGGACAAGGTGGCTTTGGGTTTCCCAGCTTCATGCATTTGCCTTTAAATTCCAGGCAGATGCCACCTTAACTTGCACGACTTCTTGTCTGTAACAGCACATAATGCAGCAGGAATGATGTAACTCCCTGTGATGCCAAAATTTAGAGGGAAAGACACTGCTTTTTCTGAGGTCAGGCTGGTGGCTGATTTAAGCTGGCAGTGGGAGCATCAGTGGTTCTGCAAACCTGAGCCCTGGCTCTCCAGCAAATCCCATTCCTCTGAAAGATTTTGGTGAGCCCCTAATTTAGACAGCTCTTCAAAACGGGGGACATCAATTAGGCTGGAGGGCATCAAACCCATACAGGGATTTTTGGGATCCACTTCAGGCTCCTAAAAGTGCTTTCAATAAGAGAAATGTGGGGTTTTTTTTATTTTGTGTTTTTTTTCCCCATCTCTTTTAAATGAGCAGAAGGATTCTAGATAAACTCGATAAGGGCTGGAATCAAAACAGGATCCTAGAGCCAAAACTGGAGTGACAGCTATTCTGGGGAGTGAAAATGATGACAGATTCTGAGCAGACAGAAATGAACATGATAAAACAAGCAAGGCTATTATCCTGCTCTTTGCATTGCCATGGCACATCCTGATCCCAGCTCGGGATCAAGGGCTGGGACTGGAGGGAGCTCAGCATCTCAGCTGCAGGGCTGGGGAAAAGCAGGATTGATTCCTGCCCAATGGGAAGTCCCAGAGTCAGCCCAAGTTTTGCAGCAGATATTTTTATTTTTTTTCTCCTGGTACAGAATTATTCCTGAGATGAAAGTAGTCAAGCTCAAGAAGTCAAGCTTTGGAAAAAAAGAGCCTAACTGGAGTGAAAATTTTCTTTACCTAGCTTATGGGGAAACTGAGGCACTGGAAGAGTAAAAGCCATGTGCTCAAAGCTAAGCATAGCCTTGATTTTTTGCTCCTCTTAGGCAGGTTCTCAGCATTTTAGATCTTGGGAGCTGAGAGCTTCAAGAATCTGGTTGCAAGGTGTTTGCCCAAGATCCAGATCCTGTTTTGGGGACCTTGCCCAGTGCCTGACCACAGAAAGCCATCCCCACCCCTGCAAAAAGGGGTTCAGCCAAGCCCTTGGGTTATCTTCTGGGTCTGACTTTGGGCAACGTGATCAGGAACCAAAAATTGCTCTCTGGAAGTTTGTGCTGTGCTTTGAGCTTCTGATACCAGCATGTGGAAGCTTCCAGTCTGGAGCACCCTGAGCTCTTGAAGCCATTTGCAAAATGTTACTTTTAAATAAGCACTTGTTTTTATTTTTTTTTTTTTTTTTTAAACAGTGGTTAAAGCCTCACCGAAGAGCTTAAAAAAAAAAAAAAATTAAAAAAATCATAATTTATAGCAATAATACGCTAGGACATGAAATAAAGCTGCTGATGGGAACATAAATAATTTATAGAAGAATAAAAACCAGGGGCTGTTGTTGAAATCCTGTGGTCAGGTCTCAGCGTGGAGCTGATGGCTTCGGGCATGGCAGGAAGGAGTGAGAAGCCCGGTGCAGGTTTTCCAATCACTCCAACCACCCCCTCTAATTCTTTCCTTTGAGTCTAAAATCATTCTTTTCCCCCCCTTCCTGATCTCAGCTGTGGTCAGAGCTCAGCACAGGCCCATCAGTCAGGGCAGTGATTTGGTTCAGCAGGTGTTGGTTGTGCAATTGTTCATTTCGGGCTAATCTGCGAGGGGCTGTCAGGGGTTATGGAGTATTTATTGAGTTTGTGTCAGGTCCAGATGACCAATAGCCAGCAGCCACTGGATCCCCATTGACACTGATGCTATTGCTGAATTCAACTAGGTGATGTATACAGAACTTGCTTAGAGCTGGTAATGAAGCTGGGAACCATTTGAAACACAATACAGAAAAAAAAAAACCCTCCCCTCCTCCATGGTGCTCGGGGCTTTGCTCTCTACCTTTTAAATAAAATATTATTATTATTTTCTTTTAATGCCAAAGGAGAAGCTGTGAATCGAGCTGCCCTGAAATATTTAGAGAGAAAAATAGAGTAGCCCATTGGAAATGAAAATCATCTTTATATGCTGCAGATTTACTGCCTGCTGGTTGGCCAGTGACTGAGCTGCTCTTTAGAAAAGCATCATGGGGGAAAGAGAAGGAGGGAGGATGATGAACTGATTATTGATTACACTTCAAGGACCTGATCCTTTAAAAGGCTTTGCTGAGCACCTTCAAATCTCATTGATTTGAGCTCGGCACAGGCCAGATCTGGCTGCAGTTGTGTCTGGGCTGTTCTCTCAGGTGTGATGCTCTCTGAATGACACTTTGCAGAGCCTGAACTTCCCTGGCCCTTTGAGCTCAAACTCATCATCCCTCGGGGATGGAGCCCTGGCAGAGAAACTGAGGCATGAGGACAAAGGTGTCACTGAGGTGTGACATCCCTGCTCCTGACACTGCAGCTTCTGGGAGAGGGGGTTCTGCTTTAAGACACCTCTGAGCAACCTCCCCTTTTGCTGTGGGGTGGGAGACAGGTTCCAAATCGGTGAGGAGCCCCAGGGTGCTGCTGAATTATTCCATGGAGACCATCGAAGTTAATTTGGGAGAGGAATCAGCTCCTCTGAAGCTGTCACCCCTGAAACCTGCAGCTCTGGAGCAAGAGCAATCAGAGCTATGACCTTGGCAAGGACTGGGGCTTAGATTACAGGCATGATTAAATGCCAAGGAGAAGGCTCTGAAGCTTTAAATACCTGTTTACATGTAGGATAATAGATGGGCACCCAGGGCTGGAATTCACTCCGGGGGATGCTGAGCTGGGGTTTACACCAGAAAGCACAGCAGCAAAGTGCAGGATGCTTGCAGGTCCTACCTGGGATTTACAGCCACCCCTTCCCTCTTCTCTAAGATTTTGTCTTTTTATTGCAGGTCTGGCAGGGAGAAATGATTATTATAGGGAAAAAAAAAATCTGGGGACAGGATGCTCTGTAAACTCGCTTTGAGCTGACAGTTGCACCTTAAAATCCTGATGGTTGGCATCTAAATTGGGCTCCTTCCCAGTCAGCACTGGGGGCTGGAGAAGGAGCAGGACAGAGCTGAGCTGTAGAGCTGGTCACTTCTTTTTTTCTTTTTTTTTTCTCCCCTCCATCAAAAGAATAGGTGTTAATGATTCCTCTGAGCTTCCTGATGAATAATCTTCTTGCAATCTTTTCTGGTTTAAAATGAGGGCTGAAAGCTCAATCTGCTGAAGAAGAGAGTCAGGTGCAAATTGGGAGGCATTTAGTGCTTAGTCTTGCTGCTTTTTATAACAGGGCCCTAGATGAAAATATTTCGATGCTTATTTACTCTTTTTTAGTGTCTTTCATCGAGGGACAGGCAGGAAGGCTCCAAGTCCAGCTCCCTGCATGGGCTGGGATTTGGGGCAGCACCAGTAACCCTGGCATTCAATTCCTTTGTGCTCCAGATTCACTGAGTGACCTTGGACAAGGTACTTAATCTCAGCTCAGAGTGGTAAACAGGAGATAATATTTCTCTATTTCCTGCAGTGCAGTGTGAGAATAAATCAAAGGAAAATGGTAAAGGTCTGGGAGCCAATGCCTTCCTGAGGTTTGCCTCCAGCCCTGCTCTCATTGCACATCCCTCTGCTTCGGGCTGCTCATTGGTGTCCAACTTTCAGGTGCTTTTTTCTTTTTTTTTTTTTTTGTGTCAAAGTCCTGACCATCTCAAACTGCTTTCCATGCAGGTTTCCCCAGGCCCCTGGAGTGATGTTTCATGCAAAGGGTCAATGCTTCTCCTCCCACCTCCCAATTTGCCACCCCTTGTTGCATGGCTGTCACCCAGACCTTCAAACTCCTCATTACCTTTACGTCTTAAAAACCAAGAGGGTCCTTCTGAGCCTGTGACCAATTGTCCAAAGCCACCTGACCCAGGGATAAGCTGGAAGTGCTTCCTCTCTCCATTATGTGTGGAAAACAAGGAAAAAGGCAGTTTGGAAAGATCAATCAAAAAATCATCAGGAAAAGCACTGGCACCTTGGTCCCTCAGCTGAGAAAATTATGGTTCTGGGAGATGAAGGTTTGGGAAGAGCTTTTCTGTGTCTCCATAGCTTTTTTTTGGATCCGAAAATAGATTACCCAGAGAGTGCAAACTGCTCCCTGCTCGTGCTAAACAAAGATAATAGCATTTTGGAGTCACCTCCACCTAATGATGCAGCCATCAAATAAATGATCCTTTCTCCCTTGCCAGCAGGGAGGGTGGTGTGGGCACCCTGAGGGTTGGGAGGGAGAGGCTGTGCCTTGTACCCTGCTCCCTTGGGACCTCCTTTAAAAAAACAAAAGCAAAGCAAGTTCCTAAACAGCTGCAAAAACATAAAATGCTCCATATACTCTCTATAAACAAGCAGTTAGAGAAATCCAGGCTGGAAAACACTTGGTGGAATAAGGTCAAGCTTCTCATATGAATCAAATTAGTGGCTGCTCAACTAGCACCACAGTACATTAGGCTGAAGGGATGGGGGAAATGCAGTGATTTTCAAGGTTATGCTTTTGTTTCCTCTGAGTTGCTCACTGCCAGGGGACCTTGGCCACTCCAAGTCATTTTGGGGGGGTTGTTTTCTCTCCTTTTTTGCTTCGAAGGCAATAGAGAGAATCCCAATATGTGGTAAGAAATGGGAGACAGTGTTACAGATTAGAGTCAGTTCTTTCAGCCACCTTTTTTATTTTTTTTTTTTTTTTTACTGGTTTGGGAAAGCTCCTTGGAAATGGCAAGGACATAGAGGGGGAGACTAAAGGAAGCAGAGAGGAACTGCAGGAGGAAATTACCTGGAGTGCATCCCGGTGTTCCAGGTTAGAGCCTGGCAGGGGATGCTGGCTGCAGGATGAGGCAGGGATCTGCCCAAGGTGATGGTCCCAAGGTCTGGAAAGGCACTGGGGGGGAACCTGGCTGGCAACTCTGCTTGGGGACAGGAGGATGTGGTGTCTGCATCCCCCAGGAAAAAGCAGGTTGAAGCTTTGCTCTGGCTGCAGGGAGAGTTTCTCGAAACTGAAGCGTTCAATTTTACTCCACCGAGCATCCAGTATAATCCATTGAAAGGGCACTGTCCTTCAGGCCTTTCAGCAGGGCTGACAGCTGCCCACTGATTAATTGACAGGTTAAAAAGATTGATTCCACATGTCAGAGCTGTAACCCTGCCAGAACAATACTGCTGTCAATTGGGCTGTAAAACAGACGCTTACATTAACAGCCCTGACAGCAGCAGCACAGGAACACATGCACCTGCCTTTATGGAGAGCCTAAACACACAGCCAGACAAAGATTAATCATCTTGAAAGCAATGTTGGAGGATCAAATAAATGTTTCTGCAGAGGAGAAGTTGGGGCAGGGCTGACTTGGCCTGGAGTTCAGTTGCAGCTGGGGTCCCTGGAGGGCAGGGGGGACCTCAGGGATGGGGGTTTGAAGTTGTCTTCCACCCTTGGCTTCTTGCCTTGGCCATGTCCTCCCTTTCTCAGACAGAATCAGCCCTGGTTGTGGTGTCCAGCTTTGCTTGGCCTCCCCAGGGCTATGTGCAGCATCCTCATCCCTCTCTGGGATGCTCACCCAGGGGGGATTTTGGCACGGATAGCCCAAAGCCCCCCCAGACTCCCTCTGGCTGTCTGAGCTGGGAGGATGTTTCAACAGCAGAACAAGCTGGGAATGTGCTCCAGGGGTTGGTGTGAGCATTAAAAAGCAAAATACTGAAGTGAGTCCTTTCTCTTTATCAGCAAAATGTAACTGGTTCATATCAGGCAGGGCTGTGTCCAAAGATCCTCAGCTGGAGCAGACATCAGGAACCTAAAAGACAATTTCTTTTTCTGCCAGCCCTTGAAGCTGGGCATATGGCAGGGAGTTAGAGACATTCCCACTCCCTGCAGGGCTCTGGGCTGGGTGAAGGTGGGTGCTGGGCCTCCATGGGAGGGTGAGGGATGGATGGGAAGTGTGCTGACACTGGCACGGGTGCTCCCCACCCACTATGCTGAGGAATGAAGAAAAAAAAAAAAAAAAAGAAAAAAAAGCCAAACAAACCCCTCTGCAATCTCAAGAGATAAGAAGAGGTTGAGTCACAAGTGAGCTGGGCTTTGCCAGAAGACATTTCAAAGCTTTTATGGTGAGATTCAATACAGATATACAGAGATCAATTATCTTAAAAGCAGCAAGGAGGTTCAGCAAATATTTCCAGCTTTAAACAGGTTTATTTCCATCTGCACTTATCTGTGCTATTTAAACTCCATTGCTTGCAGTTAATCTTTTGTAATGCAGCATAAGAGGGCTTATTTACTTTCTAATGACATCAATTGGCCATAAATATTAGACATCTAAGGTTCGCTGAGGCTGTAGGGACAGTTTTCCATTCCTGCTTGACATTTGACTATTTGCAGTGCTTCCTTTTCTGTTTGTTCTTGTGTGACTCACTTATCGGCTGTCATAGGGCCCTGTTCGATTTATTTAAATTGAATGAATAAGTACATTAGGCAAAGCTGTCAGGAGAAGAGAGAAGGGGAACTCAGAGGGATGAGTGATAAGTCAACAAGCTGCAAGGGAGATTCTGAGCAGAGCTGCACAAATCAAAGTGCTAAATAGGAGGAACAAAGAGAGCAGGGTGACAAGATGCTGGTAGGAAACTCTGGATCTGGGGGAAAAGAGGACCCACCACCCCTAATCTGTGGGAGCCAGGGGAATATTTGTTCTCCATGCCATATCTCAGAGCAGGCATTGCCCTAAGCCAAAGCCTGGGAGCATTTTAACAGGACTAATAGTTCTGAGAGTTATTATAGGATCAAAGACTCCAGCCTATTATCTGCCACTAAGGTGGGAGTTGTGCAAATACCCAGCTATCTCTGTGCTTGGGAAGATAGTTTTTCTTTTTAATATTCTTCAATGCTTGCTACTTAGCTGGGCTAATTAATTGTGGAAAAGCCCATATCACAGCCCTACTGGAACTGTTTGCATTGAATATATTAGTGATGAACTGAAGGGGAGAATAATACCTCGAGTTATTTTGTTCTTCGTAGATTATGGCAGCAATTTGGTTTGGGTGAGAGTGACAAAATTTCAAGGGGAACCATTTTGCCTGGAGTGCTGTTTGGAAGGGACCTGGGAGGTTCTGCATTCACTCTCACTCCACACCATGTTAATCCCAGCAGCTTTGAAAGCTCCCTGTTCCTTGCTCTGGTTCAACACCAATGGTTTATCTCAGGGAAGGGTTTGGAGGGCCCCATTCCTGTTCTCACTTCAGTCTTCCTCTCCTCCAACAACATGCTTTTGTTTTACACCTCCTAACCTTTGAACCCCCCGAAAAAAAGAGAAAAAAAAAAAAACTTAATTGGCTGAACACAGTAAATCAGAACTGACAGAAGCTGAATAGCAGCTGATTAAAATCATTTGTTGTCAAACTCCGCCAGCTGCAGACTCTTGCCTACATGACTTTTGTGGCATTCCCTGCATTGCTCTCCCCCTCTCTCTTCCTTTTAATGGGATTGCATCACATTTTTCTAATTCTTGCAACGTGAGAGCCTCTTCTCACCCCTCTTCCCTTCCCCACAGAACATCAGCCTTGTTTATCTCCACTTGGGACATCCCCACGGAGCATTCTCCCTCTTCAATGCTCAGCCCACATCTGCTTTGGGGTTTTTTGTGTTTGTATTGCTTGGTTTTAGTTTGGGTTGAGTTTTTTGGTTTGGTTTTTTTTGTTTTTTTCCCCTCCAAAGAAATGCAAGGAGGGAGGGGGAAAGCATTTAAACTCATCATTCCCCATAGCCTGCCTGTTAATCACTCCCCAAGCCAGACTGGGTCATCAAAGTTAGAAAAGAGTTTGAAAATGTGATTAAAGAAGCAACGACCACCTCTGAAAAATGTGTCCTGGCCCTGAGTGCCATTCCCCAATCTCAGGCATCTCCAGCCATATGCCTCAAATTAAAACCAAATGCAAAATATAAATCTCCCTGCCATTCCTGGGGAAGGTTTCAGATGACAACCACATTCCTGTGACACTTTCCATCTTCTGTTTTACCATACAGGCTAACAGCTGTTTCCAAAACAAACCCGGGTGATGAACAGACAAAATCTTGACTATTTGGACAAATTTCTTGTTATTGCACCAGGGCTGTGTGTGAGTGGACAAGCTGGAGCTGAATTTCCATCCTGCCTGGCAGCCCACAGCGTGCAGGCACGGGGCTCACATGCAGGGCTAGGGCTGTGCCATCACCCTTTTTCCTTTTTTCCTTTTTTTTTTCTTTCCTTTTCTTCTTTTCCCTCCCTTTCTAAACATATTATGAAGCCAAGTCCTAGAGGGTTTTAAAGAGGTAATTTGTCTTACACAATGGGCTTTGCTTTACCTTAAACTTTTCCAAGCTGAGACAGAAATGTGGGTCAGTATTTAATTAAGACTTCTGAAGCTTCCTTATTACTGGTGTCATTTGTGCTGTACTTGGAGCTGGCAAGCCCTCAGCTGCAGGAATTGGCCAAGCACATACCAAAGAAGTGGCCCAACCCTCGGTGAGTTTAAAATCCTGAGTAATCTAGCCCAGCTGAGGTGGGAATTCATACCCATGGCTCTCTTTTTAGCAAGCTTACACACCTTGGGGCAGCTGTGCACACCTCCTCCTGCAAGGTACTGCTCTTCCTGGGGCTTGGATGTCCAGGAATTGTCCCATCCCAAGCCAGCTCCATCACATCCACCCTGCCCATCACATCCATCCTGTCCATCACATCCATCCTGTCCACCAAATCCACCCTGTCCATCACATCCATCCTGCCCATCATATCCATCCTGCCCATCATATCCATCCTGTCCACCAAATCCATCCTGTCCACCAAATCCATCCTCTCCATCCTGCCCATCCCTTCTACCCTGTCCATCCCCTCCATCCTTCCCAGCAGGCAGAGGAGCAGCACCAGTTCCAAAGGTGATTACTTCTCTGGGAAGGTGTTGACCTTCCCCAGTCACCTTTTCTTTACATTTAAACAGAAATGATTCCTTTCCTAAACAGTTTACATTTCTGATTTCAGAGGTATCCAGCTTGCCAAAGCCACCAGTATTTTTCTCACTTTAAATGAATTTATACGCTAATGCAGACAGGCTCTCCTGCTCACACACATACACATACCACACAAAACTGGATGGCAATCACTCTTCTCTTGCTGGATTTACAAAATATGACCATCAACCATCCTTTGGATATATCTACATTAATCAAAACCTTTCCACTGCTGGGGCCGTGCAGGGGAGCAGACAGACACACACCTCTGGGTTATCTTTCCAGTATCAAATCAGTGCCAGGTTTGGAGGAGGAGGAGGAGAAGGGGAGGAAGGAAATGTCATTTTAAGGTTCTGGCTCTGGCTGGACAGCATTGCTCCCTTTTTTTTTTTTTTATTGCCTTTGGGATCAGCTTACAACATTCTCTGCCCAAAGGCTTAGGAGCACTTCACAGATATTACCTGATTACAATCTGCAGAGGTATGAAGTGTTTTTCCCAAGGTCAATCAGCTACTCAGAGCAGAGCTGGGATCATCACTGCCATATCCAACCTGCAGAGCCAGTCCATGTCTCAAAACCTCCTCTCCTTTTCCCAGGGGAAGCCAGGTGATGTTCTCAGGATATCTCCACCTTTTTTTTTTTGCAGGAAATGGAGCTGGAGAGCTCAGGAGCTCCCTAGGACCTTCCCCAGATCCTTCTGGTTTGGGATTCCTGCCCTTGGCCCTGCTGAAGCCAGGGAGCACTGCTCATGCTTCAGGATTCTGTCCCATCTCCAGTGCCCATTTTGTCCTGTCTGTTCCCTTCTGCCCCTTTTCACACCTTTTTCTGGGCCTCACAATTCCCATTTCCTCTGTCGAGGGAGTTGGGGAACACCACCAGCCCTGTGCTCTCTTAGGCAGCAATAATGAAATCTGATTAAAAGGATGTACTCTACCTGCAGTGGTTTTCTGGTGATTAAAGGAATGATTTAATGGCATAAAAATGTTCCTCTCTAACCTGTAGGGTTTGTTTAACTTTTTCTTGAAAAACGTTGAAAATGTTTTGCTTTTTAAATCCCCAGATCTTTCCTTTTGGACTGTACAAGTTTGTATTAAGATTATATTGTAATTGATACACGAGAAAAGGATAAATTGTGTTGGATATAATGTAGTAACAGGCAGTGGCTTTCTGTCTAGATTTGGGACAATTATTCCTATTTGAAACCTCAGAACTTCTCATACAATGGAAACTCCATTTTTCAGCCAGCATTAATGGTAACACCATTGCACCAATATTAATCTTGAAAGGAGGCTAGAAAATCCAATCACTTGTGTCTGAGACTTGAAGAGCAATGTCATCCCTAAACCACCTTCCTTCCTTTCAAGTTTTCAAGACTGAAAACTGATACTGGAAGGGAGAAAAATTAAGCTCATAGCAGACAAGTTGGACAACTTGCCAAATCATCCAAGGCCCACTAAAGTTCAGCCTCCTTCTGGAAAGTAATGATGGAAAATTCATTTAAGTATCGTGTGGAGCTTTGCTGGGGTGGAGGAGGGAAGGGGCAAATTTAATTCAGATCCAGAACTCCCCTCAAACGGATGCTGGATGTAAACTTTAGCTGCATTTCTGTCAGACTTAATGGATTTCACTTATGGGAACTATAATAAACAGCTCATTACAGAGTCAGCTGCGGGAGCATTTTGAGCCCAATAGGGTCATTTGTTTCCCGAGGCAGATTTAGTCTAAAGAGGGTGGATGGAATAATCCAGTGTTTGAAGTGTCTATATCAAAACTTGAGGAGCAGTGACAAAATGGTGTTCTGGGTCCCCAGCAGAAGCCACTGTTGGCCTAAGGCATGGTGGGAACTCCAGAATTGTGGCTCCAGGTAGGTGCTGGGTGACTGCTGGGTGACAGGGGTGGCACGAAAGAGATGACAATTCCTGAAGTCCTCAGGCATGGCAACCTGACTTTTTCTTCTTCTTTTTTTTTTTTTTTTTTTTTTTTCTCTGCCTGCAAAGAAGTTTCCATCCTTTAGGCTTGAAGGGAAATGATGAATCCCAAAAGCCAAAGAAAGCAATAGAGGAAAGATAATTTTCTTTCTTTCCCAGGGTTTTTCTTTTTTCCCAGTCTGGGGGAAGAAAGCAGCCTGGCTGGGCACGAGTTTGCAGGCAACCCTGGGGTTAAGGGGGGGGAGAGAAGATTTATTTGTAGTACACCAGGGACACAAAAAGCAGGTGGGCAGTGAAGCAGGTGAGAGGAGCCCCTGTGCCCCCTGCCTTTGGGGGCCAAAATCCGGGACAGCATCCACCTCCTCTCGGTGTTCTGATGAACTTCTTGAAAGACTGAATTTAAAAGTCAATAAACATCTGCAAAGTAGAGGGCTGGGGATCCAAGTGCACCCTCTGGAGCAGATCTTCCCTTGCTCCACATCTGGCAGGGGGCTTAGGGGGTGTGTGGGGAAGGGGGGAGGCATCTGGGGTGGAGGCAGCGGCTGCTTTTGTGCTGCCATAAATCTCCTCCTTCCCCCAACCCCATTAATCCGAGCCAGGGATGAAACCAGAGGACAGTGGTTTCAAACAGTATGACTGTCAAATGGCTCAGCAGGCAATAAATCACCTCCAACATCTCCCCTTTCATGTCTGCTCAGGCTGGGGGACTCGCAGACTCTTCTTAAACACTTCCATACCCAGGGAGAGATGCTCCCTGCTCACCCAGGCCACGTGCAGGGAAACTTTCTGCTTCTCGAGAGCAGAAGGGAAATCATTCACAGAGGGAGCAAGAGGTGATGGGTTTGGAAGCATGAAAGGGGCTCGGAGAGGTATTTGCAAGGGCTCAGTTCTGCTTGTGACGGGGTGATTTGTGCTCGTGCGGACGCTCGGGTGTGCAGCCTTTGGCTCTTTCGTGCAGGCACAGAATGAGCTCACGTGGTGCTGTCTCTCTCTTAGCACAGAGTTCTTACAGGTCTGCACCTCTTCTTGGAAGCTAAAAGCCTGGGTTTGTCCCCCCAAGGCAGGAAAAAAGATGCTGTGCTTTGGGGAGCAGAGATGGGCACGGAGGATACAGGGGGGAAGGAGTGCGACTGCTGGGCTGACACATAAAATGCTTTGGTGTTCCTTCTCGTTGGTGTTTTGAGACATGGAAAAGAAATACTGCCCTCCATTTTAGTGGAAAAAGAGGTGATTGTTGGGTTGGATCTGCTGGGTTTCACCCAAGTGGTTTCACTTACTTGCTGGTGGCCTCCAAGTGCTGCAGTGGCTTTTTAGCCACATTTAGAGGTGGCAGAGGTGCTGGTAGAGGTTCAGGGGATTGCTTCTTCAACTCTTCCTGTTAATAGTGCTAAGGAAAAAATAAAAATCCCTGTAAACTCAGACTAGAAACCACACTGGTTAGGAACCCTGTAACAACCCCCAGCTTGTAAATTCCTTTGTTGTTGCTGTGAACACTTTGGATTCTTTGCTGGCAAGTGATCTGCACTGTGATGTCCCTTAAAACCTACAGGTTCTAGGAGATGATAAAAGCACTGGGAGGAAAATAATTAGCTGTGATGAGAATAGCCATTCTTCATTATAGATTAGTTTATTTTTGAGTTTTATTCCTGAAGATCCTATTGATGTTTGACCTTTTTTTTTTTCTTTTTTTTTGAGGCCGGCCTCGTAATTTCTCATCCCTTGATTATGATGCCATTTATTAAGCCAGTGACTGTGATTAATCAAAACTAACTGGGCAGTGGAATATATAGAGGTCATGGGACTGTTGGAGCTTTTCCACAGGTGTCCATGGCTCACCTGGGACCATGAGCTTGTGGGGGCTTTTGTAAGCACCTAAGAAATAAGGCAAACTCCATAAGGCAAATCCCACTCACCTGGTGGGAGCACTGGGATGTCCCTGGGGGACTTCTGGACTGCAGCATTGTTTTTTTCTGCCTCCTGGCCATCTGCCTGTCATGTTCCTGTTCTGACTGGCTTCCTAGCCCTGTAGAAAATGGTTTTTGACAATGATTTTTACTCCTTTGGAGAAATAATTGAAGCAACGATGCTTTGCTGTGAGACTCCGAGCAAATTCTAAATATTAATTAAAGTGGCTCAGCTCCCTGATCACATGGCTGTGTGTACTCTTTGTGTTAAACAAAATAAAAATAAAGTGATGCTGTTTGACAAGAGCAACCTGGGGTTGCTGGGCTTGTGGGTATCACCCTGAGAGGTTCCCACCTGGGAGCTGGCAGTGCCAAGGGGTGGTCCTGGGGCTGTGATGATGCTTGGGAAACCAGCAGCTCCCATTCCCCTGGTTTCCAGCTCCAGGCTTGGGAAGCAGGGAATTGATTCAGATCCCAGTTGATGATTTGGAGAGGCAAATGCTGAGACACCTGAGGAGGTGAAGCAGCTTCAGTGTGGGGCAGCCAGGGCTGGGAAATAAATCTTATTATTAATAATAAGGCTGTTTAATAGGAGACTGTTAAGAAATTAAGCTTTTCCTGCTTTTTTAACTGTCTGAAATATGAGATCTGTGTAACAGAATGGGAAGGTGTCCTGTTGGACCTCTAGTGGATGTGCAGCAGGAAGGCTTTCTGATCATTTAGCCTTGCAAACTGGTTCTTGTTGGAACACAGAGGTGTATAAAGGAAGGAGATGATGTGACTGCCTGAAGCCACGTGGGAAGTTGGTGGCACCACATGGAGCACATCCTGGGATTCCCTAACCTTTTCCCTCTCTGCAAGTTCAAGCCAGGGAAGTGCTCTCCATCCCCTCTCGAGCTTTGCCTTCTTCCTCCACCTCTGAAATTTCGTTGGGGAATGAAGCAGGCATTTCATAACCAGGTTTGGAAAGGCATTTTTGGAAAGCAGCTCCAGGCTGGGTGCTGCCAGGGTGGGAATCTGAGCCCACTAGTGGCAGGAGAAAGGAAAGAGCTGGGAGCAGCAGCAAGGGCCCAGCTGTGAGCTCCGGAGTCTGATGTTCCAGGGCTCTCTGGGGTGGAATATATTTACCTTCTTTGTAGCTGGCTGTAACTCAGAGCCCTGCAAAGCACTCTGCCAATACAGCATTTGCTGATGTATAGCTACAGCCATTTTCCCTGTTTCCCTTCCTCTGTCTCCGTATAGAATAATATGCGATTAATTGATTTTCTGTCGCTCTTTTAGTACGGAAAATTAATTTTGGAGCAACCTTGTTTTCTCAGGGTATGAATTCTCTACATGCAGAGTAATTCTCCTCCTACATTATTCATGAGAGAAAATAGTGATGGAGTGTGTAACTGAGGCAGCCCCAAGGCCACAAACTGATAGTCTGCGTTACTGATACAACAATATTCCACTGATGCTTCTAAATAATTCACGCCTACAACTCAATTTGGCACCAGGCACACAGCTCAGGATGTGAGTGGTGTGGATGGGAGGAGAGGAACCTTGGCAGGGCCCTTGGTTTTCCAGGCAGAGCTCAGGACAGTGCCACCAGGCAGCCAGAGCATCCCCTGTGCTTCCCCGCTCCCCAGGGCTGGAGCTCCTGTGGCACCACTGGGGTTTCCAGGGAGCTGGAATCACAAAAGGGGGAGGAAAAAAAAACCTGGTGGGAGCACAGAGGGACAGGACCCAGCAGAACCATGGGCTGGAGCTGAGGAGATGGGACTTGAGGACATCTTTGTCCCCAGGCAGGGGACACAGCCCTGGGGGAGCTGGCAGAGCTCTGCTTTTGGGGTCGTGTCCCATTTAGGTTTCCCCATGGCTGGACACACCTGAGAGTTTTCCAGCAGGCACCTTTGAGCTGCAGGGCAGAGCTCAAAGCCGCAGAGAGGGTTAAAAGCCTGGAGAGCCCTTTTTATAGGAGTGGAAAATGGCAGAGAACTTCCATTCCCTTCCCTCTTTCCCTGTTTCTGGCAGCCTCAGGCAGAGCAGGTCCAGATGATGCTGGAGCAAGGGGGAGCCTTGTCCTGGCCCCCAGCTCCTGTTAGATTAATGACTTGTGATGAGATGCCTAAGTCACATATTGGGATTTTTTCACCATTGAACTGTACCTGGCACCCTGCAGCCATTTATCACAGGGCTGCAGATGGAAGGCAGCAGCAGCAGGATTTGGGAAAGGCCAAGAAACACAGCTTCCCAGCCAGCCTGCTGGGGGTTGGGGGGATTTTTCTGGTCCGTGTGCTTGTCTGGGGTTTGTTGGGTTGTTTGTTTTTTTTTTTTAATCTAAAATGATAAATCTGATTCCTTCAGGATATTGGAACAGCTGCAGCTGACCTGGCTATTTATCTGACAGATCTTCAGGGTGTAGGATAACAGCTCTTAGAGGATGGATGTGGTGTTATAAGCTGTCCAGGCACAGAGTATGATTAATGGGCTTCACAGAGATAAACAGATGGGGAGGGGGGGGGGCAGAGCTCGTGATCTAAGAAAATCCTCTCCCTGGACTGGGAAACTATTGGGGAGCTGGAACAGGAGCTGAAGCTGTCCTGGAGATGGATGCTCCATGGGTGCCAAACCACCCACCTTGGCCTCTCCTCCGAGGATGCTCAAACCCTGATGATGCAGCTGCTCTGTGGAGGGTGAGATGAAGGCACCTGTCCTACAGCACCTCCCAACCTTCAGCAGCACTCAGACACATCCTTCCTCTTCTGCTGGGACCCCAGCCCTGATTTGTTCTCCCAGCCAGGAGTGCTGCTGCCCAAACCTCTGCAGAAAGGAAGGGAAGAACCATAGTGCTCCTCCTTTGGCATCCTTTGGTTTGTGCTGAGCTCTCCCCACAACTCCCACCTCCCTTGAAATCATTTTTTCCCCCTGTGAGCACCCCTGGGTGACCAAGCCACCTTTGCAAGGAAAAAGGGGTCTGGTGCAAGTTGAAAAAATCAATCTCTTCTGTGTTACCTGGCAAGGAAATTTGGAAGGAATTTACGTACCCAGCTAGGATGACATTCATTTCCTTGCCTGTTTTTTTTTCTGATGTAGCTTAAGAGCCTTCTCTTTCCTCTGGCTGTCCCTGGGGTTGGGTTCCTGGTACTGACTTGTTCCTGGTGTGTTTCAGAGCTGGGGACCAGGAGCAGAACCCTGCTTGCTCCAGGGCAACCAAGGGATCTGGCTCAACAGCTCGGATGGAGAACATCATCTGCAAGGGAGGGACCAAAAGGAATCCAAACAGCATTAGTGCAGAAATTCTCACTGGATGGGGTGGATCAAATAAACACTGAGATGAATTAATCACTAATAGCATGGGCTAAAGGTGACCCTTCAGCATTTACCAACTGCAGACAGCAGGGTCAGGATTGAAGAGCATTCATCTTCCATTAGCATAACTCCCTCCTTGCCAGAAGGGAGGAAGAAATCCCTTTGGTTCATGCAGAGGAAGCTGAAGCTTATTGCTTCCTGCCAGGCCCATGGCTGCATTTTTATGAAACACCTGCAATGAAAAAAAAAAAAAAAAAAAAACCAACAAAAAAAGAACATAAACCTGAGAAAATTAAACAGCTGTCCCAGAGGAAGGCTGCAACCCAGGCACAGCTCTGGTGCTGATGCTGCAGGTCAGGGTTTGATGGCCATGCTCTGGCCAGCCCAGCCCAGCCAGGTTGGGTGGTTGGGTGTTAATAAGAGTGGATCAATTACAGCCAACACCAGGGAAAGAGGTTTTTAAAATCCTTCCTCTGTACTGCTGAAGTTTGTGTGTGTGTGTAACGTTAGCAATACAAGCCACCAGAGATGAGCTATAAAAGGTGCTTTCTTTTGCCTCCAAATTTTGCTCTGTGCTTGCTCTGTAGCATGCACCAGATGCAGCAGCACAAGCACAAGGCCCTACAACCTCTTTCCAAATGGTAATAAATCCCCCCAGACCCTAGCACACTTGTAATTTACAACTCTGCTAAAATGAACATTATTTCAAGCTAAGCGTATTCTCAGAGGTGCAGGAGGAATGTGGCAGCTTTCCTGCTGACAGCAGAGTTTCTTTTTTAAATGTCATGCATTCCCTTTCATTACTTCCAAATAATTGCCCAAAAGATCAGCAGTCGGACGAATGAGAGCGTTTTACACCGCTGTGATCCTCTTCCATCATCAGGAAACACAGCTGCAGGGACTTTTTCTTGGGCAGAGAGAGAAACCCCTGACCATTCAGGGTCTACATCCCATCAAACTGAGCTGTTGGATTCCAGGAGCCCTAAACTTCTCCTTTTTTCCAGGATCTCCCTGCCCCGGGGTGCCAGTCAGGCAGTGTCACACTTCAGGAATTAATCTTTAAAGTTGTTTTTTTGGGTTTTTTGTTTTTTTTTTTTCAGTGAAATACATTCTTCTTAGATTTGGGAAGGGATTTCTCTAGTTGAAGATTTTTCATGAACCATCCCCAGTAGGCAACCACTTCACTCCAGGTTCTCCAGCTGGGGGAACCCATAGCAAACCCCTCACTTCTCCTCTGGAACTGTCCAGAAACATCAGCCCCACACTTTTTCCAGATCAGATCCAAGATAAACTCCAGATCCCGACTGCAAAAGCTCTGTGGCCTCTAATGAAAGCCCTCAAGGAAAACTGTAAATATAGGAGGTATTGGTGAAATTTGGGTTGGCCTTGAGCTGGAACTCTCTCTCCCAAAGTGGGAGGTTTGATCCCTGGCATTGGCTCAGGTCTGGGTTTCAGTCTATCTTAAATAGCTGGAAAATAAAATCTTTTTAATCTAGAGATGGGTTTTTTCCTCCACTGGAAAGAGAAAAAGAAAGAGGAGGAAGAGGACAGAAAGAAAAAGCTGTAATAAACCCTCTGGATGATGATAAGTATGAAGGAGATGTAGTAAGGAGCAAAAAGGCAGTGCCACTGTTAATTATTCTGCAGGTTCTAGTCCAAGGCCTTGGACTTGAGGGCTCAGCTCATTAGTAGAAAATGATGTTCTGTTCTGGAGAGGAATTTCTGAGTGACTTTTTGGCCAGACCTGGTGGCTGTGTGAGCAGACCTGGAGTCTGAAAAGCTCTGCACACCAAACTCAGGGCTCCCTCGTGGCAGCCACTCCATTCATTTCTCATTTAGAAGGCTGGTCACTTCTATGAGAAGATAGATTCTTGTATGGAAAGCCACATTTCTGCTTGAAAATCAGCTGGTTTGGATGCAAACAGAAGGATTTTCATTGGTAAAGCAGTGTTTTGAGCATTGCTGTTCTTGAGTTTCTAAAGGGAGAGGGAGGGAAAGGAATTCCTGGGTTGGAGTTGCTTCTCTCCAGCTCTCAAAATGCCTGTGGAGCTTTTTCCAGGTTGTGAGAAACCATTGGTTTCTCCTTGAGGAAGCATCCCCAGGGCAAACAGCTCCACCTGGCACTGTGCATGGTGCCCCTGTCACTGCTGGAGGTGGTGACATGGCCTTGGTGGCACAGATGGCAGCTGTGGTGGCTCCTGGGGGGAGAGAGCAAGGAACCCATGGGAAACCATCTGGCTGCATCTGCTGTCAGCCTGGAGCATCCCTGAGCAGGGCAGGGATGAGCTTCTGGAGTCACCACCCCCCTCCTCAACCCTCTGCCACTTCTCTGGGCTCCATGGCACCCTTGGGTGCTTCCCACCACCTCGTTCTGCATCCCCATTGACACCTCCCCCCCCCCCCCCCCATGCCTGCAGCAGGATTAAACCTCACCCCTGGGGAGATGGTGGGATAATCTCTCACTCCCTGCTGCTGCCAGAACTCACCTGAGACATCCCAGAAAGGTGAGGAAGATGATGGCAGGGACCCCCCCCTCCCCTCCATCCATGAGATGCAGCCTCAGAGCATCCCTCCAGCCCCCCAGGGAAGAGGCAGGAGCAGCCTCCAGTCCTTTGAGGCTCTGGGTTGTGTCCCAGGGAGGTGCTGATTTAAAAAAAAATAATTTTTTTGCACCCAGGGAGGGTGCAAACAAAGCAGGGGGTCCCAGGAGCTGTGTGGAAGGGAAGGGGAGGGGATTGGGGCTGGTGGAGCTGGGGCTCTGCTCAGGACCCTGCTTCAGGGGCCTCCTGTCCTCCACATAAATGCAATTTCCCTGAATGTCAGCAGAAAGCATTACAGATAACACACTGTGTGTGTCTCTGACCCAGTAAGTGCTGAAATCACAGATCTCATTATTCTGACATGATAGAATTTTTTTTGGTTGTTTTTTTTTGGGTTGGTTTTTTTGGGGTTGTTTTTTTTTTTTCTTCCCCTCCCTGCTGCTGTTGTTGCAAAGCTTCCACAGACAAATCCTCCTTGCCTGCTTCCCTAAATCAAGCAAAACCTGTGTGCATAAGAAAACCCTCTTTTAACTTTAAGTCCCTTTCTTTTAACTTGAGGCATCTCTGCCCAATGCTGCAAGCATCGCAACAATACCACAGCCTGTGGGAAGCTTTCCACTCAAATCTTGCAGAAGGGGCATTTTTTTTTTTTTAAGATAGTAAGTTCAGTTAAAAAGAAAGATTCTCCTTTCTCTCTCCTTGTGCAATCATTTTTCCATAATTTTCCTGTTAGGTGGGTCAGATGAAAAAAAAAATCTGCTTTTAGCCTGGGTCTTGGAGAAGTAAAAGGGTTCTTCTCCCAGGTCAGACCAAGGATGAAGGTGTAGACCCCTTGATGATCTTTTGAGGTCCCTTCCAGCTCCTCACTTTTTATGATTCTAAGGGGGTCCTCTCCCCAGGACCATTTTGCCTGACCAGGAGATGTTTTCTCACTCTTATTTTCATCTTTCTGCCAGCCTGCTTGTATCATCTCTTTCATTAAGTTACATTCCTTGGTGAAGGGGTATTTTTAATCAACTTTATGAATCCCCCTTATTGGCAACAGCCCCAAAAATGGTTTTAATTGCAGCAGCATCAGTTCAGGCAGGCAGTAACCAACCAGGGCCTCAAGCAGAGGAGGGAGGGAGAGAGGAAAAGTCACAAAGTTTGCTGTTGAGAAGCAGAAAGGACCCAAGGACCTTGGGCTGCAGAAGGCAGCCTGTTCTAGGGTAAAAATGCCATTTAGAGGATCTGCCAGGTGTGACATCCCAGCTGGGACTCTCTGGTGTCCTCCTGGCTCTGGGGACCTTCAGAGCCACCTGCAGAGAGCTCAGCAGATGGGAGGGAGGAGGAGGAGGGTGAATGGGAGGTGGAATTTCCAGTGGTTTTGTGATGCCCCTGCCTTCGTCCCTCTTTTCTTGTCTTCAGATCTTTGTGAAGGGGCTCAAAACCTTTGCACAAATGCTTCTGAGCAAGGGAGTTGTGGGCTTCGTTGCCCAGGGTGGGACACATCCTTTTGGCAGCATTTTTGCTCTGGAATAAGAATAAGAGAGCTGAGAGGTGATCTGTGCTGTTCCTTCTGTACAGGACAGTCCCTTCTGTCCCTTCTATAGAGGGTTTCATCTCTGATGGTTAACAAGAGCTCAAAACCAACTGCACATGATTCAAATCATAACCAGTGGCACCCTGGAAATGAGAGGTGGCAATGGAAAGGAGAGCCCATGGGCTGGGAAAGAGGATTGCATAAACTGGGAAATCCCTGAGGGCTCTGGACCTTCAGAGAGAGCTCAGGGCTGGTGAAAAAGGAGAAGAGCAGAGGGCTGAATGAACCAGAGTTTGCCCATCCCTCTGCAGAGCTGCACTTTGCAGCTTGGCCAATGGAAATCTGGTTGCTGCATCCCTTGCTGAAGAGCCTGCCCCTCCTGCAATAACCTCTCATTATTTTTTAATGTTGTTGTAACTTTATAGCTTAATCAGTATTTGCAATTTGTTAGTAGCCCAGGCTGCAATAAAATTGTTTTCCAGGTACTGAAACATCCTATCAAGGTTTGTAAAGCAGTGGCTCTTAGTTTATCACACTCATAAAAAGCACTGGCAACATGACAGATATAATAACTTTTTTTATCAAGTGTCTAATTTGAGAGGAAATTAAGCCATACATTACATGCCCATCAGAGCTGGAATTGGAAAAAGACCCAACCACCCCAGCAAGTTTCTTTTCTCATCCCATCCTCTTCGGGACAGAAAAGGTTTTTCAGAGCCAGCCCTGCTTCTGCATTCTCTCTGCAGATTGTGTGTGTGTGTGTATTTTTACAGGGCACTGCACACTTAATAAAAAATTATTTATGTGGCCTGCATTGATGTCACAGCAGTGAAACAATACCTTTGCCTTTACTGCAGCAAGGTGGTGATTTATATTCATGCCTGGAAAAGCTTCCTCAAAATGCAGCACAGATGCTCCAGGCCACTCTCACAGCCACTACATCCACTTTACTCACAGGCCAAGATTTTTTAAATCAGGCAGGTGATTCTGGGTGCTTCCAATCCTGGCATCCATCTCAGGGTGCCCAGGGGGGACTGGGACATCACTGGCCCAAGGAAAGCTGCTCCTTGCTAGGTCTTTGAATAATTGCATTTCTATCTTCAGATTTTTTTTTTTTTTATTTTTTTTTATCAGTCTAAGGTGATAGCCCTCTGTGTCTGCTGAAAGAATTGGTGAATTGGGTGGTGTCTGCTCTGGAGTTGTCCCATTAAACATCATGATGGGCATTGAGACACCAGGAGGCAATGAGCATGAGATGCACTGGAGCAGCAACTTCATCTGCATCTTATTAAAAGTTCCTCCTTGGAGCAAAGTCAGATGTCATGGAAGTGTGACCTGGGGGTGCTGGTGGATGGAAGGATGCCCAGGAGCCACCAATGTGTCCTGGTGGCCACAAAGGCCAAGGGCATCCTGGGGGGCATTGGAAAGGGGGGGTTAGAAGGTCCAGAGAGGTTCTCCTCCCCCTCTACTCTGTCCTGGTGAGGCCACATCTGGAATATTGGGTCCAGTTCTGGGCTCCTCAGTTCCAGAAGGTCCAGGAACTGATTGAAGAGTCCAGAGCAGAGGCACCAAGGTGATGAAAGGAGTGGGACATCTCCTGAGGAGGAAAGGCTGAGGGAGATGGGGCTCTGGAGCTTGGAGAAGAGAATGAGGGGTGAGCTCCTTGATGTTTATAAATCTGGAAGGGGTGAGTGCCAGGAGGATGGAGTGAAGGTTTTCTCAGGGGTGACTCAATAGGACAAGGGGCAATGGGTATAAACTGGAGCAGAGGTGGTGCCAGATAAATATCAGGAAGAATTTTTTCCCTGTGGGGGTGGCAGAGCACAGCAGAGGCTGCCCAGGGGGATTGTGGAGTCTCCATCCCTGGGGACATCCAAAGCCCACCTGGATGTGTCCCTGGGTGACCTGGAGGTGACCCTGCCCTGCCAGGGGGTTGGACTCCATCATTTTGAGGTCCCTTCCAAGCCCTCATTTTCTATGATTTTATCATTCTAAGGCTGCTGATCCCACCTGGGATCATGATCTGGGGCTCTCTGATCCCCAGAGCAGCAATGGAAGGGGGAAAATCCATCCCCTCCTCAGGCAGGCATTTGGAAGGTAATTCTTTTGCTGTTTAATTCCAGTGCTGATTTCCCCCCAAGTTCCCCTAAGTGGCACCAAAATGCCAATAAACAACTGAGCAGAGCTCATGGCTTAAACAGAGGTGATGCTCAGGGCTCCCATCACCTCCTGCCAGCCCAATTCCAGCTCTCCAGCATTTAAACCTTGGCTGAGGCCAGGATGAATTTGTGCTGGAGTAAAAGTCAGGCACTGCCTACAAACCACACGTCGTATTTGTTTAGATTTTCCTGCTAGAGGATGTCTGTGACACAGGAGACAGGTTTATGGAGAGCAGGGGAAAAAAAAAAATGTTGACAAATGGCCCAGTAATCAACTGGAACATGCAATAAATCATTGGAGTGCCAATAACACTTCCAGGACGAGTTGTGAAAGGTCATTAGGATGCCACCATGTATCATGCAGAGCCAAACAAAGCAAACAGAACATGTTGGGAATAGGATTATGGGAGAAGCATCTGTCAGTTCTAATTAAGAATTAACTGTGGATCCTATATAAAAAGATGTGTGGTTTATTCCTATCTCCCATCTTTTCCCACTTAGCTCTCCGTTTTTCCCTCTCCAAAATAAAACTCAATTACTTAAAAAAAAAAAAAACAACACCCCAACAAACCCCTCTGTCATTTAATCTATTCAACAGCAGCAAAAATAACCCAATGTGACAAAAGAGTGAAGGCTGGAGGGGAGGGCTGGGATTCTCTCTGGCTCCTGCAGCCTCTGTAGAGCGTGGGAGGGTGGCTCAGAGCCTGCCCCAGCTGCCTGAAATCCCCAAAGTCCTTTGGCATCTCCCAAGCAGGCATCTGCCAGGGTTGCAGAAAGTGGAAATCATAGAAACCAAAACCCTTCAGCCTCCCCTTTGGGATAGAAATGGAGAGAGCTTGGAGGCTGAGATGCTGAAGAGGTTTTGGCTACAACTGGAAGGAGCTGGAAGGCAAATAAGTGATAATAAAATAATGTAAAAAGGTTAAACCAGCAGTGAAGAGGCACAGGGTGACAGTGCTGGGTCCTCAGAGGGGATGAGGGCTCCTTGAGCCCCTTGCCCACCACATCCCCCCCAGCAAAGGAAGCCCAGAAGCATCCTCCTGCCTCTGTCCACATCAGGGCTCCTACTGGGATCTACAGTCTGCTTATTTATTATTATTTTTATCATTATTTTTTCCCCTCTTTCTTCTCCTCCATATTTCCAGGCTTCTTTTCTGCTTAAGTTTGCATTTCTTCTTTTTTCTTTTCCTTTTTTTTTTTTTCTTTTCCCCTTTCTGCTGACTGAGACAAGACCGTGTCCTACTTCAACATCCCAAGATTTGTTACAAATTCAAGGTGCAGGTTTATGGCCACTGTTGTCCCGTTTATGGCAGAGTTCTTCTTATGGGTTCTAATAAACTCTGTAGCTCCAGGGTGCTCTTAAATCCTGATATGAAAGATAGGGAAGAATCATTATTTAGTCCAACTAAATATAAGATGCTTCACCCTTGAAGGCTGAGGATAATGTTTCTTTCACAGGTGTGGAAAGAGCCATAATTCCTGTGTACAGCAAAGGCAGCTGCAGGAAAAAAAAAATAAAAAAAGAAGCAATTTTCCCCATGGAATTAAGTGGGGGGTGGGGGGGCAAGGCCAGCTGGGATGGGAGCAGCTTGGGAGGGAGAATCCGAGAAATTCAGGCCAGGGAAATAGCATTAAACCTCAGCAGAGGTTGCAGTCAAGCTGTGGTGGGTCAGGAGCAGAGGGTGAGGGGGTTCTTCACCCCCAGAAGAACCCACTCAAGTTTTGGGTCCCTCTTGACCTTTGGGAGGTTGCCCAAGGGGTTCTGCCAAGGAATTAGTGTCCTGTCCCTGTCCTGTCCCTGTCCTGTGTCCTGCCTGGTGACAGAGCACAGCTGGCAGCCTCGTGGTTTTCCAGCACATCCCTCCTGGATGTGTTTTCAGCAAAAAAAAAAAGATAGAGAACAAGCTGCAAAGTCAATACCCAAGCAGCTGCAGGCTGGCAGGGAAATGCAGGGAAGTTTTGGAGGGGCTGTGGTCCAACCACCCCTCTTGGCTCCAGCAAATGGCTCTGCTTATGTCAGAGAAAATCTCTTCAGTTTTGATCCCTTCCCGTGGCTTTTCCCATCCTTGTCTGCTTTCTCTCATCTCTGTGAAGGAGCAAGGGTGTCCATGTGGAAAGGACTAAATAATTTCCTTGATTACTTCTTTATTATATATACTTATATAGAGAGATTTATTATATGACCCAATGTGTCCCAGTCCTCTAAGATTTTTGACAAGTCCCAGGAAATCACAAGTAATATTTGAGGGGACATTCCCAGCTGCACTGACAACCAGAAGGACCAGCTGGTCCCATCTCTTTTTTTTAATTTATTTTTTTTTTCTCACACATTGCCATACAGCAACCAATTATTTTGTTAAGGAAAAAACATCAGACAACGACATAATTGAATTGTTGTTTAGTACAGCACCCTCCAAAGTGGTCACCTAATTATCATTTCTCTCCAAACAGCTTGTTTTCCATTCCATTTCTGGGTTTGTCCCTGAGTAAAATGCTAGGTGGGCTGCAGGGAAGAGAAAAGCAAATTGATGGAAGCTGCAAATGACCTTTCAATTAACCACAACACCTCTCCTATTTATGAGCAGGGGATGGGGAGAGGAGGGTGAAATGGATTCAAAGATGTAACCTTGCAACCACTGAGGGTTCATTAAAATGAAAACCCTGTGTAAAGTGTAAGTGATGCCCTGGCAGAGCTCTCTGCTTCTGCTCTCTCCCCTTGGGTCAGAGAAAAAAAAAAAAAACAAATCCAACCATGCTGGTGGCTTTTGTGTCTCTCCCTGCTTGGGTTTTGCTTTTCCTCCCCCTCCATCTGCACACACACCCACCCCTGGCTGAAGAATCCTGTGGACTTCTAAGGGGGAAATCAGCAGAAGGAGAAGGAGGACAGAGATGCTGGAGTGTGTCTGGGGGCTTGCTGGGGGGGTGCAACTCAGCACTGAGGTTGGGGTGGGGAGGGGGACATCAGCCCCATGATCCGTGCTGGTAGATCCCACTGTCAGCCCTGAAAACAGAGCCAAGGCTTGCTCAGAGCATCACTCCAATCTTTTTATTATTATTATTATTATTAATTTTTTTTTCCTTTTCTGTATCATCTGTGGCTGCAATTATCCTTACTGGTGAATGAATGATTCCGTGGCACTTTTGGCTTGGATCTGCTGGTTTGGACCCTCCTGCAGGCAAACCCAGCAGCACTTCCACAAACACCAGAGCTCTCCGTGAGGTGGTGGCAACAAGGAGTCACCATTGAACCCACTGACTTCCACAGCAACCTGCCAGGAAAATTTCCTTTCCTGTCACTGCTCCCTTCAACTGGTTACTCATATTTTCTGGTGTTTCCTCCAGCCTGGTCAGCCCCAACAAGCCAGCCTTGAATAAATCCACTCTCTCAGCAGCCAAACACAAGGCAGAGCTGTCTCAAAACTACTGATGTGTTGTTGCTCACAAATAGAAATAGTTTTGTTGGGTTTTGTTGTTTTGTTTTTTTTAAAGCCATTGGGAAGGCCACGGTCTCAGACTTGTTTGCTCCTTCAGATTTATGCAGATTTCAACAGGGTGTGTTTCCCCTGAGCTCTGGGTGTCTTTGACACCCACAAATCAGCCCTGCAGTGCAGCCCAGCAGAGAAGAGGGTGCAAGGCTGGGCATGGGGTGCCTGCACACCCTCCTGCACCCTTGCATGGTGCTGGGTGACTCTGCCCTTCCAGCACTCAGCACCAAGCAGGCTCCTCCTCAGCAGATGTTCAAGACTCAGCCTGGAGAAACTTCCAAAACAAACCATCTGGAAAAGCATACAGCAAACTATTTGCAAGCTCTTTCCCTCCTCCACTGTTTTCCCTCCCCCTCCCCAGACACACACATCCCATCCCTGCTCTCCAAGTCCCAAGGAAGGGACTGGGAAGGGAAGGAAAGCATCAGGGAAGAGATGTTCCCAGCCAAGCTGCAGCTGTTGGTGCAGAACATGGCATAGGGAGGCACCAGGACCTGCTGGGGCACCCAAAAACCTTTTCCGAGATGGAAAGTGGGGGTCTGGGGGCAGCAGGAAAGGAGGACACGTGGGGTTGGGGCTTTTCTCTCTTGGCTTGAAGAGGAGGAAGTTTTAGCTATGAGGATGCTGAGGGGTTTGGAGGGCATCATATATGAGGAGTGACTGAGAGAACTGGGGTTATTTCATCTGAAAAGGAGGAGGCTCAGGGGAGATCTTATTGCTCTTACAACCACCTGAAGGGAGGTTGGAGAGGGACTGGTTTTGGTCTCTTCTCCCAAGTAACCAGTGACAGGATGAGAGGAAATGGGTTTCGGTTGTGCCAGGGAGGGTTTAGGTTGGTTATTGGGAAAATATTCTTTACTGAAAGAGTGGTGAAGCGTTGGGATGGGCTGCCCAGGGAGGGGATGGAGTCACCATCCCTGGGAGATGGGATAACCAGGGGGGTGTTCAAGAAGCATTTGGATGTGGTGATTCAGGAGATGCTGTAGTGGTTGTGGGAGTTGGGTTGGACTCCATGTCCTTGAAGGTCTTTTGCATCCGTAATGATTTTAAATAGTGATTAAAGTGCTTTAGTTTTTGTCAGGCTTCCTGTTCCCTCTGGTGGGCAGGTGGGAGTTTGTCACCGAGCCGGCATCATCCCCGTGCTGCTCCACTCTCAGATTTCCTGCTTGAGGGGGGAAGATCCACGGCAGAAATTGGGGTAGGAAATGTGCCTGGCTGGGGGAGCACATTGGTGGGTCAGAAACAGGGCTGGGAACCAGGGATGCATGTACCAGGACATCCTTCATCTTTTTTTTTTTTTTTAATTTTTTTTTTCCCCCCCGGCCTCCTGCAGAGCTTTCTACCCAGCCCAGGCAAGTGGGGACTGAAAGCCAACTCATCCATTCCTGCTTTATGTTTTCAAAGAAGCAAGTGTGACTGTCAGGTTTACAAAAGATTGTTTATGTTCAGTGGCGTGAAATGGGGAGCGAGAGCGAGGAGCGAAGCGGAGCGGGAGGGAGATGGAGAGGGAGAAGGAGAAGGAGAGTGCCCTGCCCGGGCTGACAGCTCAGCATTCATCCTCCACGCTACAGCAGACAAAGCTCTGGTGCTGCCTGACAGGGGCCATAAATCACCGCTGGGAGATGCTGTACCTACAGCTTATACCATTCCAGATGACAAACGCACAATAATCCACACGGCGCAGCACTTTTTTTTTTTTTTTTTTTTTTGCTTCCTCCCCCCCTTCCCCTTCTCTTCCCTCCGCCTCGAGTGATGAGGAGAGGAAAGCTGCAAAGCCTGGAAGGGCAGGGGAAGTGGGAGATGCAAATCTCAGGAAGCCACATCTCACCCTTGAGGGATATTTGTCAAACTGTTGTTGGGTTCCTCTCGGAGCCCCGATGGGGACACTCTCGGGGGTAACCCCCTCCTGGGTGGCAGATGGAGGCATTGGCCCTGGTTGGTTGGGTTTCTCCAGCAGCTGGGTGGTTCCAAACTTATACTGGAGTCATGCCCAGGTTGCTTTTTGGACTTGAAAGTGGAAGAGGTGCGAGGGAAGGGAAAGCCAAGAGTTCCCTCTGGTTGGGCAGCTCCTGAATCAATGCATCCTAATTAACAAAAAGATCTAATTGATCCAAGTGACAGCTCTATTTATAGCCCCCTCCTTCCATGGGGGCTGCTGGGGGGTTAGGGTTGGAGTTTTTTTCTCTCTTTCCTTTTCTGACAGATCTATCTTTCCCACACACATATTTTGATTTTCCCTTTCTGGGGGAGAAGGACTCGTGGTGAAGCTTTCCTTGGGAATATGGCCATTTAACTGACATTTCCTGCATCACCCCCAAAATAGGGGGATATGTGGGGGGAGATGGGAAAGAGGGATTATCTTAGCGAGGTGCAGATCTGCTTTGGAAGGGGAGGAAACCACTGGAAGGTGAGCAGAGGAGCATGCAGCTATGTCTGCAAAATGTGGTGAGATCCTGCAAGCTGGGCTTCTGCTTCTGAACATACCCCCAGCAGGAACCCTGGTCCTGCAGGGATCTTGGCTTTGGTTTGAAAAAGCAGACCCTGAGAGCCTGACAAGAGGGCTGGCTGACACCTTAAATCTTGAAGTGCATAAAAAGAAACCCAACTGTTTTGTTTTGTTTTAATATCTGAAACCTCGTGGTTTGGGGGCTGGGAGAGCAGGATGCTGAATTGCCGTATAAATACAAGGGCTGTGTCATTTCCGAATTGCTCTGCTGTTCTCAGCAGGCTGGCTCTGGGGAAGAGTGAGGTTTGGACGTGATATAGGAACACAAAAAATAGTAATAATAGCAATGAATCCCCCATTCAGCCACTCCTCCCTGCTGCAAGCGCAGGACCATAAAACCCAAGATGCAGAACTCAAGCGCTGTCTTGTGGGAAGAAAGAAGCTCCGAGGGTAAAAAATAACCAAACCCAAGCAGAGCAGGGCAGCTTTGCCACCAAAGTGTGGCCGTGCTGAAGCACAGCAGCAACCAGCAGATGAAAGGGCCATAAAATCATAAAATGGAGCCACCAGATGAAGCCTGCACCAGCACATCCATCCCGGTGTGCCGGGAGAACCCGCTTCTCCCCGCGCCTCAACTTCTGATGAACCAACGTGCTTCAGAGCACATTTATATGCAAAGGCGTATAATATGTCCCCTGTATCTAATTATCTGTCAACCTGAGGCAGTTTGTTTTCCAAATCAGCCTCTCGGCTGTGACTTTATGAGGTCGTAAAGAAAACGCTGCCACTCTCGCGCCCCAGCGCCGGGAGAGCCCGGATCAACAAATTACCATCTTTAATGCTATCTCCTCACCCAAACTCACCCCTTCCAGCACTGCCAGCCCAAGGTGGGATGAGGAAAAGACTGGATCGACCCCCAGTGCTGCCCGTTTCCCCTCCTCTGACCCCAGGGATGCAAAGTTTGGCAGGAGGAGGTGGGGTCGGCTCCAAGAGCAGCGCCAGGGAGAGCTGAGCCACAGATTCCTCTGCCCACGCTGCTCCTGTGATTAATGATAGAAAGGAATTAAAAAGAAGGAGGGGAAAGAAGAAGAAGAAATAAAAAAAAAAATAAATAAAAGAAGAAGAGCACAGGAAAGGGGAGGGGAGTGGGTCAACAGCTGAGTGCAAGGCAAGTCGCTAGACAGGGAGTAATTAAGATACTTGGGTAAATATGATTAATAAGCTCAAACTGGCAGGGTGTGCAGTAAACAAGGGCTAACCAGATGGTACCCTTTCCTTTCTGACAATGCTGCAAGCTTTGTAAAAAATAGGAAGGAAGGCTCTGGATCCTCCCAGTGCTCCTGCTCAGGGAGGAGGGAGAATTCAGCACCGAGCCAGGGCAGTGAATCACCTGATAGGAACTGGAGATGTTTCCCCCTTCATCACCTCCTCCCCTGGTCAGCCATGGCTTCCAGGGGAAAAAACAAAATGTTCTATGCTCAGGGCCCTATCCAGCACCCTGCTCAGTGTGCCTGCCCTTGGTCCTTTTCCCCTGGACTCCTGGCAGTTCATTTCCAGCTGTGACAACTCGGTCGGAGAAGTCCTGCCCGGAGCTGGTGGCACCAACCAAACCCCCAGCTCCTCCCTGCCAGCTGGTGCTGATTCCCAGCAAGAGCTGATCCAAAATTTCCCCACCAACCACTTCTCTGTCAGGAGATGCCATTTCACCAAAGGTGAAACATTTGCGGAAACCCAACTGATTTTGATGAAATTGCATTTGGAAAGAAAAATCAAAGGAGAAAATCATTTCGAGAAGGCCAAAGCATTTCGGTTTGACCTTTCAGGAATTAAATGGCAAAAGGGTTTTTTTCCACTTCAAAAAGCATTTTGTTTCAGTGTGCCCTCTCTTTCTATATATATATATCTGTAAGAAAGAACTACTGAAAGCAGAATTAAATGTTGTGATTATCCCACAGTGCAATATTGCAAGAAATTCAACCCAAATATCCTTCTGCTTTGAAATAAGGAAGGGAAATCCTGCCCAAAGCAGCAAGGATGCTCCTGTCTCTCCTCTCTCCTTGGCCTGTACCACCACTGGCTGCTGGTCCTGGCTGAGGGCAGGCTCTGAGGATGGCTGAATGTCTGAGAGCCCATAAAGACATTTGTGGAAGCCCTGTGATGCCCTGAGCTGGGCATTTCCCCAGCTCATACACACGAGAGGAACACGAGGATATGGTCAGGGTCTCAGAGCTATCAGTTTTCATTTGACTATTTACTGTCCAGTACTTGGAAAATAAAACCTTTGCCAAGTAGCCCCGGGTATTAATGACAGATTAAATCAGCACTTAGCTCTTGGCTTCCTCAGGACAAAGATTCTCTTTTTTTTTTTTTCTTTTTTTTTTTTTACCAGCTGAAAAGTTCCTCAAATCACTTTTGCTCCCCTTGGGACTCATATTCCCACCCCAAGGGGCTGTAGCCCAGCAGATATCAAAGTCTGGGGGTGCCAGGTTTTGTTGGGAGGCTTCAGGAACAGCCTGTGGCTGGGAGGAGGTGGGGTAGAGATTAAAGATAAAGAAGAAATTTCAGCTCATTGGCAGGGCACATATTTTTCCAATATAAAAGCAAATGGGGGAACCCTTAAATAAATGGACTCTATAAAAATGTCCCTTTGTATTACTGCTTCACCTTTTCAGGGGGAAAACACCAAGGTTTATTTTCGTGGCTCCTGAATAAAAATATCATTGCTGCTTCATAATTCCACTGAACCAACAAGCAGGCCATTGCTATTTAAAATACCCAGACCCCCATGGTACCCAGGAGCAGCTGCCAGGTAATTACAAGTCCTCGTCACAAGTGCAGAGAAACAAGTTGTGGCATTTAGGAAAGGTCTGCAAAAATAGGTGTCAGACCTTAACTAATAGTGATTGTCCTTCCATTCTGCTGTAATTTACATTTAATTCACACATTTCATTTCCATTTAAAATATGATTACAGTGTTTTGAAGCACATCTCACCTGTCCCCTCTGATTACAGCAGGATGAAATGAACAGGGAGCAGCAGGAGTGAGGCTGAGTGCCCCAGGGCTTGGCTGCTGGATGGGAAACACGTGGGGATGTGCTCCCAGCTGGAGAAAGGGACAGAGAGGACCTCCAAAAACCTCAGCCCAGCAGGGACAGAGGGATGGATGGACACACAGCTCTGCCTCAGCTTGCTGCAGGGTTTTGAGCATGGACAGACACAGGGGAATCCCAAGAGAGGGACCTGGGGAGCAGAGGGGAGGACCCATTAGGCTGTGTTTTTCCATGTTTTCTCATGGAATACATAGTCTTACCTTGTTGCTGGTGTGGCACACAAGTTAGTAAGGAAAAGCAGGTGCTGGGAGTGTACTGAGCCACTGGGAAACTGAACCAGAATCTGAGGAGAGAGTGACCAGGACCAGAGCCACCACACCAGGAGTTTCTTCTTTGTTTGGAGTGGAATTAAATCCAGGGAGAGACTGTGATCCTTTGGGACAGAAGTGTCCCTGGGGAAGTATGGAGACACTTTAAGTGCTAGTTTTAAGACATTTTTATTTCTGTAGCTCTCTGAAGCACATCTCTGGCAAGGAAGAGATGCTTTGCTGTGTCTTGGCTCTAATCATTGTGTTTGGAGGCAGAGGGGTTGATGCTTTCTGTTTCTTCAGCCCTACACCTGTGCTTTCCCCCATCCACGGATATCCAGTAATATTTCTTTGGCAGAAAAACATTGAAGTCCTGCAAAGAAAGTGTTTGCTGAGCAAAGTTTCACCTGAGCATGCTGAAGGAAGCAAAACTCTGCCCCAGGGGGGTTTGTGAGCCTGCAGGTTTCTCTGCAGCCTGCCCACCTCTCTTTGTGCCTCAAGAGCCCAAGTCAGGAGTAACCTGAGATGAAGGCACCTCTTCAGCACCCAGCAAACCCTTCAGGCATTGTGTTTGCACTGTCCATACCTTCACTTCAGCATCTGGGACAGTTTCCCTTCTCTTTTTTCCTCCTGGATAGGGAACTGTGCAGCTGCACCTGCCCTGTGCATCCCCTCCTGCAGAGGACACCGTGCTGCCCCTCACTCCCCTGAGGACCAAATCAAGTGAGACTTGCAGTTTTCTGACATTTTTCTATCTTGATTTCAATCTTTCTTGATTTTTCTATGATTCTGAACCATGGAGCAATCCCAACACAAAACTCCGGAGTCTCTACCCGGACATGAGGAAACTGCCCAGAACATTTCCAGTTCCTCCCCTTTGGGTTTGGGTGAAGGAAAAGTTTCCCTCCTCCCACAGAGGTCTTTCAGAAGGCTTTTAAACACACACAGACAAAAAAAATCCTTGGCAAAAAACATCAATCAGGCTCACCCCCCCATCCTCACCCAGAGCAGGGTGAAGGCACGGATGTGCTGATGAATCCCGGCGACGTGGAGGGGAAAACAACAGCCCCGTAAACAGTATTATTAACCCATGGGCTGGCAATAAATCAGTGTGAGAAGGTGACCTCAGCAATGCTGGAGTAATCCTGTGTGTCAGGATAAATTTATGAGGCCAATTTTATTGGCCTGTATGACCCGGGCTCCTTGGAGATGTCTCAGTAACAAATCCAATCCATATCATTTATTAGCTTTGCACAGTGTCAGCTCCAAGCATGGGAGGGATCCCATTAAAAGGCTCTGCAAAAGATGGGCACAGAGAAACTGTTGGATAATTGTTGGCTGCAAAGAGCCTCTGCTTAAGAACTGGCTGGTTGTAGATCTCTACTCAGCTCCATAAAGTTTCCAAGGGCTGGAAGGGCTGAGGTTTGGATTTGTGTTCTCCTAGGAAGGGAGGTGCCAACCCCTGGGGACTTCCCATTGAGTCCCCCCTGGGTGCTGGGGGAGGACTGGGTGGCCCTGGAGCTGCTGCTCTCAGGAGGATGCCAGAACTTGGGGGATGTCAGAGCAGGAGGTGTCAGGATCTGGGGTTGATGCTGCAGCCAGAGGGACAGCAAGGAAGTGATTGCAGGAGCAGCAGGATCTGGTAGCACCAGGAAAAAAAAAAAAAAATCTCCATTTTGGAAGCCACTGGTGAAGGTGGTGGTGACATGATTGGTGGCCAGCACCTAGGGGACAGGAGCCATCACACCTTGGCACCAGCACTGCCCAGGCTGAGCTCCGTTGGGCAACCAGGGTCTGGCAGAGTCTGTTTGACTGTCCCTGTCATCATAAGGTTTACGGATGGTTAATTTATTCTTTATAGCACAGTCATTGATGGCTGTTAAATCACAAATGAGAGCCAATAAAGGGTGAATTGCAGCTGAAATTACACTGTTTATATGACAGCAGAGTGCTGGCTAAAAGATTCATATGCCGCTGATGAAGTACGTTATAAATTTTAATTACCATAGTTTGTACAAATGACATGTTTGAAATGCTATTGAGTAATGTGACCCTGATAATGAAACTATAAAATAAATCATTAACTTTCTGAATGAGCTTTTTTATTTCCGTGCTACATGAAGTAAACTTTCCAATTTATTCCGTTGCAGCCACCTTCTGAAAAAGAAAAAAATTTTAAAAGTGCAGAGAGAAAAGTCACCAGCCACCCTCTCCACTCTGAGGACAAGCAAAGAAAAGGAGGCAAGAGCAAGACCACGTTGGAAAGGGTATCAGAAAATTGACCAAAAGCAGCCAAAACCCCAAAGTCCTTGTGGTTTTACCCTGGCTAATGCAAGATGATGTTTTGCTCCTCCAGCTGAGCCAAGGGACAGCAGAAGTAAGAGCAGGGCTTGAGACCAGCTCTGAAGAGCCAGAAAAATCACAAGCCCAGAAAAATCACAAGCCCAGAAAAGAGAAAAATCTCCATTAGGCCATAAATCTATCTCACTCCTTGGCCAGAGACTTTGCACCCTGAGTTGCTGGAGGTGGCCCTGCCCATCCCTGGGACCTCCCTGGATCTGCTGGAGTTTTGAAGCAAAGGTCCCCAAGCTCCCAGGTGCTTGATCCAGAAGTGGAGATAATTCCCTGGATGGGGGTGATGAATTTCAGCCCCAAAAGGGCTTTCCCCCCAAAGCCTGCCTGGGGAAGGAGGCACAGAGCAGGCAGTCCCAGCAGCTTTTGGTGGAGCTCAGCTGAAGAAGAGGAGATGCTGCTCACTCCCTTGCTGCCAAGACGCTGATGTCAGGTTGTTACCTTCTTATATCTCCACAGATAAATCCCAATGTTGGGTTTTCAGTTGCCCAAAGTGGGTTGGGCAAGCCGGGTGCTCCCAGTGGCACATTGCAGAGGCTCTGGCCACCTCACCCCCTCTCCCTGTAGCCCTCACTTGCCCTTTCCTCTTCCCCAGGGATATTTGGGCTTGGTGGGTTGTCCCAAACCAGGATATGGGTGTTCAAGGCCTTCTTTTGTCTTCCCAACCCGCCTGAAAATATTCCCAAGCAGCCTGCTCATGCCGCACTACTTACCATTAAAAGAAAGGACCACATTATTGCTGTTATAAACCATTGATTAAGGTTTATAATAGCAATAATCCCCTCGAAATTCATTGTTACTGCAGTTAATGACCAGTTTATTAGAGCGTTAACCATCCTTGGCAATGGGCTGAGTCGTTTAATGCTGGTAACGACCAATTTCTCAAGGGTTATTGCTTAAATAACAATCCTTTGTTAGATATATGCTCAACCACCAGATACTGCTCCAGCTGGAACCTTCTCCTGTGAAATAATTGTTCATTCTTTCCTCCCCCCCACCCCCAGCCCAAGTTTTGCCACCCTGCCTCCAAGTTTGAGATGGAGAGAGGCACAAGGGCAGAGATGCTGAGGCTGAGCAAAGCAAGAGGAACCCAGCAAGAGGTGGGTGTAGGAGTTTAGGAAGGTTTTGGGCTTTTTTTTTTGTGACCCAACATAAGCACATCCTCCTCAGCCACCCAAGGTGCTTTGCAGAGGCACCAAATCAAATTGGAAGCAGCAAAGATGCCAGGGATGAGTCCTGGGCACTGGATTGAGTCACCTGGGAAGGGTGAGACAGACTAAAACTTTCCTTCCTTCCCTTCCATCCTCCCTCCTTCCCTTCCATTAATATATTCTGAAGGTTTCCCCACGTTAACAATGTCCTATTGTGTCACATTAGTATTAGCCTTCCAACAGCATTCATCTTGTCTGACATGATCTGATATAATTACCCTTTAATTGTGTCATATTAGGAAAAATAAATAGTGAGAGGGTGGAGGGCTAACACAAAATCCAGGGCAAATCACCAGGGACAGGATGGGGCTCTTGTTGCTGTGATGGCCTCACCTCTAATGTCCAATTTGCTGGCTTTTCACAGGCTTTTTGATGATTTTGCTAAGAGGAAAAAAGTGTCCCCACACACCCCTGAAAAATTCCATTTCCATAGCAAATTAGGATTCAATTTTTCCTGATTTATGTTAAAAAATGCAAAGAAAACATGAATTTGAGGGATTAGGTGAAATCTGAACAGTGGGTTGGTGTTGCTCTCCCTCTTGTTGCTCTTTGTTCCTAAGTTTGTGGGGTGAAAAAAGAAAGAGGAAAAAAGGAAAAAAGAAAAAGAAAAAAAAATAAAAGGAAAAAAAAAGAAAAAGGGAGGGAAAAAGGAAAAGAGTAGGAAGGGTTACTCCAAAATCTGGGAGAAGTTTATGTCCTGATTTGAGCAGTGAGATGCTGATCTTCTCCCACAATCTTCCAGGTT